>CM032335.1:51372285-53772285 GCA_019022515.1 Quercus aquifolioides
TGATTGTCCAAGGAGATAGATTATGAATTAAACCGATAGAACTGAGTGCTAATACAATTCTTAGTGTTACAGTAGTTCTTTTCTATTTTTCCTCCCCTTTTTTCCTGATCCCCCTCTCATGGGAGATCTTTTCACTTATGTAGTTCCTTTTAGACCATCTTGATCCTATACTTGTTAATCATCTAGGCTTTCACTTGAGTGCATGTCCCATCAGACATCCTTTTTGGCTTTCGGTGAGTTGTGATAACTAAGACTTCACTGTTCAGGGGTATTCTCCACATAAATGCGGCCAGAAAAGTTGCTGCAGTGCATTTAATGCGATGGCAGCAGTTTTTCCTTTAGATATTTCTGAGTTCCTATCACCTTTGTACGTACCTGGATCTCATTTTTATCGTTGAAACCTCCTGTAAGGTCACCTAGATCACCCCAAATACAGATTTGATCAGTATTCATTGTATCTGAGAAGGAGCTCCTCCTTGGACTATATTCCTCCATTCTTTCCTCATGCAATTTTCAACTTTTGGACCTCTCCCAATCATTTACTCATCCTCGGACATGCATATGTTCTCAGATAAGGCCCAAGGCCCAATATACAAATTTGGACTCTTACCCCCATAACACCAATTAACAAAACCTCTTTTTATTTAAGAATAAAAAATTACTTTTACTTACTTAGTGACTATTCGCTTGTATATAAAAATATTTAAAAATTTGACTATTCATGTTACTATTAACATATGTAAATAATTATTCTTTTCAACTAATTTGAAGGAAAATTTTTGAATTTTTATAATATTTAAAGTTGTGATTGTTACCGTTTAAAAATAATGCTATTTGTTACTTATTGCAGCTTAATTAAAATTACCTATTTCTATAATATGTTTTTTTTAAAATATTATTTTTGTAATACAAACTTTTGTATATCTCGAATGATTTTTTTTTTTTGGCTAAGTGGAATGATGCTAATTCAATTCATCATCCTTTCTAGGATTGTCCAGGCTAACTGGTAACCTAATGAAATTGTTTGATTGAGCGCCACTCGAAACGAAATTGACTCAAACTAAGCAAATAGGCTACCTGCAGCAGGTTTCCTACTTCGGCAACCAATGTGAGTTGGTCGAGTAGCGGGTGGGATTTGAAACTTGATTGAAACCAAACCGACCAACCCAAGCTCATCGGAAACTACCATTCCTCATCAACCATCATCGTCCCTCTCTCCCTCAGTCTCAAATCAATCGAGATCTCGACTCATCTTCCTCTGCTTCTTTGTCAAAATTTGCTCGAATCTGACTGTCATCCACCTAAACCAATATTGACTCGATCTATGGTTAGTAGTGGTCAACGGCAGGTCTCTCCTTCTACCATCCAATGTAAGTGGATCGGGTTCAGGTTGAGCACAAGCTTGACCTGAACCGACCTATGGATAGCCCTAATTTTTTCTCACTTGACCCATTTCTTGAAATTGGTGCCAAAACATTTTATAAACATATCAAATTTCTTTCTTTCTTTTTTTTTTTAACCTGAATTTGATATCTTATGTTAATGTTTCCCTTTTTTTAATTTATTATTTGTTCGGTGTTTAGTAGCTGGGCCAATTTTTTAAAATAGATGACCCAAAATGTTTCTAAAAGCACACAAAGAAGTTGCTGGCAAATGGGCGACAAAAAAATGGCTTATGTTGAGGCCTACGAAAATGCCATTTCAGCCTCTAAGAGCATCCACATCAATTGGTGGATACTCTTGTATAATACAAAATTTCATTCATTTACACATTTTGGCCAAAAAATCTCCTACATCAGTGAATGTAAAGTTGTGTAAAGTTGTGCATAAATATGCAAATGCTACAGTGACCGTGGATATATCCACGGTCACTGTAGCTCGTGTATCCATTAGTTTAGTAATTTTTTCTCTCTCCCACTCTGTCTGATGTGAATGCTCCCTCTTCTCCCTAGAAACCCCGATCAAACCCCTTCCTCACTACCTCTCAACTCGCCTCCTTTCCTCTTCTCAATTCAACAACTCGCCAACTTCAATGACGATCCCTCCTCCTCCTTCAGCAAAGTCCGTGGCAGCAGTGGACTACGAGGTGGGTTTAGCCAAACGATCTGGATCAAGTTCCGCAGAGAATCAGTGCTCGCTCGAGGATGGAGCGCATGGCAACGGTCGTCGCAAGGAGGTGTCGGCGCTGCTAGGCGTCGATCTTGCTTAGGCCGGAGGTGTCGATCTCGCTCCGATCTGTTGGTTGCTTCTTTTTTTTTTTTTCTGGTTTTTTGGTTGATTGTGGGTGTGGGTCGGTGGGTCTTTAGGTTGATCAGCTTGGCTTTTCTGGTTCATTAATGGGTTTTGATGATCTTGCCGCCGATTGGGTGGGTGATGATTTGGCTTGACTGGGTTTCGGGTTGGGTGGGTGATTAATGGGTTTGGGATTGAATGGGTTTCAAATTGAGTGGGTTTTCCTTGATGATGCTGGTTGGGTGGTGATGATGGTGGCTGGGTGGTGATGATGGTGGTGATGGTGGCTGGGTGTGGAGTGATCGTTGACAGTGACGGACTGTGGGTCAGTGAGAGAGAGGCGCAGTAAGGGAGGGAATAATAAAAAATTATAAAAGAATGACATTTTATTAAATAAATGTGTAGAATAGATAAACTGATGTGGGTGTTTTGTAAGAATGGATGTGTAAAATAGAAAAAGTAGGGTTTTTCGTGTAAAATAGATGAGAAGAGCATCAGTATCCAGAGTTGTAAAACTCCGGATATGCTAAATTTTAGCATCAAACCTCTAAAAAGATGCATTACCCAATTTGCAATTGTAAAAAAATTTACAACTTAGCTACAGTACCATCCTAAATTTATGATGGTACTATAGCAAAGTTGTATAATTCTTTAATCACTTTTATTCCCACTTCTCTAATCTCTCTAACTCACATTTACTCTCTACCCTTCTCTTTCTCTCCTCCCTTCTTTGTTCTCCCTTCCTCCTTCTCACTCTCTAATCTCTCGTCTCTTAGCTCTCCCTCTCACTCTCTTCTCCCTTCTATGGTCAAAGCTTACACGCTCTACCACTCACCGTCACCAACACCACGGTAGTCTCTCTTCACCTCTAACCCATCTATTTATCTCTCAAACCCAGAACAACTACCACCAATCTCAGCTCTACCTCTCACCCTCTTCTCCCTTCCATGGCCAAATCGTCTCTCTCTATTTCTTCAAACCCAAAAAATGATCTCTCAAACCCATTTTTTGAGGTGGGATTGTGGTGGAGGTCGGAGATCGGTGGTGGATATTACAGTGGGTTTCATTGGTTGTATTTTTTTTTTCTATGGGTTTGATTCTTGGATGGGTTTTGGTCCCATGTGGTAGGGGTTGTGATTTTACATGTGGTGGTGGGTTTTGGTCCCGGTGTAGGAGGTGTTTGGCTCAGTGGCAGTGGGTTAGGTTGTGTTTGGATTGGTGGTGGTGGCAGTGGGTTATGTGGGTAATTTGCTGGTTTGATTTGGGTGATTTTGGTATAGATTTGTGATTTTGCTGGGTTTTTTTGGGTGATTTTGATATGGCTTTGTTGTGATTTGTTGGGTTGATTTAGGGGGTGCAACAATGGTGAGGTGGTGGGTTTGGGTAGGGGTTGTGTTGTTGATGATGTCAGTGGCTGGTGGTGCAGCAATGGTGTTGTTGATGATGGTGGTGGCAGATTATGTTGTTGATGATTGGCAAGTGGTGGGGAGGTTGGTTTTGAATAGTGTTTGTGTTGGGCTTTGGGTTTGTTCACATTGGAGAGAGAGAGAGAGAGTGAGAGAGAGAGAAAAGAGAGGAAGAGAGACAGAATTTAGAGAGAGAGGAGAGAGACGGTTTTGGGTTATATATTTTATTGGGCAGAATATATTGTTTTAATGTGTTGTATAGAAAATAAAAGTTAGGATGTTGGGTGTACTTATAAAGTGGTATGGTATATGTACAGGCGTCAGATATAAGCCCAAACCATCAGCCTCTGCATGCTTAAGAATATAAAGCCCAAATAAGGTCGGGGCCCATATCAATTCGGGGGGCCAGTGCTTGGTCGGGGTCCAGTACCAAGTCGGGGACCTACATGGGACGGTAACGGTATGTGCCTTGGGGGGAAAAACACTTGCCGAGCACCAATTTGGCAACGAGTGCAAGTTTCAAGAGAGTCACATCTGTCACGAGAGGTGGGTCCCATCTGGTCAGGAATATATCCCATAAGGGCCCACCAACATGAAAAGTAACCCCATACATCATGACAACCCCCCTAAGGGAAGTTTATAAATAGGAGCTGAAGGTGTGAGAAAAGTGGTTGAAAAAATTTGGGGGGAGGGTGGGGGGGGGGGGGGGGGGGGGATGATATACATGAGAGAAAAAGAGGGGAGAAATAACTAAAAAGACTAAGTCTACTCAGGAAGCCTTCATAGAGAAGTAGAATACGAACTAGGCCCTAGATTCCTTCACTTAGGCCGTTAGGTTGGCCTCAGGAGGTTTTCCCATTGTAGGAAACTCTTTGCCCACCTTAAACAAGTAAATTGGAAGCCTGAGCTCAAAGTCCATCAGGCCATTTTGGGCTAGAGCACCATAATATAATAGATAAAGTACCTTTAAAGATAGTTGTAGGGTCACAATTTGCAGCCCAAGTCCTAAAGATATGGAATATAGGCCCAATGAGCCCAGTACAATAAATTTGTAGAGAGTGTGTGAAAGAGCTGGGCCTTTTATGGATTTGACAACGGCTAATAGGGATTTAAAAGATGAACAAGCAAGAAAAACACGTAAAACTGAATGAAATGATTGTCCAAAGAGATAGATTATGAATTAAACTGATAGAACTGAGTGCTAATACAATTCTTAGTGCTACAGTCATTTCTTTTCTATTTTTTCTCTCCTTTTTCTCTCATCCCCTTCTCATGGGAGATCTTTCCACTTATGTAGTTCCTTCTAGACCATCTTGATCCTACACTTGTTAATCATCTAGGCCTTCACTTGAGTGCATGTCCCATCAGACATCCTTTTTGGCTTTCGGTGAGTTGTGATGACTGAGACTCCACTGTTCAGGGGTCTTCTCCACATAAATACGGCCAGAAAAGTTGTTGCAGTGCATTTAATGCGGTAGCAGTAGCTTTTTCTTTAGATATTTCTGAGTTCCTATTACCTTTATATGTGCCTGAATCTCATTCTTATCGTTGAAACCTCCTGGAAGGTCACCTAGACCGCCCCAAATACAGATTTGATCAGTATTTATCGTATCCGAGAAGGAGCTTCTCCTCGGACTATATTCCTCCATTTTTTCCTCATGCAATTCTCAACTTTGGGGCCTCTTCCAATCATTTACTCCTTCTCGGACATGCATATGTCCTCAGATAAGGCCCAAGGCCCAATATACAAATTTGGACTCTTACCCCCCACAATAGTAAAATGAAATATTTTTTAAAAACCAATTGCTAATGCTCTAACAATGCGTGAACAACGTGCCTCCAGATGATTATCATGATTTTTTTTTAATAGATTTCTCTATCTTTCATGCATAAATCCATATATCAGCAATAGGGAAAAGTAAAGGTAACTAAAGACTATCCATACAAACTTGACCTTAAAAACTTTATCTTACTTACATTATTAAATACATAATCGTAGGATATTTTATTCAAATTGAACAAGATCATGATTAATCACAAATTGATGTAGCAATGCCAAGTGCTAACAATAAAATATGCCCATAAATTCTTTTTTCTATAAGAAGCGAAATACTGTAACTACTACACTACACAATAAACCATATAAAATCCAACCATTCCATAAAATTAATGGTGATGCAAAATACTAAGATCTAGAGGAATTCGTTCAAAAAAAAAAAAAAAAAAAATGGGATCTAGTGGAATACGTTTAGTAAAAAGAATAAAATATCACCGAAATATAATTCTAGCTAATAAACTTGATTAATAAAGTCCATCGGTTTAAATTTTAAGAATCTTGTGTATAGTGGTACTTCCAACTTTGAACCTCAAGACAAAGTCTTCTCAGCTTTGAGCACTAGCATTGGGGGTGTAAACACCCTCAGTTGCTATTTTACAACCCAAGACAGCAAAATCCCACTCCAAGTTTGTATACTTAAAAAAATTTGTAACCTATGAATAGTAAGGTTGCATATAGTATTATTCATAGGTTGTAAAGAAAAAAATAATACTATTTAATCTTGTAGTTGTGTGTGAAAAGAAAAAGATAGTGAGAGGAAAAAGAGAGATAAAAATACTTTTTATTATTTTATTAAGTAGTTTATATTATTTTATTGGATTATATATAAAAATAAAAACTGGGATGTAGGGTGAGTTATAAAATGAGTTGGTAAAATAGATAAAATAGTGTTTGAGAATGCAAAATAGGTATTTTTTTGCATCTTCGATGCTATTGCTTACTCATATGTATCTATGCTATGTGTTTGGAGCACATGAATATCCAGGTATAGAGTTCTTCCCTTAAGTGTCCAAGTTAGCTTGGTTTATGCGAAGAAACAAGGTAAGGTTTTTGTTAAGTACATATTTTTCATGTTAATATTGGCTTAAGTCAGTGACAAAATTATATTTGGGTATAAAGTACTTGATCAAACAATGGTCAGAGTTGCCTCTGCTACATATACATGACCTCCATGCGACCTGCACAACTTGCGAATGACATTTGGTAGAAGATCCAAGTGGTTCTCTGACAAGGCATTTCGCGATTTGCCATGTCACAACCGGCATGCAAACAAATTGTTCTATTTTTCCTAATATGCTTTTTTAGCCTATTCCAATGGTCCAAACATTCACAACCTGTGCATGCTGAAAGTAGCTAGAGAGTGGGATCTGACTATAAACATTATGAGAGACCTCATTTCATTCCATCTATCTTGTAGAGAGAGAGAGAGCCTTTACCAAAGTGTTTGAAAAGCTCCCAACCTCTCTTCATTCTAACATCCTCGAGAGAAATTTTATTACCTTCACCTCCTACACAATTTCTTAGGTGTTGTGAGTATGTGTTGACGGTTAGGAAACTATAAGAGCCATTACAAATCCTATTGGTGGCTTCAAGTTAGAGGCTCAACGGTGGTATCCCTGGCAAGCTAGTTGAAGAAAGGACTCTAAGAAGTCAGTCGTTAGTTGGAGTTTGGAAGGCTAAGTACATGGAGTAATATGTTCTTGGAGAGTACTACAACTATTCATCTAGTTGAGATTTTCCAATGGTGTGGTCAGTGGGGAGGTTTTTCCGTCGAGTGCTTGAGTTTTCTTCTTCTGAAACGCTACTTTATGTTTGCTTTGGTTTGCTTTATTTTCTACATTTTCGTACGGTCATTTATATGTTTTAGTTTATATTTGTTTATTTTTGCAATAAGAACTTTGGTTAATCACATACGCTTGAATATGAGACAATTTGCTAGTTTTAGATTAAAAATGATTTAAGCCCAAATTTGTGTTATAGGGGTTCTAAGTTAATGCTGGGTGATCATAACATTTCGCAAATTTTATGCTCAAACCTTTTGATGGTATACCATGTATACATGTTTTCTCCCAAAACATTAAATTTAAAAATAAAAATAAACAAAACAAATCTATCAGGTTAATTGACAATGGTTGTATGTTTCAGATATTGCTGGCATTCTAGTGTCATCCAGCTTAAGTACACACTTTGTCACTACCTAATTTCTACGACCCCAAAAGAAAGAAAGAGTTTTACAAAAAATATATTGTACAGGATTCCTAAACCGGAACCCAACAAGAGGAAGCATAGACAATCCGGCCTTTCCATCCCTGGAGCATCCAGTGGTTGTCTTCATCAAGAATAAAATCCTTGTGGTACCATGCCTTCATCTTAGTCCTGAATAAACTCATGATCTCTTGGTTCAAAGGGAGCAGCTTGAACCCAGCCCTTGAAATTCGGACTTGACTCTGCTTGTATGTTTCAGGCCTCTCAACCCTCTCTAAGCCTTCGCATGCAACAACATTCATAGCCTCCCTCCCACAGAACTCTCTCTCAAACATCAACCTCTGTGGATTGTCACGGGGTATAGTAACATCAAATACATCATACAATGCAGAGAAGTGGAAAAGAGCTTCCCGGAATCTCGTAAGAAAGAAGGGTGCATTATAGGACCCATTAACAATAGAATTAATAAAAATATCAGGTTTCATCCTCCTGATTAAGTTTAAAACTGCATCCCTTGGACTGGTCCCTTCAACTGTTTCATCAAGTAGGGTCTTCATCCTGAATGCACAATTCACAGCAAGCACCTCATTCCTCTCAATCTTAAGCTCCTCAATTCGAATAGTTTCCCAGTTCTGTGATGCTATAGCATTGTATTCAAAAGGAACATTAAACCGCTTGCAGTACTTTTCCAAGCGACGACCAGTCTCCTCAATGCACTCTGCTGGACGGAATCCAGGTTGGGGAAGATCAATCCCTGTAATGCGTAGCTTGGGAGCTCCTTCAGGTCTTTTTGAGAGAAACTGGATCAGAAGTGGCCACTGGAAACCATATTGGATACCAAAATCTACAATATGAAGAGTAGTTTCTTTCTCTGCTGCATGAAAAATCATTTTATTAGAAAAGGAATATGAGATCCTCTTGAAGGGGCAGGCTGAAAGATGAACTTGGTAAGCTTTCAACTTTTCAAGAGTTGACAGTACCCTATTGGAAGTGTAAAACATTTGAGTTCCTACACTAGTGCCAGCCAAGCGTGCCTCAAGACCATTAGCAAAGAAATGAGCCAATCTCTGAGATCCATCACCAAAAGGGGTTGAGTGTTGCCTAACCTGCTTCAATAACTCATTAGCGGTTCTACCGTCACCTGTGGAGACAGCTTGTGCACATAGAATCAAAAGACTCCTCAAATCAACCGTCTCCTTCTTCTTCCCTTGCTTCTTATTACGACTACCTTTCCCACCATTACCTCCTTGTGCCTGCCCCTTTGTCTGCGGCAAGGCCTTGCTAGCATCATTCTGCAAAGGCTTGCAATTATCACCATACAGTGAAGCAGGCGCACCAATACAAAGCAAAACCTTATCAAGCATTTCTGATAACTCAGTCTCCTCAGACTCCTCTACATAAACCGCAGTCTGCTTATTGCTCCTACCTTCTTCTGATTCTATCTCTTCCCTCTCACGATTCTTCCTTCCTCTCGACCCATCCGATGAATCACTCTCTTTCTCACCCTTCACCACCAGAGATTCTACCTTTAGATCCTCTCCCTTCCACTCAGAAGAAGAAACCTTGTTGCTCTCCAAATCAATAACCAAATTATTACTCTTAGGAAGGAACTTACTAGCTTCCTCTAACCCCCTCCTAAATTGCAATATTGATTCACTATTAGTAAAAATATTCTGAGCCATAACCTCCAACCCATCACCAAAATGATTGACACTATCATCTGACAAATTCCCAAAAAACTGTGATTGGTCAGTGGGATTGAAATTAGACTGGACAGCATTATACTCACCCAGAATAGGAGGCGGTGATAAAGAAGGCTGGTAGTTATGCTCTCCAAGATCACTTAGCCACAGAGCATCATTGACAGTACTAGAACTACTTGTACTATTAGTACCATAATCACCACTGCTTGATGAAAGCCCAGAACTCTCACCGCTATTTTGATTTGGTAAAGGAGGGTTTTTTTGACCAAGAGCATCATAGAAAGATTTCTCAGTGTCTTTTAGACCCAAAGGGTCATAAAACATGCAGGGCTTGTTTTCAATGTTCTCTTCCATAAGAATCTGATTCATGTACTTGAAAACCGTTTCAGAGAAATCATTGTCGTCCGGGGACGTCGTCGAGTCTGCCTGTAACATAGGCGGCATAACAACATGTGGTGGATCATATGGTTGACCCTCTGGACCATCGGTGGTGGTGATCGAGGGCTCAAAACCAGTGGGACCCAGATCAACATCAGACAAAAGATTTGGACCTTCAAGGAAGTTAAGGTCTGTAGTAGGAAGAGGAGAGAGTTGATTGAATGTGTTCTCGTCTATAAGATTTGAGAACTGATCCTCAGAATTTGGCGACATAGCAGAAAAACCGCTTACGAAATCAAAGTTTGAATCCATAATTTATAGGGTCAAACAAAGCCAAGAAAGAGTAACTAGCTGATTCTATGTCTCAAACTGATTTGGGAAACTAAAATCTGAGACTTACTAAACATTAAAGACTACCTAATATTCAGATCAAAGACTAGGATCTCGAAAAAAAATAACATACATAGGCGTACAGAAAAAGAAAAAAAGAAAAAGACTTAAAAGAAGAACCTTAGATATCCATGATTTACGTGAACAAGTGGAGCAGAGAAGATTCAGACTCAAGCGGAAGAGGAAGATGAGAAAGTGAGTGAGACGCGGAATAGCTCTCAGGTTTTTCTGTGACAGAGGAAAATTGAGGCCTCTAGATTTGTTGGGTACTTCTCCCAGATAATATAGGAGAGATATTTTTTAAGAATAGTAAAGAGAGGCTGCTATCAGTTTGTGGGAAATATTAAAGAATTATTTTATTACGGTGAAGAACTTTCGTGGAACGAAGTGAGTAGTGAACAGTGGCTAGCGAGTCAAACAAAAGATAAATTATGGTGCTATTCCTAGAAACACAACTTTATAAGCAAGTTGTAGCTAGCTGAGGGATGTTACAAGTCCTGGATAAAATTGTGATTTTGAATGTGACAGAATTTTTCCAAACGAAGAGGCAAGGGTTATGTGTACTTGTACAAACCCGTAAACAAAAAGTCTTTCAGATCGATTCTTGGATTGGTCTGTGAGCTAAACACATGAATGGGTTTTGTCCTTACGAATCATTGGGTTGAACTCGTCAACTCATAACTCAAACTAAAATTACCTTACGAATCATTGTGCGAATCAAGTTTTTGATACCATTCCATTTTCAGTAACCTTTCAAAGTGACAAATCACAGTACTTCTACTCTTATTGTGTCTTTGACTCTTTGATATATGAATGGGACAGAGAGATTCTCCGTTAGTAGACGCCAAAGTCCAAACCATTCCTTATTTATTTATTTATTTATTTTTTTCAGTTATAGTAATAAAATATGAAGGAATGCTAAAATGGATTAGTTATTAATCTATTTAAAGAAAGTTTATATGAAAAAAAAAAAAATTTGTTTTGACCTTTTTTTTTTTTTCATTTTTCATTAAAATGGTGTCAAAACTTTTTTAAAATATTGTTAACCATTATTTTAAGGGCATTCATTAGCATAACCTTAAAATATTTTTTTATAAAAATTTATAAAAAATTAAAAAAATTTACAAATTTTTTGTCAGTTTTTTCAAAATTTCATAAAATTTTTCTTAAAATAGTTGGTTAATGTGTGTCTTAAAAACTTTTTGGTTTTTTTTTTTTTCCTTTTATTGTCCTTGTCTTTTAACAGGTGAAAACTTAAAAATATTACTCCTATAAGTATCGAACCGAATTCCACATTCCTCTATATAAAAAAGCTAATAGTGTTTTTGTTAACCTTTATTTCCAGGAATGGAGTTAGGATTCAAATTCAAGGGGCCAACATTCTATGTTTAAGTATTTTTAAAAATTAGGGATATCCACATTAAGTTGGCATTTGTATTTTTTTTCCTTTCAAAAAAAAAATAAATACTGTAGTTGAATTTACAAATTGTATTTATTAAAAAGATTTATCATGATTTTAAAAATCAAATTGGATAAAGAACTAAAAAAGAGAGCTGTTCTATGCTTTTTGGTCTGATCAAGATCTATTGATGGTCAAATCAAAAACATTATAAATATTATAAGCATTTAATTAATATTATAAAATACATAAATATTGGATTCAGATTTTGTAGATTTCTTAGGGTACTCTACCAATAAATTTTTTTAAATCCTAACCACTCTTTTATGATTTAAGGGTCTAGATTCTGCCATGTTAGCATTCCACTAATAATACTCCTAAAATAATATAATAATGTTGTAAACAAAATAATTAAGATTATTATTAGTGGAATGTTAATATGACAAAATCTTGATCATTAAATCATTAAAAAATAATTAGGATTTAAGGAAATCTATTTGGTAGAATACTCTAGAAAATCTAGAGGATCTGAATTCAAAATATTTGGCTTTATTCTTTCCATATTAAAAATTTTAGACCAATTTATTTATTCTATTCACATTTTTCTATACCCAATCCTTGATAATGCTATATTATATCAATAACTATGGGTCAAAATTTAAACCCATGTCAACTACTAAATAAATACAACCACTAAAAAAATAATGGTTAGTTAAACAGTGAAACATTGATGTCTAGCAAAACATAAAAAATAAACGATGAGACATTAACATCTATTGGTGAAATATCTAAGAGGCGAGATTCATTTTTATTTTTATATTGTTTTTGGGCATTTGGACAAAATGGATGCCAAATAATATTTTTGGGTTTTATGGGTAAACTTTTTGAAGGGGGGACAAGAATATATATTTTAGGGGAAAAATTCAAAACTTTTGTGGAGATATATATACTATTTATAATTTTTCAAAAATCTACGGGGTCATGGCCCCCGGCCCTAAGCTAGGTCCGTCCCTGTTTATCTTTGTAGCATGGGTCTTGTGACTGTTAATGAATAATAAATGTTCAATATATATTATAATGTGTGTTTTTCTTTAAAAAAAAAAAAAAATCCTTAATAATAATTCATTAGCTTGTAATTGTATGTACAAATTTATTGTGGTTGTGTGTGCTTTTTTGGACATTTGTTCATAATTTGAATTTATTTTAAAAAAAGTATAAAAATATTATTTAATAAAGTATTAAATACACATTAACAGATTAACTTATACCCTTGGGATAGTCATTACACTTACAGTTAACGTATCTCAAGGTATTGGTCAAGGTTGAGTTTTTTACTCTCTTTTTTATTGTAATCGATCTTTTTTTTTCTTTCTTTCTTTTTTGGGGAGAGCCAGCATATCTGTACTGAGGCCCATTAAATTCTTCTTTAATGGCTGCGCAAATGCACATATACTTATATGTAGTTGAGAGACAACTGTGGCAAGCACACACGTCGATCATGAAAACATTGAAAAGTTACTACAACAGGTTGTATTAAAAACTTTCTTATCGAATGTCATAGGACACCAAACCTGTAAAAGATAACATGCATGGGCCAATATGTTTTTTGGTCCAATCAAGATCTACCAATAGTCATGGGTTCCAGTTAGTTCAATTGGTAAGTCTTTAATGATTGTATAAGAGATTTGGGGTTCAATTCCTGCTTACACCAAAAACTGATTAATGTCTTGTTTGATAATAAAGAGTTATTATCAGGAGCAGACGTCATAAGTTGAAACTTTCTAAAAAAAAAGATCTACTGATAGTCGAATCAAATTTGCAAGGAAGGGGAAGGGAGGGAGGGGCAATTTTTAACAAGGGTCTAAGATGGTCTATTGCTAATGGAGAAAGTGTAAATGCTTGGGCTGACTTCTGGCTTCCTTCCGGACCACTCAGGCAGCAAATTGTAGGTCCTTTAACTGATGGAGAAGACAAACTCTCGGCCAATAGCTTGATTGACAGTGTGGAGTGTATCTCATTTGACCTCCCTGACAAGATCTTACAAGAGATTAAATGTATCTCCATTGCAGCTAATCCTTCCCAAGAAGACATCCTAATTTGGGCATTCTCTAAACACGGCTCCTTTCCCTAAAATCAGCATATCTCATAGCTAAAGGGTTTAATCTTTTGAACCTTGACACTAGTCCTCATCAATGGGTGTGGAAAGCACATACATCCCCTAGAATCAAATTTTTTATTTGGCTGTGCACTCATCACAGCATGCCTACTAAGGAATTAAGTTCTTGGTTCAAGAGGGTTAAACATTGACCCGACATGTGAGTTATGCCGTGAAAGGACAAAATCCATCATTCATACACTTAGGGACTGTAGGGTGGCTAAAGCTGTGTGGAAAGACCTAGGATTTAAGGAGAACAACCCGGATTTTTTTGATTGAATTTGGTAGAATGGCTTGAGAAGTTTTGTGGGACTTCCATCATCTACCCAAGACCCCGTGTACCATGGAAAATTTTATTTCCTCAAGCAATATGGACAATTTGGCTGCATAGAAATAAGGCAATATTTCAGACTGGAAGAGTGGAGGAGGGCACGAGTGCTCTTTGCCTAAAAAAGGGAGTGGAGTTCTATGCAATTGTTCCTAATGAACCCAATAAGCCCAGTAGAGTGCAAGTTCAAGTGAAATGGACCAAGCCTACCACAGGTTGGGTGAAACTCAATACAAACGGGACTATATATGGGAACCTGATCAAGGTGGGTGGAGGTGGTGTTTTGAGAAGCAGCAATAGTGACTAGCTAGGTGGTTTTGCGAGGAAGCCGGGCAGTACATCGAGCACTATGGTAGAACTTTGGGCATTGAAGGACGGGCTCACCGTGGCAAAGCAAATGGGGATTGAAAACATTTGTATTGAAATGGATGCTGAGTTTATTGTACAACTTGTTTCAAGACCTTCAGTAGTCAATCTAATGCTTGAACCTCTCTTAACTGAATGTAGGAACCTGATTCAAACATTCCCTAACTCCTCGGTGGTGCACGTGTTCAGGGAGGCAAATGGCTGTGTTGACCGCCTAGCAAGGATGGGTGCTGAACTTGATGTAACAGATTTTCTTTTTTTGTTTAACCCACCGGATGTGGTGGTTGAGATGCTGGCTAGAGATAAAGTTGGCCTTGCTTGTTGTAATAGACTTGTTGTTTCTTAGTTAATTCCAAGCGTCGTTTACCAAAAAAAAAGATAGTCGAATCGAAGACATCATTAATATTATAAGCATTTAATTAATATTATAAATACATAAATATTTTAAAATATTATATCTAAGTTTTATCTTAAAATATTTATTTTTCTATAATTGAAGTTATTAATTTTTGGATGAGTATGAGATTAGACAATGACTCAACTCCAAGAAAACTAGGGGCTCCTTATCCGTGTCTACACTTTCAAGCATTGGTTTTATTGGTTTCTCAAAGGATGAAAAAAACAACTATAATCATACCAAAGGACGATAGTTACAAGTTAGGACTGATTGCTCCTATCCATTTTACATAGGGAAAAAATTACTTTCACTTAGTAACTATTCATATTAAGCTTCCTTTTCAAAAAATATAAAAAATAAAATTTGACTAGTTGTGTTACCATTCACATATGTAAATAATTATTCTTTTCAACTAACTTGAAGAAAAAGTTTTGAATTTTGTTTATAATATTTAACATTGTGATATTTATTTTAAAATGATATTATTTGTTACTTATTGCCGCTCACCATTTGTTAGGAACCTAGTGGCTCTTAATGGAGATGGATAGAAATTATAGGAGAATTGATGGAAATCGTAGGGAAATTTACTTAATTATAAGTAGTCACCCTCTATAGAGAAATATATATATATATATATATATATATATATATAAAGAGAGAGAGAGATGCACTAATACACTAAGCAATGAGTTGGTTTATTCTTCTATGATGGAAATGTAATTACAAGTAGGTATTTATAGAACCATGAAATTATTCTATTGGCCCACATGATCTTATCCTAACAGTCCTATTCTTCCCCATGTACATTAATAATTTCAATATGTGTTAAATGTGATTAACATGCTTGGAATTGTAACCAACTAACTGACTAAATGCATTCTATACTCAAATGTGGGTTCCTAACATTTCCCTCTCCTTCAAAATACCTTGCCCACAAGGCATTGTTAGTAGTTGACATCTTCATAAGGGGAAACCGGCCACTAACCCAATACTCCAAAGCATCTTGAACATTGAATACACCAACTACTTCCAAGCACCTTGTCACAGTCCATAACTTGAGTAAGTAAATCCCATCATTAACTAAATCAACAAAGGAGCACCAAGAAAGCTTTATGTCGTGGCCTTTCTTTCTATCAAATATCAAGTCTCTGACCATAAACTTCCAAACAAATGACCAACCATGCAACTTATGTGGGTAAGGAGATGATAGTCCACAAACTGCAAATAATGCAGTAAATAGATCCAATTGATCACATTCCCACGAAGTTGATATTAAGGATAGAGAGAGTTTCTTGAGAGCAATTTTTATATCTTCACAACCTTTAAGATCCCAACTCACACCCAAGTCCTTTTAAAAATTATGATTAGCTTGATTATGGAATCCATCATTTATCCCATCATAGCCACCAAGAAAAGGATCATCTAACTCAAATTCATTTGCATTGCCACCAATGTTAGTGGCTGTTAATTTCATGCCTTCATTATTGATTACATGAGCAACTCCATCTGCTGAAGTACGAGTTTAGCCATAATCAAACAACATTGGATCACTTGTATCCACACGAACAGCAACAATTCCATGCATTGTAGATTCTTGTATCATCATCAGCTTCTTTGTTGGTTCTTTGGATTTAACTTTAAGGGTAGCGTGTACATAGATATCATCATCCACTTGCAAGAACAACAGCAGTAGATTCTTAGAACTTGACTTTTTCTTCGATTTCCATCAAATCAAAAGATTGTAACTCTTCTTACGTCATGTTCTCAAAATCCTCTTACAATCTTGAAAGTTTTTCTTTCATAGCCTTTTTAGATTCAATCAAGGTCTTGACCTTTTCTAAAATATCATTGACATCCTTTGAAACTTTGTTCAACATTTGCTGTATTTCTTTCAAAATTTTTCTCTAATCATAATTACTCGTCTCAAGATTGACAGCTTTGATACCACTTGTTAGGAACCTGGTGGTTCCTAACGGGGACAAATAGGAATTAGAGGGGAATTTATGGGAATTATAGGGAATTGACTTAATTTAAGATAGTCACCCTCCATAGAGAAATATTGAGAGAGAGAGAGAGAGATACACTAATGCACTAAGCAATGAGTTGGTTTATTCTTCAATTATGGAAATGTGATTACAAGTAGGTATTTTTAGAATCATAAAACTATTTTATTGGCCCATATGGCCTTATCCAAATGGTCATATTATTCCTCATGTGCATTAATAATTCCAACATATGTTAAATGTGATTAACATGCTTGGGATTGTAACTAACTAACCAACTAACTAACTAAATGCATTCTATACCCAAATATGGGTTCCTAACAAATTATCTATTTCTATCATATGTATTTTTTAATATTATTTATGAAATTTGAACATTAGTATATCTCAAATGATGCTAATTATTTTTTATTATTATTATTTACTCTTTTTTGCTAAGTAGAATGTTAGAAACCCTATATAGATAATAATTGTTGTAATGTTTCATTTAGTTAGTTAGTTAGTTATAATTCCAAGAATATTAATCACATTTAACACATGTTGGAATTCTTAATGCACATAAGGAATAATAGGACCATTAGGATGAAGCCATATGGGCCAATAGAATAGTTTTATGGTTTTATAAATATCTACTTGTAATCACATTTTCATCATTGAAGAATAAACCAATTTCTTAGTGCATTAGTGCATCTCTATCTCTCTTAATCTCTCTCTTTCTCTATGGAGGGTGACTACCTCGAATTAAGTCAATTTCCTTACAATTCCTATCAATCCCCCTATAAATTCCTATCCATCCCCATTAGGAACTACTGAATTTCTAACAAGTGGTATCAGGGCTGTTGATCTTGAGTTGAGCAATTGTGACTGAAGAAAACTTTTAAAAGAAATACAACAAATGTTGAACAAAGCCTCAAAGGATGCCAATGATATTTCAGAGATGGTCAAGGATTTGGTTGAATCTAAAAAAAGTCATGAAAGAAGAGTTTTCAAGATTGCAAGAGGATCTTGAGAACATGACGGAAGAGGAGTTGTAGCTTCTTGAAGGTACAAGCGACAAGTTTCAAGTTGTTGAATCAACAAAAACTACCTCTGATATTGGAGGTGTAAGCGAAATTGAAATTGGTCACTTGTTAAGTCAAAAGCATGAGGTGGGTCTTTTGAACAATAAAGCTTCGCCATCTCTTGATGTAGAGCAAACAAAGCTCGAAGCTGTGTCAAATGTATGCAACGAGCAATTCTTTATCTCTTCCAAAGTATCCATCAAATCAAATGCTCAGTTTTCAGCAAATAAAATTGATATAAGATCATCAAATAATGTGATGCCAAAACACGAAGTGTGGGTTCCATCATCAATTCTTGGAAGTGATATGAGATCATCAACTTTCTTTATTGCTTATCAAGCCCACCAAGTTCCAAATCCAAACCTATCAAGCCTATCAAGTTCATTAGCCTTTCATGTCTATCAACATTTGTATATAATTCCATTCAACTATGATTTGGAGTGTAATGGAAATGAGGTTGTCCAACAGAAATCAATGAAGGAACATTCCCTTGATCAAATTGTTTCAGGACCAATTTGGAGTGCAACAAGATTCACTATGATTAATGCAATTGCTTCTTTTGTTGCTTGGGCTAATGATCGAAGAGCAGAGGTAGAAAGAAGTTTTGTCAACAATATGATCAAATGCTTGGAAGTATTTGTTGTGTTTAGCGGTCAAGATACTTTGGCATATTGGATTAGTGGCCGATTTCCCCTCATGAAGATGTCATTTCAAGCAACACCTTGTGGACAAGGTGTTTTGGAGGCGAGGGAAACGTTAGGAACACCTATATAGATAATAATTGTTGTAATATTGCATTTAGTTAGTTAGTTAGTTAGTTGGTTAGTTAGTTACAATTCCAAGCATTTTGATCACATTTAACACAGGTTAGAATTATTAATGCACATGGGGAATAATTAAATAATTAGAATAAGGCCATATGGGCCAACAAAATAGTTTTATGGTTCTATAAATACCTACTTGTAATCACACTTCCATCATTGAAGAATAAATTAATTTCTTAGTGCATTAGTGCATCTCTATCTTGAATTAAGTCAATTTTCCTACAATTTTCATCAATCTCCCTATAATTCCTATCCAACCCCGTCAAGAACCACCGAATTTCTAACATAAAATGGTGCTAATTCAAATCATCACACTTACCTCAATGATAGTTCACTATTACATGACCAATCTCTTGAAATTGGTGCAGAAAATTTTTATAAAAATACCTATTTTTCTTTTCCCTTTTATAACCTGAATTTGATATCCTATGTTAGTATGTTATTCCTTTTTTTTTTGTTAAATTTCTTTTTTGTTCAGTGCTTAGTGCGTGGGCCAATCTATATATATCTAAAAGCTGAAGTGTAACATTTATTATTGTTATGCTCTAGTTAAGCCACATCATCTCCACGTCATTATCTTTTTTATTTCCAATTTTCCTATAATTGTTTTTAACATTTATTTTTTAAATATCTACACTTCTTTAACATTTCTCATTCCCTTACCTTTTTATCTTCCCACTACTTCTCCAACCTTTCTCCCTCCCTTATTTTTTCATCTCCCCATTACCCTCTACATTAATATCATTCTTCCTCTTTCCCTTCATCTTCCTTTATTTTTGTCTCTTCTTATTCACACCCTCTTACTATAAATTTGTCACTACATCTTTCATTCTATGCATAGTTTTCCCTCACAAAAAAGTTTCTCTCTCTCTCTCTCTCAATTTTTTCATGGATTTTTTTTATTTTTCTTGCATCTCTATTTTAGGTTGATAATTTTTTATATTCTTTAAAACTCTACTTTGGGTTAATGTGATTTTGTTTTGTTTTTTAAATTGTTGTTGTTGTTGTTTTTTTTTTTTTTTTTGGTCTCTTTGATTGTTAAATTTTATAATAATGCGTTATAAAAAATTAAATGTAGCATATAAAAATATAATATTATTATATTACATAGTATGATTTGGATAATTTAGTATTTATTCTATTATATAGCATGATTTTTTATAATGCTCAATTTAAATGTTAAACTATAAGACTTTACTAATTTTTATTTATTTTTTAATCCTTTGTAGTGGATAAAGTATTCTTAATAGTTGTATTAGAAGTACTCTATAATGCTATTTATTTAGAAAAAAGCAAATGTTAGCCAAACGAAAATAATCGGATGGGTGACAAATTTTAGCTTTTGTAATTTTATTTTAATTATTATTATTATTTTATAACAATGCATATATAGAAATTTAATTATTATATTTTTCTAATAATTGTTTATTAAATAATATGTTTTTGGTGGACAAAACTACATATTTTGCAAAGAAAATAACCTTAATAGATTATCAACAACAATTAATTTTTTAGATTTCCTAATTGGTCCAATTAATCATTTTAAGTTTTATTAATTTTTTAGTTACGTTTTTTTGTGTTTTGGATTATAGGCAGAAAAAATAAGGTTTGAGAAAGTTTGTCTAAAACTAAAAGAATAATTTTCAAATTTTATATTCTTTTTAATGATTCACAAAATGTTATAAATAACTTTTGTTAAAAAATGAATATTTTCGTTGACTTGCCTTTTGAATTTCTGAGAAAAATTGTATTATTTACATTTTGGTACGACAAAATTTATATTTATGATTTATAATTATTCTTATATTACATTTATGATTATTCCTATAGATTACGAAATACATTACTCATTATTAAATTAGTTTAAATTGTAAATTTTTTTTTTTAATAAAACTACCATAAAAATAATTATTACGCGCAACGCGCAGATTCGCAACTAATTGTTTAAAATGGATGACCCAAAATGTTACCGAAAGCACACAAAAAGGTTGTTGGCAAATGTTCGATAAAAAAGTGGCTTAAGTTGAACCCCACGAAAATGCCAATTTGGCCTCTAGAACATTGTGCCTTAGGATGATTATCATGAATTCTTTGTGTGTTTTTATATACATTTCTTTATCTTTCCTACATAAAGCTCAATAAATCATGGATAGGGAAAACTAAAGGTAATTAAAAGCTTATCCATACAAACTTGACCTTAAAAACTTTATCTTTTACCGGTGTACATTATTAAATACATAATCGTAGGTGTTTTATTCAAATTGGAAGAAGATCATGATTAATCACAAATTGCCCACAAACTCTGTTTTGTATAAAAAGGAAATGTTATTAAACTACATCCATAAGTTATAGATGCATAAAATCCTATGATTCCATTTCTGTGAGATTAATGGTGACGAAAATTAAGTACTAAGATCCAGTGGAATACGCTTAGCAATTAGCATAAAGGGTAAAAGATCCAGAATATGATTCTACCCAATAAATTACTTGATTCATCAAGATTCAAGTCCATCAGTTTAAATTACTCATATATTTGGTTCCCTTTTCGAAAGGTGTGTTCATTTCTAAAATATTATATTTGCCTTAAATATAAATATATATATATATATATATATTTTTTTTTTTTGAAAAAGATTTGCCATAAATATTTCATTTAGCTTTTATGTATACATTTTTAGTTTGAGAATACATTAGGTCAGGCTGCAGTGGTTTTACGCCAGCCAATAAAAGCGCGCCACGTCATTATTTCAGTAAGAGTTTAAATAGACCTTACCGCATACAATAACAACATTCTTTAATCCCAAATCACAAACGCCAAAATTAAAAAAATATCCTCTGCTTCCTCTTGGCCAGGCCTTCACCCCACCACACATCGCCACACAAGTCGCCGGATTCGTTGCTGGAGCTGCCATGAGCATGGTCAAGGTTTGTTTTCATGATTTGCCCTTTTTCCCAACAAGTCTTGGATTTCGAATTGTTGATGGGTTTGGATTTTTTTTTTTGGACATCAATAACTTGATTTGTTATGGGTTTTTCTGTATTTTGGTATCTTTGATGAGTTTTAATCTGTTCATATTGGTATGGGTTTTATTGATTTGTTATGAATTTTGCTGTTTTTTTGGTATTTTCATGGTTTTTGATTGGATTCTTAAGTGGGAGGTTCAAACCCTACCAAAAAAAATCTGAGGGCTCCGGTATGTTTACAAGCTCCACGTACAACTCTAGTGACCTCTGTGGCGGTGAGCTTCGGTGTGTGGTGTGGTGGAGGTTTGGGCAAGCAAAGCATGGAAGCAAAAATCTAAGGGCTGTGGGACATAAGCTTTTTTTTTTCCTTAATTCATTCACTGTTTGATTAGGGATTTAAGTGATAAGTACAAAAGGATGACATGGCAAGATTCTATTGGCTGGCGTAAAAGCAATGTTTTATGCCATAGCCTGACCTAATGTATTCTCTTTTAGTTTTTAATGATGTAGCGTTGTAATGTGTAGGCTGGTTTTTAATATTATATGCTAATTAGATTTCTTGTTTTTTGTATGATGCATATACTTGCTAGGGATTTGTAGTATTTTGGTGTTTTGGCTATTTTTAGTTCAATTAAAATATGGAGACTAAATTGTGATATTATTGCGTCACTTCTTTTGTTGTATCATGAAATTTTAGCAGTTTTTATATCTAATTGTTTAAGATATCAATCTTTCATATTTCACCCTGTTATAATTTTGATCTTAGAAAATCAAAATTTTCTTCCAATAAAATGTTAATGTGGCTTAATTTTATCCCTCATGTCAATTTTGAAACTAAAGAAAAGCTATTTTCATGATATTTTCACTAACATAAAAATTGTAGGTGTTGATATAGTGGAGATAGAGACTATACTGACATAAGAAATGTATAAACTAACACTACAAAATCTATATAGAAAGCATAAATTATACAAGAAAAACACCTAAAAATTAATAAGTTTGTAGATAACAATGTGAAATGTGATATGGTGACATTTGTTAGTTTCACAGATTAGAGGAATTTTTTCCCAAATGAATTTCATTTTACTAGAAAACTTCGTAAAATAAAAATAATAGTACTCATAAAATCAATAAGCCATAAAAAAATTTATACAAAATTAATCAAAATGTGCATTGCGCGGAATATTGGCAAGTAAGCTTTAATTTTGTGCGAAACACCAAGGTATATGGTTTCTATTGTCAAACATTTTGATGCTATAGATTCTCCCCACACACACACACACAAATACATTTTGATGCTATAACATGCATACATGTTTTCTTCCAAAACATTCAAACATAAAACATAAAACATAAAAAATGATAAATAAAAATAAATAAATCTATCAAGTTAACTGACACAGATTGCTGGCATTGTAATATCATCTATCTGAAGTACACCCTCTGTCACTTTCTAGTTTCAAAAACCCCAAAAGAAAGAAAGAAAGATTTTTTTACATGATTCCTAAACCGGCACCCAATAAGAGGAAGCATAGACAATCCGGCCCTTCCATCCCTGAAGAATCCAGTGGTTGTCTTCATCGAGAATAAAATCCTTGTGGTACCATGCCTTCATCTTAGCCCTGAAGCAACTTATATCCTCTTGATTCAACGGGAGTAGCTTGAACCCAGCCCTCGAAATCCTGACTTGACACTGCCTGTATGTTTCAGGTCTCTCAACTCTCTCCAACCCTTCACGTGCTATAACATTCATAGCCTCCCTCCCATAGAACTCTCTCTCAAACATCAACCTCTCTGGATTATCACGGGGTATAGTAACATCAAACATGTCATACAATGCAGAGTAATGGAAGAGTGCTTCTCGGAACCTCGTGAGAAAGAAGGAGCTATTGAAGGACCCATTAACAATAGAATTAACAAATATATCAGGTTTCATTCTCCTGATTAAGTTTAAAAATGCATTCCTTGGACTAGTCCCTTCAATTGTTTCATCAAGTAGGTTCTTCATCCGAAATGCACAAGTCACAGCAAGCACCTCATTCCTTTCAATCTTAAGCTCCTCAATTCGAATAGTTTCCCAGTTTTGCGATGCTATAGCATTGTATTCAAAAGGAACATTAAACTGGTTGCAGTACTTTTCCAATCTACGACCAGTCTCCTCAATGCTCTCTGTTGGGCGGAATCCAGGTTGGGGAAGATCAATCCCTGTAATGCGTAGCTTGGGAGCTCCTTCACGTCTAAATTTTGAGAGAAACTGAATCAGAAGTGGCCACTTGAAACCATATTGGATACCAAAATCTACGATATGAATAGTAGTTGCTTTCTCTGCTGCTTGCAAAATACTTTTAATAGCAAAGGAAAGTGAGATCCTCTTAAAAGGGCAGGCCGAAATATAAACTCGGTAAGCTTTCAACAATTCAGCAGTTGACACCCTCCTGGAAACCATTGATGTGTAAAACGTTTGAGCTCCTACCTTAGTGCCAACCAAGCGTGCCTCAAGACCATTAGCAAAGAAATGAGCTAATCTCTGAGACCCATCACCAAAAGGGGTTGAGTGTTGCCTAACCTGCTTTAATAACTCATTAGCAGTTCTACCATCACCTGCTGAGACAGCTTGTGCACATAGAATCAAAAGACTCCTCAAATCAACTGTCTCCTTCTTCCTGCCCTGCTTCTTATTACGACTACCTTTCCCACCATTACCTCCTCGTGTCTGCAAGGAGGCCTTGCTTGCACCATTCTGCAAAGGTTCCCAATCATCACCACACATTGAAGCCGGCGCATCAGAACAAAGCAAAACCTTATCAAACATATCTGACAACTCATCCTCCTCTACATAAACAGCAGTCTGCTTATTGCTCCTACCTTCTTCTAATTCTATCTCTTCCCTCACATGATTCTTCCTTCCTCTCGACCCATCAGGCGAGTTACTCTCTTTCTCACCCTTCACCACCAAAGATTCCACCTTTAGATCCTCTCTCTTCCACTCAGAAGAAGAAACTGTGTTGCTCTCCAAATCAATAACCAAATTATTACTCTTAGGAAGGAACTTACTAGCTTCCTCTAACCCCCTCCTATATTGCAATATCGACTCACTATCAGTAAAAATATTCTGAGTCATAACCTCCATCCCATCACCCAAATAATTCACACTACCATTAGACAAATTCCCCAAAAACTGTGATTTATGATCAGTGGGCTTGAATTTAGACTGGGCAGCATTGTACTCACCCAGATTGGGAGGCGGTGAAGAAGAAGGCTGGTAGTTATGCTCTCCATGATCACTTAGCCCCTGAGAATCATTGACAGTGCCAGAATTACTAGTACTAGTAGTACCATAATCACCACTGCTTGAAGAAAACACAGGACTCTCAACGCTATTTTGATTTGGTGAAGGAGGGTCGTATTTTTTACCAAGAGCATCATAGAAAGATTTCTCAGTGATTTTTAGATCTAAAGGGTCATAAAACATGCAGGGCTTGTTTTCAATGTTCTCTTCCATGAGAATCTGATTTATGTACTTGAGAACTGTTTCAGAGAAATCACTGTCGTCCAGGGACGACGTGGAATCTGCCTGCGACAAAGGCGGAATAACAACATGTGGTGGATCATATGGTTGACCCTCTGGACCAATGGTGGTGGTGATGGAGGGCTCAAAACCAGTGGGATCCAGATCAAGATCAGAGGAGAGATTTGTACTTTCGAGGAAGTTAAGGTCTGTAGGAGGAGGAGGAGAGAGTTGATTGAATGTGTACTCGTTTATAAGATTTGAGAACTGATCCTCAGAATTTGGCGACATAGTAGAAAAACCGTCTACGAAATCAAAGCTTGAATCCATAATTTATTGGGTCAAACGAAGCAAAGAAAGCGTATATAGCTGATTTTACGTCTAAAACTGATTTGGGAAACTAAAATCTGAGACTTCTAAACATTAGAGGCTACCTAATATAGCAATATTGAGGATTTTAATAAACATATATAGGTGTACACAAAAAGCAAAAAAGAAAAAGTATGAAAGTAGAAGAACATTAGATTCAGACTCAGAAGCGGAAGAGAAAGACGAGAAAGTGAGACACGGAAGAAAGTAGCGTACGTAACTCAGAATCAAAGGGGCTCTCAGAGCCCACCAGCAAAAAAGAAAGGTAAATCCACGGGGCCCAAGCCCAAAGAACAAGGAACATGGGTGAGACTTCCACGGGAAAAAAAAATCCCAATTAAAGGGGCAGATGCTTGTGTCGCTGAAACCAGAAGAGACCCATTACAGAATGTTGACCCACGACCGAGCAAACGCCCAAATACCTCGGAAGATGAAGTCTTCTGTTCACTCCCAACGGCAGTGGCTGATGTCCAGCCACGCCGCAGCCATGAACGGCATCAGCTGGAACTGCCGTGGTTTGGGGAGGCCACGTGCAGTCCTAGAGCTCACCAAGATGGTGAAAAAGCACTCCCCATGGTTCGTGTTCTTGATGGAAACCAGATCAAAAGATAAGTTCCCTTAAAAACCTTTGCCGTAAACTTGATTTGAATAATGTGTTTATTGTTCCTAGACATAACACGGGTGGGGGTTTAGCTCTGTACTGGAAAGATGGCCTTAATCTGAAGGTGCAGAGCTCTTCTCCATCGCACATCGATGTAGTAGTCGACCCAAGAGTGGATGACGCTTGGCGTTTTACGGGTTTCTACGAAAACCCAGTAACGGCCAACCGAGAACCCTCATGGGCACTACTAAAGCATCTTTGTCTCCAAATGAATCTGTCGTGGCTCTGTGTAGGTGACTTTAATGAGATTGTGAAGGCAGGGGAAAAAATGGGTGGAGCACCGCGGCAGGAGCGCCAAATGGTGCAGTTTAGAGGAGCATTAGACTTCTGTGGATTCAGGGATCTGGGCTTTGTGGGTGCTCCGTTTACATGGTGCAACAACCAATTTGATGGGGTTGTTACTTGGATCAGATTGGACAGGGGAGTGGCAACGGCTTCATGGATGCAAAGGTTCCCTTCGGTGCGGGTACATCACATCTCAGGTTCTCTATCCGATCATTGCCCTTTATGGATCTACTCTGATGATGAAAATGCTCGTTTCTATAAGCGTGGCAGACCTTTCTGCTTTGAAGTCATGTGGATGAAAGATGAAGGTTGTGAAGGGGTAATAAAAAATGCGTGGGAAGACCAAGTCTCAGGCAATCCCATGAATAAGGTTGTTTCAAAGGTAGAGGCATGCGGCACAAAACTGAAAACCTGGAACAGAATTACATTTGGGCACATTCGGAGTCTCTTGGAGAAGAAAAAGAAATTGTTGGCTCAGGCAGAAACCTTGTCAATGACAGGACAAAATCATGAGCAAGTGAGGATTTTAAGGGGGGAAGTTTATGATCTATTGGTGAAAGAGGATTGTATGTGGCATCAACGATCAAGGGTGGATTGGCTTAAGGCTGGGGATCTCAATACCAGCTATTTTCATAGCCGGGCAAGCCAACGAAACCGAAGGAACTTTATCTCCAAACTGACTTGTGAGGATGGCTGTGTCATTGAGGAGGAACAGGAGATTGGGCAATTGTTGGTTGCGTATTTCAGTGAGTTGTTTACTTCAGAAGCTCCATCCAATTTTGATCCCATCCTTCAGGGGATCGAGAAAAAAGTGACGCCACAGATGAACCTGGAGCTGACAAAGGAATACACAGCAAAAGAGGTGGAGGCAGCCTTGAAACAAATGAAATCCATTTCAGCACCCGGTCCTGACGGTATGCCACCTATTTTCTTTAAACATTATTGGGGTACTGTTGGTCATGATGTTCTATCTACTACTCTTTCTGTCCTAAACTCTGGAACCGTTCCACCAGATATAAACCATACCTTTATCAGCCTTATACCTAAAGTCAAATCCCCAGAAACAGCAAAAGACTTCAGACCCATAAGCCTATGCAACGTCATTTATAAACTCATCTCCAAAACCATAGCCAACCGGCTTAAGAAATGTCTCCCAAAACTAGTATCTGAATCCCAAAGTGCCTTTTTGTCCAACCGCCTCATCACAGACAACATACTAGTAGCCTTTGAAACCTTACACCATCTCAAACAAAAGAGGTCGGGGAAAACAGGTTCCATGGCCTTAAAACTCGATATGAGTAAGGCTTATGACCGGGTTGAGTGGCAATTCATGGACAAGCTGATGGAGAAATTAGGTTTTGATAGGAAATGGATTGATTTGATTAATTCTTGCATCAGTTCTGTTTCTTTTTCAATTTTAATTAATGGAGTTCCACATGGTCTAATCCAACCCCAACGAGGTATCCGGCAAGGGGACCCGTTGTCACCGTATTTATTCTTTTTGTGCGCAGAAGGATTACATACGCTCATTCAGCAAGCAGCGGACAATGGAGCAATCACCGGTGTCTCCTTATGCCGAGGGGGACCCAAGGTGACCCACTTATTTTTCGCGGATGACAGCTTGCTGTTCTGTAGGGCAAACAACCATGAATGCTCCGCTGTTTTGGAATTGTTGGACAAGTATGAAAGAGCTTCGGGGCAGAGGATCAACCGCGAGAAAACTCAACTTTTCTTCAGTACCAACACAAGGCAGCAAGTTCGTAATTCCATAAAAACCAGATTGGGGGTGACAGACTCTCATCAGTTTGAAAAATACTTAGGTTTACCGTCCTTAGTGGGAAGAGGAAAGAAGCAAAGCTTCAGCTACATCCGTGAAAGGGTGTGGAATAAAATTCAGGAGTGGAAGGAGAAACTACTTTCACAGGCAGGCAGAGAGGTGTTGATAAAGTCTATTTTTGCAAGCCATGCCAACCTTCACTATGAACTGCTTTAAGTTACCAAAAAGCTTGTGTAAAGACATAGAGTCGCTAATACGCAAGTTTTGGTGGGGATATAGGGGTGAACAACGGAAAACTCACTGGTTGGCTTGGAATAAGCTTTGCCTTCCTAAATGTCTTGGTGGGTTGGGATTTCGTGATATCGAAAAGTTCAACCTTGCGCTCCTTGGGAAGCAGGTATGGAGACTAATACATAACAGGGATTCCTTGTTCTATAAGGTCTTTAAAGCTAGATTCTTCCCCTCTTGCTCAATCATGGATGAAGGTGTCAAAACCAATGGGTCCTATGCGTGGCAGAGCAACTAAAGGCGCGCCGTGTTATAGACTTGGGATCCGCCTGGCGCATTGGTGATGGCCACACAACTCTGATCAGAGGAGATAGGTGGCTGCCCGGTGGGCAACCCAGGAAAGTCCTTTCCCCCCAAAAATTCTTTCCAATGAACACCAAAGTCTGTGCTTTGTTGACAGAAAATGGTGCAAGTTGGGATGAAGTTCGGGTCAGAGCTGAATTCCTTCCTTTTGAAGCTAGGGAGATCCTTAGCATCCCATTAAGCTCTCGGCAATCAGCTGATGTCAGAGTTTGGTCTGAATCAAAGAATGGAATATACTCCACGAAGTCAGCGTATCGACTCCTGGCTAAGACGGCAACCAATAACCAACCTGGTCCATCAAATTCATCTGCCCACAGAGAGCTCTGGACTAATATTTGGAGGCTTAATATTCCAAATAAAATTAAGCATTTTCTTTGGAGAGCATCCTCTGAATCACTACCAACAAAAAAGAACCTTTGTCGCAGGAAAATAATCACAAATGACACCTGTGATTTCTGCCGGGACTACCCTGAAGACGGCATCCATGCTCTATGGGATTGCTATATGGTTAAAGAAATCTGGTGGAAAGAGGAGTTATGCAGACCCCATATCTCGGAAAAATTCGTCAATTTTCAGGACCTCTTTTTGGGAATTCTTAACAAGTTGGACAATCAATTGGCGGAAAGATTTGCAGTTATTGCCTGGAGTATTTGGTTTAAGAGAAATTCGACCCGGACTGGTTCACCATCGCTGCCCATTTCGCAGATTCACTCGGATGCCATTGAAAGGCTTCAGGAGTTCCACCAAGTCCACGATATGCCCCTGGTATCACTCCAGCCTCCAACACCAGTCCATTGGTCCCCACCTCCCAATTCTTGGATTAAAGCCAACTTTGATGGTGCCATTTTCCAAGACCTAGCAGCAGCAGGTATAGGTGTGGTCCTCAGGGACCATGAGGGCAATGTCATTGGAGCACTTTCAGAACGAATTACCTTACCTCCTTCTGTTGAGGACGTGGAGGCACTAGCATGTAGAAGGGCGATCTTGTATGCGAAGGAACTCAATCTACAGACAGTGATTTTTGAAGGAGATTCCGAAATAATTATAAAATCCCTCAACTCAAACGAGGAGTGTTTGGCCCCCTTTGGCCACTTGATAGAGGACTCTCGGCACCTGGTGACTGGGTTTCAAACTGTGGTTTTCTCACATGTTAGACGGAAAGGGAATAGTGTAGCAGATAAATTAGCTAAACTTGCCAGACTAACCCATTCCCCCCAGATTTGGCTAGACGACATCCATAGTGATGCCCATAGTCTTGTATTGCATGACAGACGTTTCTGTTGATTTATGAATGAACGACTTCTTTCTCAAAAAAAAAAAAAAAAAAAAAGAAAATTAACGGACTTGTTAAACTACTGGGCTTCTCAACCCCAAAAAACAGAAAGAAAGAAAGAAACAACTGGGCCTTTTGTCCTTTTATTTTTTGATACCAACAAAGCAAATGGTTATACATTTCCATTCCCTTTCTACGGAAGTCTTCATTATATGGTAAATGCCCCAATTCTTAAAGTTTACACGTGGTCAACTTTTTTATTAAAAAAAAATATTATTATTTATTTATTTATTATTACTTTTTAATGCGTGGCGTGACTGCCTTTTTGAAGAGCTTATTGGCCGATAGACTCAACAACTGTCAGCGGGCAAGATTGACTATGTGATCATGTATCTAATGAAATTCCAAATCAAGGAGCTGTATGATACTGGTCTTGCGTCTTGGTCTTTGTCTTCTGGGCATTTCTTCAATACATAATACCTTCTCGCAAGATGAATTAGCATTAGAAAGTAACAAAAATGGGATGTGAAAAAAAAATAGAGTTTCTTCTCACTCTCTCGAAGGAGAGTTTTTCTTTTTGTTGTTCGTGTGTTTCTTATTTTGAAACAAAAATAATTAAGTGAAAAAGGCAAGTTAAAGCTTCGTGGTTGAATATGGATTTTATCAAATCGGCTAGCAGCGGTGATTGTTGAAGACTTTTGTAAGAAGAGTTTGACGTGTGCTGCCGTAATCTATAAAGGGTATGTGTCCGTCTCCAATTATTATACCTCTTTGATCTATAATTGGATTTGGATTTAGGGTATTTCCTAGCGTTCTATAAATTCCTCTTTTTCTAAACAAATTGGGTGTTATTCTTTCATGTGATAGAGATGGAAATTCAACATTTGTGCCACGATGAGCATCCGTTGGTCTTCAATGAAGATGAGAGAGGAGGACATCGTTGCTGGACATGCAACGAACCAATATTGGGTCCTTGCTACAGTTGTTTAAAGTGCGAGAGATACTACCATCATAAATCATGTGCCGAACTACCTCGTGAGTTGCAACATCCCTTGCACCCAAAACACCCTCTCATTCTCTTTAACGAAATGAATTTTTTTAAGGACAAAAAATATAGCAAATGCGAAATTTGCAAACAATATTGTGGGCAATACACTTATGGTTGTTCTCATTGCAACTTTAACCTTCACAACAAATGTGCTTCTTTACCGCTCGCCATAGAATCTGAAGTCCATAACTCGCATTTGGAGGTCGATGAAGTTCACTTGCGACCTTTGTGGCAAAGAAGGTAATGTGCCCTATCTTTGTGTCCCATGCAATTTTTGAATTTATAAAAGTCGTACTTCTTACCCACGTAGTGTCAAAACTATTCGTCATGACCACCTCCTCCACCTCACTTATTCTTCTTTTGAAGTCCATCAATCTATTTCCCAATTTTGTTAACTTTGTGTTCAAAAAGTAGACACAAACTATGAGTTTTACTATTGCTTGAGTTGCAATTTTGTTGCCCACCTTGATTGTGCTATGGACGAGGAAAATAGGGAGGACATAAATTTGATGGAACTCAAAGATGGAGAGTCTAGTGAGTTGAAAAATGAAGATTTAGAGCTCAATGAATCTAATGACTCAGCAACTTACATAGTAAAAAAAAATCAATGTAGTTGAGGACAGAATTGAAATTGCCAAAGAAATCAAACACTTCAATCATGAGCATGACTTAAAGTTTATTGATGAGGTTAAGAATAACAAACAATGTGATGGGTGTTTACGAGCCATTCTCTCTCCATTTTACAGTTGTGTCATGTGCAACTTTTTTCTTCATAAATCTTGTATTGAATTACCTAGAAAAAAGCGACACCCTCTTCATCAACACTCACTCTCTTCCCAAAGGCACCTTGTAGGTCTATGTTGTTTTGGTGTGATGCATGTGGCCAACTTTGCAATGGCTTCACCTACAAGTGTAGTAAATGTGACTTTGATCTTGATGTTCAATGTAGTTTGATCTCGGATATTCTTACCCACAAAGGTCACGAGCATTGCCTTCACCTCTCTAGCACAAGATATAGTCAGAATTGCAGTAGTTGTAACTTTCAAAGGTCCCAAGGGTTCCGTTGTATCACTTGTGAATTTGCACTAGACTTTAAATGTGCTACACTACCATATTCTACAAGGTACAAACAGCATGAGCATCCCTTCGTTCTTAGTTATGTTGCTGAATATGACTCTGGTAAATATTATTATGATATATGTGAAGAAGAAAGAGACCCAAAACAATGATTCTACTACTGTGCATATTGTAGTTATCCTGCTCATCCCAAATGTATTCTTGGGAAATATCCAAATTTTAAATTTAGAGTTTCTTACACATTTGACTATCACCCACACCCCCTTACTATCATTCAGAAAACTAAAGACCTCCATGCATATCACAGATGTGGCGGTTCCTGCAATGAAGAGTTTTTCTACCAATATGTCTCATGTAATTTCAACATGCACACGTATTGTTTATAGAAAAGACAAATATGGTTTTAATTTTTATTTTATACTAGACTTAGTGCACATGATTTCTAGTGTGAGAAATTCGTCAAATGACAATGCAATATCTATTTTTAATGCTTTTCCTTGGCATCATGATTCAAATAGGACACAAATACATTATACCAACTCATGGTTCTATGGTTGTACCTTACCTTGTCCTAATCTCTTAGAAATAATAAGCATCGAGATAATATGAATTTTCAGTTTTTAATGTTTTTGGTACATTAATATTTAGAACGGGAAGTTGGCCCTTAATGTGGAACATTGATTCAGGGATGATGAACAATAGTGGAACTTTATCTTGTTAGTTGTACCCTTGTAGGACTATATTTCTCTCTCTTTTCTGTTTCTATGCAATTTAGACTGCATTCATTTTTCTTGAGCTCATATTAAATTGTCCATCTCTTTTTCTTTTTTCTTTTTTTTTTTTTTTTTTTTTTTTTTTTTTTGGCATTAGGTGGGATCCTAATATTTTGATTAACAACTGCCCTTCTTCTTATCATAGATGGAGAGGTTCTTTTATTTTCTTTCTCAACATAGATTTTATACATCATCACAATAAATACATTAACCTGGTATCTTAATTTGAAGACACACTATGTACTTTGTAAATATTGAGGTTAGAAACATGTTGACTTTGGGTGAAATAATTGTTATTTTCATTGATTTATTGGAAAAAAAAAAAAAAATAGAATACAAATACAAAAAAAAAAAAAAAAAAAAAAAAGTACCCAACTAAAGTTGTGTCTTTCTTGTTATAACCTGATGGGCCTTTAGTATCATACGAAGCAGAGCCCTCCCACTGATTTGGGTTAGGACAGAGACAAACCAGCCCATGCCCAAATGACAAAAAGACCACTGATTACTCCTCTCCCCTTGCAAAACCCTAATCTTCGGTTCACTAAACCCTATCTATATAAATACCTCTGATTCTCAGATAGAAAAACACACGCAGCAACTACATATTTTAGTACCACAATCTATGTTTCTTAGCAAAAAAAAAAAAAAAACATGTACTACAATCTATGTTTTTTTCATTCTGTAGTTTTTTCATTTCGTTGTGTGTGTTTCTTGTTTTGAAGCAAAAATAAGGAAATGAAATACGCAAGGTACAGCTTCTTGGTTGGATCTAATACCACGATCCAATCAATTTCTTTTTACAGACCTTGCAATATTCAACTTAGCCAGTATTACTCGCCTGAACTTGACACCCAATCTGATTGTTCAGACCCTTTTATTACTGGCACATTTTTTCTTCATAGAGATTTTCATTGTTGTGAAAAATGAAATTTTGAGTAACATATTTGTAATATGTTAGCAAACGCACTCTGTCCCTAAACCGTGTTTTTACGAATGTTTTGAGGCAATTTCTTCGTTTGCAAGAGTGAGAATGAGATTCTAGTATATATATTTTTATGTGCTAGAATTTCCCAACTTACTTGACCAATGGTCTATTTTACACTGACCTTATTGGCACATTAGTTGGATACATAAATAAAATACTGTCACAAAAGAGTGAATTGAATCGATGTTTTGACTTTTGTGTTTGAAAAACTAAAAAATTGGGCATTTCACATTTGTTCAAAAGAATTTTGATGATAAGAAGAAGAAATGCATTGGATTGATTAAGAAATAGGATGAAATGGATTGCTATTGATCTTATCATTTGTAGGTAAATAAGTAGTTAGTTTTCTTAAAACTAACTTATTAAACTGTTTTTGGAGGGATAAGCAATTAAACATACGTAAATAACCAGAAATTCTTGATTAAGGCAAATTCGGACTAAGGAAAATAGTTGAAAAAAGAAATGCTAAGAACAAGCTCTTGATTTCCTGAAATGCATCTGGAAATGTTAATTAACACTTTGTTGAATTGCCGATGAGCGTGAGAGATTTTGTAGACAAGTTTAATACTTGATTGTCCTTCACAAAAATCTTATAGACAATGAAGAAAACTGTTATGTTACATTTGCAAAATTAGAGATCAAATGGATGTCCATTCTCTTTTTAAAACATGGGAATGTTTTTTTCTTGCCTTATTAGCGGAATCTGCAACTCTTGGAAACAGACCAGAAACATGAGGTTGGTTTTTTTTTTTTTCTTAAGGATTGATGTAGATGTTTCCAGGGGCGTAGCCAGGATTTTCCACTTGGGGGGACCGAATTATATATTTATATGCTAGTCATAACTCATAATTAATACAATAATTATATTCTATATAAAATAGTCAAATTTAACATTTTATAATATTTTAAAACTCAAATAAGATAATAAAAAATTGTTCAATTTGCTATAAACATATAAAAGAATTTTTTTTTTTAAAGCCTTAGCATCTCCTATTAGAATTGTGCTTGATGATGACCATTCATAAAATAAATTCCATTCATTATCATTTTCATAGTGAAATTCTTAACAATTTTTCCCTTTTTCAAATTGGGAGGGGGTTAAGACTTGAGAATGTTTCTTATCTCTAGTGCAACCCAAATTCTGTTGTAGAAACATATCAATGTTGGGACAACTTATAATGGCACCTAGATTCAAAAGTAAAAAAAATAATCAACTTAAAGTATATAAAAATGAGATGATGATAATGAGAGAAAAACAGATGAGGAAAAAAATTGGAAATATGAGAAAATGATCAAATTTTGTGAAAAAATGATGATGATGGGACCAGAATAAATGAATTTGAAGGCTAAGAATGAAAAGAAAAACACACCAATTTGAGCAACGTGCATTGCATTTAAAAATTGAAAACAATAGGAACAACGTCCTTTTTCTATTCTTAGAAAAAATAAAAAGAAAGACACCTAGAGATTAGGGATTTATAAGATTTCGGTAAAAGTGTGTATTGTTTGAGTGGAGTCCACTTGAAAAACTAATTAAATATTAGAATTGTAAATGGCTAAATGAAATCATTGTTATATTTTAAAGGGAAATAACATAAAATTGATTTAAATTGAGTTAAGAGTAGTCTAGACTCATGTATTAGGTGGCCTATCTAACTATACTAGACCAATTTTCTTTCATTGACAGCAAAAAAATACTGTGAAATTTTTTGAAGGGCCAATCATTATAATTTATAGGGGCCTAATTTATTTTTATGCAGCACTATAAGAGGATTTCAAAAGTTTTTGGAGGGCCATGGCCCCCCCCCAAGACTATATGTACCTCCGCCCCTGGATGTTTCCCAAAGCCAAGGGAAACAAATAGGTCGAGGATTACAGAAGTAAATGGGGCCCATGCCTTCACGCTTCGGACTCTCGGAGACAGACCACAAGGAAGAGGACACGAAGATCTTTCTATTCATTACTTGGACAACCACTAACCAAAAAGCAATTCATAATTTCATATTTTTCCAAAAAATAAAACCAAAAAAAAGAAGAAAAGTAATTCTCATTTTTCATGCCTCTCTCTCTGTGTTTCTTTTCTCAATACAATTGTCTGAACATTACTATCCTCTCCCACACCAAATCGGCTAGCAGTGAATGCAAAACATGCTATGCCAAGATTTAAAAGCATTTTAGGATATTACATATTTACATATTTATCAACATCTTTTATGTTATTAGTTTTACTTGATTGTTATTATTGTTGTTACTGTTAATTCTATGAGAGTGAAATTATGCTCTTATCATAGATGGTGAGGTTCAATTCTTCTATCTTTTCTCAACATAAATTTTAGGCTTAAATGCACTTTTAGTCCCTATATTTTGACCCGATTTCTATTTTGGTCCCTACATTTTATTTTTACCACTTTTAGTCCCTAAACCAATTAATGCATAACATTTAAGTCCTTATCATTACTCAACTAACAGAAAATGCTGACGTGGTTGATGGCACAGTAAAATAATAATTAAAAAAAATCTATTTTAGCATTAAAAAATTGCCACGTCAGAATTTAAATTAAAAAAAAAATTATTAATTTTAACTAAATGACAAAATTAAAAACAAAAAATCAAGCTCAATACAGATCAAAACACCACAATCCCAGATCACAACTCTCTGAAACTCTCCTGTCTCAATGGTGCTTGTGGGTTTCTTTTTCTTTTTTGTTTTCTTCTTTCTTTTTCTTCCCCAGATTGGTCTCTCAATTTCTCCGCCTCCATTCTTTCCTTTTCTTCTTTCTTTCTTCTTCTTTTTCTTCTTTCTCCCTCTATCTTGGTGCTTACCCAAACCCAAACCCAAACCCATATGCTTCAAGCTCCTCTCTCAAATCAATGGGTCTCTCTCTTTGGCATTTTTTTGTGTGGGTTTCTGTGCATATGGTGTTGCCGACTTGCGGTGGTGAGGTGGAGGGCGTGGGTTGTGGGGATCGGCGTGGTGGAGGTCTTAGTTTGTGGATCGGCATGGTGGAGGGTGTGGGTTTGTGGTGATCAGCGTCTGTGGTGGAGTTTAGGTGATGGCACAGATCAGAGTTTGGGTCAGTCGGTGATGGGTTAGATGATTGTTCGGTGGCTGGATCGGTAATGGTTGGTGGCTGAATTGAAGTTTGGTGGTGGGTTTCAGTGGCTAAGATTGGAGTTTGGTGGTGGGTTTCGGTGATGGCACAAATCAGAGTTTGGTGGTGGGATTCGTTCACAGATTGGAGTTTGGTGATGGGTTTCGTTCTCAGATCGAAGACGAATGGTGCCTGGACTAGCTAAGTTTTTTTTTTAATCAGATTTGGGTGGGGTAGTTTGCTCCGATGGGTTTGTGTGGGTAATGGATGGGTTTATTGTTTTGGATTTATGGCATATTCCGTTGGATTTGTGGTTGTGATTTGAGGGCAGTCACGGGTTAGGAAAGAAAATTCTATGTTTAGGTTTGTGTTCTTGAGTTCTTTGATCTGGGTTGGAAGATTTGTATTCTTGAGTTCTTTGATCTGGGTTGGAGTTCTTGTTTTCATCATGTTCTTCCGGAGTCTTTTTTTTTTTTTAATTTTCATTTAGTTAAAATTAACAAATTATTTTTTTTTTTAATTTAAATTTTGATGTGGCAATTTTTTAATGCTAAAGTAGATTTTTTAATTATTATTTAACTGTACCATCAGCCACGTCAGCATTTTCTGTTAGTTGGGTAACAGTAAGGACTTAAATATCACACGTTAATTGGTTTAGGGACTAAAAGTGGTAAAAATAAAATGTAGGGACCAAAATAGAAATCATGTCAAAATATAGGGACTAAAAGTATATTTACGCCTAAACTTTATACATCATCATAGTAAAAATATTGGCCTGATATCTTAATTGGAAGGCACACTATGTACCTTGTAAATGTTGATGTTAAGAGCATGGTTATTTGGGAGCAATAAATGTTGATAACTTGGCTGGTTGAGGTATATATTGTAATTGAATTTCTCTTGGTGATCTTTAAAAGTTAAAACCTTGCTGTGCATAGAGACTTCTTTAAATCTTGTCTGATAAGTTAAGGGCTTAGTTTAGAAAATATTTGTAGAATCTTCTTGCTTTGAACTATGTCAATGTTACATTGCACTAATCTTCTCCAACACAAGATATAAACCAAACTGCACTAGTTGTGACTTTGAAAGCTTCCAAGTATTTCGTTGTATCACTTGTGAATTTGCACTTTGAATATGCTACATTACCACATCCTACAAGGTAGAAACAACACGGGCACTCCATCCAGTGACGGACCCACTAAGGGGCAGGGGGGGTGCCCCCCCCAAAAAAAAACAATTTTTTTGAAAAATTTAAATAGTATATACTATATAGGATGAACAACAAATCCCCAATTCACCAATATCATAATTCAATAATTCATAACTAATAAAATCTCATAAAAAAAATTCCCTGACCGGGGTTACAACAATTTATATGACTTTTTTAATTGATTTATAAACTATGGGAAAGTGAATTACAATATTTATATTTTTTTCAAAAGATAAAATGCTAAAATTCTTTTAGAAGTCAATATTAATGACGTAGCATTGCCAACTCTTAATATTGATATCCCAATTTTTTAAAATCCTCAAACAAAGTTTTGAAAAATTTCATTAGTGTGATTTTCAATTGCATCCAAAAGTATGAGATTATCATATTGGTGAGTTGGTCAACATAATAAAATCAACATATTAATTCCAATTACCCAAAATCTTGAGATTTAAAATCCTCTTCTTCTTTTTTTCTTCTTCTTCGAAAAAGGTTAGAATATCATGTTGTAACTTTCAACTTTTTTGGTTCATATTATATCCTTCTTGACTTAGATATTTAGGTAATAAAGTGCAATTTTTTGTCTACCATGATTTTTTTTTTTTTTAAATAAACCATGTCACATGAAATTTTTTTGGTTCATGCTTTGGCCCCCCTAAGTTCAAATCCTGGTTCCGTTCCTGACTCCATCACTCTTAGTTATGTTGTTAAATATGATTCCAACAAATATTATTTTGATATTTGTGAAGAACAAAACCCAATGCATTGATTCTACTACTATGCAAATTGTAATTATTGGTGCCTACACATTTGACTGTCACCCATGCCCCGTCTATATAAATGCCTCTAATCTAACTCTGAGAAAGGGAAACACACACGCAGCAACTATGTAGTACCACGGTTTATGTAAGTACCAGTACGACCATCAACGTTACTCTTATTATGTAGTTCTTTTTTTTTTTCTTTTTGGGTGTGCTTGTGCTGCTTTTTTTGAAGCAAATACCAGTAAGTGAACAAAGCAAGGTACAGCTTCTTGATTGGATCTAGATTTACTAATACCACGATCCAATCAATTTCTAACTAAACTTGCAATTCCCAACTTACTCGACCAATGGTCTATTTACACTGACCTTATGGGCACATTAGTTAATTTAGTTGGATACATATATACAATACTGTCACAAAAAAAGTGCATGTGGTACTATCAAATTGGTCTGAGATTATATTTGAATGATTGCAGCCAAGATAAAATAGGGTGAGTGATGCAAAACACATTTACAGGGAGAACAGTTTGTGTTTGAAAAACTAAAAATTTGGGCATTTTTTTTCTTGTCTATCTTTTGGGTGTGTGTGTCATTCTTTGAAGTAAAATAACATGAAGTGAAAGAAATCTGGATCTTTTCTCCTTTTAGTCTTGTTATTTGGAATATTAATGGAATTCTGGTGTATATTCTATACTTGAATTTCTCAGTATGCTAAGTGCCATCATAATTTTTTAATGCTTTTGTCAAATTTCTGGTGCTCAAGTACTAGGTTCGTATCAAGGTCATAATATTATTTCAGTAAACTATATGATGAGTTATGGGATTAGGATAATATGCTGAATATGATCAATGAGGTATAGCCCAAATAGCACCTCATAAGAGCAAGGTGGAGAGGGGTGAAGTCAAGAGTTAAGACCCATTGAACTTAAAATGACACAATGATTTTAAAACTCAGAATATCCATGTGTTAACTTACCTATATTTATTTCCCATAAAATAAATAAAAAAATATTTGCGTTGCCTATGGAAATACCCATTTTTGTCTTTAGATCACTATCAAAGGATCCACTTTTGAACACGTGGCCAAGAAAAATGACTTTTATATATATATATATATATATATATATATATATCTTTATTGCTTATGGAAATACCCATTTTTGTCTCCTTGACGATTATCTAAGGGTCAACCTTTAACATATGGCCCAGAAAATTGACTCCAGATATTTTGGTGAGATATTTCCAAATTTAATAAATATGGTCTTAAGCTACATTTGCATAGAGAATTAACCATAAACAAATATGAAAGCAAGCTTAGCTAGACTCTTTACTATTGAATTAGCGGGAGTTTTGATACTATGATCTGTTTGGATTGAACTTATTATTGCTGAAACTGAAAACTAAAAATTGAAAACTGAAAACACTGTAGCAAAATAATTTTTAAATGTGTGAATAGTACCGTGGGACCTATTTTTAATATTTTTTATTACGTAAACAGTGCATGAACATTAATTTTTGTCCTCTGTACAGTGATTTTACTGTTCACGTGCAGGAAAAAAAAGAAAAAAAAAGGAAACGCTAGAATCCAAAATGTGGACACCGAATCCAAACCGGCACTATATTGTTAAACAAAAGTCGGAACAATGAGCTTTTATTTAAAACTTGACTTTTTGAATTATAACACTTTATTAACACTATTATTGCATCAATACACACGGCACTGTTACAACCACACACACTATTCTCAAATGCACCAACACATGCTTAACACCTTACACCTTACCCCTAGACACCTAGCTACTAACCCTTGACTTTATTTTCTTCACATCACCTGCTGCACTTCACGTCACACACCACTTCACCCTATTCCACACGTCTCACACACCTTTCACTAGTCTCACACTCTACCTAACAAGTCTCTCACACTTCATACATCACAAGTAGGAACCAAAGTTTCCTGTTTTTTTTTTTTTTTTTTGATAGGCTACATGTATACAAAGTTTCCTGTTTATACAAGCATAAGGTCTGTTAAGTAACCGACACTGAAGCTTCTAGCTTCATCTAATTTCTGCCGCAATAGAGTTCTAGTAGTTTTAGGCTTTATTTTATTATTATTTTAATATCTAGCCCATGACAGCCTTTAGACTATTACAACAATTTGTGGCTGAGTTTTACGTCTACGTAGGAGTCTTTAGAAATATCTCAGAGAAATTTGAAAAGAGCATCATGGAAAAATGTTCGGAATGCAAGAGAATTTTTGAGAGAGAGAGAGAGAGAGAGAGGATGTGCTTGACTATAACATTTACTTGGTATCAACTTGAAATTTTTGTGTAAAAATGAAATTTGAATTTTAATCTAAACCTCGACTTCTTGTTTTATTTGTTAATGATTTAATATGAAAATGTTGCAACAAGTAAAACATAGGCATAATCCTTTTGATTCTAAGGGAAACTCTACATAGAAGCCAGGATGGTCGTAGGAACAATTTAAAATAAGTAGAAAAAAAATATATATATATATATATAATATACTTGCCCAAAAAGAAAATTATATACATAATTATACATATTTTGTCTACTTAAATAAAATATTGAACATCTTGATGCAAGAAATACAACAAAATGACACAACAATTTTACAACATTCTTAATTTAGCATATTGACTCACTTATAGGTCCATCACAATCTTTAATTTTTTAAAAATAATTTAACTAACTTAAAATTTTTAGTATACTAATTTAAGAATGTTGTAAAATTATTGTGTCATTTATTGTATCCAAACATTAATTGCAAAAATAGTTTTGAGCTACCAAACATAATCCTTCAACAAAAATTAAAAGCCCAAATAACAGCAATAAAAATTGGCACAAATAACTACAAACGTAACCCAAACAAGCAACAATATTAAGCCAAAGTCTAGAGGAGACTAGTATTCCCAAAAAAAAAAAAAAAAAAAAAAAAAGACTAGAAGATCTATGGTCTCTAAACAGGCAAAGAAAAATCCAAAATTGAACTAACTAATTTTATAGTCAAAAGAATTAAAGAAGTGTGTATAGCTGTATAAGTATAGTCCTATTGTTGACCCAAAAAAGAAGGAAGAAAGAAGCTACCACTACCACCCCTCCCAGTCCACAAAATAAACAAACCGAAATGCAAGTTTCATCTCTCTCCACAAAAAGTGTCTGAACCTTTTAGGCTCTAGCAGCAGAGATTATTGAAGACTTTGCTGCCCATCTGACTCTCAGATAATCTATATCAAGGTATGAGTCCATCTCCAACAATTTTTCTCTACATTTGGTTAATCTATAAATTCCTTTTCTTTTTTCCTAAACAAGTTAGGATGTTTTTTTTGTTTTTTTTTTTTTGTTTCACGTTGTAAAGATGGAAAATCAACATGTTTGCAACAATGAGCATTCTTTGGTATTCAATGAAGACGAGAGAAGAGGAATTCTTTGTTGGGCATGCAGGGAACCAGTATTGGGTCCTAGTTACAGTTGCATAAAATGCAACAAGTTTCACCATCATAAATCGTGTGCAGAACTACCTTGTGAGTTGCAACATCCTTTGCATCCAAAACATTCTCTTATTCTCTTTGCGGAATGGAAACGTGTTTGCGACAAAGAGTATAGCAAATGCGAAGTCTGCAAAGAATTTCTTGAGGAATACACTTACGGTTGTTCCCACTGCAACTTTAACCTTCACAGCAAATGCGCTACTTTACCGCTCACCATAGAAACTGAAGTCCATGACCACCCATTAACACGCATGTGGAAGTCAATAAAGTTCACTTGTGACCTTTGTGGCAAAGAAGGCAATGTGCCCTTTCTTTGTGCACCATGCAATTTCTGTATTCATCCAAGTTGTGCGTCTTACGTACGGAATGTCAAAGTTATACGTCATGACCACATCCTCCACCTTACCATTTCTTCTCTTGAAGTTAGTCAATCTGTTTCCCGATTTTGTCGCCTCTGTGTTCAGAAAGTGGACACAGATTATGGGTTTTACTATTGCTCAAGTTGCGACTTTGTTGTCCACCTTGACTGTGCTACAGACAAGGAAAATAGGGAGGACATAAATTTGCTAAAACTTACAGATGAGTCAAAAAATGATGATCTAGAGCTGGATGGATCTATAAACTCAAAAACTTATATAGTCAAAAAAATCAATGTAGGTGAGGATGGAATTGAAATTGCTACAGAAATCGAACACTTTAGTCATGAGCATGATTTAAAGCTTACTAATGAGGTTGAGAATAACAAAAAATGTGATGGTTGCTTACGAGTCATTCTCCCTCCATTTTACAGTTGTACCAAGTGCAACTTCTTTCTTCATAAATCTTGTATTGAATTACCTAGAAAAAAACGACACCCACTTCATCGACACCCACTCAACCTTCTCCCAAAGTCACCTTATAGGAGTAAGTTATTTAGGTGTGATGCTTGTTGCCAAGATTGCAATGGCTTCACCTACCATTGTGAGGAATGCAACTTTGATCTTGATGTTCAATGTAGTTTGATGTTGGACATCCTTATCCACAAAGGTCACGAACATCATCTTTACCTCTCCAACACAAGATATGAACAGAACTGTAGTAGTTGTGACTTTGAAAGTTTCCAAGTATATCGTTGTATTACTTGTGAATTTGCATTAGACTTTAGATGTGCTACACTACCACTTACTGCTAGGTACAAACAACATGAGCATCCCTTCGCTCTCAATTATGCTGTTGAAGATGACTCTGGTGAATATTATTGTGATATATGTGAAGAGGAACGGGACCCAAAGCATTGGTTCTACTATTGTGCAGATTGTAGTTATCCTACTCATTCAAAATGTATTCTTGGAAACTACCCAAATTTTAAGTTTGGAAGTGCTTACCCATTTTATTGTCACCCACACCCCCTTACTTTCATTGAGAAAATTAGAGACCATCCTGCCTGTCACAAATGTGGCCATCCCTGTGAAGAATTTATCTACCAATGTGCCCCGTGTAATTTCAACTTGCATAGACCTTGTTTATGGAAATGACAAATGTGATTTTTATACTAGACTTGGTCCACATAATTTTTGGTGCGAGAAATTCACATTGCAATAGTTATTTTTAATGCACTTTCTTGGCATCATGATCCACATAGGACATAAATACACTGTCCAACTCATGGTTGTATGTGTCTGGTTGTACCTTGCCTTGTCCTCATGTGTAGATAGTAGGATTTTTTTAGTTTTAAATGTTTTATGGTACAATATCTAGAATGGGAAGTTGGCACTCAATGTGGAACATTGAGTTAGGGATATGATGACAATCCTGGAACTAAAAGGCGAACTACAAGAATTTCTTATCAGTTGTGTAGGACTACTTTTCCTCTCTTCTCTTTCTATGCAATTTTAAACGCATTCATTTTTCTTGAGTTCATATTAAATTGTCCATCTCCTCTTCTTCTTCCTTAGGTGGATTCCCATTATTTTGAAGAGGGAAATGTGCAATTAGATGCAAAACATGAATGCAAAGATTCAGAAGCATTTCAGGTTATTACATATCTACATGCTTATCAACATGTTTTATGTCATTAGTTTTAGTTACTTTTATTATTATTATTATTATTGTTATCGAAATTATTTCTATGAAAGCGCGATTATGTATGATAAGTCAAGGGCTTAGTTTAGAGAATGTAAGTCAGACTTTCTTGCTTTGAACAATGTCATTGTTACATAGCACCTCTAAAATTTCAAGCCTCTGTTAATTATACTTTGAAGTTTTGTTCTATAGTATACACTCAAGGTTGTGTTATTGCTATTGGGGTACTTTTGGTGCAGAAAAAGAAAATGAAAGCTGTATTTTCATTGGGTCAAGGGTATCGGTGATTTAATTACAATCCTATGAAAAAAACAAACAACGGTGATATAATTACAGTGTTTTGGCAACCTTGGTGGAGAACAAAGCTATTCCTGATCCTTTCTTTGGGTTGAAAAACGAGATAATTATAGATATTACTGATTTTGGGAGAGAGTATCGCACATTCTGGTTTTTTGCAACTATTTAGAGTAAGTTTGTATGCAATTCATTGACATGAAATGTTTAAGAAATTGTAAGATTTCATTTTGGTTGCATTCCCTATAAGTTAAATTCATGTGCCTTTTCCTGCCAACACTGTGTATAAACTATTTTCTTGTAATGTGTCAGTACTTGGGTAGTTGGTCATTGTTAGTGGGTCAGATTCTAACCAAAAGATGATCTGATAAATTTAATTTTTCTGGAAATTTTCAATGGCTTTTGGGCTAAATGGCACCTCCAACACCCATATAAGTCTAGGTGGTGGGTGAGGTTGAGGGTTTGAGTCCCCTTGGTGTGTAAGTAGCTTACCAAGCAAAAAATTAAAACAAAATAATAGCCTTAGAAAATAAAAAATAATTTTTTTTGGAAATTGTTATCTGATTTTGACATTTCAAATTGAGTTGGAATTTATCAGACTTGTCTTGAAGCTGTCAGTTCCTTAGCCTTTCTACCTTTTAGTCTCGAATTTGATCCTCCCTCAACCCTCTCCCTGCATCTCTCCCAACAAACACCCCCCCCCCCCCCCCCCCCAAACAAAAAGAAGAAGAAGAAGAAGAGAGAAATGGTCTAATTGCTTGTCCTTTTGCAGTCAGGAAATCAGCACCTGCAAAAGGGATGTTTCGGAGGCATTCTCTCAATGTAACTGATATTCTGCATCCTGATGGTTAAAACTTGCTTGTTATCATTAGGTTTATAACTACATCCTAAACCTATTCAATCTATATATTTTTTTATTTTGAAAATTAATTTTATAATTTTGGATCCCATGCAAATTGAATGATTGAGTAAAGAAATAAATTTTGACATTCTTGGAAAACTTGCAATCTAGCAATAATTTGTTTTCATGGTAGCTTGGAATAGATGTTGCCACACAAAAGGTCTAGGGTTGGGATTGAATTGCTCCTATAAGTGACCATGTTTGTTACCTTTGGAGATATTATTATTAATTTATTTTTTCTATAATGACATTGTTTACTCTAGTTTCTTTTGGAATATGAGAGACACTAGATGCATATTGATAAGAAAATTATTAGAAATTTCCTGTTACAACCAAGCAGACAACCAAAACAAGACAGGTAACTGTCTATGGATGTTTGAAACATTTTTTCAGTGAATAGTGTCAGTGTGGTAATTCATTATGTGATCAGTTATACAGTGGAGAAATGTTTGGTTGAAAATGGGTTGCATGTATAAGAATAATGCGTATGTAGTTTGTGCAGCTCATTCATGGCAGTTCTGCATTTGAGAGAAAAAGAGGAATTATAAGAACAATGGTAAGGGTGTCTTGGTAACAAAAATTGACCAATGCATTGGGTGAACTGCTAAAGGCATGTATAAAGTTTAGGTGTGAACATGGATGGACTTACTGGTCAGAAATTTTATCTTTAATTGGCGTGCAAAAGGGAAACAAAGTGTGTTAACTAAAGTGCTCTCGTGCTTTCGGGAACGTAGAAGCAGTTGAATGTTCTTGCCCTGTGCAAGAAGTTGAGTGCCCCCCTTCTTCTGGTGGGGAGTGAGAGGGTGTATGTAAGAGGTGAAAGTGCGGTTTGGCCATAGAGAATCATGGCAGAGGAACTGGAAGAGTTATGGAGGAAGTTGTCTTTCACTGAGGAGGAAGATGAGGGTATCACTCTGGGAAGCAACAGCACCAAGGCAGCCAGAGAACGAGGGAAGTTTTGTGTGGTTCTAAAAATCCTATCCCACAGATGTGTGAACGTGGAAGCGCTTAGAAAGAATCTGAATATGTTGTGGAAACCAAGCAAGAGCATAAAATTTAGTGAGCTTGAGGAGGATCTGTTTTTGGTGGAATTTGGCGACGAAAGGGACAAAAAGAGAGTGCTTGACATGAGCCCATGGAGTTATGAGAAACAACTCGTTCTCTTACAGGAATTTGAGGGAGAACTAACACCGAAGGAAATAGTTATGAAATGGTCCCCGTTTTGGGTCCAGATCTACAACCTGCCACTCAAATGCAGAACAAAGGAGACGGCATGGGCGATTGGGTCTAAGCTGGGGTCAGTGTTGGAGGTGGACGTCTCTGACTCAAGAGTTCAATGGGGAAAATATCTCCGGGCAAGAGTGAAGATGGACGTTACTAAAAAACTAGTGCATGGGAAGAAGATCACTATCAAGGGAGGGGAGAGTAGATGGGTACATTTCAAATATGAAAGACTACCTAATTTTTGCTGTAGATGTGGTCTCCTTAGTCACGCGGTGAGGGATTGTCCGGAGTCAGATGGGTCAAATTTTCAGACGTATGATAACCAACTGCAATATGGGGCCTGGTTGAGGGGAGAACCAAGTAGAAGGGGCGGATACGAGGTACTGAACTGGGTATGGCGTGGTGCTCCATCAAACGAAGATCTGGGTTCAGGTGGTGGAACGGAACAGGGAGTGGCTACGGCACAGATCCCAGCGTTCCAAACTGAGGTTGGTAGGGCTTACGTGGAGAAGCTTACAGGACGGGGAGATACACCAACTGCATCGGGAGAGTCAAAGCTTGGTTTTTCTGACCAAGCAGAGGGGGATTTACATGAAAATGGCAAGGAGTGCGAGGGGGCGAAAAAGAAGCATGAGAAGATAGCTCAATCTAGCGAAAGTGTCTCGGCCCCCTCCACGAATCATGGTGACCAGTCAGCTTTTATGCATTGGGAGAGGGAACCTTTTCCAGAGAAGGAGCCCATTTTCAAATACGTAGTGGCGCCAAATGAGGAGGTGGGAAATAAAGTGGAAGGCCCAAGTGATAAAGATGCTGTGATGGGCCCGATGGCTTTAAGTTATAACCCAAAGGAAGGTTGGGTAGCAGCTGAACTTGGCCCAAAAAGCAGGCACTGGAAACGGCTAGCGAGAGAGGCAAATCAAAACAAGCCCAAAGGAGAAAAAGGTTTGAAGTCTGGAAAAAGGAAGGGCCCAACCCCGTTACAAGAGTTGGATCCCAACTCTTTAGATCAAAAACGAAGGAAAGGTCTGAAAAGGAGTGAAAGCAACCTAGAGAATGGAAACACAGAGAACAAAAAATATAGTATAGGTGGTGAAGTGGCGCAGCACCGCCGAGCCTTATGAGTATTTTTGCCTGGAACTGTCGGGGTCTCGGATCCTCCTTGGCAGTTCGAACTCTCACCGATGCGGTGAAAGAGATGGATCCACTGTTGGTTTTTCTATCGGAGACAAAGGCAGGTACGGGAAGAATAAAGGGGATTCAAAACAAAATAAACTTCACACAAGGGATTGTAGTTCCGAGTGATGGAAGGAGTGGAGGTCTGGCCTTGCTGTGGAGGGAGGGTACGGAGGTGAACTTCAAGAGTTGCTCACATTCCCACATAGATGTGGTAGTTCGAGAAATGTCATCGACGGTCCCATGGCGTGCTACCAGTTTTTACTGTCATCCCGACGCAAGCAAAAGACATGCTTCATGGCAACTTTTGGAAACTTTGAGAGATCAGTGTGTGATGCCGTGGGTAGTTTTTGGTGATTTCAATGAAATCACGCACCAACATGAGAAGATTGGGTGGTTAGAGAGGGATGTTAATCAAATGGAAGGTTTTAGGGAATGCTTAAGTAGGTGTGGTCTTTTTGATTTGGGATTTGTGGGACAATGTTTCACTTGGTGTAATGGGCGGTTGGGGGACCACAGAACACTGATTAGGCTTAATCGTATGGTGGCTAATACAAGCTAGTCTATGCTCTTCCAAGAAGCCAGAGTGCGCCACCGTTCAATGTCAAGTTCGGATCACTGTTTACTGATACTTACTCTGAAGATTGGGCAACAAAAGAAACCAGTTCGAAAGCGTTTTCTTTTTGAGGCAATGTGGGTTAGAGAGGCAGGATGTAGGGAGGTGGTAAAGGAAGCATGGGATCCATACCGAGGGGATGAGGAGTACAAAGTCACAGATAGACTCAAAAGCTGCCAAGTGAACCTACAACAGTGGAACTGGAAGGTTTTTGGAAATATAAATAAAATCCTGAAGCAAAAGCAAGAAAGACTTCAGCAACTGGAAAATCTGAGCAGCCTACACGAGAAAGCAGAGGAAATTCAAGGGTTAAGAAAAGAAATTAATGAAATGCTAGTCGGGGAAGAGATTATGTGGAGCCAAAGGTCCAAAGCATCGTGGATTAAATGGGGTGATCGCAATACAAAATTCTTTCATGCTACAGCTAGCCAAAGAAGACGAAGAAACAGAATTGGGGGTTTACAGAATGCAAACGGGGAATGGCAGGAGAATCAAGAGGATGTGGACAGTATCATCCTCGAGTATTTCGAGGGCATCTTCAAGTCAGAGCAACCTTCGAATTTCAATGCAAGTCTGAGTGCCATAAACCAAAGGGTATCCCCGGAGATGAATGAGAGCCTGATAGCTGAGTTTAAGGCAGAGGAGGTTTGGCGAGCTTTAAAGCAAATGCACCCCACAAAGGCCCCTGGGCCAGACGGTATGTCCCCGATCTTCTTCCAACAATATTGGGATATTGTGGGTTCTGAGGTGATTAATTGTGTTCTAAATGCTCTTAATTCTGGTGTGATGCCTTGTGGAATTAATGAAACTTATATTTGCCTTATACCTAAAGTAAAATCACCCCAAAAAATCACGGAATATAGACCGATCAGCCTATGTAATGTTATTTATAAAATAATTTCTAAAGTGCTTGCTAATAGACTCAAAAGTAAGCTTGTAGAGATTATTGATGAGGCTCAGAGTGCCTTTGTTCCGGGTAGGCTCATTTCGGATAATGTCTTGGTGGCGTTCGAAACTATGCATAGTATAGATCAAAGGAGAAAGGGGAAAGAAGCTCTTATGGCAGTGAAGCTAGATATGAGTAAAGCCTACGATAGGGTTGAATGGGTTTATTTGGAGGCAATGATGAGGAAGATGGGTTTTCATGAGCGGTGGATTTCTCTCATTATGATGTGTGTGACCACAGTGGAGTACTCAATCCTAATTAACGGGGAAGCAAAAGGAAAAATAAACCCAACGAGAGGCCTGAGACAAGGGGACCCTATATCCCCTTACCTTTTCCTGCTTTGCGCTGAAGGTTTATCTGCTATGCTTAAGAAGGAAGAGAGGGATGGGCAGATTAAAGGAGTGGCTGTGTGTAGAGGGGCTCCACGCGTATCCCACCTGCTCTTTGCTGATGATAGCATAGTTTTCTGTAGAGCATCAGTGGAAGAATGTGATAGGCTGATCAAAGTTTTGGTGGAGTATGAAGGTGACTCGGGGCAGAAGCTTAATAAGGAGAAAACCTCCCTTTTTTTCAGTAAGAACACTCCTAGAGAGACCCAAAAGTATGTGCAGCGAAGACTTGGGGCTCAAATTGTTCACCACCATGAGAAATACCTAGGGCTGCCACCATTAATTGGTAAAGGGAAACGTAAAGCGTTTAGCCGAATCAAGGATCAAGTGGGGAGACACTTAGCTAGTTGGAAAGGAAAGATGCTGTCAAATGCAGGGAGGGAGATCCTCATCAAGGCGGTGGCCCAAGCCACACCCACGTACACGATGAGTTGCTTCAAAATCCCGGATTCGTTGTGCAACGAACTAAATTCCATGATTAGTAACTTTTGGTGGGGGCAGAAGGATAGGGAAAGGAAGATGGCATGGGTCTCATGGAAAAAATTGTGCACTCCAAAGGAAATGGGAGGCATGGGATTTAGGGATTTAAGAGCTTTTAACTTGGCCTTACTAGCTAAGCAAGGCTGGCGAATCCAGAAAAATCAGTCCTCCTTGATTCATAGGGTCTTCAAAGCGAAATACTTCGCACAATGTTCCTTTATGGAAACCCAGTTGGGAAGAAGGCCATCCTATGCTTGGCGAAGTATCATGGCAGCTAGGGTGATAGTAGAAAGGGGGTCAAAGTGGGTTATTGGAAATGGGGAACAAATTCGTATTTGGAAAGATCGTTGGCTCCCAACCCCGAGTTCGTTCAAAGTTATAAGCCAGAGACCTACTCATGCTGATTCTGAGCTAGTAACAAGCCTTATTGATATGGAAAGGAGAGGGTGGGATGTACTCAAAGTGAGAAATACCTTCATGCCCCAAGAAGCCCAAGCAATCCTAGGCATCCCTATCAGTCCTAGACTACCTCAGGACTCGCTGACATGGGCCTGGACTCCAAGTGGTAAGTTTACTGTTAACAGTGCATACAAAGTGGCCCAGTTGCTGTCAAGAGAGGCAGACCCAAAGCTGGAATGGGGGCAGAGTTCAAACAATTCAGGTACGCAAAAATTGTGGAAGCTGATCTGGAGTATGAACTGCCCTCACAAGATAAAACACTTTATGTGGAGAGCATGCCGGAACATACTCCCCACAAGGTACCAGCTAAGACGCAGGGGAATTGGGCGAGATGATTACTGCGATTTGTGTGGCTGCTGTGAAACGACGAGACATGCCTTGTGGGGGTGTAAATTGGCAGGGGAAGTATGGGGAAATATAAGACTGAAGCTGCCTTTCTTTGAAACTACGCCCAGGGACTTTATAGATGTTGTATGGGAAACTAAGAACAAGAAGCCTGAGCTAGACTGGGAACTATTTGCGATCACAGCATGGAGCCTATGGAACAATAGGAACTCAATCTGCCATGGAGGAAGGAGCAAAACAGCGGACTTGATAGCGCGAGATGCGTCTGCATATGCAAAGGAAGTGAGGCAAAAAATTGAGGTTCAGAGTAGACCACCGCGCTCAGATGGGCAACATTGGACTCCACCGAGAAGGGGGCGATACAAGGTCAATGTTGATGGGGCTGTGTTTAAGGAATTGGGCTGTTGTGGGGTGGGTGTGGTCATTAGAAATGAGGAGGGACAGATTATGGGCGCGATGAGCAAAAGGGTGGACTTGCCTTTGAAAGCGCTGGAAACGGAAGCGAAAGCAGTGGAGGAGGGCATCATCCTAGCAAGGGACCTCAGTCTTCGAAATATCAGTGTGGAAAGCGATGCACAGGTTGTTATTAAAGCCTTCAGTGAAAAGAGTCCAGTGAGTGCTATCCAAAAGGTGATTGAAGGGATAAAAATGGACCTTAGTGTCTTTAGTTCGTGGGAAGTAAACCACGTATGCAGGACCAGAAATTCTGCAGCACATATCATGGCAAAGTTTGCCAAGTCTGTAACTGACTGTTGTATATGGGTGGAAGACATCCCACCTGTTATTGCAAACCAATTGTTGTTTGATGTAGCTCATTTGAGCATTACCTCAGTTTAATGAAAGTTCAGTTATCTTGATTATCAAAAAAAAAAAAAGTGTGTTAACTAAGTGTGGCCTGGGAAAACAAAATATTGAAATGACTAAGGATACATCAAATATTGCGAAGGCATTTTCCCTTTCTTAGATCCTTATATGAGGGGATATCAGTTTCAGGACAATTTTCCATTTCAAATTTACTTGAGATGCTTGATCTTTGTAATTATCATCAATGGTTATTTGTATATCTCTTGTATACTTCCCATGTACATGGGTTGCATGCCCCTGCTCTTTAATGAATCATTTACTATTTAAAAAAAAAGGTTTTGAAAGGGAAAATCACGTGATGATGGAACTTCTTTTTGCATCCCCCCCACCCAATGGTGAGAAAAAAGAAATTCCAAGGGCCTTCATTGCTTGTTGTGTTTTTTGCTTTTAAGAATGTGTTTTCATCCTGTTTTATTCTAAGGTACTTGACCTCTGTACTATTACAGGTATAGGAACACTAACATATAGGATGAGGTGGCTGTGTCAATAACTGGGGTGAGTTGTATTCCAAATGCATAAGTTCCTTAAATAACAATAGATATGTGATTAACTATTATGCTCTAGTGCAATCGTTAGTAGTACCCTCACAACCTGTGGAGCTTAAGAAAATTGAAATGTATATTTCCCTTCTTTCATCTAGTTCTTTATAACATTTATTCTTGGTCATGCAATTCTTTCTGACTTAAAATTTTAATATTTTAATGGTGTTTTAATTCTTTCAGGAGAATTATTCTTTTCTTATTGTAATTATATTATTCAGATACTAATGCATTACTATTTGATGCAGCAAAAGAAAATGATTGATCCCCACTTGGTTTCATTATTTTTTTGGCAACAAAAAGGGTATATTTGCATGCTACAATGGGGTTAGAAAATAGAAATTCCAGAGTAACAAAGGGAAGCATTTATTAGTTGAACATCTTCAGACTCAACATGTGTCAATCCCTGCTGGATTGCAAGTGCAATATACATTTCCTGAGGTCAGTGATAGCATGCATTCTTATGTTACTTTGTGGAGAATAGTCTTCTTTCTGCTTGGCTCGTTGTTAATCCATTCAAAAGGTTATTGATAAGTGTAATTTTTACATGATTTTTATTATCCTCTTATTTATTAAAATTGTTAGTTTTCCTTTATTTCTTTTGATTTGATTTGATTTTTTTCTATATTTATCTATTCATGTATGCTTTGAAGGATTGAGAAGATTTCAGATTAATCGACATCTTGTGGATGTAAATTGGTTGACTTGAAGACCCAATTAAATTTAAGTCCAATTCGGATTAGAATTCCAGCCTGCACATCAGTTAGTATTTTTGGCATAACTTTCGGCTCAGATGTCCAATCGAGGTGATTCAAGTTGGGTTGGAAAGTTAACTTAAAGGGCTACAACTTTGTAGTTTACCAAAAGTCCGAATTCTGACGTTAAATGGGCCAAAATCGTCGGTTAAGTGAAGCCTAAAAATCTGGGATTTTCTCCAAACGGGAATATGATTCCTTGACCTATTTAAAGGCTCTTTAGGGAAAAAAAAAAGAAAAAAAAAGAGGAGAAACCTGAGAGGAAAAAAAGGGGCTTGCCGCATAGAAGAATTTGCTTTTGGGAGTCTTTCTGAAGAGGAGGATCTGAGGACAAAGGCGAGAGCTTCATGTTGATCAACCAATGCAAATGAAAGACATAAGTTTTATTTGTTTTCTTTTCAATTTTATTAGGAACTAAATTTTATTTTCTAGAGCATTGATGTAGTCTAGCAATGAACACACAATTTATTTTCTGAGTTATTTTATTTTTAATATTTTCATGATTGAGTGTTTAATTCTTATTCTTAATGCTTACTATTTTTTACAAATTATAGTTTGATCAATTGAATTACAATGAGACCGAGAGGTGATTTGTTATTTTAGTTCTAGAATTAAACACCATTAGTTGAGCGAAAGTAGAGATGCTTTACCGCGACTAGTGTGATTTTTCAGAAAATTCAAAGTACGTAATGAGTCTCCAGTTAATTAAATTCACATAGAGATATGGAATTGTTAGCTAAAGATATTTTTGATATTATTCGAGAGAAGATATTAAATAGTTAAGGAATTTTTAATCATCAACTGGAGATTATTAGAATTTAATAATTAGGAAGAATAAATTGTGTGGGATTTGTTAGGTGAAATCAACTGCTCTAGATCCATTCTTATCATATTTTTACACTGTTAGATTTTTACGCTTTGTTAATTTTTTTTATTCGTAGATTTATTTTTATTAAATATTTTAACTTAATTCAGATAGTAGAACGTTCCTTTTATTTTCGATTTTCCAAATAATAATTAATTTAGTGAATTTCGGTATTTAATAACATAGTTAATCCTTGTGGGTTCGACATTCATTTTCTAAAAACACTTTACTACTTGTTACGATTCTGTGCGCTTGCAGATTATTTTACGCGAACAAGTTTTTGGCGCCATTGCCGGGGATTAACTATTTGTTATTGATATTGATACTAGCTAGATATTTACTACTTTGGATTTTATTTCACTTATTCAAAAATTAAAAAAAATAAATAAATTAGTGCATCTGAGTTTGTTTTCTTTCTTTTCGGGAATTAGAAGTTCATGCCCCGATCTAAACTATTAGAGCATACACTCTTTGATCCTGAAATTGAAAGAACCTTATGTCAGCTCAAGAAAGAAAAGAAGAAAGAGGCCAACACATCTCTATCTAATATGGCCAATCAAGAGCAAAAGGCGTTAAGAGATTATGCTATGCCCTCGGTAAATGGAGCTACATTGAGCATAAGGAGGCCAGCCATACAAGCCAATAATTTTGAGATCAAGCCGGCCATCATTCAGATGATATAGCAGACTGTCCAGTTTGAGGGGCTATCACAAGAGGATCCTAATGTCCATATTACAAATTTCTTGGAAATTTGTGATACTTTTAAACATAACAGAGTGACAGATGATGCGATTTGACTAAGGCTTTTTCCCTTCTCACTTAGGGATAAAGCAAAAGTTTGGTTGAATTCTTTGCCACTTGGCATCATTACTACATGGGAGGAGTTGGCACAAAAATTCTTAGCAAAATATTTCCCTCCCGCGAAGATTGCAAAGCTAAGGAATGATATCACCACGTTCATCCAATTTGAGGGTGAATCATTATATGAAGCATGGGAGAGGTACAAAGATTTATTGCGAAGGTGTCCTCATCATGACCTTCCAGCATGGCTTCAAGGGAAAACATTCTACAATGGTCTAGGAGCTACAAACAGGTCTATGGTTGATGCAGCAGTTGGTGGAGCTTTAATGAGTAAAACTCATGAGGCAGCCTATGAACTTCTGGAAGAATTGGCATCCAACAACTATCAATGGCCTACAGAAAGAGCAATGCCAAGAAAGACAGCTGGAATTTTAGAACTTAATTCTATTACCTCATTGGCAGCACAAATGGCAACTTTGTCTCAACAACTAGGTAAAATGAATGTTAATGCTATTCAAACTAATGTTGTTTGTGATCATTGTGCAAGAAATCATTCAAGTGTCGACTGCCAAGTGGGAAATCCTTTTGCCCAATCGAGTTATGGACAAGCAAATTACGTGTCAAATCTTCAACGTCAAAATAATCCATACTCGAACACGTACAATCTTGGATGGAGGAATCACCCCAACTTCTCATGGAGCAATAACCAAGGGTAGGCTAAACCACCTCAGCAAATTTCCACAGCAAGAGAAGAAGCCGACACTTGAGGACATGTTCATGCAGTACATGCAGAAGACAGATGTGGCGATCCAAAACAACTCAGCTTCAATCCGTAATCTTGAGGTGCAGATCGGTTAACTCTCAAGCATGCTCACAGAGAGGATTGCAGGAACTTTGCCAAGCAACACTGTCACCAATCCGAAAGAACATGTAAAGGCAATATCATTGAGAAGTGGACGAACATATGAGGAGCCAAAAGTAACAAATGCCAAACAAGATGAAGCTGTGGATAATAAGGAGTCAAAGCTGAAGGAAGCCGAGTTAGAGATGAAAGAAGTGGAGCAAGCTGAGAAGACTAAGGAGAATGAAAGAGCTTCAAAATCCAAAAAATCCAGGGAAGTTATTTTTGAGACTTATTCTCCTTCAATTTATGATCCACCAATTCCTTTTCCGCAAAGATTAAGAAAAAACAATGTGGATGATCAGTTTTCTAAATTTCTAAGTGTATTTAAGCAATTGCATATTAATATTCCTCTCATTGAAGCTTTGGAACAAATGCCTAAATATGCTAAATTTTTGAAGGATATTATATCAAAGAAGCGGAAATTGGAGGAGCATGAAACAGTAATGCTGACAGAGGAGAGTAGTGCAATATTACAAAAGAAGCTGCCACCTAAGCTGAAAGATCTTGGGAGTTTCACTATCCCTTGCACTATAGGAAAATCTTATTTTGATAGAGCTTTATGTGATTTAGGGGCAAGTATTAATCTAATGCCTCTCTCTGTTTTCAGGAAATTGGGTCTTGGAGAAGTAAAGCCGACCACTATCTCTTTACAATTGGCAGATAGATCCATTAAATATCCAAGAGGAGTCATTGAGAACGTATTAGTAAAAGTTGACAAGTTCATCTTCCCAACTGACTTCATTGTCCTTGATATGGATGAGGACGAGGAGATCCCTTTGATATTGGGTCGACCTTTCCTTGCGACGGGGAGAACCTTAATTGATGTCTAGCAAGGAAAACTTGTTTTGAGGGTCGAAGAGGATGAGGTCACTTTTGATGTATTTAAGTCTATGGAATTACCTTCCAAGACTCATTCTTGTTTTCAAATAAGTGACCGAGACATGATCATGGTCGATGAGACTTGTGCAATTGATTTTCTAAAGTTACCACTTGAGGTATGTCTTACTCGCTCTACACCTGTTAAATTCAATGATGAAGAGGTTAAAGAGTGTGAAAGATATTTGAAGGCTACACCGCTTTTTCCTCCTTCAATGCAACCAAAAATGGAAGACTTAAAATCATGTCAGCCAACATCTCCACCAGAGGAACCTCCTAAACTTGAGCTCAAACTGCTTCCATCAAATTTAAGGAATAAAGAGACCAAAGAAATCTTCAATGGGTACACGGCTGCACCTCAAGGAAAAATATTCAATTAAAAATCAGGGGAGCATCTCTTCTCCTTTCTCATTCTTTTATTTAGTTTTTTCTTCCTTTTTCCGATTGAGGACAATGTGAAATTTAAGTTTGGGGGAAGGGAATTTATTTTATTTATTAAAAAAAAAAAATTGCCTATGATAAGATTATGGTTGAAATTCTTATAATTTTTAGGAATCATTCTCATTGCTTAAGTCCAGTTGTTAATTCTTTACTTGATCTTGTTTAATTTGATATGATCATTAATCATTGTGCATACCTAGAGAAATTTTATGTGAATTTTGTAAATTTTGATGATCTCTACTTATTCTAGAACTTGTTGAATTACTCTCATGGAGAAATCTTATACAAAATATTACTTGGGAAGTGATTTAGGCATTCTTTGAATCGATTGAGCCTTTCAAGCTTACCTCTTTATTATCTTTATCCCTAGTTATCCAACTAATCTATTCTTACACTGGGTTGAAGAAAAGAGAAGATATATGAGTGTTTTCAAAAAAAAAAAAAAAAAAAAAAAAAAAAAAAGAAGAAGAAGAAGAAGAAGAAGAAAATTGTACAGAGTTCCATTTACTCCAATGTTTTGAGTTGCTTAGTAACTAGGGGTATTCATTACCAATGTTTACTCTTACGTCAAACTGTAACTTGAAATATGAGTATGCAAAAGCACTTCAAGTTTGTGACTTGTTGAGTAACTGGGTGCATCCATCACAAATGCCTGCATTCACGTCAAAAGATAAGTGACGACTTGAAGTAAGAAAAAAAAAAAAAAAATTTGATGAAGAGAGGTATTTTGAGATATTCAAAGGACTGAGAAAAAGTTATATTTTAGAAGTGAGAATGCTCTATTTGCTTGAACCTTATCTTTTCTTTATAGCCCTCACTATATCCATACATCACAAGCCTAATAAAGACCTATTGATCCTAGGTAATATTTTGTTTTATATTAGTGGAGAGTGATTTTAAAAGCAAGCTTATGGAGTTTTTAGAGATCTGTACTTATTTACTTGTTTGCATAAAACTATTCGGGAAGCTAATGATGAAGTGAGAATGATAATGCGATGGAGTTGAGTTTTGAATTAACTTTTGGACTTGATTAATTTGGAATGATTCCTTTGAATTATAAGCTTTATGCAGATCCTTGAGGCCAGAAATTTTATTTATTTATTTTTTCTTTTCTCTTTTTGCTCGAGGACTAGCAAAGTTTAAGTTTGGGGGAATTTGATAAGTGTAATTTTTACATGATTTTTATTATCCTCTTATTTATTAAAATTGTTAGTTTTCATTTATTTCTTTTGATTTGATTTGATTTTTTACTATATTTATCTATTCATTTATGCTTTGAAGGATTGAGAAGATTTCAGATTAATCCAGATCTTGTGGATGTAAATTGGTTGACTTGAAGACCCAATTAAATTTAAGTCCAATTCGGATTAGGATTCCAGCCTGCACATCAGTTAGTATTTTTGGCATAACTTTCGGCTCAGATGTCCAATCGAGGTGATTCAAGTTGGGATGGAAAGTTAACTTAAAGGGCTACAACTTTGTAGTTGACCAAAAGTCCGAATTCTGTCGTTAAATGGGCCAAAATCGTCGGTTAAATGAAGCCTAAAAATCTGGGATTTTCTCCAAACGGGAATTCAACTTGTAATAGGATTCCTTGACCTATTTAAAGGCTCTTTAGGGTAAAAAGAAGAGAGGAGAAACCTGAGAGGAAAAAGGGGGCTGCCGCATAGAAGAATTTGCTTTTGGGAGTCTTTATGAAGAGGAGGATTTGAGGACAAAGGCGAGAGCTTCATGTTGATCAACCAATGCAAATGAAAGACATAAGTTTTATTTGTTTTCTTTTCAATTTTATTATGATTTTAAATTTTATTTTCTAGAGCATTGATGTAGTCTAGCAATGAACACGCAATTTATTTTCTGAGTTATTTTATTTTTAATATTTTCATGATTGAGTGTTTAATTCTTATTCTTAATGCTTACTATTTTTTACAAATTATAGTTTGATCAATTGAATTACAATGAGACCGAGAGGTGATTTGTTATTTTAGTTCTAGAATTAAACACCATTAGTTGAGCGAAAGTAGAGATGCTTTACCGCGACTAGTGTGATTTTTCAGAAAATTCAAAGTACGTAATGAGTCTCCAGTTAATTAAATTCACATAGAGATATGAAATTGTTAGCTGAAGATATTTTTGATATTATTCGAGAGAAGATATTGAATAGTTAAGGAATTTTTAATCATCAACTGGAAATTATTAGAATTTAATAATTAGGAAGAATAAATTGTGTGGGATTTGTTAGGTGAAATCAACTGCTCTAGATCCATTCTTATCATATTTTTACACTGTTAGATTTTTACGCTTTGTTAATTCTTTTTATTCGTAGATTTATTTTTATTAAATAGTTCACTTAATTCAGATAGTAGAACGTTCCTTTTATTTTCGATTTTCCAAATAGTAATTAATTTAGTGAATTTCGGTATTCAATAACATAATTAATCCTTGTGGGTTCGACATTCGTTTTCTAAAAACACTTTACTACTTGTTACGATTCTGTGCGCTTGCAGATTATTTTACGTGAACAGTTATGATACCCTGTTTCAATAAGAAGTTAACAACCATTCAGTGTAAATTTCTTTTATAAATAGTATCTTAAAACACATTTCTGATTTTATGCCCCAATGGATTGCCCCCACGTGGAAAATCAAAAAACATGATTAGATTGGCTGGGAATTTTGTTTAGGAACTAAGCTATATGAGCTATCTATATTAATATACCCTGGCTCTTTTGGTGATAAAACATTCCTCATACTTCGGACACTTGATTGTTTTATCCTCTCTTTTTACCATAGTTCTTGTACTTTTTGTTAGGATTGCATTTGTTTCCACTCATTGAATATGATCTTAGATCTAATCTGTTTAATGTATAGGGTTTACTGTAGTGATAGTGGTCAGCTAAAGGATTGCTTCAAAGAGTAACTATTGTTGGCCTCTGTAGTTTTCCTTGTTGGTCCGTATGTACAGGCCATGACGCATATCTTTCACTTATTTGGAAAAATTAAGTTAGATTTTTATTTTTTTTCCTGTCAATATCTTACTAAAGCATATCATGATATTGTAGATTTAGGTAATGAACTTCCTTCTCTAATCATTTCATTGATATTGTATATTACCATTCAAAGAGAGGTGAAATCATATAAGACAGCCCCCCTCCCCCAAGTTAAAAAACTGCATATTGGGCTGGAAAATAGAAGGAATAGAGCCTCCATTACTAATCCGTGCCTTGAATTATCCAAAATGGTAATCTAGAGATGTGTACTTTTAGATTACTAAGCATTTGGAGCATCTGATTACTATGGATTATAAAATTTGCATTAATCTAGTCTTAGGCTCTCAATGAGTTGTAGGTGATAAAGGTATGAATTTGCAGCTTTTCTTCTACAAGCCTGACTTATGGTGGATGAACAGTATAGGAAACAATCCTTGTAAAATGACCCATTTAACTTGAATGACACATTTTTCCCTTGTAAGAGCAATTTGAGAGTGAAGGTATGAGTTTAAAACCTAGGATATCCATATTTTATCTTACCAATATATATATAAATCTGTGTTACCTATGGAAATACCGAATTTGTCTTCTAGACCGATTATCTCCTGGACTTTACTCAGAGTTTAATGATTTGTGACCCAAATAGGCTAAGTATACCACGTATGATATCTGCTCTCATCCAGAGACATGCAAGCAAAGCACCAAGGTTGCCTTAACTGTTATTTTCCAATTTAATTTGCCCAACCTTGTTGGACAACCTCTTATTAAAGCCAACCTCTCTACAAAGCAATGTTTTGGACTAGAAGGTGCCAGAACAAGTGATATCAGGACCAAATTAGGTACTCTCAACTCTCTCAACTCTTTGCAAGTAGTTGTGATTTATCTTTTGAGGACAACTTAACTGACTCTATCTTCAAGTTTGAGTGATGGTGTGATGGTATGATGGCATCTTGATGAAACCAGGAGTCATTTCGGGCACTTTCTGCTTTGCGCTTATTGGTTTTGTGTATGCACATCTAGAGATCTTCATTTTAACATTTTCCATCTTCCACGATGCACAATATGAAGGTATATGGGCAAGCCCAAATTTTTTTTCTTGTAAAGAAGATTTAGCTTTTAGTTTTTCACCCAAGGCACATATGGAGAGCCAGGCCAAGTAATGTTTTTCAAAGCAGCTACCTTATTTCAATCTTTCACCAGCATAAACCTCAGCGCCAATATTGGCTTTCTCAGGAAAATATGCATATAAGATATTGCTCAATGCGTGTAACAAACTTTTAGGCAATATGAAATGTTGCAAACTTCCAGGAAAATGATAAATCTTTTGCAATCCTAGACTGAATTCGTCCTACAAGCTATTGAAGAAAGGGTTTACACTTGCATAATCTTTCTAGAATCAAAGGCATTCTAAAATATCTTATTAAAGCCCATCATTGCATTTGAAAATAAATATCTTTCTTTTCCATTAACATCTGCATAGAACACCTTACTCTTTTCAATATTTATGTAGTTCATATATCTTTAAAAAAATGACTAGTCTAGTTATAATTGAAATTCTTTATAGTTGTTAATAAAGCCCAATGTAGGACTCATTACACACCCACATCCAATCCAGTTAATCTGGGGCATCACACCCTCAATCACTACTTGCTCCTCGCCTACCTCTTGGGGCTATAAAGTCAGAACTAAGACTCGCATAGACACTCGACTGATACAGTACACACACTTACTAGTACTGTGGTTTAATTTTGAGGAAAAGCCACTTCTTCAAATGACCAAAGTTTTTAGCATAACCTTTTATTTGCTTTGGTTATATATATAGACGTATGTGAGATCACATATAACCTGCTTGAGCCAATACATTATTGTGTACACTGGTATCAAAGTGGTATGTGCCAATCATTTTAAGCAAATGCTATTTTGGACAGAATGCTCTAAAATTGAATGTTGAATTTTTTTGGTAGTTTGTTAAGACTGATGCATAGGTTTTTTGGGGGTTTTTAGATACATTTTTAACCTTTGGCTAGTTTGTTGAGACTTGAGACTAATGCGAATGCTCTAAACTCGCAAATTCAAAAGAAATCAACCAAGCAAACACTGTATTATCATTTCCTTTTCCAAGTACATAAAGCATACGTATTTATTTTCAAAAGCACAGCTAACCCTAGATATCAACACCGTTGTAGCAATCTTTTAAATGTGGTCTACTAAAGCATGCCAACTCTTAATATCCAAGACCATTTAGTAGTTTTTTCAAGAACTATAGGCTAAAACCAAAAATCATGGAGTTGCTTCTCTATGTGACAGAGTTACTGGTGGATGTCAAAAAGTTATAGTCACGAGTGACTGTGTTAAGACACGATGTGGCAAAGCCAACCACAAGACTTGACATATACAGTTATACACAATCTTTTGTGATCCTTTCGTAGTGTTAAAAAAAAGAAAAAAGAAAAAGAAAAAAAAGAAAAAAAAAAAGAAGAACAACAACAACAACAACAACTAGAAATGCTATTAAAATTTGAAATTATTGTTGAATGTAATGTGAATTACCATCAAATGTGACGAGTTAAAGTCATTTGTGAACTTGATACTACTAATCCAACTTTTCCAACAACCAAAAAAACTATAATTTTAAAACATGGATCAATGCATTATACCATAATACAAAGAAAAATTGCAAGAATTGCTCATTGTAGAGATTTTGTATACAAGAAGAAAATATTTATAGGGAAAAACTTTGTTTTTTTATGTTGTCTTCCCCTTGCTTTGTAGACTCCTTTTTGAAGCTATCTCTTAACCCTGATCTCTGTAATTTTAGCTTGTATGGATTTTGTGACATCTCCTTCGGTTTATAAGGTGAAGAGGTAGTGGTTTGATGTAGGCTCTGAAGAAATTTTCTCCAGAACTGGCAAAATCTTGCATTAATCCACCAATTGCTTTCATGACCCGGTGAGAAAATAATGTCTCATATATGTCTATCAAAGGCAAGAAGCAAAGCTACAGAGGTAACTGCATTATTCTGAGACCAAAATGGCACTAAAAAGTGGTGCCCATGTTGGGGAAATTCTTGGCAAAAAGTTCATAGATGTATTCTGGATACAAGCATTAGGCCTTCCAGATGCCAATTGGGTCTCGTATAGAAGTAGGATTATGACAACAGTCTAGAATGATCAAGTGTGTTGCCCAATAAATCTAATATCAGATTCTTTATTGTATCGTCTAAGAAAACAGTTATGATGGACCAGAATTGGTTATGATCTGCTCTTTAGGAAATAGGACACCTAAAAGGCCACAGCAATAAGGTCAATCTCTTCAAATTTATGACAAGTTGATCAAATTGATACATGTGATTGAATATATGCATTTTTAAAAATCTTTTTCGGGTGAAAACAGCATTTCAAGAATCAAGTATTACCTCAAAAGGTGCTTATAGACACTTATAGACTTATAGTTGAGCTACTAAATACTAAAAATGGCTCTGGTGAAGCCTAACTTAGACGTTTTAAGAAATTGGCCACTTGAGCCCCTACAATAATGGGAGGAAAAAAGGTGTGGTGAAGCCTTAACATTCAGAAGTAAATTAATTGGAAGAAAAAATCGTATGATACTAACTAAAAAAGTAAAAATAAACTGAATGCAATCTTGAGACAAAATAAGTAGCCTAACTAAGAAATTTCAGGTTCTTTCTCCAAACTAGTCCTTTGCTCATGATCATTCTGATTCTTTGATTAGGAAATATGCAAACCACAAACAAAAGTTCAAATATAGAGGGATTGGCACTTGGAACAAATATGTGATCTCCACTTTTCTATTAAGAAAGATTTTTGGAAAATAGCTTCTTGCCATACTAACTGAGACAGATAGAAAAAGAGCGAATAAAAGGTGATAATCTCTATATCGGTGAGCATATGCTAATGCAACTAGCTTACTTATAACACTAAAAAACTAGCCCACCTAAATCAAGTTAATACCTACTCACAAAACAACAGTGAGAGAATTAACTCCTACATCCTCTGCAGCTCAAAGCACGCACAAAAGAGGATCAATGTATATCTGTCTATGTGTAGTACTAAAATGCTGAGTTTCTCAGAGAAAAGAGGTACTGACTTCACAATCTTTAGTAGTCAGAATAGAGGTACGGAACTACAGAGATTGCAATCTTTAGGAGGCGGAAACAAATGTGCGAGATTTGGAAGACAGCATGGAAAAGAGGTCATTCCAAGCTTTAGTAGTCGGAAACAGATTCACATGCTCAGGTGTAGGATAAAGGAGGTGGAAAGTGACATGGGGGATTTATTCTTTTTTATACAAATGGGGATTTGTATAAGTGTTCTTTCATAGTGACTCCTTGAAGGTTTCTAAGGCATCACCAAGACTTATAAAGCCAATCTGAGCACAAAAACTGTCATTGAACATCTCTGTTTTCACTTTATTTAGCTTGCCAAATTTACCATAAATTCTGATAAGATCAGCTTTAGTAGGCAAACAGGATCCTGGTCCAAATGTCGCAAAAAGCTCTGCAGCAGAAGCTTCCCCCTCCTCATTCTCCTTATCACTTGTCTTATATCAGAAACAGATGTTCAAGCACCTTGGTTTTTTTACTTGGCCTTTCTTAACTTTGCATCTGGTATTTCATCAGCTTTCTTTTATAATCGGTTTAGGATGATGTAGCCAATGGGGCTTCTTTCAAACATAACAATGGGATAGAAGGCAAGATCGTGAGACCCAGGGGGGTTGTGTGTGTGTATAAGTAACCAATAAACTAAAGAATTGTGGAATTATTGTGTTCTATATTACTGCTTGTGAATTGTAAGAATTGGGTCTGAGCCATGTTGAAAAAATAGTTTGGGGCCCGAGCAGAGAGAGGCCCTACATTCAGTTCAGCTTTATATATAGATGGCAACTGCTTGATCTGAAAACCTAACTTATAGTTAGCTCTAGGAAATTCATTTGACTTCAATGGGTTACCACTATGGCTGCCAATGTCCAAAGTCAGAACTGTATGAATTCATATCTTGAGCAGGAAAATTAAAGAAGAAATCCCAACTTTTCTGAGATTTTGTACCCCAGTTATGTGTTGGATTATAGGTTAGCAGTATTAGAGTATTGGGTTTTATTTACTAATGGAGAATCAATTTTCAAATCACAACAGAAGGGAAATGAGAATTGATGATTGCTTGAGAGTGAGCTGAGTTTCCCCATAATAGGTACTATGTCACATTGCTTGAGAGTGAGAGTTGAGTTTCTAATACTTAATTAGATGATTTTTTTTTTTCTCTTACCAGATTATTGGGTCGTTTTAGGATTGATATCATAGCGGAAGTCTATTTTGTAGTGTTGCTTTTGTGTGAAATGAAACTTTGAAGCACATAAGGAAACTTGAAATATTATTGTGTTGGAAAGCTTTGGGAATATATGCAACATATAGGCAATGATTTTTGTGTTCTATCATGCTAATTTGATGTCCAAGACCAACAATATGTTTTCTTATTTGTTTGCATTTTATTTGATTTGAGTGGGATCCCGTTAAGTTCTTTCCCCCTGTCCTTGTGATATGTTTTTTTTATTGGTTTGCATTTTATTTGATTTGAGGGGGATCCCATTGAGTTCTTTCCCCCTCCCCCAATTTGGTTGAAATACTAGTTTGCAAAGTAAATTATTCAACATGGTGTCAAGATTTAACAACAAATGAAGCTTATGTAAAGCTGGAAAAAGAGATAATACAATCACTTGGAATGTAGCTTAGATGCATGTTCATGGTATGTTTGTAGAGCAATAGTGGCATGAGGTGGTGATAATGTTGTTATAGTGGCTGTTACTATGAAGCACAACAGATGAATGAAAAAGGGGAATTTTGAAAGCCTTATATCAACAATGATACATATAAAATATGTGCAATTGAAAGTTTGGAACTTCTTTAATCCTATGATGGAAGGCAGGGTCATGGGTTCAAGATCTAGGGGGTGCGTGTGTGTATAAGTTACCAATCAACTAAAGAATTGTGGGATAATTATATTCTATGTCATTGCTTGGGGATTGTAAGGATTGGGTCTGAGTCATGTGGAAAAAATGTTTTGGGACCTGAGTAGTGAGAGGCCTACATTCACTTCAACTTTATATATAGATGGCAACTGCTTTATTTGAAAACCTAACTTATAGTTAGCACTAGGAAATTCCTTTCACTTCAATGAGTTGTTAGTGTGGCTGCCAATGTCAGAACTGAATGAATTTATTCCTTGAACAGGGAAATTTAAAGAAGAAATCCCATTCAAATGTTTCAGAGATTTTTTTACCCCAGTTATGTGTTATATCATAGCGTAGCAGTATTAGAATATGTGCAATTGAAAGTTTAAAACTTCTTTAATCCTATGATGCACTCTTTTTAAAGGTATATACTAAGGAATAAAATTCTGAAAGTTTTTCTTTGTGGTTGTAATGCCAAAACAGTAATACAGATACGCTTTTGGTGGTGATTCAAATTGTTGTTCAGGTGTGTTTTTAACTAGTTGCTGAGGATGTCATAAGACAGTCATAATTGTTGTTTGTTACTTTGTTATCATCTTTGGAAGCCTCAGTAAAAAGAGTATGTGAAGAAATTTGAAAGTTCAATAAGGGTATGAAACACCCTTGAACGTTTAGACCCCAAAATACAAAAATACAAATTCAAGCTTTATATCAAACAATTAATGTGCGGAATAAGATAGGAAGCTTATAACAGAATTGATAACCAATGTAAGCCAAATATAAACACATCCACAACAGTAAACATAAGGCAAAGATAAAGGAAAGAAAGATGCAAACACACGGACAACACACGATGTGTTATCGAAGAGGAAATCGAAGTCCTCGGCGTAAAACCTCTCCGCCGCCCTCCAAGCGGTGATACAATCCACTAAAGAATATAGTTGGGATACATGAACAGCAATAAACCCTCCAAGCCTAATCTACCCAGGTACCTAAGCCCTCCAAGTTTCTTGCTCCAACGAGGTTGCGCCGAACCTATTTCTTCTTTAGCTTCCTGGATTCTGCTACTTGACCATAGCATCACCAATGTATATTGGTTCCTTTCTAAACTGCTTTCCTAAACACCAAATGGACCTTCTCACAGACGTGGGTGTGGTGAGATAAGGATTTGGTAAAAGACCTCTCAAGGGTATGACAATGGAGAGGAAGAGAGTAGAGAAATTTGTAGAGTCTCTAAGGTAAAGATTGGGGATGAGGCAATCTTGTATTTCTCTAGGGTTTTCTCTCACACAATTCTCTCTGAAAGCTCTCTCAATATGATGGGTATAAGGGTGTATATATAGTAGGGTGAGAAGGGAATGTAAAACGTCAGTTTTTGCCAAACAGGGTAATTTAGCGACTTGGTCTCGCGGCTTGTCCAAGTCGCGAGTTCCAGTTGCGACGTAACGGCCTGGCTAGCCTGGGACTTTTGTCCTGTAGCGTGACAGCTGGCGCGACCCTTCAGCTTCCCAGTGTGCCTCTCACGTGACTCATTTTGGCGGCTTGCCAGTCGCGATCCACCCGCGAGCTCTAGCCGCGAATCTCTGTTTTTCTTGCACACTCTTGAGTTTTTCTTCACTTCTTCTCGTACACTACCCTTACATTTTTCCCACCTAAGTACAGGGTTACTAAGTGCTAAATTACAAGCAAATTGGTCACGGAATAAAGCCAATTAGATGGTTGATTAAATTCAACCTTACAATCTCCCCCTTTGGCTATTCCGTGACAAAACCCTACAACAGACTCTAGACTTAAACGTGAGTTGGGAACAGTTGGAAAACTCACTCACACCTAACTCTAGATTCTGAAAAGCTCTTGAACATATGAATAAGTAACTCCTGAAACACAATAACATAGCAATATCATTGTATGCAGAAAACTTAATATGCATATGGAGCAAAATAGGCATGATCAAGCAAAAATGAACATAAGCATAACAGCAATGATTCATGGCAAGATCAACAACAATAGTCACTTAAGCAAAAGTGATTACTATGTTCATTCACACACGGAATGAACATCCGGACATGCAAAAATGATAAACTCAATTGAAGAGTATCATTTGCAAGTCCAACACTCAACCAATGCATACAAACATATATGCATCTAGGAACAATCCTACACGGGCACAAGAGTGTTGTACTTAAGATAATGCAAGGCATTAACAAATACCAAAGCACAAAGCACACAGGCTGCATATGCAAAGTTTTGCAAATACATGGCACAAACCATAAAAGCCTACAAAGATGCATAAGAACAAGAAACAACCCTCAAAGCTTACAAAAGCAACAATGGGTACAGACCAACAACATAAAGTGCTGAATAACATCATATGTATATATGCTGAAATAAACAATTATCACCACAGTATTTTGAGTTAACAAAGTTTTATATACAGAAAAAAATAAAACAGCTGAACCAAAAATAATGAAGAAATCTCCCCCTCAAAACGAGCACTCCCCCTCAAGAGCTGCCCCAAAAATTCTCCCCCTTTTTGACTGGAATGGCCAAAGGGTCACTGATGAAGCTTTGTGAAAATGCCATCAACTTGAGCTGCTAACACATCAATTTGGTCCTGCATGACAACCAATCTCTCCGACTGCTCTTTCTGGCCATCTCTAAGGGTCTTTTCCATCTCCTCAAGACGTTTGTGAAGGTTATCAAAGAGCATTTGTAACTTGTCAGGCTGAGAGGCAGACTGTGGTTGTGGAGTGTCTGGTTGCTGTGGCTCATGGGTGGCATGTACAGGTGACACTTGCTCAGGAGTAGAGGTCGTAGCAGAAAATAAATGTGCACTCTTTGGAGCTTTGGATGAATGGCTCATGTTGGCCTGTAGAGTGAATATAGAGATTGGTCGAGGACGAGCAATCATGTTCCCAATGGAGGGAGGAGTAACACCTTCACTTAGAACGAACTTCATGATAAGACTGCAGAATGGAAGGCACCCTCGTGCTATTGTTCTGGTTGCTGTCTTTCTTATGATGTGAAAAATATGGGCACAGATGTCAACGGTGGTGCCTGTGATGAGATCACATAGAAATTGAGCCCTTCCAAGGTTTATATACACCGTGTTGGTCAGCGGATAGAGATTTGAAAACATAATCAGCTTCAATGTTGTCAAATCAGGTGAAAACTTGGAAGTATTAATTAATGTGCCGGTGTTGGAAATGACATGGTCAGGACCAAGAATTTGGAGAATGTCCTGAATCACTGGAGTACGATCCTCATACGGAGTTAGGTCGGCATCCGCAGGTCGTGTGATTTGGAGAAGTTCAGCAATGGTGTCTGGACTAATGATGAACTTCGTTCCTCTTACCAGACAATGTAGTTCACTCTCTAGATCAACTGTGTTGGCGAAACATTCCTTCACTAGTTCAATCATCGGATCAGCAAAATTTCCGAATAAGGCTGCCCAATCCTTTGCCTCGAAGATCCGAGGGACAAAAGTTGTGTCCAAAGTGTCAAATTTGACCTCTCGTTCTACTATAGGAGTTCCCCGGTCAAATATGCTGGAGTAGGCCTCTAGGTGCTGAGGAGTTCTAAATAGCTCAATATTGAGTTCAGAAGATGGCTGCGAGGAAGACCGTGTTCTTTTTGCCACTGGCACTGTTTCTTCTTCTGACATCACTTCTTTTCCTTTAGAGGATTGCTGAGACATCTGTAAGAGAGCAAACACACAGCAAAGTACCAAATGCAATACCATAGGGAATCAACAGCAACTAGATTAGATTCAGTTAAGAGTGTGAGAAAATTTCACATTAATCACACACAAGAGTCAGATTAACAACAAGAAAAGAAATGGCTAAACTGAAACACACTCCACTCAGAAGCACATACACATACCAAAGAGCACAAATACTATAAAAACCACATAACCATAGACAAATGAGCCACATACAGAGTGCACCACATAGACCTCAAACCCATATGTCGAATGAGGAAGAGAAACTCTATCAAACGAACAATGTATGGACCAGCACAAATAAACAGTATAATAAACAATAAACCCATGTTCGAACAAGATAAAACACACTCCACACCAACAACTTCTCAAAGTGAAGAAAATTGCCCAAATTAGGAATAATGAAGAGTAAGGAAGAAAACCCATACCTTTTTGTTGAAGATGTGAGAGAAAATGATGCAGAACAGGTAGATTATCAATGAGAAACTCGAAGTGTTTTTGAGAGTAAACTGAGGAAGATAATGAACAGTCACACAAGTACGAGGGAAAAACTGAAAAGCAATTTTAAAACTGTCCTCAAAAAGCAAAAACACGCGTTTTTCGCGACTTAACCAAGTCGCCAGTAAGTCGCCAGGTCAACCCGCGAAACACTGTGAAGGTAAGATTCTAGAAAAATCTTCTAAGTGTTTTTCGCGACTGGAAGGTCTACCCGCGATATAGTCGCGATATGAGCCGCGAAATTCCCTGAGTACCTCTCGCGACTGGACCTTCCACTCGCGAAACAATCGCCACACTGACCCGCGAAAAGTGCAAAACTCAAATTTTGAAAAAAATTTCTAAGTCTTTTTCGCGACTAGAGCACTAACTCGCCAGTAAGCCGCGAAAAATCTCTGAGTGATCTCGCGACTGGGACATACGACTGGGCCAAACCGCGACTTAGTTGCCAAAACAGGGCAACATTGTTTTTGAAAAAATTTACATTTTTGTAAAAGCAAAATACTTTCCAAAAACAAAACAAAACAAAACACTCAAAAATCTTTTTGTGTTTGATCAACAAAGATTGAGCATGTGAAACCACATTTAATCAAGTACAATCACACAAATGAATATGGCATTCGTTGAACATAGACTTGTGTGTTGTGTGTGGATATCAAAAATGAGATAGTCCTTAGTCCAATGTGAAGCTTCAATGATCAATTCAATCAAGGCATACACAATTAGCATTAGATAATGTGTCCTATCTCAATTATAGAAACATGCATATATGACCTCCCACAATTACTTGATAACAATACTTTGAAGCTTTTCATTTGGCTCCATATTCAACAAATCATTTGCTAATTTTGAGCAAAGAGAATCTCATTGTGAGATAGATGCCTGAAATTTTTGATATTTCAATTAATGAGTTAGCCTTTGGCTTTTTGGGCATCTTTCATACATTTTATTTTGGTCGCTTTCCCTTTTTCCTAGTCAAATACTAGTATGTGCGACAGGCTTTTGCAGCTCTATATCTCTTTTCATTTGGAGATTTACATTTAGAGAGCTCTTTAAAGCATAAAAATAAAAGTGAGAAGATATATAGGCATGAGTCTATGCATGTCTCAAGATCAACAAAACCATTCACTAATCATTCATGACAAGGTTGAAGATCTATTTACAACAATCACATAGATTTCAGAATTTCTTCCACAATGATATGAGTGCATGAAAGACAAGCTAAGCTCGTTGAATGCACAAAGCCATTAGTACAAAAGTACAAGGCAAAACATGCTTTGAGACAAAACTCAACAAAGTGATCAAACTTTTTGGATTTTCAACTTTTTATGTGTTTTTGGATTTTTGACACGAAAGCAGTAGAAGAGAGATAAAAAACAGGAAAAGTGTAAAAACATTTTAGACACAAACAAACCACAAAATAAACAGATACTCAAAGACACAACGCAAATAAACAATCATACCCACAAAGCATAGGAAGAATTGATGCATGGACATGTTATAATGCTTATGCATGAGTACCCTTTGTCACCCACACGTCACGTGCGTTTGGGGTGATATCCTTTACGGATTGGGTGCGAGAATTAGGACTATCAAACCTTCGTGTGAAGCTTTCAAGACAGTTGGTGAAGGCACCAATCATCTTCATCACGTCCGTCATTCCGGGATCACGGTTTTGGCTTCTTGATTGCTCACCACCCCAAGACCTCAAGTCATTTCTTCTTCCTCGTGACCGAGGTACACTCGCATTGTTGTCTGCTCTTAGCTTTTGACAGTTTGGTCTAGTGTGTCCTTGCAGTCCGCAATAGTGACAAATATAGTTTATTCTAGGACCTTGCTGTTGTCTTGGGAGAGATCTTCCTCTAGCTCCAAATTGGACTTCAAATTGATTTCGGGACTTGTTAAGCACCCATTGATTAGCCACATTCTTTTTCTTCTCAGCCTCACCTGTCTCTGGAGTAGACTTATCAACAGCCGTCTCTTTGGTTTTCACAAACTTAACTTCCTTGGAGACTTTGGCTGATGAGCTGCTCCCTTCGGTATATCCCAACCCGGGCTTGTCTGAGGCATGTCTTTGAGATGAAATAACATCTTCTAGCTTCCTGGAGGAGACCCTATCTACCTTGGCATGAGCTTGTACTACCTCTTGCTCGAGAGCCCTCACCTTCGTGTAAGCTTCTGATAACTCACCATTAAGTGCTTCAATCTCACACTTTGCCTCCTTATATCTGACCAGCAGGCTCTTGAAATCTTCCTCAGCTCTTTTCATTTTCTTCACGGCTACTTTTGCTACCTTTGTATACTCTCCTGATTTCTCAAGAAGTAATGCGTAATTCTTTTGAAGGCTGGATGCGTCTTCTTCTTCTTCAGCTTCTGATTCTTCAACAATCCCAATGGACTCCTCATCAGAACATTCACCCAGCTCATTCACAAGAGTACTCAAATCATTTGAAGATCCCACATGTGCAATGGTCATGAATGCTGAGTAATTTCCTTCTCCGTCACAGCTTTCTTCGGAGTCAGATTTTGAGGAGTCTGAGTCACTTAAAGTAGTGGCATAAACCTTTCCTTTTGACTTCAAATAATTTGGACATTCCTTTTTGAAGTGTCCATGTCCGTTGCACTCGAAGCACACAATGTCCGAAGGAGATTGAGACTCCTTCCCTTCTTTCCTCGTAAACTCTTTCTTATCACCTCTTGGGGATGAGAATTTTCCTCTGTTAAATGGTTTCCCACTGTTCTTCATCTTCAGAAATTTTCGAAAGTTCTTCACAAGATATGCTACTTCTTTTTCCATTCCATCTTCTTCGGAGGGATCATCCATTCTTTCGGTGATGGTTTTTATAGCGAATGATTTACTTGTCTTGTGGGAAGGCAGTCCCAGTTCATATGTTTGGAGAGACCTAATTAGCTCTTGAATATTGATCTCATCTAAGTCTTTACTCTCCTCTATGGCTGTGACTTTTGCTCTAAAACTTTCAGGCAAGGACCTCAAAATTTTTCTCACCACCTTGGTATCTTCAATCTTCTCACCAAGATTGAGTTTAGCAATGACAATTTCGTTGAGCTTCCCATAGAATGAATCAAACGATTCATCTTCACCCATCTTAAGCTCTTCAAATTTGGTGGTAAGCATTTGGAGCTTTGTGTCCTTCACCTTCTTAGTCCCCTCATAAGTTGTCTCCAAAATTTCCCAAGCTTCCTTGGCCACAGTCATGTGAGATATCCTGTGGAATTCATCAGGAGACATAGCACAAAAAATAGCATTTAAAGCTTTACTATTAGCATTGGCTGCTGCAAGAGCTGCCTTATCCCAATTGGCCTTAGGAGTCTCTGTTTTAGTCCAACCTATCTCAACTGCATCCCAAACGGTATCTTCTATAGAGCATAAAAATGCCCTCATTCGGACTTTCCAAAATGCATAATTATTACCATAAAAAAATGGTGGAATATTAAGAGATTGAGACCTATCCATCTCAACAAGGGGTCAAGGATCACACTCAGGTATTAAAACCATAGCAAGTGTACCCGCTCTGATACCAATTGAAAGTTCAATAAGGGTATGAAACACCCTTGAACGTTTAGACCCCAAAATACAAAAATACCAATTCAATCTTTATATCAAACAATTAATGTGCGGAATAAGATAACAAGCTTATAACAGAATTGATAACCAATCTAAGCCAAATATAAACACATCCACAGCAGTAAACATAAGGCAAAGATAAAGGAAAGAAAGATGCAAACACACGGACAACACACGATGTGTTATCGAAGAGGAAACCGAACTCCTCGGCGTAAAACCTCTCCGCCGCCCTCCAAGCGGTGATACAATCCACTAAAGAATATAGTTGGGATACATGAACAGCAATAGACCCTACAAGCCTAATCTACCCAGGTACCTAAGCCCTCCAAGCTTCTTGCTCCAACGAGGTTACGCCGAACCTATTTCTTCTTTAGCTTCCCGGATTCCGCTACTTGACCATAGCATCACCAATGTATATTGGTTCCTTTCCAAACTGCTTCCCTAAGCACCAAATGGACCTTCTCACAGACGTGGGTGTGGTGAGATAAGGATTTGGTAAAAGACCTCTCAAGGGTATGACAATGGAGAGGAAGAGAGTAGAGAAATTTGTAGAGTCTCTAAGGTAAAGATTGGGGATGAGGCAATCTTGTATTTCTCTAGGGTTTTCTCTCACAAAATTCTCTCTGGAAGCTCTCTCTCAATATGATGGGTATAAGGGTGTATATATAGTAGGGTGAGAAGGGAATGCAAAACGTCAGTTTTTGCCAAACAGGGCAATTTGGCGACTTGGTCTCGCGGCTTGTCCAAGTCGCGAGTTCCAGTCGCGACGTAACGGCCTGGCCAGCCTAGGACTTTTGACCTGTAGCGTGACAGTTGGCGCGACCCTTCAGCTTCCCAATGTGCCTCTCAGTCCACCCGCGAGCTCTAGCCGCGAATCTCTGTTTTTCTTGCACACTCTTGAGCTTTTCTTCACTTCTTCTCACACACTACCCTTACATTTTTCCCACCTAAGTACAAGGTTACTAAGTGCTAAATTACAAGCAAATTGGTCACGGAATAAAGCCAATTAGATGGTTAATTAAATTCAACCTTACAAAATTGAATAGGCGAGTAGTTTGATGCTTTAAAGCTTAATGTTGAGCTTAAGAGTTGCTGCTTTGTTCTATGCCGGTGGCAATTTTCACGAATCCACCAAGCACAGAGAGGCATCAATGCACTTGACAAGACCTGGGACATGTTGGAAGCAGAATGGGGATGGAGTATTTATCTTGTCCTATAAGACACCTCAATGATGATACAATGATCAACTGAGTGGTTGTTTTCTTCTCCACAGATTTATAATGGGCCAAATTTTACCCATTTTCACACTAGGTTGTTCAAAACTTCAAATCTCTAACATATATTTGCACTCTCTAACTATTTTTTCTAAGCATCTTTTCACACAAACATCCCACCTTGAGCAAGTTTAGAGCCATAGTCAGATGTTGACTCTCTCTCTCTCTCTCTCTCTCTCTCTCTCTCTCTTGTATATATCTGAATTCAGTTTGTTTGATTTATTGTTGGAGAAAACTCTTGAAGCCCGTTAGGGATGAAAGTTTTGATTTTATTGTGACTAATTGGTTGTTGAAAGATTTAGCAACTGAAGAATAAAAACCTTCAATTTGGAAGTTAAGTTGTCTTGTTATTTGATCTGCATGGGTATATTTGCTCATTCCTTATTTTTGTGGGAATACTGTTCAAATAAATTTGTAGCTTAACTGTAAGGGGTAGCTCCAGTGGAATGATTTGGATAAAAAAGACATGGACCGCATGAAGCTTTGGTATAATCTCGGTGACATTTGGATTTGGTTTTTGTTTAAACCTAAGCTCTGGATTTGGTTAAAGACCTCTACACAAGTCTTTGGTACCCTATATAAAAACCTCAAGCTGTGGATTTTGCTTCTCTGAATGTTTCAGTCTCTTCCCCAAATCCTCTTACTTTCACTTCCGTTTCATATCCATTTTCCTTTTCTATATTTTTGGTGTGTGTGTATGTCATGCTAAGTAAAATGACATGGAGTGAAGAAATCAAGGACAGCCTCTTGACTGGATCTTGATTGTTTTTACAATCCAGTTGATTCAATACAAACTTGCGATATTCAACTCGCCAGTATCACTCACCTTAACTTGACTATCATTCTGGTTTTTCAGGACCTTCTTATATTGTTACTTCTTTTTTCTTTTTAATTTTTTCCCAATCACTTGGGGGCACTACTCTTACTGTTAAAAAATATGTTTAAAATTTTTGAGAAAATATATGTTTTAGACTTTTAACAGTTCTGCTTTTGGTGCAGTTGTTTTATACCTTTAGTTTGTGTGACCACATAAATATCATTTGGGTAATATCTTTGTATCATTAGCAAATGCACCTTGTACCAGAACTGTCTTTTTAACAATGTTCTGGGGCAATTTCCTTGTTTGGGATATTAATGAAATTCTGGTATATATTCTATACTTGAATTTCCCAGCCTATCGACCAATGGACTATTATTCACTAACGGTATTGGGACCAGGGTTGGGTACACAATGCTATCACAATATATTCTCAGTAGACATGGTGCCATCACAATTGTTTAATGCTTTTGTCAAATTTCTGGTGCTTATGAAGTATGGTAGCGAGGTTATGATATTTTTTCAGTATAAAACATGATGATCTATGGGATTAGTATAACTAGCCGCGAACCCGCCCACTGCGCGTAATAATCATTTTTATGGTGGTTTTATTAATTTTTTTTTTTACAATATAAACTAATTTAATAAAGAATAATGTATTTTATAATTATATTTTTATTTATTATAATAACAATCATAAATGTAATATAAGAACAATCATAAATTATAAATATAAATCTTGTCGTATTGAAATGAAAACAATACAATTTTTTTTTCAGAAATTCAAAAGGTAAGTAAACGAAAATATTCGTTTTTTTAATAAAAGTTATTTATAACATTTTGTAAATCATTAAAAAGAATATAAAATTTAGATATTATTCTTTTAGTTTTAAACAAATTTTCTCAAACTTTTTTTTTTTTTTTTGCCTACAATCCAAAACACCAAAAAATGTAACTAAGAAAATTAATAAACTTAACAATGATTTATTGGACCAATTAGGAAAAACAATTTGTTGTTGATAATCTATTATTTTTATTTTCTTTGCAAAAATAGTAATTTCATTCATCCAAAACATATTATCCAATAAACAATTATTAGCAAAATCTAAGAATTAAATTTCTATATATGCATTGTTATAAAATAATAATAATGATTAAAGTAAAATTGCAAAAGCTGAAATTTGTCACCCATTTGATTATTTTTGTTTAGCTACTTTGCTTTTCTCTAAATAAATGGTATTATAGAGTTCTTTTAAATTATTAAGAGTACTTTGTCCACCACAAAAGATTAAAAAATAAACAAAAATTAGTAAAGTCTCATAGTTTAACATCTAAATTGAGCACTATAAAAAATCATGATGTGTAATAGAATAAATTCCAAATTACAATAAATACCAAATTATTCAAATCATGATATGTAATAGAATAATATTATATTTTAATATGCTATATTTAATTCTTTATAACGCAATAGGATAAAATTTAACAATCAAAGAGACCAAATAAAAAAATAAAAAAATAATAAATACCAAATTATCCAAATCATGCTATGTAATATAATAATATTATATTTTTATATGTTATATTTAATTCTTTATAACGTAATAGGATAAAATTTAACAATCAAAGAGAAAAAAGAAAAAAACAATTTTAAAAACAAAACTAAATCACATTAGCTTAGAGTAGAGTTTTAAAGAATATAAAAAATTATCAACTTAAAGTAGAGATACAAGAAAAATAAAAAATTCACCAAAAAATTGAGAGAGAGAGAGAGAGAGAGAGAGAGAGAGAAACTTTTTTTGTGAGGGAAAACTATGCATAGAATGGAAGAGATAGTGATGAATTTATAGTAAGAGGGTGTGAATAAAAACAGAGAAAAATAAAGGAAGACAAAATGATAGAGGAAGTTGATATTAAAGTAGAGGATAGTAGAGTGATGAAAAAGTAAGGGAGTGAGAAAGGTTAGAGAAGTGTAAATATTAAAAAAAATAAATGTTAAAAACAATTATAGAAAAACTGAAAAGAAAAAAGATAATGACGTAAATACTGATGTGGCTCAACTGGAGCGTAGTAACAATAAATGCTACGCTTCAATTTTTAGATATATATAGAATATAGATGTCTTATGAAATACACTCTCCCAACTATTGGAGAAATTATACTATTCTTATAGTGGACTATGTCACTTATTTCATTATTCCACTAAGACTCTTACATTTTTTAAAATTGTCGAGTCAGTTTATGATAAAAAAGATAAAAATAAATTAACAAACTTGTTAAGCTGACTCCGCAGAAACTTTTACTCAAAAAAGAAGAAGAAGAGAGACTCAGCAGAAACTACTGGGCTTTTTGTCCTTTTAATTTTTGATACGAACAAAGGAAATGGTTAGACATTACATTTCCCTTCTCTTTCTACAAAAGTCTTCATTATATGGTAAATGCCCCAATTCTTAAAGTTTACACCTAGTCAATTTTTTGTTGGTATGATCGCACCCAACAAAAACAAAAAAAACTCTCTCTCTCTCTCTCTCTGTGAAAGAAGTCCAAGTCACTCAATATTGGTACACAAGCATATTTTTTAGACTATTGATTACCCCTAAATCTAAAGAAAATGCTAGAGTTACAAATTATTTTACGACATTTTTTACAAACTATTGATATGATGAGTGATTATTGGTAAGTAAAAAAGTTAATGATAGAGAATTTGTCACATCTATAGTTTTTACTCTCTATCTAACTGTCAAAAGAAAACGTTTGAGTTATGTTTCTCTGCTCTAATGGTTTCCAGGATGTCATAACCTGCTAGCCTTAGACTGTAGAATTTTAGTGTGAGTTTTCTGTTTGAATCCTTGGAGTAACACGTTTACTTCCAAGGCTTGTAGGGCTTTGTTTCTTGGGGTTCTGGGAAACAGTGAGTGCTTTGAGTGGTACACTCTAATAGCTTTCCTATGGAGGACATCACGAATAGTTGGAACAAGCTATCCCTCTCCGATAGAGAAGGAGGTGAATTCAAATTCCAGGCACAGCATAAGTCTCAGGAGTTCTCGATTGTGGCAAGGTTCTTCACACCTAGAGCTCTAAATGTGGAAACTGTAGCGCGTACCTTTAACCCTATTTGGCGATCTAAGAATGGTTTCCAGATCCAAAACCTTGGTGACCACCGGCTTTTGTTTATCTTTGATAACAAATCTGATGTTGATAGGGTTTTACGCAATGAGCCTTGGAGTTTTGACAAACATGTTGTTGTACTCCAGTACTATAACAAAACCCTTCCGTTGCGTGATGTGGTGTTCAAGGAAACGGTTTTTTGGGTTCAAGTGCACGACATTCCAATTGCATACATGAACCAAGCCACGGCAGAAGAATTGTGTGCTACTATTGGTGAGGTAATACGCATGCCTGAGGGTTCCACCATGGGCGGACAAGGCTTTATGAGGGTACGGGTACGAGTGGATGTCACTCAACCCCTTTGTCGTGGTAGGGTGGTGACAATGGAAAACGGTGAGCAATCATGGGTGATTTTCAAATACGAGAGGCTGCCTAATCTTTGTTATTGGTGCGGCTGCCTAGATCATGCCGACAAGGACTGCGAAGCATGGATTCAAAGTAATGGTTCTCTCAAACCGAAGGATAAAAGGTATGATTCTAGTATTAGAGCCCTGCCCTTCTATTCCTCAAACAAGAATATTGTGTGTGTGCTTGGATACTTTGAATCGCAGAAACAGAAACTCAGAGAGAGGGTAATTTCTCCGATGAAGTCTAATCGGAGAGGGAAGTCGGAGGTCTCACGGCGGCAGCATGAAACACCAGAAAAGGAAGATGCGTCTGATCCGGTTGACATTAATGCTGATTTGAATTCAGAAAAGGCGGATTCAACGCCTAATTTTCAGAGTCAAGATGATGGTATTAATGACAATGCAATCAATCCCAATATTTCGGAGCGCACGTACAGGGAATTTGATTTGCATGAGGATATCCAACATGGAAAAGCTGTAATGGAGGACACGGTGGATTCAACGGATTGTCATAAAGTCCATGTTGGGCCTTTTTTAAACAGCCCAGAAAAAAGGCTACTTTTGTGAAACCGGGCTTGGTAAGTGAAGCTACAGCTAAGTGGGTTAGGAGTACTCGGCCCATTAGCTCATACGTAGAAGTTAAAACTAATGCACAGTTGGGAAAACGCCATCTTGAAGCTTCGACCACTAAACATCTTGAAGCAAAGCGTCGGTCACTACAAAATGGGGTTCCTCAGTCACTTTATTTCTCAACGGTGGAGGCTGTCCAACAGCCCCGTCGAGTACAATGAGTTGGTTATGTTGGAACATGCGGGGGCTTGGGAACCAACGTACCGTTCACGAGCTTGCATCGATAATGCGGGCACAAGACCCTGCTGTCCTGTTCTTGGCCGAGACATGGGCAGACGAAGATAGGCTGATAAATCTTTGTGATGAATTACATTTTGATGAGAAATGGGTTGTTCCGAGAGAGACAAGGGCAGGCGGTTTGGCTTTACTTTGGAGGAACTCGGTTCAGATTGATGTGGACTCCTCCTCCCTTAACCATATAGACATTGTAATTAATAAAGGGAAGGAGGATTCCTGGAGGTTCACGGGCATTTATGGGTTTCCGAAAGCTAGTCGGAAATGCGAGACTTGGGATTTACTTCGAAATCTTCATCGAAAATACACCCTTCCATGGTTGTGCGCCGGTGACTTTAACGAAATACTACTGTCTCATGAGAAGCTAGGAGGGGCTCTTAGAAGTGCAGCAGCTATGAGAGAGTTTAGAGAGGTTGTGGATAATTGTGGGTTTATGGACCTCGGTTATGTGGGGAAAAAATATTCTTGGCGAGGCAGGAGAGGTGAAAACATGGTGTTGGAGAGGCTAGACCGTGCTCTTGCTACTCATTCATGGCTTGCTTTGAATCCGGCAACAAGAGTTCTTTGCCTTCGATACAATGCATCTGATCATTACCCCATAATCATAAGTCCTGAAGGAATTACAGATAGACCTTGTAAACCATTTAGGTTCGAACACATGTGGCTAAAGGAGAATGGATGTGGTGAAACCGTTAAGGCAGCGTGGCTGTCTCCTTTCCCTCTTTCAAACTCTCCGTTGATGCATGAAAAGATAAAATTCCGTGGGGTAAAGCTTATGGAGTGGAGCAAACATTCCTTTGGTAGTGTGAGAAAGCAATTGGAAGAAAAATCAAAACTTTTGGAAAAGGCTGAAATTGCAGCGGCTCAGGGGGCAGATTTGGAGGCAGTGAGATTATTAAGAGTGGAGGTAAATGAGCTACTGGACAAAGAAAGCTTAATGTGGCAGCAAAGAGCTTTGCACCTTACGTGTGGTGATAAGAATACACGGTTCTTCCATAATAAAGCCTCTCAGAGATTTCCCCGGAATAGGATTGTGGGTTTACTTGATGAATCAAATTCTTGGTGCACAGATAATGCTCAGGTGGCTGACATTATAGTGGGGTTCTATACAAAGCTGTTCACATCTGAAAGATCCTCCAATGATCATGGTATTTTGGAAGTGATACAACCGGTAGTTACTGAGGAGATGAACACCAACCTGACTAGAGATTTTACTAAGCAAGAGGTTGATCTTGCCTTGAAGGAGATGGCCCCTCTCAAGGCTCCGGGACCCGATGGTATGCCTCCTCTCTTCTTTCAATCCTTTTGGCCATTGATTGGTGATGAAGTATCTAAAGCTGTCTTGGATTGCTTAAATTCAAGTCACATTCCAAATGAGTTTAATTACACTTATGTTACTATTATTCCTAAAGTGAAGAATCCTGAAAAAATTTATGAGTTTAGACCAATAAGTCTTTGCAATGTAATTTATAAACTGATTTCAAAGGTCCTAGCTAACCGTTTGAAACCTCTGTTGCCATCTATTGTGTCTGAGAATCAAAGTGCCTTCCAAGCCGGGAGGGTGATCACAGACAATATACTTATGGCATTTGAAACTTTACATTACATGAAAACTCAGCAAACTGGCTCTACAGGTTTTATGGCTCTCAAACTTGACATGAGCAAGGCTTATGATCGAGTTGAATGGTCCTTCTTGGATTTTTTGTTGAGAAAGATGGGCTTTCATAGTCGATGGGTTGATCTTATGATGGAGTGTATTACTACTGTGTCTTACTCCATTCTGATTAATGGGGAGCCTTCACAAACCATCCACCCTAGTAGAGGACTGCGTCAGGGGGACCCTTTATCTCCTTACCTCTTCCTCCTCTGCACTGAGGGTTTACATGGTTTACTTTCTAAAGCAGCTACTTCTGGTGATATTAGAGGTATCTCTATCTGCAGGAATGGCCCTAGATTAACCCACCTATTTTTTGCAGATGATAGCTTGATTTTTTGTAGAGCTTCAGTCCAGGATTGTACTCACATACAAAGCCTTCTTGCTACTTATGAAGAAGCTTCTGGGCAACAGCTGAATAGGGAGAAAACCACACTGTTCTTCAGTAAGAATACGGTTAGTGAGGTTCAAGACTCCATTAAAGATCTACTAGGGGTACCTGAGATTAAACAGTATGAAAAATACCTGGGCTTACCATCTTTTGTGGGTAGGCGTAAGAAAGCAAGCTTGGCTTACATTAAAGATCGGATATGGGCTAAGCTCCAAGGGTGGAAAGAGAAGCTCCTTTCCCAAGCCGGTAGGGAAGTTCTCTTAAAGGCCGTTGTGCAAGCGATCCCAGCATACTCCATAAGTTGTTTTAAACTCCCCACTACACTTTGCCATGAGATTGAGATTATGATTAGGAAGTTTTGGTGGGGCCAACGTGGTGCTAGGAGACGTATTCACTGGGTAAAATGGCGCACTCTTTGTAGGCCAAAAGCAATTGGAGGAATGGGTTTTAGAGAACTCCAAAAATTTAACGATGCTATGTTAGCTAAGCAAGTTTGGCGCCTATTACAAAATCAAGACTCTTTTTTCTTCAGGTTCTTTAAATCAAAATATTTCCCTCATGGGTCAATTTTTGATGCCAAGGAAAATAAAGGGTCTTTCGCTTGGAAGAGCATTTTGAAGGGGAGAGAGCTCATTACCCGTGGATTGAAATGGAGGATTGGGAATGATTCGCAGGTGCGAATTTTCCATGATGCTTGGCTACCTGGATCCCAGCAAGGCAGAGTCCAATCCCCTACCTCAGACAGCCATGCAAATGCCTTGGTCTCTAGTCTAATTAACCATGTTGACCGATGCTGGAAGGAGACAGAGATTGATAGTTTATTCTTACCTGAAGAGGCAGCAATCATCAAGGCCATTCCTCTTAGCCTTTTCGATCAAGCTGACCTCCCTTTCTGGCCTTATACCCGTGATGGACTCTTCTCGATCAAGTCGGGCTATCACCTTTTGATGGAACAAGATGAAGCGGAGCTGCCAGGGACAAGTAATGATGGTGCAACTTCACCGGTTTGGAAAGCTATTTGGCGCATGCATGTTCCAAATCGGGTGAAATCTCTTGTGTGGCGAGCTGGAAACAATGCTCTGCCTACACGGGTGAATCTGGTTCGTAGACAAATTCTGACTGATTCGATGTGCCCGGAATGTAAGACTCAACCAGAAGATACGATGCATGCCCTCTGGGCTTGTCCAAAGCTACAGGATATGTGGAAAGTGAAGTTCAGTAAGCTTGTGACAGAAATGAGTATCTGCTCCAGCTTCTACGAGATTCTTGAACGTGCGTCGAAAGAAAAATCATCATTTGATCTTCTCGCTATGATGGTCTCTGAAGTTTGGCAACGCCGAAACAGAGCACGAGTGGGAGAGCCTATGATGCCGTTCAGTCAGATTAATCCCAAGGCCTATAGTGCTCTCCAAGAATTTCAGCAACTTCACCCCACTCATACTGTGATTCCACAGACAGCCCGTGTAGTAAAATGGAGGCCTCCCAGTGCGCCATGTGTGAAGGCAAATTTTGACGGCGCGGTCTTCTCACAAGATGGACTAGCTGGCATCGGTGTGATAATCCGAAATGAACAAGGATTAGTTATGACTGCTCTTTCACAACAAATTCCATCACCTGCTTCAGTGGAGATGGTGGAAGTGTTAGCGGCTCGTCAGGTTGTGGTGTTTGCTAAGGAGCTCGGGTTTGACAAGGTGGTTTTGGAAGGTGACTCTGAAACTGTTATTAAGGCTATTCTCGGTGATTACATGGAGTGTTCCTACATGGGTCATGTATTGCAAGATATTAAGTTTTTGTTTTCTAGTTTTTCCTTTATTTCAATTACGCACATTCATAGAAAAGGGAACCATGTTGCCCACAAACTTGCTAGAAGGGCTGTTAGTAGTCATTTTCTTGTTTGGATGGAGTCTGTTCCTTCAGATATTCTTGATGTTTATCAGTAGACATGGCAAAACGGGCGGGTCAGGTCGGGTTGGGTCAATCGGGTCGCGGGTCAAAACGGGTCACGGGTCAAAACGGGTCATTTTTAAACGGGTCAAACGGGTTGCGGGTCAAGTCGGGTCGCGGGACGGGTCGAGTTGACCCGTATTTTTCAAACAAGTTTTTTTTTTTGGAAATAGATGCAATTTGTCAATTGTTTCTAAGTTCCTTAACTGTGATTAGATTCTCATTGGTGATACTGTTACCACTTACCAATTACCACTAAACACTTGATACCTAAATTTGGTGCAACTCTTGTTCCAGCTTTCTAGAAGCTAATCTTGGTATAATTTTTGATCTGTTTAAAGTAGGAAGAGAAAATGAAGGTGACAAGTAAAGAATGACAAACTATAATGGAGTACATAACATATTAAGTGAAGAAGAATAAGTAAATATCTTATAAGAATTACACCTCAATCTCAATCTACTCAACGTTGGTAGACGTGGCAAAACGGGCGGGTCGGGTCGGGTTCGGGTCGGGTCAATCGGGTCGCGGGTCAAAACGGGTCACGGGTCAAAACGGGTCATTTTTAAACGGGTCAAACGGGTTGCAGGTCAAACGGGTCGGGTCAAACGGGTCTGACCCGTTTTGCCATGTCTATTTATCAGCATGATCTTTTAAGGATGCAATAATAAAATCTTTACCCCGTTGGGGTTCTTTCTCAAAAAAAAAAAGTCAATTTTTTTATAAAAATATATTTATTATTATTATTTTTAATGCGTGGCGTGACTGCCGTTTTGAAGAGCTCATTGGCCGATAGATTTAACAATTCTCATTTTTGTTTATTATGTACACTTGGCCAATCAGTCAAAATATAAAATTGTCCGTATAATATATATATATATATATTTTCCCTGTGGGTATAAAAATATATAATATATGAGGAACAAGTCTTGAGCAATGCACATGCACAAGTGCCGTCTAGGAATTCTTAATAGAGGTTAAAATTACAGGGTCAAAGTCATCTTGGCCTATGGGAACTGCTTAGAGTGTATGTGGTCATGTATCTAATGAAATTCCAAATCAAAGAGCTATAAGATACTGTTCTTGTGTCTTGGACTTTGTCTTCTGGGCATTTCTTTAACACATAATACCTTCTCGCAACGTGCATTAGCATTTATCTGGTGAGTGTGTATATATATATTGGAGAAAGTAAATAAAATGGGATGTGAATAAATAAATAAAGAGTTTCTTCTCACTCTCTCGAAGGAGGGTTTTTCTTTTTGTTGTTCGTGTGTTTCTTACTTTGAAACAAAAATAAGGAAGTGAAAAAGGCTAGTTAAAGCTTCTTGGTTGGATATGGAATTTACCAAATCGGCTAGCAGCGGAGATTATTGAAGACTTTTGTGAGCAGAGTTTGACTTGTGCTGCCGTAATCTATAAAGGGTATGTCTCCTTCTCCAATTATTTTACCTCTTTGATCTATATTTGGATTTGGATTTAGGGTGCAATCTAGCGTCCTATAAATTCCTCTTTTTCTGAACAAATTGGGTTTTTTATCTTATATGTTCATGTGATAGAGATGGAAATTCAACATTTTTGCCATGATGAGCATCCGTTGGTCTTCAATGAAGAGGAGAGAGGACCTCGTTGTTGGGTGTGCAACAAACCAATATTGGGTCCTAGCTACAGTTGTATAAAATGCGAAAGATACTACCATCATAAATCATGTGCCGAACTACCCCGTGAGTTGCAACATCCCTTGCACCCAAAACACCCTCTTATTCTCTTTAATGAAATGAATTTTTTTAAGGACAAAAAATATAGCAAATGCGAAGTTTGCAAACAATACCGTGGGCAATACACTTATGGTTGTTCTCTTTGCAACTTTAACCTTCACAACAAATGTGCTTCTTTACCGCTCACCATAGAATCTGAAGTCCATGAGCACCCATTAACTCGCATTTGGAGGTCGATGAAGTTCACTTGCGACCTTTGTGGCAAAGAAGGTAATGTGCCCTATCTTTGTGTCCCATGCAATTTTTGTATTCATAAAAGTTGCACTTCTTACTGATGCGAACCTCAATCGACACGCTTTGAGACCCAACAAAAATATTGGAATACTTGCCCAAGAAAGCTAAAATTCAGTTTTTTTGATAGAAACCTTGACCCAATGTTTATAATCGAAACGCGAACCAAAGGTATAAGTAATAGACCTTGACCCAATGATTATAATGAATCACGAACCAAAGGTATAAAGTTTGAACGCCACAAGGAAGAATCCCTGATAAGTGTTCTTGAAGAACCAAAAGAAGAGCAAAGCCTCACCTTTTCTGATTTTTATTCAATAATCTCTGAAAAACGTTTACAGACTTAGAAGTCTATTTAAGGGCTCCATAAAACTTGACGGACAAGAAAATATATTCTAAAATAACTCCTAATTGATAACTAACCATATCAGGAATCAAATTTGACCTAAAAAGCATTAAATGCACCTAAAAACAAGGAAATAAATCACCTAAACCTAAAATAACGTTTTTTTTACATAAAAATACCAAAAATAATAAATTACAATAATTAAATAGTAAATTGTGTCGTACATCACTTACCCACGGAGTGTAAAAGCTATACGTCACGACCACCTCCTCCATTTCACTTATTCTTCTCTTGAAGTCCATCGACCTATGTCCCAATTTTGTCAACTTTGTGTTCAAAAAGTAGACACAAACTATGAGTTTTACTATTGCTTGAGTTGCAATTTTGTTGCCCACCTTGATTGTGCTATGGACGAGGAAAATAGGGAGGACATAAATTTGATGGAACTCAAAGATGGAGAGTCTAGTGAGTTGAAAAATGAAGATTTAGAGCTCAATGAATCTAATGACTCAGCAACTTACATAGTAAAAAAAAATCAATGTAGTTGAGGACAGAATTGAAATTGCCAAAGAAATCAAACACTTCAATCATGAGCATGACTTAAAGTTTATTGATGAGGTTAAGAATAACAAACGATGCGATGGGTGTTTACGAGCCATTCTCCCTCCATTTTATAGTTGTGCCAAGTGTAGATTCTTTCTTCATAAATCTTGTGTTGAATTACCTAGAAAAAAGCGATACCCTCTTCATCAACACTCACTCTCTTCCCAAAGGCACCTTGTAGGTCTATGTTGTTTTGGTGTGATGCATGTGGCCAACTTTGCAATGGCTTCACCTACAAGTGTAGTAAATGTGACTTTGATCTTGATGTTCAATATAGTTTGATCTTGGATATTCTTACCCACAAAGGTCACGAGCATTGTCTTCGCCTCTCCAGCACAAGATATAGTCAGAATTATAGTAGTTGTAACTTTGATAGGTCCCAAGGATTCCGTTGTATCACTTGTGAATTTGCACTAGACTTTAAATGCACTACACTACCACTTACTACAAGGTATAAACAGCATGAGCATCCCTTCATTCTTAGTTATGCTGCTGAAGATGACTCTGGTGAATATTATTGTGATATATGTGAAGAAGAAAGAGACCAAAAACAATGGTTTTGCTACTGTGCATATTGTAGTTATCTTGCTCATCTGGAATGTATTCTTGGGAAATATCCAAATTTTAAATTCGGAGTTTCTTACACATTTGACTGTCACCCACACCCCCTTACTATGATTCATAAAACTAAAGACCACCATGCATGTCACAAATGTGACGGTCCCTGCGATGAAGAGTTTTTCTACCAATGTGTATCATGTAATTTCAACATGCACACGTATTGTTTATAGAAAAGACAAATTTGGCTTTAATTTTTATTTTATACTAGACTTAGTGCACGTAATTTTTAGTGTGAAAAATTCGTCAAATGACAATGCAATAGTTATTTTCAATGATAATATGATTTTTTTTTTTTTTTTTGACTGAAAAGGTAGAGATAATATGAATTTTCAGTTTTTAATGTTTTATGGTACAATATTTAGAACGGAAAGTTGGCCCTCAATGTGGAACATTGATTCAGGGATGATGAACAATAGTGGAACTCTATCTTGTTATTTGTAGCCTTGTAGGACTATATCTCTCTCTTTTCTGTTTCTATGCAATTTAGACTGCATTCATTTTTCTTAAGCTCATATTAAATTGTCCATCTCTATTTTTTGCATTAGATGGGAGCCTAATATTTTGATTAACAGGTGCCTTTCCTCTTATCGTAGATGGTGAGGTTCTTTTCTTTTCTTTTCTTTTCTCAACATAGATTTTATACATCATCACAGTAAATATATTAGCCTGGTATCTTAATTTGAAGACACACTATGTACTTTGTAAATGTTGAGGTTAGAAACATGGTGACTTTGGGTGAAATAATTGTTATTTTCATTGATTTATTGGAAAAAAAAAAATAGAATACAAATGCAAAAAAAGAAAAAGAAAAGAACCCAACTAAAGTTATGTCTTTCTTGTTTTAACCTGGTGGGCCTTTAGTATCATACGAAGCAGAGCCCTCCCACTGATTTGGGTTAGGACAAAGACAAACCAGCCCATGCCCAAATGACAAAAAGACCACTCATTACTCCTCTTCCCTTGCAAAACCCTAATCTTTGGTTCACTTAACCCTTTCTATATAAATACCTCTAACTCTCAGAGAGGGGAACACCCACTGCGTACTACATATGTTGGTACCACAATCTCTGTTTCTTATCCACCCAACAAAAAAAAAAAAAAACATGTACTACAATTTATATATATATATTTTTTTCATTCTGTAGTTTTATCATTTCGTTACATGTGTGTGTGTTTTTCTTGTTTTGAAGCAAAAGTAAGGAAGTGAAAAACGCAAGGTACAGCTTCTTGGTTGGATCTAATACCACGATCCAATCAATTTCTTTTTACAGACCTTGCAATATTGAACTTAGCCAGTATCACTCGCCTGAACTTGACCCTCTATCTTATTGTTCAGACCCTTTTATTACTGTCACATTTTTTCTTTATAGAGATTTTCATTTTTGTGAAAAACTTGATTTTGAGTAATGTATTTGTAATGTGTTAGCAAACGCACTCTGTCCCTAAACCGTGTTTTTACGAATGTTTTGAGGCAATTTCTTCGTTTGCAATAGTGAGAATGAGATTCTAGTATATATATTTTTATGTGCTAGAATTTCCCAACTTACTAGACCAATGGTCTATTTTACACTGTCCTTATTGGCACGTTAGTTGGATACATAAATACAATACTGTCGCAAAAAAAAAAAGGTGAATTGAATCGATGTTTTGACTTGTGTTTAAAAAACTAAAAAATTGGGCATTTGTGTTCTTAACAATTTTGATGATAAGAAGAAGAAATGCATTGGATTGATTAAGAAGTAGGATGAAATGGATTGCTATTGATCTTATCATTTGTAGGTAAATAATTAGTTAGTTTTCTTAAAACTAACTTATTAAACTGTTTTTGGAGGAATAAGCCATTAAACATACGGAAATAACCAGAAATTCATGAAAAATTTCTTGAGGTAAATTCGGACCAAGGAAAATAGATGAAAAAAAGGAAATACTTAGAATAAGCTCTTGATTTCCTGAAATGCATCTGGAAATGCACTTTGTTGAAATGCCGATGCCGATGAGCGTGAAAGATTTTGTGGACAAGTTTAATACGTGGAAATGTTTTTTTTATTTATTTATGCAATTATATTGCCTTAGTGGAATCTGCAACTAGTGGAAACAGACCAGAAACATGAGGTTGGTTTTTTTTCCTTGAGGATTGATGTAGATGTTTCCCAAAGCCAAGGGAAACATATAGGTTGAGGATTACAGAAGTAAATGGGGCCCATGTAGAAATTGCTATGTTCCTTCTGTTCTCTGTTCATGCATTCATGCTTCGGAGACACACCACAAAGAAGAGGACACGAAAATCTTTCTGTTCATTACTTGGACAACCACTAACCAAAAAGCAATTCATAATTTCATATTTTTCCAAAAAATAAAACCAAAAAAAGAAGAAAAGTAATTCTCATTTCTCAGACCTCTCTCTCTCTCTCTCTCAATAAAATTGTCTGAACATTACTGTCCTCTCCCACACCAAATTGGCAAGCAGTGAATGCAAAACATGCTATGCCAAGATTCAACAGCATTTTAGGATGTTACATATTTACATATTTATCAACATCTTTTATGTTATTAGTTTCACTTAATTGTTATTATTGTTGTTACTGTTAATTCTATGAAAGTGAAATTATGCTCTTATCATAGATGGTGAGGTTCAATTATTCTATCTTTTCTCAACATAAATTTTATACATCAGCATAGTAAAAATATTGGCCTGATATCTTAATTTGAAGGCACATTATGTACTCTGTAAATGTTGATGTTAAGAGCATGGTTATTTGGGAGCAATAATTGTTGATAACTTGGCTGGTTGAGTTATATATTGTAATTGAATTTCTCTTAGTGATCTTTAAAAGTTAAAACCTTGCTGTTCATAGAGACTTCTTTAATTCTTGTCTGATAAGTTAACGGCTTAGTTTAGAAAATACTTGTAGAATCTTCTTGCTTTGAACTATGTCAATGTTAACATTGCACTTAGCTTCTCCAACACAAGATATAAACCAAACTGCACTAGTTGTGACTTTGAAAGCTTCCAAGTATTTCGTTGTATTATTTGTGAATTTCACTGCACTTTGAATGTGCTACAGTACCACATCCTACAAGGTAGAAAAAACACGAGCACCCAATCACTCTTAGTTATGTTGTTAAATATGATTCTAACAAATATTATTGTGGTATTTGTGAAGAACAAGACTCAATACATTGGTTCTACTACTATGCAAATTGTAATTATTGGTGCCTACACATTTGACTGTCACCCACGCCCGGTCTATATAAATACCCCTAATCTAACTTTGAGATAGAGGAACACACATGCAGCAACTATGTTAGTACCACGATTTATGTTAAGTACTATTACCACCATCAACGTTACTTTCATTATGTCATTGTTTTCTTTTTTTGGTTTGCTTGTGCTGCTTGTTTTGAAGCAAATACCAGTAAGTGAACAAACCAAGGTACAACTTCTTGATTGGATCTAGATTTACTAATACCGCGATCCAATCAGTTTCTAACAAAACTTGGAATTCCCAACTTACTCGACCAATGGTCTATTTTACACTGACCTTATGGGCACATTAGTTAATTTAGTTGGATACATAAATACAGTACTGTCACAAAAAAAAAAAAAAAAAAAAAAAAAGTGCGTGTGGTACTATCAAATTGGTCCAAGATTATATTTGAATGATTTGCAAACCAGATAAAATAGGGTGAGTGATGCAAAACATATTTAGAGGGTAAACAATTTGTGTTTGAAAAACTAAAAAATTGGGCTTTTTTTTTTCTTTTCTATCTTTTGGGTGTGTGTGTCATTCTTTGAAGTAAAATAACATGAAGTGAAGAAATCTGGATCTTTTCTCCTTTTTTTTTTTTTTTTTTTTTTTTTTTTTTGAGAATCCTTTTCTCCTTTTAGTGCTGTTATTTGGAATGTTAATGGAATTCTGGTGTATATTCTATACTTGAATTTCTCATTATGCTAAGTGCCATCATAATGCTTTTGTCAAATTTATGGTGCTCTTGAAGTACTAGGTTGGTATCAAGGTCATAATATTATTTCAATAAAGTATATGATGAGCTATGGGATTAGAATAATATGCTGAATATGATCAATAAGATATAGCTCAAATAGCACCTCATAAGAGCAAGGTGGTGAGGGGGCGAAGTCAAAAGTTAAGACCCATTGAACTTAAAATGACACAATGATTTTAAAACCCAGAAAATCCTTGGGTTAACTCACCTATATTTATTTCCCATAAAATAAATAAATAAATAAAATATTTGTGTTGCCTATGGAAATACCCATTTTTGTCTCTAGCCGATTATCAAAGGGTCCACTTTTGAACATGTGGCCAAGAAAAATGACTTTTATAAATATCTTTGTTGCCTATGGAAATACCCATTTTTGTCTCCTTGACGATTATCGAAGGGTCAGCTTTTGAACATGTGGCCAAGAAAATTGACTCTAGATATTTTGGTAAGATATTTCCAAATTTATTAATATTGGTCTTAAGCTACATTTGCATAGAGAATTAACCATAAACAAATATGAAAGCAAGCTTAGCCGGACTCTTTTCTTGGTAATCAAGCTTACAAGGCAGATGAAATAGAAGCTTTGGCAGCACTTAGAGCATTGTAGCTTGCGTACGACTTGGGTTTCCAAAATGTCATACTCGAAGAGGACTCGCTTGGCCTGATTCAAGCTTTGAAGGCAGAAGAACATAATTTGTCCCCACCGGGTTTATTGGTAGAGGATGTCAAGTTGTTTGCAAACAATTTTGTAAGATTGTCGTATTCTCACATTAAGAGAAGCGGCAATAGTGTAGCTCCTAATCTGGCAAAACATGCTATACACATACCAAATTTTCAAGTATGGATGGAAGATGTCCCATCACATGTTGTTTCATTTTTACATTCTGATGTAGTTGATTTACCTTAATAAAACCACACAAGTTCATTTTCAAAAAAAAAAAAAAAAAAAAACTTGAATTCTTTGTGTAAAAATGAAACCTGAATCTCAATCTGGACCTCAACTTCTTGTTTTATTTGTTTATGATTTAATATGAAAATGCTGCAATAGGTAAAACATAGGTACAATACTTTTGATTCCAAGGGAAACTCTACATAAAAGTCAGGACGTTCGTAGGAACAATTTAAAATAAGTAGACAAAATAAATATATATAATATACTTGCAAAAAAAGAAAATTATATACATAATTATACATATTTTGTCTACCTAAATAAAATATTGAACATCTTGACTTGAGAATCTCAAGAATTTGGGTTCAACAAAAATTAGAGTAATGCTAGGGATACAACAAAATGACACAACAATTTTACAACATTCTTAATTTAGCATATCAACTCACTTATGGGTCCATCACAATCATTAATTTTTTTAAAATAATTTATTTAATTTAAATTTTTTGGTATGCTAATTTAGAAATGTTGTAAAATTGTTGTGTCATTTTGTTGTATACTAACATTAGTCACAAAAAATAATTTCGGCCTACCAAACATAATCCTTCAACAAAAAAATTAAAAGCCCAAATATCAACAATAAAAATTGGCTCAGTTTTATGTGCTGTTTGAGCTTTCTACCCAAATATCTCCAAACATAACCCAAATAAGCAACAAGATCTTCTCAAAAAAAAAAGAAAAAAGATTAAGCCAAAGTCTAAAGGAGACTAGAGTATTCCAAAAAAAAAGACTAGAAGATATATGGTCTCTAAATAGGCAAAGAAAAATCCAAAATTGAACTAACTACTTTTCTAGTCAAAAGAATTAAAGAAGTGTGTATAGCTGTGTAAGTATAGCCCTATTGTTGACCCAAAAAAGAAGGAAAAAAAGAAGCTACCAGTACCACTACTGGCCATCCCAGTCCACACACCAACCAAACCAAAAAGCAATTTTTTATCTCTCTCTCTCTACAAAAAAAGTGTCAGAACTTAGGCTCTTTACTCTCCCACACCAAATCGGCTAGCAGCAGAGATTAGTGAAGACTTTGCTGCCCATCTGACTCTCAGATAATCTATATATATCAAGGTATGGGTCCATCTCCAACCATTTTTCTCTACATTTGGTTAATCTATAAATTCCTTTTCTTTTTTCCTAAACAAGTTAGGATTTTTTGTTTTTTTTTTTTTGTTCAGGTTGTAAAGATGGACAATCAACATTTTTGCAACAATGAGCATTCTTTGGTGTTCAATGAAGACGAGAGAAGAGGAATTCTTTGTTGGGCGTGCAGGGAACCAGTATGGGTCCTAGCTATAGTTGCATAAAATGCAACAAGTTTCACCATCATAAACCGTGTGCAGGACTACCTCGTGAGTTGCAAAATCCTTTGCATCCAAAATATTATCTTATTCTCTTTGTGGAATGGAAATGTGTTTGCAAGGAAGAGTACAGCAAATATGAAGTCTGCAAAGAATTTTTTGAGGAATATACTTATGGTTGTTCCCATTGCAACTTTAACATTAGCAGTAAATGCACTTCTTTACCACTCACCATGGAAATTGAAGTCCATGACCACCCATTAACATGCATGTGGAAGTCGATAAAGTTCACTTGCGACCTTTGTGGCAAAGAAGGCAATGTACCCTTTCTTTGTGCACCATGCAATTTCTGTATTCATCCAAGTTTTGCGTCTTACGCACGCAATGTCAAAGTTATACATCATGACCACGTCCTCCACCTTACCATTTCTTCTCTTGAAGTCAATCAATCTATTTCCTGATTTTGTCGCCTTTGTGTTTAGAAAGTGGACACAGATTATGGGTTTTACTATTGCTCAAGTTGCGATTTTGTTGCCCACCTTGACTGTGCTATGGACAAGGAAAATAGGGAGGACATAAATTTGCTGAAACTTACAGATGAATCAAAAAATGATGATCTAGAGCTGGATGGATCTATAAACTCAAAAACTTACATAGTCAAAAAAATCAATGTAGGTGAGGATGGAATTGAAATTGCCACAGGAATCGAACATTTCAGTCATAAGCATGACTTAAAGCTTACCGGTGAGGTTGGGAATAACAAAAAATGTGATGGTTGCTTACAAGTCATTCTCCCTCCATTTTATAGTTGTACCAAGTGCAACTTCTTTCTTCATAAATCTTGTGTTGAATTACCTAGAAAAAAGCGACACCCACTTCATCGACACCCACTCACCCTCCTCCCAAGGGCACCTTATAGGAGTAATTTATTTAGGTGTGATGCTTGTTGCCAAGATTGCGATGGATTCACCTACCATTGTGAGAAATGCAACTTTGATCTTGATGTTCAATGTAGTTTGATGTTGGACATCCTTATCCACAAAGGTCACGAGCATCATCTTTACCTCTCCAACACAAGATATGAACAGAACTGTAACAGTTGTGACTTTGAAACTTTCCAAGTATTTTTTTGTATTACTTGTGAATTTGCATTAGACTTTAAATGTGTTACATTACCACTTACTGCAAGGTACAAACAATATAAACATCCATTCACTCTCAGTTATGCTGTTGAAGATGACTCTGGTGAATATTACTGTGATATATGTGAAGAAGAACGAGATCCAAAACTTTGGTTCTACTACTGTGCAGATTGTAGTTGTCCTGCTCATCCAAAATGTATTCTTGGGAACTACCCAAATTTTATGTTTGGAGGTGCTTACTCATTTTATTGTCACCCACACCCCATTACCTTCATTGAGAAAACTAAAGACCATCCTGCTTGTCAAAAATGTGGCCATCCCTGTAGAGAATTCATCTACCAATGTGCCTCGTGTAATTTCAACTTGCACAGACCTTGTTTATGGAAATGACAAATGTGATTTTTATACTAGACTTGGTCCACATAATTTTTGGTGCAAGAAATTCATCAAATGACATTGCAATAGTTATTTTTAATGCACTTTCTTGGCATCATGATCCACATAGGACATAAATACACTGTCCAACTCATGGTTGTATGTGTCTGGTTGTACCTTGCCGTGTCCTCATATGTAGATAGTAGGATTTTTTTAGTTTTAAATGTTTTATGGTACAATATCTAGAATGGGAAGTTGGCACTCAATGTGGAACATTGAGTTAGGGATATGATGACAATCCTGGGACTAAAAGGCGAACTACAGGAATTTCTTATCAATTGTGTAGGACTACTTTCCTCTCTTCTCTTTCTATGCAATTTTAAACGCATTCATTTTTCTTGAGCTCATAATAAATTATCAATGTCCTCTTCTTGTGCATTAGGTGAGTGCCCATTGTTTTGAAGAGGGAAAGTGCAATTAGGTGCAAAACATGAATGCAAAGATTCAACAACATTTCAAGTTATTACATATTTACATGTTTATCAACATCTTTTATGTCATTAATTGTAGTATTTTTATTATTACTGTTATTGTTATCGAAATTATTTCTATGAAAGCGCGATTATGTATGATAAGTCAAGGGCTTAGTTTAGAGAATGTAAGTCAGACTTTTTTGCTTTGAACAATGTCATTGTTACATAGCACCTCTAAAATTTCAAGCCTCTGTTAATTATACTCTGAAGTTTTGTTCTATAGTATACACTCAAGGTTGTGTTATTGCTATTGGGGTACTTTTGGTGCAGAAAAAGAAAATGAAAGCTGTATTTTCATTGTGTCAAGGGTATCGGTGATTTAATTACAGTCCTATAAAAAAAACAAACAACGGTGATATAATTACAGTGTTTTGGCAACCTTGGTGGAGAACAAAGCTATTCTTGATCCTCTCTTTGGGTTGAAAAACGAGATAATTATAGATATTACTGATTTTGGGAGAGAGTATCACACATTCTGGTTTTTTGCAACTATTTAGAGTAAGTTTGTATGCAATTCATTGACACGAAATGTTTAAGAAATTGTAAGATTTCATTTTGGTTGCATTCCCTATAAGTTAAATTCATGTGCCTTTTCCTGCCAACACTGTGTATAAACTATTTTCTTGTAATGTGTCAGTACTTGGGTAGTTGGTCATTGTTAGTGGGTCACATTCTAACCAAAAGATGATCTAATAAATTTAATTTTTCTGGAAATTTTCAATGGCTTTTGGGCTAAATGGCACCTCTAACACCCATATAAGTCTAGGTGGTGGGTGAGGTTGAGGGTTTGAGTCCCCTTGGCACGTAAGTAGCTTACCAAGCAAAAAATTAAAACAAAATAATAGCCTTAGAAAATAAAAAATAAAAATTTTTGGAAATTGTTATTTGATTTTGACATTTCAAATTGAGTTAGAATTTATCAGACTTGTCTTGAAGCTGTCAGTTCCTTAGCCTTTCTACCTTTTAGTCTCGAATTTGATCCTCCCTCAACCCTCTCCCCGCATCTCTCCCAACCCCCCCCCCCCCCCCCCCCCCAACAAAAAGAAGAAGAAGAAGAGAGAAATGGTCTAATTGCTTGTCCTTTTGCAGTCAGGAAATCAGCACCTGCAAAAGGGATGTTTCGGAGGCATTCTCTCTAGTAACTGATATTCTGCATCCTGATGGTTAAAACTTGTTTGTTATCATTAGGTTTATAACTACATCCTAAACCTATTCAATCTATATATTATTTTATTTTGAAAATTACATTTATAATTTTGGATCCCATGCAAATTGAATGATTGAGTAAAGAAATAAATTTTGACATTCTTGGAAAATTTGCAATCTAGCAATAATTTGTTTTCATGGTAGATTGGAATAGATGTTGCCACACAAAAGGTCTAGGGTTGGGATTGAATTGATCCTATAAGTGACCATGTTTGTTACCTTTGGATATATTATTATTAATTAATTTTTTTTCCGTAATGACATTGTTTACTCTAGTTTCTTTTGGAATATGAGAGACACTAGATGCATATTAATAAGAAAATTATTAGAAATTTCCTATTACAACCAAGTAGACAACCAAAACAAGACAGGTAACTGTCTATGGATGTTTCACTCCAAATCTTAGACATTTCACATAATAAACTTTATGGAAGAATACCCAGATGTGTCAAGAATTTCAATGCCATGTCCACAAATAATATTTCACACCGCCACATGAAAGTTGAGCCCTGAGAATTTTTTTATGGTGCATCACTCCCCCTTGAAAGTGCATTGCTTGTGATGAAGGGGAGAATTCTTGAGTATAGCACAATTCTCCAACTGGTAAAAAGTGTAGACTTTTCTCATTATAATTCATCAAGAGAGATCCCTGAGGAAGTAACCAATCTTCGAGGATTACAATCACTGAATTTGTTATATAATCTCTTGATTGGAAGTATTCCTAAGAATATAGGCAAAATGGAGTCACTAGAATCTATGGATTTCTTTGTGAACCAACTCTCAGGTCAAATTCCCTCAATCATGTCAAGTTTGACATTTTTGAATCATTTGAACTTTTCGAACAACAATTTGATTGGGAAAATCCCTTCAGGCACTCAATTGCAAAGCTTCAATGCATTCAATTTTATGGGAAATAAACTTTGTGGACCACCACTTAGTGATACTTGTACTTACTTGTACTGCAGATGGTGTGAAACCCAAGAATGAAAACCATAAAGGCACAAATTCTGATCAACTTGAAGTGGATTGGTTTTATGCAAGCATGGCACTAGGAGTCATGGTTGGGTTTTGGGGCATATGTGGTTCTTTATTTTTTAACAAACATTGGAGAGTCATGTACTTGAGAGGGTATATCCTGTACCCAGCATATATGCCGGGTACCTCACAAGGAGGTGGGACCCACACACTGTGGGGCCCACCTCCTTGTGAGGTACCCGGCATATATGCCGGGTACAAGATATCCTAAATCCATGTACTTTCAATTCTTGGATCACATGTTACATGGGACATGCTTAGGGATATTGTTTCGTTGTAACTGAATTCTATCAGATTCTTAATATTTAGTGCAAATTTCATCTGCTCTTGTAAATCAAAATTATAGTCTTTGTGCTGCTTATTATTGTTATGTTCACAAATAAATATGGTGTTTCTACCATTGTTATTAATACCGTTTCGGACTCCATTTCGGTTTGTCCAGTGGAATGGAATATTTCGGTACCGGCCGATTTCAGCGTACCGTTTCAAGGTGTTTCGAGGTTCTTAAAAAATAATTTATATAAATTCTTGTTAAACATAAAATTGTCAATTCTAATAAATAAATAACTAAATATCAAATAATACAAATTATTTAGTCTTAACTCTTAAGTCTTAAACATCAATATAACATCAATTTAACATCACACAATAAGAAGATTTACAAGACAATAACTAAATATCAAAAAAATACAATATTTACTCCTCCTTCTCATCATCATCCATGAGAGAAGGATCAAATTCATCATCAAAAGAACTCCCAAGAACTACCAACACCCATTGGACCTTTACTCTTCTTCTTTTTTCTTTTTTTTTTTCTTTTTTTTAATAATAGGCCAAATCCGGTACCGGCCGAAATTTGCATCTCGGCCAAAATTGGCCGGAATTGACCGGAATGGTCCGAAATTTGACCTGAGGTGGAACGTGGGGTATTCCGGTACCGGTTTGCATACCGGTACAAAAAATTCTGGCCGTTCCGGCCAGAACGGAACGGAATCAATAACAATGGTTTCTACCCATCAACGTCGAAGTTAATTCAATTTGTACTTTCATTTAAGCCCTGCAGATTGATGCTGTAAACTTAAGATTTTAGTTCATACAAGCATTTAATTTGTTACAAGTAGTTTCTCAAAAAAAAAAAAAGATTTGTCACAAGTAGTATATTGTACCTTGAAATGCCGTAATGTCTTTGTTTATGTTACCTTTTTTTATTTTTTTTATTTTTATTATATATATATATATATAATAAATAGGATAGAATTTCAATTTATGTCATTCACTACATGATGATTGCTTTTTATCATCAGACTAATTATTAATTAGTTTTTTTGTGTAAGAGGATTCAAATCATAAATCGCTTGTTTGATAACAAGTAATTTTACTAGTTAAGCCAACTAAAATCCGTCTTTATTTCTATTACTTACAAAGAAAAGTTGATAGAGGAAATTAAGAGCAATTATTTGAGTGAGATATCAAATGACCGGGTGAAAAACCAATGGAAACTTTAAAATTGGGTCAATTTCAAGTGCCAATTTAGCACAATGATTTTTTAATAACTCTTATTAAAATATATTTGAGCACATACCAATAGTGTAATATAAAAAATTATATGATTTTAGAGCATGCACTACAAAAAAAACATTCTATAGCCGCATTTTTAAAACGCGGCTATAGCTCAGAAAAACGTGGGTGTTTGTTGAGTCTAATTGTGGACAGGTATTAGTTTGTGCTTAACTATATTAAAAAAAAATTTAATTATTATAATTACTTATTTTTGGGTATCGCACACATGTTTTGAAGACTTCTCCCAATTGTGATATATAAATACCTCTATCGTTATTTTTCTTAATTATAAACTAATATACCAAATTAACAATTTTTTTTTCTCAATTAGATCCAAATGAAAAAAAAAAAAAAAAAATTGTCTAAGCATAAGATCCTGCAGTCATGTTCGTAGCCAAAAACCCATGGTGGAGCTAGAAATTTTTTTCAAGAAGGGCCAAGCCAAATATATCCTTGTATTTTTTTTTTTTGAGAAACAAATATATCCTTGTATTCCGTAGCTTTAATCTCTATATAAATGCATATGACTTTATTATTTAAGGAAAACAACAAAAATCTTTTACTAAAGAGATTTACTTCTATATTTTTATTAACTTATACTTTAAATGCTCCTAAAATTAATGACTGATATATAGCAAAAGAGTCAATATAAAAAGATAAATAAATGAGACAACAATAAATTAAAGAGCATTTATACTTTTTTTTAATGCCAATCTAGCCTTTGATGGTGGAGTAGAATGGGAATACCACAAGGCAGTTGGTGGAAAAGGAGTTATTGAAGCATGCAAAAACTATGGCTTTGCAAGGAGGAAATTTTGATCATGTACAGCAGCTAAAGCATGAGATTAACGGTTTACTAGTAATGGAGGAAAAGCTTTGGCATCAAAGATCTCAATAACGTTTAATCAAATAAGGAGACAAAAACACAAGTTATTTCCATAGCAGAGCCCCCATAGATTTTGTAGAAACAATATTCTTCGAAATTCATGGGGAGACATGTGCATTGGGGATGAGAATGTAACAGTGCTGTTGGTCGATTATTAATTTATTATCAAGAACTTTTCAGTTCGTCTATTCCCTATGAGATTGACAGTCTTACAACCAGTTTCGCGAATTGTTACTGATGATATGAACTCAATGCTTGGCCGAGAGTTTACTAAGGAGGAGATAGATATAATTCTTAACACATATGTCATTTTTCACGTGAATCATATGTTACTTATTAGATCCATAAACTGATTTTTACGCATTATTTTAAATTTCAGAAACTTAAATTTAAAAAATTAATTGTTAACATAATTATTAATTTTTTATCACTTTAAAATTTTATAATCACAGAAAATACACAAAAATATTATAATTAAAATATGGATTTATTGAAACTCGTATTCAATTAAAAAATATTAAATAAAAATAACATTGTCACTCATATATGTTAAGGGTCACATTAATATATGTCATCAGGGGCATATACTAATTATCCATTTTAAATTTTTTTTTTATAAAATATTAAAAAATTTATAAAGAAATGTTAAACACTTTTTTTTTTTTCATTTTTCCATAAAAAAAATTTAAAAAAATTTATTAACTTATGTCTAAGCGCATACGTTACGTTAGTTAAACTGATATATTAATACCTTACCTGCCGCGTCAATTTAATAGTAACTTTTTTTCTTTTTTCTTTTTTAAATTGAATTTATTAGTAACTAAAGGTTTCATGTTTGGGAACAACATATTAGTAACTAAACAGAACTTTAATAATAATAATATTCATGTTAAGTGCCTGTTTGGGAACAACTTGTTTAGCTAAAATTGAAATTTTTTTTACTAAAAGTATTGTAAATAAAGCTAAAAAGTAGCTAAAATAATACAATGGAACTCATGAATAGTACCAAAAAATGCAATGAGACCAATGAATAGTAGCAAAAATAAGTTGAATAGTAAAAAAAACTTGTTTTTTAAGCCAATGTCAAACGCACACTAAACAATGAATAAGGTTTAACTACAAAATTAGTTATAACTTAATACTACCATCTTACTCAATAAAATAAACATTACTATATATTTTGAAAATCTAACAGTTAAATTACATATCAAATTTTGTGTCAATCAGACAATAACGGCCACATGGTATTCAAGAGGTCCAAATGAACCCCTAACTTGTGAATGTTCTTCTTTTTTTTTTTTTTTTTACTATAACATTTTAAAATATTTTTGTTTTGACCGTCTAAAAATAAAATTTTGAACCCTTTAAATAAGTCCAAAGAACAAATCAATTCAATACTAAAATTTATCTTGGCCTTATTAAATAAAAAGAAAAAACCCAACATCAAACCAATTTGATCTGAAATTTGGGGAAAAAATAGCAAGTCCAATAACAAAAATTAGTAATTTTTTAATCTTAAATCTTAGAAAAAGATAATTAAGTAAGCAGTAAAGTGTAAACACTAAAAGAAAAGTAAGTGTGGGGTAGTGAAAGTGAGGCGTGAGACAATGGAGAGTGAAGATATTTTTTTTTTTAATGATTATACTGTTGCGTTGAGTTCTTAATATAGTAATGGAAAAAACCAATATAGTAATGGAAAAAACCCAACAGAATTATTCTCAACGAATTACAAATTAAAGATCTGTAATTTGTCAAAATTGAGTTGAATTGTTAAATAAAAGAATTGAAAATATTAAAAATAATAAATAATAAATTAAAGTATTCTAACTAATAATATTTAAAATTCACTTGACAACAATAGTTAATAACTTTATTATAGTAAGAGAGAATAGATAATTTCTAAGATTTAAACTTAGCAATAATAATTAATATCTTCATTATACTAAGAAAAGATGTGCCCAATGAACTTATAGTTTATCTTTAATTCTCTTGCTAATACAATGAATAAATTTTTGATAAGGATATCACATATACAGCAAGATTTATCTCCTACCTAAGATTTATTATCAAAAAGAACTCGTGTTGACTTTAAAAAATATTCCTTTAGATCATAGGTTATGAAATATATCATCTTATTATGATCATAATGATCAAGATGAAATAAATAAATTAAAATTATTTATAAAAATGTCCTTGTCAACCTCTTCAACCCCAATTTAAATGACTCCCCTAAAAAATATTTTTTGAGCCGCCACTGCAATCAGATATTATTTATTATATGATCTATAAGCTTATATTTTATACATAATTTTAAACTACAAAAACTTGCAATTTAAACAATTTATTATTGACATAGCTATTGATCTTTAATTTTCTAGAAATTTTGCAAGCATGGAGAATATAAGAAGAAAATGTAATTCAATGTGGATTTGCCAAAATTCATATCCAATAAAAAGATATTGAGTAAGGTTGTAGCCTCTATATTTAGATAATTTACACTTACGTTTCATTTCTGGGAGTACAAAATGATTTTGTCTAAAATATTTCTGGAGCAAAACTATTTGCTTTTTGGCGTTTGGCTCTGTCCTTAAAAGTACTATGAAAAATATTTTTCAGATACCAAGAATCACAAATTTTCCACACGCACACTTATTTTAAATAAAAATCTTAATTAATCATTTTCTGATATTAATATAGAACATCTAAAATCAACCTAAAAAAAATAAGAACAGTCAAAATAAAATTATAAAAATTATACAATAAGCATAATCAAAATAAGAGTGAAGAAAGCAACTAAAACAAGTACAAAAAAATCAACTAAACTTAGACATTCACATGAATAATCACAAACACCTAAAACCTCAACGGAAAAAAAAAACACTTAAAAGTTGTTTGTTTGGGAATTTTAAAAATTTGTAAGTAAAACCTGAAATTTTGATCATCATCATTTTGGAAGTTTCATATTTTCGACATTTCAATCGTTTTGAGAGTATTTTTCTTGTGTAGATGGTTTTAAGGGATACTTCAATTATTGGTGTTTTAAAAGGGATTTTGATGATTTTAGAGGTTTCAAAATTATTCTGGTGATTTTGTAGATTTAGTTGTTTTCCAGCTATGTTGGAGACTCAGAGGTTTGAGAGTATTTTGTCTATTTTTGAGATTTTAGAGTTAGTTACTTATACCATTTTAAAGGTTTGAATGATATTTTGGTCATTTTAATTGTTTTCAATGATATTTTTGTTATTGTTGAGATTTCAAGGGTATCTTAGTTATTTTAGAGGTTTTAAGGATATTTTGGATGTTTGAAGGTTTCAAGGAGAGTTTGGAGTTTTTAAGAGTATTTTAGTCATTTTAGATATTATTGAGAGTTATTTTTGTCACTTTAAAGGTTTCAATAGTATTTGTTTCAATAGCATTTTAGAGTTTTTGAAGGTATTTTAATTATTTTGAATATTTTGGAGATCTTCCTATAATTTTGGAGGTTTTTGTTCTCTTTAGTCTAAGAATGTTTTACATTTTTCTAAGGAGTAAAACATTTTCAGCCCCAAAGAGGGTGTTTAACTTGTTTAAACTAATTTAATTTAATAATATATACCTGTAACCCATAATTTTGGAGGTTTTTGTTCTCTTTAGTCTCACTACAACAAAAGTGGGCTATGATGACGAAATCTAGTGAGGATAAACAATTTCGTCACCAAATGATAACATTTAGTGAGGAAAAAAAGAATTCGTCACCAAATATTATAAAAATTTTAAAATCGGTGACGAAATCAATATTTCGTCACCAAAATGTACCAATTGGTGACAAAATCAATATTTCGTCACCAAAGATGTACCAATTGGTGATGAAATATTTATTTCGTCACTATAGGTCATGAAAAAAAGGCAAACCTAGGGTGACGAAATATTCCCATCACCAAAGACTTACCAGAGGTGACGAAATTCTAAATTCGTCACCTAATATTAGGATGTAGGTGTTTTTGGTGACGAAATAAATTTTCGTCACCTATTGTTTAACCAAAGACTAACTGGAGGTGACGAAATTCCAAATTCATCATCCAATATTAAGATGGAGGTGTTTTTGGTGACAAAATAAGTGTTTGTCACCTATTGTTTACAAATAATTAAGAATGGCCATGGGTAGGGGATACCCATATATATCCAACCCAATTAATTTATCTATGGATATCCGATTGCTTTACCCAATTAGTATCCATATCCAATGGTTACCTGATTTGTTTGTCTATAGATATCTATACCCTACCCAAAGCCGATTTTTATAAAATCACCAAATATGCTCAAAAACCACTAAAATGACCAATATATCCTCAAAATCTCTAAAATAAGCAAAATACCCAAGAAACCTTTAAAATGACCAAAATACTCCTACAATCTCTAAAATCACCAATTATGCTAAAAACCCACTAAAATGACCAAAATATCCCCAAATCTCTAAAATGAGCAAAATACCCATGAAATAACCTCAAAAATGACTAAAATACCCCCAAAATCACCAAATATGCTCAAAAACCACTACAAATTACCAAAATATCCCCTAAACCTAATAAATGACCGAAACACCCAAATCCTAAAAAATGACCAAAGTACACACAAAACTTAAAAAATGACCAAAATACCCCATAAACCTAAAATTTGGCCAAAATACCCCCGCAACAAAAAATTACCAAATAACCCCTAAACCTAAAAAATAACCAAAATACCTCTGAAACCTAAAAACTGACCGAAATAGCCTTGATGCTTGAAAATTACCAAAATCCCCCTAATCCTAAAAAAAGACCAAAATACCCCCCCCCCCCCCCTCCCCAAAAACCTAAAAAATGACTAAAATACCCCTGAAACCTATAAAATGACAAAAATGGCCCTAAAACCTATATGATGATAAAAATACACCCTAAACCTAAAAGATGATTGAAATACCCTCAAACCTAAAAATGACCAAAATACCCCTAAATGACCAAAATACTCATTTTTATAATTTCGGGCTATTTTGGTCATTTTTTAGGTTTAGGGGGTATTTTGCTTATTTTATAAGTTTCAGGGGTATTTTGGTCATTTTTAAGGTTTCGAGGGTATTTTCGGTTATTTTTTAGGTTTATGGGGTATTTTGGTAATTTTCATATTTCGAGGGTATTTTGGTCATTTATAGGTTTCTTGGGTATTTTGGTAATTTTTAGGTTTTGGGGAGTATTTTGGTCATTTCCTAGGTTTAGGACGTATTTTTGTCATTTTTAAGTTTTGGGGGGTATTTTGGTCATTTTAAAGATTTCGGGGGTATTTCGGTTATTTTTTAGGTTTAGGGGGTATTTTAGTATTTTTTTTTAATTTATGGGGATATTTTGGTAATGTTTTAAGGTTTATGGGTATTTTGGTAATTTTAATTACAACTAGTTTCATATTGACTTTCTTATTAATTACAACTAGTTTTTGTTCATTCTCAAAATCACCTCAGCTCCTATACATCTCAAGCAAAGTGGTATCATAATTCGAAGCAAAAAAATAAAAGCAGTATCATAATTGGTCAAAATCTATATATTCAGCAAAAAACAAAAAACAAAAAAACAGAAAAAAGAAGGTCCAAATCTGGCGTTGACATGCCACTTGGATCTCAATGATAATTTTGCCAGCTTTTGAATTTTTTTATTTTTTTGTTTGAAGGAAGCTTTTAAATTGATCTTCTCAATAAACTATCTTTTAATTATTTATTTATTTTGGTGTGTGTTTTGGGATATAACTATGTGAAACATGAGTCCAAGTGTACTTGAGAGTTGAGATACCATGTGAAACATGATGACGTGTAATTTCATTGAACTTATGACGTGTAAAAATACTCATAATTGTTCTTAGAGCAATAGTTAACAATTCATTTTAGAAAAGTTTTGACACTATTTTTATGGGAAATAGAAAAAGCTGTCAAAACATTAATTGGTTTTTTTTTTTTTTCATTAAAACTTTTTATAAATGGATTATTAATCATTGCCCTAGGAGTATTCGTTAGCATTTCCCTATAATTTACTTTGATGTATAATTACTACCTAATTTACTTTGATATATAATTACTACCTAATTTACTTTCTTCGTGTATCACATAAGCTGATTTTATGCTTTTGAATCATACTGAATGTTGAAAATAATTTTTAACTTTCTTGCTGATGGTAGTTATAAACTTAGAATTCATGAACGCCTTAGTCAATGCAAATGATAAACAACATGACAATTATGAGAGCGATTGTGTTTATTGTATGGATTATGTTCATGATGTAGGCGAAATCTAAAGGGGTGCCAGTCGAGCGCGCAGATGTGTATGAGAAAGTATACTCTACCAAAGATGGAGATGCTGTTACTCCCCAAGCAAAAGAAAACATTGTAAGCACAATTTGAATAGAATTTTAGTGTATTTTGTGTTTGTGTTGTTTATGGTGTGTAATATGTTATTTGATTCTTGTGGAAAAACAAGCTAGGATGAGAGAACTTTTGAATGAAGACGGCATGCGACTACAAGGAGAGCTTGGTGGTGGAATCCTCTAGTCCAAAGATGATGCGTATGCTCGGGTGATGGGTCCAGAGTGCTTTGGACGTGTACGTGGGATGGGTTTTGGACGAACCCCATTAGGAAGAAGTGCCACAAACCTTTCACGGTTTACATCGACTCCACCATCGTCAAGTGGAACGACCCAAAGGATTTCGGAATTGGAGACTTCCCTTAGGGAGCAACTAGCTCAATCTGAGGTGAGGCATGAAGAGCAACTTGCACAATCACTAGCCCAATTAGAAGCAAAGTATCAAGAACAACTCTCCCAAGCAGAGGCAAAATACCAGCAGCGAATGGCCGAAGTGTTAATGCATATGAGAGAAACGTTCGCCCAACTTAGCCCACAGATGCGTGATTCAAATCCTTCTCAGGTAGCAAACAAATGTTATTTAGCAAAACACAACTTTTTGCAATGCATTGTTATATGATATTAATATGATGCCTTTAATATATTCAGGGTGGCAATGCTTGATGGGGACTCTTCGTGGTACAAAAATGATGGGAATGAAACTATGAATCCTTAGGTAAAACAAAATTTCTCTAAAAATATACAGTGTCATGTTTTTCCAAACCCTACAAGTAGTAAGAGTGCTCATTATTTTTAAATTTCTATTTAGTGTTTGGTGTCACTTTCATGATCACTTCTATTCTATAGTTTGTTTGTTGTGTTACATGAATCTCAATGAATTTATGATATAAGCTTGATGGTGAAAGGGTCTACCATTAGTTTTGGGGAATGAGTATTGTGAGTTTATAATTTTATAGAGATTTGATTCAACTTCATGCATCACATATCATCTTGGAGGGAGAGTGCTTCATATTGCTGGTGCTTGGTTGTGGTAAATTGTGTATTCATTCATTAAGATGTACTCTTCTTGTCATATATTTTGATTAGCTTTCAGGATGGTTTCCTTTAATTATTTTGTGCTCTTTTCATGCATTTCTTTAAAGTCTTTACTGAACTGGTGCTTATCTTTGTTGGGGTATGAGATCCGTTCTACAAATGTCCTTGAGCAAATTCTTTAGATGTGGAGAAGAAACTTTGATGTTAAAATTGTTCCACAAAGGTATGCATAGTGTTTTATGCAAATTCTCTACTCTAAGTACTGTGGTCCTCTTTTTTAAATGTAATTTAAAATTCTCTACTCATTAACTCTTTAGACTCTACTAACCACTCATTCTATGCAGATGCACCCCACTCATCAGGGAGAAGTAGTGAGGAGGAAAAAGTGACCGATTCTGTTGGTGATTTTGAAAGTAGAAGATGTCAAGATAGCTGAAATTTACAGGGCATGCCTTTTGTGAAGTCAACCAAAGGGTATTTTGTGGGTGTAGATGGTTAATTAAGCATTAGGATGGAATTGATTATTGTAGTTGAAAACTTGTTGGGAACTTGCCAAATTTTGACAATTTGGTTCAGCTATGATGTACATATAGCTGTTTTGCAAAGTTTGTGATGTATATAGCTATTTTGGCAATGAAAATTTGGTTATGTATATAGTTGTTTCTAATGTACAGTTGGTCTTGTATTTGATTATGAAAATTTGGGCAGGAATTTGTGATTATCTGTTTTGTATTTGGTTATGTAAATTTGGGCAAGAATTTGTGATTTATCAAGGAAAAAAAAAACCTACGTAGGAGGCTTTAGTTGCGTTTTGAAAACGCAGCCAAAACCCTACCTACAATCGCAAGTTCTAAACGCAACACAACACAGGCTAATGCCGCGTTTTTAGGGTCTATAGGCCGCATGTGTAAACGCGGCTATAGAAAACACAGCTGTAGGCTATAGCCACGTTTTTAAGGTCTATAGCCGCATTTTTTAAACACGGCTAAAGCCCTCGTTTTTTGTAGTGCTACTTTACTATACTCTACTATACAATACATTAGTAGGGTAGGCTAGCTAACTAAGCCGCTTACTTCTACTAATGTAGGTCTTTAGTTTGTTCTGAGCAGTATTGTGGTGTTTGGCAACAGATTTGTCTTAAGAACAATCAAAATTGGTAGGTCGAGTGGTGATTTTCAGCTAGCATTTTTGTTTTTGCGTCCTGGGAATTTTTTATTTGCCAACGCTACTTTTTTTCTTTTTTTTTTTTGGTATCTAGTAGTTTCCACATCAACATTTCTTAGTATAATCTATGGTTTGTGCTTCGTGGTAGATGATGAAAGATACTACGAAAGTTTGTAAATTTTTTTTTTTTGAAAAGTAACTTTTTTAAGATAAATTTTAATTTAGACATAATGATAAAATAATAATTTTAGTTATTAAATATTTGAAAAATTCGGTGTCATTTTAGGTGGTTTAATGGTGTAGTGTAACAGAAACGAAAGAAGCTTTTGATTGAATAATTTTGAAACTTAGGGGACTCAATTGAGCAAAACTAAAGTTAGAATCTTGAAATAAATTATGGTTAAATTTAGAGGGTGTGCTTTGCATTTTTGTCAAATAAAAATAAAAGTTTAGGTCCAAACTAGTTTGAAGAAAATTTCTCAAACCTATTACGTGCATAGCAATTGATAAACTTATTCATGTGTAGTTTTAGCTACATGACTTATATAATTAGTCATGTATTTTGTTCAAGTAATACATGTGTGGTGACATGGATGGTTTTATGAGTGGCTACATAATGGGTTGGATGAAATTTTTCCAAATTGAAATGGAGGAAAATTGTCCCTGAAAAAATTGAGGTAAATTTCTATTTGTAATTTCTTGTTTTTTATTTGCAACATGGTTATCATTTATCCACAAAAATAAAAGAAATAGAAAATGCAAGTGACTTCCCCTTCTACAATCGACCAAAATGGGGATATACCCCTTTCAACCAAACTTTCCAGTAAAATGCCCCATGTCTGAAACCATTTAGAGATATGCCCCTATTTTAAACTCGATTTTCTAAAAATCGAGTTTCAATGAAAAACTCGATTTGGCGAAAATCAAGTTATAGGCAATCAAACTTTTTTTTAAAAAAAATTGCATGTAATTCGAGTTCCATGCATATTTTTTCAAGAAACTTGATTTTCGCCAAATCAAGTTTTTCATTGAAACTCGATTTTCTAAATCTAGTTTCAAAACAGGGATATATCCCTAAATAGTTTCAGACAAAGGGTATTTTGTTGGAAAATTAGGCTGAAAAGGGTAAAACCCAATTTTGGCCTAGTTTGATCTTAACTATATAAGTGATTATAAAGAACTTTAATTATTATAATTACTTACTATTGGGTATCGCACATGTGGGGCCTAAGAATCTGGCATCCCCAGACCACTTTATACTAGGCCCAAAGGCCCATGTCGAGGAGGTAGAAATGTTCGACGATGAAAGAAGAGAGCCCAAGTTGCCTGGAAACATTGCCAAGGACGATCCTGTCCTCAGCCAGTCGAGATCATAGAAGGGAAGAGCGGCACATCACCAAAGGTAGCCTCCCAAAGCACCCCAAAGAAAAGACAAGTACCATGGGTCAGCCATGGAAGCATGGTGGAGGAGCAATTCAAGGAGAAACTGTCACCTCCACATTAAATGCCCACAACTAACATTCTGGCTGCATTAATGAGAAAATAACCCCTGAACAGTGTTAGCTAGGCTGTTGCAGCTCACAGAAAGCTGAAGAAGGTGGCTGATGGGACAAGCACTCAAGTAGTAACCTGCATGATCAACAGATAAAGGGCCAAGATCAGCTAAGGAGGAGTATATAATGTAAGAAGTCCTCCAGAAATAGGGGGCATTTAGAAGCTGAAAACACGGTAGTAGTTTGTATCATCCTATAAACTTCTGTAACCAGCCTTTGAGAAAAGGAGTAAGAACTGCAGACCCCTCAATTGAAGGCCAAGGACAGAAATTGCACACTTTAGATCTATCTCATTGTTATTCAATCCATTCGTAACCATGTTTAGTTATTGTAATCCTCACTAGGGCCTAATTATTAAACTCATTCTCTACAAATTTATTGTATTGGGTTCGTTGGGTTTGAGTTCACTCGTCTAACAGTAGAGGTGCTCAAACCAAGTCCCTCCAATTGGCGCCTTCTGTGGGAAGAACTTGTGTGTTAGTAAGGGCAACAACCAAGCATGGTAGGATCAGGTCCTCATCAAGCGGGCTCCCATCAACCTGAACCGGCTAGATCCCAACAACAGGGCAACTTTCCCAACCCCGAGCGTGATCGAAACAAAGAGAACGGAAGGTTTCGAGAGGGAAGTGTGCACACCACCCAAACTAGCAGGAGCCACTCTCATGGAGGCAGTCACGTGCTCCGGAGACAAAATAACGACTGGGCCATGCAATCAGAAGAGGTTAAGAGTCACGTATCCCAGAGACAGGATGACAAACTGGCCATGTAGTGGGAGATAGATGACTTGAAGAGAAGGCTGCGCCATGCACAACGAAGGCGGCCTCATCCTAGCTTTGACATGTCCTCCGATGATGAAAGTGATGATGACTATAGGCAAAGGTCGAGGACTCCTCCAAGAGAGAACTTTTCTCATGAAGAAGAGCACTACCGGAGGCGTGCACATAGAGGCCCATCTCCTAGGGGCTTGGGAAGCGATGCCATGCGCAGGGCGCTGGATCAACTTTCCAAGTCGCCCTTCACACGCCATATAAAAGAGGCGATACTCCCTAGGCGGTTCTAGCAGCTAACCTTCACTATTTATAATGGCAAAACAGACCCTGTGGAGCATGTGAGCCAGTTTAACTAGAGGATGGTTGTACATTCCAAGAACGAGGCACTGATGTGCAAGGTCTTCCTATCTAGCTTGGGACCAGTGGCAATGAGGTGGTTCAATGGCTTGAAGACGAATTCCATAGTTTCGTACAGGCAGCTAACCCAGCCTTTGGCTCTCGCTTTGTTACCAATAACAGAGCTCCTCGGCCCTTGAGTGCGTTGTTGTCTTTATCTATGAATGATAGAGAAACCTTAAAGGCCTACTCAGACAAATATTGGGAGATGTACAATGAATTGGACGAAAATTTTGACGATATCGCCATCAGCACCTTAAAAAATAGTCTCCCACCTGGACACGGCTTAACGAAGTCTCTAATTGGCAAGCCTGCCAGTGGTATGCGCCAGCTAATGGATCGGATTGATAAGTACAAACGAGTAGAGGAGGACTAGCTGCAAGGCAAGGGAAAAGAGAAAGTTATCCCTTAAGAAATGAGGGATTTCAGGTCAGACCGATATAACAGCAACCATCTGAGGAGAGATTTCGCAGGACAATCTGGGGCAACCAATGCATAGATTGTCAATGCTGTATTCTGAGAACCAGTACACAGAGTGTTAGAGAAAATTAAGGATGAGCCATACTTAGGTGGCCGAATAAGATGCCGGAAGAGCCCACAAAGCGCAATCAGAATCTTTATTACCAATACCACCAGGACCACTGGCATACCACAGAGAACTGCAAGAATCTCTGAAACTATCTAGACCAGTTGGTCCTAGAAGGAAAACTTAAACACCTTCTGCATCAGTCTAGTGGTCATCAAGGCCAAGCCCATCAGAAGCCTCAAAGAGATACTGCACTGAGGCCACCCGCAGGAACGATCAATGTAATCTTGGCCGCGCCCGGAAGAACAGGCACGCGCCCTTCACGAGTGTTGTCTGTGGCTCAACTGCCTGCCGAGGAGTCACAGCCAAAGCCGAAGAGGGCCAGAAGGAGTTTCCACCCAACCTTGGGCTTTTTAGAGGAAGACAAGATTGGGACCACCCAGCCCCATGATGATGGGCTGGTGATCACCCTCTGAATCGGGGACTACGATGTGAAAAGGGTGATGGTGGATGATGGCAGTTAGGCCGAGATCATGTACCACGACCTCTACAAGGGGCTGAAGTTAAAACCAGAAGACTTAACGCCCTATAACTCTCCCTTGATGAGCTTCAACGGGAAGCTTGTTATTCCAAAAGGCATGATTAGGCTACCCATCCAGACTGGCCTGGAGATAATGGAGGTAAACTTTATCGTGGTAGACACCTACTCTCCATACACTGCCATCGTCGGTAGGCCCTGACTCCATAGCTTGGGGGCTGTTGCCTCCTCCTTACACCAGAAAGTGAAATTTTCGTCAGGAGACCAGGTTCTCGAAATTCGTGGTTGCCAATCCACAACGAGGCAGTGCATAGTGGTTGCCATTTCACATCGACTCGATGCGGAGTCCTCAGCCTCTACTAAAAAGGGCTTATAGCAATTAAAGACCCCGGTGGCGTACCTCGAGGCAGTTGCTGAGGAGGCGAAATGTGAGAATCTAGAGAAGGTGGTCATTGGTGATGACCTAGAGAAGTTCTTTCAAGTCGGGGCTCAGCTGCCCCCTCAAGAGAAGGAGGAATTGATTGAATTCCTCAAAAGAAATATTGACGTGTTTGCATGGGATGCCTGTGATGCTCCAGGGATTAATCCAGCCTTCATCTGTCACCATCTCAATGTCAATCCGTCCATCACTGCCAAGAAGCAGCCGCCTCGGCGCCCATCAAGAGAGCATGTTAATGCGATCAGGGAAGAAATGAAGAAGCTTAAGCGTGTAGGGGCTATCAAGGAAGTTTTTTACCTCGAGTGGTTGGCCAACACCGTAGTGGTCAAGAAGAAAAGTGGAAAGTGAAGGGTTTGTGTAGACTTCACGGACCTAAACAAGGCATGCCCAAAAGACCCGTTCCTAATGCCTTGGATAGACCAGCCGGTGGATGCAACTGCAGGACATCCTCAGATGAGCTTCTTAGATGTCTTTCAGGGCTATCATTAAATACCACTAACCCTGGAGGATCAGGAGAAGACAGCCTTCGTAACACCTGTTGGGAACTACCACTACAAGGTAATGTCGGTCGACCTAAAGAACGCAGGATCCACTTATCAAAGGATGATGATGAGAATGTTCAAGCTGCTGTTGGGAAAAAACATCGAAATCTATGTTGATGATATGGTGGTGAAGAGTAAAATGGTGTCCGAATATTTAGGGGACCTCGGCTGCATCTTCGATGTCCTGAGGAAGCACAAGCTGCGCCTGAATGCCTCCAAATGCTCATTTGGCGTGGGATCTAGCAAGTTTTTGGGCTACATTATTACCCACAGGGGGATTGAGGTGGATCCTGACCAAATCAAGGCTATTCATAATCTGAAGCCTCCGCAAAACCCCAAGGAGGTCCAGAAGCTCACTGGAATGATCGCGGTCCTGAATCGATTCATCTCCAGGTCCGCTGACAGGTGCAAACCTTTCTATCTCCTGATCAACAAGTGGAAGGGATTTGAGTGGTCCGAGAATTGTTTCGTGACCTTCCAGCAACTTAAGGAATACCTATCCCGGCCACCTATCATGTCCAATCCTGAGGCCGACAAAGTCCTATAAGCATACATTGTTGTGGCACTTCACGTTGTGAGCCTGGTGCTGATACGAGACGACAATGGCATTCAAAAGCCAGTCTATTACGTTAGCAAGTCACTACATGAAGCTGAGGTCAAGTACCTACCCTTGGAGAAAGCCATACTAGCTGTGGTCCACGCTACACGAAAGCTTCCCCATTATTTCCAAGCTCACACAGTGGTTGTTCTAACCCAACTACCCTTGAAGTCTGTACTTCGGACTACTGATTACACGGGAAGGATCGCCAAATGGAACACAATTCTGGGGGCTTTTGACATCAAGTACCTACCTCAGACCTCTGTAAAGGGCCAAGTCCTGGCTGACTTGGTGGCCGAATTTGTCGAGTCCCCAGTAGAAACAGTAGCAGAGAAGCAAAGCAGGGATGGAAAATCAGTTGGGGCCATCTCTATTCCAGGGTCCCCATGTTGGAGAGTGTATGTTGATGGCGCTGCAAATCAGAGGGGGTCTGGAGTAGGGCTAGTCTTAACATCCCCTGAGAAGTCTGTCATAGAGAAATCCCTGAGGCTCGGGTTCTCGGCCACAAATAATGAAGCCGAGTATGAAGCATTGTTACAAGGGATGGTCATGGTGCAAAGAATGGGGGAAAAAGTAGTAAAGATGTTCTCGAACTCAAGATTGGTAGTGGGCCAGGTAAAGGGAGAGCTGGAAGCCAAAGATGCGAGGATGCAAGAGTACTTAAGCCAAGGCAAAAGCTTGCGGTCAGGCTTTGACCTTTTCAGCTTGTCACATGTCTCTAGAAGTGGAAACACCCATGCAGATTCATTGGCCACACTTGCTACGTCCTCGGTAGGAGATCTTCCTCGGATCATTCTTGTTGAGCATCTGGAAAGAGCAAATGAGGTGGCAAAAAGCACGATTCGTGTCCATCAAGTTGGAGTGGGTCCCAGCTGGATGGACCCTATAGTGAGGTACCTCAGAGATGATGTTCTGCCTGAGAAGAGAACAGAGGCTGAAAAGGTACGAAGAAACGCCCTTCGGTTCTGGTTGTCCGAGGATTAAAAATTATACAGGCGCTCCTATTTTGGGCCATATTTGCTATGTATTCACCTTGAGGCATTAGAATTACTACTTGAAGAGTTGCACGAAGGGATTTGTGAGAATCACACAGGGGGGAAGATCTCTGTCACACCGAGCCATTACCTAGGGGTATTGGTGGCTGGGGATGCAGAAGGAAGCCCTTGAGTATGTTAAAAAGTGCGACCAATGCCAAAGGTTTGCCTTAAATATCCATCAGTCAAGAGGGGTCCTTAACCCTTTGTCCAGTCCATGGCCATTGGCCCAGTGGGGCCTGGATATTGTAAGTCCCTTCCCTAAGGCGCCAGGAAATAAAAGGTATTTGTTGGTCAGCACAGATTATTTCACCAAATGGGTTGAAGCTGAGCCATTGGCCAACATTAGAGATGTGGATGCTAAGAAGTTCATCTGAAGAAACATTGTTACACGGTTCGGGGTCCCTCATACCCTCATTTTAGATAATGGACTTCAGTTTGACATAAAGCCTTCAAAAGATACTGTTGCGAACTGGGGATCACAAATAGGTACTCAACTCTAGCTTATCCTCAAGGAAATAGGCAGGCTGAGGCTATCAATAAGGTCATAGTCAATGGGCTTAAGAAGAGATTGGATGATGCCAAGGGAAGATGGGTAGAAGAGCTGTCACACGTCTTATGGACTTACCGGACTACACCACGGCGGTCAACAGGGGAAACACCTTTTGCCATGACCTATGAGGCCGAGGCTGTTATCCCTCTAAAAGCAAACTTCCCGACGTTAAGGACAAGCTCCTTCACCCCAAGAAATAATGATGAACTATTAGGAGAGAGCCTGGATCTAATCGATGAACGGAGGGAAAGGGCAATGATCCAGTTGGCCTATTACCACCAGAAACTCAAATAGGGATACGATGCCAACGTGAAGTTGAGACCACTAGCACCAGGGGACTTGGTATTGAGGAAAGTTGTGGGTGCTGCCAAGAGTCCCTTCTGGGGAAAGCTAGGACCCAATTGGGAGGGACCATACCGAATTACTTCTGTAGCAGGGGTAGGCGCATACTACTTAGAAGACTTAGATGAAAAACTTGTACCTCGTCCATTAAATGTAAATAACCTAAGAATGTATTATTATTAATGAAAGCATTTCTCTAACTCAAATTCTAAGTCTATTATGCTTGTATGCCTTGTGCTTTGACAACCACCTAAGTCCTAGACAGAACCAAGGTCTTGCATGGTCCTCGAACTTAAACCTATGGGGAAACTAGTTACTTTAAGAAAAATCTAAGTACTAGACAGAACCAAGGTCTTGCATGGTCCTCGAACTTAAACCTATGGGGAAACTAGTTACTTTAAGAAAAATCTAAGTACTAGACAGAACCAAGGTCTTGCATGGTCCTCAGACTTAAAACTATGAGGAAACTAGTTACTTTAAGAAAAATCTAAGTACTAGACAGAACCAAGGTCTTGCATGGTCCTCGGACTCAAATCTATGGGGAAACTAGTTACTTCAAGAAAAATCTAAGTATTAGATAGAACCAAGGTCTTGCATGGTCCTCGGACTTAAACCTATGGGGAAACTAGTTACTTCAAGAAAAATCTAAGTACTAGACAGAACCAAGGTCTTGCATGGTCCTCGAACTCAAACCTATGGGAAAACTAGTTACTTCAAGAAAAATCTAAATACTAGACAGAACCAAGGTCTTGTATGGTCCTCGGACTCAAACCTACAGGGAAACTAACCACTTCAAAAAAAAAATCTAAGTGTTAGACGAAATCAAAGCTATTCCTGGTCCTTGGATCATTTGCTGTGGTAAAACTAACACTGCACATAATTTGCCTAAGTATCAAACAAGGTCTATGAGCAAGCTAGTCTAATTTAATTAACTATTTTGATGCTCGTTGTAACTGTTACAGACGACGATGACCTTTCTTATAATAAAAATCTCAAAGTTAAGCCTATGAGCATCACTTAAAGCAGTTTAGGGTGCCATGGAAACGGTTTTTGTTCGCCCTGCACCTGGAGGGATCTTCTCCATAAGTTTGAATGTTCGTTAAAGAACCAAAGGATCTAGGGACTTTGATCTATTCTGGTTCTAAATCAAAAATAAAAGAAGGATAGGTTTCCATTCGTACAAGCAGCTTTACGTTATTATAATTATTGCTATGATCAGCTGAGGCACAACTAGAGTCAGGATTGTACAAGTGAAAAGATAAACAGAGTAAGTAAGGGAAAATAAAATGTACGCTTCATTAAAATTCATAAAAGTTACATAGTAGAAGTCACATTACAATGTTTAAAAAAAAAAAAAAAAAAAAAAAGGCAAAAGTGCCAAGGAGGCCTATTTCTTAAGCTTCATCTTGATCCCTTCCTTAGGGGGCTGAGCAGAAGGGATCTCAAGATCCTTGGAACCCTCACTTGGGATAGCAACCTGAGGGGGATCAGCTGGAAGAGGTGTCTCCTCAACATCAGGGGCCTAGGCATCAGTTGTGGACCTTGCAGCATCCTGGAGTGCTTCTTGGATGGGGCCTTCATCTGTTTCATTCACCCCAGGATGCTTGGCTTCCTTGGTTGGCTCATCAGGGGCTGTTGCAACTAGAGCAGCTTCTGGTTGAGCAATCTCAACCTCCTCAAGAGCAGCCTCAGCCTCGGGGCTAGCAGGAGCAGCTTCACGGATGGCTGGGGGATAATATACACTTTCCACCTTCCATAGGTCCGATGAAGCCTCAACCCCGACTTGTTTAAGGGTTTCATTCCAGACCTGGGAATAGTAGAGCCTGCATACCCCAGGCACTTGAGTCTTGAGAAGAGCCTGGGTCTCGGCCACCCCCGATTCGAAGGCCTCCTCCTCGGCCTTCTCCTTAAAGCTTTCAGCCTCGGTCCTAGGCAAACTCTGCCTCTACCTTAGCCCTCAGGGCCTCATCCCTGGCAAACTTTGTGACATTTCTGGCCCCCTCTGCCTCGATCACCTTCTTCTTCAGGTCAACGATTTGCACTTTGGCAATCCTCAACTAATCCTCAACTTCAAGCAGGCGCCTCGTCTGGTTTTGGGCCTGCCTTTGAGCGCTAGCAAGGCCTAACATAGCGCTGTCTCGAGCCCTTGTCATCTCCTTCAACTCCTCCCTTGCTTTCAAGAGATCGGCCTTGGAGGCTTTAAGGGACCGAGCAGCGTCCAGACACTTGTCACGCTCCATATCTAGGGCCCTGCTCTGGTTGTTGGCCACCTCTTTCAACCTAAAAGTGGCCTGGACAACCTGCCAATTGAAACAAGTGCACAATAAGTAGGAAGCCAAAGGACAAACAAAAAATAAGAATCTAAGAGAGTCACTAGTGTTAGAAGCCTTACCATGCCCAGGTACCTTTTAAGGTTGAGGACGACTTCCTGCCTCCTCAAGTCCCCCAATTCAGCCATATCGACAGGAAGTAGCAGGGACCTCTCCAGTGCGTCGGCTACATATGTGCCTTTGCCCCCTCAGAAGTCCTTGAGAGAGGCATCGTCCATCAGAGGCTCCCCATGGAGCATCGGGGCGGGGAGTCAGGCCTGAGCCTCAGACTGAATGGCAACCTGTTTGTCCTGACCTTGGTGCCCTATTTTCAGTTGCTTTGAAGGCCGCTGAGCATCGTTCTCCTCTCGGGAGGAACGAGACTTGTCTGCTCCCACGGTCCGTTTACCTTTGTCCTTCTTCTATCTAGGATCAGTGGGCTCAGGCCTAGGCAGCAAACTTGACTGAGGTGGAGGAGGTGGAAGCCTGGACTAGGCAGAAGATGACCTGGTCTGAGTAGGCTGAAACTTGGGGGGAGGAGGAGGAAGCTTGGATTGAGACTTCCCCAGCGCGTCCTTCCCCGGTTGGCTCTCAATCAAGTCAAACAAGCTGGTTTGGGGTTTTCTCTTGTAACCCATCTTGGCTCGAGGAGAATTTCCTGTTGACAAAAGGTCTGCTTCAGTTAAGTTGGGTTTGCCCAAATCACTAGAGGGATCCTCGGACGGAAAAACTTGGTCGAATGCGCCAAATTCTTCCTCGGTTGGGCCCAAGTCAGCAACTTCTTCTTCTTCTTCTAATCTTCCTTCCTCAGCCTTTGTAGCTTGGTGGGATGAAGAAGGACCTACCAATGGAATGCCCTCCGGAACAGGAGATCCCTCAAGAAGCAAGAACCCATGCTCTGCTATAGTGATTTTGTGAAGCCGAGGATCTTTAGCTCTAATCACGTACTTTGGAGCCGAGAATGATTTTTGAATTGGATCGTATCCAAGGATCTTGTGAGCAACTTTAACTTGATTGTCGGCCTCGTTCACAAAGACCTCTGCCCTTAGTACGGTTTGCAAATCCTCCTTGTTAACCAAATGGAAGTGTTGTTCGAAGGCGTGCGGATCTGCAAAAAAGAAAGCATACTCTTGTTAGCAAACGAACAGTGCAAACTGGGATAACACAAGATTAAACTCTCCCCTACTCTCAATACCCCACTTGGTGTCCCTTCCTACGTTGGACAATGAAGGCCATCGTGCCACTCTCCGGACACAATGAGGAAGTCCTTATCTAACCCCTTGCTGGACCCAAGGAGGCACTGGATAAGCCGCACCCTGTCCTTCCTCGCCTTCATGTAGTAGGACTTACCCTTTAGGTGTTGGAGATTGTAGCACCAGTTTACATCATGGTGGGTCAACCTCAACTCTATCTTCTCGTTCAAGGCGTCCACACACCCTAGAATCCTAAAAACATTGACAGCGCACTGGGTGGGGGCTAGCCGGAAGTGCCTGAGGTAGTCCCTCATCATTAGACCCATGGGGATTCTCATACCACCTTCTAGGAAGGCGATTATGGGAATCACCACTTCACCCTCCTGCCTCTTAAAATACCCCTCCCATTCCTCACAGTATCTTAAACCCACATTACTGGGTATCCTATAGTTTGCGATGAACTTCTCCATCGCCTCTTCAGACTCGACCAACTTCTTGAACCTACCCATCTCTAGAAACAGCTAAAGGATTTGGGGAAAGACGAAAAGAAGAGAGAAAGCTTGAGTCAAAGAGAGAAAAGAAGACTTACAGGAGTGAAGAAAAGCTTATCGGACAGGCTTTTTGTGTTGAAAAGAGACGTGAGTGTGGTTGGAGATTTGGCTGGACTCAGGATACGTGCGCAAGAACTCTTGAATGCAAAAGTAAAGAGGCGAATCGGTTTAAATGGGTATTTATACCTCCAGTTAAGAATAACTATGTGAATTTTCCCGCCCACAAAGTTAAAAAGATCCCCACCGTTGGATTATCATCACACCGTTACGCGTGGGGAAACATAAAGCCGCCAGAATTTAATGAGGGCGCGCTCCATATACCGAAGCACCAGAAACGTGCCCTGAACAGGTGAAAAGACTTTGGCACTGATGGAGGACAAGACTTGACAAGCCATATCAAGGGCCCGAGAACATCAAAATCTTCCTCCCCGTCCGAGGAGCCGGATAGCAGGATTTTGAGGGGCTATTATGGGGCCTAAGAATTTGGCATCCCCAGCCCACTTTATACTAGGCCCAAAGGCTCATGCCGATTAGGTAGAAATGTCCGAGGATGAAAGAAGAAAGCCCAAGTTGCCTGGAAACATTGCTGAGGACGATCCTGTCCTCGGCCAACCGAGATCATAAAAGGGAAGAGTGGCACATCACCAAAGGCAGCCTCCCAAAGCACCCCAAAAAAAAGACAAGTACCATGGGTCAGCCATGGAAGCATGGTGGAGGAGCAATTCAAGGAGAAGTCGTCACCTCCACATTAAATGCCCACAACTAACATTCTGGTCACATTAATGAGAAAATGACTCCTGAACAGTGTTATCTAGGCTACTACAGCTCACAGAAAGCTGAAGAATGTGGCTGATGGGACAAGCACTTAGGTAGTAACCTGCATGATCAACAGATGGATGGCCAAAATCAGCTAAGAGGGAGTATATAATGTAAGAAGTCCTCTAGAAATGGGGGGGCATTTAGAAGCTGAAAACACGGTAGTAGTTTGTATCATCCCATAAACTTCTGTAACCAGCCTTTGAGAAAAGGAGTAAGAACTGCAGACCCCTCAGTTGAGGGCCGAGGACAGAAATTGCACACTTTAGATCTATCTCCTTGTTATTCAATCCATTCGTAACCATGTTTAGTTATTGTAATCCTCACTAGGGCCTAGTTCTTAAACCCATTCTCTACAAATTTATTATATTGTGTTCGTTGGGCTTGAGTTCACTCATCCAACAGTAGAGGTGCTCAAACCAAGTCCCTACAGCACACATGTTATGAATACATCTACAAATTGTGATATATAATACTTCTATCATTATTTTTCTTAATTATAATCTAATATATCAAATTAACAATTTTTTTTCTCAATTAGATCCAAACAAAAAAGAAAAATATTTTTAAAAGTTAATGTGGTTTTTTTTCCCAATCAAAACATTGATGTGATCACTAAAATTTGGAAACATCAATATCTCATTTAATATTAGCCATTAAACATGCCAATAGTGCAAATTGCTTGCCACATAGGCATTTTTCATAAATGTGACAATAGGGACAAACTTGATAGCATGTTAAAAATAATACGGACCAAATTAATTACTAAAAAAAGTGAGAACAATCTAATCGAAAAAGAAAAAAGTGAGAACCAAATTGAAAGTGAACTCAAAATAGTATTTTCACCTTAAAAAAATTCTATTATATAAAAGTAGGACAAAATTTCCTTCTAAGAGATTAAAAAAAAAATTCTATGTGACATATTAAACAACTAGTCACATATACTTTCCTTCTAATCAAATAAGTTATACACACACACTTTACACAATCTATTAAAATGATTCAATTAGATAAACATTGGGATTGGAGAAATTAGGAGTTTGTATTCACGTCATCCAAATTGACTAATTCAACCCAACTCAACTTGGCCCTAAACCTTAAATTGGTTTTTTTGTGGATTGATGAGTTCGGTTCGTTTGTAAATTTTATTTATTTTTTTGAAGCTTGGAAAGGGTTAAGTTCGAGTTGTCAACATTTTTAACTCAAGTAACTCAACTACAATTGATGCTATTAATTTTTTTTTCTTAACTAAGTATTTTAAAATTTGATAGTTTTATATTTAAAAATTTTGTTTAAATTTATTAGTTTGATTTATTTCAATATTTTAAAGATTTAGGTTTAATTAAATTAGAATATTATGATCAAACTTTTTAAATTATAATCATAAACCAATATATATATATATATATATATATACACGTATATATAAAACCGAAAACTGTGAAATTTTCACAATTTTTCACTCAGTACAATATTAAAAAAAAAAAAAAAAAAAAAAAACCCTTCTCAAGCGACATAAAACTTTTCTAAAAATCCGATAAACGCAAAACCCACTCTCCGCCTTCTCCTTCCCCAATCAAAACCCACCATACCCACAAACCAACAGAAACCCACTATACCCACAAACCAAGATCTCCTTCCTCAGATCCTATTTCTCCCGCTCCCCTTCTCCTTTCCCGTTTCACCCACAACCACCACAACTCAGCAGGCAGCAGCAGCACCACCACCACCCACAACAACCGCAAACTCTCTGGATCGAAGAAGAGCCTTTCTCTTTCTCACAGTGTATCTGAGTTCCTTCCTTCCTTCCTGTCTTCCTCTCCTCACAGTGTATAAATACTGACAGAACGTGGCTGCTTCGGTTTAGGTAATCTCCAAATCTCAGTTCTTTTTGTGCTCCATTCTTTTGCTTGATGATTTTTGTTTCCCTTATTACATTTTGTTATATGGATTGGTAGTAATGGTTTGCTCCTCGGTTTTGAACACACGACTCAATTTCTGGGATTATAAGGAAGACAAACACACATTCAAAATTGAATCTTTATTATTGGTCTGAGAGTTTGGGTCTTTGACAGAGATATAATTGATTAAACCGAGCAAATTGATTCGGATATGGACTCTTTTAAGTCTAATCTATACTTCTGAGCTGTTCTTGTAATTCACGGGTTTAATGGAGTTTGCTTTGGCAAATCAGAGAATTGTGGGTCAACTTTCATCCAAAACATTGTATCTTGCCACAAGCCAGTCTTTTACAAAGCCGTAGTACTTTCCTAGGTTCTTTTATTTTTACACTTTCCTTCCTACCGCATTTCTTTTCTGTGTCTTATTTTTATGCTTAAGGGAGGTTTTAATTTATGAAATAAGCTATAGGTGGAATTAATACCCAATTAGTTGTGGTGAAATTGTACCTCTGGCTTAGGCAACCATGCCCACTGACCGATTGGAAATAACTTGGAATGTAAATGTTCAAAGCCCTGTTGTTTTGCAACTTATCTTTTGGAATCCAGGTGGGACAGGCTTAGCAGAGGTGCAGACATTGTAATTGTTTGTTCAATTAGAAATAACAATGAATTGCTTTGCTGTGGTGTGGATGATTGTTTTGATTCCTGTGGTTTTTAATTGGAGCTCTGTCTTTTGGTTCAATTCTGACAGACGCTACAGGAAAACCGCCAATACTGTCACATGCTGTATTTTAAAACTACAACCATAGTGTCATGTTTTGTCACCAATTGCTTTTTTTTAGCACATTCATTTCTTATTATGCTCTGTGTTTTTGTTTCTTCAATTAGAAATAAAAATGAATTGCTTTGTTGGGAAATTCCATTGTTGTGAATCTATTCTGCTTTACTTGGAAATAACATAACAGTTGATGAGATCCTATGCCGTGTAATTTAAATCTCTAAGAATATTTGAAAGGAATGTTAGGGGATTTTTTCCAGATAGTTGTCTGCAAACCATTTTAAGGTTGCTTTGAATGTTGTGTAAAGAAGAAAATACAGATCGATCTTACTTTATTTACTTATTGTGTTTTTTGGTTTGTGAGAAATTAAAAGTTATGCATAAGTAAGCAGAAATAATGTGTGAACCAAATAACTTGAATATTTGTTTCAAAAACTTTAAAATATAAAGAAGCAAAAGCAAAAGCAAAAAGAAAAAGAAAAAAAAAAGGCATATAGAGCATGTAGGTGAGAATTCGGGGCAGAGCTCAAATTCAATTAGAAATAAAAATGAACAAAAGCAACAGTTAATTGCATTGCTGAAGCTATTTTTTTTTTTTTTTATGGGAATTTAATTTTTTTTTTCCTTTATGATCCGCAAATGATATGGGAATTTTTTTTTTTTTTTCCTTTATGATCAGCAAATGATGAGTGTATCAAATAAATTAAGCCACAACCTTGCTTTTCTGTTCTTTAAAGCAGTGTAGATGTCAAGTTTATTCATTTTCTTGGCTGTAGTTTTATTTCTCAATCTATCAGTAAAATATATAACTTTTAATTGTATAGAATATATAACCTTTAACTTTATACAATGAAGTTTTGCACAGTTCTAGAGTCATTATATTTTTGAAAAAAAAACTCAGACTTCTTAGCTTCTGCAGCAATTTCCTCAGCTGGTAGACCACCTATGATAGCAGCTATCAATCATTTATTCTTCATCTTTAATAGAAATGATTATAGACTTATTTAAATTTGATAAAGTTTTAAATTTTAGGTTCAAATGTATAGTTAAATCTGCCCCTAAACACACTACAAATAAAGAGGTTGAACATGACCCAGTTACTCCAGGTGAGTGCCTAATTGTTATTTCCATATTCTTGAAGAGATTAATATTCTAGGTACCTGAAGGTTTTGAGAGCATGATTTTTTTCCAAAATAATTTCTAGACCAAAAGGATTCTAATAACTTCCTTTCGCTTTGTTGGTGGCAGTGTATGGTTAGTGCGGAAGGTTCAAAATTGTTGTTCATAGTAGTGGTTTCTGTTCTATTGTCTTTGGCTTATCTTTAATTGTCATGAATTTCATATTAGTTTTGTGTGTTCTGTGATATCAGTGGTGGTGAATTATAATTGGTAAGTGTTGATTGCTGTTATCAGATATGTTGATCTCTTACTTCCCAGCCTTTGTTTTATTATCAAGTATCATGGTCAATGTCTGATAGCAATTTCAAATTATCTATTAGTTAGTCTGATTGGGGGCTGCAAAAGTAGGAAATGAAAATTCTGGAATTCTGCTTTTGTCTGTGAAGTTTGGCAAAAGCTTTTATATCACCAAAGCTATGAAGCTCAAGCTCCAATTCTTCCAATTGCTGACGGCACTTGTAGAGCCAGAGCATTCAAGGAAAAAAAAACAAAGAAGAATCATATTAAGAGTAGTATGAGATTTTAGTTGTAAAATAGTGTTCAATACATAATAGTAAGTTTATTGATTTTCATCTGTTCATCTTTTCCCGAAAGAACAGTAGTTTCTAGAGAGCTAACACTTTTCCTTTTTGGAAGTTGAAGACAATTTGGTGGGTTAACATAGGTGGACATGGCTAATTGTTAGTGTTACAAAGGTATATGAAATTCCAGGAAGACCTCCAGCGGACAGTGAGCATATGTTGAATATGTGAGGCTCTATCACTGTTGGTGGGGCATCACACCATCACTACAAATATATATAAAGGGCATTTTGTAAATTTAGTTATTGTTTTAATACTTTGAACCAAATTCTCATGTTGTAGTTGCTTTATGGTTAGAATTGTTAGATACATATGTTTGATCGTTAGATGCTCCTTTTTTTTGGTAAACAATTTCCACACCATGCTGTTGTTGATTAGTCATAAATTTAATTAAGCTATTTGTATCTTAGTGAGCATATATTTTCATGTTCTATGGTTCCATTAGACACTTTATACTTTGGATGATATTTTGGCATATGAAAGAAAGCGTTACTTTACAATTCTACCAAATTACTCTCAATTCTTGGTCTGCAAAAGTTTGTGTCTTCCTCACTCATTTTAAGGGCTTTAATCATTTAATATAATGCTGTGAAACAAATTTCTTTGTTCTTTAAATTTAATGTAGTTGTGAATTTTCAATTCATTCATCATGATAATATTTGATATCATTTTCATTGTCCTCACATACGTACGGTTCTGTTTTTAGGTTCAATTTCAAAGAAAGTAAAAGCTAATTGCATTTTTTACCAATTTTTTAGTTGAACCTTTATTTTGAACTAAATTATTTATCTTCCTTCATTTTTAACTCAATTTTATTTAATTATTTTGTGCATCGCACGAGTTAGCGACTAGTTAAATAGTAAACTTAAATAGTTGAGTAAAAACCTAATTTCAGACCGAACCTAATTTCGAGCTTTTCCTCACCACCGCTGCTGCTGGTTCCTCACTGAAGGCTCCGATCGGGTGCCACCGACACTAGCTTTGGTGTTCCACGGCCATGGAAGAGAGTTTGAATTTGTGCTTCTGTTTGGATTTGGGTTTGAATCTAGGTTTGTGTGCCAAACGTCAAGGGAACCGTTTGGCAGAGAGAGACCCATGACCTCTGCAACCACCACAGGTAACGAAGATTTGGTGATTTTTTATTTTTTATTTGGGTTTGAAAGGTGGGGTTTGGGTATGGTCATCGCTGGATTTGTGGGTATTTTTTATTTATTTGGATTTTTTCTGAAAATTGGTCTAATATGGTGTTTTTGTTGGAGTATGAATGATTATGGATATGTTTGTATGCTTTGTGAATTTATATGTGTGTCTGTGTTTGTGATTGTATGAGACATTGAAGGTTTTATGATTTGGTGTAAAGTTGTCTTGAGCTGAAGCTAAAGATATGCAAAAAAAAAACTGATATATTTAGTCATCTGAATATGAAATTTATAGGTTTTTGGATTGGAGTTCTATTCTATAGTGATAGTAATATGATTGTTATCTTAGGTTAGTGTTGTGTTGAGGGAAAATTTTGGGGCTTTTGATAAAAAATCGAATTTGACTCAAATTTTGGTGACCCATTTGACTGAAACTTGTTTTTATTAATGGTTTCCTTTCTTAATTTAAACTGTGGTCATTTTGGGGTTTTTCTACTGCTACCTTAATTAAACTATGGTCATTTCAGCTTTTTTGTGAAGTTATTTCTCACAGAGAGAGAGAGAGAGAGATTGGAGGTTTTTTGATTTGGGTAATGTTAGTCTTGAGCTGAAGCTAAAGCTTTGCTAAATTGATATATTTAGTTAAGCTTTTGAATTAGAGCTCTATATTCTAAGTAATAGTAATATGATTGTTATCTCAGGCCAGTGTTGTTGAGGGAAGTTTTGGGCTTCTGATAAAAATAGAATTTGACTCAAATTTTGGCGACCCATTTGATTGAAACTTGTTTTTTTTTTTAATGGGTTTTCTTTCTTTATTTAAACTATGGTCATTTTGGGATTTTCTAGTTTTGATTTACTACTACCTTGAGTTTTTAGGAGTTTGGAGATTGGAATTCAATAAGTATAAAGACATAACGAATTTCACAATATTTTTCAGCACTCTTGACATGACAGATTGTGATTGGTGTACTATAAAAGTGATGTAAACAGTGCTTCTAGTGAAAGTGATGCTACACTAATCATAGTTTGCTATCTCTGTAAGTAGTAAAAAAAAGTTGTGACATTTTTTGTGTATGTAGCACTGTTGATTAGAATTTTATTTTTTGAAAAAAAAAAAAAAAGCTTTGATGGTTGAGATTTTAATCCACATGTAAAAGTTATTGTGGAAAATTTAGTATTATGTTAAGTAGAGGATTTGGGAGATTGGCAATTGTGGTAAGTGAGACCCATTGTAAGGATTTGGATATCTTTCAGTCTCAATCTTAATGCGATATTTAACATTCAAGATTGGTTCTTTATGTTTAATTTTGACTACTTATTGCATTGTCTGGGCTTTTTATCTTATAAAAACAGAGTTTAGCAAATTGTGATTGGGTTGTATTCTGTAAATGACCATTTTAAGGGGTTTAAATAAGTTCCTTTCCCCCTGCCATCTTTATGTATCAGCAACCCAACTAGAAACTTGATTCAAGAGTTTTTAGAGCAGATTGGAAACTGACCATTCTGAACCAATTGAATTACAATTTGCTCGGTTTACTATTCCTCCCCTCTGGTTTGGTCTCGATGCCAAATTTTGCAAAACCGACAGCCTTGGTATGTTGCAAAAAATGCCCTCAACACTGAACTGATATCAAATGGATGCTTAATTATGTTGTTTTGGGTGTCCTATCTCTGTTTCATTTTTGAATCTCCTATATGGCCGGTATCCTTATGTTCTAGGATTCCATCTATACTTCTTTATGTGGGCTGTGGAGAGACAAAACCAAGAATTTTTGGGCTATATTTGAGTCTCCCAAGTGGCCGCTTGATTGTTTAACAGTCTTACACTTAATTGTTTTTTTGGTTTCAGTTGAATTCTGATTGTTATTGTATGTTACTGTACTGGTCATTGCAACTTCGTAAAATCTCTTCGAGGGTTGAAGGGTTATTTAATAATGCTGGTTGGGTTCTGTGTTTTGTTATTGCTAGTATATTTTGTTTCTACTGTTAAAAAGCATCATTTACATTGCAGCATTATAAGCATGGTTTTAAAAATTGGACCGGGGCAACATTGTTTTTGCCTCTGGTTCCCAGTTTTGACTGGTTTTGGGGGGGTTTATTTGGGACTGGACTGGTGCCTGGTTCCCTGTTGAACCGGCTGGGCCGTCTGGTCCGGTTTTCAAAACCATGGCTATAAGCATAACAATGTCAATTATTTAGTTCAAATGAGTAGGAAGAAAAAAAAAATGACAACCACAATCTATATCTGTTTCCCATTCACAACCTTTTTTTGTCAAATCTCTTGTTGGAAATATTTTTTAATTTTCTGCCATTTTATTTTATTTTTCAGCTTCTGCAGCAGGGTTTTTGGCAGCAACAGGTTAAAAGTTGGAGGTTGATTATTAGCTACATGGGTAAGAAAACACTTGAAGGCTATAAAAGTAAGAAAGACAGGGGAAATGAAGCTGATATATTGGAGGTGAATGGAAGCGAAAATGATGTGCTTATGAGAGTGGAGGAGGGTATCAAAATGAGCAGTGAGGATGAGAGGAGAAATGAAGAGAGAAAAGAAAAGAAAAAGAAGCATAAGAAGGAGAAGAGCAAAGATGGAATTGAGACTGCTTCGTATGTGAACGAAATCCTTGAGGGCAACACAATGGATGAGCTAGTTAAGGGGCAGGATAGCTTTAAGAAAAGAGATGATGATGGAAAAAAGGATGGGAAAGAATCAAATGAAAAGAAGGAGAAGAAGAAAAAGAAGCATAAGGAGGAAAAGAACAAAGATGGAATTGTGACAGCTTCTTATGTGAATGAAATCCTTGAGGATAACAAAGTGGATGAGCTAGTTAAGGGGCAGGATAGCTTTGGGAAAAGAGACAATGATGAAATGAAGCATGGGAAAGAAGCAGGTGAAAAGAAGGAGAAAAAGAAAAAGAAGCATAAGGAGGAAAAGAGCAAAGATGGAATTGAGACAGCTTCTTATACTAATGAAACCCTTGAGAATAACAAAGTGGATGAGCTAGTTAAGGGGCACAATAGCTTTGGGAAAAGAGACGATGATGAAACTGAGGATGGTAAAGTAGTAGACAAAAAGGGGAAGAAAAGGAAGAGGGACACAGAGGGTGGTGATGTTACTGTGAAGAACAGCATGGGAAAGGAAAGAGAGGTCTCAGATAGGAAAAACACAGAAAAGGTTGAGCCTACAAAAAAGAAAGGAAGGAAAGATATTGAGACCAGTGATCTTAACGAAAATTCTCCACTGAAGAGAACACCCAAGAGAGTAAGTTTCTCAGATAATGTGGTGGTTTTTTCTTCATCTGATGCTCCAATTGAAGGGAATAGTGATCAAGATGACAGCTTAGTACGAGGTAAGAGGTTTTCACAAGAAGAAGATGAGATGGTTAAAAAGGCTGTTTTTGATTACATAGAGGAACACCAGTTAGGTGATGAAGGCCTAAACATGGTTCTTCATTGTAAATCTCACCGTAAGACTAAAAATTGTTGGAAGGAAATAGGAGCAGCCTTACCTTGGAGGCCTACTGAGAGTGTGTATTATCGAGCCCATATTTTGTTTGAAAGAGGTGAGAAGCGTAAATGGACTCAAGAAGAGTATGAACTTATCCGATCTTTCCATAAAAAACATGGGTCAGAGTGGAAATTGATGGCTGATGCGCTTGGCAAACATAGGTTTCATGTAAAGGATACATGGCGTAGAATAAAACTGCCCAATATGAAGAAAGGACGTTGGTCCCAAGAGGAGTATCAGAACTTGTTTGATTTAGTAAACTTGGATCTGCGAATAAAGGCCAGTGAAGAAAAGAAATCTAAGCATGGTATGTTGCGAGATAATATCGCTTGGGAAGCCATTAGTGATAAGTTATCTACCAGAAGCAATGTGCTTTGCTGCATGAAGTGGTATAACCAATTAACATCACCTATGGTCAGTGAAGGTTTATGGGCTGATGCTGATGACTACCGCCTGCTGGATGCTCTTTACAGCTTGGATGCTTGCTGCATAGAAGATGTGGACTGGGATGATTTGCTTGAGCATAGGTCGGGAGAGGTATGTCAAAAGCGATGGGACCAGATGGTCAAACACATCGGTGAGCATTCAAACAAGTCATTTGCTGAACAAGTTGAAGTCCTTTCCAAACGGTATCATCCAGATGTACTTGAAGCAAGAGAGGCCTATGATAGCAAGCCTGCGGTTTCTTGAGCACTATCTCCCAAAGTGTTTTGAGTGTGTGATACACAGGAACTCTTTAAGATTAATATTTTGTAGAAGTGATGTAAGTTAAACTAGGGGAGTAACTACATATGAAACATTGTTTGGTTATCGTATCCTGTTTCTTTTTGGTTGATTATTTTATCATTTACTATTGGTTGCTATGTGGTCACCCTTCATTTATTTAGAAAAATAGTAGACACACATGGGAAACGTAGTTAGTGTGTGTGGATGGTGATTTGCTTGAGTTTGTTGCTGTTGCTTTTGTTGTTCTCAGATGATTTATTCTCCTTCAACTTGCACTAATTATTGCTAACTTATTGTATTGATGTCATTGGATCAAATTGTCACCCGGTACTGGTCTGAAAATTTTCCTATAACATCAGTAAAATTTGACCTGGCTCACTGTAGTTCGGGTATCTGATTAAAGTTAGAAAGTTGGGTGTGGATATGTTTTGTTTGATTGAATGCTTTTTGTGAAACTCTTTTTCCAGGATTTAACGTTTCGCATTTTACACATTTATGTTGATTACATGACGGGTTTTCACTAGAAAGTTTAACTATAAATTGGAACATTTTGGTTTGTTGTTGGGTCAGCTTGTTCTTTGATAATTTTGTATCTGTTTTCATTTTTATTTTTCGTTTTCAAAACTAAACCTAAGGTAAGGATGCTTAAAATCAAAAGTGGGTGATTGTTATAGTAGGTTAAAAAGTGATGTTAGTGGTAAGTACAGATGAGAACCGATAAATGTTAGCCAACTCAATTGCTATGAAAAATGTTGTGAAATTTTTTGTGTAGGTATCATTGCTTTAAAATCAATGAAAATGGACTTCAAATACTTTTGACCATACAAATGATCAAGGCATTCAAGTCGAAGGATTTAAAATTCATGGGATTCAATCAATGCATTCCAAATCCCCTTTTTGTAAATCTAAATCCTTGTTCTCAAATGCAACCCTATTTCAAGTAATTTAGAAATAGGAATAGGCCAGTATTTCTGTTTTTTGGCCAGTATTTCTATTGATACTCAACTCTTTAACAAAATTATATCTTTTGCAAATTGATGAAAAGAATCCCAATATGGATGAAAACAGAAATAGAAACTCATTTATCATGTAATGTACCATGTTTATATGGAAACTTTTGGATTTAGCAAAAATAACCTAAATTTCATTGTTGTATATATTGTAATCTACACTAGAGATATATTAGTTGGGAGATGAAAAAGTGAGGGATAGAAAATATTTAGTTTTCTTTCGTGTGTGTTTGGTTGGAAAGATGTAAAAATGAAGGATAGAAACTTTTTATTTTGTTGAGAATAATAATGGGAGGATGGAAAAAAGTTATTTGCATAAATTTACTATTATATTACGTAGTATAATAGTTTATAAAAAGTTAGAGTAAATTAGTTAAAAAGAAATACTAAAAAAATAATGTGATCAGATTTTTTGCTTTGAATTTTTCTAGACGTCGTTTGTGCAAGAAGCTAGGGAAAGGAATAGTTCTGTATCCTCTTTCTTCTATGCTAGACTATATGTCTAGGCCTCATTTAAGTCCAACCTTTAGCCATAATTATCACGAGGCTAGCTCCAAAAAATAAGCACATCCACACACGAATATATAATGTCAATACTACTTTAGTGTTCATTTTTTAAAGATGTCTCATGACTCTTTTGACTGTATTAGTAGTTCGCAAATGCGTAATATTAATAGGCAAATATTTAAACCTCAAATTAGGATAAATAAAAATTTATGACACCTAACTCAAAAAAAAAAAATGAGCCTCATCTCGTGTGATGAGGCTAGGTTTATAAGTAGAAGTAGAAATTGGTAGCCAATTTTAAATATCTAATTTTATCCTTGAGTTTATCTTATTATTAAATCACTCTAGCAATTAAATAAAAAAAATTATTTTTCAAATAAAAAAATTTAATCAATCGCATAAAGAAGAAAGAAACAAAACTTCAAATTGCTCTCATGCAAGTGAAAAGTGACCATAGGAATAATTATTTCAATTTAAATCCTAGCATTTTTATAATTAAAAAAAATTATATCAAGGGAAATACATCAAACATCTAGTATATAAATACATACTTTACATGGAACCTAAGTTCAAATAAGATATCTTTATCAAAAAAAAAAAACACAATATAATAAAATTCCTTCTTATGTCCAAAAGTAGGATAGAAAGAACCCTCAAAGATAACAATATAGCCATAATCTTCCTCTGCATTGTGAAATATTACAACCTCTACAATTCCTACATTGAAATGAAACACCAAAACATTTTCCCTTCTTAGACTTTGAAGCTTCAATTAGGAACAAAGTTTGCTAGAAAATAGTTATTTAAAAAAAAAAAAAAGTATCCTTCAGTTTTCAAATGCACATAATGGTGCTTTCTTCCTAATTCATATCCAAATTTATGTCAAAATAACCTCTAACTCCACGTAATCTATATATCTATATATATAATAATAGGTGAAGCTGAGAGAAAATTCAATTAGATTTCAATTGGATTCTCAATTTTGTGCCACTTGTCCTAACCAAAACTCAAAAAAAATCTAATTAGATTATAAATTTGACTCCAATTTTGTGTCATGTATCTTATCTAAATTTTCTAATTTTTGGGCCCAAATAAATGATGCATTAACATTTAACACGGAAGCCAATAAAACCATAATGATCATGCTCATTGGCCTAAGCAAGAACATCTTACCTGCACTCTTTTATGGAGATTATAAATTGGACTCCAATTTTGTGTCATGTATTTTATCTAAATTTTCTAATTTTTGTGCCAAAATAAATGATGCATTAACATTTAACACGGAACTCAAGAAAATCACAATGATAATACTCATCTATATATCTATATTTATATATATAATAATAGGTGAAACTGAGAGAAAATCCAATTAGATTTCAATTGGATTCTCAATTTTGCGCCACTTGTCCTAACCAAAACTCAAAAAAAAATCTAATTAGATTATAAATTGGACTCCAATTTTGTGTCACGTATCTTATCTAAATTTTCTAATTTTTGTGCCCAAATAAATGATGCATTAATATTTAACACGGAAACAAAGAAAACCACAATGATAATGCTCATTGGCCTAAGCAAGAACATCTTATCTGCACACTTCTATGGAGATTATAAATTGGAATTCAATTTTGTATCACATATCTTATCTAAATTTTCTAATTTTTTTGCCCAAATAAATGATGCATTAACATTTAACACGGAAGCCAAGAAAACCACAATGATAATATTCATTGGCCTAAGCAAGAACATCTCACCTGCACACTTTTATGGGTGATCTCAATAGAGTCTGGAGCTCTTCTAATCTCACAACTAGAACCAAGGAGTCCAACGAGAAAAAATATAAAAGTAAAACATCATCTCCTCCTAATTCCATATCGTCATCCCATGTCTCATCCTCTCTCAACCTCTACCAACTAGATCCACACACTGCCTGCTCCTCCTCCTTACGGATTTCTCAGAGCAAGGCCAGGTTCAAACACAATATTCAATCCCAATCTTCCTTGCTTCACACTCTCATACATTAGCGCTTCATTGGCGCCTCCAAGAAGCTTCCAAGCTCAATGATTCAGTTCTTATTTTTTAATAGTTTTTAGTGTGTCTGGATTAAGATTTTGTTAATTTGTTAAAAGTGGACAAAAATATAATCATATATATTATATTAAGTTGAAGTTCAATTTTAGAATTCAAATCGAATCAAATTAATTTCTAATTGTAGTTTAATTTTATGCTATGTGTCCAATTTGATTTTTAAATGTTAGTGTTAAGTTACTTCCATTCATAATGCTCAATATGGAAACTGAATCAACCAAGATAAACATCTTATCATCACAATTGTTAATATTTCCGTGCGTAAGCACGGACTACATGCTAGTAAGTTAATAACATACCAATGGAGAGGTCATGCAAATAAGAAATTGAATAATTAATAAAATTTCTTAATTTTTGATACTTGGTTGTTCCTCTGTTTAGTGGTTTATTGTTAAAATCTTTTACTTACAGGGGAAAAAAAAAAGGAACACTTACCCAATTTTGAACAATATAACAATGTTAATTTTGCACCTACAATAAGCCCATGTCCCTAACCGCACAATATTAAACTCATCTTTGAATTAAGTAAAGTATGATTCATATTCTTTTTTGCAAATAATAATGTATAAGTGGTACTTCAAACATTGAGTTGATGACCCATTTAAATTTGAAGGTAAATTTCATTTTAAAGAACAAAGATAAATATTATAAAAAAAATTAAAAAGGAGGGGGGAGAAGTTTAAATTGTTGATTTTCAGAGTCTTTTGGCTAAATATTGCTAAATTTAAAACATATTTGCATTATAGGTACTGTTCCAAGTTATTTAGGGGAATGAGGAGAGAGATTGAATTTCGGCAACACTGTTGCCGAAATTCAACAAAAACTAGGAGAGAGAATGAGAAAAAGGAGGAAAGAGAAAATCTTAATTTCGGCAACAGTAAACCTTGAATTTCGGCAACAGTGTTACCGAAATTCATCTGCCCAATTTTCCTATGCCTGCCTGGATGTGTGAGTGTGAGAAGTGCAATAATGAGTGAGTGCCCAAAAAAAAAAAAAAAAAGTGAATGCCAAAATCTGGGGATGAATTAAAGAAAAATATAATGTGCTACATACACAATATTTTTACAATATTTTCACAATAAATCACAGGTAACTAGTTATTATTAGTTCAAATTTAAATTTGACATTGAGATTACTATTTTAATTTAACAATAATAACAAGTAACAACCTGATACTTAGAATTTGTTGTAAAAATATTGTAAAAATTGTGTGCACTTATTATTTCTTAAAAAAAAAAAAGTGTAATGGATTTGCCGAAAATTTTGTGGCAATTGTGGCTTGCCGAAAATGGAAAAAAAAAATAAAAACTTTTTTTTCCTAATTGTGGCAATGGTATTGCCGAAATTGTAGGGGAAAAATTTTCCCCACAATTTCGGCAATGCCATTGCCACAATTGAGAAAAAATAAAAATAAAAACTTTTTTTTCCAAATGGTATTGCCGAAATTCGGCAATGCCATTGCCACAATTAGTAAAAAAAAAATTTCCCAATTGTGGCAATGGCATTGCCAAAATTGTGGGGGGAAAATTTTTTCCCCACAATTTCGGCAATGCCATTGCCACAATTGAAGAAAAATAAAAAAATAACTTTTTCCCCAAATGGTATTGCCAAAATTATGGGAAAAAAAATTTCCCCACAATTTCGTCAATGCCATTACCACAATTGAAAAAAAAAAAAAAAAAAAAAAAAAAAAACTCTTTCCCCAAATGGTATTGCCGAAATTGTGGGGAAAAAAATTTTCCCCGCAATTTCGGCAATGGCATTGCCCCAATTAGTAAAAAAAATAAAAATAAAACTTTTTTTTCCCAATTGTGGGAAATTTTTTTTCCCAATTTCGGCAATGCCATTGCCACAATTGAGAAAAAATAAAAATAAAAACTTTTTTTCCAAATGGTATTGCCGAAATTCGGCAATGCCATTGCCACAATTAGTAAAAAAAAATTCCCAATTATGGCAATGGCATTGCCGAAATTGGGAAAAAAACTTTTTTCCCCAATTGTGGCAATGCCATTGCCGAAATTGTGGGGAAAAGGCATTGCCGAAATTGTGAGGAAAAATTTTTCCCCACAATTTCGGCAATGGCATTGCCACAATTCGGAAAAAATCAAGTTTTTTTCCCCAATTTCGACAATGCCACAATTGGGAATTTTTTTTTTTTTTTGGAAAAAAAAGTTTTTATTTTTATTTTTTCCCAATTGTGGCAATGGCATTGCCGAAATTGTGGGGAAAATTTTTCCCCCACAATTTCGGCAATACCATTGCCACAATTAGAAAAAAAAAGTTTTTATTTTTTTTTTTCCCATTTTCGGCAAGCCACAATTGCCACAAAATTTTCGGCAAATACATTACACTTTTTTTTTTTTTAAGAAATAATAAGTGCACACAATTTTTACAATATTTTTACAACAAATTCTAAGTATCAGGTTGTTACTTGTTGTAATTGTTAAATTAAAATAGTAATCTCAATGTCAAATTTGAATTTGAACTAATAATAATTAGTTACCTGTGATTTATTGTGAAAATATTGTAAAAATATTGTGTACGTAGCACATTATATTTTTCTTTAATTCATCCCCAGATTTTGGCATTCACTTTTTTTTTTTTTTTTTGGGCACTCACTCATTATTGCACTTCTCACACTCACACATCTGGGCAGGCATAGGAAAATTGGGCAGATGAATTTCGGCAACACTGTTGCCGAAATTCAAGGTTTATTGTTGCCGAAATTAAGATTTTCTCTTTCCTCCTTTTTCTAATTCTCTCTCCTACTTTTTGTTGAATTTCGGCAACAGTGTTGCCGAAATTCAATCTCTCTCCTCATTCCCCTAAATAACTTGGAACAGTACCTATAACGCAAATATGTTTTAAATTTAGCAATATTTAGCCAAAAGACTTTGATTTTCATGTCCTGTTTTTTTTTTTTTTTTTCACACGCCAATTCCAGTTTAAATTGTGCACATGTCCTGTTAATTTCTCAGTTTAATGACATTTTTTTTTTTTGAGAATCAATTTTTAATGACATTATGAAAGAAAAGAAATCTGACACAAAATAACAACAAAGAAAGTACCAAACCCATAAACAACGATGATTAATGTTTCTAAGCTTTGCAGTGAAGTCTATAAAGGGCAATAATGAGATCAAAATTGGTTTAATCCTATAAAATGAAAAAAGAAAAAGAAAAAGCTGCATACCATGTTACTTCAAACAACATATAATTGTATAATTAAAATATCACAAACATATAAAAGAAAGGAAAAAGATTTGTTAAGAATGCCTGTTTTAGGCTAGAAATTTATGAACAAAAATTATTACTTTTTTATGGGAAGGACTTTCTCTACTTTGAAATGTGAAAGAAAGGTTTTGATGTATTAAAAATTTCCCTTTATTATATGTCAGGCCTCAATCATTGGCCACGGTTCCAATATGAATGGTTTTGTAACAGTACTATAAAGCAAGTAAATTTTATAATTTTATCATACTGTCTGTTGTGGAAACGATGGTGTTAAGGAGAAGGCCTAAATATTAATTAGCTAATAATTCCCCCACTATGTTATCCAAATAATTAATTATTATTATTATTATTGTGGAGGTCAAAAACAAACATTGTGTGGATCACAATGATTAAGTAGCTGACTTGCACAATTAATTTATAAGAAATACAAGGCAAAACTTCCACAATGGGAGATCTAAACAACTTATTAGAAATAAAGGAGGAATGATAAGACTATTTATCGATATATGAACTGTTTTCCTAATGTACAAAGAGTTGGAAAGAAAGCAAAAAACTCTTATCCCTATTCAACTATTACAATTTTCTCTCTCTTGTTCTTCCTTAAGTTTTCTCTCTCAATATTTTTCAACCCCTTCTCCTGGTGCACCTTCTCCCCTTTTATAGACATCTCTCCATCCCTTATCTCCCTAGCTAGCTTGCTTCCAGCTGGATTTTGGGGGAATACTTGTCACATCACCCCTCTGTTCTGCCTCCCTTTCATCATGAAATAAGACTTTTGGGAGTGTCTACACTGTTCAAGCTAATCTGTCTGCATTTAACGTAGAAGAGATTAAGTAGAGAACATCTCATTAATGCAAAAGTGACTGCCCTTGTGGTCCTCATTCTTTTAGGATGTTTCACGAGGCGAGTCTAATGATGGCGGCATCTCAGACTGAAAAGGGAATTGGATACCCGTGGTCCCTTACGTATTCGTTGCAAGATAAGCCTTGCCTGCTACCTCAGATAAGAGTCTCAGCAATGATGGCTAACTCGGATTTCCACGGGACATATCCTAGGGAGTTGTCTTTTATTCCTCAAGCGCCCTTACTCCTATTCACATTTTTGGGCTTGACCCATCTCTTAAAGTATGAACTTCTGGGCCTTTGGGCTTCAGCCCGGAATCAAGTTCATCCCCCCACAATTATTATTACTATTATTTATATAATTGTGGTGTAATTAAAAAAAGGGTAAATTACAATTACACCCCTAAAGTTTGGGTACCTTAACATTTCAGAACTTGGAATTTCCCCCCTAAAGTTTAGGGTTGTTTGGAATTTACACTCCCAAATTTTGAAACATTAGGATGTGAAATCCAAACAACCCAAAACTTTAGAGAGGAAAATCCAAATACTCCTAAAATATAGGAGGTAAAATCTAAGTTCTAAAACGTTATGGTGTAAAATCCAAACACCCTAAATTTCAGGGGGTAAAATTCAAAATTTGAAACTTCAGGGTATAAAATCCAATCACTCTCAAACTTTAGAGGTGTAATTTGCAATTTACCCACAAAAAAAATATTTGACCCAACATAATGAGTCTCTTTAAATTGTCCTAATTAAAAAATTTATTACTTAAATATGTATTTAATTCAAGAGTAATTGGGTTTCCTTAAATTACTCCAATTATTTAACATTTTTTAATAAAAAAATGACACTAAACATGTAAGTTTTATGTTTTTCCTCTACATTTCTTCTTATTCCATTGTAGTAATTATCTATTAATTTATTTCAAAAAATTAACAGGATTTAATAATATTATATTATCAAAATCAGTTCCATGTTAAGATGAAAAAAGAAAAAGAAAAAAGAAATAAAAAATAAAAAATCTTGACATCACTTTGCAGGTTCCTTCTCAGCCACTTCCAGTGAATCAAGGTCAACCATGTGTATCGGTAATCAAATAGATGTGTGGACAACCTTCCCAAGGAAGGTTGCTCCTTATCAGATGATTTTGTTGTTTTAGATAGTTGTCATTTTGCTGAACTATGTATAATTTTGGATTCAGATGCTACTGGTTTGTACTCTTTAAGGCTTTCAGCTACAACTCTGGTTACTTTGGCTAGTTAATCTAATGCACTATCCTTTTAACCCAAAAGAAAAAAAAAAAAAAAATCAGTTAAAATGGAAAATAGACACGCTTTAAAAATATTTTTTTTTGAAACCACGCTTTAAAAATATTGAACAATAAAAAAAAACACAAAATAAAACAAAACAAAAAAAAATCATATATTAACTTACTCTGTAATTTTTCAGGAACGTGAGTTTTTTTTTAGTTTAACTCTTACAATTTCATAATTTAAAACAGTAATAATAATTGTGAATTGAGACTTACTGTGTTTGCCTTATTAATTTCTCTTTTGTATGCCCAGTACCATTACCCCATTAGATCAGTTCCTTAAAATCCTCCCATTAAATTAATTTAGTGCTTTTGATGCTAACATTAACGGTAGAATTGATGGAGCTCTTACAATGGATTTGGAAAGTCATTTACATAAGTAAGAAAACATTTTAGCTTTCTCCATTACCTTCGATTGATATATATATATATATATATAAGGGTATCCAGATCTATTCGAGTTATTATTTTCTTATGCATGTGCAGTCCCCTTGTCTCACACACACCTGGTTATTACAGGAAGGAATCTCTTGGGGGTGACTGAAAGAAATTTCGAACTTAGAATCTCATAGATATCATGAAATCTTAGGAACCACTTATCTAATCCTTGGGTTACCTTCAATTGGTTTGAAGAGTGTGAAATTGGAAGTTTCAGATTTAATAGATAGGGAAATTTGTCTATCTTTCTCTAATTAATACATTTCTTTTCAATGAACTTGAAAAGAATATATATTAAGCACACAGTCCTTCACTCTAAAATGCTATTATGACATAACCATGAAAGTGTTCATCGTCCTTATCGAGTCTCTGTGAAGGCAAAGCCAGATAAGTGAAGATGAAAGTAGAGTCTTCATGTGGAAAAGTATAAAGTTTTTCCATGTGAGCAACGGCGGAGGTACGTATAGCATTGAAGGGGCCATGACCCCCCCAAAACTATTGAGGCCCTTTATAATAATATACAAAAATAAGCTGCACTTTTACAAAAAGAAGCTGGGCTTTAACAATTGTACCAATTCCCCCCCCCCCCCCAACAAATTTCATGGAAACCAGCCCACCCTTTGAAATCTGGCAATGATACAACACTCCACTATTAGTTTTTATGTACACCCCACCCAAATAAAACAAACGCTTTTAACAAAACCTAATAAATGCCTAGTTGCCATGTGTCCATCCGTTTTATTTATATGTATTCTATATTCAATTTTGAAGTGCATCGTTTGAGCAAGGGTGGAGGCACATATAGCATTGGAGGGGCCATGACCCCCCAAAACTATTGAGGCCCTTTATAATAATATATAAAAATAAGCCGCACTTTTACAAAAAGAAGCTGGGCTTTAACAATTGTACCAATTCCCCCCCTCCCCCCCCCCCCCCCCCCCCTTCTCCCAAAAAAACAAATTTCATGGAAACCAGTCCACCCTTTGAAATCTAGCAATGATACAACACTCCACTATTAGTTTTTATGTACACCCCACCCAAATAAAACAAACGCTTTTTACAAAGCCTAATAAATGCCTAGTTGCCATGTGTCCATCCGTTTTATTTATATGTATTCTATATTCAATTTTGAAGTGCATTGTGCACATTGCATTGCTTGAATCTATGAGGTGATATCCGCCCACAAATTTGATTTTTTTTTTTTTTGAAAGATCAAAGTTGAACATATCTTTTATAGGAAATGTTTTTTTTTTTTTTTTTCATGTTTATAGCAAATTACTCATTTTATGCACTGATTTGAGTTTAGAAATATTATTTGATTTCAACGATGAATTGTATATAATATATGTATGAGTTATGACTAACATATGGTTATGTAATTCGGCCCCCCAAATAAAAAATCTTGCTTACACCCCTGCATCTGAGGCATTTCTTAATATTTTATTTATTTAGACTTCCACCTCAACAAAGTTTATATTTATATAAAAATATTAGTTCCTTAAATTAGCCAATTAAGTAAATGCATATATTAATTATCGAAAGTTGAACATAGCTTTTATAGGAAATGGGGTTTTTTTTTTTTTTTTTTTTGGGTTCATGTTTATAGCAAATTACTCATTTTATGCACTGATTTGAGTTTAGAAATATTATTTGATTTCAACGATGAATTGTATATAATATATGTATGAGTTATGACTAACATATGGTTATGTAATTCGGCCCCCTAAATAAAAAATCTTGCTTACACCCCTGCATCTAAGGCATTTCTTAATATTTTATTTATTTAGGCTTCCACCTCAACAAAGTTTATATTTATATAAAAATATTAGTTCCTTAAATTAGCCAATTAAGTAAATGCATATTAATTATCAAAAGTTGTGTAAATGGGTTATAATTTGCTAACCTGACCTAACCCGAATTTGAATTTTTTTACTCAAAGCAAAAACGGGTTGACCCGACCCGACTTGTTTCAACCCTTTTTTTGCAAGTCAACCCAACCCAACCTAACCCATGACCCAAACCATTTTTTTAAAATTTTTTTGGTAAAAAAAAATAAAATTAAGATAATATTGGTTTAATTGTTTGTTGTGAGTTTTAAGGAAACAATTGAAACCTTTACATAACTGCATGCAAATGAATTGAAAGACGAATGGTTGAGACATTCTGTAATGAGTAAATATTTTTAAATATCAAATAACAAAGTACGTGCCAAAATAATCTAGTTATAATAGAGTTAAAAACATATATTTAAAATTATAGACACGTATGAGAAACATTCATAAGTGTGAAAAGAGTGAAGCCAAAGTATCAATGAAATTAGCATAAATTATGAATATTTAGGCCTATTTTTTTTAATAATTCATGTAAAAAATAAATGGTTTTTCAAAATAAATTATAATATTTCTTGAAGTGTGTGTTGCTCAACAATGATATGATATTCATAAAAGAGATTATGTATAAATAAGTAAATAATCCAACTTTAATATATATTCTCTAATTGAAATAAAGTGTCAACCACAATTAATAATAGATTATAAAATTAGTTTTTAAGGATGTAAAATTCTTATATGTTTTTTTTTTGGGTCAAATATTAGTTATCCAATAAGGCATTTGTAATTTTGTTTTATGTTTTTAGATTTTGATATTGTGTAGAAATGAAACTTGTGCATTTGTTTTACTTATCCTCTGTGCTATTTTGTTTTGGTTAGTAATACTAGGATTTGTATAATTTTAAAATTATTGAACAAGTATTAATTTATTTAGTTGAACTCATTTTTTATATGAGTGGTGAATTTAAAGTAATGCATTTTACATCAAGTAATTTGCTGATTGACTTTTCAAATGGCAAATATATGTTATTTACTTTATAAAAAAAAAAAATTATGTGGAAAATACGAGTTAACCCGACCTAACCCGTAGCCTGCAACCTGATTGACTTGACCCGTTTCTAACCCGCTTAAAATAACACGTTTTTTTACCCTGATTGACCCACAACCCAATTGATTTGACCCGACTTGCCCATTTGCCACGTTTATAAATGTGCATTAGTTTTTTATATTAAAGGAATTTATATGAATATTTTTATAAATTTTATACAACAAATTATTTTTATTTGGAATAATAATAATTGATTTAGAATATGATATTTTCCTCATGTTTAACTGCTTTTAACATTGTTGTATTTATTCTATGTAATTAGAAAGATTATTAATAAAATAAATACATTTATTTTGTTATATTAATTATTTTAATAAGTGAAGTGGTTTAAAAAAAAAAGTGAAGTAATTATTTAAGTATAATAAATTCTGATGTCATTTTTCTAAGATAAATAGAAAATTACAAAAACTTATTGGTGTTTTGGTATAATGAATAAGAAATTTGGTGAGCACACTCCATAAGTTGAAACCCTCTATTAAAAAAAAATGACACTAAACCAAAAAAAAAAAAAAAATGCAAAAAGGCAAAAAAGGCAAGTAATAATAAGTAATAATTAATGGAAAGGATTAATTTAAACATAAATCTTATCTTAGGAACTAAAATATTACCATCAATCAAAAAAAAAATATATATATATACACACATTAAACCTATCAAAAAAAAAAAAAATTATATATATATATATATGTAATTTTTTTTTTTTTTTAGAATGAAATATATATATATTATATATTAAACCTATCCAAAAAAAAAAATTAAATTAAATTAAAATACCCGAAACCGACCGAACTAAGATATACAATATTAAGTATACATTAGGATAGCATAGGTTAAATTTAGTACAGTCCTATTATTACGCTAAACAGACAGACTTCATTTTGCTTTTCAAAATTTCAAATTCTCGAATCTCCAACGTCTCCTTTTCCCTCCGCCACCGTCTCCGTCGTCCGCCCCGTCGTCCGCTCTGCCCTCTACTGGTAAGTGTTAAGAACCCTCTCTTTTCTCTGCATTTGGGATAGTTTTCTCTTTATGTTTAATGTTTGTTTGCTAAGAAAATATGTTAAAAAGAAACCCCTAAAAACCGACCGAGCACCGATAGTCGCTTTTGGGTTTTTGTTGTTGTATCGGTCTTTTGGGTTTTTGTTGTTGTATCGGTGTTTTTTGGATTTTTGTAGTAGTATCGGTGTTTTGGGTTTTTGTTGTTGTTGTTGTATCGCACTCCATAGCTATTTATGCTTCCATTAGATGGTACATGTGTTTGATGCGATGGTAGCATGTGACTTTAGGGCCTGTTTGGATTGGTTGGTCAATTGTTGGTTACAATGATATCTTTTGTGTGTGAATGTGAAAGTACTATATGATAAATTTATTTATTTTATAGGGAAATACTATCTAGTTGATTCTAGATACCCTATGATAAAAGGCTATTTGCAGCCATACAAGGGAGCTAACACACCATTTTGCAGATATTTGACAAAGAAGCGGAGGACTAGAGGATCAAGAGGCATACAAGAAAATTTTATCAAACTACATCACAAGGGTTCAAGCGATAGCCTAGTCATATTGGCATCTTTTGTGGTGCCCCACGTTTGTGGTTTGAATCTCCTCTCTCACTACTCTACTTAGAGCTTTGCTCTTTGCCATTGTGGCCCCCCGTCTCTTCCTCTCAGGACGTCTGGCTTGGAAAGCAATTGGTCATTTGTTGATGTTATTAAGATTGTAATGTAGTTTGACTAGATTTTTTATTGTAATTTTCTTTAAGGCACTATGTTCTCCCTAGTATATACTCTCTTTTGTAAATATTTTATTATCAATATATCTACCGATATGTTACAAGAAAAAGGTAGTGATGAGCAAAAAAAATGAGATCTTTCTCTAGATGATTGTTTTTCGTGAAAACATTTCTGAATTCATTTTTGGGTTGTAATTATTAGTACTTGTCTTTTTATAAATATATTTTTTAATATCGTGTAGTAATTTAAACATGGATTATTGGTATGTACTTGATTTTCTTTTTTATTTGAACCAATTTGAGCTAACATTGCTCAACACTTAACTCTTGCACTATTGTTTTGTGTAAATGAGTGTTGCACAAAGCAGCCCACATGTTATCATATGAACAATTCACTAATAAATTTAATGGGTGTTAAATTATATTATAAAAAAAAGTATATATATATATATATACACACACACACACGAAAGGGGTACATTCAATACTTTAGATGGGTTCCATGTTAAACCGTATGGTGGATTTTGTGTATTTTTATTATGTTGCATGCCAAATACCTCATACTTTTTATTTGAATAATTTCCACAAGTCAGTGGTTATTGCTTGCTTTTATTATAAAAGATGTCATAGAAAGAGAAAAACCAAATTAGTCAATACCCATTTTAGTTTAATAAGAGTAATGAAATGTCTCAATACAATTGAATATTGGTATATCATTTCGAGATTATATTCATAAACTAATATATTTTATTAGACTTGGAAATTAGAACCCAAGTATTCTATTAAGAAGTTAATAAATATTCTATTAAATTTGGTTCAATATATATTTATTTCCATATAAATATAAGAAGAAGAAGAAGAAGAAGAGTTGGGGTTGGATCATGGTGGTTATCTGTAAGTATTGACAAAAGCAAAAACTGGAAGCCAATGTCATGTCATCAAGGACTCCATTTCCCTTCCTATCCACTATATAGGACTTTTACTCCTCTGGTCCCTTTTCAGAAATCAAAACTTGATGACAAATAATAAGCATTTCTCATTAGTAATAGTACTATAGTTTCTTTTTTGCTTGCAACTTTGATAGAGAATGAGAATTACAAAAACCCAACACTAGTTGGTTGATTCTAGTACTGGAACAATGTAGCAATAAGGAAGAATGCAAAAAAAAAAAAAAAAAGTCATGTTTTGGCTGTTGATTAGCTCAAAAAAAAAGCTCCACCATTGGCTGACAATAGCTTGATTAAGGATGTCTTGTGTTTGTAGGATCCTACACTAACTGATATGGTTTTAGAGAGAGAGATCAGAAAGTCAGAGAAAGACAAGAAAAGTAGGAAATATCTTATTATAGGACCAGGAGCACACACTTTTACAGTCTTACCGCCCTCTGGTCCCTGGTCAAAACTCAAAATAAAACTTGATGACAAATAATAAGTCTTTCTCATCGGTAATCGTACTTTCTGGTTTGGTTTGCATGTAACTTTGACAGAGAATGAGAATTACAAAAAACCAACACTAGTTGGTGATTCTAGTACTGGAACAATGTAGCAATAAGAAAGAATGTTACAAAAACAGTCATGTTTTAGCTGTTAATAGCTCAAAAGGCTGAACCATTGGGCTGACACTAGCTTGATTATCTTGTGTTTGGATCTTGCACTAATTGATGTGGTTTTAGAGAGAGACCCGGGAGTTAGAAAGATTAACAAGAAAAGTAAGAGACCTGTTATTGCTTGATTCCTCTGCTACTTAAGGATTGTAATGGAAATTTTAGTACATGAAATTGAGGCCTGGTTTTAGACTATTAGTTGACCTGTTGTATAATGCAGCAGAAAGTATGGGCAATTGGATCAGTGTTTCTTATGACTTATCTACTTTCCCTGTTTTGTTCTGTCACTTAAACTGTAATTGGTTCCTCTTTGGAAGTCGGAACTCAAAAGCTGGAAATATTTATTCCCACATCACTGTTGAATTTATTTTCATGGAACAAAAGAGTCTGTGCAAATGTGTAAGTTTGTGTACTTTAAAATGAACTTGCTAGCAATTTGAATGGAAATTTTTTTTATGTAAGAATCTTGAAGCAAATTAATTTTCTGGAACAGTCCCTCCAGAATATTGGAATTTGGTTAACTTAGAAACCTTGTAAGTTCTAAGCCAATAAGTTACTTGTTCATACTAGTCAGTCTATCATTCTGAATGTTAATTTGCCTATTTGACCTGTATTTGCAATTTCGTGTTACTGTTGTTCTGTTTGTTGGGGTTTGCTGATATGTCTGCAAGTTGTAACTTTGTGTCAATCAAAGTTTTCTGAATTATCCACCAAAAAAAAAAAAACTTTCAATTGATTAGTAACAAGCTCCTAGCTTTTTGACAGCTCACTAACAACTCACTAGTTAGTCACATGCCCATGTGAATTATTATATGTGCTATTAGCAAATTAGTTATTGGCAATATCCCCCATTTGCTATCATCTAGCACGCGCATATATCTGATACCTATACACAACCTTCACCAGTGCCAATCTGCACACTGCTGCACTAACTCTTCTACACTGCGGCATTGCTCCACTTATACTATACTGCTCCAGGCTATAATTATGACTTTAGTACTGCTTTATTGGGCTCCAGCACCATATAGCAACAGTAGCTTGGCATCACAGCAGCTTAACAGTTGAAGTTTCATGACACTTGAATCACTTGAACACTATGCACTTGCAATAGGACACTAGCAACTAACATTCTCCATTGAGCAGCAGCATACACAGCACACTGCACACACATGAACTCACTGCAGCAGCAAAGCAGAATCAGGGCACTTACACAGTGGCCTCTCAGCCCAATCAGCAGCATCAATAGCACAGCACCAGCACTAAGCATGATAGTAAGCTAAGCTAATGTCTCATAGTAGACACAACCTTAGCACAACAACACTTTAGGTTCCTAACATCATTGCAGCTGCAAATAATAATCTGGATAAGGCCTGCCAATGACAGCTTTGAAGAGAATAAACAAACAACCAATGTGGAAATGAATTCTACTTCTAATTACTTGTGAAAATAAACTCTAATTCTAATTACTTGCCATGTGACACTAATTACTTTCTATGTGACAAAATGACAGACAAAAGTTTATCCCTGTGGAGAACCAGGATCATTGCTGAGATGATGGATACTAGAAAGCTTTCTGAGTGTGAATTAGATGATGTCTACAAGTTCCACAGAAAAGATGCGCAGAAAATGATAAGGTAAGTATGGCAACATGTATTTGCATGATAATGATGTTTTTTTTTTTTTTCATTTAAGTTTTATGTTATTACATACCACAAAAACTTCTCTTCTCATCTGAGATTATCATTAACAGGACAGTATCCCTGTACTCAAGAGCAGCCAATGATGCATATCAAAGAGGTGATTGTGTTTCCGGTCATCATTACTCATTGATGGCTCAAGAAGCACAATTCGTTGCTAATTGTCTCAACGCTAGGGCAGCCATGGAAATATTCAAATCCGTGAATAGAACGGACGATTTATGGAGATTGGATTTGCATGGTCTTCATGCAAATGAAGCCATTCGAGCTTTGCAATGCCGTCTGCAACAAATTGAACTATCAGGGCAGAGGCCAAAACCATTAGAGGTCATCACAGGTAGAGGTAAACACAGCCGAGGAGCTCCTGTCATTCCAGCAACTGTGACGAACTACCTTAAGGAATGCAGATACCGTTTCTATGAATTGCGGGCAGGAGCGATAGCAGTTCGGCCCAAGTTTGTAGAGCTAAAGTGAAGAGATTCTTAGCAAGCCAAACGATTATCTGAGCTGCTGCTAGTTGTGGAGGTCCTTGCTTGAATCATTTATTCTTTGCAGATGATTGTTGCATCTTTGGGAAAGCATCAAGTCTGACTTGTGATGAGATTCTTCGCGTTTTTTACTGTTATGAGAAACTGTCAGGTTGTTAACAGAGCAAAAACCCAAGTTTTCTTCGGTTCAAATGTGCAGAAATCTGACCGTGATTCATTTACAACTCTGTTGGTTGGTCAAGAAACAAACAGTTTTGATCGTTATTTGGGGTTCCAGCTTTTATTGGTCGCTCTAGATGTGCTGCATTTGAAGGTTTAAAATGCCAAGTATTGCTGGGAAGGAAGTTTTGGTAAAGTCTGTCATACAAGCCCATCCCTTCTTATGTGTTTCTCCTAACTCCCTGTGAGGTTATGTAAGGAACTCACTTAAATGACAGCTGCTTAGTGGTGGGGGCAGAAGCATTCAGAACTGAAGATGCATTGGGCTAAATGGGACAACTTATGTGTTTCTAAACGCAATGGTGGATTGGGTTTCAGGTAGCTGCAATATTTTAATCTTGCTATGTTGGCTAAGCAAGGGTAGAAAATTTTGAATGATCCAGACTCAATCTTAGCAAGAATTTGGAAGGCCAAATACTATATTCACTGTTCTTTCCTTCAAGCCAAGTTGGGTCATGCTCCATCATATACTTGGTGAAGCGTATTAGCTGGAAGGAAAATACTGAAATAGGGATTGTGTTGGTGGATTGGAAATGGGGAGACTGTATTTTCAAAGATAGATGGCTTCCTGCTGCAGAATCTCATTGGATACTATCACCTGTAGTTACTTTCATGGTGCGGATTGTTCTCTTTGTTGGAGTCTCTCAGCTCTTCATTCTGAGGCTTCTCCTTAATATGGACCATGATTACGGGGTGATTCTGAAAATGCGACTCACACTGGTCTGGATGGTGCTTCTTCATCAATGAACCAAATAGTTTCTGAAATTCCTGTTCCAGCAACCACTACTGATGGTGGTTCTCTGATTGGAGCAGTTGAAAACACTGATGACAGGTGGCTACGGATGATGTCAGGGTACTGAGAATGCTCTGGTTGTTTTTCGGGCTCACATTTTACTCTGCAACGTATTTTTATGCAAATGAGTTGGAAAATTCTTCTCAGCCTAAGATGAAGCATCCAAAACTTGAAAAAGGAAAAAGATCCCAAGGTTCTATTTTTATCCAAAACAAACTTCTTGCTATTGCTTTTTCTCTGAATAAGTTGGTCTTGCATTGTATTGGTCTGCAGATGTGGATCTTACAGTTTCGTCCTATTCTCAGTCTCTTGTTGATACTGTTATAAATGATGTTGGAGGTGCTTTGCGCTTTACTGGTTTTTATGGCCAACCAGATTCCTTAAAACATAAGGAGAGTTAGTCGCTGTTAAGGCATTGCATGGAATTCAGTCTTTGCCATTGTTATGTGCAGGTGATTGGAAAACTCTTGGGGCCTCATGAAGCTTTGGAGGTGCTGTTAGACCATCATGGCAATTTAAATCATTTAGGAGAGTAATGCAGGATTGTGCTAAGTCTGAGTTGGACTTTAGAGGCTTCCCTCTCACTTGGTGTAACAATGATTTTGATTCTACATGTACTTGTGCTCGCCTTGATAAAGCATTGGCTTCTGCCTCTTGGATTGAGTTGTTTCCTTCTACTGTTGTTGAGCATGTTCCTTCAACTGGTTAAGACCACTATGTTATTTTTATTCCTCTTGACTCTGGTCCTTCGGCAATGTACAAGGAAGCCTTTCAGTTTTGAAATGGCTTGGTTATCTGATCCAAGTTGTGAAGCACTAATTGAGGAGGTGTGGACTTCTGTGAATGTGATGGGCAGCCCCTTGTATAGAGTTCGTGAACGTTTGTAGGCCTGTAGAAGACATTGGCAGAGACTTCGCTTTGGTAATATTTAAAATCAAATTATTACAGGACAACAAGAACTTTTATGATTGGTGTGCAAGCTAACACTTTAAAGAAGCAGATTGAAGACTTTTTGGATAAAGAAGAAACAATGTGGTGCCAGTGCTCAAGGATGAGAGACAATATGAGTAGAGCTTATACACGTCCAACCCCGTTCAACCAGGTGTATCCCTGATATTGCAGTCTCTCTCTCTCTCACATGCACACACGCGCACACACACACACACATGTATAACATTTTATATGAATTGTATTTTTGTCTCGATGAAAATAATCTAGTCACAGTGCAAACAAAAAATTAATCATTTTACTTTACTAATGAATATCTATATATAAAAGAAAAATTATAACAGAAAAAAGTAATTAAAATAGATTAATAAAGCATAGACTTCCATTCAATTTATTGGCAGAAATCCATGCTCCAATTACAACAATAACCAGAGAGACAATTTCAAAATCCACCCACGCAGGATGATTTCTGAGTTACAGGTGTTAGACATGCTTTTGTCATCTTTGCACCTGGTACCATCACAATGTGCTGTACTAGTGCTATATATCTCGCTCCTAATATTCTTTTCATCACAAGGCTGTTCAATATCCCATACCACATTCTTTGCCTTATCCTCAATCACCTTACTAAATTGAATCAAAACAACAAAATTCTATTGAGGTTTAGCTTTATCTCAATCCCTTGAAGAATGAGGCCACCCTTCCAGTCACCACCTTTGACCTCCAAAATGCTCATTTCAAGTTCCCCATGATCTTCTCCTGATCCATTGAAGAACTCACCCAACTCAGTCTCCAGCCACCCATCTACTCTCTCCCTGGGATACTTGAGGCCATCCAGCTCCTTGTTTTCTCTAGGTTGTGGCTGTGGTGCTTGAAACACCAGAATGCTGCTGCGGTCACTGTTAAAAAACCCAACTCTTTCTGCATCCAAATAGACAGTCTGCTTATGAATTTCACCTCCAACAAGTCCAACCACAGCCTCAATAGGTTGGAATTCAAATACATATCACCCTGTAGTTGTCTTGAACACAAGGTAAGCTGTAGACAGTGTGGCCGGGGACAGCATTCAAGTTTTAATCCTGCCATGGATTTCCAGCCAACACACACTAATAAGCTCAGCCACTGTAGGGAGCCTGTTTAATTTGTGCATGTAATTGAAGAAATAAGCTAATCATATATAGCAAGTATGCTGCTTGAGTGGTTGCCTTCTTTGGCTTAAAAATTAAATTTGACAAAACTTAAAAAAAAAATTGTAATACTAAAAAAAATCGTACATAAGTTAAATGAACTCAATAAATTGACACAAAACTCTGTCAAAAAATTCTGAGTGCTTATAATAATAGTTACATATTATTATTATTATTATTATTATTATTATTATGAGTAAAGCTTTATGATCATGTTGTGTGGTTTTTTCTAAGAATGATGATGCAGAAAGTAGGCTTTGGTGAGAGCTGGATCAATTTGGTTCTGTGTGTATCTCTACTGCTACATACTTTGTTTTAATCGATGGTTCTCCAAAAGGTTTTTTCAGTTCCAGCAGAGAATTAAGCCAAGGTGACCCTATCTCCCCATATATCTTTCTTCTTTGTGCAGGACTATCAAGCCAAGTAACACAATCTGAGCAATCCAAACGATTATCTGGAGCTGCCGCTAGTTGCAGAGATCCTTGTTTGAATCAATTATTCTTTGCAGACGATTGTGTCATCTTTGGGAAAGCATCATGTCTGACTTGTGATGAGATTCTTCGTGTTTTTGACTGTTATGAGAAACTGTCAGGTTGCTAACAGAGCAAAAACCCAAGTTTTCTTCAGTTCAAATATGCAGAAATCTGACCGTGATTCATTTACAACTCTGTTGGTTGGTCAAGAAACAAATAGTTTTGGTTGTTATTTGGGGTTCCAGCTTTTATTTGTCGCTCTAGACATGCTTCATTTGAAGGTTTAAAATCCCAAGTATTGCTGGGAAGGAAGTTTTGATAAAGTCTGCCATACAAGCCCATCCCTTCTTATGTGTTTCTTCGAACTCCCTTTGAGGTTATTTAAGGAACTCACTCAAATGACAGCTGCTTAGTGGTGGGGGCAGAAGCATTCAAAACTGAAGATGCATTGGGCTAAATGGGACAACTTATGTGTTTCTAAACGCAATGGTGGATTGGGTTTCAGGGAGCTGCAATCTTTTAATCTTGCTATGTTGGCTAAGCAAGGGTGGAAATTTTTGAATGATCCAGACTCAATCTTAGCAAGAATTTGGAAGGCCAAATACAAACCTCAGTGTTCTTTCCTTCAAGCCAAGTTGGGTCATGCTCCATCATATACTTGGTGAAGGGTATTAGCTGGAAGGAAAATACTGAAATAGGGATTGTGTTGGTGGATTGGAAATGGGGAGACTGTATTTTCAAAGATAAGATGGCTTCCTGCTGCTGAATCTCATCGAATACTATCACCTGTAGTTACTTTCATGGGGCAAAGGACTGTTCTCTTTGTTTGAGTCTCTCGGCTCTTTATTCTGAGGCTTCTCTTTAATATGGACTATGTTTAAGGGGTGATTTTGAAAATGCGTCTCACACTGGTTTGGATGGTGCTTCTTCATCAATGAACCAAGCAGTTTCTGAAATTCCTGTTCCTGCAACCGCTACTGATGGTGGTTCTCTGTGTGGAGCAGTTGAAAAAACTGATGACAGGGTGGCTATGGATGTTATCAGGGGTACTGAGAATGTTCCGTTTGTTTTTGGGCTCACATATTACTCTACAACGTATTTTTATGCAAATGAGTTGGACAATTCTTCTCAGCCTGAGATGAAGCATCCAAAACTTGAAAACGGAAAAAGATCCCAAGGTTCTTTTTTTATCTGAAACAAACTTCTTGCTATTGATTTTGCTGTGAATAAGTTGGTCTTTATGGTGGCCTTGCTTTGTATTGGTCTGCGGATGTGGATCGTATAGTTTCATCTTATTCTCGGTCTCATGTTGATACCATTATAAATGATGTTGGAGGTGCTTTCTTTACTGGTTTTTATGGCCAACCAGATTCCTCAAAACATAAGGAGAGTTAGTCGCTGTTAAGGCATTGCATGGAATTCAGTCTTTGCCATTGTTACGTGCAGGTGATTTTAAAGAACTCTTGGGGCTTCATGAAGCTTTGGAGGTGCTGTTAGACCATCCTGGCAATTTAAATTAGTTAGGAGAGTAATGGAGGACTGTGCTAAGTCTGAGTTGGACTTTAGAGGCTCCCCTCTCACTTGGTGTAACAATGATTTTGATTCTACATGTACTTGTGCTCGCCTAGATAGAGCATTGCCTTCTGCCTCTTGGATTGAGATGTTTCCTTCTACTGTTTTTGAGCATGTTCCTTCAACTGGTTCAGACCACTCTGTTATTTTTATTCCTCTTGACTCTGGTCCTTCAGCAATGTACAAGGAAGCCTTTTAGCTTTGAAATGGCTTAATTTTCTGATCCAAGTTGTGAAGCACTAGTTTAGGAGGTGTGGACTTCTGTGAATATGATGGGCAGCCCCTTGTATAGAGTTTGTGAACGTTTGTAGGCCTGTAGAAGATGTTGGCAGAGACTTGCTTTGGTCAAATTTAAAATTAAATTTGTAACGGAGAACAAGAGCTTCAGGTTATTGATCATTCTCCCAATCCTGTGATTGGTGTGCAAGCTAACACTCTAAAGAAGCAGATTGAAGACTTTTTGGATAAAGAAGAAACAATGTGGTGCCAGTGCTCGAGGGTGAGAGATGATATGTGTAGAGCTTATACCCGTCCAACCCCGTTCAACCAGGTGTATCCCTGATATTGCAGTCTCTCTCTCTCTCACACACACACACGCATATATAACATTTTATTTGAATTATATTTTTGTCTCGATGAAAATAATCTAGTCACAGTGCAAACAAAAAAGTAATCATTTTACTTTACGAATGAATGTCTATATATAAAAGAAAAATTATAGCAGAAAAATTAATTAAAATAGATGAATAAAGCATAGACTTCCATTCAATTTATTGGCTGAAATCCATGTTCCAATTACAACAATAAGCATAGAGACATAAAATTTTAAAATCCACCCATGCAGGATGATTTCTGAGTTACAGGTGTTAGACATGCTTTTGTCATCTTTGCACCTGGCACCATCACAATGTGCTAGTACCCATCTACTCTCTCCTTGGGATACTTGAGGCCATCCAGTTCCTCGTTTTCTCTAGGTTGTGGCTGTGGTGCGTGAAATCCCATAATGCTGCTGCGGCCGCTGTTAAAAAACCCAACTCACATTGGTAATATCTGGAATCGCAGCCTTCGCCCTCTTTCTGCTTCCAAACAGACAGACTGCTTATGAATTTCGCCTCCAACAAGTCCAAGCACGGCCTTAATAGGTTGGAATTCAAATCCATATGATGCTGTAGTTGTCTTGAACTCAAGGTAAGCTGTATACAGTGTGGCCAGGGACAGCATACAAGTGTTAATCCTACCACAGATTTCCAGCCAACACACACTGGTGAGTTCAGCCACCTTAGGGAACCTGTTTAATTTGTGCATGTAATTGAAGAAATCAGCTAATCATATAGAGCACGTATGCTGCCTCAGTAGTTGCCTTCAAAACTTTGAAAAAAAAAATAACATTTCAAAAAATCGTACATAAGTTAAATGAACTCTATAAATTGGCACAAAACTCTGTCAACAAATGCTGAGTGCTTATAATAATAGTTACATAATATTATTATTATTTTTTTTTAATTATGAGTAAAGCTTTATGATCATGTTAAGTGGTCTCTTTTAAGAATGATGGTGCAGAAGTTAGGCTATGGTGAGTGCTGGATCAATTTGGTTCTGGAGTGTATCTCTACTCCTACATACTTGGTTTTAATCAATGGTTCTCCAAAAGGACTTTTCAGTTCCAGCAGAGGATTACGCCAAGGTAACCTTATCTCCCCATATATCTTTCTTCTTTGTGCAGGACTATCAACCTGATTAACACAATCTTAGCAAGCCAAATGATTATCTGGAGCTGCTGCTAGTTGTGGAGGTCCCTGTTTGAATCATTTATTCTTTGCAGATGATTGTGTCATCTTTGGGAATGCATCAAATCCGACTTGTGATGAGGTTCTTCATGTTTTTGGCTGTTATGAGAAACCTTCAGGTCTGGTTGTTAACAGAGCAAAAACCCAAGTTTTCTTCAGTTCAAATGTGCAACAATCTGACTGTGATATATCTACAACTGTGTTGGTTGGTCAAGAAACAAATAGTTTTGATCGTTATTTGGGGTTCCAGCTTTTATTGGTTGCTCAAGATGTGCTGCATTTAAAGATTTAAAATCCCACGTTTGGTGTCGACTATATGGTTGGAAGGAGAAGAATCTGCCTATTGTTGGGAAGGAAGTTTTGATAAAGTCAGTCATACAAGCCATCCCTTCCTATGTTATGAGTTTCTTCCAACTACCTCTACCTGTGAGGTTATGCAAGGAACTCACTCAAACAACAGCTGCTTATTGGTGGAGGCAGAAGCAGTCAGAACAGAAGATGCATTGGGCTATGGGACAACTTATGTGTTTCAAATGCAATGGTGGATTGGGTTTCAGGGAGCTGCAATCTTTTAATCTTGTTATGTTGGCTAAGCAAGGGTGGAAAATTTTGAATGATCCAGACTCAATCTTAGTAAAATTTGGAAGAACAAGTAATATCCTCACTGTTCTTTCCTTCAAGCCAAGTTGGGTCATGCTCCATCATACACTTGGCAAAGTGTATTAGCTGGAAGGAAATACTGAAACAGGGATTGTGTTGGAGGATTGGAAATGGAGAGACAGTATTTTCAAAGATAGATGGCTTCCTGCTGCTGAATCTCAGCGGACACTATCACCTGAAGTTACTTTCATCCTGAAGCTAAGGTTGCTGAGTTGATGGATATGGATACTCATTTCTGGAGGCATGATCTTTTAAGGCAGTCCTTTATGCCTCATGATATTTAGAATATTCCAAGAGTCCCATATGTTTTGGTATTTTTTGGAGTTGAAGATGGAAGTTCAGGTGCAGGAATCTTTGTCTAATGCTGAATCCTCCTCAAATGGCTTATTGGGCACTAGCTTATGAAATTAGATTTGGCATCTACTTGTGTGTTTGCAAGGGAGCTTTACCAGCGAAAGACAACCTACAATGTTGAAAGATCCTTATAGAGAATACCTGTGAACATTGAAAGGCTCATCAAGGAACCTATTCATGCATTATGGTCAAACATGCTCAATTGGTTTGGCAGGAGAGAACTTTACAATTGGACCCTGATACAAGGGATTACCCAGTATCAAGGGATTACACTAGTGGCTGCTTCATGAGCTATTTGATCAATTACGGTCCAATGGGCTGTGTTTGTTCTGCACAATTGTATGGAAAATCTGGACTGTTCAAAACCTGTGCCGAGTGGGTGGGTTGTGGCAAGATCATTTTGTCATACTTCAGCAAGTAGTTCAGCACTTTTAAGGAGTACTCGATAGTTATTCAGACTCAACAACAGCAGACTCACCATTAGATACCTCCCTCTCCAAAGTTTCCTCCATCACAAGGCTACTTATAGCATACTTTGCTTGTTGCCACTGTCGTTCGGACTTGAAAGCAGGGTTGGGGATAATTGTTCATGACTACGAGGGATTGGTCCAAGCTGTTTTTTTTTTTTCACCGCTTCAAAGCTAAGGCTGGGAGACATGCCATTTTAGAGAATATTCTTTCAACTACTTGTTGATTTAGATTTAAAATGTAGCATGGATTTTCTTAGTGCTGTAATCAGTTAACTGTGGTTAAGTTAGCTGTTATTGCAGTTTGTTAAGTTGTTAGAATCTCTTACTTAGATAATTATTTTTCATTCTGTTAGAAGTAATTTGACTTTGTTGGAAGATTTTTTTTCTTGATTAGTGTTTTATTTTACTGTAAATTGTATAGTTTTATCAATTAATGAGAATTGTGTATTTTCTTGTGGCTGGATTTGTGGCATCCTGTTGATATTCTTTATACCAAGTATGGTTACAGAGTAGTATATGATATCGCAAGCAAAGTAATTGGACCCAAACCGATCAAAACTGTCCACAAAATGGAGTAACCGTACCATGCAATGTGTGGTTCTATGATAAAAAAACTGCACAAAACTCCACCATATATATATATATATATATAATAAGTGACCAACTCAGCCTTAGTGCATTTTAATTTCACATTAAAAACGGCTTCATTTTGATTAAATAGAAAATCAAAAGTTCAAAACCTCAATAACTTCTCCATCTCATTCTCACACTCTCACTCTCACAAAATCAAAAGTTCAAATGTTTAATCTTATTTTTCCGTTGTATATATTTTGGTATTTTTAGTTTACTGTCAATTTGTCATAGTTATTAATAGTAAACTAGTAATTGGCCATGACATCTTGAAAAATATATCATTCCAAAACCAACCAAACCGCACCTTGTTCACCGCTCTACAATGCACATCTGACCGCAAAACTGAGGTGCAGTGTGGTGATGGTCTTGGCCAAACCGCACTGCAAACACCCTAACCACTAGTACTATTCTACTAATAAATTTAAGAATGGGCATTGGGTATTGGAATCAAAGAGATAGGGTCAACAACTAAATTCCATAAATAAATAAATCTCAATTGCTTAAACAAAGTAGGTGTGAAAGTGAGAAAACAAAAATTATTCAACTATTTTAAACGAAATGGAAGATAATTATGAGAAGATTATCTCTTCCAAAAAAAAAAAAAATGAAAGATAATTATGAGAGACTAAAATGACAGCCTAATTGTTTGTCGTGTCATGATATATATAAAAGGGAATTCTCTCTAAACAGAAAATGTAATCTTAAAATTCCTTGGATTTCTATTTTTTTCTAAAAACATTATGACTTTGGTGATGGATTTCCGCCATGATACAATGAGACAAAGGAACATAAACAACACTAGAATAAAAATGTACAAGATTTGTAGTCCACGGTGAGCTATCCAAGCTAGTGTTCATAAACAAGTTAGGAGCAATGGTTGCTAGAGATTAAGGCTCTGCCAGAAGACGTACGTCCACCTGACTGAACCCAAACATCTATCAACTGGTTCCTAAACATCTGAATGTCCTTCATCAGCTCGATCTCCCACCTCTTTGTTACTTCTATTTTAGCCTCTCTAGTGCATGTCAAACAACCGGCCATGGGGGCATCTCTATTTTTACAATCAAAATTGAATGACTCCCCTCCAATTTGTTCTTCTATCCTTGCAGCTCTCCTTTTGCAGGATTGGTTGCCAGTTGAAAGACTCTATAATCTATAAAGGTCTGAACTTGGCATATTTTGCTGCTGTTAAGGCTTTCCTTTAGTTCTTAAATGTCAGCTACCTTTCACATGGAAATCAAAATTTTACTATGCACGACCACATTAGTGGCAGGGAAAGGATCTCCCTTGCTTTGTTACTATAAGTCCAAATAGACATAAAATAAAGACAAACATGACCGAGAAGTACTTTAAGTTCTTTAAATTGTCCCTGATTTCCTTCAGCCATCTCTGGATCCAAGATCCAAGCATGAATCAAGTAAGGCAGAATGAAATCACTTCTAATCAAAAAATCAAACCAAACAAACAAAAAAATAGCCTTTTAATAGTTCCAAACAAGTAAAACCCCTTTGCATACTTTAACATAAAGCAAACCATTTTTTATGTAAAGGACAAGGAGGAAATATATAAGAATTAGAATTCTAGTTTATTCATTTTGAACTACCTGTCAATGTGTCATCTGTCACGCCTTTACTAATGAGCGTGTGCTTGTGGACTTCTAAATAAGGACAACCCAAAAGCCTAATTCTGAATGGAAGAAAACAACATGGGATAGAACAGTAAATCAATATACCTTTGAAAGTAAAAATTTCCCATTTCAATGTTTACTTTCTTTCCAACACATGATTTCTACTGCTTTTAAAACACCAACAAAAAAATTGTCTTGCCATTCTTTTTTCGTACATTAAAACCAAGGAACCAAAATAGAACAAGAAGAAAAGAGTACAAGATTCAAGGTTTGCTGCCTGTTATTTAAGCTAATGTTCATAAAAAACTTATGGGCAAGGGTTGCTAGGGATCAAGGCTCTGCGAGGGCATCCGTCCACTTGTCAAACCCAAACATTTGTAAACTGTTGAATGTCATTCACCACAGCCTCTCTATTGGCCAACTTGTCACCTATCTGTTAATTCTAAGGATACTAACAGAGAGAAATCTCAAAGTTTGAAGATACTATGAAGGAAGAGCTGGAAAAACTAGAAGATGCTATGTAATAGCCAATAGGGAACATCTTGAAAGTTGGAATATGTATTTTTGTCGTTTAGTTGATATGTGCCATTCTCATAATCCCATTTCTGATTTTCCTTTTTTTTTTTTTTTTTTTTTTTTTAAATTGATTTATTAAAAACAAAGACATTCACATTTTATTAAGGGGAGGCTATCATTTTGACCATCTAAATACTTTGAAGTAAGAGAACGGATTGTATGTCAAGGAGGAATTCCTAGAGCTTCTAGATCAATAATAGATTCTTTTGCTTAAAATTTTTGTTTTATTTATTTATTTATTTTTATGTTATTTACGATCCTCTTTTGATATTATAGCAATGGGGATCATTTCTAGGTGTGAGGCCTATCAATTTATACATGAATACCATTCATTTTACAATGCTATTAAAAGTTACAAAGTCACTTTTCTTGGTGTTAGGACTTAGGAGGTTCAAAGGGGAATGCAATGTCTACATAGAGCTTTTGTTCATGTATAATATGTATTTGGCTTGCATGCACTAACATACAATTAATGGAATTTATTCTTGAAAATCTGTGGAAATATCTGCCATTGGCAGTGTCATGTTTATTTTGTGAATATCCACAAAAAGATTAAACGGAAGAAAAGGCTCAACTGAAACAACCAGCGATGGACATCTACCTTCTCTATTTTTTCAAAAGAAGCTTGGATCCCCTGTATTTCCTTCTCCTACCCTTGCAACTCGCCAACAGGATTGGTTGCCAGTTGGGACACTCTCTAAAGGTCTACACTTGCTTATCCTGCTGCTATCAAGGTTTTTCTTTGTTTTTTGAACTGTTAGTTACCCTGCATATTGAAATCAACCTTTTACAATACAAGACCATATTAGTGACAGAGAAAGGCTCTTTCTTCAAGGTTGTCTTGTTCCTATAAGTCCAAATAGACCATAAAATAGAGAAATAAGACAATGAGAAGTACTTTAAGATCCCTAAATCTCCCTCACTTTGTCCAGCTATTCAACCATGCCTGAATCAAATAAGGCCGAATGATATCAGTTCTAATGTACAGATCAAACCAAACTAGATTTCTCTAGATGAAAAGGAAAAAAATATATATGGTCTTTCAGTATCTTTGACTCAAAGGACTAAGTACTCAGATGCCTTCTCAATTCTACCCTCAAAAGAAGAAAATTCAATAAAATTCTCCAAAGAACGTCAATCATTTTAGGAGGTAATTGTAACCTACATAACTAGTTCCAAAGCTCAGGGTCTTGACTTATGGTTGTGCTAGTAAGATTAATAAAGGACCTGCCAACTTGGTTTCTACAATTCCTAGTATGCAATAGCCATTATCCTTTTTCAACCAAATAAACCTGAGATTTGGAATGAGGCCTTATGAGCTTGTCAGCAACACAAACAGGAATTTGTAAAATTCTCTCAGAATCATTTTGGCTATAGAGTTTTCAAACTAATTCAGAATTTCACCTGACAGTATCTTTGACTAGCACATATGCCGCAGCATGTAGAGAACCTATGCAATTTCATTTGACATCCCTTTTCCTTTGGGGACATCCAATAAAATATGAACCCTGTGTGTGTGTGTGTGTGAAATGTATTTCATTAGGCTAAAATGACAAAGCAACAATGAAAATGTGACAAAACTTAAATTCTAGACATAATGCATCAACAACAATAACAAGTAGAGTAGGGTTTACAAATCTAAACAGACTACCTTCTCCAATTTTCAACCTTGTCTACACAGTTGTTTGCATGCATGAATTTAATTATTAAAAAGACAAACATGTGAAACAAGCATGGATGGTTTTCCTAGTTTATGATTTAAAATAAGTCCGGGGTTTTTCAAGAATATCAATGTTATGTATAAAATGAGTTTAAACTATTAATATTACAAATCAACATGGCAATGCAAGTGATAGGCTGATACCAGCCTTTCCATTCAAATATGACATTACATATATTTTATTGCCAGTGATAGGCTGATACCAGCCTTTCCATTCAAATATGACATTACATATATTTTATTTAACTCCTAAATGTCTAAAAAAAAAATCAGGGGGAAAAAAATAAAGATAGAAACGAAAAATCTAATTTACAAAAAGATGTCACTTTTAAATGAGATTCAAATATTATTAAGATCTCACCCATGCCTTTGCACAAGCATCACAAGTGAGGATGAGGTTTAAGATGTTTTCCTAACATTGCAAAACAATGGAAGCACATGGCTAAGGCCACTTTGTAATAATTAGTGTTCAAATACTATCTATTATTCACAGTATTTGTTGATTTCCATTAGTGATTGCTACCCTTTTGAACTTTTTCTTCAATTGCAATTATTAATCCTTGGTGCATGCCTCTTTCATCTTCACCTATTTTTTTTTTTTTTTTTTTTTTTGATAAATAACAAAAAATCGTTAATCAAAAGACCCAGGTACACCAGGAGTGTACATGGAAAGGATTACATCAACATCAAAAATTACAATGATCAAGCATAACAAAAAGATTAGAACAAGAAAAAGAAGTAAAAACTAAACACCAATCAAACAAAGAGTGGAGGAGGAGAGATTTAATCTCAAGAATCGACCGTTCCATTCTCTCAAAGCATTTAGTGTTCCTTTCCCACCAAAGACACCATAACACACAATGTGGGACAGCCCTCCACAAGTCTATGTTGCAATGTCTACCGAACGGGTCCTGCCAAGATGTGAATAAATCTGCAACACTTTAACGCATAACCCAAATCACACTAAAAAGGATCCAAACCATATACTATAGCTCGAAAGCAATGGGACAATGAAGAAGAAGATGGTTTACCGATTCCCCGCTTCTTTTACACATATAACACCAATCCATGACAGGGACACCCTTATTCCATAATCTATCAAGGGTCAAAATCTTGCCTAAGGTGACAGTCCATGAAAAGAAAGCAACTCTAGGAGGGATCTTTGAGCGCCACACAGGTTTCCAAGGAAAAAGATTGTCCGAACTTATTCCTCAATCACAATCATAAATCATGGAATTCTGATTTATTCATTTTGAAAAACCTGTCATGCAAACAAAATGAGGTTGCGCTTTTGGAATTTTAAAATGAGGACAGGGACGGTAGGGAGGAGGGTGGGGAGAAATTCATAGTTTGCATACTCTGCAGATCTAAGTACTAGAATCCTTAGATTCGGGAACCTAGAAGTAGGAGGAGGATTGAGAAAAATATTACCTATCAAACCCAGAGACACTAGCACTGTAGAAAGAAGAGACAGAAAGGCAACCCCACCAAATGTTTAGCAATGATTAGATCATGCTTTTGCAAAACATGTGGAATGGTGGCGCGGACCATGTGTCAATATAGAAGGGAAGACATTTGGTGAAGCAACAAATGCGCAATATGTGTAGGAGTATGGGATTGGAAATGGCATAGCGAAGAGTCCAAATTCTAGACATTATATCCAAAAGGCTAAGATTTTGATTATGCCGCCTAATTCCACCCGCTTGACAGAGCACTTGCGGAGACAGTACCTTGGTTTGGTAGAAACGAGAGGCACTTTGTCGAGCAAAGGAGAGGGAACTCTGCAAAACCTTACTCTCAAATTTCTCTACCTCTCTCTTCTCTCTGCTCTCTCTGCTTCTCTCTTCTCTCCACACATTTTGCTTCCAATTCCAAGCTCTGATTCAGTGAGTGTGTGTTTCACTTTGTGGAGTTTCTATGCTTAATGAAAATTTGAGGGAGTGAGAAGTACAATTTAAATGGAAGAAAACAACATGAGATAGAACAATAAACCAGAACGTTTGGTGTTTCCTTGCTTTCAAGCAGATAATTTCTTCTGCTTCTAAAAGAACAACAAAAAGCTTTTTGTTGCAATTCTTTGTTCATCCTAGACAAATTGCTAGGAGTCTCATTGAAAACTCTAATCAAACATATGGTGGGCAATCCATTAATAAATGTACCACAAGAAAAAGATATTGTAGCAACCAATAGCTTGAATTAAGAAAAAAAAGAGTGACTTACAGGGAAAAAAGTTGATTAACCTTCAAGTTTACTTTCACTTAGCTCTTCACTACATTATTTGTATTCACTTGACTCCTCACAATCAAGTTACCGTGGGCCATAAATTCTTTGAGTCTTTCAATCCTTTTTGGGTAAAGTTCATAATTAGAGCTTCAAGCCCCATCATACTCATCACGGATTCGCTTGGCTTTGTAACCTTCCTGTGCTGCCATTGAATTGTCAAAATTATGATGGGGCCAATCCAAGCCCTCATAAGGAGTGATGCTGTTATTGCTTCTCTCAGTTTGTTCGGTTAAGATCTTCTATGTTTTTCTTGTATACCATTTGCAACCCACATTTAGTCATCTCCCAGCCTAGGATTGATTCCAACCCCAAATTGTCAAATTTTATTTTATAAGTTTCTAATTCTAACCCCAAACTGACTGAATCCATTTGCACCAAATTCCCACAATGATTTTATGTCTTTCTTCTCGTAGTATTGAGGAAGCAAATAAGTAGCCAAATATGATATGATAAAGCAATAACTCCGCCAGTGTGTGATGCTAAAGGCATTTTTTTTCCTTTGGCTATCAACCAACAATCAAGAGAACAGTCTTCGTGGATTTGGTGATAGGGAAGAGGACAAAATAAAACACAAACAGCAATCCCATCCACTCATCACACAAAAGAGAATAAGGTTCTTGTATACTAACTTCAGCCCTAATACTTTGATGCCTAAACCACTTTGGAATTTCACTTCCAAGAATAACAATGTCAAATCTAGTGTGAAGAAAGTGTCCCTGAAACATACCACGCATGTTGTTAGAATAGAGAGAGAGAGAGAGAGACCTGAAAGTGCTTTCTAATCACTGCAAAAAAACATGTCAATGAAACCTTGTTTGTCAGCCAATTTATTGCAATTTAAAAGACGAAGTGCTCACCCACATAAAGAATTTAGTTTCAATAGAACTGGTACGTTTCTAGTGAGGTACAACCATATCCCCAAATAATACAAATATTTAATGGAGGCTTTGGCAATAATTGAAGATTCTTGCAATTCTCCACGCACAAAAATCTCAAATTAGATAATTGAGCAATGCTTTCTGGAAGGCAACCAAAATTATTTCCACTTAAACAGATAAAGAGCATTTTCTTTGGTTGAAGGTTAGTACAGAACCATAGAAAACCTTCTATGAGGAGGCTAGATGCACGTCTTGCTAGACTAGCCATTCTAATTGTGACCTACAAATGAGTTCACATATTATATATGTAACGGCATAATAAATAATTCCAATTATAAGGTTTGCAATGGCATGCATATAGGCAACAAGAGTGCAGATTTTACCCTACAATCTATTTAGATTGAGCAAAAATCAGAAGCATAGATGGACTGCGCTTGTCTTGTTCTCTCTTGGCCATGTGACACTTTCTCCTCATGAACAAGTCCAACAATCCTACATCAAGGGGGCAACCAACACATATCACTAAACCAAAATTATCTAATCATTGTTTATTTTATACACTTTTTTTTTTTTATTAAACGAGTAGCTTCAAGAATGGGGATGATTCTCTTACAAATTGTACCAATCCATAAGATTTAATAATACGCATATTAAATTAACTAGGTGTACTAATATAATTATTTGATCAAGGAAACAGACCAGATGAGAGTTGGAATAAGTGCCAATAATGAAGATAAAGCACAGAAAGCAAAATTATATTTTGAAGTAAAAATTATTTAAGTATCCAAAGGAAAGGAAAAAAAATACAAAGCAGCAATCAACAAAACTTTTAATTGTGACTTATGGGTAAAGAAAAAGGACAAGAAGTTCAACAATCTTTCAATGATGCTGTTGTTGAAATAAGTGCCAATAACGAAGATAAGCTGCAGCTAGCAATACTATTTAGAATTTAAAATTAAATCAAGCAAAAGTACAAGTATATGCCAAAGGAAAGGGAAAAAAAGATGACGCAGCAACCAACAAAACTAAGAGTAAGAAGAAAGGCAATGACTTACAAGTAATCAATATAAAAATTAGGAATTAATTTGGATACATTGAATCTCAGAGTTTTTGAACCCGTTTTTCAAATTCCATAAACAATAATCAAGAAATCCAATTACTTACAGAGTATTTGAACTAGTTTTCCAAATTCCATCAACCTTCCAAGTCACTTTCGCTAGATTCCTGCCAATCACCGAGCTCCTCATTGCATTCCAAGTATTCCTCACAATCAGAGTCACCATGTGCCATAAATTCTGTGAACCTTTCATCCCTTTGTGGGTGTGGTAGTTCATTAAAACTTCCTTCTCCACTAGGTCCAGCCCCATCATAATCACCATGGGTACACTTCCCATCCAAGCCCTCATAAGGAATGGTGTTGGTGTTGCTACTTTGAGCCATAGTTCGGTTGAGATCTTCTATGTCTTTCTTGTATACCATACAGAACCCGCATTTCTTCACCTCCATGATTGAACCACAGCTTTCTATTTTAATGCCAATCTGAGTGAATTCATTTGCTTCACATTCCTTCAATAAATCTATGTACTCATCATCCATGAAGGATTGAGGAAGCAAATAAAGTAACCAAATATGATCTGATAAAGCAAAAATTCTCCCAATGTCTGGTGTAACAAACATTACGTTTCCATTCACTACAAACTGACAGGCTAGTGAACAATAGTCAGAGACTTGGTGATGTGGAAGTGAACAGAATACAACACAAACAGCAATCCCCATCCACTCATCACACAAATGAGAAGAAGGTTCCACTTTTATATTCACTTCAGCCCCAATACTTTGATGGATAAACCACTTTGGAATTACACTTCCAGGAATAATGATGTCATATGTCCTATCAAAATATTGAGAGCCATATCTATCGTCAAGAGAGAGTCCCTGAAACATACAAAGCAAGTTGTTTATGCACACAGAGAGAGAGACCTAGAGAGAGAGAGAGAGAGAGAGTGAGAGAGAGACCTGAAGGAGCTTTCTTATCACTACAAAAAATATGTCAATGACACCTTGATTGTCAGCCAGTTTACTGCAATTTGAAAGATAAAGCACTGTCTCACATAAAGAATTAGGTTTTCGTAGATCTGGTACTGTTTCTAGTGAGGTACAACCATATCCCCAAATTTCTACAATACTTAATGGAAGCTTTGGCAATGATCGAAGACTCCTGCAATTATCCAACTCCATCCACCGCAAATTAGATAGTTGACTGATGCTATCAGGAAGGCAAACAAAACTATTTCCACTTAGATTTATTTCTTTTAAAGAGAATAAGGAACCAATATCATTAGGAATTGCACTGAGATTGCAGTCACTTAGATTCAATTCGGTCAAAGAACACAAACCCAATAGAGAGGACAATCTCATAGTATCTAGACTTCTTGGGATTAAATAAAAAAGGAGGAGCTCATACCAAGATCTAGATATAAATGATGATAACCCCTTACATCCACTTAAAGATAGCACTTTAAGATTTTTTAATAGACCAATGGAAGAAGGCACCTCTCTTATGGCAGTTCCACTCACATCCAACTCCTCTACACTTTCAGCGTTCCCCAAATTCTCAGGCAATCTCTCAAGTTTAGAGCATCCAGAAATATCCACATCTTTAAGCAACTTCAAATTAAAAAGGGTGCTTGGTAGACAAGTATGACTTTTGCAATCTCTTATATTCAATAAAACAAGGCTAGTCAAATGCCCAATTGATGTGGGTAGTTTAGTAATAGCAGTGCCATCTAAGTAAAGCATTAATACACGTTGCATGTTTTCTCCAAATTCTGGAATTTTTTTTAGCTTTGAGCAACCGGAAAGAATAAGAATCTCAAGAGACTCCATTTCAAACTTGTTCGGAAGAGTTTTCAAGTTTTTGCTTCCTTTTAGATCAAGAAGAGTAAGCTTTTTAAGAACTCCGATTGAAGGGTGAATCGCACGTATATTTAAACAATCTTCAAGATCCAATTTCTCAAGATTTGGGACTTTGGTGAAATCAGGGGTTTCTATAAGGTTTGAAGACTTGCTTAATTGGATGACTTTCAAACTCCGAAAAGACTATTATAAGCAACCATTAATGAAAAAACAAAAACAAAAAAAAAAAAAAACTATTAGCTTCAACAAAACCTTACAATTTAATTAACTTAAATATAAAGTTGTACAAGGATACTTAAATTACCTTTTCTCCTTTCCAAAGTTGCTCAATGTAGCTACCACACATGTAAAGTTCAACAAGCTCATTTGATTGGAAATTTAATGGCAAAGATTTTGAAGGGTACCCACTCCACTCAAGAAATCTTAAGCCAATAGGAAGATGCTTGGGTTCATGTAGAAGTTGAACATTATTAATAATGAGCAATTTAAGATAATGCATCTTTGAAAAAGATTCGGGATTCCAATATGCCTCTTTTGATTGAGGCAAATTTAGGACCATGCTTTGAATTGCGTCTGTTCCCTAATAATCAAAAACAAAAGGGATTAGTGAATAGCAAAACGTATGATTACCAAAACTACTCAAAGTTGAACTTCTTTGAATAATATAATGGCGTATGTGCTCAAGTTTCTAAATAACCTCTTACCGTGTTTTTTGTTAGTACACTGTCAATGTCTTCAGATGACCATAGAATGCTACGCTTTCCAGGCTCTTCAGGGCACTCCTCATGAACAATTTTCCTGCCCATTTCTTGTAGTAAATCATGCATCCACACCCCAAAACCATTCATTTTTATGAGCGATTTATCAACTAGAACCTCTAATCCAACATCAGGGTATAGGCCAAGATAATCTAGTTTTTTTACTACACTACTTTTGTTCTCATGATTAAAGAAACAGGCAACATGAGGAATATTTTTTTCTCTGTTTCATGTAATCCATCATAACTTATTTTAAGTGCTTGGAAAATTGCACGTTCAGGAAACTCTTTAATTCTCATTAATGTACTTTTCCATTGATTGATGCTTCTATCCAGCAAAAAGGAACCCAAAATCTCAATAGCTAAAGGAAGGCCTTTAGTATATTGTACAACATCTTTGGATAGCTCTAGATAATCTTTGGGAGGATGATCTTTATTAAAAGCTTTCAAACTCAAAAGATGAAGAGCTTCATCATCATTCAATCCTTTAGCTTCGTATATTTCATCTACTCTAAGTACACGTAGTAAATGTCTATCCCTTGTTGTTATGATAACTCTACTACCAGAACCAAACCAGTCATGCTTCCCAACTAACTTTTTCAACTAGTCTAATTGATCTACATCATCAAAAACGATAAGAATTCTTTTACAACGTAATTTATTCTTGATCACAGAAACTCCCTCTTCAGCATCTTGTATACTCATACTTTCATTTAATATTTTTCTAATAAGTTTTTGTTGCAATGGAATTAAACTATGTTTTTAACAAACCTCCCTAACATTAGGGAGAAAGCAACAACCTTCAAACTCCTTTGAAACCATTTCAAAAACGACTCTAGCAAGAGTTGTTTTACCTATTCCCCCCATCCCCCAAACTCCTATAATGCGAACATCATTAGACCCTATAGCCAAACATGACTCCAATTCCTTCACTCTAGATTCTATTCCTACAAGATCTTCAATATCATCTAAGAATGCATAATTTAATTTATGCCATACTTCTCCCACAATATTTTGGATAAGCTGTGCTTCAGAACTGCAACGAAGAGAGAATGATATTTAGTGAGTACCACCCATAAATAGGACCAAAAAAGAAAGTAGGCATCCAATGTTCTATTTTGTTGACTAAAACAAGAAAAATAGATAACTATGTGCAAGGAAAACTTGAAAGAAATACAAATATGTAAATTAATTATATCAGGTCAAAATAGAAAAGAAGCGTAAATATCTATGTCGCTTTACTTAAAGTTCAAAACAAGGTTTAAGATAAGAAGAATATTTATTTTAAGTCTGAACATTTAAAAGCAAATAATATGTCAAATTGGATTACCTATCCTGTAGGTGCCACCCTTTGATATTTGCCACCTCTATTAAAGCAGCTCTCCATGTTTGCACTTTCTCTATGTCATCCTTGAAACATTCTTCATGTTTAGAAAAGGCTTGAGCAAAGGTGCCTGTTTGTTTTCTTACCGTAGATGGATCCACATCATAAAAAATTGGCAAAACTATTGTGGTCATCTCTTTCCTGCATTCAATGATCTTTGCAAGTTCTTTCAAGCACCATGTTGAAGATGCATAGTTCCTTGAGAGAATGACAATTGCAAATCTTGATTCTTCTATTGCTTTCAAGAGCTCCAGTGAAATAGATTTTCCTCTCTCAAGATTTTCCTCATCTCTAAAGGTGAATATGCCTTTTTGTTTCAAAGCAACAAACAGATGGTCCGTAAAACTAGTGCGAGTATCCTCACCTCTAAAACTAAGAAAGACATCATATTTGCACCGCTGTGTTGAAGATGAAAATGATGACGAAGAGGAGGCCTTCTTAGTGCTAATGGCAGACATTGGATATATGTTGGCAAGTATTGAACTACAATAAAGATATAAATAAAATAGAATAAAAATATAGTTTCAATTAAAATTAAAAGGAAAAAAAATTAGAGAAGAAAGGAATGATTTGTTGTGGATTTTTCATTTTAAGGAGGGAGTGAATGGATAAGATAAAAGAGATGAACTTGTATGAAAAGTGAAAACTTACAGATTTGAGAAATGAATTTGCGGTAGTGAGTGTAAAGCTCAAAAATATCTTAGAAACAACATATTTAATTCCTGTTATATAATTGCTTTATTATTAAAGGAACGACCATTATTTTTTCTTTTGTTTGTGAGTATGTGAAAGAGAGGTGGGAGGCATTAATAAAATTAAGGTCACAATAATCTCACAACTACACTAAATTTGCTGAGTACCTTGCACATGGGCCATTACCAAAAAATAATAATAATAATAATAATAATAATAAAAGCTAGTGGGTAGTGAATTACTGAATTAGTGATAGGCCCAAGGGAGGGGTAGTAGGGAAATTGGGCATTGTAAATTCTTGTGAATTTTGTGGTGATCCTAGCATTGCTGGGCATTCACATCCTCTCTTTTCAGCGAAATCAAATTTTTATTTAAAAAAAAAAAAAGTGGGTGTGCAAGCAAGTTTCCCTCTCCTTCCAGGAGTTGCAAACTGAAAATTATTTAAATCACATTTGATCCTATATACAGGTAAAAAACCCTTCCCCTTGTCAACTAAAATTATGTATCCATTTTTAATTTTGTCAAAAGAATACAAGTTATATATCAGATTCACAACTATTCCTGAACAGGCTTACAGTTAAATTTTCACATAATAGTGAAACACAAAAAACGTTGGTAATTTAACAATCAAAGTTGGTATAAGAGGATAAATTTCAGATACTACAAAAACAAAACCCAGGATAAAATCTTTATGCCCCTCTGCTTTCTCATCATCCAATCCAAGTAGAAATTTGAAACGCAAACTAAATATCAATTTCAAAAAAAATAAAAATAAAAGCAAAGAATTCACAAAAAGCATTGCATTGCATATATAAGAGAAGCGAGAGGACCTTGAGGATGCGGATCACGTTGTCCAGGTCGAGAGGAGACGAGTAGGCTTGAACTTGAACGATTGGTGGTTAACAAAAACCATACCGAGTGCTCATCACTCATCAGTTTGAGAAGAAATAAATAATTGAAGGGAAAAACTATAAAGTTTTGTTTACTCTTCATTTTGCCTTTTTAACAACTTCTTCGCTAGCTTTATTTGAGCACTGTGATTGTATAATAAATAAATAAAACACATTTTAGCCTATTAACCTCAAAATACACCCAAATTATGTAAAATTACTTAAAAACACATGATTTTTAACATTTATGCTAGCAATATTTATTTTGTATTTAATTTTTTTTTTTTTTATTAAGAGAATGAAGGAAGAGAGCGAATAGTGATTTTTGTGTGTCAAAAAAGATATAAAAAAAAATTAAAAAATTTTAATATTTTAATGAAATATGGTATAAAGATAAATGATATTTTAAAATAAACACACATTTTTGCATGAGCTTATTCAAATTTGGTGGAATTATTTTTTTAGGCAAGCTATAAATTATATTGCTTTTTTTTATGAACAAAAAAAGTTTCACACGTATGATCATTAACTAGGCCTACTTGAACCCGCAACACTCATGGTGTGGGGCATCCTTGGGTGTGTTAGGACTATCCTCATCATGACATAGTATTTTTACAAAGCGCACGACTCAAATTAAGTAACTCTTAGACATGCAGGTGTGATCCATTCAAAATCTAGATGTCACTGCGATGTGACACGCATAATTACTTTCTTTTTGTGTGTGCTCAGTTCGAGAAAAAAAGAAAATAATAGAGTGTGTGGACTGTATGTTAATGTTATAGAGAACTTGTGGACAGTAATTCCCATTTGATTTTTTTTTATTTTTTTATATATAAGATAGAATTTCTACTCTAGCCTAATTTAAGTGTATATGTATGTGAAGCTCTCTCTTGGAGACTTAAACCCCGGCCCTTACCCCACACACCCCACAAGCATTTATACTTGTGGAGTGACTACCGCACCAAGGGTGCGCGGTGATTCCCATTTGATTGATTGTCATCTTTGTCGTCATTTACTGGGCATGAGTATCAGTATACAAGGGTGACGTAGTGATCCTCTTGTACACCCAATAATTTTTCGAGATGTTGGGGTCCTTTCAGAAAACACAAGGTTTTAATAATTGAGCCAATTTAAGAATAAAAAAAATGAAGATGTATAAGGTTTGAGGAGATTAAAAAAAAAAAAAAGGCTTTTATGGAGATTGGACCGCAATATGTCATAACTAGTTGCTAAACTGTGCGATGCACAAATAAAATATTGACTATAAAAAAAATCCAACAATGAATGAAAAATTTAAGCTATCATATGTGCAATGTTATTGACAGTGCTAAACAACCTTAAAAACCTGAAACAAACCTATGAAATGGATTTGAAATTTTTCATAAAGAAAGAAGGACTTACGTGAAGTTTTGTGAATGTGGTGATACCCTATGTTTTGTGAAAGTAAGGATTATATTTGATATATTTCAGAAGCAAATAAATATCTAACGTAATAAATATCTAACTCTCATCACAAAAAATGAATATTGCACATTAGCATTCCAATCTCATAAATTCCTATCCTTGATAGTCGATGCTAAATATTCAATTACCAAATGAAAAATATCAATTAAACAAAAGTTCTTTTTTGGGAGAAGGAGAAGGATATAGGTAGGAGAGAGTTTTTATTATTATCAAGTTCTAGTTTTCGTTTTTAGAAGACGTATCGAGTGGAGAAATAGTGGTTTTTTTTTTTTTTAAATAATGCTGACGTGAAAAAATGAGACAGCTCCAAATCCTACATGGCAAGCTCTAAGGAAGTAAAAAAAGAAGAAGAAGTCAAACATAAGTAAGAGGTTTCAATTTTACAGTACATATAGATTGATTTAATGTCAAGTTATCAACTAAATTACAAATAAATTTAGTGATCTTTTTTTCAAAAAATTTACAAAGATTTCAATAATTTTCAAACACACTTCTACAACTTATATAAGAAAAACAAATTATAATAAAGCTGGCATAAATGGAAAAAAAAATTAAGATTATAGAAAATCGTTTAGAGAGGCATAATTACAATAAAGTCACCAAATTAAAAAAAATATATTAATTCTAATAAAATTAATTATGAAAATACACAAAATATTTAAAATTTATTGATTGGCTTTTAAAATTCCCCTTTCCCACTTATAAATTTTCAAATATATATATATTTATATATAATTTAGTGATTGGCCCATTCAAAAAAACTAGCCTGATCATATGCACTTTGTATGTGAGATGATGCTTTTTTTTTAGTGTCATAATTTTACACTAATCTCAATTTAAGATTTACACATTTGCCCACCAATATTACGCATCTATGAACTATTGATACAACCAATTGTGAGGTATAGCACAAATGTGACTAGTGTTTTTCCTTGGGTCATTACATATATGAGGCTCCTTGTAGTTGTTAATAACCCAGTATATGCCCGATGTGGGACTCATCACACACCCACACACATCACATAATCAATCAAATTAGGGCATCACAATCTCCCCCACTTAAATCCCTAGCGTCCTTATTAGGGCCCACTTTGTGGGGTAGTGTTTCCGAGCCCACACAGGGTTACTGGGCCGGCTCTGATACCATATGTAACGACCAAAGAAAAAACGCTAGTTATATCTGCGCTATACCTCAAAAAGACTAGTTACAATTGAGGCTCCTTGTAGTTGTTAATAATCCAGTATATGTCCGATGTGAGATTCATCAGGCATCCACACATATCACACAATCAATCAAATTGGGGCATCACAATCTCCCCCACTTAAATCCCTAACATCCTCGTTAGTGTGGCTAGCACTTTTCCTTGAGTCATTATAGGCCAAACCAATCTCATCTCTTCTCTCCAAAACAAAACCCATAAACTCCTATCTCTGCCCCTAGATGATTGTTTTTTGTGAAAATATTCCTAAATTCATTTTTGGGTTGTAATTAATTATTAGTATTTGTCTTTTTATAGATATATCTTTTTAATATCATGTAGTAATTTAAACATCAATTATTGGTATGTACTTGATTTTCTTTTTATTTGAACCAATTTGAGGTAACATTGCGCAACACTTAACTCTTGCACTGTTGTTTTATGTGTAAAATGCTTATTGGATTAAAATCGAGTGTTGCAAAAAGCAGCCCACATGTTATCATATGAACAATTCACTAATAAATTTAATGGGTGTTAAATTTTTTATAAAAAAAAAAAAATAATATATATATATATATATATAGACACACACGAAAGGGGTACATTCAATACTTTAAATGGGTTCCATGTTAAACTGTATGGTGGATTTTGTTTATTTTTATTATGTTGCATGCCAAAAATACCTCATACTTTTTATTTGAGTTAATTTCCACAAGTTACTGGTTACCACTTGCTTTTCATATAAAATATGTCATAGAAAGAGCTAAAATCAAATTAGTCAATACTCTTTTCTCAACAAAATAATAATAATAATAAAAAAAATAAAAAATAGAAAGTCAAAACTCATTTCAGTTTAATAAGCATTATCATTGATGGTATTATAAAGTTAAATTACCATTTTTAGAGCAACCACATCAGCTCTTGCAAAGTCTTGTAAAGTACAAAAAGTTGCTCATTTTACACGTTTTGAGCAAAAAAAACACTCATATTAGTGAGTGTAAAATTGTGTATAAATGCACAATTGCTACAGTAATCGTACATATATGTAAGGTTACTGTAGCTCTTGCATTTGATATTTTAATAATTTCTAATTACTCTCCTTTTTTTCTCTCTTTTCTCCATTTGCAAAACTAACGCATGCTTTCCCTCATCATCTTCTTTCTTCCTCTGATACACACACTCCCATAGACAAAAAATCATAAATCAACTACAAAAATCAAAAATCAACCACAAAATCAAAAACAAAATCAACCACTAGAACGGTGCTTTGATTGTGGATCGACTGGAACGATGCTTGTGATCGAGTGTTGACTGTGTTGGATATATTTTAACAATTTACTTTTGTGATAAAGCAAAATGATTAATACACAGATCTAAGAATAAGCAATAATACAAATAGATGTGATAGACAAAAACAATAAACAAATACTAAATATATATAAGAAGAAATCTGCAAATAATTAAAAACTCACAAACCAAATATGTAAAGAATGAATGATTTAGATCAAATTTTGTATTTGACACAATCTTTTTAAAGCAGACTTCACCCCTCACACAATCACTGTAGTATTTTGAGACTCACGGACGTCTGCCTCCAAGGATAAAATGATCTACAGCACACAAGGTCGTGTTCTGCGAACTACTCAATGTCTCTTTCTCTCTCTTTGACACAAAATGAATGCACAAAAAGTTCTCACTTGGAGAGTTTTTCTTAGAAAAAGTTCTTTTTCATGAATGAGGGACAATGAAATTATACGTAACTTAAAACTAAAAACGTTATTTCAGAGATAACTGCTGTATACAGACTTACTGGCTCAAAATAAAATAATAAAATATTATTGTAAATTGGGTAAATGGGCCTAGTCCACACATGCCTAAAGCCCAACCCAATATCCAACCCAAACTCATACTCTCTATCATTTCCAATGTGGGACTCAAGGATTTTCACCACCTATAATAACATCCTCAAGTGAACATAGAAAACATCAATTTCTTATTCACTCCATGCTATTTTTCTAACAATCCCCACATGAATAGAAATTGATAAAGCACAATGCAAATAATAATGCAGACACATAGAGAGTAGAAGAAAAGTTACTGTATCGGGAGAGGTGGCTTTTGGCTTTGAACCTTCCTTTGTGAAAGACTATCGGATATACTAGCTAATCAGTGAACATGATGTTTTTGAACTGTCAACCATTTGTGTATACCAAGACAATAGAATTCACACAATTCCTTTTTGGAAATTTTTCGATTTTTATAGTTGTGTTCATTTCAGCCCTGAATATATCCTGGTAAATTCATGAAATGCTTTAGAGAATTCAGCCTTGAATCTCTCATGGAAGCGGCCCACTTCACACTCATATAAGTGATTCTTATTAAGAGTATCTTGCTATACCCCACTCATAATTCCAAGATATAAGAACCATTAAAAGCAAAGCTTACCCTGAACATCGCTTACAGGCATCACTATTTCATCATAGGAATGGGAGGGAGATATTATCTCCATAGTGATAAAAATAGTCTCCACAATTTTGTTGTCCCTTTGAAAATCTAGATCTTGGGATCTCCAGTCAACTAGGTGGGGTTACTATCATGGAAACTTTAGGTCATAGGTTTTAACTTCATTCCCCTCGATGAGCAGTTTTCTTGCTCTCCACTCAAAAAATTGATTATGGATCCGTTTTATAATCTGGAACTACTTCAATTTGAGAGCAACTGCCTCATGGTTTTAGGTCTCTGACGAATATGTCAAGACCCACCATAACTCTGTGCCCTACCAATATATACAATTAGGAGGCACAAGTATCCAACAATGCATGTCTGTTTAGATTTATTGACTTCCCAAAAAATACATATGCTCTTTGCATAAGGTGTTCTCACTAGACTGTCGTCACATTTCTCATGTGATTGAGACAAGACAAGTCCATTAGATGTATTAGAAATTTTCATTTCTTGTATCACATCTACAACACTTACATGAGCATATCCCACAACGATATAGCCTCTTGTGATATATTTCACATCACACACTAGTCGCATTAAATCTAAACTCATTTGACATCATCTCATTGTCAAATTTCTCATGTCATTACATTGAAACTTGCTTCAATCTATACAAAGATTTAACAAGCCTACACACTTTGTTTCCTTGTACAAGAACCATAAACCCCTTTGGTTTATTGTGTACCAAGAAAACTCACATCTTCCTTTTATTTGTAGCCTTCTAATACAAGTCTCGCATTGTAATAGTCAATAATTCCATCAACTCTCAAACTCTTAGGTGGTAGATCCACCAATTACTATGCATAGATTTCAAAGATGGATTTATTGCACTATTGACAATCTCTTTTCCAAGAAGGCACTTTAGGACCAAACTATGCAAATTTGGACCAAACAACCATGACATTTGTCCTTTTACTATGCTTAGGCTCAACCTATCTTGCATCAACTCTTGATCATGAGAGATACTAAACATAGACTCAAAACTTTCTTTAAGAAAGTTTAATACTTGAAATATATTCTAATTAATTGTCATGCATATAAAAATAATAGATTCATAAATTAGAAAGCACTATGCACTACTGTTATGACCATAACCAATGAAAACACAATCAATGGTTCTTTATCCTTTAGGAATAGGAACCACCACCTTCATCAAACACCCCCACATTTAAAGAATTTATAGAAAGGCGATCACTCTTTCCATAATTCACAAGGTGTTTTAGTGGTTTCTCTTAAGGCATCTCAATGAACAAATAATTGGTGGAAATAATAGCTTCCCCCCACAAGTTCTACGATAATCAAGAACTTATTACATTCATTGAGTTATTTCTCAACTTCATTCTTATAATGAATGAATATCTCTAATGCCTCATCCTTGCTTACTTAATAAGCACTCATAACAGACTCTTTTGCATACCACATTTTAGACAACCCAAATATGTCAAGTAAGGCATGTAACATATATTTCATCCAAAGAAATATTACAAAATATATATTGGGATTAAACACATTAATATCCAATCAAGTTCACACATGCTCAAAAAATATATATACATGTATGTTTAAATAAGGCTATACATACTCAAAACAAATTAAAAGGCTATACACAACAATCATGTATTATTCATATCAATACAAACAACTGTACCTTAAACTTTATAAATAAATAACACTTTTGGCCAAGGGGTGAACTGTACACTCTCTAACTTAGAGTGAAACCCCATAATTACAGCCCCACTTGTGTGCAATTGGTCTCATTCTTGGGCTTATATCCACACATTTGAAATTATTAATAATAGTTCTCATAATGCTATTTTAATTATCAAATAGAGGATCACTTGATGAATTAGTAAAGGCTAACCAAAAACTAAAAATGGCAGCCACGCCTAAAATTGAATACATTTAAATGGATTCAAAATAATTTTGTCTCCAATAAAATATCCAATTTCTTTTATTCATCTAGCCCATACACCATTGCACATAAAAGGCCGAGGTTTTGTTATTAGCATTAATGACATGTTTAATTGCCATTTACATCTACCCTTGATATCAAATAAATACCATATGACCATATATATCAATATATGTATTACTCATAGATAGGTTACATGCCATGAACTAGTGCTATTACAATCTGCCCAAAAATCCAATGCTTCCTCTTGCGGGCCATTGCAAACATAGCAAATAATCTAACACAGTAGAACGAATCATGCTTGTGTAATATTACAGCCAACCAAAAGGCAACTATAATAGTTAAATAATTATAGTTCAATCGGCTAAACTCCAAATATAACAGTTATAAATATAAACATATAAACAAGCCACCTTTACACATAATCTCCTCCTGGTAGGAGTCTCTCCCTCTCGTTTTTCTAAACGATGCCTTATCTCCTTTAGGATATCTTAAGGGGCTGAGTCTTTTATTTTCCTTTTTTCCTTATTTCTTTCCCTGTCTCACTCTCTTTTCTCCTCTAAGTGAATCTTGGTGCATCATGGCCGAGGATGAAGGTGTCTCTAATATATTAGAAAAGCTAAAACTCACGTCCGAGGAGGAGGAAGTCATTGGGATTACTGATGAAAGGAGGACCAGTGTGATTGAAAGCTGCGTACTCAATTTGGTAGGCAAGTTCTTAACATGTAAACTGTATAATAAGAGACCAGCATGGAGTACCTTAAGAAGGGTTTGGGGGTTGGATTCGGAGTTACAGATTGTAGAAGTTGGTGCAAACTTGTTCCAATTTAAGTTTAAGACGGAATTTCAGTTAGTTCGTATTCTTAAAGATGGCCCTTTGTCGTTTGATAATCAAATGTTATTACTCAAGAGATGTCAACGAGGAATGTCTGCTGCCAATGTGGTTCTTGATCGTGTTTCTTTGTGGGTGCAGATTTGGGGAGCACCATTTGATATGATGTCTCCTCAAGTAGCAACATATATTGGTGGCCGGATTGGTACGGTGGAGGAAGTGGAAAAACGAAGGACAAATGTCTCTCTAAGTTTGTTCATGCGAGTAAGAGTTTCAGTCTCTGTTTCTAAACCATTAAGAAGGGGGTGTTTTGTCTTAGATTCCGATGGCAACCGCACGTGGTTAAAATTCAAGTATGAAAGATTGGCGATGTTCAGCTACTTTTGTGGATTCGTGGGACACGACGTGAAGCACTGTGCGGGTTTCTTTGTTGCAAAAAAGAACGAGGCAACAATGGAACTCCAATACGGTGAATGGTTAAAAGTTGGGGGTGGACGGCAGAAAACAACTTCAAGAGCGGAGGGAGAGATGAGGATGGAAAGTGAGATGACGACGCAGAACGAAGCGGTACAAAGAGCAGCAGAGGGGACGAGTAAACTGGCTGGGCAGAGAGTAGCAGATGGAACGCTACCTATTTTTCCGGAGAATATCCCAAGAAAGGATACGGGGCCTAGGGATGAGGAAAGTGATCTGAGGGCTAAGGAAAATGATCAGAGGGTTGATCTTGGAGTGTGGGCTGAGGCGGATTTTGAGAGGGTGTTGGAGAAGATTGATGCGGCAATTAAGGGGGAAGGAGTTATTGTCCCTGACACAAGCCAGGTGAAACTGCAGGGAGCTTTCCGTGGTAAGGGACTAATCGACGTGGATATTCAGGAAGCTGAGGTTCCCACTAATTTAAATATAGTGATCCCCAGTCAAGAGGTTGGGACCGGGCCTGTTGTGGGCTCATCTAAGTTGGGCTTTAAATTTGGGGGTGAGCCAACTGAGGTCAGTAAACTAAATAGGGCCAATAGTAACTCATGCAAAGGGTATAAGGGTGGCAAGACAAGTACTAAGGCCCATAACGTGGGGAAGGATATTAGCCCAAGTAAAGGAAAATCTAAACAAGGCAGTTGGAAAAGAAAGGAGGGGAGACATGTAGAGGAGGCAGTGAGCTGTTGCATGGAAATTGACGTTGGGCAGAAACGTAAAAAAATTATGGAGAGTACTGATGATCTTGAACCAGGTACAAAGAGAGGTAAGACTATTGCCATGGTTGAACCTAGTCCTTCGGCGGAGGTTGCTAGGCAACCCCGTCGAGCAAAATGAGTATTATAAGTTGGAATTGCCGGGGGCTTGGGAACCCCCGGACAGTTCGAGCCTTGGAAAAGGTGGTGAATAAAGAAGAGCCCGACATTGTTTTCTTGATGGAAACTAAGGTTGATAAAAAGGAGTGGATTGATAAAGTCAAAGAAAGGTGTAAGTTAAAGCATGGAGTGTTTGTTCCGAGCAATGGTAATAGTGGTGGATTGGCATTATTTTGGAAAGATGGGGTGACTCTTGATGTGCATTCTTATGCTTATGACCATATCGACGCTTGGATCAATGGTGGTTCGGGTATTGGTTGGTGGCACTTTACAGGGTTCTATGGCAATCCGGAAACGGATAGGAGACCGGAGTCATGGGCTAAATTGAAGTTCCTTAAGAACTCTTCTTCTCTCCCATGGTTGGTGATCAGGGATTTCAACAAAATCATTGGATTATCGGAAAAGAAAGGGGGTCGTATAAGGCCAAAAAGGCAAATGGAGTTGTTTTTGGAGGTGATTAATTTTTGTGCTCTTAGTGACTTGGGATTTGTGGGGCCTAAGTTTACTTGGCTTTTTCAACAAAGAGATGGTTTTGAAATTAGAGAAAGATTAGATAGAGCCTTGGGGAGTTCGGATTGGTTGGACCTTTTCCCAAGGGCTTCGCTACACCATCTTGCCACATCGGTTTCTGACCATTCTCCTCTGTCCTTACACTTGAAAAGCTAGCCTTGTAAGAGAAGTAAAAGAAGGTCGTTCCGGTTTGAATCTATGTGGCTCAAAGATGCTCGTTGTGAGGAGGTTGTTAAGGAGGCTTGGGCGGAAGGGGAGATGGTGGGTTCGGATTGGGCTATCTTGAACTGCTTGGAAATATGCAAATATAAATTATTGAGATGGAATAAGGTTGAGTTCGGTAATGTGGGGACAAAGGTGGCTGGTCTACAAGCTAGATTGGCTTTCTTGGAGAACCAACCTACATCTCCTAATCAAATTCATGAGTTGAGAAACACAAGAATTGAACTTAATTGTTGGTTGGATAGGGAGGGTGAGATGTGGAGGCAAAGGGCTAGGCAAAATTGGTTCCAAGGGGGCGATAGGAATACAAAGTTTTTTCATGCAAAGGCTTCGGACCGTCAAAGCAAGAACCATATTGAGGGTATTTTCGATGGGAACGGGGTGTGGCACGAGGATGAGGCCGAGATAGCTAGAATTTTTGTAGATTACTACACGGATCTTTTCTCTTCCTCCCTCCCCGAGGATTTTGAGGAGATTCTCCATGCAGTTGGGCCGAAAGTTTCAAGGGAGATGAATGATGATTTGGCTCATGTGTTTCACGAGGGGGAGGTCCGTAAAGCTCTAAAGCAAATGTATCCTCTGAAGGCTCCCGGTCCGGATGGAATGCCACCTTTATTCTATCAACAATTTTGGAGTACATGCGGACGAACAGTCTTGGATTTCTTGAACCATGGTATCTCTCCTCCTAATTTTAATCTTACTCATATTGTGCTTGTTCCTAAAGTTAAAGAGCCAAAACATGTGACTGATTTTAGACCTATTAGCCTATGCAATGTAATTTACAAGATTGCCTCAAAGGCTATTGCTAATAGATTTAAAAGAATTTTGCCATCTATCATTAGTGATTCTCAAAGTACTTTTGTGCATGGTAGACTTATTACTGATAATGTGTTGGTAGCTTTTGAAACTATGCATCATATTAGTAAAAAGAAGAGGGGGAAAGTGGGGGAAATGGCTCTAAAGCTTGATATGAGTAAAGCGTATGATAGGGTGAAGTGGGTTTGGTTGGAAAAAATTATGGAGAAGCTAGGGTTCGCTGAAAGGTGGAGAAGTCTCGTTATGAAGTGTGTTTCCTCTGTAAACTATGCAATTAAGGTCAATGGGTACCCCTTCGGTTGCATTAACCCCACTAGGGGTATTCGCCAGGGGGACCCATTGTCACCCTACTTATTTCTCCTATGTGCAGAGGGTTTATCATCTCTCATTACGGCATCTGTGGCCAACGGTATTTTGAAAGGGATTTCTGTTTACAGAGGGGGTCCCGTTCTCTCCCATCTTTTCTTTGTAGATGATAGACTTATATTTTGTAGAGCTTCTATGGAGGATTGTGCCGAGCTTCAAAGAGTGCTGGGTGTCTATGAAAGAGCCTCGGGTCAATAGCTAAACAGGGCAAAAACTTCTCTCTTCTTTAGCAAAAACACTCTGAGGGTAATCCAAGGAGAAATCCAAAGAAGGTTTGGGGCTCAAGTCATAAAACAACATGAGAAGTATCTTGGCTTACCATCACTTATGGGGAAAAACAAGCGGAATACTTAGCTTGGTAAAAAACTGGCGGGTTGGAAGGAGAAGTTGTTATCAAAGGCGGGTAAAGAAATCCTCATTAAAGCTGTGGCTTTGGCTATCCCAACATATACTATGAGTTGCTTCAAAATCGCAGACTTTCTTTGTGATGACTTAACAAGCATGATTAGGAATTTTTGGTGGGGCCAAAAATCCGAGGAGAAGAAAATTCCATGGGTGTCTTGGGATAAGATGTGTATGCCCAAAGCGGGTGGTGGGTTGGGTTTTAAGAATTTGAAATGTTTTAATTTGGCCTTACTAGCCAAACAAGGGTGGAGATTGCAACTTGCTCAAGACTCGTTGGTAGTTCGGGTGTTAAAAGCTAAATACTTCCCTAGATGCGATTTTATTCATGCCTCTCTAGGCCATAATCCATCCTATACTTGGAGGAGCATCATGGCGGCGCAAGATCTTGTGAAGGAAGGCGTTTTGTGGCGCGTGGGTTATGGGAGGGATGTGAGGGTATAGGGTGATAGGTGGCTGCCTTGTCCTTCCTCTCATGGGGTAATTTCTCCTCAGTTGTTCTTGCATGAGGATACTCGGGTTGGAGAGTTGATAGACACTGAGCATAAATGTTGGAAATCCTCGGTAGTGGACTCTATTTTTCTGCCACATGAAGCAGAAGCTATCAAATGTATCCCTTTGAGTGTCCGCCTCCCTCCAGATAAATTGGTGTGGGCTGAAACAGCAAATGGAATGTTCACTGTCAGAAGCGCCTATCATTTGGCGTTGAGTATTTCTTTGTCGGGCAATAGAGGTAGTGTCTCGGATTGTAGCCTTTTAAGGAGGTTTTGGAAAAGTCTATGGAGGCTTCCTATTCCCCACAAGGTTAAGCATTTTGCATAGAGAGCTTGTAGAGAAGCGCTTCCCACAAAAGTGAACCTTAAGAGAAGGAAGGTGCTGATAGAGGACTTATGTGATTGGTGTAAAGTGAAGCCTGAAACTGTTGGCCACGCTTTGCGGGGTTGCCCGATAGCTAGGAAGGTGTGGGAGTGTTCTAAGTTGGTACTAAACATAGATAGAAGTGAGGATTTCTCTTTTTTGGACATCATGTGGCAGCTGCTGTTGGGTGATAATGTGAATCTGGATTGTGTTGCTCAGTTGGTAATGATTGCTTGGAAGGTTTGGCAGAGCCGAAATGAATGTCGCCTTAGTGGTGTTTCTCGGTCCGATTTACGGCTGACGTTCGGGGCTTTGCAACTTTGGGCTGAATTCCTGGCAACAAATGAACGTGATTTACTTTCTAGCTCGGCAGTCCAGTCGTTGTCCTAGTCTCCTCCTCCTCCGGGTTTCTACAAAGTGAATGTTGATGCAGCCACTTTCAAGGATACTAGAGCAACGGGGTTTGGAGTTGTGATCCGTAACAGCTTAGGCTTGGTTGTTGCGGCTTTATGCAGAAAGTTAGATGCCCCTCTCGGTCCTATTGAGGCTGAATCTAAGGCCCTTGAAGCTGGAATTTTGTTTGCTTTGAGCCGTGGCTGTCCTGCTGTGGTGCTGGAAGGTGATTCTCAAGTCTTGATTAATGCTCTATTGGGTTCCTCCCCCGCTCCCTCTGCTATGGTCTCTGTTATTGAAGGGATTCTTGAGCTTTGTAAGCGGTTTTCTCAGTTTCAGTTTTCCCATGTTAAAAGGCAAGGGAATATGCCTGCTCACCTAGTAGCAGGGGCGGAGCCACATAGTGGCTTGGGGGGGCCGTGGCCCCTGCAAAATTTTTTTTTTTTCCCATTAGACTAGGAAGAAAAAATAACTAGGCCCCCCCAACATTACACAGCCGGCCCTCCCTACCCATTTCTCACCCATTTACCCAGCCCTCAATCAAAAATTAGGAACACCTCAAATTAAAAATAAAAATAAAAAATATCTCTGTTCTACGTTCAAGCAAAAAAAAAAAAGCCCAAAAAAAATTTGAACTAAAATCTGAAAAAAAAAAAAAAAAAAAAATTGGTAACAGAGCCCACGGCGAGCCCAAGCTCGCTCACGGCAAGCCCACAGATTCTCAACCAAAAAAAAAAAAAACCAATACAGAAAATCAGAAACGAACCCATCACGTCGCTGGCAGAGAGTTGAAATCCATCACGTCGCTGGCAGAGGCAGAGAAATCAAACCCCAATACAAAAGCACATCAAACTCCAGCAAACCAAACACAGAGTGTTTATCAAAAAAAAAAAAAAAACCCCCCCAATACACAAACCAAAACCAAACCCGGAACCCCAGCAAACCAAACCCAGTAACCCACGATCACGTCGCCGTCGTTGTTGTAGTGCTCGCTCGGTCGCCCTTCATCGCAGATCGCCTCATCGCAGATCGCAGATCGCCTCATCGGGTCATCGGAGATCGCAGATCGCCTCATCGAGTCATCGAAGATCGCAGATCGCCTCCCGGCCCTCATCGAGTCATCGGAGATCACAGATATCGTTCTGCCTTCGCTCCAGACCTCTGGTGCAGCAGTGCTCGTTGGCAGTTGCTCCCTCCGCTCCGGCAGTCCGACCCTCCCTCAAGGTTTCTCTCTGACTCTCTCTCATCTTAGTCTCTCTCTCTCTTTATCTCACTCTCACTTAATGAAAAAAATGAAATGAATTTTATGAAGGAGAAGGACTGAAGGAGGCTCTTTATTCTTTGTCTTTAATAGGCAGCCTGATCTCACATCTCGGTAAGTCCCTCTCTCTCTCTTTTGAACTGTGACTCTCTCATTAGCTGGGTTTTTTTTTTTTTCCTTTTTTTGTCTTTTTAAATGTGGCTTTATCTTATCCGGTCAGTGACTCTTTTTTCCTGTTTTTGTCTTTTTAAATGTGGCTTTATCTTATTCCTTTTTGTTGGTCAGTGACTCAGTGTGTTGGTATTTTGTGAAATATTAATTGTTATTTAGTGTAACGTGTATTGTGATTTGTGATTTGTAATTGGCATTGCGAAATTTTCTGATTGCAGCTGGCTATTGTGATTGGATTTGGGACGCATGTTGTGCTTGTCTGTTGAGTGGGGTGGGGAGGGGGTAGATGGGCTATGGGCACATGGGCTAAACAATATAACAAATTAAAGCAGTATAATTAATGGCAAATAAATTAAAGCAATATAGTTTATTGTTAAATTAAATAATAATAATTAAAGCTATATAATTAAATTAACCAATATATTATAAAAGACAAATTAATTAAATCATTTTTGTTTTTTTTTAGGGGTTATTATTAATTAAAGTTGTATTAAAAATGGGCTGACTGTTTAAATTATAGTGAAAATTTTGTTTTTTTCTTGAGTATGAATAACATTCATATAACTAAGTAAAAATTTCTAATTAAAATTTTTTTAAAAAAAATTCTTTTCAGGTTAATTTTTGAGTCATATTCTGAAAGCTAAAAGAATTATGAGCAAACGAAAAACAATTGATGCATTCTTTAAGAAAAAAGATGCTAGCAATTCAGAAATTAGGACACCTGTGGCTGTAGAAACAAATCTTAATACTTCAATACCTGATGAACACCCCTCCAAATGTCCAAAACTTCAATTTGAAGAGATAGATCGTGATCCAGGATTACGTAAACAAATATGTGAATTTCCTATCAACCAACAAGATGAAATCCGACGAACTTATCTCAAAGAAGGTCCATATCAACCTGAAAATATAGACTATCCATACAATGATGATACTCATCGTCGTCGATTTCAACCTTCATGGTTTGGTTCACATAAGAATTGGTTGAAATACTCACCTTCAATGGATGCGATATATTGTCTACCTTGCTACATTTTTAGTAAGAAACCAATAGGTCGTCCCGGATCAGATGTATTCATTTCACGAGGTTTTAATAATTGGAAAAAGGTGAAAGATGGAATGAATTGTCCTTTAATTCGTCATGAAGGGAAAGAACCAAACTCCCCACATAAAATTGCTATGAAATGTTGCGAGGATTTAAAGAATCATTCACGGCATATTGACAAGCTGATTGAGAAACAAACGTCAAAAGAATTAGAGAATAATCTGTTGCGGCTCAAAACCTCAGTAGAGTGTGCTCGATGGCTAACATTCCAAGCTTGTGCTTTTAGAGGTCATGATGAAAGCCTTGATTCAAAAAATAGAGGTAATTTTATTGAATTGATAAAATTCACATCAACTTTCAATGACAAAGTAGCTAGTGTTGTCTTAGAAAATGCACCAGGAAATGCCAAATATACATCACCCACAATTCAAAAGGAGATTTTGCATATTCTTGCTAGTAATGTACGAAATGTTATTCATGAAGAAATTGGAGATGCAAAATTTTGCATTCTTGTTGATGAAGCTCGAGATGAGTCGAAGAGAGAGCAAATGGCCATCATTTTGAGGTTTGTTGATAAAGAAGGTTTCATTAAAGAGCATTTCTTTCATGTTGTGCATGTTAGAGACACTACTGCATTGACTTTAAAGAATGAGATATGTGATGTCCTTTCTCATTACAACCTCCACATTGAAAATATTCGAGGTCAAGGATATGATGGGGCTAGTAACATGCGTGGTGAATGGAATGGATTACAAGCTCTTTTTCTTAAAGAGTGCCCATATGCTTATTATGTACACTGTATGGCTCATATGTTGCAATTAGCTCTAGTTACAGCATCTAGAGAAGTAAAAGATGTTCATCAGTTCTTTGATCATTTGGTTAATATTATCAATATTGTTGTTGGTTCTAGTAAGCGTAATGATGAATTGCAACATGCTCAAGCAGAACAAGTTGAGAATATGATTGCTTCTAATGAAATTGAGACTGGAAGAGGTGCAAACCAGATTGGTACTTTGCAACGAGCTGGAGATACTAGGTGGGGATCTCATTTTCATCTATTTGTAGTTTGATTAACATGTTTGATGCTACTTGCAAAGTTATCAACACTATCTCTGAGGAATGGGTTAACTATAAACAACGCGGTGATGCCGAGGGAGCTTATCAGGTATTAACATCATTTGAATTTATTTTAATCTTGCATTTGATGAAAGAGATAATGGGAATTACTAATGTTCTTTGTCAAGCTTTGCAACAACGTTCTCAAGACCTTTTAAATGTCATGCATTTAGTTTCAACTACAAAATCACTTATTCAAAAGTTGAGAGATGATGCCTTTACTTGCTAGTGTTATAGCATTTTGTGAGCAACATGAAATTGATATTCCTGATATGAATGCTCGTTACACTAAAGGTCGATGTAGATATCATCGTCAAGATGAAGATTTAACAATGGAACATCATTTTAGAATTTGCATATTTACAGTTGCAATAGACTTTCAATTGCAAGAATTGAAAAGTAGATTTTGTGAGCTAACAACGGAACTTGTCATTCTTAGTTCAGCTTTAAATCCCAAGGATGCTTTTAGATTATTCAAAATTGTTCATATATGCAATTTAGTTAAAAAATATTATCCTCAAGATTTTATTGAACATGAACAAAAACTTTTGGAGTCTCAATTGCAACATTATGAGCTTGATGTGATAAAACATCTAGATTTTCAGAATATGAGTATAATTTCCGAGCTATGTAGGGGATTAAAAATTTCAGGAAAGTCTAATATCTATTTTTTGATTGATAGACTTATTCGTCTTGTGTTGACCCTTCCAGTTTCTACAGCAACTACAGAACGAGCTTTCTCAGCTATGAAGTTGTTAAAAACAAGACTTCGCAATAGAATGGAGGATGAGTTTTTGGCAGATAATATGATAGTTTATATAGAGAAGGAAATTGCAGGGAATTTCACTATGGAGATGATAATGGAAGAATTTTATTCCATGAAAAATTGTCGTCAGGCATGATTTGATCCGGTTGATGACCCGACCTGACTTGAATAATGTTGCGTGGTTTTTAATGGGAGATTTACTGAGGCTTAGTCCATGGAGCGGAGGCTTGGGCAGACAAAAATTTTTTGGCCCGTTTTGTAGCCCATTGTGAATCCTGTGCGCAGGATATAAAAGCCTTTTTTTTTTTTTTTTTGTGATTAGGGTTTTGTCTTGTTGTTGTTTTTGAGAAAGAAAAACACTGTAGCCGCACATTGTAATTTTTTTTTTATAATAGTGAAATCCCTGCAACTCTGTGGACGTAGGCAAATTGCCGAACCTTGTAAATACTGTCTTGTGCGTGTAATTGTTTTTCTTTTGGCGTTTTGTTTTCTCTATTTTTTTGTTTCTCACAGGTTTGGAATTTCAGTTGAATTCCCAACATGTTCAAGTATATGATGATATATGAAAGTTGATAATTTTGTATCCAATAGACTTAAGAATTATATTTAGTACATTTATGTTACAACCCGGCCCCCCCATGTATTTATTCCTGGCTACGCTCCTACCTAGTAGCAAAAAATGTTTATAGCATTGTAAATGACATCGTCTGGGTTGAAGAGGATCCTTGCTTTGCTAAGCAAGTCCTCATCCATGATGTAAATTTTATGATTTCTTAGTAATGAAAAGTTATGCATTCCCTATAAAAAAAAAAAAAAATAAGCCACCTTTGCAGAAAGTATTCGCACAGTATGTAACTGTACTTCTGCACTATTGTTATTACGCTACACGTATCTGGCAATCAAAGAATTTCACACAATAAAAAACTTTAACTGAATGTGCTGCTACACAGAAACCCAATCACAATACTACAGCAGTTATAGGAATAGACCAAATTAGCCTATTATAATATAATTTAATTAAACCCACCACTACCGTCAAGCATGAAATCAACTTTATCAAATGCTTAGAAAATATCTGAGACACAGACCAGACACTAGCACATAAGACAAAAAAGCCCCGATCTAATATAATAATCAAAAAGGAAAAGATCAACGACACAGGATAAAGGATCCTTTTGGATACAGCTGAAAGCTGAAAGCTGAAAATTGAAAACTGAAAACTAAAAATATTGTAGTAAAATAATTTTTAAATATGTGAATAGTACCGTGTGACCTATTTTTAATATTTTTTTTGAATAAAGTGGATGTAGGTCCCATGAACAGTGCTGCTACAGTGCCTTGTCTGTAAAAGTTGAACCGCGTGCGACCAAAAAAAAATAAAAAAAGAGGAAAACACAAACTTATAAATGCAGATGCCTAATCCAAACCCCACCAAACAAACCAAATTCTACAGTCAAACACGAAATTCAACGTTTTCAAAATATGGGCATGGGAGTGAGTTCAAACTCACATTTTCACATTTTAAACAATATTACACATTTTTATATTTTTTTTACTCACATATATTTCAAAAAATTACAAATAACAATTCTCAAACTACTCTACCAAACACCCCTCAATGTTCACAGTTTTAACAAATAAATATACGCGACAACTGATAAACAGGGCCGGCTCAACGAATTTGGGGGCCCTAGGCGAAAGCTTTAAATGGGGCCTTTTATTATATTTAATTATAAATTTATATATTTTTTTCAATTAAAATTTATCTTTCTTGCTTTTTGAGAGGCAAAATTACTAATTAAATTTTTGCATTCAAGTTCCGCCAACATTTCTTTTTCAATTGATAATATAGCTAATCCACTTAATCTTTCTTGTGACATAGTTGATCTTAAATAGGATTTTATTAATTTTAATTTTGAAAAACTTCTTTCCGCAGAAGCAACTGTAATAGGTATAGTTAGTAATATTCTGAGAGCAATACATGCATTTGGAAAAGATTCTAGCCTCTTTATATAATTTAGTACATTAATTGGAGAGTTATCATTTATTTGCAAAACTTCTTTTAAAACTTTTAGTTCTGAATATAAATCTAAACCATCAATATCGGAATGAGTTTCATGTGTGAGAAAACATTCAAGATTAAGACAATTTTTTTTCAAACTATCATCATCTAGTGATTTTAGTTTTTCAAAATTAAATAAAAAACCAAAAATATTTTCATATATTTGAAATTGTTCAAACCTACTTTCAATTGAAGAAATAGCTTGATCTACTATATATAAAAAATAATTAATTCTAAAACATTCTTCAGTGGATTGTGTTGTCTCATCATTGACATTCTCATCAAACTGTTTTTTCCTACGAATTATACGTTTTTCACGAAATGTAGGCTCTATTTCCATTTTGGTTGCAATTTCTTTAGACGAATTCATAGCAGATGTAAATCCATCTTCTCTATATTTTTTTAAAAAAGACATGAGACCTTTTAATTGATCTATAGCAACATCAATATGCATGTCTTTCGAATGTAAATTTTTACTAACAGTGTTAACAGCAAATAATATGTCATACCAAATAGTCATAGCTAGCAAAAACTCAAAACTTTCAATCTCATATGTTGCTAAACAATTAGCTTCACTTTTTGTTTTGGGATCTTCACTTGTTTTTGCCAATTGTAACAAAGCATCTCTTATTTCTAGAACTTGAAATTTTATTGCTTTTACACTTTCAATTCGACTTTTCCAATGTGTTTGTGACAATGGCTTAAGAGTTAAACCTGTCACGTTATTTGTAAAATTTTCCATCGCTTTGTGGAAGAAGAAAATAGTGTGTATATATGTTGTACTACTCCAAAAAAAGATATAGCTTTAGGACAAGAATTAGCCATATCACATAGGACAAGGTTGAGATTATGACAACCACATGGTGTGTACTTTAGGATTTACATCAAGAATTCTTTTTTGTACCCCTTGTTTTTTCCCTTTCATATTAGACCCATTATCATATTATTGTCCACGTACATCATTAATATCAAGTTCAAGATTTTTTTATTGCATTTATAATTTCATTGAAAAGACCTTTTCTAGAAGTATCATCTACATTTAAAAATTCCACAAAATGTTCATCTATTTTTATCAGACTTATTGAAATATCTACACATCTTAGTATGAGAGTCATTTGTTCATGATGACTTACATCGGGGGTACAATCAAGTATAATTGAAAAGTATTTTGCTTCTTTAATCTTTTTTATAATTTTACTTTTAATTTCATTTGCTAATAATTGTATCACTTCATTTTGTATATTATGTCCAAGATAATGATTATGGATTGCACCATGTTGAATACGTTGAACATGTTCTTGCATTACTGGATCAAATTCTGCAATCATTTCAATTATACTTAAAAAAATTCAGTTATTTTCTTGATAGATCTTTTCGTTATTTCCTCGGAATGCCAAATTATTTTTACCAAGATTTTTAACCACCGCTATTATTCTTAATAATACTTTTTTCCAATGATCTTTCTCTTTCTTAATTTGTTCTTGGACATTTTTATCAATTGTTTTATTCTTCAATAATCTTAGTTCTAAATCAATCCAAGTATTCATATTAGTAATATGCTCACTAGTTGTTTCGTGATTTTTAAGAATAGAACTAATATTTTTCCAATCCTTAGTTCCTCCATTAGCTAGTTGATTTGTATTAGATTTTGAATTAAACAACTTGCAACAAAAACAAAATACTTTATCTAGGTGTTTCGAATATACTAACTGTGGGGGAGAAAAGCCCAGCCCAACATATTGGGCCCAAGGCCCTATCCGAGCACCACTGTTCGCCCGAGGAGACCAAGACGCAGCCAGAGTCCCACGTGAAAAGGGAATGTCCGCTGACGAGCACGTGTACCGTCCGAGGAGATGTTCACATGTCCGAGGAGACCGATACCCCCAGATCCGACGAGGTTTTCGCCCGGCACGTGTCAAGCGACCTGTCTGACAAGTGTCAGGGGAGAAAAGGAGACCTCGGACACGCAAGAAGGTGATTGGAACAGAGAAATATCAAGGAGACAGACTTCAACCACCGCATTTAATGCACTGCACCTACCCTTCTGGCCGCATTTATGTGGAGAAGACCCCTGAACAGTGCATCCTCAGCTACCGCCACTCAGACAGGGCTAAAGGGGGAGTCTGATGGGACATGCACTCAAGTGGGCGCACAGATGGTGAACAAGTGGACGGTGGAGATGGAGAAGGGCAGCACTATATAAGAGAGAGAGGTATCTGATAGGAGGGATCGAGAATCAAGAGAGAGAAAAGAGCACATAATTTTACTGTAGCTCCAACATTTGTAACTTAAGTTCATCAATGAAAATCGCCTCCTCGGACGAGACATTGATCACTGTCCGAGGACTCTTTTAGTCAAATTTCCCCATCTTCTATGCCGTTTCATATTGTTATTTTTCATTACTAGCCTAGCTCTTTCACCCACTCTCTACAAATTTATTGTTTTGGGTTCAGTGGGCTCCAAACCCATACCTCATTGGGCTTGGGCAGCAGAATCTGACCCTACAATTGGCGCCGTCTGTGGGGAGAGCTTGTGCAAGAGTGGGATAAGCAGTTGATGATGGCAGAACAAGGTGAGCAACAAGCAGAATCCAGGGCATCCCAACACGTGGACCATGTCATCAACTTAGAGAGGAGACAAAACCGTGAGGGCAGTGTACACACCGTGCGCCTTAGCCAGAGCCATTCGCAGAGCGGAAGTCACATGTCCCATGCAGAGAAGAACCGTGACTTACAACTGGAAGTGGAAAAACTAAAGAGGGAGTTGCGGCACGCAAAGAGGAAACGGGCTTCCTCGTACTCTGAAGATGATATTGATGACGAGCGCGACGTCTCTTACCAACACAAGTCCAAGACACCAGCTAGCGAGTCCTACACCTATGTAGAGGAGTCCCATCGTAAAAGGGAGCGTAGGAGCCCATCACACAAGGACATGGAGAATGATGCCATGAACAGGGCTCTAAATCAGATATCTAGATCACCCTTCACGCGCAGGATAGAGGAGGCCAGACTCCCTCGGCGCTTTAATCAGCCAACGTTCACCGTCTACAACGGTAAAACTGACCCAGTTGAGCACGTGAGCCATTTTAACCAGAGGATGGCTGTCTACTCCAGGGACGAAGCCTTGATGTGCAAGGTCTTCCCTTCCAGTCTTGGGCCCGTTGCTATGAGATGGTTTGATGGGTTGAAGGCGGGTTCCATCAACTCCTTCAAGGAGCTCACTCAGGCGTTCGGCTCCCGTTTTGTTACGTGCCGAAGAGTGGCCAGGCCTCTCTCCTCCCTGCTATCCTTGTCCATGCAGGAAGGCGAGTCCTTGAAGACGTATTCAGACAGATATTGGGAGATGTTCAATGAGGTGGAGGGCAACAACGATGCAATGGCCCTCAGCACGTTCAAGCTCGGCCTCCCTACTGACCACGGTTTGAGGGGATCCCTATCTGGCAAGCCGGTCACAAACGTGCGTCAACTGATGGACCGCATAGAGAAGTATAAGAGGGTTGAAGAAGATCAGCAGCAGGGCAAGGGAAAGGACAAGATTATCCCTCAGGAGAGGAGAGATTCGCGGTCGGATCGGTACAATTACAATAAACCGAGAAGGGATTTTGCCGGGCAATCAGGATCGATGAATCCTCAGTCGGTCAACACCGTGTTCAAAGAACCAGTGCATCAGGTCTTGGAAAAGATTAAGAATGAATCATTCTTCAGGTGGCCGAATAAGATGGTGGGAAACCCCGAGAGGCGCAACCACAATCTCTACTGCCAGTACCATCAGGACCATGGGCATACAACGGAAGATTGTAGGAGTCTGTGGGATCACCTGGACCAGTTGGTCCGCGATGGTAAATTGAAACATCTTCTGCACCACTCCAGCGGCCGAGGGCAGACAGGCTCGGGACCGCGTAGGGACGACCCCCCAAATCCACCGCTTGGGACTATAAATGTCGTCTTCGCTGCGCCGGGAAGAACAGGGTCCTGGCCTTTGAAAGTTATGTCGGTAGGCCGACCACTCGCAGGGGAGTCGAGCCGAGGACCGAAGAGAGCTAGGTCCGGTGCCCCGTTGGTTATGGGATTCTCGGACGAGGACATGATTGGCACCATCCAACCCCATGATGATGCACTAGTCATCACCCTCAGAATAGGAGGGTACGATGTGAGGCGGGTAATGGTGGACCAGGGCAGTGCCGTGGAGATAATGTACCCGGACCTCTACAAGGGGCTAGGCCTAAAACCCCAGGACCTGACGCCGTACGATTCCCCGCTATTCACCTTTGAAGGAAGGCCTGTCATCCCGAAAGGCCAGATACGCTTGCCTGTGCAGTCCGGCTCTGAGGTCGTGGAGTTGGACTTTGTCGTCGTAGACGCATATTCGCCCTACACGGCACTCGTAGGCAGACCTTGGATTCACGCACTCGGGGCCGTCCCCTCTACTTTGCACCAGAAGGTCAAATATCTCTCAGGGGGACAGGTGCACGAAATCCGAGGAGACCAATCTGTTGCTAGACAGTGCCTGGTGGCCGCCATTCAGCATGAGGCCCCAGCCGAATCCTCGGGCGTAGTTGGGAGGGATTTATAGCAACTACAGTCTCGGGGAGTGCCTTCTGAAGCATCGGATGAAAGCGCTCGGTGTGAGGATCTGACGAGAGTAGTCATTGGGGATGATCCTGACAGGTTCTTCCAGGTCGGATCTCAGCTGCCTCTTCAAGAGAAGGAGGAGTTGATAGAGTTCCTCAAGCAAAACCTCGACGTGTTTGCCTGGAGTGCTTACGAGGCCCCCGGGGTAGACCCGGAGTTCATATGCCACCATTTGAAGGTGAATCCACTGGTCACCCCCAAGCAGCAACCTATACGGCGCCCATCCAAGGAGCACGCTGACGCAGTAAGGGACGAGGTGACGAAACTCAAAGCAGCTGGGGCTATCAAAGAGGTTTTTTATCCCGAATGGCTAGCGAATACCGTGGTGGTAAGGAAGAAGAGTGGGAAGTGGCGAGTATGCGTGGACTTCACGGACCTGAATAGGGCATGTCCCAAAGACCCGTTCCCTATGCCGAAGATCGATCAACTAGTTGACGCCACTGTCGGCCACCCTCGGATGAGTTTCCTGGACGCCTTCCAAGGCTACCACCAGATACCGTTAGCCCCGGAGGACCAGAAGAAAACTGCCTTCGTCACCCCTATTGGCAACTACCACTATAAAGTGATGCCGTTCGGCCTGAAGAACGCGGGAGCTACCTACCAGAGGATGATGACAAGGATGTTCGAGCCACAGCTGGGCAAGAACATCGAGATTTACATAGATGACATGGTGGTGAAGAGCAAAGTTATAGCCGAGCATGTGAAAGACCTTGAAAGTACTTTTGAGGTTCTACGGAAACACAAGCTACGACTGAATGCCTCTAAGTGCTCGTTTGGGGTGGGATCCGGCAAGTTCTTGGGATACATGGTCACCCACAGAGGAATTGAGGTTAACCCCGACCAGATAAAGGCCATCAACAACCTCCGAGCTCCTCGGAATCCCAAGGAAGTTCAAAAACTGACTGGAATGACAGCTGCCCTCAATCGGTTCATCTCTAGATCGGCAGACAGGTGTCGGCCCTTTTTCTCTCTACTCAACAAGTGGAAGGGATTCGAATGGACTGAGGAATGCGCTTTGGCGTTCCAGCAACTCAAGGATTACCTGTCTCGGCCACCAATCATGTCCAGTCCTGAGCCCGACGAGGTACTGTTCGCCTATATCGCTGTAGCTCCCTATGCGGTGAGCCTGGTGTTGATACGGTCAGACTCTGGCGTACAAAGGCCCGTCTATTACGTAAGCAAGTCCCTGCACGAGGCTGAGATTCGTTACTTGCCACTAGAGAAGGCCATCTTAGCAGTAGTGCTTGGCACGCGGAAGCTACCACACTACTTCCAAGCCCACACGGTGATCGTTCTCACACAACTCCCACTCAAAGCTATACTCCGAAGTGCCGATTACACCGGTCGGATTGCCAAGTGGGGTACAATCTTAGGGGCTTTTGATATAAGATACATGCCCCGCACATCGGTCAAGGGACAGATCCTTGCAGATTTGGTGGCTGAGTTCACGGAGCCCCAGCTAGATGAGGTGAAGCCCACGTCGGGCATGGATGAAAAATCAGTTGGCATGGTCTCTCAACAGAATCCCTCTCATTGGGAAGTATATGTCGATGGCGCGGCAAACCAGAGAGGCTCTGGAGTTGGGCTCGTATTGATATCCCCCGAGAAGATCACTATTGAGAAATCGCTAAGGTTGGACTTCTCGGCAACGAATAATGAAGCAGAGTATGAGGCTCTGCTCATGGGGATGACTATGGTCCGAAGAATGGGTGGGAAATCCGTGGAGCTGTTCTCGGACTCAAGACTGGTAGTAGGTCAAGTACAAGGCGAATTCGAGGCAAAGGACGAAAGAATGCAGGGATACTTAGGTCGTGTCAAACACCTACAATCAGAGTTTGAATTTTTCAGTTTGTTGCACATCCCCAGGAGTGGCAACTCACATGCTGACTCCCTGGCCACGTTAGCCACCTCTTCGGCACAAGGCTTGCCGAGGGTCATCCTCGTCGAGGACTTGCACAGGCCTACGGAGACAAGGACAGGAGGAGTCCAGGTCCACCAGATTAGGGTCGGGCCGTGCTGGATGGACCCGTTGATCAAATTTATCAAGGAAGATATATTGCCTGAAGAGAAGGCCGAAGCCGATAAAATTCGGAGGAAGGCGACTAAGTTCTGGCTATCCGAAGACCAGAAACTATACAAGCGCTCCTATTCGGGACCATATTTGTTGTGTGTGCACCCCGAGGCGACTGAGACACTGCTAGAAGAGTTACACGAAGGAATCTGTGGGAGCCACACCGGAGGCAGGTCCTTGGCTCACCGAGCCCTCACCCAAGGTTATTGGTGGCCTAGCATGCAGAAGGAGGCACACGAGTACGTCAAGAAATGCGACCAATGTCAACGCTTCGCTCCAAACATTCACCAGCCAGGAGGAAAACTCAATCCACTGTCTAGCCCATGGCCCTTTGCCCAGTGGGGCTTGGATATTGTGGGACCCTTCCCCAAAGCTGCAGGAAACAAGAAGTACCTCCTGGTCGGAACAGACTATTTCACCAAGTGGGTTGAAGCCGAGCCACTAGCCAATATCAGAGACGTTGATGTGCAAAAATTCGTGTGGAAAAACATTGTCACACGGTTTGGAGTTCCTCACACCCTCATCTCGGACAACGGTTTACAGTTCGACAGCAAGGCATTCAGGAATTACTGCGGCGAGCTGGGAATTACAAACAGATACTCCACTCTAGCCTATCCCCAAGGTAATGGCCAAGCAGAAGCTTCCAACAAGGTCATACTGAACGGCTTAAAGAAGAGGCTAGACGATGCAAAGGGCAGATGGGTAGAGGAGTTGCCACATGTGCTTTGGGCTTACAGAACTACGCCCCACAGGTCCACTGGAGAGACCCCTTTCTCGATGACCTATGGGGCTGAAGCTGTCATTCCTCTGGAAACAGGGTTCCCAACACTAAGAACTAGCTCATTCAGTCCAGCCGACAACGACGAGCAGCTACGGAAGGGCTTAGACTTAATTGAGGAAAGAAGGGAGAATGCAATGGTTCGGTTGGCACACTACCAACAAAAACTCAGACAAGGCTACGACGCTAACGTGAAGTTGAGGCCTTTAGAGCCCGGTGACCTGGTGCTGAGGAAAGTTGTGGGCACCGCAAAGAACCCAGCTTGGGGGAAATTGGGACCCAATTGGGAGGGACCATATCGCATCACTTCAGGCGCCGGTATTGGAGCATATTTCTTAGAAGATTTGGATAGTCATGTAATCCCTCGCCCTTGGAATGTAAATAACCTCAAGAGGTACTTTTATTAATCAAGTCTCCTCTTCAGTTGATATACCAATTCGCTGCGTAAAGTTCTCTCAAGTGTTTAAACTTAAACCCAATCATGCCTGTAGTCCTCGGACCAGATGATTAGGGTTAGTTAACACTCATTCACCGCTCTCTCAAGTGTTTAAACTTAAATCCAATCATGCCTGAAGTCCTCGGACCAGATGATTAGGGTTAGTTAACACTCATTTGCCGTTAGCTTAGGTGTTTAAACTTAAATCCAATCATGCCTGTAGTCCTCGGACCAGATGATTAGGGTTAGTTAACACCGTTAGCTCAAGTGTTTAAACTTAAATCCAATCATGCCTGTAGTCCTCGGACCAGATGATTTGGGTTAGTTAGCACTCGGTTACAGCTGACGCTGGTCCTCAACCTGCTTTTCAACATTTTTTATTCCAGCGTCAAGACTCTTCTTCTGACTGGTCATATCCGCGAGCTCCCCGGACAGACGAGTATAATCGTCTTTCAGCTGGCCCAGAGATTTCTCCGCCTCATCTCGGGAACAGATCGCCGCCTGGGCTTCAAGGCGATTCCTCTTGTCCCACTCCTCGGCTACATAAATTTGCTGAGTGACCTGCGTGATGGAAACTCAAGTGTTAAACACTGAAAAATAGGAAAGGCAAAACTCAACGATTCAGTTAATTGGATGGAAGTTGCTTACGATGGCTAAGTCCCTCTTCAGGGATCGAAAGAGCTCCGGTTGATTGAAACGCCTGAAGGACTCCATGTCATGAGGGAGGAGAAGTGGTTGCTGCAGGGCCTCAGCAACGTAGCCGGCCCTCCCTCCATCATAATTCCTGAGGGAGGTCTCCCAGAGGATTGGAGCGCCCTCCAACTCCAATTTCGGAGACCAAATCCGCGGTCCCCCTCCTCCTCGGCGCACTTCCGCCATTGTGCCCTCGTCTCGGCTCTCAGTAGACTGAGCCCTGCGAGTTCGGCTGTCCTGTGCCACCTTTTGCTGCTTGGCTCCTTTTGGTGGTGGCACCTGTTTTTCCCCAACCTCAGGGTGGGGTCTCTTCCTCTGCAAAGTTGTCATTGGTTTCAGGTTTGGGTCAGAGATCTGAGTAGGCACTGGAGGAAGAGTCGCCACCGACTTAGATGTTCCAACATCTTTCGGGTCTGACTTTTTGCCTCTCCCCTTCATCAGGCTTTTCAGATCCATATCCTCGTCCGAGGAGTCTTCTAAGTGAGTAGCTAATAAGTTAAGCTGGGCGCCTGACTGCTCGTAGGCCTCTTCCTCGGCGTCTGAGATCTCTACCACCTGGTTTACTCTTGAAGCCTCTCCCTCAAACTGAAATTCGTCTATCTGCTCTTCTAGCGACGAAGTGGAAGAGCCAGCCCCATCACCTTCAATCTCCTGTCCGAGGGGAACTTGCTGAAGTGGTTGGATAAGGGGAGGTGCAGCCCGAGGGATTGGACGGGGTACAGGATCAAGATCGTAGGGCGCTAAGAAGCCCTTCCGACCAACGTCGATGCGCGCAAGGCGATAGTCTCCCTGGACGATTGCGTTGCCGACTGGTTGATAACCCTTTGGCTTCCCTGTATATCCGAGAATGAGGGGAGCAGACCGCAGTTGCCCGTCGTCGCTCACGAAGATCTCCGACCTTAGAAGGAAATTGAGAGCAGCGACATTCGTTAAGTTGATCTGAGGAGAAACTTGTCTCTTATCTGTTGCAAGCAAAAAGAAAAAACGGTTAGAAGCTCGGAAATAGCGACCGAAGAGAAGTCAAAAACCGTTAAGAGACACGGGCCCTAAGCCTATGGTCAGTGCGCCTAATTCTATGTCACACCTGGCTTCCCATGCTTGGTTGGGCAACCAGGGCCGTTTCGCCAGGCGCCCGAGACGATCACGTAGTCGTCTTTCATCCCTTTGTTGGACTTGGGAAGGCAAGAAATGAGCCTGACGACATCCGACCTGGATTTCAAGTAGTACCCAGCATCTTGCTGGCTATGGCATTCGTACAGATATACCACGTCAAGCCAGGTGAGTCCCAGCCCCATATGGCGCTCAAGGTCCTCAATCGCTCCTAGGATTCTAAACATATTGGGCGCGCACTGCCAGGGAGTAAGCCTATGGTTCCGAAGGTAGGCAGTGGTGATGGGACCCATGGGGATTGTCATTCCCCCTTCTTTGAAGGCGATGAGAGGGATAACCACCTCTCCTGTCTCCCGGTCTGTTAGTATTTTTTCTGGAGGGCAATACCTCACACCCACGTTAGGGGGGATGCGATACGTGGACCTAAACACCTCTATTTGCTCAGGGCTGTCCACCATGCACTCGAGTTTTCCCATGGTGCTAAAGTAAGGCGGTTTGCCGAAGAGAAAACTAAAGATTCAGAGGGCGACGACTTACAAGGGCTAGTCCGGAGAAGCGATTGCAGGCTCGCGGAAGGGCTCGTGAAGTTTCTGAGCAAGATTGGCACCGGCGACTGAAAGATTCGGACGGAGAGATTTGGGCGGAGTGAGGCGTCTGTTCTTGCTGGAGCGTCTGGAGATGGAAAAGTGAGAGGGAAGTGATTTCCTCTGAAGCTTTATACGGGGGCAAGCGAAAGGTCAGGGGCATTCTCGCCCAAATCATGAAGAAAAAACCGCAGCCCTTGGATCGATCAGCCACCGTTGGATGCGAAGGACAAAACGTCACCTGGTGCAGTTAATGCAGCGCTTTGGGAATAAGGAAACCGCAGCGGCATTAATGAGGCGTCTGCTCCCACGTTCACACACGTGCCAGATCAGTTGTGCGTGTTCCCAAGTTTTTGCTCCGTAGCAGGTCAAAATCCTACTTTTTCTCCTCGGATGCGAAGGAAAAACTACAATTTTGAGGGGCTATTGTGGGGGAGAAAAGCCCAGCCCAACTTATTGGGCCCAAGGCCCTATCCGAGCACCACTGTTCGCCCGAGGAGACCAAGACGCAGCCAGAGTCCCACGTGAAAAGGGAATGTCCGCTGACGAGCACGTGTACCGTCCGAGGAGATGTTCACATGTCCGAGGAGACCGATACCCCCAGATCCGACGAGGTTTTCGCCCGGCACGTGTCAAGCGACCTGTCTGACAAGTGTCAGGGGAGAAAAGGAGACCTCGGACACGCAAGAAGGTGATTGGAACAGAGAAATATCAAGGAGACAGACTTCAACCACCGCATTTAATGCACTGCACCTACCCTTCTGGCCGCATTTATGTGGAGAAGACCCCTGAACAGTGCATCCTCAGCTACCGCCACTCAGACAGGGCTAAAGGGGGAGTCTGATGGGACATGCACTCAAGTGGGCGCACAGATGGTGAACAAGTGGACGGTGGAGATGGAGAAGGGCAGCACTATATAAGAGAGAGAGGTATCTGATAGGAGGGATCGAGAATCAAGAGAGAGAAAAGAGCACATAATTTTACTGTAGCTCCAACATTTGTAACTTAAGTTCATCAATGAAAATCGCCTCCTCGGACGAGACATTGATCACTGTCCGAGGACTCTTTTAGTCAAATTTCCCCATCTTCTATGCCGTTTCATATTGTTATTTTTCATTACTAGCCTAGCTCTTTCACCCACTCTCTACAAATTTATTGTTTTGGGTTCAGTGGGCTCCAAACCCATACCTCATTGGGCTTGGGCAGCAGAATCTGACCCTACACTAACCATTTTCTATCATGTTTCTCCCCATTTGGCAATTTTCGAATATAATGCGTAGTAGAAAAATGTCTAGAGTTCTTATCTATAGGAAAGTTTAGATCATCAACTCTTATTGGACCATTTTCTATTAACAAATCTCTTAATTTTATATCAATAGTTTTCCATTGACTTGGATCAAAAATATTTGTAGGAATATAATTAGGTTGATCATTAATATTTTCACTCTCCTCTAAATTATTTTGAGCTTCATTATCAAGAATGGTGACATTACATGTTTGAACATTATCATGACCACCTTCGTTATTATCATTTTGTTGTATATTTTCATTATCTTCTAATTCTTTTTGATGAATTTCTTGTTCATTTATGAAACCTTCACTCAAATTTTCTGTAAGATTTTGTTTTTTACTAGTAATAAATTTGTTCATAGCTCCTTTTTGAGATTCAATTAATTCTTCTATTTGTCTTTTTTTTTTTTTTTTTCATATCCAGATAAATATTTTCTAGTAGACATTTGTAATTAAAAAATATTTATGAATAAATGAAACACAATCTATAATATAAAAAAATTACAATTTAACTAGAATAATATAAATTTAATGTATAAAACAATAGAACCTGTTTTATCAAAAGCACAATTGTAGCTTTACTTAATATGATCACTTTACACTTTAAACCTGCACAAAAAAAATTAAAATTAATATTAGTACAAGGTAAATTATAAACATGTAAGACTATTGAACATTTAGACCATTCAAAATGTGTAAGACTATTAGAATTTAACTCTTTTCCTCTTTATGGGTCTATTGACCATCTAAATCTGATTTCTTAAATAAATAAATAAATAAAAAAACACACACACACACAAAATGTGTAAGACACTAAGAGTATTGACCATTCAAAACATGAAAGACTATTAAACTTTAAGTATTTTCTCTTTATAGCTCTATTGACCATTCAAAAGCCAAAAGGTTCTAGAGAAATCTAAAAGAATCTAGTAGTCTAAGCTTCAGCCTTCAGCCAAAAAGAAAAAGAAAAAGCCTAGACGCTTCAGCCTTCAACCAAAAAGAAAAAGTCACGCCTCTTCTAGAGAAATCTAAAAGAATCTAAAGAGTAGATCAGGTTCAGCCTTCACTCTTCAGCCAAAAGAAAAAAGAAAAAACCCAAACACTCAAGTCACGCCTCTTCAAAAGAAAAAAAACCTCTTCAGCCAAAAGGAAAAAGAAAAAACCCAAACACTCACTCAAGTCACGCCTCTTCAAAAGAAAAAAAAACCCAGACCCGTGAGCAAATCCTCTTCAAAAGAAAAAAAAAAAAAACCCAAACACCCATGAAAAGAAAACTGAGAAACCCTCTTCAAAAGAAAAAAAAAAAATCCAGACACCCATGGAAAAAAACCGAGAAACCCTCTTCAAAAGAAAAAAAAAAAAAAAAACCCAGACACCCATGAAAAAAAAAAACCAAGATACCCAGCAGCATTGCAGCAAACATGAAGTGATGAAGAAGACGAAAGAGAAAGGAAGAGAAAACAAAAAACGAACCTTCAGTGAACACACAAGTCTATTGCCAACACAGACACAGTTGATGAGTAAGCCGAGTGTTTTTTTTTTTTAGAATCAATCTATAGAGAGAGTTAGAGAATGAGTTTTTTTTTTTCTTCTTTCTTTTTTCTTTCTTCTCTTATTTGCCTCTTCTTTCTGCTTTTGTAATTTTTTTTTCTGGCCGTTTGTAATCTTTGCTTATGCAAGCTAAAGATTTGGTGATGGTCTGATCTGAGTCTGATCTGATGGGATTAGCTTTCGTCACATTGTCACTTCAGCTTTCTTTCTGTGATAAACAGGCCTATGTGAGAAACGGTAATGAGATTTGGTGATGGCCTATACAAATCTTTTTTTTTTTTTTTGGGCGAGAAATGGGCCTCTGTGAGAAACAAACTTTGAAGGAGAAGGCCGGTTGTAAATTTTTTTTTTTTTTTCTTAGATGAAAAAATAATATTATATAATATATTATTATTATTATTTGGGGGCCCCTGATATAAGTGGGGCCTTAGGCGGTTGCCTAAGTGGCCTATAGCTTCAGCCGGCCCTGCCGATAAACACAAACCCAATTTTGCCAAAATTTTGCACAGAGTAAAACCAATTGCCGATAAAGTGTTTTCTAACAATCACAAAATTTCTTTCACGGTGAATCACAAAAATAAATTAAAAAATATATTTGAGAGGCGAAATCTACTTTAAGATTATTGGATATATTTTACCAATTTACTTTTGTGATAAGGCAAAAGGAACAATACAAAGATATAAGAATAAACAATAATACAAATAAATGTGATAGGCAAAAACAATAAACAAATACTGAATATGTATAAGAAAAAATCTGCAAATAATTAAAAACTCACAAACCAAATGCGTGAAGAACGAATGATTCAGATCAAGTCTTATATTTGACACAATCTCTTTAAAACAGATTTCGCCACTCACACAATCATTGTGGTGCTTTGAGACTCACGAACATCTGCCTCTCAGGATAAAATTATCTACAACACGAAAGCGAAGCACACAAGGTCGTGCTCTCTGAACTACTGAATGTCTCTTTCTCCCTCTTTGACACAAAATAAATGCACAAAAAGTTCTCACTTGGAGAGTTTTTCTCAAAAAAAGTTCTTTTTCATGAACAGGGATAATGAAATTATACGTAACTTAAAACTGAAACACTGTTTCGGAGATAACTGCTGTATACAGACTAACTGACTCAAAAATAAAATAATAAAATATTATTATAAATTAGATAAGTAGGACTAGTCCACACATGCCTATGGCCCAAGCCAATATCCAACACAAACTCATATTTCCTATCATTTCCAATGTGGGACTCAAGGATTTTCATAACTTATAACTTGAACATAGAAAACATCAATTTCTTATTCACTCCATGCTATTTTAACAACAGACTGGGAATCATTGCTTGTGGATCTTTGATCGGTGATCGTGGATCAGTGAATCGTGGATTGGAGAGGCGATTTCATCACTGTCGTCATTGCCGCTGCTGCATGTGTGGATCAGTTCTTCTAGGTTTTGATGGTTGTGGTGCTTATGATGGAGTGTTGATGGAGATCGGTGAATTGGAGAGGCGATTTCATCACCGTCGCCATCACTGCCGCTGCATGTGGATCAGTGATGTGGATTGGTGCTTTTAGGTTTTGATGGTTGTGGTGCTTGTGATGAAGTGTTGACGGAGATTGGTGGTGCTTGTGGGTTTTGATGGTTGTTGTGCTTGTGATGGAGTGTTGATCTAACCGTGGGAGAAAGAAGAAGAAAAAATAGGAAGAATAGGAAAAAGAAACGGGAGATAAAATAATATTAAAAAAAGAATATAAAAATATTATTTATATAAAATATAGTCTATAATAGACGGACTGATGTGAGTGTTTTGTAAAAAAGATAGTGTAAAATAGAAAAAATAGATTTTTTTTTTTTGTGTGTAAAATAGACGAAATCTTTTAGAAGAGCTAAAATAGACGAAATCTTTTAGAAGAGCTGATGCGATTACTCTAGCATCACAAACAACAAAATACATGCTGCATCAACAGTGACATAGTCAAAAATTTTAACAACTTTGCTACAGTTAATATATGTGTGTATATATATATTCTTCTCTCGTTACAAAAATATTTTCTCTTTCTTTTCTCTCTCTATCTCTCTGGTAGGGATGACAATTTTTCCTTGCCCCGCTTAACTCATCCCTCCCTGCTTTACCCCGTGCGGGTTTTTCCTAGCCTGCAAAGGTGGTGGGGAGAAAATGGGGTGAGAAAGTTTTCTCAGTCACGCGGGCCGGGGCGGTGATAGGGAAAAATAAAACCATGCAAGGCAGAGACGAAGACCCATCCTTCGGCCTGCCTTGCCCCATTGCCATGCAAGAGACAAGTCACACCTTGCATCTCAAGCAACAACGCACATGGCTTAGGAGTCACATTGCTTTTGGATCGAAGTTTGGTCTGGGTTCGTGGTGTGGGTTGATGGTTGTTGGCAATGTTTGTGAGGGTTTTAGCTTCTGGGACGCTTTCCAAGTTTCATCCTATCAAGAATCTATTCTCCAATGCTTTCTTCTTCACTCCCTTCTTCTTCTTTTCCAAATACCCACCTCGCAAAACAAGGTATCTCTCTCTCTACTGTAACATAGAGTTTTTGCATTCAATAACTGTTTTTTGGCTCTGTTTGGTAGCTCCCAAATCATCAAAGATTCAATCTTTACCTTTACAACTCAAATTTTGTAATGGGTTTGCATCATCTTCTTCTTCTACTCCACTCAGTGGATGAATAGAAGGGAGGCTTTCAGTTTCCCAAAGATTTTGACTTTGTATACTACTGTCTCTTTGTAGACTTAGGACTCAGAGCATTTCAGTTACTGAAAGTGAATGTTTGAGTTAAAGAATTTAAATAAATATTTCATATGGAGACTTTTGAACTAATATATATATGTGTGTGTGTGAGAATTTAATTAGAGGTTGAAGTTACGTTTTTCTCATTTTTGGTGAGTTTTGTAGTTCATATATTACTTAGGGCATGTTTGGTAGACTGTAATAGACGCCGTAATGTAATAGTTATTCCTATGGTTTAGTTATTCTTTAGTTTGGTTATGTTTTTATTATAAGGAATAATCATTCCTTATGAATAGCTATTTTTCAAAATGAGAAATAACTATTCATCTTTAAAAGGTTGTATTAGCTATTCCTTAGTAAGAGTAATAATTTCAAAACTTAATATATTTTCAAATAAACAAACTTTCCATATACATCTAACAATTATAAAAATAAAAAATCATAAAAAATAACACATATCTCTCTTAAATTTAAAAATAACAATTTTTAAGGAGATATAATTGTATGAGTAAGAAATTTTCTAAAATAAATGCTAAGTTTCATTCTAATATTATAACTCACAACCAAACTAAGGAATATGTTTAGTTATTACATTACAACACATTTTATTCCTAGTAATAAAGATTACAATTCCTATCGTAATCTTCATTCAGTGTACCAAATGTACCCTTATATCTCTCTTAAATTTAAAAATAACAATTTTTAAGGAGATATAATTGTATGAGTAAGAAATTTCCTAAAATAAATACTAAGTTTCATTCTAATATTATAACTCACAACCAAACTAAGGAATATGTTTAGTTATTACATTACAACACATTTTATTCCTATTAATAAAGATTACAATTCTTATCGTAATCTTCATTCAGTGTAGCAAACGTACCCTTAGCTCTTACTGGAAAAAAATGTGCTTAAAGATTCCCTCACACTGCAATAGCATGGGTGATTTTATATGCAAGGTACTGGGTCAGGAGCAATCTGCTTCTCGGATCCTCTGCAATATTAAAAGTTTTCCCATTGAGGGGCGTCGATGGATTCATTCAGACCCATTTTTAAGTTCGGCTGAAAAAGTTTTGGAACCACCAAAGCAGCCCGAGAAGAGCGCAATTGTTGGTGGTACTGTTGATACTAAAGTGAAGAGAAAAAAGCTAAAGGGTAAAAGAGCAGTTGTAAGGTGGCTGAAGTTTTTTAGGAGGAAGAAGAAGAAAGAGTATGAAAGAATGACTGCAGAAGAAAAAATTCATTACAAATTGAGTAAGGTAAGTCCATTTTTTTTAACTTGTCCCCCTGTTTTTTTAGTCCAAAAGAAAAGCTACCTATTCTTTTTATTATTATGTAAATATATCATGGATTAGAATGATTTAAGTTACCCAATATGATAGATTACAGAACCTATCAAATTCCCTAAATTTTTTCAACAGGTGATAAATGCTCTTAACAGGATGATACTTCTTTATTTTCTTAGTAATATGTCATATATCAATTTTTTAAAAGTTTGATACAGTCTTATTTTTGTCGAGTAGCAGCCATATATGCAGTCTTATTTTCTTAGTAATTTGTCATATATCAGTTTTGTAGTTCTTTACTGCTGTTGTGTAGAATCTATACAAGATTTCAATTTTGAATGATGGAGATTGTAGAGGTTTAGACTTCAAAATGTTATATTTGCTCTTTCAGAGTATTCTTTGATACATTTTTTTTTATAAGTAAGAAAGATTCTTTGATAATTTTTATTAATAATTAAGATCAATTGTTTGAAGTAGACTAACATTACAATGGGCAGCATGGAGTATACCAGCTGTAAACTTATGGATCTCCCTTGATATTTTTTTTGGATGGGTAGCTTGATATTTTGGTCAAAGGTATCCATCTGCTTTGTGCCTACGACTTGTCTCAGGTCTTATTAGTAAGTGTTGCATAAGACAATTCTAGCAATGGAGTTAATGTTGTAAGCTCAAAGCAGACTATACTTCTGTTAGACAGTAATTCTAAAATATTTTTAACACAAATTTACTCATTAACAAGTCAAGGCCAGAGCTATAGGATAAAATATTCTTTATATTTTTGAAGAAAAATAAATTATTAACCCAGTTAGCTTACTTGGAAGGACCCTGGAACATTTAAAACACTTATCTGATTTTCAAAGTACATAGATTCTTTAGATTTTTGTATCCGTACGTTAATAGCTCACACTAATTTACAAACTAAATTGTTTTAGTTTAACCTAGATAGTCTTTCCATGATTATTGGGATCTTCTGTCTACATTTGCAAGTAGCATATTATGAAAATTCAGTATTGATCTTCACTTATTGAGGCTGCATCAATCATAAATGATGTACTGATCTTAAAACTAATTACTCTATGTCTTTCTCTATCTTCTTTATATAAATGTATTTATATTGCTTGCTTGGTCTTTTTCCAGGCTCGAAAGAAAGAGGAAAGATTTGTTGATGGCCTTAAGAAGATTGACCTAAAGAGACATCAGAAACAACTCATGATCCATAGGAGATATTGACCCCAGAGGAACACCTTTTCTTTTTAAAGATGGGCCTCAAATGCAAGAATTACGTGCCTGTTGGAAGACGGGGAATCTACCAGGGTGTAATTTTGGACATGCATCTGCATTGGAAAACGCACCAGACTCTGCAGGTGGTGGTAAAGACATTTTCGCCAGAGGAGGTCTGAGAGATTGCTGCTGAGCTGGCAAGATTGACTGGATGAATTGTGCTTGACATTCATGAAGAGAACACAATTATTATGTAGAGGGGGAAGAACTATTCTCAGCCGCCAACAGAGATTATGTCACCCAGGATCACTCTCTCCAGGAAGAAGGTTCTGATCTCTTTCTTTTATTTTACATATTAGAATTGGAGTTAAGTTAGCCCACTTTTATATCATTCTGTTTATCTTAGGGGCATGTATACAACATTTTCCTTTATGCTCTTCTCAGATCTTCTTTTATGTATATACAATTTCAAGTAAATAGATATGCAAAATTTCTGAAGAAGAGAAAATACAATCATTTACTCAGCTTTTGTATCTCAATGTCTCTTTGTTGACCTATAATTTCTTTTAGTTAGTAAACGCATCAACTATTAGAGACGTAAAATCAGTTCAGATATCAAAGCATCCTTCTTGTCCAATCTTGTATCGACTCTCTTTTCTGGGGTTTGGGACGTCTTTTCTCTTTTTTTCAACATAGTTCTGGGTGGGTTATTGTGGTAGCTTTCTTTCCCAAAGAAGGGGGGGAGGGGGGAAGAAAAGGTAGGTGTTTAATTCTCTGCAATATTGAAGAAGAGGAATAGGAAATGACAACCACTGTAATAACTTAATTCTAACATATAACCATCTGTGTCTTTGAAGTCGTCATTCCCTAACGGTATTCTTACATTGTCTGGATCAATATCTTGTTGCTAAATGCTCTTTTAAAATATATTGCATGAACTCTTCTGAAAGGTTAATAATCAAGCCCTTTAAAGTTCAGGAATAATTCAGAGCATGTTCCATTGTCACATAAGTCTTCTATTTGGTTGGATCCTGAGGTATCGTTCAAGAAAACTACATGCATAAATGGGTTGCCCTTCGTTATGTGGAGTGTCTTTTTCAGGCATCTAAAATTTGGAAATGGGTTTCAAGCTGCCCTTGGACTCTTTGATGCTTAATTATATCCTTGTTCAAATGTCTCTCTTCACTGACATAAAGGGTTTTTTTTTTTTTTTTTTTGGGGGGGGGGGGGGGGGGGGGGGGGTGAATGATAGAATAACTTTTTACCCACATTTTTCATCTTTTCTTTTCAGTCACTGTTGATAAGTTTCTTTATCCCACATGCATAGTGGATTGAATCCCATGCCTGCACCTTACTAATCTAGTATTGTCATATATCTTAAGTATAATGCCTTTCAACTTTTTTTGCTATGAATGCCTTTCATACATCATTGCTTGTTCTCATACTCCATTTTCTTCTCTCTTCACTCACCTGCAGGCTTTGGATAAATCCAAATATAGAGATGGCCTCCGAGCTGTAAGAAAATATATTCCAAAACTTGAACAGGACCTTGAGTTGCTCCAAGCACAAGCTAAAAGTGTGCCTGAGAATAAAACTGATATTCAAGAGATTGAAGGAACTGAAATTGGAAGAATTGATCCCGAGAGCAGTTCAAACTTCCAATTGAACAATTCCGATAAGCTGAAAGAAATATTGAATAGAAACAAGGAATGCTCTGAGGATGACCCTATGATGGATACAGGTATGGCATCAGATTCTGAAGATCTATCAGATATTTTTGAGACTGAATCTGATTTGGAGAGCGAGAATAAGGTGGAACGACCTCTTTATTTGGATAAGTTCAAAAAATTCCCAGTTGAAAGTGATGGAGAATGTGAAGATTTTGAGGAGCACCTGCGTCAAATATCTGCAGACTCAAATACTGCCAAATCATGGGAGAAAGATTCTGACTCACCAAATTTTGATGAGGTTGATCATATGATTGCCTAATTGGTATTGATTTGGTTAATTAGATGTTAATTTAATCTTCTTTTTCTTTCCTTGAGAAGTAGTGTTTGGTTGCAAGGGAAATTTTCTTTGTTGCTTTGGATGGGTGATCAGTGATCACAGCCAAGGTCTATCTCTTTATCTCTAAGTTATACGCTCATCCAGTAGATCTTCAAGTCATGGCTTCACACATTATCTTATTTCTACAAGACAAAATGGTGCAACTTGAATTAGAACTCAGGCATTTTTAAAATGTGCTTAGATCTCTGAGAAGCATTGCAACCTTCACACACTAGTTAAATTTCTTAGGGGCCTGTAATTGGCTTTTAGACAACTAAAAGATCTTTGCTTAGCATGTGCTTTCTGTCTTTAGCATGTGCTTCTATCTAGGCAGAGCCTTGAAGCTTCAAATCATAGCTACCTTTTTTGTAGTACCTTCAATTAAGTGAATGGTGCGCTTCAATTTCTCGTTTTGTGAAAGTACTCTATTGAAAGATGCAGCTAATTTGATTCAATCAGACTTATCTACTTTTATCAGGTAAGGGGAAAAAAGGTAGAGTAACTTAGTGGCTACCATGGATATTGCACTTAGAGAGTTGAGAGTCGAGATTCTTTTCCATAAATACAATCAATAGCAAACTGCAGTAATGCTATAGATCGCAATATATTATTTCTCCATGCAATTTGCGGAGTGATTCCTATTAGTAGACAAGAACATCAACAAATGGACATCATTCATCCTTTAGAAGTGTCCATCAAACCTACACAGAATGGCCTAAAGTAATTCCTGTTAAATTAGTGATATCAAGGGCCCAATGAAATCAAAAAAGAGAAAAATGTTCAAGTTCTAAATCCTATTATAAATCAGAGTCTTGTTGCTCCTCCTCCTCAAGTTCCCTTACATTCTGAACTATATCTTGAACTCTTCTTAACATGTGGTCAGTGTGCTCCTCAATATATTTCAACACCATATGTAACTATTCTTGGTTAGCCGCACAGCGACGTTCACATCGTTGTCTCTCATTGCTAAGTTCAAGCAGGGGCGGCGCTACCTTAAGGCCAGGGTGGTCCCAGGACCACCTTGACCTGAATTTTTTTTTTTTTTTTTTTTTTTTTTTTTTTTTTTTATATATATAATAATTTTAAAATTTTAATTTGTCTACCCTTCAAAAAAATTTTGGGAACATCCTCAGTTTTTTTTTATGCCAATAAAATTAAATTTTGCTCAATTATTTGCTCTACATTCAATGGATGAATGATTGCTTGGTTGTATACATTGAAAGAGATGTAGCTCGTAGTATTGATAATGAGACTATCTGCACCGATTTCAAAATATGAAAATTTGTAGAAGGAAATTGTAAACTTTATGTATTAGTTTGTTTTTTTTTATTGTTGTTGTCAATATATGAATTTCTCTTTTTATTAGACTGTATAATTTATGCTTCTTAAGGAACACCTTGAGAAAAATTCATGGAGCCACCACTGAGTTCAAGGGTCAGTTCTCGAATTCTTTGATGCTTCTCATCCTGCATGTAACAACTGCAAGGTAAAAACATATGGACTAGATTAAGGAGAACTACATTCTAATGTATTTCCCATAAGCAAGCAATATTAGCCATCCTACCTTTAACACCTTTTTTTAAATATATAAATAAAACTAAAGAAGAATTTTATTCAATGAGGAAAGCTCACATTATACTATTATAGACTCCTAAAGAATAACAAATGAATCAAAACAACAAAATTGAATCACCAGAATAGAATCTGTACCACATTCTTTGCCTTATCCTCAATCACCTTACTAAATTGAATCAAAACAACAAAATAAAAATTCTATTAAGGTTTAGCTTTATCTGAATCCCTTGAAGAATGAGGCCACCCTTCCAGTCACCACCTTTGACCTCCAAAATGCTCATTTCAAGTTCCCCATGATCTTCTCCTGATCCATTGAAGAACTCACCCAACTCAGTCTCCAGCCACCCATCTACTCTCTCCCTGGGATACTTGAGGCCATCCAGCTCCTTGTTTTCTCTAGGCTGTGGCTGTGGTGCTTGAAACACCAGAATGCTGCTGCGGCCACTGTTAAAAAACCCAACTCGCATTGGTACTATCTGGTATCGCCGCCTCCTCTCTCTTTCTGCATCCAAATAGACAGTCTGCTTATGAATTTCACCTCCAACAAGTCCAACCACAGCCTCAATAGGTTGGAATTCAAATACATATCACCCTGTAGTTGTCTTGAACACAAGGTAAGCTGTAGACAGTGTGGCCGGGGACAGCATTCAAGTTTTAATCCTGCCTCAGATTTCCAGCCAACACACACTGATAAGCTCAGCCACTGTAGGGAGCCTGTTTAATTTGTGCATGTAATTGAAGAAATAAGCTAATCATATATAGCAAGTATGCTGCCTGAGTGGTTGCCTTCTTTGGCTTAAAAATTAAATTTGACAAAACTTTAAAAAAAAATTGTAATACTAAAAAAATCGTACATAAGTTAAATGAACTCAATAAATTGACACAAAACTCTGTCAACAAATTCTGAGTGCTTATAATAATAGTTACATATTATTATTATTATTATTTCTAATTATGAGTAAAGCTTTATGATCATGTTGTGTGGTTTTTTCTAAGAATGATGATGCAGAAAGTAGGCTTTGGTGAGAGCTGGATCAATTTGGTTGTGTGTGTATCTCTACTGCTACATACTTGGTTTTAATCGATGGTTCTCCAAAAGGATTTTTCAGTTCGAGCAGAGAATTAAGCCAAGGTGACCCTATCTCCCCATATATCTTTCTTCTTTGTGCAGGACTATCAAGCCAAGTAACACAATCTGAGCAATCCAAATGATTATCTGGAGATCCTGCTAGTTGCAGAGATCCTTGTTTGAATCAATTATTCTCGCAGACGATTGCGTCATCTTTGGGAAAGCATCACGTCTGACTTGTGATGAGATTCTTTGTGTTTTTGACTGTTATGAGAAACTGTCAGGTTGCTAACAGAGCAAAAACCCAAGTTTTCTTCAGTTCAAATATGCAGAAATCTGACCGTGATTCATTTACAACTCTGTTGGTTGGTCTAGAAACAAATAGTCTTGGTCGTTATTTGGGGTTCCAGCTTTTATTTGTCGCTCTAGACATGCCTCATTTGGAGGTTTAAAATCCCAAGTATTGCTGGGAAGGAAGTCATGATAAAGTCTGCCATACAAGCCCATCCCTTCTTATGTGTTTCTTCGAACTCCCTTTGAGGTTATTTAAGGAATTCACTCAAATAACAGCTGCTTAGTGGTGGGGACAGAAGCATTCAGAACTGAAGATGCATTGGGCTAAATGGGACAACTTATGTGTTTCTAAAAGCAATGGTGGATTGGGTTTCAGGGAGCTGCAATCTTTTAATCTTGCTATGTTGGCTAAGCAAGGGTGGAAATTTTTGAATGATCCAGACTCAATCTTAGCAAGAATTTGGAAGGCCAAATACAAACCTCAGTGTTCCTTCCTTCAAGCCATGTTGGGTCATGCTCCATCATATACTTGGTGAAGGGTATTAGCTGGAAGGAAAATACTGAAATAGGGATTGTGTTGGTGGATTGGAAATGGGGAGACTGTATTTTCAAAGATAAGATGGCTTCCTGCTGCTGAATCTCATCAAATACTATCACCTGTAGTTACTTTCATGGGGCAAAGGACTGTTCTCTTTGTTTGAGTCTCTCGGCTCTTCATTCTGAGGCTTCTCCTTAATATGGACTATGATTAAGGGGTGATTCTGAAAATGTGACTCACACTGGTCTGGATGGTGCTTCTTCATCAATGAACCAAGCAGTTTCTGAAATTCCTGTTCCTGCAACCGCTACTGATGGTGGTTCTCTGAGTGGAGCAGTTGAAAACACTGATGACAGGGTGGCTATGGATGTTATCAGGGGTACTGAGAATGTTCCGGTTGTTTTTGGGCTCACATATTACTCTGCAACGTATTTTTATGCAAATGAGTTGGACAATTCTTCTCAGCCTGAGATGAAGCATCCAAAACTTGAAAACGGAAAAAGATCCCAAGGTTCTTTTTTTATCAAAAACAAACTTCTTGCTATTGATTTTGATGTGAATAAGCTGGTCTTTATAGTGGCCTTGCTTTGTATTGGTCTGCAGATGTGGATCGTATAGTTTCATCTTATTCTCGGTTTCATGTTGATACCACTATAAGTGATGTTGGAGGTGCTTTCTTTACTGGTTTTTATGGCCAACCAGATTCCTCAAAACATAAGGAGAGTTAGTCGCTGTTAAGGCATTGCATGGAATTCAGTCTTTGCCATTGTATTGTGCAGGTGATTTTAAAGAACTCTTGGGGCCTCATGAAGCTTTGGAGGTGCTGTTAGACCATCATGGCAATTTAAATTATTTAGGAGAGTAATGGAGGACTGTGCTAAGTCTGAGTTGGACTTTGGAGGCTCCCCTCTCACTTGGTGTAACAATTATTTTGATTCTACGTGTACTTGTGCTCGCCTGGATAGAGCATTGGCTTCTGCCTCTTGGATTGAGATGTTTACTTCTACTGTTGTTGAGCATGTTCCTTCAACTGGTTTAGACCACTCTGTTATTTTTATTCCTCTTGGCTCTGGTCCTCCAGCAATGTACAAGGAAGCCTTTTAGTTTTGAAATGGCTTAATTTTCTGATCCAAAGTTGTGAAGCACTAATTGAGGAGGTGTGGACTTCTGTGAATGTGATGGGCAGCCCCTTGTATAGAGTTTGTGAATGTTTGTAGGCCTGTAGAAGATGTTGGCAGACTTGGTTTGGTCATATTTAAAATCAAATTCGTACAGCAGAACAAGAACTTCAGGTTATTGATCATTCTCCCAATCCTGTGATTGGTGTGCAAGCTAACACTCTAAAGAAGCAGATTGAAGACTTTTTAGATAAAGAAGAAACGAAGTGGTGCCAGTGCTCGAGGGTGAGAGATGATACGAGTAGAGCTTATACACGTCCAACCCCGTTCAACCAGGTGTATCCCTGATAATGCAGTCTCTCTCTCTCTCTCTCTCTCTCTCACACACACCCACACCCACACACACACACGTATATATAACATTTTATTTGAATTATATTTTTGTCTCAATGAAAATAATCTAGTCACAGTGCAAACAATAAATTAATCATTTTACTTTACTAATGAATATCTATATATGAAAGAAAAATTATAGCAGAAAAATTAATTAAAATAGATGAATAAAGCATAGACTTCCATTCAATTTATTGGCTGAAATCCATGTTCCAATTACAACATTAAGCAGAGAGACATAAAATTTTAAAATCCACCCACGCAAGATGATTTCTGAGCTACAGGTGTTAGACATGCTTTTGTCATCTTCGCACCTGGTACCATCACAATGTGCTGTACTAGTGCTATATATCTCGCTCCTAATTTTTTTTTCATCACAAGGCCGTCCGATATCCCATACCACATTCTTTGCCTTTCGCCTTTTCCTCAATCACCTTACTGAATTGAATCAAAACAACAATATTCTATTAAGATTTAGCTTTATCTCAATCCCTTGACAAATGAGGCCACCCTTCCAGTCACCAACCTTTGACCTCCAAAACGCTCATTTCAAGTTCCTCATGATCTTCTCCTGATCCTTTGAAGAACTCACCCAACTCAGTCTCCTGCCACCCATCTGCTCTCTTCTTGGGATACTTGAGGCCATCCTGTTCCTCGTTTTCTCTAGGCTGTGGCTGTATGGTGCATGAAATCCCATAATGCTGCTGCGGCCGCTGTTAAAAAACCCAACTCGCGTTGGTAATATCTGGTATCCAGCCTCCGCCCTCTTTCTGCATCCAAATAGAGAGACCGCTTATGAATTTCGCCTCCAACAAGTCCAAGCAAAGCCTCAATAGGTTGGAATTCAAATCCATATGACGCTGTAGTTGTCTTGAACTCAAGGTAAGCTGTATACAGTGTGACCAGGGACAGCATACAAGTGTTAATCCTGCCACAGATTTCCAGCCAACATACACTGGTAAGTTCAGCCACCTTAGGGAACCTGTTTAATTTGTGCATGTAGTTGAAGAAATCAGCTAATCATATAGAGCACGTACGCTGCCTGAGTAGTTGCCTTCTTGGGCTTAAAAAATAAATTCAACAAAACTTAAAAAAATAAAAAAATAACACTTTAAAAAATTGTACATAAGTTAAATGAACTCTATAAATTGGCACAAAACTCTGTCAACAAATGCTGAGTGCTTATAATAATAGTTACATATTATTATTATTATTGTTATTGTTGTTGTTGTTGTTGTTGTTGTTTTTAATTATGAGTAAAGCTTTATGATCATATTGAGTGGTCTTTTCTAAGAATGATGGTGCAGAAGTTAGGCTTTGGTGAGAGCTGGATCAATTTGGTTCTGGAGTGCATCTCTACTCCTACATACTTGGTTTTAATCAATGGTTCTCGGAAAGGATTTTTCAGTTCCAGCAGAGGATTACGCCAAGGTGACCTTATCTCCCCATATATCTTTCTTCTTTGTGTAGGACTATCAAGCCGATTAACACAATCTTAGCAAGCCAAACGATTATCTGGAGCTGCTGCTAGTTGTGGAGGTCCTTGTTTGAATCATTTATTCTTTGCAGATGATTGTGTCATCTTTGGGAAAGCATCAAGTCCGACTTGTGATGAGATTCTTCATGTTTTTGGCTGCTATAAGAAACTATCAGGTCTGGTTTTTAACAGAGCAAAAACCCAAGTTTTCTTCAGTTCAAATGTGCAACAATCTGACTGTGATTTATTTACAACTCTGTTGGTTGGTCAAGAAACAAAAATTTTTTATTGTTATTTGGGGTTCCAGCTTTTATTGGTTGCTCTAAACGTGCTGCATTTGAAGATTTAAAATCCCAAGTTTGGAGTAGACTATATGGCTGCAAGGAGAAGAATCTGCCTATTTTTGGGAAGGAAGTTTTGATAAAGTCAGTCATACAAGCCATCCCTTCCTATGTTATGAGTTTCTTCCAACTACCTGTGAGGTTATGCAAGGAACTCACTCAAACGACAGCTGCTTATTGGTGGGGGCAGAAGCATTCAGAACAGAAGATGCATTGGCTATGGGACAACTTATGTGTTTCTATATGCAATGGTGGACTGGGTTTCAGGGAGCTGCAATCTTTTAATCTTGCTATGTTGGCTAAGCAAGGGTGGAAAATTTTGAATGATCCAGACTCAATCTTAGCAAGAATTTGGAAGACCATGTAATATCCTCGCTGTTCTTTCCTTCAAGCCAAGTTGGGTCATGCTCCATCATATACTTGGCAAAGTGTATTAGCTGGAAGGAAAATACTGAAACAGGGATTGTGTTGGAGGATTGGAAATGGAGAGACTGTATATTCAAAGATAGCTGGATTCCTGCTGCTGAATCTCATTGGATACTATCACCAGAAGTTACTTTCATCCTGAAGCTAAGGTTGCTGAATTGATAGATATGGATACTCATTTCTGTAGGCTTGATCTTTTAAGGCAGTCATTTATGCCTCATGATATTTAGAATATTCCAAGAGTCCCATATGTTTTAGTATTGTTTGGTGTTGAAGATCGAAGTTCTGGTGCAGGAATCTTTGTCTAAGAAAACCTGGAATCAAGTTCCATGGAGGTTGTCTGAGCTTAATTGGTGGAAGCTAATCCGGTTTTCTACTGGCATTCCTAGACATGCTTTCATTACTTGGCTTGCTACGAGAAACAAATTATCCACTTGGGATAAACTCTTATAGTGGGGGGTACAAGGGGATATTTCTGTGAATTCTGCAGAAGTTGTATAGAAAGTAGAGACCTTTTATTTTTTTAATGCAGTTTGTCAAAAAGAATGTGGAGGAAAGTTATGAAGAGATGCCTCATAGACTCTCCTGAAACAAATTGGAAAAAAAAAGTAGTTGAATGGGGCTGGAATGTTTAAAAGTTAAGAGCCATAAAGCTTCCTTATCTAAGTTAGCAATAGGGGAGTGGTATACCATTTATGAAGTGACAGAAATTCCAGAATTTATGAAGGAAATATTTTAAGTGAGGAGAAGTTGAAGAAATGGGAGATTGGTATAAGGATGTCAGCTGGAGGGAATTTCAAAGACTAGCATACATATATCCCTCTGTAATAGCTGGAATAGTATTCCATAATCTTTTCTCCAAGTGAAGCCAGGGAGTCCTTTGTAGTAGTGCTGTGGTATTTCTTGCTACATCTGTTATTTCTCTACTAGGTGATGGTGTGATTGTATTTGATGCCCTAGTAAGAGTCAAGATGTCACTAAGAAAAGCTACTTTAAATTTGACTTGATTTTTTTTCTGTTTAAATTTGTCTGCATCATGTCCATTTGTCTTGTTGCTACAGCTTTGCTGGGTGTGGCTTTGTTCTGAGTGTTTTTCTTAATAACATATATTTCATTCATCCTAAAAAGGACAACCAAGTCCAAGATAATGTAGGTACACAACTTTGTAAAATTTGATCTACAGGAAAGTTAAATAGAGGAAATAAGTAAATTTGGTATAAATTTCTGCTAACTATTGAAGTTTTCATCCTCAGCAATTTTTGAAAATGAGGCAATTCTAATGTGAGTTGAAGTCTTGGGGGTGGATGACATGCCAGTAACTTGTAAGGAAGAGCTCAAAAGTAATAAAGGCAGTATTGCAAGCAGAGGAAAGGTTATTTATACACACCTCGTGTCTTCAAGCATGGGATCAATGGGTACTCTTGAGTCTTTAGGTTGAACTTGCTCATCACAGATTCTAGTTCTACTGGGTCTTGCTTCACCATTGCAAATTTGCTTGTTTCTTTCTCTATTATCTATAATCAATTGACAAATGAGACCCAATTAATTTTTCTAAAGAAATTTATCTAAAGAACCTTATTGAGACTAGATTAATTATTCTATTCTTCTTCCTCTTTTTTATTTTATTTTAATAATTAAAGTTGTTCATATTCAAATGTATATTTTCAAGTAGACATTTATAATTAAAAACTATTTATAACTAAAAAAAAAAATCTATCTATAAATTTATAACAACTAGAATTAAAAAATTTTCAACCATAGATAATAGTGCCTGACTTATGAAATGTAGTTGTGGGGCCCGTGGGCCTGGACGTCTCGGCCCATCTCTAGGCTAGCCCAAGGCCCATACCGAGGATCGACAGCTGTCCCAGACATCTGTCTAAGAGCTTTTTTAGCCCTCTGGGCCACGCCAAGGACGATCCTATCCTCGGCAAACCTATCCTATTCCCAGGCGGGGGACAAGCCCAGTGTAGGCGGTCACATCCACACTTAATGCATCTGCCTAACTCCCCTGGCAATCTTAATGTTGAGAGGACTCCTGAACGGCGGAACCTTGGGTGCTGCGACCCACAGTAAGGTGGAACGTGACTGATGGGACAAGTCCTTAAGCAGTGGTCTAGATGATTGACAGTTGGAAGGCTAAGATTGGCCAAAGAAGGGTATATAAATGCAAGGAGCCCTTCAGAGTTGGGGGCTCCTCGGCCATCCGAGGAGCAACCCCCAAGCCAAAAAGACTAAAGCAAAGCTCTCAAGAAGGCAGAGCGCTTCCGGCGAACCGGTGGCAAGCCTGTTGGCGCCAAACCCTACGACCCACTCTCTAAACAAATTTATTGCTGGGGGATCTACGACGAAACGAGCCCCTACAATTGGCGCCGTCTGTGGGGAGGGTTAGTGCGCTGACCGGCGCAACCGGCGGTCGTTTCGAAGCAAATGCTACGCAAAAAGGTGGCGGTGCAAAAAGAAAGAAGAAGAAAGAAGAAATTCTGCAAAAAAAAGAAGACTCAACAGCAAATGGAAAGAAGAATTCTTTATTATTTCATAGAAAAGAGTTACAAATACAATCAGAGGCTCAGGCAGGCTTGTTTTACAAGCTTTATTACAAGCTAATCCTACAATCGGAGGCTCAGGCGGTCCGATTCTGCAACTAGCTAGGGGGGGGGGAAGTGTCAACCCGTGCTTTTATTGGCATCAGCAGAACGGGAGAGCTTGACAATAAAAGCGGGGAAGGGGGGCTGAGGCTGGCTCACTTCAGGGCGGAAGCTTGAACAAAGTGAGGAGCAGATGCAGGGGCACCGGAATGTCCTCCCCCGTGATGTTCCCTTGATGCTCTCCAGTCCCCCCGAGCGCCGGCCGTTGGAGACGGCAACACTCAGGCGCCAGCCATGACATGAGTTCGCGTATCTCCTCCACCGGAGGTGCACTCCGGGGAGAGACGTTAGGTGCTTCAACAACGTTCCGCCTGGCCACCACGTACGACACTGCCGGTGTCACGTCTAAACTCTGTCGCGCCAGAAGCCCAGTGGGGGCTGCGGCCACGGCAGCCCTTAACTCCATATCTCCTAACTCCGGTCACAATTCCGACGGGGTTATTAAAGGGGCATGGGGAGTGGAGAGATGGTTTTCTTTCTGTTCGAGTTGGGAAGCTCATGGAGTATGAAGAAACCATCCCCCCAGAAAGCCTTATATAGAGGGGGAGGGTTGGTGACAATTAATTCACGCAGAATTCGAAGAGTGAGTTACCGAGGCGGCGGGCAATAATGAGGCCACCAAATTCCAAGGGGGCTGCAGACCGTTGTACTTCTGTTGATTTACGAGACCATTAATGAAGGCGCGTCTCGCGCACCGAAGCGTCAGGCGCAGAACACGAACGGCCAAGAAACGCTTCCCCGATAGAAGATGGGGAAACTAATTACTTCAGAAGACCAAGTGTTAGACAGAACCAAGGCTCTGCATGGTCCTCGGACTCAGGCCTATGGGGAAACTAATTACTTCAGAAGACCAAGTGTTAGACAGAACCAAGGCTCTGCATGGTCCTCGGACTCAGGCCTATGGGGAAACTAATTACTTCAGAAGACCAAGTGTTAGACAGAACCAAGGCTCTGCATGGTCCTCGGACTCAGGCCTATGGGGAAACTAGCCACTACTTATGAAGGCAGCACCTGTGCCTAGGTCTTGCATGGTCCTCGGACCCAAGCCTACGGAGAGCTAGCCACTACTTATGAAGGCAGCACCTGTGCCTAGGTCTTGCATGGTCCTCGGACTCAAGCCTACGGAGAGCTAGCCACTACTTATGAAGGCAGCACCTGTGCCTAGGTCTTGCATGGTCCTCGGACCCAAGCCTACGGAGAGCTAGCCACTACTTATGAAGGCAGCACCTGTGCCTAGGTCTTGCATGGTCCTCGGACCCAAGCCTACGGAGAGCTAGCCACTACTTATGAAGGCAGCACCTGTGCCTAGGTCTTGCATGGTCCTCGGACCCAAGCCTACGGAGAGCTAGCCACTACTTATGAAGGCAGCACCTGTGCCTAGGTCTTGCATGGTCCTCGGACCCAAGCCTACGGAGAGCTGGCCACTACTTATGAAGGCAGCACCTGTGCCTAGGTCTTGCATGGTCCTCGGACCCAAGCCTACGGAGAGCTAGCCACTACTTATGAAGGCAGCACCTGTGCCTAGGTCTTGCATGGTCCTCGGACCCAAGCCTACGGAGAGCTGGCCACTACTTATGAAGGCAGCACCTGTGCCTAGGTCTTGCATGGTCCTCGGACCCAAGCCTACGGAGAGCTAGCCACTACTTATGAAGGCAGCACCTGTGCCTAGGTCTTGCATGGTCCTCGGACCCAAGCCTACGGAGAGCTGGCCACTACTTATGAAGGCAGCACCTGTGCCTAGGTCTTGCATGGTCCTCGGACCCAAGCCTACGGAGAGCTGGCCACTACTTATGAAGGCAGCACCTGTGCCTAGGTCTTGCATGGTCCTCGGACCCAAGCCTACGGAGAGCTGGCCACTACTTATGAAGGCAGCACCTGTGCCTAGGTCTTGCATGGTCCTCGGACCCAAGCCTACGGAGAGCTAGCCACTACTTATGAAGGCAGCACCTGTGCCTAGGTCTTGCATGGTCCTCGGACCCAAGCCTACGGAGAGCTAGCCACTACTTATGAAGGCAGCACCTGTGCCTAGGTCTTGCATGGTCCTCGGACCCAAGCCTACGGAGAGCTAGCCACTACTTATGAAGGCAGCACCTATGCCTAGGTCTTGCATGGTCCTCAGACCCAAGCCTACGGAGAGCTAGCCACTACTTATGAAGGCAGCACCTGTGCCTAAGTCTTGCATGGTCCTCGGACCCAAGCCTACGGAGAGCTAGCCACTACTTATGAGGGCAGCACCCGCGCCTAGGTCTTGCATGGTCCTCGGACCCAGGCCTACGGAGAGCTTGCCACTATGTTTAAAGCAGCAACAGAGTCTTCTATGAAAGGCTAACTACTTGCCGAAGGATTGAAGCGCCGAGCTGACCATTTGGGGAAGAACCAACCAGTGGAAAGCCTTTCGGGGTATGAGGGCCGTGGATATCAAAACCCTCCTCCCCGTCCAAGGGAACGTGCAGCAGGATTTTGAGGGGCTATTGTGGGGCCCGTGGGCCTGGACGTCTCGGCCCATCTCTAGGCTAGCCCAAGGCCCATACCGAGGATCGACAGCTGTCCCAGACATCTGTCTAAGAGCTTTTTTAGCCCTCTGGGCCACGCCGAGGACGATCCTATCCTCGGCATACCTATCCTATTCCCAGGCGGGGGACAAGCCCAGTGTAGGCGGTCACATCCACACTTAATGCATCTGCCTAACTCCCCTGGCAATCTTAATGCTGAAAGGACTCCTGGACGGCGGAACCTTGGGTGTTGCGACCCACAGAAAGGTGGGGAACGTGGCTGATGGGACAGGTCCTTAAGCGGTGGTCTAGATGATTGACAGTTGGAAGGCTAGGATTGGCTAAGGAGGGTATATAAATGTAAGGAGCCCTTCAGAGTAGGGGGCTCCTCGGCCATCCGAGGAGCAACCCCCAAGCCAAAAAGACTAAAGCAAAGCTCTCAAGGAGGAAGAGCGCTTCCGGCGAACCGGTGGCAAGCCTGTTGGCGCCAAACCCTACGACCCACTCTCTAAACAAATTTATTGTTGGGGGATCTACGACGAAACGAGCCCCTACAGTAGTCTTGTAGCTTCATTTAACCATTAAAATATCATATACTCTTAATCTGCATAAATAAAGACTAATATATTGAAATTTGATGAAACAACACAATACAACTAAAACAAAAACTATCTATTGAATTAGCCAACCAATTACTAAAAAAATTATGATTGAAATTTTAATGAATCTATTTTTTTTTTCATGTTTATGAAAATCGGATTAGATTAGTTGGTTCAACACTTCAACTGAGAATTGGACTTTCAACCAATCCGATAAAAACTGTAAAAATCAGTGGTACAACCGTAAAAACAGCCGGTTCAATTGATAAAAACTAAAAGCTGAATCTTTTTTGGTTTTTTGACCAATCCAATTTTTAAAATCATGATTTTGGTATTTTTAAATTAATTTTGATCATAACTATATCTACTAGTCATAATTAATTATAAATTTATTTAATGTTTTCTTTTCCATAAAACTTTGTTAAAAACCGGTATATCCACACATAAAGCAACAACCAAAGTTTTTTTTTTTTTTTTTTGAGAAACAAGAACCAAAGAAATTAATAAGTTAAAATTTTAATTTATTTTTTAAAAATTTGGTTGTGGACGGTGGACCCATAGACTATATTATTGATAAAACCTATGTTACTGACAGTTACCTATGTATCTGTGTAAAGGGGAGTGTGGTATGTAGGTAAAAAATGGTCCACACCCCATTTTACACGAATAAAACTTAAAACACCACTGTTAGTCTGAACAAAATTTTGCTAGCTTACACGGAGAAGGAGAAAAAGAAATTGTGTGAGAGCTTAACACAAACCATGGAGAGATTTTTCTTCTTCTTTTTTCTTCTGTTTTTTCTTTGATATAAAAATTTATTTTTGATACATTTGAGCTTAATTAATACTCCTACACATTTCAGTAATATATATATATATATATATATATACCTACCCATAAAAAAGATATACCTATTGGTCCATATATAGGGCCCTTGTTCCAGTTAATGAAAGAAAAAAACCAATTCACATGAGAGAGAGAGAGAGAGAGAGAGAGAGAGAGAGGGCAAACCTCTAGGACAAAATAGCCCAAATTTTCTTCTTCCGGTCTTGATTTTATGACACAAGAGTGGCATGCATATATTGCATTCTCCTATAAACAACTGTAGTAAATATTAGTAAGGTTAAACTTGTTGCACATAAACTATTTTACACATCCTTAAGTCATAATTTCAGTTGCTTTTGAGAGTGTATTTAAACAGTTTGTGTGTAATAAACACTGCTATATTAGTATAAAGAGATAACACCAAACAAAAAAAAAAACAAAAAAATTTAAGAAGGAGAAAATGGTTACTTACAAAAAAAAAATTGAGCTAAAAAAGTTTAGTAGCCTCTTTCACTCTCCTCACAATCAATGCTACCAAGCCTACAATGCATAAATTCCCAATCCCAATTCCGAAACACAGATCGAGTCCTTCAATTAGATTATGGAGTTGAGTCGAGTCGAATCTTCTTTGGGTGTAGTGGGCCAGTGGCACGTCTACGTCATTAGAGGTACCTTCTCCGCTAGGTCCAGCCCCTTCCCCATCATAGTTTAGGTATCTTTTTATGAATTGTCTAGACTGAGACTCAGCCTGAATTTGTTTGAATTGTTCAATGTCATGCTCGTATACCAAATAGGCGGTGCAATTCCAAACCTCCAATCCTGGACTAGTGGTATCAAAAAAAAAATTAATTTCACTGATTCCATTAGCATCGCTTTTACTCAATGCTTTTTTCAAGTCCCCATAGAAGTGTGGACAGGGGACATATTCCATCCATTGGTTATACCGTTCAGGACCATTATATTTATCTAAGACAGAATAATTTAGTTTTAACAATTCAAAATATTCTTTGTTGACCTCAACAACAGAATGAATTAGTTTTAACTCTTCAAAATATTCTTTGTTGACCTCAATAACCCAACGAAGTTTACATATTTTAATACCGTGTTCGTCAGGTGGATGATGCTGGTTGAATCTAAAAGAAGCGCGCATGAAGATTCCCGCAATTTTGTTACATTCATCTGAATACATTGTTAGAGACACTGAACCCACCTGATTCCAATTGTCATCTAACTTCACATGCAGTGGTGTATATTCTGAAGCCTCCTCATTTTGCTCTATGACCCATTCCGGAATGTCGACAATAAATGTCCGTCTGCCTGGTATACAAGGATCCTGAAATATACAAATCACGATGCTTAGAACTTCATAAGAGAGAGAGAGAGAGAGAGAGAGAGAGAGAGAGAGAGAGAGAGAGAGAGAGAGACCTTAATCAAATTACGTCTTAGCATCATTGAAATCATGTCATAATAGCCTTGATCCTCCGTTATTTTGAAGCAGTTGACAAGATTAAGTATCGGCTGAAAATCATATTCTGGTCTTATTGGTATTGTTTCCAGTGATATACACCCTTCCAAATTAATCACCCTAATATTTAACGGAAGCCATGGCAAAGATTGAAGATCCGCACAATCAAACAAATAAAGTCGATCCAAATTAGTTAGTTGAATGATACTTTCAGGAATGCAAACAAAATTATTTGCACCAAGATTTAATACTTTTAAAGACGACAAGCAACCGATAACATCGGGAATTACCGAAAGATTGCAGTAACTTAGCACTAGTTTGGTCAAAGAGCATAAGCCTGATAAAGTATGTAGGAGCTTATTCAATGATTCAGAATATGATAGCCCTACACATCCCATTAAAGTTAGTACTTTGAGCTTTTCCAAGAGACCGATGGAGGAAGGTAGTTCTCTTATAGCAGTACAACTTACATCGAGCTCCTCCATACCTTTAATATTTCCCAAGCTCTCTGGTAGTTTGTCAAGTTTTGAGCACCAAGACAAATTGAGAGATTTCAAATATGTCAAATGACAACTGGCATCAGGAAGACTTGAAAGATTCCAACATTTACTTAGATCCAAATTAATAAGGACAGTTAAATGCTTCACAAATGCTGGTAGATGTTTTATAGGAGTCTCGCTCAAATCAAGTTTGGATAAATGTGACATATTTTCCACAATCTTTGGAAAATTCTTCAATCTTGAACAGCCAGAAAGAATAAAAACTTCAAGAGATTCCATGTTTATCTGGTCTGGAAGGCTTTCAAGGCACTTGCAACCATTCAAATCCAATCGAATAAGCCTTTTGAGATTCCAAAGAGACTCATGAATCCTAGACAAAGTTGTACAACGTTGAAGAATCAATTGCTCAAGATTTGGCACTCCACTGAAGTCCGGAGTCTCAATCAAGTTTTTAGAGTCACTCAAGTCAATGAGTTTTAACTTGTCTGAACTCTATTATAAAACAACAATAAAATGGAGAAAATTAAACCCTTATAGATATAATTTTTGTTTTAAAAAAAAAGCTTTTACATTAGTAAAAATCTTACCTTGATTCCTTTCCATAGTCGTTTCATGAGGCTGCGAGGCATAATAAGTTCAACAAGTTCTTTTGGCTCAAAAATTGTTGGCAGAGATTCTGAAGTATATCCATCCCAATGAATATAACGCAACTTACTAGAAAGATAATTGAGACCTTGAGGAAGCTCCACATTACTGATTTTAAGTAATCTCAAGTTTTTCATGTTTGAGAAAGCTTCAGCATTCACATGTATCTTATCTTTTGGAGGTGCATTAAGGAATATGCCTGTAACTAAATATGTTCCCTGGTCATAAAAAACAAATAATAATAATAAGTTTAATACATACAAGATATTAACAAAATCTCATTTGATTAGCATAGATATATACCATCACAAAGTTTAAGATTTTGCCTGATCAACTTACTGTGTTTTCTTGGAGTACATGAAAGACATCCTCAATATGCCAAACCCTACTGCGTTGGCCAGCCTCCTCACGGGATTCACAGTAAACAATATCCCTACCCAATTCTTGTAGTAAATCATGCATTTGAAGATATCCCGATGAGATAGTTATAAGAGACTTTTTCAAAAGGACATCTATATCCCAATCGAGTTGGTCATGGAGAGTTTGTAGTATATTTGTTTTGTACTCTCTATTAAAGAAACAAGCAATATCGAGAAATACGTTTTTCTCACTTTCCTCTAGGCCATCAAAACTTTTTCTAAGCACCTCTAGAATACCTGTTGGAGGATGTTGTTTAATTCTAGCTAGTTTGTCTTTCCATAGACCTACATTTTTATGAAGTAAGGAGGAACCCAAAACTTCAAGAGCTAAAGGAACACCTTTAGCATAATATATAAACTCCTGGGACAACTCTTCATAACCTTCTAAAGGATTGTCATTCTTGAAGGCTTTTTGACTAAAGAGTTGGAGAGCTTCATTATTGTTTAATTCCTCAATTTCATATATCTTATTCTTATCCACTTCAAGATTGATTAAAAGTTGTTGATTTCTGGTTGTAATAATAATTCTACTTCCAAGACCAAACCAATTTTTATCACCTGCTAATGCTTCTAATTGCTTAGGATGATCCACATCATCAAGAATGATAAGAACCTTTTTATGACTTAATCTTTTCCTTATCTCTTCTCTTCCCCAGTGAACACTTGAAAAATCAATGCTCCTTCCAATCAAGATATCAGAAAGCAATTTTTTCTGTAAAGAAACTAGGTCAGGGCCTCTGTTTTGTCCTCTAACATTGGCAAGAAAGCTGTTGCCTTCAAAATGATTAAGAAATCTTCCATGAACAACTTCTGCTAAAGTTGTTTTGCCCATTCCACCCATTCCCCAAATTCCTATGAGTAGAGTATCTTTCAATCCCATGTCTAATAAATTCACCAGTTTCTCCATACGAGAGTTTATTCCAACAAGATCATTGGGAACAATTGAGGATGTTGAATTCAATATACCAAGTATTTTTCCAACAATCTCTTCAATAACTTTTGATTCATATCTGCATCGAAGATAAGACAATAAGTTTGTTGGCGTTGAGTTAGAACTTTCCATAAAGAGATAAAAGGTTCAACATAATGTACAATATTTAGATTCATTCAATAAAGAAAATAGAATTCTTTTTCTTTCTGAAATAATTAAAATACATTACAAATAGACCGAATAACCTTGTGCTACATATTTGGGCTTCTAGCCCAAGTGTTTGCCTTAAACAATTTTTGTCTTTGCTTTTCAATGCAGTTTTCCAGAAAACTATAAAATAGTAAGCTATTGTTGGAGGCAAAGAGAGAAACTGCAATAATTTGGTGGATACGATCTATGTAGTGTATTAGCAATCTTGATCAAGAATGGTTGAAAAGTGTCAAACACCTTCAAGTATGAATTAATCCACCTTCAAGAGCTTTTAATAGTGACCAATTTCAAAAAATAGTGACCAATTTCACGATTCTTTTATTTGTTATTAGTATTTCTATGATTTTTTCATTTGTTGCAAGTATTTCTAGATGATACCAATTTTATTATAAAAAAATGTACAAACTAACATGGAAAATGAGTGTGATTAACATTATTTCAACAACATAATTCTGCCGTTTATCCTAAAAAAAAAAACATAATAAATAAATATTAAGATTACTTTTTGTGATGAATGACATATCAATTAGTATCCTTTTTTTTAGAATTTAACTTACTTCCAGTACTTTTTTAACTGAAATCTCTTATTGTTCTAATGAGAAATTGCCACATCACCCACTAACTAAATAAAATATGGAGATTAAAATTCACAACTACTTGCCAATGTGTATTTAAAATAATAGAAGATGTCTAGCTAAAAAAGTATTGAAAGTAAACTAAACCTTTTTTTTTTTTTTAATTCAATATTTGGGATTAGAGTTTTTTTTTTTTTTTTTTTTTTGAGAAACAGGGTTAGAGAATTTGAACATTGAAATTTGTACACTCTTTCTTCTTCTAAAAAAAATATTGCTTTTTCTAAATGTCTTCTTCTAAAAAAAATAATAATAATAAATGTCTTCATTAATTGCATAAATTACTCATTTTTCTAATCATAAATTTCTCAAAAAGATTTTTTTTTGGGTCAAAATCGTGATTAAATATTTACTGCTTTTCATCTAATTTAGTTTACCTAATTAATCTCTCTCAAAAAAAAAAAAAAAAAAGTTTACCTAATTAATATCGTCTTTTTGTTTCCAAAAAAAAATAGCATCTTAAATCATTTTAACTTTAAGTTTAAAAATTATCATTTGGATCCAATAATTTTGTAGGCCCAGTCACTTTAGTCTTTCCATCTATTATTGCTAAGACAACCTTGTTCATATCCTCAAATATATATATATATATATATTGGATAAGAATATTAATATCCTTAATTAATACGATGTTTTTCTCAACAAAAAAAAAAAAAAAAAAACAATGTTGTTTCATCAATTTTACCATTAAAAATTTATTTAAATAATATTGTATTAATTTAACTAAATTAAAGAAAATGAAAACACGAAAATATTAAAGACGCTGTCCCTGGACTCCTGCAAGCAAAATCTGAAGAGCCCCATGAGAGAGAGAGAGAGAGAGAGAGAGAGAGAGAGAGAGAGAGAGAGAGATGATTTAAAAAAAAAAAAAAAAAGGACAAAGAGAAAGATGATTTTAAAAGAAAAAAAAATAAAGTTTAGTTACAAAAATGTTTGTAACTTAAAACTACAACCTTACTCAATAAAATAAATATTACTTCTGTCCAGTATCCTGTGACACTAAACCCGCTGTGATTATGACACGTGTCTGAAAATAGACATGTGTCATGATCGTAACGAGTCCAATGCACTGGAGGCATTGAACAGAAATTGCGCCCTTTTAAAAATTTAACCGTTGAATTATATGTTTCTTATCCTCTTAATATACATGTCAAATTTTAAATCAATCAAATATTATTGAATATATAATCAAGTGTTTGAAAATGGACACGTGTCATCGTAGCAAATCCAGTGCACTAGAGGCACTAGACAGAAGCTGTGCTCTTTTAAAAATCTAACTATTGAATTGTATATTCTTTACCCTCTTAATATACATGTCAAATTTTGAATCTATAAAGTTATATTTTATACATAATTTTAAATTACAAAAACTTGCAATTTAAACAATTTATTAATGACATAACTATTGATCTTTAATTTTCTAGAAATTTTGCAAGCATGGAGGATATAACAAAAAAATTTAATCCAATGATAGATTTGTCAAAATTCACATCCAATAAAAAAATATTGAGTAAGGTTATAACTTAAGATTACAACTAATTTTGTACCAGAGCTTTATAAAAAAAAAAAAATGATTATTTAATTGTTTTATTTTGATGATTAGATATGCGGAGGTGGAGATTGTGATTTGTGGTTGGTTTTCTCCAAAGAACTCAGTCTCATATTATTGTTCTAATTTGATTTGAAAAGATGAGAGAATGAGAAACAAGTTTTGACTGAACCCAAATCTGATCTCATATCTAATCTATCAAATATCTTAATTTTGGTTCATCTGGTTCAGAATAGAAAAAAGGAGGCAAGAGAGAGAAATCAGATTTTGCTTGAATCAAAAATAAAAATTACAGCAGATCAGGATTTTTTTTTTTTTTTTTTTTTTTTTGCATTGTAGTTAATTTTTTTTATGAAATAATTCTTTGCATTGTAGTTTATTTTTTTTATGAAATAATTCTGTTAATTTTTTTTTTATATGAAATAATTCTGTTAAATTGGTATAAATTGTTGCATTTACGTTTAAATAGCAAAACTAGGGAAAGGAGAAGACATGCCATATATCTGCTATTTAGCGATGGATGTCTCGCAATATGTGGACCCCACCAATGTGTGGGGCCTACGTGTTATTAGAGGGTTGCTGCATACACTGGATGCGTACAGGTAAACTTTATACTGTAATAATGATTGGAAGAACTTTTTTTTTTTTTTGAGAAAAATGATTGGAAGAACTTAATATACTATAAAATGACAATTTAACAAAGTTATTAGATGTAAACTGAATTTTTGACCATTTATTTTCACTATAATCTTGTTTAGAGAGAGTGAGTGAGAATTGCAAAATCTACCTTAAAACAACTCAAGCTATTTAAAAAAATAAATAAAGAATGTTGTCGTGTTAGTGCAAAAGGCTCTATGAGAGTTAAGATTTTTTTTTTTTTTTTTAACCTTGAACAAAATGAAATTAATTAAAAATAGTTAAATTGCAAACTTCATCCCTAAAATTTAGGGATGTTTAGATTTTACATCTTAAAGTTTCAAATTTTAGATTTTATTCCCTGAAATTCTATTCTATTTGCATTAGCAGTACTTTCATCCATATTTTTCATTAAGTGCCACATAACCTTGCAACGTGTGTTTAATTCATTCAATAAAATGATATCATGTCATCTTTATTATGCCAAATTATTTTTAATTATTTAATTTTATTAGGCTACAAAAATTATGTGGCATTATTTTATTAGATAAACTAAACACATGTGATAAATTTATGTGGCACTTAATAAAAAATATAGATGAATGAGCTATTGATGCAAACAGAATAGAACTTTAAGAGATAAAATCCAAATTTTGAAATTTCTGGGTATAAAATTCAAATACTCTCAAACTTTAAAAGTTTAATTTGCAATTTAGCCATTAAAAATTTAGTGATGAGGAGATTAAAAGTTTTTCTTTTTTTTTGAAAATAAATGAAACAATCGGGGAAGAAACTTATATATTTTTCTTATAGCATGATATGGAAAGAGTTATACTGCGGTGTGTAAGATGTGTGACAAGACTCAGCCATTGGTGACAACTTGCAAAAGCAAAGTTTTAAAAATAAATAATAAATGTGGGTTCCAATTAGCTCAATTGGTAAAGTCTTTGATAGTTGTATAAGAGATCTGGGGTTCAATCCCCGCCTACACCAAAAACTGATTGGTGTCTTGGTCTGATAATAGAGAACAATTATCAGAAGCGGACGCTATAGGTTGAAACTCTCTAAAAAAAAAAAAATAATAATAAATAAACCTATATTGTCATCGTCTTCTAAACGTAGTATAAAGAAGGATAAGGTCCATAAGGATATCTCTAATTGTCGTGATAGCATAGAACCAAGTCACTTTAATAGTTTATTGGTTAAAAAAATTAGGAATTGGAACAACATTGTAGTGTAAAGAAGGATAAGGTCTATAAGGATATCTCTAACTGTCATGATAGCATAGAACCAAGTCACTTTAATAGTTAATTGGTTAAAAAAATTAGGAATTGGAACAACATTGTAGGTTGTAGACCATTATAAAATAAATAAATTAATTAAATTAAATTTTTAAAAAAAAGTACAAAAAATTTAGTTTTGGGTTCAAAACTTCAATATACTTAAAATTTTTAAATATTTATAAGTGCATTTTAAAAAATAAAAAATCAAGGCTAGTGGGGCTACGGCTCCCTTGATCATTATTTTAATATATATTTTTAATTAAATTTAAGCTATAATCTATATATAAACCCTCCAATAAAATTTTGACATATTATATTTTCTTTAAATGTTATTATATATAGTATCATCTATTAATGCAATCATTATAAATATTTAATGCTAGGATATATAGTTTAATATATCTACAAACATGATTATAATAATTATCTATCAATAATTTTTATAATCATCGAAATTTCAATTTTAAACAACCAATATTTTTATTAAAAAAATCATATTAATATTAAAAGATTGGCACTAAAAAACAAAAACATTATTCAGGATACAAAAACAAAAAAACTTACTGATCCCGTAAATGCCATCCAGCAATATTAGCAACTTTTGTCAAAGCAACTCTCCACTTTTCCACATCTGCAATAGTCTCTTCATGTTTAGCAAATGCTTCAGCAAATGTCCCCCTCTGATTCCTCACATCACTAGGATCCACATAGTGGAAAACTGGTAGAATCGTCAGCTTCTTCATTTCCATGCACTCAACGATCTCTGCTAGTTCAGTCAAGCACCAACTTGACGAAGCATAGTCATTTGAGATAATAACTATAGCAAATCTCGATTCTTTTATTGCTTTGGAAAGCTCTTCATTAATGAATGTTCCTCGCTCGAGCTGTTCATCATCTCTAAATGTATATATGCCTTTTTTCTTCAAAGCAGTGTATAGATGATCTGTAAAAGTTTTGCGGGTGTCGGCACCTCTGAAACTGAGAAAGACTTCATATTCATAATTGCATCCAGAGGTAGAAGAAGAAGAAGGTGAAGAGGAGGAGGCGCTTTCTATGCCCATCAAAGCCATTGGAAATATACTAGAGATATACAAAAACAACAACAACAAAGGGATATGAAGTAATTAAATATTCAAAAAAAAAATTGAGGGAAAATTAAATATCCAATTAGCTTTGAAGAATTAAAAACACACAAAGGGAAATAATTTTTTTTTTTTTTTTTTTGAAGAAAAAGTGGGTGGGGGGCGAGTTGGCATCTAAAGGAAAATAAATTACGGTAGAAGAAAGGCTAGAAAGCAGATTTGATGTATATTCTAAATTCAAGAAGCAAAAAAAGCAAGAAAAAGAATTTAAAAAATAAAAAAAGAGAGATGGATGTGCTTGAAAAGTGAGTTCACAGATTTGCGAAATATTGTGGAGATGACGAAAAGCTCAAAAAAAGGTATTGAAATTGCAAGTGACAGAGAACATCGCCTGTGAATCACATTTATACAGTGATTTTCGCGTTTGCTAAGAAAAAGAAAAAAAAGTGAGAAGTGAGACAGAGGCTGGCTTCCTCGTCGTTTCCTGCTTTTTCCGGTCTTTTCATTTTTTGCTATGAAATGGGAGGAGAGTAGGTAAAATAAAGACAATTGACTTGACTTGTTTGGGTGTTTTTACATACTTGTGAGTAAAATATGGCTAAAAGAATGTGTAATATTATTTAAAATCCTTAAAAAGTGTGTTCAAACTAAGCTACTAACCACCCATTCTAAAAAAGATAAAATAAAAAAAAATAGAAAATCATTATCCAATTCCAAGCTTCCTAGAAATTTCTTAGCAATGACACACTTTTTTTTCTTTCTTTTTTTAAGAATACTTTTTTTTTTTTTAAGAAGGAAAAGAACGCATGATTTAATATATATATATATATATATAGAGAGAGAGAGAGAGAGAGAGAGAGAAGTGAGACAGAGGGGTTCGGTAATTCACATTATATATATTTCAATCTTTCACACGTATAAAAGGCTGGCTTCCTCGTCGTTTCCTGCTTTTTCCGGGTCTTTTCGTCTTTTGCTACGGAATGGGCAAAGTAGGTAAAATAAAGACAATTGACTTGGCTGCTGAAGGAAACATAAAAGTAAGTCACTATAAAAAGGATAAAATAAAAAAGAATCACTATCCAATTCCAAGCCTCTAGAAATTTTCTAGCAATGACGTACTTTTTTTTTTTTCTTTCTTTCGGAAGGAATGCATGATTTAATATGTATATATATATATATATATAGAGAGAGAGAGAGCGAAGTGAGACAGGGGGGTTCGGTATTCACATTATACATTTGTCAATCATTCACACGTATAAAAGGCTGGCTTCCTCGTCGTTTCCTTCTTTTTCCGGGTCTTTTTGTCTTTTGACATGGAATGGGAAGAGCAGGTAAAATAAAGATAATTGACTTTTTTTTTTAGAAGATAATTTATGAATTTTATTAATGTAATTCAATTACATCCAATAGTAAAATCGAATCAATATGTGATAGAATCAATATGTGATAGGACATCTTTTATTCATACTTGAATATCTGGTAATGCATAGTATATTTCTAGACAAACTATGAGCAACCCTATTGTTGTTTTTCTTAATGTGAGAATAAAACAATTTTACAAAATGGTTAGGAAACACTTTCACATCTTCACTCTGTAAACACGTTGGACCTTGCACTTGATCACCCATAAAACCTTTCACACCCTGCATGTGATCAGAGTAAGTGGCATAATTGGTATCAGACCTGTACCTTCTCCCTTCATTATCTCCTCTCAAGCACGTTACCGAACCAACTGGATTTGAAGGAAATTTATTAACCTTGAAACTCAATCCTGGACTTTTAGTAAGAGTAGAATCCCACAGTGAGCTTTTATGATAATAAGGAGTTTCCTTTTCAAGTGACCTTGCCGTTGCAACCATTTTCTTTGGTTCAGCCATCTTTTCCAAATCAGGCGCTAGAATGAGGCTAGAATTAATGCCCTCATTACTTTTAGTTAACGTTGATAGAGCCTCATTCTCAATTAATATCAATTCCGTTTTATTAGGGAGAGAAAAATCCGGAATTTTGATATTATGAGAATAAATTTCTTTCATTGCTTGCTCCGTACTCGTTTCTGCCGTTACCAAGCCTTTTGAATTAATTACAACATTAATTCTCTCCTTATTGTCCTCAGTTACCGTATTAGATTTCCCTACCATTGCAGCAACCGATGGACTACCCTCCTCCGATGAAATGTTCTCAATCATTGCCACCTAACCATAGTACCCAGGCACCAGAATTTCCCTTCTTCCACCTGTCTAATATGGTGCCGCTCTGAGATAGTAACCGAACTGTCGTTTATCAGTGGTTGGAGAGCTCTTGCTACGAATCCATAACTCGCATTGTTTGTCATAGTGTTTCAAACGACCATACCTCTCATACTGAAAACAAACCCATGATTTCTCCCCATTCTCTAGCTTGAACACCCTACCTCAGCATAAAGGAAGAGTAATATCCACTGTGAAACGTTCCTAAATGAAGTTACCTCCATCATCATCATCATCTGTGGATTCAGGTGACCTTCGGACCTCTCCAATGGTTTCCCAAATGCTTTCTGCAATATCCTGAACATGAACCAGAAACAATGCTTTATCAAAAACTAGATCTTTGAGTTTTGAAAACTCTTCAAATGTTTGCAAGACCACAAGGTGTTTGTCAAAACTCCATGGCTGATTTTTTATTATCCTTTCCACATCTAAACTGTTGTCGAAAACAAAAAGTACCCTATGATCTCCCAAATTTCGAATTTTGTAACCATTCACCGACCTCCATCGCTGCTGAAACGTATGAACCACTGCCTCCATAATGAGATAGCATGAAGTTAAAAACTTTGCTACTATAATGTATTCCCCTGATTTGTGAATTTTTGGAAGGACAAAACCAGCATGTTCTCTATCCGATAGAGATAATTCAAACAAATTTTTAGTGAGGTCTTCCATGGTGAGCAATGAAGAATAGAAAGAGAAGTAACACTACGTAGAAGAGAAACAGAAGGAGTAAAAGTGTTTCCCAAAACCTCGAACAAAACAAACCAACAAACTCAAGAGGCACACTTGGTGACTCCAGAGGACATAGGAACAAATTAACAGATAGAAAACAAACTTTCCTTCAGAGAAGGGAAAAAAACTTCTACTGCCTAAGAGAAGAGGGAAAAAAATCTAACTTTATTAGCGACAGAGAAACCTATTGTATAGGAAGCTTGGTTACAAAAATTCTCAACATTTTCACGGGACTTCTTGAAAACTGAAATTGGCTAAGTTTTCTATTAAAGACAATTGACTTGACTGCTAAAGGAAACATAAAAGTAAGTCACTATAAAAAGAATAAAATAAAAAAATAAAAAAGAATCACTATCCAATTCCAAGCCTCCTAGAAATTTTCTAGCAATGACATATATATTTTTTTTCTTTCGAAAAGAACGCATGATTTAATATATATATATATATATATATAGAGAGAGAGAGAGAGAGAGAGAGAGAGAGAGAGAGAGAGAGAGAGAGAGAGAGGGATAAACTACATATTTGTTCTTTGTTCCTTAGTATATGTGCGGGCCAGGTGAGGGGCAAACGGAATGGGCCTCACTTGGGCTCACAACTTATTTGAGGAATGGGTATAGGGTTTCCCACAATGGGTGATTCACGGCACAGAGACCCAACGAGATCACTTTTCTTCCTTTGCTTGTCTATCTGTTTTCCTACTCTCCCTCTCCTTTTTCCCCAGGAAAAGAACCTCTCCCTTCACTCTCATACCTCTCTTATTTATAGTACCCTGATTAGTGGGGTTTTATGATTGTTTGTGCAATTAGTGCAATGAGAGGTCCAATGTTATCAGTTATAAGTGGCTGGTTAGGTGGGAGTGGGGTGTCGCGAAGGTGGCTTTGGAACTTGATTCCCATTTCAGTGAGTATGATCGACGGGAATGCATCGGAGAATTGCCGGTCACGTTCATGGGGATGCCTGGCAGTTTATTTGGTCCATGATGTCCGGTAATAGTTTCCCAAGCATACACTAAATGGTAAATCCCGGGCCTATATCCTGTGTGGGCTTTTAGGTTGGCATCGCAAAAAAAGGGAATGGGGTCAATGGGCCGTAACATTCGTACCTGTGCTCAAGGCCCCAAATGGGTCTGGTCGTCTCGGGACCGTACAATAGCCCCCTCTTGATTCATGTCCGGCACGCGGGCAGAATCAAGAAACCTGGTGGGAGCATCCGTTAGAGAAGCCTAAGGGGCGGCAGTCAGTGCGATTTCATAGACCCATTAATGCGCCATCAAAAGACGCGCCACTTCGGCTCATTGGGCTCAGCTGTCATCATTACCTGACGGTTCGTGAACCGAAGACGTGCGTGTGTCAGTTGGCGCCCACATGAACCCCTCGTTAATGGTGCCTCATTATTGCAGTTGGCACCGTTTCCTTCTTCCTTTGTGCTCTATAAATAGTTCATCCTAACTTATTTCTTCACTTTACAACTCTCTACTCTCAGAATTTTCCCTCTACCGAGCATTCATCTACGCACCTATTCGCCTGCCCAGAGCCCTTCCTCCTAACTTAGAACCCAAAGTAGGTTCCCTACCTCTCACTTTTTCTTCATCATCTTTCTTCGTGTTTCCCTTTTTGGTTTTAGATTCTGGGATGGGGTACGCTTTTCTTTTAAACACTGCAGTATCCCTAGCCACATTTAGGCAGAAATTTGACATCCCCAATGACGTAGAGGTGGCATATTGCCACGAGAGTGAGTTTGAACTACACAGAGGGGGTCAAATTGCCTTTTTCCCTCTTATGGCCGTCCTTGAGGGTGGGGTCAGGTTTCCTGTGGACCCTCTCTTATTAGACACACTTCGGTATTACGGGCTGAGCCCCGTCCAACTACCTCCCAACTTTTAGCGGGTTGTTAGTTGTGTAAGTAGGTTGAACAATACATTCGGTTTGCAGTTAAACCATCACGATATAAACCATATGTATAGCTTGTGCGGGAACAAAAACACAAATTACTACTTAAAGGTTAGGGACAAGCAGGTACGACTGATATCATGCCTACCTGACTCAAATAGGAATTCTGCCGGGGAATACATACGTGTGCGCAGCAACTGGTTTGCCGGTGATATTCCCCCTCCTCTTACTTGCCGCGAAGTGGGTTCGTATTAACTTCTGACCTTACTGCCCTCATTTGATAACCATGCTTACTTACCTAAATTTCAATATTCCCACATTTGATAACTATGATAACTTCTGACCTTGTTCATTATTTATTACTACCCTTATTTTCTTATTGTTATATCTCCTATACTTCATTGCTCATACCGTCGTCTCTCTTTCTTGCAGACGGTAAAGTGTTTATTCTGGATGCTCGGGTAGTCCATGTGAGGGACTTGAACTTCGTGCTTTGGTCTGAGATATTTGTTCACTAGGATGGGCAGCTCCGAGCATCCTACCTCATTCTCGGAGTTGAGCCAATTTATTCGACCTGGCAACCTTATAAGCAAGCACTCTTGGTGGACAGCCCCCTCCTATCTTATATCGACGTCCGGCACGCGAACTTCTTGCCGCCAACCCTAACCGTAGGAGAAGCTCCGGAGATTGGCCGTCGTTACACTTGCTCGGATGAGCTAGCCCCGTTACGCAACGAATTGGCGGAACGCGTGTCCTAACGTCTCCGAGAACTCGCACACGCCCCGGTCGAGGAAGAGGTTCCCGTTCAGGAGGACCCAGTTCCTAAAGCCCCTGCCCTGCCCGAAGATCCTGAGGTTCCCGAGGACCCGTGCAAGTTGTCGACCAAACCGCTGTTGACATCACCGAGCTCTCCGATACATAATCCGACCGAAGCGCAGACATGGTGACTAGAAGGACCCTGACTATTGACCATTTCATGCCCAGCGCTCGCCAGAGCCAGACGCCTCCTCCTCTGCCCCCACCGCAGACTGCTCGAACTAAAAAAAGGCCACGTACAATCGAGTAGGCCTCTGTGGGACCGGGAGATACTTCTTCACGGGTGCCCACGCAACCATCCAAGGGCATCTTGATACAGGAGCCGCCCACCCAGACCAGGGCGGTCGTGGCCTCCTCCTCTAGATCAGCTCGGCCTTGGCAGCCCACATTTCCCTTGGATGGCGAACCGCTCCCCGATACCGCCAGTGTGCGAGTTTGGGAGAAAGGCGAAGGGGGCCGCATTGCCCAGAGTTTGGCGCACGGGCTTCTTTTGCCCGAGGACATTCATGCTTACGAGCAGGGGACAGAGAAGTCCATGGGGAGGAGGCTGCAATGGTTCACAATCGCGGTAACCTCTTACTACTTATCATTGCTGTTGACCTGTAAACCGTTTTGCACTGACACTCGAAATTTATCAGGCAGCCTAGCTAGCCCACGTGGTGGACGGTCGTATGAAGGAGCTCTCGAAGGATGCTGACCGGGAGAGGGTGGCAAAGGAGACGGTCACCAAGGTGGAAAAAGAAAAAATGAAGGCCGTCGAAGCTGCCGAAAAGGCCAGGGCGTTGGCAGAGAGCAGATGCGCGGAGCTTCTGGAAAAGCTAAATGAAATGGACGTCAAACTGGCTAAGGCAAAAAGTCTAAATACTGCCCAGGCCAAGGAGCTAGGCGACATGAGGGCAGTGTTGGGAGCAGCCGAGGAGAAATGGTACCAAGAAGGGTTCGCTGACGCGGAGAACTCGGTGGAGCCGGTGGTGCAACAAGCCCAAAAGGTGGGGTTTGAAGCTGGCTGGCTAGCGACCCTCCAGGCTACGGGGGTCCCTGCGGATTCTCCCCTTAGGAATCCCGATCAGATTCCCTTCCTGGTCCTTGCTCCAACCGTGCAGAACCCTCCGGCGGCTACCGATGCGGGGGACACAACTAGCTTCCGAGAACTAGTGGAACAGATAGACGCCCATATGGAGGCGGATGATGCAGAAGTCACTAGTATTCCTTGCCTAACTGACCAACAACCAACCGATCAGCATCCAGCCGAACGTGCCGCCAAGACAGGAGGAGATTGACCATTCAGTCAGCGCAAGTTTGCTACCGTTTTATTGTGGTTAAAGTTTTCGATAGCTTTTATTTCTCTTTTTTTTTTTTTGAATTGCCCATGTCACCAGGCTGTGGTGACTAAACAATTATTATTCTGTTTTATTTGGTTTTTGATATGGTCACCCGATTTTGGTGGCCAGACAGTCGTTTTACTCCTTATATGCTTACGTGGTTTTTGGTGTTTTTCATTTGCTGAATGTTTGCTTTAACTATTCTTATGATATCTTTCACGCTGTTTCTTCTCTTCTTGCTGCCCCCTTTTCTCTCCTCTTTTTCTTTTTCTTTTTTTTTTTAAATGGTTCCCCGAATGTCCGATAACTCGCATAGCGCCAAATATGGTCCATGCCAATGATCCTCTAAAGATGTGCGTTGTACCGGGGACAAGTTCATGCCCTTGGAAAAATCAGACTTAGGTTTCCTCCCGACTGGTGATGGACATTGAACCGGGGACAGGGTTCTGTCCTTAGAAAGTTTTCGACTAAGGTTTCCTCCTGCCCGGTGATTGATATCGAACCGGGGACAGGGTTCTGCCCTTAGGATTTTTTAGGCTAAGGTTTCCTCCTGCCCGATGACAAGTATTGAACCGGGGACAGGGCTCTGTCCTTAGAAAGTTTTCGACTAAGGTTTCCTCCTGCCGGTGATTGGTATCGTACCGGGGACAGGGTTCTGTCCTTAGGATTTTTTTTAGGCTAAGGTTTCCTCTTGCCCGGTGACAAGTATCGAACCAGGGACAGGGCTCTGTCCTTAGAAAGTTTTCAACTAAGGTTTCCTCCTGCCGGTGATTGGTATAGAACTGGGGACAGGGTTCTGCCCTTAGGATTTTTTTAGGCTTTCTGATTGCTCGGGAATTAGGGTCAACCAATAGATTCAAGCATGCGTGCACGGGTAGTTTTTGTCGCCATTAATGATTTGTGGCAAAGGAGTTGTCTTTAACTTTCAATGTGGATTACAGCAAATCAGTGGTAAAATTTCTTAAGATTATGTACATTCCACGGCCGAGGTAATGGCCTCGCATCCAGGTCCTTTAAGAAATACGCCCCTGCGCCCGCGATTGCAATAACTCGGTAGGGCCCTTCCCATGTCTGGGCCAGCTTCCTGGAGTTCGTATCTCGCATGTTCCCCACCGCTTTCCTCAACACCAAGTCTCCAGCACCGAACCCCCTTGTTTTTACGTCTCGATTGTAACGCCAAGCAAGCTTTTGTCGGTAATCGGCCAGTTGTACGGTAGCAGATTCTCGGCACTCTTCAATTAGGTCCAGGCGCCCCCTCATCAGCTCACCATTTTGGGTGTGGTCGAAGCCCTCTACTCGTGCACTGCAAAGGTTTACCTCTGCTGGTATCATAGCTTCCGCTCCGTACGTCAAGGAAAATGGAGTCTCACCGGTTGATCTTCTTGGAGTTGTTCGGTACGCCCACAAAATGCTTGGCAGCTCCTCGGCCCACCTGCTTTTCGCCTCGTCCAATCTCTTCTTCAGCCCACTCAGGATCACTTTGTTGGTAGCTTCGGCTTGACTGTTGCTCTGCGAATAGGCCGGCGTTGAGTACCTGTTTTTGATGCCGAGATCACTGCAGAAGGCGCGGAAAGCTTTGTTGTCGAACTGCAGTCCATTGTTGGAAATTAGGGATTCCAGGACCCCAAACCTTGTAACTATATTCTTCCATACAAACTTCTTAACGTCCACATCCCGAATATTGGCCAAAGCCTCTGCTTCCGCCCACTTCGTAAAGTAGTCGACAGCCACCAATATAAACCTTCGGTTGCCCGTCACTCGAGGAAATGGGCCGAGGATATCTAGCCCCTACTGCGCGAAGGGCCACGGACCGCTTACCGGGTTCAGATGCCCTGCTAGCTGGTGGATTAATGGGGTGTGTTTCTGACACTGCTCGCACTTCCTTACGTATTCGGCGGCATCCCTCTGCATTTGTGGCCACCAAAACCCCAGAGTCATCGCTCGATGAGTTAGTGAACGCCCGCCCATGTGACTGCCGCAAACGCCCTCGTGTAACTCGGCCAGAAGCTCGCCCACCTTCTCTGGGTGCAAGCATAAAAGATATGGCCCCCCAAAAGATCTTCGATATAGCTTGCCGTCCACCGATAACCAATATCGGGGTGCTGTGCGGCGGACCCTGTTAGCCTCTTTTTCGTCGCTCGGGACTCTATCCTTGGAGAGGAAGTCGATAATTGGGTCCATCCAGCACGGACCGGGCGTATTAATCACGGCGACGCCAACGCAGTCTGTCATAAAGATGCTTGGCTCCGCTATGAGATCCACTTTAATCAGCTGAGGAACCTCTTCCGTTACTGACGATGCCTACGTGGCCAAGGAATCTGCATGCCTGTTCTGTGTCCGGCCCACTTGGGACACCTTCGCGGTGTTAAACTTGTTCATAGCCTCCTTTGCTGATTGCAAGTATGCTTTCATCTGAGGATCCTGAGCTTCAAATGTTCCCTGCACTTGACTCACAACCAACCGAGAATCCGAATGTATTTCTACCTCCCTGGCTCCCATCTTCGAGACGACCCTCAATCCGACGAGGAAGGCTTCGTACTCGGCCTTCATTATTAGAGGCTCTGAACCCCAGCCTAAAAGAGTGTTCCAACCTTATTCCCTCCGGGGTGATAATAACGATTCTTGCTCTAGCCCCCAAAGCGTTTGACGCGCCATCCACAAACACTTTCCACCGGCGAGCTTCCACATGACACATTATCCCCCCGTCGATCTTGGGAGAAAACTCTGCAACAAAATCTGCTAGGACCTGGCCTTTTACCGAGCTCCGAGGACGGTACCATATATCGAAAGAGCCTAGACAGGTCGCCCATTTTGCTATGCGGCCCGTAAAGTCTGACCTCCTCAACAACAATTGCAGTGGATACTCCGTCAGGACATATACAGTGTGAGCTTGAAAATAATGTGGCAACCTTCTCGTGGCATGTATCAGGGCTAGCACTAGCTTTTCCAAGGGCAGGTACCTTGTCTCGGCATCAACTAAAGTCTTGCTGATGTAATACACGGGTTGTTGAATTCCTCGGTCACTGAGCAATACGGCACTGACAGCGTGGTCAGACACTAACAAGTACATGAGCAAGTCCTCCCCGGGTTCTGTTGCGGTCAACATAGGCGCTTGCGCCAAATATTCCTTCAAATCCTGGAACATGTCATCAATATACACTTCTACGGTCTGCCCTATCTTATCTTGGAACATTCTCGTCATCATCCGTTGATAGGTGGCCCCGGCATTTTTCAACCCGAAGGGCATCACAGTGTAGTGATAGTTATTCCCCGGTGTTATGAACGCGGTCTTCTCCTGATCCTTGGGAGCCAACGCAATCTGGTGGTACCCCTGAAAGGCGTCCAAAAAACTCATCCTCGTGTGCCCACACGTGGCATCTACTAGCTGGTCGATCTTCGGCATGGGAAACGGGTCTTTCAGACAAGCTCGATTCAAATCTGTGAAATCCACATAGACCCTCCACTTGCCACTCTTCTTCCTCACTACCACGGTGTTCGCTAACCATTCCGGGAAATAGATCTCCCTTATCGCCCCAGCCTCCTCCAGCCTTTGGACTTTTGCTTTCACTGCTTCGACATGTTCTTTGGCGGACCTTCTCGGCCTTTGCTTCTTAGGAGGGAATGTGGGGTCTACATTAAGTCTATGAACGATGAATTCGGGATCCACCCCGGGCACATCGTATGGGCCCCAAGCGAACACGTCTGCATTTTGTACAAGGAGTAATGACGTCTCCACCTTGTCCTCATCCTTCATGCTTTCTCCTATCTGAAAGAACTTGTTCTCGTCCGGCAAAACTTTTACTTTGACCATATTCTCAACACAGCCGGTCCCCTTCTCGTCCCGCGAACTCTGTAATTGCTATAAAGGAATCCCCGGTGACAGGTTCATGTGCTCGGCTTTATCCTTATGGTCGGTCTGATCTTTCTTCCAATTGACTAGTGCGACTAAACATTTTCTGGCCGCCTATTGGCTCCCTCGCACCACGGTGATACCATGATCGGTGGGGAACTTGACTCTTACGTGCAGAGTGAACGGGACAGCCCCCATTGCATGGATCCATGGCCTTCCCAGTATTGCCATGTACAGGGAGAATGAAGCAACCACTACGAACGTTACCAATACCTCCTTGCCTTCCATATTTACGGGCAGAGAGACCTGCCCCTCAGGGACTACCACCTTGCCGTCGAACCCGACCAAGGGTGTGCTGTACTTGGAAAGGTCCTCGTTCCTCAATCCGAGCCCCTTGAAGAGGTCTGGGTACATAAGGCGGGCGCGTGAATTTGTCCGGCATAGGCGCCCGCTCAATATTTGCCGAGAACAGAGACCGAGCTGCCCTGCGTAATGCACGGCTCATCGCATCCATGGCCGCATTTCGGGGCCGTCTCTCCTCCGGAGAATCCGAGCCTCGGTCCTCGTATTCCTGGGAACGAAAGCGATTTTGTCACCGTCGGGTCTTCCTTGAATGCGACCAGTATCGACATCGACGGGACTCTCTCGAACGCGAATGCTCCCGGTGATGTTGGGATCCTGACTGATTTGATCCCATTCCGTGCTGTACTTCCCCGTCATCGGGCCTTCTCTCTTGACTGTCATGATCCATCTTGCGACGCTTGTTTCTCGCTTCCAACTCCAAATCTCGTACCAACCTACGCAGCCGTTCAAGCTCTTCATCCCTCTCATCAAACTGCCTACGCCCTAAAGTGTTGGACACTGTCCTCTGTGTTTGATACGAACCCTCTCCAAGGCCGGATCGTTCTTCCAATTACTCGTTGGCCCGTTCTTCGCGTCTCTTCTGCCTCTGTTCCCGCCAGGAGGATCCCCGAGAAGATCCTGCCGAGCCACTCTTGGCGTTACTTCCGGACATTTTCCTGTGCACGAGTCTTAGTGGAACCACTGCTCTGTAGGAGATTCCCACAGACGGCGCCAATTGTGCGAGCCAGGTGAGGGGTAAACGGAATGGGCCTCACTTGGGCTCACAACTTATTTGAGGAATGGGTATAGGGTTTCCCACAATGGGTGATTCACGGCACAGAGACCCAATGAGATCACTTTTCTTCCTTTGCTTGTCTATCTGTTTTCCTACTCTCCCTCTCCTTTTTCCCCAGGAAAAGAACCTCTCCCTTCACTCTCATACCTCTCTTATTTATAGTACCCTGATTGGTGGGGTTTTATGATTGTTTGTGCAATTAGTGCAATGAGAGGTCCAATGTTATCAGTTATAAGTGGCTGGTTAGGTGGGAGTGGGGTGTTGCAAAGGTGGCTTTGGAACTTGATTCCCATTTCAGTGAGTATGATCGGCGGGAATGCATCGGAGAATTGCCGGTCACGTTCATGGGGATGCCCGGCAGTTTATTTGGTTCATGATGTCCGGTAATAGTTTCCCGAGCATACACTAAATGGTAAATCCTAGGCCTACATCCTGTGTGGGCTTTTAGGTTGGCATCACAGAAAAAGGGAATGGGGTCAATGGGCCGTAACATTCGTACCTGTGCTCAAGGCCCCAAATGGGCCTGGTCGTCTCGGGACCGTACAATATATATTTCAATTTGGTCCCTAACATTTTAATTGTATCAATTTAGTCTCTAACTTTTCAGAGTCGTGTCAATTTAATTTATGTTATTATATCTTGGATGAAAATGAATGACATGTCAAACAACCAAAATAAATTTTTAATGTATTGTCACATCCACAAAAGCTAATTTTTTACATTGGCCATTAAACACGTTATCAATTTTCATCCAAAAAATAACAATAAGAACTAAATTGACATGGTACTGAAAGATTAGAGACCAAATTGATACAATTGAAATGTTATAAACCAAATACGTAGTACCCTATATATATGTATATATATATATATATATATATTTACACACACACAACAACTAAATAATAAATATTTAATTTATTTTTTTGCTATTAGTATTACAGCAATACATAAATAAGATTTAGGGTAAAATACTATTTCCGTCCCTAAACTTTGCCAAAAGTTTGTTTTTCATCCTTAAACTTTAAGAAATTCATTTTTTGTCTCTAAACTATTGAAAAAATCATATTTCATCCCTAAACTTTTGTCCTTAAAGTTTAGGGTTGAAAAATAAACTTTTAGTAAAGTTTAAGGGCCAAAATATAATAATATACTTGCATATCTTAAAAAGAAACAAAAGGAAAAGATTTAACCACGAATTATGATTCTGAGTAAAGATTCATGCTGTACTTTAAGGTCCCTCTAATGAATATAGAAAACTTTATTCATTAGAAAACGTTAGTCTTTTATTAATTAGTTACCATTTAAACTTTTCGGGTGTATATGCTATCTCTCTCACAGCAGTTGGGTCCCACACAGCTGTGGGACCCAGCTGCTGTGAGAGAGATAGCATATACACCCGAAACATAATATAATTTTTCCTTCTAAAGAGCCTTTAGAAACATGAAATTTTATTTTGTAAATTCCTATGCACAACAAACATTAATAACGTTCATCAAAAAACAAACACTAATAACAATTTACAATATTCTCAAATTAGTTTACTACCCTACACAAAGACTATTAATAAAAAAATTAAAATTAGATTGTTGAATAGGTGCCCCATGCCTCACTTTTGGTTTAAAAAGTGAGAAATTTCTACACCGTGTTGTCCGGAATATGCATCTGTCATAGTGTTTTCAGTGGCTTCCTCGATCTTTTCCTCAATTCAAATTTACTTCTTTTTTTTTTTTTTTTTTGGTTAGAAAACGAACTTCATTAAAACTAAACAAAACCATCAGTTACAGAGCATGCTCTGTTTACATATACCCCAGCAGAGTCCTCATCTAAAATGTTTCTAATGTCCACATACGGACAATCAAAGGAAAGAAAATCATGCTCTTGGTCAGTACTCATTCTGGCTAGCATATCCGCACATCGGTTGGCTTGGCGATAGCAATGCCTAACTTGAATTTGACGAAATCGGTGCATTAGCTGTCTGCAGTCATCCAAAATGGGTGAAATAACATTATTGTGGTAGTTTGGGTTGAGAAAGCACTCCACAACAGCTTTGGCATCAAGTTCCACTACAAGAAAATGAGCATTCAAGTCACTGCATAAAATGAGCCCCTCCCTAAGCCCCCATAATTCAGCTACAAAACTGGTGGATATTCCTATCTGCTTTGAGAATCCAGCAAGCCATTTGCCATTTTCATCCCTCACCACTCCACCACAACCCGCCAAGCCTAAATTTCCCTTTGCAACCCCATTCGTATTGAGCTTAACCCATCCTTCTGGCGGTCTCTCCCATCTAACCCTCTTAATGATGGTGCGTGTCAGGCCTCTAGGGGCTGAAGCACAAAACACAAACTCCACCGCTTGATTCACTATCTCCATGGCCAGCTTCGAGTTTGGATTCTTCCTATCAAAGACACACCTATTTCTTGCCCTCCATATATTCCAAACAGGAAAGGAGAATATCGTTTTCCACGAAATATGTGCACCAGCCTGATTGTTCCTTGACTTTGCATTATTGTTCAGCCACTCCTGCAAATTTGGCAGCCAAAACTCATGGTTTGAAGACTGCACTCCCAGCTTCCTCCATACATTCTTAGCCCAACCACAATCCCTTAGAGCATGCAATATTGTTTCAACTTCTTGATGGCAAATAGGGCAGCAACCATCATTAATCACTCCCCTTCGCATAAGGCAAGTCTTCACCCCAGTGCTCTCATGAGCACACTGCCATAAGAAGGTTTTGATACGTGGCAATGTCATCAACTTCCAAATCCAGCTAGCATCGAAACCCACATTCATATCAACCCCCATGGCAAGTTTATAAGCACTCTTTAAGTCAAAGTCCCCTCTAGGATTGTGCAACCATGCTATCTTATCACTACCCCTTCCTAATAATGGCATTGGGGTTGCTTGGAGCATCAATTTAATTTCTGGTGGAAAATCAAATGGCATACGGCTCCAATCCCACCCTATGTCAAGAATTACATCCTTCACTTCCCAACTAGGAGCTTCTCTAGGAAGAGGGCCTTGAATGAGTTGCCGAAGCGGCCCAACCTTGTCCAATTACCATACCAAAAATTCAGCTTGCTATCCCTTCCTACCATCCACATACTTCCTTTGGTGAAAACCTCCCTACCTTTTTTAATGGCTGCCCAAACACGAGAGCAAGGAAGCCTATCAGCATTAGGAGCATTTACCCTTCTGCTATTGCCATACTTGGCTCTTAAAACTTTAGCCTAAGGGGCTTCTTTTTCAGTGTTTAATCGCCAATTCAGCTTTGCAAGAAGGGCAATATTTCTTCCCTTTGCCGTTTGCAACCCAAGACCACCTTCATCTTTAGTTCTCGTCACCTTTTGCCATCCAATCCAATGGATCTTCTTGATTGTCTCCAAGGAACCCCAAAGGAAATTCCGATTAACTCGATCTAAACCATCAAGAATTTTCCCAGGTAGATGAGCACATTGCATCACATAGGATGGAATAGTTGCTAAGGAAGCTTGGATGAGCACAGCCCGGCCAGCCAAAGACAACAAATTCGTCTTCCAACCCGCAAGCTTTTGCTTAACCCTTTCCAAAATGAAATTATAGTCTTGGGAGGAGGCGCCTGAGTGTTTAATAGGGATCCCTAAATATTTACTAAGATTCGGAGTGGATGCAAATCCAAGGATGTCACAAAGCGATTCTCTAGTGTCCCTATCAACATTTGGTGAGAAGTAAACCCTTGATTTCGCTTCACTGACTGTTTGGCCTGATAAGCAACAAAACTCATCAAGCGCATCCCTAATGGCTGAACAATTGATATAATCCGCTTTGGCAAAGAGAACAAGATCATCTGCAAAGAATAGATGGGAGAAAGCCGGTCCATTCTGAGAGGCCTTAACTGGCTGCCATACCTTCCTCATACATTTCTCCTCAATGAGCTGCCCAAGATAGTCCATACACATAATAAACAAGTATGGAGATAGTGGATCTCCTTGCCTTATTCCCCTTGAGGGGTATATCGGCTCTAAGGTATCTCCATTAACCATAATAGACGTTGTGACCGTTGAAATACAACTCATAATAATTTCAATAAGATCCACCAGAAGATTATATCTAAAAAGCATATCCTTGATGAAACTCCATTCAAACTTGTCATAAGCTTTCTCCAAATCAATCTTCAAAGCCATATACCCCACTCTTCCTTTTTTCTTGCTAATAGAGTGAATGACTTCTTGGGCTATAATTACATTGTCCATCCCCTTCCTCCCTGGAACAAAGGCTGCCTGGTGCGGAGATATAAGCTTATCCAAATACAGTCTCAATCTATTAACTATAATCTTTGTGATAATCTTATAGACTGTGTTGCATAAGCTTATAGACCTATAGTTACCCAAAGTCTCAGGGCCTTGGATTTTAGGAATAAGAGCAATATGAGTCTTATTCAAATAGCTTGGAACTTTCCTTTCTACAAAGACCCTCTTCACCTCATCCATGACTGAGTTACCAACAACCAACCAAAATCTTTGAAAGAACCCAGCATGCAGCCCATCTGGACCTGGAGCTTGGAAAGCTTTTAGAGACCATAAGCTTGCTTTTATCTCTTCCTCTGTCACAACCCCACTAATGCTCCTCATCTCATCCTCCGATAACCTGACTTGCCATTGAGAAATTGAAGGATATGCTCTAGAGGCACTAGGAAGAGAGGTTGTATAAACTTTGCTAAACCCATCCTGAATAAACTCCTTGATTCTATTTTCTTCATACAGCCATTCCCCCATTGCATCTTGGATTGCTAAAATCTTATTCCATTTCCTTCTAACCAGAGTGGAGACATGGTAGAAGGCGGTATTGCGATCACCTTGAATAAGCCAATTAACCCGGGATTTCAAAGCCCAAAATTCCTCTTCTTGCCTCAGAATCGTATCAAGCTCCTCCAGTAACTGTTTTTCAAGATTGAGAAGGAACGTTGAGGGCTTGATAGAAACTATCCTTTGTATGCCATTCAGTCTAGCCATTATATTCTTCTTCTTGGAGAAGATGTTTCCAAAATGTAACTTATTCCAAGCTGAAGCCTCCTTTGTAAAGTTATCTATGGTCTCCTCAAGCCCATTAGGCATTCTCCACGCTTGAGACACAACCTTAGGAAAAGTAGGATCTATCAGCCAGCAGGTTTGAAACTTAAAAAGTCTCTTTCTCCCCATGTGCCCCGTTGGAAGCATATCAAGCATTACCGGGCAATGATCTGAATTGCATCTTGTCAGATGAACCACCTTAGCATCCAGGTATAAAAGGCACCAACTTGCATTGACAAGGAACCTATCAATCCTTTCCTGAATAAGGGCTTGCACTTCCCTTTTGTTAGTCCAAGTAAAACGAGGACCAGAAAAACCAATATCAATCATGCCACAATTATCTAGACATTCTTTGAATAATAGAGATCTATTTACACTGACTGCCCTACCACCATATTTGTCCTCATCTAAAAGAGGTTCATTGAAATCACCCGCTACTACCCAAGGCATATTATGAAGTTCCGCAACTTTGTTTAAATTATCCCACAATATGTGCCTTTCGGCAGTCCTCAGACTAGCATAAATTGTAGAAAATAACCAGCTAGAATTAGAATTCCTTACCTTAACCACGGCATGAATTTCCTGCTCAGTACTAGCTAAAGTAGAGACCTCCACCTTGTCAGATTTCCACAACATCCAAAGGCCACTTGCGTAACCAATGGTATCTGTATGAGCTGCCCTATCAAAAGGCAGCCTACTTGATATGTCTCTAGCCTTTTCACCCCCAATTTTGGTTTCCATCAGAACTAAAATCGCCGGATCGTGGTTACGCACCAACTCCCTAACATGATTCTGAAATGTGGGCTTCAGAACGCCCCTACAATTCCATATTATGATATTCATTAGGAAACAAAGTTTATGATTGGAACATACATCAATCCGCGGTAGGGATTTCTCCTCCTCCCTCCAACTCCATCCGATCCACTTCTGCATCTCCTTCATCTGGCCTTCTCCTGGACACAACGTTATGCTATGCTACATCACTCCCATCTCCATTCCCTGTGCCAACCCATGAAGACTGAACACCACAATTGGATGGAAGACCTGAATTTCCCATGCCTTCCAACACTTGTTGTTGAACCAACCCATCACCTGAACTGAGTTTGCAAGACTCTCTGCTAGCACCACAATCTCTTCCATGATTAAAACCCATCTCTTCCCAAGACACACTTGCAAACTGAAATTCAGCAAGGACTCTCGAGCTTGAGCTTCCTTCACCACTTTGCTTTGATTCCCCATCTCTGCTTGGCCGTACATTACTTGTCTGAACTCCACTTTTTGGAATATTCAAGGAATGAAGTTTCTGGATGTTGAACTTCTTTTGAGATAAAGGAGAAATGGCCTTAACCTTTTCGGCACTAGCTGAAGCTTCTAGTGAGACCCTTGCACGTGCCATTGCCTTTTTACCCTTGACTGAAACATTATTTTTTTGTTGGCTCTTATTTCCTTCTCTCTCAGCCCATGGTTCCACTTGCAATATCTCTGTGGTCACTTGATTCCTAAAAGATGCAGCTTGGGCCTGCTGAGAATTTCCCTGCTTCACACTTTGAATAGAGCTCCCAATTTGGGCCTCTAAACTACTTTTAGAGAATGTGTTCTTTCTCTTGGCCTCCTTACTTGGCCCATCAGCTAAAATTTGTTTCCCCACGTCAAACTTAAATATTGCCTCATAAGCTAACTTCCTTTGCTCCTCTCTTAACCGACCATTGTCTAGTACAGTGAGGGCCCCTCCACTCTTTTGGTGTTTTGTCACATTCCTCTTGCGTGTCACAACAGTCCAAGGGCCATACGACCCTTCCTGAGCCTTTTCATGAGCACTACCATGCACAACACTGCTGGGCCCCTCACTTGCAGTAGCCCTTGCAGTTGCATGCTCTTCACGTGAACGAGGTGATTGTCCTTCAGCATCCCTTCCGTTCATCCCTTCCGCCCCTCTCGGCACTGGGTCTGACCGAACCATGAATGGACATCCTTCCTTCCGATGACCCATTTTGCCGCAAGAAAAGCATAACTTTTGTATGCCCTCATAACACACAGGTTGTTCAAATCTACCAATCAAAACTGCTGTCACCAATGGCTTCTCCACATCAACCTGAACACACAACCTTGCGAACCTGCCTCTTGCTTCATTTGCAGTGCGGGTATCAACCCTTAAAACATTCCCAATAGCTTTTCCTATTTGCAATAAAGCTTCAGGATTATAATATTCTATCGGTAAACCATTGAGCCTAATCCATACAGCCACCGATGTAACATTTGCTGACTCGGGATGGAAGTTTGGCTCCCATGGTCTGATGGAGAGAAAATGCTCTCCAATGAACCAAGGTCCTTTCTTCAATGTAGCTTCATAATCATCCCTCAAGTAAAATCGAGTCAGGAAAAAACCATGCTCCAAATCAACACAGTCTAGCCTCCCAGTAGGCTTCCACATGGATAGGAGTCTATTATGCAGAAAGTTTAAAGTCACCGAACTGCCATAGACCTTCACAATGAGAGCTCTCGTCCATGGAGTTTGAATTTGCTGCTTAAACCCACTGGAAAATCTAACCGCAACAAGCCCTTCACGGAGATTTTCCACCTCCTCATCAGACTCTTCATCCTCCTCCATTGTGTCTTCAAAGCTAAAAGCTTTAGTATATGCACCTGGTAAATCCCCCATAAGCCTCTCTTTGAAAGACCCTAACTCATTCCAAATGCTTTGCCCCTGTTTCGGAGATGGAGAAGCAGAGCCTTGCCCTTCGTTGTAATCAGCATGCCTCACGTTTTTCACTTTTTTATTGCTCCGTACCAATTCCTCTTGCTCTTCCCTTGAGAGAACGAGAGGATTCATCCGTACCTTTCAACTATTGGACCCTCATTTTGTGTCTATCAGTAAAGTAGTTTGGTGTCAAACACCTCAAGCAAGGAGATAAGACAAGAAAGGTAATTCAAATTTACTTCACGTATACAGTATACTTTCCCTAAAGGATTTGGTACGCATTTCTTGGACAATGAAAGGAATTGGTACTATTTGCGCATATAATTCAATAAATAGAAAATACAATTTTGGCTTTTATATTCATTTAGGAAAAAAATTATATATAATAATTTAAAATTTGTATATTTGTCCACCCTTAAAAAAAAATTTGTGACCATCGAAATATTTTTAGACCCAATAAAATTAAATGTTGGTCCATAATCTGGTCCTCTTAATGATATATTAGATCTTTCAAACAAAAAGAAAAAGCCCGATTTTTTTTTATAGAACCAAAACCTAAAAATTAAAAAAGACCCACCATCTCTATCCCACTGTCCTAGCCCAATCAAAAAAAAATTATAGAACTAAAATCTGAAAATAAAAATTAAATTGCTATAAACCAAATACCCAATCAAAAAAAAAAATATATATATATATATATATACCCAATCAAATTTTAAACCAAAAAATCATAATCTAAAGATGAAAAAATTTGAAAAAAATACCCAATTTTGGCTCCGGCCCCTTTCATTGCCAAATGGCATACTCGTTGTCTTTGTCCAACTGTCCTAGCCGCAGCCGCCGTTGACCCTAGACTCACTAACCCAGCCTTATGCTTTCATCGCCTCAACCTTAAGTACTCAAGGTATCTCATCTTTCCTCAAAAAAAAAAAAAAAAAAAAAAACACAGGTATCTCATCTTAGTTCTTTTTTTCTCTTGAACTAAACTATGATATTTTCGATTTATTGAAATATATGTGCAAAAATATGCATATGAATTCCTTTCATTGTCCAAGAAACATATACTTGGATATATATATAGGAACTACAGTTTTGATAGCCCAAGCCTACTTAGAACAGTAGTGCCTTGTGCTTCAAACTAAGCCTAAACAACAGAAGAATATTATATAGAGGGTGGGAAAACAGTTTTGGAGTAGTTAGGAATTATGGTTAGGACTAAGGTCGTGGAGCCCAAACAAAGAAGAATAAGGTGCGTAATTATTGAATAAAAAGCTCACTTCGGTCAATCCCGAGAAAGAGTTCTTATATATGATTGACATAGATTTCTATTAGGCAATACACTGTTCACTTTCTTCTTTCTTCTTTTCTCCTTTCTCCTTTTTCCTTTTTTTCTTTTCGAAAGACCCCTCCTTACTAGGAAGCTCTTTCCTTTTTCTATCCCCCTTCTTTGGATCCTAGCCCTCCGCTTGTATATTTCAAGACTTTTCTCAAGATACTTGTCCTATCATAGCTCCTTTGCAAGTGGTAAAATGTGCTGTTAGCTGTGGGATCACTGTTCAGGTCACTTCCTCATTAATGCAGCTGATGAGATTGTTGTAGTGCATTCAATGCGGAGGGGGAAGGTATATCTTTTTAGGAAGCTTCCTCCCACTGTCTTGGCCCCCTACCCATGGTCCTTTCCCTTTTGATCGAGTCGGTGAAGTCCTCAGGCCAGATACACTTCTACAGGTGGGACTGCATATGATACTTCATATTCAATCCTCTTCGATCCTCGGGCACCCCCACAATATATATATATATATAATTTGAGTAATGTTATATTCAAAATCTTTTCACAATAAATCATTTGTGGCAAGATGTTACTAGTTCTAATCTAGCTCACCACTAAAATTACTTTTTTGCTCACTAATAACAATCATTAACTACTTACCGCTTACGATTTGTTGTGAAATTATTATGAAAATATTGTGGACATAGTATTTTTCATATAATATAATTCGTTTGAGAACAACTTATTTAACTCTCTGCTAAAAGTATGGTAGAAAAAAACTATAAAAATATTTTTTTAATAAAAAAAAAAGCAAAAAAATTGCGAAAGTCACTTTTAATTTCAACCCTTAAATAAATTTTTTTTTTTAACCCTCAACTTTTTACCATTTCACTTTTACACTTTATTTTTTGGGGTAATTATAGTAAACTCACCTGTGGTTTGGTCTAAATTCACGTGGCCTACCCGTGGTTTGAAAAGTGTCACTTTGCCCACCTGAGGTTTGTACTGTTAGCCTTCCATAACCCACCTCTCAATTTGCAGTTAAAAAAACACATTTTTAGACAAAAATAAAAACAACTTTGAATAAAAAGGATAGAGTTTGAAAATTTTTCAAAAATGGATGAACATTGAAAATGAAATTTCAAACCATTACAAATGAGCACTTTGCCTTCTTCCTGCAAAACAAAATTATACATAAGCAGAAAAGTTTCAACTTTCAATCATCAATCATCAATCCCTTGCATCCAAGCATTCAAGAATTTATTTTTCGAGGGAGATGCTCTAGTCATCATCAATCTGCTGCAAGGGGAGGATTTTTGCACTTCTCACTTTGGTAATATCATTAAATTAAGATTTCAAAGCTTTAGCCATTTTTGTTTCAACCATACCGAAAGGAATTGAAACTATGTTGCTCATGACTAAGAAAGCCAAAAATGTTGACATCTGGTTTGGCTGGATGATGTCCTAGTTGAAATGGAATCTGATGTAACTTGTGGTATTTCATTGTAGTTTTGAGGAAACACAATACCCAACAATAAAAAAAAATAAAAATAAAAATAAAAAATAAAAAGGCCTCACCTAATGGTTAGATCTACCAATTTGACCTAAAAATTTCCACTAAAGGTTACCAATTTCATTAGAATACAAACCAATCTCAACCACAGCCGCAACTCCACTGGATTCTTTAAAGTGACAGAGAGGTCATGTCTTTTCCCAAGACCCAACGGCACCAAATCTGACACCACCACTCCCACAGCAACCTTAAGCCAACAAACCAAACCCTCATGCATGTGTTCAACCGGACACAAACAAACATTTTTCTAAAAAAAAGACACAAACAAACACTGCCACGCCATCACTGTCAACTTGTCACCATTCACTCCAAATGAACAAAAACCCAATAAAAGAATTGAGGAATTGCCTCTATGAACAAATTCCCAGATCACGAGCAGCTGGTCAAGTACAGGCTCCAATGATAACCAGTAGCATAACACAAAGTATAAAAGTTTTTATATATTAAATTATTTGTTGGTTTGGTTATTCTGTTTTTGCTTTTGTTCTTCTTTTAATTTGTTTTCCTCTTTTAAAATGGAGTTACGGTGGTGGGATCTTAGTTTCTCTTGTCTTTTTAGGTTTTTCTTGTTTGGAAAGGAGGGAGACATAAATAGTGAGCAAAAATACATTTTTACCCTCATTTGTAACATAGGTGGGTTATGGAAACCTAACGGTGCAAATCTCAGGTGGGTAAAGTGACACTTTTTAAATCACAAGTACGCAAGGTGAATTTGAACCAAACCACAGGTCGGTTTACTATAATTACCCCTTATTTTTTTTACCTCTCTCACACATTATGGTTAATTGCATGATGTAATAGCTTTTTGCTATTACACCGGATTTCAATCCCTTCAAGAATATACTCCTTCCTTCTCACATAAAGGTGGGCCATGATGAATAGAGCCCACCTTTATGTGAGAGGGAGGGAGTACTCAATAAACTTTCGTGCAAGTGAGCTCAAAATTACACTAGCTAATAATGTTTTACTCCTGAAAGGTCCAGCATGTGGGCCCCCCAATAATAAACTGTGTCACACGGGCTACATGATTAAGCTAAAAGCTAGTCTTTTTTAGCTGTTCCCAAATGCAGGATCCAGATCCTCACCATTTCTATTTGAAATGGAGAGTGTCCAGTTAATGGACAGGATTCGCTTGAAATAAATCGAAGGCCTAAATTGTGCCACATCAATTAAAATTCAAATCACTAAACTCTTCAAGTTCAACCGGGGTTAACAAACTTAACTCTTCAAGTTCAACAGGGGTTAACAAACTTAACTCTTCAAGTTCAACCGGGGTTAAACTCTTCAAGTTCACTGAATAGAAAAGCTTATGTTTTACTTCGTGTTAACTCTATTGAAAAAGAAAAATGTACAACAGAGATGGACGCTAAGAACACAAACCAGATTTGATGGGGTTGCAAGGTAGACATAGGAGAACGGTGGCTCACTCCAGGTTGATAAGGTCAGGTCTGGTAGTGCTATGCTCGTTGGGGCTGGTGGCGGTGGCAATGGTCATTGGTGGTGACTTGATGGGATCTGGTTTGGAAGATGAACTTGTGGATTTTTCCCCAGATTTGCTTTGATTTTTTATTTAGGTAGGTGATATTATAGCATGTAACAGTTGAGATTCTTAATTTGTTTTAGTTTGTCTTAATATTGGAGTTTGTTTGATTTTCGTCCCAGATATGGAATGATTTTGGATTTAGGCATGGTTTGATTATTTGGATATGAATTTGAATTATAAATGTTGAATTACTTATTTTGCACATAGGTTTCTTAGATTCATTGGGCGCTTCTTTTTTGGTGGATCAAAATGTTAGGGCTGATGAAAAAAAAAGGGAAATTTAATGACTTTTTGTATTTCTTACTTTGTATTTTTCTAATGACTTTTATTACAGGTTATAATGGCTTTCACATTTAATTGTATGATTGTATCTACTTTTTCAATTTTTCTCAAACAGATGTATGGAATCAAAGTGTCACAATTTGTAACCTTGACATTCAATTGGAAATGCAAGACTTCAAAATGCTCTAAAAAAATTGCAGTTGTAAAGAAAGATGGAAAAGACCTGGGAGAAATACCAACCAATTTACTTCATGTGATGTTCAAAGTGTATTGGCCTAAACATCAACTTGGGAGAAATGCTAATTAGTTGATCAAAGGCAGAATCCTATTTGTGGGTTATATGTTCAAATATACAAAGTGTACTCAAATTTGTATCTTGCTTAGTTAAGTGTTCAATGATAATGGCACTCACAAGATTAATGTTGATGGTGCAACAACTGAAGATGGAAGACCCTCATGCATCGGAGCAATCATCCGAGAATCCAATGGCCATGTCACAGTAGCAATAAACAAAACTCCCAGCTCGCTACCCTACTTATACAACTGAAGCCATTGCTCTGGAAAATGGGATCATCCTTGCCCAAGAAATGAACATCCCCAATATCATTATTGAATCTGATGCCCTCTCTATTGTGCAATTTGTTCAAGTTTGGAAAGGTGTCATGCCCCCATTCAATATGTATTTTACCCTCCCTGATTCTGCTCTGTATATGGCTATTATGCCTCACTCTTTTGTATTCCATTTTCTCTCTGTTGATGAATGAAAGTATCCTTTTCAAAATAATAATAATAATAATAATAATAATAATGATAATGTTGTAACAATTATGTGATGATAGTTTTTTTTTTTTTTTTTTTTTTTGAGATAAAAGGTAGAAATTTTATTTAATGAATATGCAAAACATTATATAAGAACCCTGTGTAAACAAAACGGGGGATCCAGACCTCTGACCCTCTACTAATAGCAATAATTATACATAAAAATAACAACTTCTGCCTAGCCAAAAAAACTGAACACTACCTAAATCAAACAGCAACACTTATATATAAAAACAACAACTCCTGCCTAGACAAAAACTGAACGCTATCTACAACAAAGAGGGAAACTGATCTACTCCTAAGAGCATAACAATTATGCAGAAAACAACTTCTACAGAAACACAAACAATACATCTGAAACCTTTAAAACAAAATAGGACAATCTACTACAGAATATGCAATACCAGACCTATTCCGCATAAACAATAATTATGCGGAAAAACATAACAATTTCTGTAGCAACAAATAATTATGCAGAAATTAACACCATGTAGAGATACATCAGACATGCAGATCACTGTCAGTTGCTTGATTGAGCAGCTGCCAAAAGTCAATGAAGCTTCTACAATTAAAGTAAACATTGATATTGATAATTGGAGATAAATAGAACTCCCTAATAAGACATAGTATAATAATATAGGCCATCTAAGAAGCAAAATTTATGCAGATTATGATCCATTGAAAAGAAACTTCAAATTTATGGATCATCATAACTTCAATCTTAAAGTAAGAAAATTACAAAACTAAAATACTTGGTCACAACTTCTACCTCTGTTTTGGCAAGATATAAACAAAGATATGCTCTTTGGTAACAAAAGGAAATGACTTGACTTTATGAACCACCTCATTCCTAAACTAGGACCATCAAAACTCCAGTCCTAAATTAGGAAAATTACAAAACAAGAGCACTTAATATCAACATGTGTCTTAGATTATAAACATAATCCTAAACTAGAAAAATGGCTTGACTTTATGAACCATCTCATTCCATCCACTTGCAACACTTTTTTGAGTCAAGGGACCTCCACTTGCAACACTTCCTTGAGTCAAGAGACCTCTTGCACCATCAATTTTGTCATTGGAGCCTACAACACTTGATATACTCTCTAAATGTGATGCTAATGCAACACTTGCTGATGAGCCTCCTTGATGTGATGCAAAACTTGTAGAAGCCAACTACAAAAAAAAAACCAATTACACATTACACATATCACAAGCTTAGCATTAAAATTATCAAATCATGCATCTAAACTATTATTGAACAATATGTGAGCAATAAACGTGTCCCCTAATATGCCATATACTAATAATGACTAATAAACACAAGCAACACTCTCCCACCCACATTTGCGTTTAATAAAGATTTAATCTTGATCTCAAAATATATATATATATATATATATATATAGATAGATAGACTCCAAGAATCATCCAGCCAATATAAAGATTCAGTTTTTATCTCAAAAAATTAAAAATAAAAGTTCAGATAGACTCTAATTGGCATCCAACCACCAAGACAACAATATAAATGCACCAAGACAACAAAATAAACGCAGAAAAATGATCAAAGATAAAAAAAGATAACCATTATCAACTTTTACTGTCATACCTCTGTTTTGGCAAGCTAGAAACAGAGATGTGCTCTGTTGTACAAAAAGAAAACAAACTTTGAAATGTGTTCCCTCCAAAATAATAAAAATCTGAACTTTTGAATGTGTTCTCTCCAAACAATCAAACATGGACTCTTTGGTTTTCATTTTTCCCTCCTAAAATAGCTGTGACTCTCTCTCTTCTTTCTTTTTGTGTTTTATTTTTTTTTTGTTTTCCAATAGACTTTGTTCAGTTGAGTTAAAGATTCAATCTTTATCTCAAAAAATTAAAAATAAATGTTCAGATAGACTCCAACTGGCATCCAACCACCAAGACAACAATATAAACACAGAAAAATGATCAAAGATCAAATAAGATAACCATAAACAACTTTTATTGTCATACCTTTGTTTTGGCAAGATAGAAATAGAGACGTGCTATGTTGTGCAAAAGGAAAACAACCTCTGAGATGTGTTCTCTCCAAAATAATAAAAAAATCTGAATCTATGAATGTGTTCTCTGAGATGTGTTCTCTTTGGTTTTCATTTTTCCCTCCAAAAACAGCCTTGACTCTTTCTCTTCTTTCTTTTTATGTTTTATTTTTTTTGTTTTTCAATAAACTTTGTCCGGGTGAGTTAAAGAGTGATTTAGTTTAAGTGTTTAACTACAATTAAAATTGATATTGGGTTAAGTTATGAGCTGTCACATTTTTTACCATAAATCTTTTTAAAAAAGATTTGGTCCATTAACTGGACACTCACCATTTCAAATAAAAATGGAGAGGATCCAAATCCCTAAATGCAAAAGTGTGTTTGGGTACAACTTTTAGGTTTAGTGTTTTGCTTTTAAGTGCCCGTAAATTCATTGCGTCTTTTTTGTCAACAAACTTATGAAAGTGCTATCATGCAATGCAGTAGTGCTTAGAACTTAAGGAATCAATCATTATTAAATTTTGTAAGAAGAAACTTGTTGAGCTCAAAATATTTTTTATTGTAAAGTAGCAGTTAAAGTGTCAGTGGAGCATAAAAAATCGCACATTTTACAACATGACCGAAATACCCTTTTAAAGTTCTTCCCTCTTCCTTTCCTTTACCGACATTTTCAACTTGGTTTTCAATTTATCGGCCTTTTCTTATGTGTTATGTTATCCATCTATTCTTTCAAATACTCGAGCACTTTTTAGTTTTTTCTATCTTTTCTGGCTCTGCTTCTACCTTCCCCCACACCCCCCCCCCCCCCCCCCCCCCCCCCCCCCCAACAAAAAAAAAAAAAAAAACTTACAAGGGATGTCCAAATAAGGCAAAACTGAAGTGTAGGATATTTGGGTTTGAAGTTACAGTGCTTATGGAGTACATGGGGGAGGACACTGCTACAAGGTAGGATGTCTATTTGGAAAGAGAAACTGAAGCACACCCTTCACTTAGTTGAAGGTACTACAAAAAAGGTATCTAAGATTTGAAGCTTCAAGGCTCTGCCTACATAGAAGCACATGCTAAAGACACGAAGAACATGCTTAAAAAAAATCAAGGCTAAGCAAAGATGTTCTTTTAATTGTCTAAAAGCCAAGTACAGCCCCCTAAGAAATTTAACAAGTGTGTGAAGGTTGCAATGCTTCTCAGAGATCTAAGCACATTTTAAAATGCCTATGAGTTCTAATTCAAGTTGCACCATTATGTCTCGTAGAAATAAGATAATGCGTGAAATCACGACTTGAAGATCTATTGGATGAGAGTATAACTGAGAGATAAAGAGAAAGACATTGGCTGTGATCACCTATCCAAAGCAACAAAGAAAATTTCCTTTGCAACCAAACACTACTTCTAAAGGAAAGAAAAAGAAGATTAAATTAACATCTAATTAACCTATGATTTTTTTTGTATTTTTATCAATTTTAACTAATTTCTTTAGATTTTTTTGAAATATTATTAATTTTAATTGAACCTATGATTGGATTAGTGATCCATACCCACTAAACAATGCCAATATCAGGTCAAGTTCTAGTCTAAATTAACATTGTTATTTTGAAAATTTAATCATTAGATTGCATGTTTTTCGTGTTCTTAACATGTATATCAAAATTTCGTTCCAATAATCGGATGTTAATTACTATTCGATCCATAAATATATATATTTTTGCATAATTGAAGACTACAAAAACTTAAAATTTAAATATCTAATTGATGACATAGCTATTGATCTTTGATATTCTTGAAATTTTGCAAGCATAGAAAATATAATAAGAAAATTCAATTTAGCAGTAGATTTATCAAAATTTACATCCAATAAAAAGATATAAGAGAAGTTTTAAGGATTTTTCCTCCAACCTTTGTCTATATCACACACCAGATTTGACATAGTTGCAACTCACACCAATCTAAGTATTGGGTGATCCATTCATTGGACACAAATTTTGTACCATAACTCTTACCACAATTATAATGTGTGTGATTATGAAATAGTGGGTTCATAAGTGACTAATGGTTTACCAATTACAATTGCACATATTATCAAGTTATGTCAATAATTATAACAAATGTCGTGGTCCTAACCGAACTGGTTCATTTATCAAAATTTACATCCAATAAAAAGATGTAAGAGAAGTTTTAAGGATTTTTCCTACAACCTTTGTCTATATCACACACCAGATTTGACATAGTTGCAACTCACACCAATCTAAGTATTGGGTGATCCATTCATTGGACACAAATTTTGTACCATAACTCTTGCCACAATTATAATGTGTGTGATTATGAAATAGTGGATTCATATGTGACTGATGGTTTACCAATTATAATTGCACATATTATCAAGTTATGTCAATAATTATAACAAATGTCGTGGTCCTAACTGAACTGGTTCATTGTTTCAACAAAGAAGTTTAGCTTGAATTTAATAACTATATAATTAAAGTAGCACTCAAATTGTGTGTGTTTGTTCTAGGGGAAAAAAAATTAAAATTTAAAAGGTTACCAACTTACTATGACTTTTTTTTTTTAATAATTCCCTAAATGCAAATTGCTCATCTAAGTTTAATTGAAATTCATTTTAGACTTCTAATTTTATTTTTGTTCAATTGAGTTTTCAAATTTATTCAATTTAGACCTTATGTTTAATTCTGTTAAAAAAATTGTTATTTAATATGCAATTAACTAATGGAAAAAAATTATAAAAAAATTCACGTAAAAAATTTATAAAATATTTTTGTTAATTTTATATTTTTTTTCATGTGAGAAGAAATGTTTTAAGAGGTAATTTTCAACGAAAATAAACGAAATGTCTAAATTAAATAAATTTGAAACTTCGAAAACTCAATAGAACATAGAATTAGATGCTTAAAATGAATTTGAAATAAAAAAATTTTAGACTTTTGGTCAAATTTAAAAAAATGCAATTTACATTTTAGCCCCTTTTTAAAAATAATTCGATAATTAGTGAAAATAATTTAATCAAGTTTCGTTAACACAGCTATTTAAGAAAAAGTAAAATAAAAAGAAAAACAAGCTGTTGGTGTGGATTGCGGAGTCGATTTTAATTTTATAGCAACTGAAGAAAGAAAGAAAAAAAAAAAATGTTTGTGAGGGTTTTAGCTTCTGTGGCTCTCTCCAAATCTCATCCTTTCAAGAATCTATTCTCCAATGCTTTCTTCTTCACTCCCTTCTTCTTCTTCTCCAAGTACCCACTTCGCAAAACCAGGTATCTCTCTGTTTCTGTACTGTAACATAGAGTTTTTGCATTCAATAACTGTTTTTTTGGCTCTGTTTGGTAGCTCCCAAATCATCAAAGATTCAATCTTTACATTTACAACTCAAATTTTGTAATGGGTTTTTCATCATCAGCTTCTTCTTCTTCTCCACTCAGTGGATGAATAGAATGGAGGCTTTCAGTTTCAAAAAGATTTTGACTTTGTATGCTACTGTCGCTTTGTAGACTTAGGACTCAGAGCATTTCAGTTTCTGAAAGTGAATGTTTGAGTTAAAGAATTTAGATGAATATTTCATATCGAGATTTTTGAACTAATATATGTGTGTGTGTGTGTGTGTGTGTGTGTGAATTTAATTAGAGGTTGAAGTTATGTTTTCTCATTTTTGGTGAGTTTTGTAATTCATATATTACTTAGCTCTTACTGGAAAACGATGTGCTTAAAGATTACCTCACACTGCAATAGCATGGGTGATTTTATATGCAAGGTACTGGCTCAGGAGCAATCTGCTTCTCGGATCCTCTGCAATATTAAAAGTTTTCCCATTGAGGGGCGTCGTTGGATTCATTCAGACGCATTTTTAAGTTCGGCTGACAAAGTTTTGGAACCACCAAAGCAGCCCGAGAAGAGCGCAATTGTTGGTGGTACTGTTGATACTAAAGTGAAGAGAAAAAAGCTAAAGGGTAAAAGAGCAGTTGTAAAGTGGCTGAAGTTTTTTAGGTGGAAGAAGAAGAAAGAGTATGAAAGAATGACTGCGGAAGAAAAAATTCTTTACAAATTGAGTAAGGTAAGTCCATTTTTTTGCTTGTCCCCCCATTTTTATAGTCCAAAAGAAAAGCTTCCTATTCTTTTTATTATTATGTAAATATATCATGGATTAGAATGATTTAAGTTACCCAATATGATAGACAACAAAACCTATCAAATTCCCAAAATTTTTTCAACAGGTGATAAATGCTCTTAACAGGATGATACTTCTTTATTTTCTTACCATTGACAGCTTAAACTTTTGGGATGTATGCTCCAACACTTACTTAACTGCTTTCTAGTTGTTGGTCTCTTGCATGTCATCTTACTTTTTCCTAGTATTTGTGGCTAGAGTTGTACTAACATGTCATAACTTTAAACTTAGAGGCTGGAGGAGTTCTAGCGGAGCTAATTGGCCATTGTGTATGCCTTCTTTTTTTTGGGTTAAATTATTACATTAATGAAGGTTGCTATGCTTGGATGAGTTATGCTATTCTATATTATATGATATTCAGATGGATGGGGAGATACCTAAAGGGTATCTTGCTTTTGGTGGAAATGTCTCTGATTTATAGACAGTGGAGTCCGTTATTTGGCCGACTTACATTCGTTTGAGTGGCATGTTGTAGTTCTTTACTGCTGTTGTGTAGAATCTATACAAGATTTCAATTTTGAATGATGGAGATTGTAGAGGTTTAGACTTCATAATGTTATATTTGCTCTTTCAGAGTATTCTTTGATACATTTTTTTTTATAAGTAAGAAAGATTCTTTGATAATTTTTATTAATAATTAAGATCAACGGGCAGCATGGAGTATACCAGCTGTATACTTATGGATCTCCCTTGATTTTTTTTGGATGGGTAGCTCGATATTTTGGTCAAAGGTATCCATCTGCTTTGTGCCTAAGACTTGTCTCAGGTCTTATTAGTGAGTGTTGCATAAGACAATTCTAGCAATGGAGTTAATGTTGTAAGCTCAAAGCGGATTATACTTCTGTTAGACAGTAGTTCTAAAATATTTTTAACACAAATTTACTCATTAACAAGTCAAGGCCAGAGCTATAGGATAAAATATTATTTATATTTTTGTAGCAAAATGAACTATTAACCCAGTTAGCTTACTTGGAAGGACCCTGGAACATTTAAAACACTTATCTGATTTTCAAAGTACATAGATTCTTTAGTTTTTTTTATATCTTTACATTAATAGCTCTTACTAATTTACAGACTAAATTGTTTAGTTTAACCTAGATAGTCTTTCCATGATTTTTGGGATCTTCTGTCTACATTTGCAAGTAACATATTATGAAAATTTAGTATTGATCTTCACTTATTGAGGCTGCATCAATAATAAATGACTTACTGATCTTAAAACTCATTACTCTGTCTTTCTCTATCTTCTTTTTATAAATGTATTTATATTGCTTGCTTGCTCTTTTTCCAGGCTCGAAAGAAAGAGGAAAGGTTTGTTGATGGCCTTAAGAAGATTGAGCCTAAAGAGACATCAGAAACAACTCATGATCCAGAGATATTGACCCCAGAGGAACACTTTTTCTTTTTAAAGATGGGTCTCAAATGCAAGAATTACGTGCCTGTTGGAAGACGGGGAATCTACCAGGGTGTAATTTTGAACATGCATCTGCATTGGAAAAAGCACCAGACTCTGCAGGTGGTGGTCAAGACATTTTCACCAGAGGAGGTCCGAGAGATTGCTGCTGAGCTGGCAAGATTGACTGGAGGAATTGTGCTTGACATTCATGAAGAGAACACAATTATTATGTACAGGGGGAAGAACTATTCTCAGCCGCCAACAGAGATTATGTCACCCAGGATCACTCTCTCCAGGAAGAAGGTTCTGATCTCTTTCTTTTATTTTACATATGAGAATTGGAGTTAAGTTTTCCCACTTTTATATCATTCTGTTTATCTTAGGGGCATGTATACAGCATTTTTCTTTATGCTCTTCTCAGATCTTCTTTTATATATATACAATTTCAAGTAAATAGATATGGAAAATTTCTGAAGAAGAGACAATACAATCATTTACTCAGCTGTTGTATCTCAATGTCTCTTTGTTTACCTATAATTTCTTTTAGTTGGTAAATGCATCAACTGTTAGAGATGTAAAATCAGTTCAGATGTCAAAGCATCCTTCTTGTCCAATCTTGTATCGACTCTCTTTTCTGGGGTTTGGGACATCTTTTCTTTTTTTATTTTTCAACATAGTTCTGGGCGGGTTGCTGTGGTAGCTTTCTTTCCCAAAAGGGGGGGAAGAAAAGGTAGGCGTTTAATTTTATGCAATATTAAAGAAGAGGAATAGGAAATGACAACCACTGTAATAACTTAATTCTAACATCTAACCATCTGTGTCTTTGAAGTCATCATTCCCTAACAGTATTCTTAAATTGTCTGGATCAATTTCTTGCTGCCAAATGCTCTTGTAAAATAAATTGCATGAACTCTTCTGAAAGGTTAATAATCAAGCCCTTTAAAGTTCAGGAATAATTCAGAGCATGTTCCATTGTCACATAAGCCTTCTATTTGGTTGGATCCTGAGGTATAATCCCATGCCTGCACCTTACTAATCTAGTATTGTCATATATCTTAAGTATAAAGCCTTTCAACATTTTTTTGCTATGATTGGCTTTCATACATCATTGCTTGTTCTCATACTCCATTTTCTTCTCTCTTCACTCACCTGCAGGCTTTGGATAAATCCAAATATAGAGATGGCCTCCGAGCTGTAAGAAAATATATTCCAAAACTTGAACAGGACCTTGAGTTGCTCCAAGCACAAGCTAAAAGTGTGCCTGAGAATATTCAAGAGATTGAAGGAACTGAAATTGGAAGAATTGATCCCGAGAGCAGTTCAAACTTCCAATTGAACAATTCTGATAAGCTGAAAGAAATATTGAATAGAAACAAGGAATGCTCTGAGGATGATCCTATGATGGATACAGGTATGGCATCAGATTCTGAAGATCTATCAGATATTTTTGAGACTGAATCTGATTCAGAGACTGAGAATAAGGTGGAACGACCTCTTTATTTGGATAAGTTTGAAAAATTCCCAGTTGAAAGTGATGGAGAATGTGAAGATTTTGAGGAGCACCTGCGTCAAATATCTGCAGACTCAAAAACTGCCAAATCATGGGAGAAAGATTCTGACTCACCAAATTTTGATGAGGTTGATCGTATATTTCTGCGTGCTGCTTCACTCTTAAAGAAAAAGAGACGATAGAGGGTTTTAAATTATGTATGATTGCCTGATTGGTATTGATGTGGTTAATTAGATGTTAATTTAATCTTCTTCTTTCCTTTAGAAGTAGTTTTTGGTTGCAAGGGAAATTTTCTTTGTTGTTTTGGATGGGTGATCACAGCCAAGGTCTTTCTCTTTATCTCTAAGTTATACTCTCATCCAGTAGATCTTCAAGTCATGACTTCACATATTATCTTATTTCTACAAGACAAAATGGTGCAACTTGAATTAGAACTCGTAGGCATTTTAAAATGTGCTTAGATCTCTGAGAAGCATTGCAACCTTCACACGCTAGTTAAATTTCTTAGGGGCCTGTAATTGGCTTTTAGACAACTAAAAGAACATATTTGCTTAGCAATGATTTTTAAAGCATGTTATTTGTGTCTTTCGCATGTGCGTCTATTTAGGCAGAGCCTTGAAGCTTCAAATGTTAGCTACCTTTTTTGTAGTACCTTCAACTAAGTGAAAGGTGTGCTTCAGTTTGTCTGTCCAAATAGACATTCTACCTAATAGCAGTGTCCTCCCCCATGTACTCTATAAGCATTGTAACTTTAAACCCAGATATCCTACTCTTCAGTTTTGCCTTATTTGGACATCTTTTGGGAAGGCAAGGAATGGGAGGAAAGTACTTTTCCCTTTTATGTATATGGGGGGAAAAATAGCTTCTAAAGTGAAGGTAGAAGCAGAGCCAGAAAAGGTAGAAAAAACTAAAAAGTGCACGAGTATTCGAAAGGATAGATGGATAACATAACACATAAGCCAATAGGTTGGGGAGCAAGTGGACACCACCAAACGGAAAGTGCTCGATGTGGATGGGGCATTTTTTTGCATGATCTTCATGGAAAAGGAGTAGAAGCAATCATACAACATAAAATGGCCAGTCTATAATAGCTCTGTCTATGAGAGAAAAGATGGTGAAAGAAGCAGAGGAAATAGAAACAAAGACAACAGTCAAAGCAATTTGTTCCACATGAATTGTGGGTATTCCAGCATTATAGTAAAAGACATTGGTATTAAGAAGGTATCTCATGCATGATATATGCATCCTCCCTTCTTGTGCGTGTAGCAGGCCGCACAATACATATATGATAACTACGTAAGATATATATCTTATTAGTGCTTTAGGAATTGGAAGGCATCACATGTTGGAAAGCAAGGCAATACAGGCTGCTAACTTTAGCCAGTGTTTGGTTGTAAGACAGTCCTTGTTTTGTGAAAGTACTCTATTGAAAGATGCAGCCGATTTGATTCAATCAGACTTATCTACTTTTATCAGGTAAGGGGAAAAAAGGTAGAGTAACTTAGTGGCTACCATGGAAATTGCACTTAGAGAGTTGAGAGTCGAGATTCTTTTCCATAAATACAATCAATAGCAAACTGCAGTAATGTTATAGATCGCAATATATTATTTCTCCATGCAATTTGCAGCGTGATTCCTGTTAGCAGACAGGATCACAGGAACCATCAACAAATGGACATCATTCATCCTTCAGAAGTGTCCATCAAACCTACACAGAATGGCCTAAAGTAATTCCTGTTAAATTAGTGATATCAAGGGCCCAATGAAGTCAAAAAAGAGCAAAAATGTTCAAGTTCTAAATCCTATTATAAATCAGAGTCCTGCTCCTCCTCCTCAAGTTCCCTGACATTCTGAACTATATCTTGAACTCTTCTTGACATGTGGTCAGTGTGCTCCTCAATATATTTCAAAACCATATGTAATTGTTCCTGGTAAGCCGCACAGCGACGTTTACATCGTTGTTTCTCATTGCTAAGTTCAAGGGTCAGCTCTCGAATTCTTTGATCCTTCTCATCCTGCATGTAACAGCTGCAAGGTAAAAACATATGGACTAGATTAAGGAGAACTACATTAGAATAGGAAGCATTTGACCTTTCTAATGTATTTCCCATAAGCAAGCAATATTAGCCATCCTACCTGTAACACCTTTTTTTAAAAAATATATAAATAAAACTAAAAAATAATTTTATTCAATGAGGAAAGTTCATAATACTATAGACTCCTAAAGAATAACAAATGACTCAGCCAAAAAAAAATGAAGATTAAAGAGTTCCGTGAAATAAACTAAAGTAGTAGTACCCCAAAAAGTGCAAGAAATAGACAATCTTAAAAACAAATAGCTCCATGCCTTTGAAAGTAAAATTATCCAACTTTCTCCAAATGGTGCACATAAGAAAATGGGGCATTGCATCCCAAATTACACTATCCTTATGCCAACTATACAATCCTTTGCTGTATAAGTAAACATCTATGACATCCTTTGGTACAATCCAATAAATCCCAATAGTAAAAAACACAAATGATCACAAGTCACGGGCAAATGGGCAATATATTAATAAATGATCCACTGATTCAAAACTACCTTTATACATGCAATACCAATTAACCAGAACAATGTTCTGCTTAAATAGATTATCCACTGTCAAATTTTGCCCAAGGCTTATGTCCCACACAAAAAAATCCACCTTCTTAGGCACATTACCTCTCCAAACACAAAGGAATTGAGTACTAATGGTCTCTCTTAAACACTCATAATAAGAGCACACCTCAACTGGATATAAATCACAAATTGGGAACAATAGGTGAATCCCCATTGTCCACAATCAAATGTAAATCTGGATATAAATTTTTACAGGAACTGTAAGGTTCATATGTTTTGGTGTTGTCAAACCGTGCCAAATTATGTCTTTTAGTGGAAACAATCATCAAACCATACATCATGCCAAAATCTGATCCTCGTACCATCCCCCAGTATGAAAAAAAAAACAAAGAACAACTCCCAGTTAGCTCTAATACCCTTCCATAAACTACCCATGAGGCTTCTATCAGCTCTGACATTCATTCATCCCACTCCTACCCATATTGTGCTCCTTGTGAGACCTCCATAACCACTTATCTAATAAGGCATGATTAAAATGCTCAATTTCCTCACTTCCAATCCACCAAAATTCATTGGAGAACACACGAGGTTCCAATTGACCAACTGGAACTTAAATTTCCCTTCTCTCCCACCCCACAAGAAATTCCATTGGATCTTTTCTATCCTATTAGCCACATTAGTAGGAATAGTAAACAAGAACAGGAAATATGTCGGAATTCTAGACAATGTACTGTTAAGAAGAGTAAATCTCCCACCCTTTGATAAATACATTTTCTTCCATCCAGCCAATTCTGATATTTTGGGAAGGCATCCATCAAATTTATAGCAATAAACAGTTTTTTTACGACCATGGAATTAAAACCTTCAAACTTGCAATCTGATATATTTCACCTGAGCTTGTTGCCTCAACTACCTTTTCAGAAACGGTTTTATTCCATGCATTGCACTACTTAATAACCTCCTTATTCTTGTATCTCTTTGTATAATTGTCCCAAGTCATGTACTAGAAAAATCTAATCAAAGGTTGGAAAAGGTAAAACGTTGCTAGTGCTACAAGTCTCCTCAGTGAGTTGAGAGCTCCAAATTGATTTAATCTTGTTCCCACTACCGCATCTTCTGTTACTCCACCCTCTTCTAAATGGTTCAACAGGTGGAATAGTATACAATGGCCAAGAAGACATATTGTCCAAAAATCTTTATATTTAAAAAAATGTATCCAAAATTAAAAGTCTGCTCACCGAATGAAATGATGTCTTGTCCAAATTGTCCCAAATATCAAAAACCACCTTGATTTATCATGGAATCTATTGCTAAAATCTAACTTGGTAGAAAACAAATAGTTATAACCCATTCTTGAAAGAAGTGAGAACCTTTCACTAAAGAAATTAAAAGAAAAAAAAAAAACTCCTCTCAATTACAGATCAAACTGCTTGGTTTTAAATATGCCTAATGTTCTTAAGGTGAAGAAGATAAAAATCTTATTAATGTTAGCTACAGACACTGTAGAATAATGTCAAATATATTTAAATTTTAAGCGGCAGGGTAGTTAAAATAATTAGACTGCATAGTATATTACAAACATGTGCATTTTGGACCTTTTGTATTAGAAATATGCCATAACTGGAGTCAAGAGAACTTGGATCTAGTGCAGAAGGGTTTAAGATGAAAGTCCAACAAAAAAACAAGATTTATCATAGAAAAGATAATAGAATTGATGTTGGAACAATCAAATATCAATTTCAAAGGCTCCTACAATGAACCAAAATAATGCTATTTATAATACTCTTTAGTAACCCTAGAATCCTAAGCCTCCATCTCACATAGAACAATGAAATCCTAACATCCAATTTGTTAAAATTCACGTGCTAGTCACATGACCTTTTAAAATAATAGTCACATCTTTAAAATACTAAATACATAATCATAACAAAACATAACATAGATAGATAAAAGACAAGGGGATTCACAATTCCAAAAAAATACGTAATCAAGATGCTTTGAAAAGTAAGTCATAGGAAGCATAAGTTGTTCACGATTTTCATCACTATGGTTTTCTTTTTACCTTCTATCATATGTGTTAGAATCTTTTCTTGTAAGTTTTGTGTGAGATTTCCCGTTAATCACACTATTGATAATAAGAGGTGATGGGTAAGTGCAATGGGTTCATATATACGTGTGTGTGTGCGCGCGCGCGTGTGCATGCGTGCGTGTGCATGTGTGTGTGTGCGTGTGCGTGCACAAAAAATATGAAATTGTATTATGCTGTAAATGACTACATGCTATGGTTCATGGTGCATTTTGAGCAAGTGGGATCAATAGAAATAATATAAACAAAGCATATAAGTTGCCATATATCACATCAGCCAACACTTCAAAAGCCCAAAAGGGCTAACAAAACCGAAGCCCAGCATAAAGTATGTTGAACAGCTCCACAGAGCTGTGGCTTTAACTTGAAAACCAAGACCAGTGCATGAGGTCTTGAGACAAGTTTGCAACTGAATTGTCCTGTTCTTAACAGGCTAAAGCAATCTAGCTTGAGCCAAGCAGGTTGCCACCAGTAACAAAAAATTTGTCACAACCAATTAACTCCATACAACTGAAAAATTCAAATTGACATCACAATAAGCATACAATACCTATCATATTATAGAGAATTTCAAAAAAAGCATACCTCACTTATCATACTTTTCCCAGATCCTTTCCATGGAACTTTACTCGGAGATAATAATGTATGATTGTGTTCTTGTATAAATTTGGTAACAACCCACTTTTCTCCATCCTTTAAAGCTAGCCTCAGCATTGCAGGACAACCTTCTCTGGTGAGAGGAGGTGAAGGAAGAACTCTATCTTTCCTGTACACATACTTCTTTTCACGAAAACCTTCTTTTGAACAAACAAAATCTTGACCAATAACCATGTTATTCATTCGTGAGCGCCGATTATGATGAATTCGTACCGTAAAACCAATACGCCTACCATAAGCAATATAAAATTCTCGAGCATCATCTCTTGACTTGAAATCCATGCCTATGTATGGTTCTAACACATTGCCCATTAACGGAAAACTTTCATTCGGTTGTTCTACTATCTTATCAATTTCACCTATACAAGCATCAACATCCTTTGAAAGATCATAATCAGCAAATTCATGCTCAACATAGCTTTCAATTTGCAAACATTTTTCACTCTCATCTGAATCAAAAGCTTGATTAGATGGGCTTTCCATTATCCTCCCAGAACAGATTTAGACAGGCTTCCAATCCATCATGAAGCTGCAGGCAGAAGGTAATATTAAATCAACTCTATTTCTAATATCTTTTTTTGCTGAGAAACACTATTTCTAATATCTTCACACAAAGATTGGACAACTTAGCATAAAATTAAAAACCAAAGATGCCACAAGCACATAGTTAATGAGAACAGAAAAACAAAACATGAGGCCTTCTGCATTTGGCAAACCATAGTGAAACAGAATAGAGGCATCATTCTCAAGGCAGATAAGAAAATGATTATTATAGGAAATCACAATTTCCCCAGTGATGGCCCTATCACAATTAATACACAAATATCAACTGCTACATTTGCCCCCCCCCCCCCCTTCCTCCCCTTCCTCTTGACTCTTTGGTCTTAAGAATGCTGGTCTTAAGATTTGGCATTTTTAGGCAATGAAATTGTAGCAATTACAAAGTTTTGTGGAACTAAATTATCATATAGCCAAACAAAACTTCAGCCCATAGGCGAACAATACATTCCTAGCAACAACAATTCTTGTGCATGCACCTTTCTTGACTAAACATTAACAGTCATTAATGATTAAAAATTACAACTTTAATTTAAACTAAAAATTGAAATCCAAATCCTTCTCTTTAAATATTCCTATCCAAATTAATCACAAGGATATTAGGTAATTGAGTCAAGTTTGGAATTTTTTTATAAGATTTGAAGTGTCTTGGTTTATTTTTTTCAAGTCCAAGTTAGCGTTCATTTAGATTTTATTGAGTCATTAGTTTACAAGTCTAACTAGGATTTCCAATGCTACTAGTACAAGAAAAAGTCCTTATATATATGTGCTCAATGTACTCAAATTCAGAGACCATGGAATTATGAATGTTTTCTCTTGTTATTATTTGGCACACCATTACTGTTTATACAGCCCTTAAACCACAACAAACTTTCTATCTTTCATTCTTTACAAACCCAAATCAAGCCCTTCTCCTTACATGCCTAAAAAGTCACATAATTTCTCAATCAAATAGCCACCAAATAACCCCTTGAGACAACCCTAAAACTAAAATCCTAATCTTTTATTTTTATTTTTATTCCTCAATTCTCAGCACTGTCAGCCACCAAAAATTGAATCTTTTCAAACCCTAAAGCCTTTCCCTTGCCATAACTAACCGTGAGATCATAACTTTCCAAAACCAAAAACCCACCACGAGCAAATGTAGATAGATTCTCTAAATATGTCCCGTGTCACGATCATTAAAGTTTCACTTTCACTTCTAGAAACTGTGTGTGCCTGCATTAAACCTTTTAGTGATTACAGAAGTAAGGGTATAACCCTGAATGCATGTTTTATGCACACAAGGTGGATGATGGTGTATACATGAGTGCTTGATTGCCTAGATAACACACATGCATATGCATGTATGCTTCTGCAAATACGAATATTCATATTGTATTAATTAATATTAATATTATGAATATTAATTCAATTTCTACCATAAGTAGTCAAAACTAATCAGAAAGAGAACAGTTAATTTATGCGAACAGCTCTTTTCTTCAAATAAAAAATCGAGCAAGAAAAATGGTATTAATTGCATAAAAATTTCATTATTTAAATGTCAAAATAAGAAACCTTTTTATATTTTTCTTATTAATACAACAATTACTTTTTTTATAGGTAGAAATCATCCCAAGTTTCTGCAAGATTCCATGTTTCTGTCACCACAGACTTGAGTTCTTTCAAAAGAGAACGACGAACAATGACAAGGTTTTAAGTAAAACAAGCAATCCAGATTTAAGAGCATGAGTACAACCTAATTAAGTCAAGGAGCTCTAGCTCAAATGACATTTCCTCCTCCCTAATAAAGGATGGAAGGTAAGATCACCCATGAGGTGCAAGTGTGACTTTCCAATAAAAAAATATTATATAGAAGCAAGCCAACTTGAATTACACCTACAACCCAACATAATGCAACAATTCTTCACTTATAAAGAGAGCAGACAAATCAAACAAGTCATTAGTTGAGTAGCAACAATAAACGAAAAAAATAAACAAAAAATGAAATGGAACTTCCTAATCCATTATTAGTTGTTAGTAAGATGGTAAAAATCCTCTTAAAACTGAAATAATTACTGAAGAACTGCGGGGTGGGAAACATTTATATATCAAAATTGTGTATTTGAGGGATTGAACAATAGCTTTTTACAATTACAACACAGAAGGGTGTAGCAAAATCAAAATTTGCAAAACAAACTATCAGCCTATACATTTTACAAAGCCAAAAAATCTCAAATTTACACAGTAATTAGCAAAACCCAACAACCATACATATTGAAACTTTAAAGATAAGAACTTGGGTCCATACCTGACATGGATTTTCTCAGAGCATGGTGTTTGAATAAATGTGGCTGAGAAAATCAATGTAAAATCCCCAAGAAATCAGAACCCTCCTCTCACCCAAACTCTTAATAAAAACAATTTTGGATTGCGCTGGTTAGAGTTTTTATCTTATTTTAATTCAAGATGGTTTCAGCCCCAAAACTCAAAGTTTCAAATTTTCATTCTTTTTTATTTTCCCACGTTTTCATGAAAACCAAACGGAGCGGGTTTAGACTTTAGATAGAAAGAAGAGAACAAAATATTGTGTTTTTGATGAGACACAAAAAATAGTAATTTAACCCCTGATAATAAAAAATTAAAAATATACCACTTATTTTTAAGAAAGAAGTGAAAATTTGAAATTTTTTTTTTTTTTTTTTTTTTTTTATACCAGTTAATACTTGGTGTAAAACAGTAAAAGATGGACGTTAAAGTTAAAATAAAATAAAACCTTAATGATTCTCCAAAAAAAAAAAAACCTTAAAATTTAAAATGTTATATATCTTTTGTTTAGAACTTTAATATAAAAAAATAATGAGATTAAAATAACATTGTTACTTATTTCTATTACGTTTTACTCAAATGTTAAATTCTATTTCCCTCCATAATTAGAAACTTTGGGAGAGAAATGAATTGATTTTAATAAGCAAGTTTAATTTTGGTTCAACCTTCTATTACTACCAATTCTAAGCTTGTAAGAGTATTTTCATTCATTGTTTTAAATTAGAGTATTTCAGTGGTTTTTGGATTGGGTTAGTTTGGGTTACTAGGTTTGGGTTTGGATGACAAGATTGAGATGAGGTTAGGTGGGTGTCTCAAATCTGTAGTGGCTAGGTGGGTGTCCTAAATTTGAGTTGATACTTTGTTAGTGTAAAAAAATAATATAGAAAATTATTATTTTAGATTTCCATATTATGTTGTATTGCACAATGAAAAGTAGAATGTTAATTTTGCCTTAAGAAAAAAAGAAGGTGGAATGTTAATGTGTATTGTTAAATTGGTTGTAAAGTAAATAAAACGACTTTTTGAGATTAAAAAAAATAACTTTTTTTACTAAAGCTAATGAGAAAGCTTTAAGGTTGGTATTAACTTAGTAAAACTTCAGATATTATTGAAAGCCTTTTGAACAAACATTATTTGTAAGGCCAAAGTGTATCATTTAAAGCAGAAATAATTGGTTTTATTTCACCCCCAAAGAATAAAAGGAATTGGGTTCATCTATGTCCTTGAGGCCTGTTTGGTTGTGCACTATCATATGGGCTTGTTTGGTGGTTTTTTTTTTTTAATTAAAAAAATATATTTCTTTTATAATTAAGTTTTTTGGAAAAAATATAATTTCCAGCCACATAAGTCTAAAGTCACAACAAAAATATTTCATAACAAATTTCACAAGTGTCAAGGTGACAACTTGTTAATAGTAGATAATAGTGAGATGTCAATAGTGAGCATATATGAAATCAAAAATAATCTACCAATTCAATAATTGTGAAATTTTTTGTTCAAAATATTGTGTCAGTAATATTAATCAATTTGTCAAAATAAACTCTACTTTAGGAAATGCAGTCCCCATCCAATTGTGCTATCCTTGGAGGGTTGAAAATTTTTCACCTTTCAAAGAACCCAAGTAAAATAAAAACTCAGAACCATTGAAAAACAATGGTTTTATTTTTCTAAACTGAGAATCAAAGTTAGAGATAATATATATATATATATATATATACACACACACATATATCATTTTCATATTCTATGAAAATATAATTGTTTTCAATAACAGTTTTCTGTAAATAACTTCAACATATCATATGGTAGTGAGGTATGTACTATCTTCTCCTAATTTTGAATTTAAAGTAGAATCTGTTTCAAAAGCAAGAATCAATTCTGGTTCTTTAGGATCTATACTCTGGAAATTTTATTACTACAGTTACCGATGTGGCCAGAGAAGAACAAACAAGAACGGGAGATATCCTGAAATTATGTTGAGAGAGAGAACAATCATTGAACTTCCATTTATACTAACAAAACAATTTAAAGCCGATACAATGTTGAATACAATCCGGACTTAATAGAAACTGATTCTAGTAAGCCCTAGAGATCACCAGAAGGATTCATGAAACTCAATATGGATTATACACAATCTCAAATCTAGCAAATATATACTTAGATGCCAAGGCTATCTATGGCGGGAATGTTTTTGCACTTCCGATTCAACTTTCCTCACATTGTCAACTATAACTTGGATTTTAGAGGACAGTTCTTCTGTTTCATCTTCAACATTATTCATAAAACTGAGTAGTTTTTCTCGATAAGCAGCACACAGCTGCTCCTGATGCTCCAACTCCATTGTAAGTTCTTCAATTTTCTTATCCTTATCACCCTGACAGAATGGATAAATATAATTCCTTAGCTGAATCAGAAATGAATCAAAAACTATACAGGAAAGAAACCAAAAAGATAAGACTGATCCACAACATAGTATTTTTTTTTTTTTGGATAGGTAGATGATGGGCGGGGGAAGAGGGGAAGGTGGAGTTTGAACAACAGACATGGGACATTGCAAAGGATGTCATTACTGTTGAACTATCACTTGAATCTCTAGTATAAAAATGAATCTTAAACAAATTATATGTTTATCATCTGGAGTCCATGAACACCCATTGAGTCTTGACACATAATCTCACTCTCCAGTTCATTATTATAGGATGAGGAAGTGCCATGAGCTAGCTCATGGATTCAACCGGTGGGAAGTGAGGAATTTGGGATGGAATATGCCATAACTGGTCTACTTATAACAACAAAAGTTGACATCAATTTATCAAGTTCAGAAACAACTCAGTAACAGTCACACAAATGAATGATATGGAACTAAGACTTTGAATGAACTCGCAAAATGTGGAAAAGCTCAAGCGAGAAACTCAACGATTAAAAGAATTAAACTAAGAAATAATGAACAAGTGTGAAGTTAATCAACCTTAACAATTACTTAAGTCAGTTAAACTTACCGATGTGCTAAATCCATTGGCAGTAACAACCAGAGGATGGTTATGCTCTTTTTCAAATCTTGAAACAACCCATTTCCCAGACTTTTCCATCTTCACCAAAATAGTAGCCTTGCATCCTTCACGTGCACTAGGTCGTGGTTTTTTCTCTGGTCCAATTGTCCCCCTATGATTAGGAGAGAAACCTTGTTTATTACATCCAAGTCGACGGGCAAGTGTTCTCCCATCAATCCCAGAACGGCGGCGTTGCATTATTCTCACAATAAATCCTACCCGTCTCGCATACTCAACATAGAATTTCCTTGCAGCATCTTCAGAATCAAATTCCATACCCACATAAGGTTCAAGAACTGCACCTTCTTCGAATGAACCTGTGTTAACTTCAAGAGAGCTGTTTATTACCTCAACTTCTTTCTCCAAATCCACTGCCACAAAAATCCATGTAGATATCGTCATTTATGTTGGTGAGATATGTCAACTGAAGATAATACAACTCATTTCATATTTTTGAGTAATGGCATTATCCAGCCAGAATTTGGAAAATAATAATGATAATAAAAAGAGTAGAGCCATTTCCTTTATTGTCCAATCAAATTCTGTTTGAATCTTTTGCTTTCAAAAGTTTTAAATTAAAGCTTATCAATCAAGAGTTTTACTTTTACATTCAAACTTACTAAGAAAATTATTAGAATGGCATTGCAGTCAAACAGGCATTCATGATACAAAGCTTTCTCAACCACGTGGTATGTGTATCTCAGGTCATCTTTCAAGCTTTACCACAGTTGCAAAGAATTAGTGCACAATAATAAAGGAACTTGAGAAGTGTTTCAAGCTTGATAACATAGTTTTTAGTACATAAATATACCAACTCATCAAACCACCTTTGACCTCCTTTGAGATAGGACCTCATTTTTAAGGTACAATCAAATATATCTAGAAGCAAAGTAATGATCAAACCACCTGTTAAGCTAGTAATGTCTACTTAACTACACATTTAAAAATGGTGATCACCTATCTGTGAATCCAACTTGTGTAAGAGTGAACAAGGTGATCAAATGAAAGGAAAGTGAATTGTCAAACAGTGAGAGACTATCAAGTTAAGGGTATTGAGATGGTCGATTCCAGTAAAGAAGTTCAAGAAGGCCAAAGGTGACAAGCCAGAGTCATGAAGGGCCAAGGAACTTGGAAGTCTTTCCTAGAGGAAGAGAAGTTGAATTTCTACCCCTTCTGGACACAGGTGCAACTTAAAGAATCTCTAGTCTAAGGGAATCAGAGCGCTTGGGTCTGCGGATCTCAATTGATGAGATTTAGATTCAGACCATAGACTCTAAACTCTAAAGCTAAGCCATTCCAAAGTATCATTAAGGAAGTTCACTTGAGTTGCACTTTGGAGAATAAGGATGTCCACTTAACTTTGAAGATGGAAGGGAGAGTGGAGATTCAGTCACTGAGATAGACAACCATCACTTGGTAATGGGACTAAAGTCACTAAACTTCATGAGGCAGATGATGCTGTTCCAATGCTATATTTGAACACCCTAATACATTATCCAAGGAGTGTCAATCTAAGTTTTGTGGGTCTTGCAGCAACCTGGGGAATTGAAACTTGGACTTGGGGCCCTTCAGCTCATGAGGACATAAGCAAGTAGGAGAAACTTGTTAATATCACCTACCTACCTTGTCCAGGCTCTAGAGTTCAAGATGGTAGAACAAAAATCACTACGTTGAAAGAAGTGATGAAGGTCATGACAAGAGAGTCACCTAATACAATGTGAAGGATGTCACAAACAAGCTTGTCCAGGGCATGTGACTTTGCCTATGGCCATTTGTCTTGCAATATTCCTTGGCTTATGTAACATTTTTATAAATAGTTCTAGGATTAAGGCTGTTTTTGAACTTATGGGATTACTGTCACCCAAGCATATTGATATATCATCTTATCAGTTAGGATTCTAGTTAGAATGCTATTTTGTGGGATGGTGACTAATTAGCACAATGTTGAACTAGCTAAGTAGTGCCAGCTAGTTTTGAAGTTCTCTTCCCACCTCATTGTATTATAACTGTTACGACAACAAAAAAGCTTGAGTCCCAAAACTTAGGGTTTAGCTGTATTATAAATTGTTCATACTATTAATACAAAAGTAGCCATATTTCTACCAAGTGTGTGTTTTGCACCAATATAGCTTTGAGTAAGTCACATGGGTGCATTGTTACCAATAAAATACCCATTAGTTTGCTTGCAACCCTTGTTGGGATAAATTGGCTGCACAGGTTGGCTAGCTGCCCACTAAACCCATGATAGTATGCATATAAGAATTTTATCTTCTTATTTATAATAATAAAAAGTAAGAATGCTATCTTCTTAGTTTAAAAACTTCCATTTTATTGAATTTTCGCCACTCCTCTTAAACTTCAGGTCATAACAGTGTCATTTGACTTATTTCAACATACTGTGTGCCCCAGGAAATTTTCATTTTAAAATGTTTATGAAATTGAAGCAATAGAATAGATTCAAGTCTCCTTAGGGTACATTCACTTTCTAGACCTATGGTTGGCCTACTTAGGCAAAGGCACCCAAAGCAAAATCTACTTGATGTTAAAACAAGTGTATTGGATTGTCCAATTTGGTCAGATTATGCATACTATGGCCTTTGATTAGAAAAAGGCTTTGTCTACAACCTTTACCAAGGAAAGTTACAATGTATTGCCAATGAGCTATAGCTCAAGGGTGGAGGGCAAGGCTTTGGGCTCAGAGTCCACTAGGTGCGTGTGTAAACTTACCAAAAAAAATTACCACCCTACTTGGACCCACCTGAGTTCACAATTCAAGGACCATGAATGCCTTGGTGATAACTTAGGCATTTATAAATTCCCCCCCCCCCCCCCCCCCACCATTTTAGTAATTTCATGAGTAATCTGAGTCATTGTGTACCAGAATGCAAATTTTTTTCTAAAGGAAACTCTTGTGGTATAAACACAGTTAGACTCTAGATTCAATTGACAAGACATAAACTAAAGTAATAGGCTAAGCATATAGGTACCACAGCTCAAGTTATCTACGGGTAATTGAGTCTTTCTGGTTTATCATTACAATGTATTTCTAAGATAAATTGGGGGTCATGATTAATTGTTTTTAGAGATTAGTTTAAATTCCTTTTGTTACATTGCTAAGGAGATTTTTTTTATCCTTAACTCGGGGTGGAAAGGGATTTTGTTCGTCACAAGAGTGGCATGATTTGGAGGGCAGTTCTCATTTGAACTATGCTGATGATTTGGCAGGAAAGAAATCATCACACTTTTAATTACGTATAACTAAATGGAGACTCTCTCAAATCCATCTTCCTAAGCTCTATATTTGACAAGTTCCAAGCTTCAGGCAATGTTCCTTGTGACTCTTTATTTAGATTCTATTGCTCAACTAAAATTCTAAAGTATAATTTCTTCAAAGAATGTCCTGTCACATCTTTTATACTTAATCCCCCATTCTCCACTGAGCACCGGCTCAAACTGCACTTCTTCCTCCTACGAGAATAGGTAGAAAGTGAAGTTGTGCGTTCAAAACCTACATACCATACCTTAGGTTCTCCAATTAAATTCAACCATATGGTTGCCAATAAGTCTAGAGCCACAAAAATTTTCACAATTGTCAAGGTGGCAAGTTATTATTGGTCGGTAAAAAAGTAATGTATGTGGTGAGTTCAAACGAGAACCAGTAAAAACTTGCCAACCCAACTGTTGTGTCTTTAACATTACCCGCTTGTTGCATTGACCAACGAGTCACATGGTTTAATTTATTTGTACTTTAAAAATTTAACATTACTTTTACTACCTTGGTCAATACAAACCATATGGTTGAATAGCATCTCAGCAACTGAACCTAAGTTTTTCCCTAAAAAATTACTGTACTTATTAAAAAAAATCAAAAAATTTTATTGGGTATGAAAATACTAATAATAATTCAAGGTGTAAAGAAACATAATTAGCAAAAAAGAGTTCACTGAAGTGATCATAACAAGCTTTCCCTACCTTATCAGAATTAAAAACCCACAAAAATTAATACAAATAGAATAAGACAAAATGGGCCCATTCATATACTTTGTATTGTTTTTTCAACAAAAAAAAAAAAAAAAAAAAAAAACATAAACAATAATCAAATAGTACAGTTTTCAACATGTTGATTTTTCGGAAAGTCTGAACAAAGTTTCAACAAATTAAAAAGAAATGCATATATCAAATTCCCACACATTTTCTCATCAACCAAACAGAGCAGAAAGAATTAGCTCATAATTACAGAGATATAAAAAAAGAACTAAAAAGAAAAAGAAAAAGACTTACTGTATGTGTGTGCGATGGTACGGAGTGGGAGAAGTGAGGTTTGGCTTTCATGGACTAAGGAGAATTGAGAATTGAGAATTGGGTTTCAAAAACTGAAGCAATAGATTATAGAAAAGAGAGTGTGTTTGGGTTTTGAGAAAAAACGTGGAAAGGAGTTTTGGGTGTCATGTGACAGAGAGTGAGAGAGAGAGAGAGAGAGAGACCCTTTGGCAAAGGAGGACTTGGGTGCTCGGCTCAAGTCATGTGGGCTTTGTAATTGGATTCTTGATTTGCTTCTTAAAAAAAAAAAAATAATAAAAAAAAAAAAAAAAAAAAAAAGTTGTTGATCTCTCTAAATTTTAGTTTGCTGTTATTTTAATCCATTGAGTAAGAATAAATAAATAAAAAGAGCCTCAAAAAATGGATTTAATACCAAAAAAAAAAGAAAAGAAAAAAGGAACAAATGTGTGTGTGTTTGAATATGTGAAAAACATGTCAATTCATATCGAAAAATTAGCGTACTAAAATGGCGGGTCGAGTAAGGTCAAACTTTTTTTTAAAAAAAGATAATAACCTCATTATTTCCATCTTGATTCATGACTCATCATCTCTTTTTAGACCTTCATTCTTACTTAGTAATTGAAGGAGATAATGTATGCTCTGATCGTTTTTATTTTATTTTTTTTTATAATCAGAACAGTCACTCGAGATATCCAATTGTGTTTTGTCGTTGACAACTTTGATTTAATTTCTTTTATATATATATATATATATATATATATATACAAAACTGTAATTTTTCCATACAAAAACCCTATTCATGACTCATCTTCTCTCTTTAGATATCTAGTCTTACTTAGTAATTGAAGGAGATAGTATATGCTCTAATTTTCTTTCATAAAACTGTCACCTATTAGCTCTCGTTGCATTTAGTAGTTGGCAACTTTGACAATAATTTTTCATACAAAATCCTTACCATGGCTAATCTTCTCTCTTTAGACCTTCAATTTGGTTAGTGATTGAAGGATATATGTCTGTTTGGAAATAGCTTATTTAGCTGAAACTGAAATTTTTTTACTGAAAATACTGTAAATAAAGCTAAAAGGTAACTGAAATAGTACAGTGAGACCCATAAATAGTACCAAAAAGTGCAATGAGACCCATGAATAGTACCAAAAATAAGCTGAATAATAAAAAAGTTGGCTTTTTAAGCCAATGCCAAACGCACACATAGTGATTACATTTAGTAGTTGGCAACCTTAACAATAATGTTTTCATAAATTATTAAAAAAAAAAAAAACCTTAATTAATAAGGCTGAATTGGTTATTACATATTTGGGATTTAGGTTAAAAACATTTTGGTAGTTTTATTTATGGTATCAAATTATATGCTATGTGCTATCTTTCTTTAAGCAATTGTTGAATTTGGCAAGTACTTCCTATATATTTCTTCACATAATTTCATAATTTTGTGTTTGTATTTTTTACCCTAGGTTGTTGGCTTATTGTTATTACTAGATTATTTAGTTATTGTATTTGCATGTTTGACATTGATATACCCCTGCTTGTTTGAATTTGTTTATCCCAGCTTTGATCTCACTAGAAGTTAATTATATGAATTTGAAAGTAATATTTAATCCATCACAGAAAAACCATAGTTATAGAATCTAAAATTTTATTTCTTTATTGTTAACCCATTTTCATTGTATACTAAACTTTATATAAAATTTCTATACTATTTATTAAAATACTAACACAATTGCTCACAACTTGAGATGCAATCCCTAAATATTAATATTTAGAGCTCTGGATCTAATATTAACATTGAGTGGATTAAGTAGTTTTCATAAGTTTATTTATAGATTTCCATATTAATTAATTACTTTTTGTTGCCTATCATGATATGCTTTATTCTTAGTGCTTTATATATTTAAATATTTTTTGTAGATGATTTAAATTTATTTCATGCTTTACATATGACAATTGCACTTGAGGTTAATATTTGGTTTATGACATCCGTTTTTTTTTTTTTTTTTTGTGAAATTATTAAACTAGTGAATCTTAGACCCTAAAACATAAGAATTTAGGTACTATTTAACTTTTATTTTTAAGTGTTTTCATTTTTTATTCTCGTATTTATATTGAAAGGAAGACAAAAATAATATACTTAAGTTCCTTTAAAAAAAAAAAAATTCCTCATTTGAAGAAAATGTTGGTCATACCAAAGTGACCTAACCCAACAAAGAGCGAGTAAGAGTCACTGATTTTGCAACCCAGTTTAGTTTGATATGATTCAAGATTATACTCAATTAGATCAAACTCGAACTTTTCCGACCTGACCTGCTTACCTAGTCTATTTAAAATCATTGACAATGTGATCCTTTTACCAATATTCGTCAACTATAAAATGTTGAATACCTTAAAATGATAGAATTTTACTTTTTTTTTTTAATTTTTTTTTTAAATTTTTACTTTTACTAAAAATCGTAGTTTTGGGGTACTTTAATAGCTCAAACTTAATGGATCTTGACAAAAAGAAACCACACAATTACTAATCAAAATGCACAAATTCCTTACGTGGAATCCCTCTAAAGTTTGGAGCCTAACACTTAACCCCTAGTGGTATTTCATGGGTAAGACATTAAACATTTGTGAAAACAAATAGTGAGTTGCTTATATACCAACATATTTACATATTGTTTTAACATAAAACAAATACTATAAGTGATTTTATTTTATATGCAAAACCCTAGATTAACTGTTACCCTCAAAACTTACATAGTTATGTGGACTAAAATATATTATAACTTTTTTTCTTTTTCTTTTTTTAGTGGCCTAGGAGAGAGAGAGAGATTTGTATGAACTAAAATTGTTTTGATTTTGAGTTTTATGTACAATTGTATGAACCAGATAATCATAATAGGTTTTGTTCAATACTAAAAAAAATAAGAATTTGATCTAGTATCATTTTCAGTTTTAGCATAAACACACTTCTAGTATTCTTACTAGAAGAATGAATTTGATCTCAAAGTCCATTGTTTAAAAACAAGATTATTTTATTTTATTAATTAAAATGAGGGACACCTATAATTAAAACATTATATTAAATATTTTTTGAATTTTATATAATTAAAATAAAGGAAAAGTTAATAAATGTCTAAAGGATATTAATTTAAGAAATATTTTTAGAAACTTTTGATTAGAATAAAAAAAAAAAGCAATTCTTTTGATGATTTTTTATATTTCCAATAAAAATGGTGTTAAATTATTTTAAAAATAATTTATTAACAATTGTCTCATTGAAACAGTGATCTTTAGTAAAAAAAAAAAAAAAAAAAATGTAAACACTGCTTTTTAAGTGAGAGTGCTCAGTTGGTATTTAAGTGAATTTTTTACATTAAAGGCCCGAAGTGTACTGCCCCCATGGTCCATGCCAATAGCTAGGCCATGTAGGGACCATGATCTGCATTCCTCCAAGTGAGTTGTTTGATCTGTAGGAACTGAGTTTGGCAATATGTCTTTTATCTAATCAAACTGGACCCACTTGTGCTGGGCCTTTTGATTTTGTTAGCATTGGACTGATGGGATTTACCCAGTCCTCTAGAAGTCTAGTTTTCCTCATGAAGGTTATAAAAACAAGAGAGACAGTGACTAATCCATATGGTAGTAACGTAGCGACCAAGGTGAGCTCACTAGAGTTTGTTGTTGGCTTGTTACTTAGCTACCTTAAATGGAAAAATTGAAATTGCAAAAGGGTGGTTTAGGAATCTTTGTGTTCAATGCAAAATTCTTGCTTCAAGGCTACATTCCATCCTTGGCTCGAGCTGGTGTAGAAGAATTATGCTATTTGATTTTGTGGTTAAGGGTTATGTGTTTGGTAATATCTAAAGAAAGAAGACTTTAGCCAAGGAGTGATAACATAATTTAGATTCAAGGATTGTGATTAAGTATAGAACATGAAATTAAGATATTCGAGACTAAGTTGCTATAGTTATGTCAATCGTGTCTAAGTGCATAACATAATATAAGACTATAGGAGGCTAAGTTATTCTATTCTGTGCTACTTTTAGGCTAACCAAAAATACAAAAAAGATAATTTCTATTATAAGAAAAGCTAGAGTATTTGTATTGATCCATTCATAATAAAGTGACTAAATTTTATGCTGACCGTTAACCTACCGTAACTTTTATCTTTTGCAACAACATATGATTTGATATTAACGAACACTTGGTTCAAGAAGGGAGAATCTCACTCAATTACCTTAGGAGTGGGGCAAATGTTAGTCAAATAAATTTAATCTTTACTGGAAAAGTGGATAGAAGAGCGACAAGTTCAATGGTTTGAAATAACCTCAAATAGGTCGAGTGTTAGGTTGCCCACTTGAAAATCTGACCAAACTGATCCATTCGATTGACGGCGGATCTCATCCTTCACTAAGGTAATCGTGTCAAGTGCTAGGTTGAGTCCAAAGCTAACTTGGCCTCACCCAAGAACACTCCTAGTTAAGAGTTGTGAACAAACTTAAACTCCTTTAGTACAATATCAAAACAAACTTACAACCTACTAATTAAGCTTACATATCCTATTAAAGAAAGAAAAAAAAAGTTCAAGATTTCCATTTTCAACTAATTTTTTGACTGAAAGAATTCAACTAATTAAGGCTATTAAACTATAACATAATAACCAAACAAACATATTTCAAGAAAATAATAAGCTCTATTAAAAAATAAAAATAAACAAGCAAGCAAACCGAAACGGATGCTGACGTGGCAGGACATAAGAGTAGTAGACCACACACACTGAAGTCTGAACTGAACTCTGCGTTCCGAAGAATCTTCCTCTCTAGCTGTTTGCTTTTGGGATTTAGATCTCTGATTCAAGTAAGAATCACTCACTCTTCTTTTTTTCTTTTTCGCATGTCATTTCAATTTGATATATATATTTTGAGGATTTGGCAAACTTTAGTTGTTTCTGTTTGCTTGCCCCGAAAATTTTGGGAAATCAAATTCTAAGTCCGGAAAATAGTTTTCAATGTCAAACCCAGTTTTAATTTGATATCATATTATGTTGGTTACTACTGGTGTTTGGGTTAGCCTCATAGATATGCTATAAAATTGTAATACCCATTATCCAAAATCTGCTTAATTGAGTTTTTGTAGATACTTTTTTGTATAACATTTGTTTTTGAATAGAAGAGCTTGTTATTGAATTTGTTTTAATTTGTTTTTACTCATTAGCAATCCTAGTTTTAGCTTGTTATATTACGTGGGTCAAGACTGGTTTTTGTGTTAGCTTCATAGGTATGCTGTAAATTTTTGTACCCATCATCCAAAATCTGGTTAATTGAGTTTTTGTAGACATTTATCTTGGGTATCTGTTTGTATGTCATTGATTTTTGAATAGATGAACTTGTTGTTGAGTGGGGATGGCCTTGACATGATTTTATTTTGTTTTATTTTACTTTTTTTTTGAGATTGGTTGTTATGAGGTTGCAAAATGGTTTTCTGGCAGTGGATGAACACCATTCTTCGGGTGAGGATGGGGATATGATAGAGAGTTCTAATGGGAAGGATTTAGTTTCAACTGAAGGGAGTTCAGATATGGAGCCGTATGTGGGTATGGATTTTGAATCTGAGGAGGCTGCCAAGGTGTTCTATGATGCATACGCCACTCGCATGGGATTCATCATGCGTGTTGATGCATTTCGGAGATCAATGCGTGATGGGAAAGTTGTTTGGCGTCGACTTGTGTGTAATAAAGAGGGTTTTCGTAAGTTGAGGCCCAAAAGAAGTGAAAATAGGAAACCTCGGGCGATCACAAGGGAAGGATGTAAGGCAATGATAGTGGTGAAGAAAGAGAAAACTGGGAAATGGGTTGTTACAAGATTTGTAAAGGAGCATAATCATCCATTGGTAGTTACACCTGCTAATGGTAGACGAAGTGTGCTTCTATCGCAAACACCCGTGAGTGCTCAATTAACTTCTATACAAATAGTTGCCAATATGTTCTTTTCTTTTATAAAAATTGCACTATCTACTAGTATAATGTAGTTTTAAACCATTATATTCTTATACTGTTACAGTCGCATCATAGAAAATTTCAAGCAGTTATAACTTGGATATCTAACAGAACATGGGGGTAGCTTTATGTTAGTTGAGTACCAAATTTTTTAGTTCTTAATAAGGTTAAATTTTATTCTAGTATATGTTGTTAGCCAAAGCGTTGTAGCTCAACTAGTTGGCACCTCTTGGTGTGTCCATGACATCCATGGTTCAAATCCCCCCTCCTCCGTTGTAAGTATTGAATTATCCAAAAAAAAATGTTGTTAAAATTTCTCCTTCCTAAAAAAAATCCTGCTAGCTTACTGTTATTTCCCTATTTCCAAAAGTTAAAAAATGTTATGATCTTCCTCCTAACAGTTTTTCTGATGCTTTCATGATATTTCCCTCATAGAATGCGTAAATAATGTATGTCCTGTAGTCATGCAATAGAACCTGACGTTAGGTTTATATGATTTGAAGTTTTTACTTGTTGGCAAATTAGTTTTAGTTACAGGATGCAATTATGTTGGTAGATAATAAGGTCAATAAGATGAATTCGTTTGATTATGTGTGCTTAGAAAGGTTATCCTTTCTGTGCTTTTGATCTCTTTGAGAAGTATCAAACCCTTGTCATGTATCTTTGTTATTGGATGATGCTACTTGTGACATTGAAGGATATGTTAATGGTAGTTGTTCTCTAAAATAATAAATTTTCAGTTTTTGTTAAGGTAAAAAGTTGTGGAGAGATGTTGCATTGTCAATATACTGCTTATGTTTGCAGTGTAAATGAGAGAAAATTTGGTTCAAATCAGCATAATGTCTAGTACCCGCATCAATTCCCGGGAGAGACTTGGTCTTTTTGAGTATAGCTATAGGTAGTACTCTAGTGTCAATTAGCGTTGAGCAATCCTCCACCATCCAACTGCAAGGTCATTGGGTGGAGTTAAAGAGGGCGCAGACTTACCCATAAGTAATGGGTTGGGTTTTATTTCTTTTTCTTCTTCTTCTTCTTCTTTTAAAAATGGGTTAGGTTAGGGTAATGGGTTGGGCATTTAATGTGTCAGGTTGATTGAGGGACTGATTTGGGCTGAGCTTGAGTGTTGTTTACCTTTCAAATGAGTTGATTTGAAGGCTTGTGGACACTGGGCCTTTGGGTACGAATCATGCTTGTCTATTTTTTTTTTTTTTTTGGGTCACTCTTGGCTACGAGGTTGAAGTTAATGAGTGGGAAATGGAGGTTTCCAAGAGCCAACAGGGGAATGATGGGTTTGATGGCAATGGTGGGGCTCACGGCGGGGGCTTGGGCTATGGATTTTCTTGGTGGTGGCAGGATGGGTTCTTGGTGGAGGTTGAGCTCTAGTGATGGGTTGGAGCAAGGTGGATTTTTGTGCAATTTGGGTCATAGTTTTAGGTGTTGGCTGACTGTGGGGTGAGATTTTGTGGTGTTTTGATCACTGTGGGTGGTTGGATTTGGGCAGATTGGGTAATTTCAGGTTTGCGGGTATGGATGTGAATTGGTTAATATTGTTGGTGTTGGTGATGCTGTCTTGGATATTGGTGTGGAAAAGCAAGATTATGATGGATTGAGGTTTGCTCTGATACTAAATTTGATGCAGCACAGGTGGATACACAAATAGAAAATAAAGAGAAACAAGGGAAATGGGCACAAACTCTAGGCTTCAACTACGTAGGACTGCTTGGAATCACCACCAAGCTATAGAGGAAACTCAACTGAGTATTTTTTATCCATTGAATCATTCAAAATTCAACGTCCCAAACATTTACTGGAACCTCTTTTAATAGGGTTTTCAAGCTTACATCAACAAGGAACGTTATAATCATGCCATGAATACAATTCCATAAAATCCTCAATCAAAATAAAATCAAAATCATTCAAATTTCAAATAAGCACAAATTTGGTTTAAATCAGCATAATATTTGGTGTCCGCACTATGGAACCTCTTTTGTTCATAAATCATCTTCATTTGAGGCCTTTTTTTTTTTTTTTCATCTTGAAATCTTTAACATTGTTAAAATGAAAAATTTTCTGATTACTAAACTATTATTTTCTTTAATGAAGGCCTTTTTGAAGCAGTATTAATGCTGTTTATGTTTAGATTTCTATAAAAGATAATGATATCTTTGAATGAGTATTAATTAGTCATCTACTGAATAAGATGCTCAAAGTTCTAGATGCTTGAAGAAAAGAAGGCATATATTCCTTTAATATTGGTCAATGTTATTAAAAGTGCCTTGGTGCAAGCGTGCAGAGGGTGAAGCTCTAGGAGTGAAGCACTTTTGTTACCTGAATGAAGCACGTATGGTGCATTGGGAAAGTTCAAACTTTCAAAGTATATGAATCAATTACAATTAACCGTTGGATCATAAAATTAGTTATTGGATTATAAAAAACACTATTCTTAGGCTGTGCTAACTACAAACAAAAATATTTCTTATTATATATATCAAAACCTACAGGATAAGATTTAGAAGAAAATAAAAGGTTGTTGGTTAGCAGACAACTCTTTAAAGTGATTTACTGGCAAACCTCAAGGGATTTTTTGGTATTATTACCCAAAATATATTGCTATTTTATCTTTAAAATTAAATGTTATGAATATTTCTCTAGACTTTAGATTATATTTTTAAAAATGTGCACTTTAATTGAATCAGGCATGCACCTGCACTTTGCATTTTCTGTCTAGGCTCTAAGAGTCATTTGCATTTAAATGCACCTGGAACTTTTAACAACACTGAGAATGGCTGGAAGTCAATGATTTCAAATTTTTAGATTCTGAAAGCTTGGAAAAGCCATAGCTCATTCTTGAGATATTAATTTGTTTTGTGAAAAAGGTTAGCGAAGTCCTGCAGACCTTGGCTTCTCTAATTCACTAGATGACACTTGAACAATGGATGATTTTTTAAAGCAGTCAATCATTTAGCTTTTCCACTATATGAATGGAAGAGCAGGAAAATCAGTGGCATTATCTTTTCCAAGTCCCCTTACACGTAAGAAAATGTTAGTGCTTTGAATCTTTTAATCCACTATCATTATAAAAATTGTTGTCCTTGACAATGATGTTGGATATTTTTCCTGATAATTTTTCCTAATGGATAATTGAAGAACAAAAATATTAATATTGTCCCTCTCTCTCTCTCTCTCCTCCAGCAAATGAATTCTGACCTTGAAATGGGTACCTTAATTGTTATGATTTCTTTGATTTGATAATTTGATTTTTCGAGCCATAAAAAATACATTATATTTTTGTTGGAGAAAAGCTTCTTTACATTTTACTATCAATATGTTTTTAGTGTTGTTGATATTTCATTCAGGATGAGAAAGATGTAAAAATTCGAGAATTGACTGCTGAGTTACAGCGAGAGCGAAAGCGATCTGCATCTTTTCAAGAACAACTTGATATGGTTCTAAGAGATATGGAGGACCATTCGCATCACCTATCTAGAAACATTGATGACATAGTTCAAAGTGTGAGGGAAATTGAATCAAAGAGGTTAGCCCTTTCGCATAGCTAGTGGCTGCAGTAGATGTTCAATTTGATTTGTCTCTGTACAATTTCTTTGATTATGTATCATTTATTTTCAAGATATAAATTGTAGTTGTAGGTTTTTCTTTTTAGTCTGGCATTGTAGGTTGAACTCTTATTGTATAATAAATAAGGCAAATAAAATTTGGTGAGGTGTTTAGCGAGTTGGTGCTGGTTTATTTTTGTTTTTAGTAACTCTAGTCGTAACATAAGCTCCAGGTCCGGATGGGTTTACTATGGCGTTTTTTCATCATTGTTGGAGAATAGCGGAGAAAGACATCTTAGCGGTCTTTGAAGAGTTTTTTCAACATTGTAAGTTTGAAAAATCTCTTAATGCTACCTTCATTGCATTAATTCCTAAAAAGAATGATGCCTCTAATATTAGAGATTTCCGACCTATTAGCTTGGTGGGGAGTGTGTATAAAATCTTGGCTAAGGTTTTGGCAAATTGATTGAGAGTGGTTTTAAATCAGTTGATCTCTGAGACTCAGAATAGCTTTGTGGGTGGGAGACAAATTCTTGACTCGGTTCTTATTGCGAATGAGTGTGTGGATAGCCGAGGGAAGAGTAGGGTTCCTGGAGTCATTTGTAAACTTGATATTGAGAAAGCCTACGATCATGTGAATTGGGAGGCTTTTCTAAATTTGTTGCATAGAATGGGCTTTGGAGTGAAGTGGTGTAAGTGGATCCGTACTTGTATATCCACAGTTCAGTTCTCTGTTTTGATTAATGGGTCTCCAGCTGATTTTTTTGGTAGTTCGAGAGGTTTAAAACAAGGGGATCCGCTATCTCCTATGCTGTTTTTGATTATGATGGAGGTGTTTAGTAGGATGTTGAGAAGAGTGGAGGGAGCTGGCTTGATCCGTGGTTTTAAAGTTGAGGGTAGGAGGGGTGGTGGGGAATGTGTTACACATCTATTGTTTGCAGATGATACTATCCTATTTTGTGATGCGGATGTGGAGCAAATTCTTCATATTCGGTTGTTGTTACTTAGTTTTCAGGCGGTAACAGGTTTGAAGGTTAATGTGCATAAGAGTGAAATGGTTCCAATAGGGGAAGTTGATGATGTGTATGCCCTGGCTGAAATTTTGGGCTGCAAAGTTGGAAAGTTGCCTATGTCTTATCTTGGCATGTCGTTGGGGGCTTCACATAATTCCCCTTCAATTTGGAATCCTATTTTGGAAAAATTTGAGCGAAAATTAGCCGGGTGGAAGAAGTTGTATTTGTCTAAGGGGGGTCAATTGATGTTACTCAAGAGTACGCTATCTAGTCTTCCTACCTATTTTCTATCGTTATTCACAATTCCTACTCATGTGGCTAATAAAATTGAAAAGTTGCAAAGAGACTTTCTATGGGGTGATAGCAAGACTCATCTGGTAGGATGGGATAAAGTTTGTGCGCCTATAGCCAATGGTGGCTTGGGGATAAGGAAACTTACTACTTTTAATAAGGCCTTATTGGGGAAATGGTTGTGGCGGTTTGGGAAGGAAGAGGATCGGTTATGGAGGATGGTGGTAGCTTCAAAATATGGGGAAGAATGGGGGGGATGGACCTCAAACCTGGGTAGGGGAGTTCATGGGTGTGGTTTGTGGAGAGGTATTCGCATGGGATGAGAGGATTTTAGCAAAAATTGTCAGTTTGTTGTTGGGTTGGGGAATAGAGTGAGGTTTTGGCAGGATAAGTGGTATGGGGATCAACCTTTTCAAGTGGCTTTCCCAAGGCTGTATGGTATTGCCATTGATAAGGTGGTATCTGTAGAAGCTTCTTTGTCAAGGCAGGGGGCGAAGGATAGAAGAATTTGAGATGTTTGTTTTATTTGAGAATTTAATGATTGGGAGATAGATGAAGGGCTGCATTTTCTTCGTATATTGGGAGCCAATACTCCTCCAATGGATGTGGGAGACCGGATGAGATGGAAGTTGAAGCCTAATGGGGATTTTGATATCCAGTCTTATTATAACAAATTAAGGGATTCTCCCTCAATTGTCTTTCCTTGGAAAGTTATATGGAAAGTAAAGGCCCCTAGGCGAGTATCCTTTTTTGTTTGGTGTGTAGTTTGGAATAAGATCCTAACGGGTGATAACCTGAGACTGAGGAGATTGTTTTTTGTGGACTGGTGTATTATGTGCCGACATTGTGGAGAGACGGTAGATCACTTACTTCTTCATTGTGAGGTGGCTTATCGGTTATGGAGTTTTGTCTTTATAACTTTTGGCCTGTCTTTGGTGGTACCTAGATCGATCCCATATTTGCTTTTTGGTTAGTGGAATTGGTGGGGGAAGTACTCGTCTCAGATTTGGAATTTAGTTCCGTTGTGCATCCTTTGGTGTATTTGGAAGGAATGGAATCGGCGGACTTTTGAGAATTTGGATAGTTCTGGTGATCAGATGTTTGCTTCTTTTAGTGAGACTCTTTTTGATTAGTCTCGGGCATGGGGACTCACGACTAGTGATTCTCTCCCTTCTTTCCTTAGCTCTCTTTCTCTTTGTAATTACTGTTGATTGGTTTTCTTTTTTGTTTTTTCTCTGTTTTCTCCTTCTTGTATTTTCTGGGTTTGCTTTATGTTCTTCATGCATAGAGTAGCCATTTGTATATATAACATTCTTACTTATCAAAAAAAAAAAAAAAAAACATTTTCACAACTGTTGAGATGGCAAGTTAATAATGGTAGACACTAAAATGGTGTTAGTGGTGGGTCAGTATGAGAATCAATAACAACTTACTAACTCAACAGTTGTAAAAGATATTGTGTTTGTAACATTACTCTTTGTTTTTGGTTTAGGTTTAATAGGCAGGATTTGAACCTAAGCAATCTACTAGGCATGCAAACTAGTTAGGTATAGGAGTGTGAGCATCTATCGAATTTCTTGTTCCACTTCATGATCCCTGCAAACATAGAGTGAAAAAATTTACAGGACATCAAACATCAAGATGAAGTTAGAGCCAGAACTTCAATGTGAAAATTTCCATTTTAAGCTGTATTTTCACTCTCTTGGATGAATTCTATTGTGTTCATATTGTTGGGGATTGAAGTCTATGACTCAGAAACGAGTTTTTCCTAATAGGTAATACTTGTTGATCCAAACCTTAGGTACTAAATCTTGTTAATCTTCCAATTATATAGTATTGTTATTTATCTTTCTGATATGCTAGTAAGGTTAGGCACCAATATTTACAATTCGATTTTGAATACACAAATGTATTCTTGGTGCTTTGACCTTTAGCTTGATTTGTGGCATGGCTACTGAAAATGAAACCTTTCATCCTTTTTTTTTTTTTTTTTTTTTTTTGGGGGGGGGTGGTGTTGATTCAAATCTATGAATTTGTACCTGGTTTATTGCATTTACCATTGAGTAAAAACTGAAATGGCACATTATGACTCTAAATAGTAAACCCAGCCATATATAAATAACCAATACAATTTCAGGCCTTCAGCAGCGGTATTTTTACAAAATAAACATATTCAAGTTTCAACCAACCATCCTTGCTGAATGGGGGGCCTTAAATAAACTTTGCACTTTGCAGTTGGGCGCTTTCTCTTCCAATTCATGGCATAGCAGAAAAACTTTGATTAGCAAATTGGCCATTAGTAGATGCTTTATAATCATATTTAGAATCTAAATGGCTGGCTGGTACTTTACATAAAAAAAAGAGGATGATGTGAACTATTGATTCAACTGATTCAGCTGATGCAGTGTGAATTCTACTTGTGGGGTATTAAGCAGCAAATAAACTCTCTTTGGCATCACCACTTTTTTTTTTGAAAGTAACTTTTTAATTTTTTTGTTCATGTATAACTTTTTAATGTCTCACTTTTTCTGAGTATAATTATTTTTTAATCAACTTTCAGCAAATAAACTTTCAGTAAAAATATGCATTTGAAGGCACTCTAATCACCACCAAAAGCACATTAAAGAAACAATAGAGGAATCCAGTTTCTACAGGGAAAATTTCAGATTGTATGACACCAAATGCATAACTTTTGATGCTTACTAGGGTTTATACCTACAAGTCTGCAATTGGTATTTTAAGGGTAATTCCAGATAAGTATATTCTAGCCATTCTTCGCTGCTCTCCTCTTGTCTCATTTATTTTCTTTCTTTCCAAACATACTAGAATCTATGATATTTTTAAAGGAAATGAATAATGCTTTACCCTTCAATTGACTAACTGATTGCGTTTGCATTATCCTAGTAGAAGATTTATAAATACCAACTTTAACTTTTAGCCATGACCACCATTATCAAAACAATGTAAATAGTTGAGTTGGACCTTACTTATCAAAACAATGTAAATAGTTGAGTTGGACCTTACTCAAGCTGTGAATCGCAATGTCGCTGTCCAAGCAGAAGTAGAGGTGATTTGAAAATGCAGTTTACAAGGCTATGCATTGCAACCTGACCACAGTATGCATAGAGGGTGATTGCAAAACCTGTATTCAAGCCTGCTAGGGCTATCTTCATGTGTCATTGTTCCTTGGAGAATTGTAAGCATTATAGGTGAGATCAAAAGTTTAGTAAACTGTAATTATAAATAGACCTATCTCTTTTGATTGGGTCCCTAGAGTTGCTAACAGGGCTGCCCATATATTGGCCCACTGGTCTTTGCTGAATAGCATCTTCGGTTTCTTTGGCCCAAGCTCAGCTCCTTTGAATCTTTTGGATGTAATTTTGAAGATGTTGGTGTTGTTTCTCAACTCTCTTCTTAATAAAATTTTTCCATTCAGCCAAAAAAAAGAAAAAAGAAAAAAAAGAAGAAGATGCATACTCAAAAAAGCCACCAACTGGATAACTCCAAATTAGTTTGATGATTGTGGCAACTAACTGGTTGGAGCATCATGCAAGAATCTTCTTTGAATCAAGACACAAAATTTGAAGGGGTGTCAAATATCATACCACAAAGAAGTGCTTTTCCCATCTCCAATTTTTAGATCTTTTAAGTGTAGTAATAAGATCTTCTTCAAGACTAAGAACAATACTTCTTCTTCTTGTCAGTAGCAGACCATAAAACTCTCCTAATTTTCTTCCAATATATTACTGAACTTGCCTAGGATACATGGAATCGTTGCAGCAGAACACTTGTTACTAGCTGAATGAAATAGTCTTGTTTTAGTTGTAATAAACCAGCTAAAGAAAAATTCTTCTTGTTACTCCAAGAGAGTGAAGAAGTATAATGGGTAGTGAGAAATTGAATGATGTATCAATGAGTCATAATTGATCCCATTTTTTTAGAAAACATTCCAAGGGAATTGCAATCACAGTATTCCCAACAATTAAGACTTGGCCAGGACCTAGCTAAAGGAATCACATTCTAAAAAGAGGTGCCTTTAAGCATTGGGACCTTGATAGAAAACATGGTGAGCATGTTACACCTTTTATTTGATAGTCACTTATTATCTTGCAAAAAAAAAAAAAAAAAAAAAAAAGAAGTAAAAAACTCACAGTACATTAGTTGGTGGTAAACACTAGTTTGTCTTAGGTTTTTTTAAAAAATAAAAAAGATAATAGGTCTTTTAAAAAAATAAAAATAAAAAATTTGTCTTATGGTTTCTGTTATTAGGTCTTTTTTAAAAATAAAAATAAAATTAATGAAAAAAAAGATAGGAGGGGCACCCATTAAGACTGAATTTTATAATACAATTGATTCCTTGTTTTTATTAGTTTTTGCTATTTTCCAAATGCAGGTAAGAACTTTTTGAAGCCTCCTTAATGAGTGTACAAGGATACATGTCAACATAAATCTATCTCAATTTAAGGTCACACCATTTTATGACCATCCAAATAACAACAACATACAACGTAGGAATTAATAAATTAGGTACCAGGATTTTCATTTCTCTTTGACTTTTTTTTTCATAAATTTTTATATTATAAAAGTCATATTTTGGTGACTATTTTTATAATTACAACAAATCATCTTAACCAGTAACAAAAAAAATTATGTTTCTAATGTTTCTTTCCTAGAATAGGAATGGGGATAATAGCTAAAGGAAAGGGTTTCTCTTTAAAATGCTTCTCCTCTCCATTCATGCAATTAATAAGGCTAAATAGCTTGCCGATTAGCTATTATGTCAAACTTTGTATATAAAAAAAAGAAGCTATTATGTCGAACTTGGACGTTCTAAAGTTATATTGTGTATTGAGATTAATCTTTGCTAAGAAAGCAGCTGAGTTCTGAAAATCAATTCTTAATTTAGGTGAGCCTCATGGGAGTATTTGAATTGCAGTGGCAAATCAAATACTGGAACTTCCAAAATTAGTGGTGACCATGAAGTGCTATTGCCTAAATAATTTGTAATCAAAAATAAAAATTTGGAAATGTACAGATCAGCCACGGTATTCTTGGCATACATGGTGCATGATGTACAAATCAAAATTTCCCAGAATTTGTACAAAATATAACATGCTTATTTATTTATCTTGCCTAATGCATAATAAATATTTTATAGTAGTATTTTTATTTATTGATAGGACCTAACGCATAATATTTGTTTTTGACTTGCTAATGCAAATGTAGACCCCAGAATAAAAATTCTCATAAAATTCCTTACTCTCTTCCTCTGTAGTTTCAATAGGAAATAGAAAATAAAAATTCTAGTACCACAAAAAAATACATAATTTTTGCCACAACTCTCCCTGTGGTTGGTTGTGATTAGAGAGAGAGAAAAAAAAAGGGTCCACGTGAAAGGGACAAGAAGCTAGTCACAATCTGTCACATAAAAAAATTGTGAAAAATTTGTGAATTTATTTGTGGGAATAGAATAACTCAATAGAAAATTGATCTAACAATTTTTGTCCTTTCTCCTTGCAACCAATTTGAATCTAGTAAAAACTAGAACTCCCAAATAACAATTAAAGTTTCTGATAAATTTTCAAATAAAATTATTATTGAAAAACATGCAGTCTTAAATAGAATTGCAGCATTCAAAAGGATAATTAAACGGATATAGATCATAAGCACTATGCTTATCTGATCCAAATCCAACACTAACACACTCAAAAATACTTCTTAATGATAAGGATAAACCCTTATTCAAAATAGTAATAACTGAAAACAAAAGATAATTAATAGATAACAAATGTTAAAGTGATCAGCAAAACTGCTGCATATTTGTCACCACTTAGTGGACTTTAGAGAGCATACAGTTTGTATGGCCGTGAGTAGAAGAAAGATAACAGCAGCACAAGTAGAAGCAGCTCTCCAAGGAGTGCTAAAATATTGACGCCACAACGTTGCCCTCCATCTATGCCAAGGTTTCTTATAGAATGCATTCAAATCTTCACATATTTTCGAGTAATCAGAGTTCATATAATCCCATAAGATATTGGTGTTAAGACTGTTGACAGCTGATGCTGTTGCGTTGCTGTCGCCAAGGTAATTAACGAGGATTCCCTTATCACAAAGTAAATCTACATATTTGGAAGTATTCATAAGGAAATTCAAAATGACAAAGAAATCCGTAACATATGCGTCCCCTACATAATTGGATTGCTCTAATGCAATAATGTTTCGAATAAGACGTATTTTCTCATCATTTAACTTAATGCATGGGATTTCCAACACTCCATTCTTAAAATCGAAGCTTATGTCAAGAAAGCGTCTATCCCCTCTATAAAATCCCTTCTTCTCATCAAACTCGACTCCCTTGAACTTGACTCCTGCCTCATGCAGCTGGGTTGCAGAGTATGAAAGTTTAGCCCCTCCAGGTCCTCTAAACAGATATTGGACACCTACATAAAAGAGTCTAAGTAGATCTGTGAAGTGTTCTATTTGCTCAAGAAAACGAGGGATCATCTTTTGAAAGTTGTAACATTGAAAGAATTCAAAAGCAAGTTCCTTTAAAGAATGGGGCTTTAACCTTAATTGAGCCGGAAAGTTTGCTTGCTCGAACAGCATCTCTAAAACAAAAAAGGGAAGCTGATTTTCAAGTAATACCAAGTCCAATTTCAAAACTGGAGGCATCCATTCCGCTATCATAGGATTGTTCCCCCACAAATCTGGGTTAGATTCTCTCAAGAAGTACTCAAGAATGAACATCCCATCCACCAGGATCATTGTCACAAAATCATCACTGCTTATGTTGGACAAAATAGTCTCTGCATAGTAAGAGCGAATTTCTTTTTCCCTCACTCTTATTGAGTGTACCAAATTCTGCAATTTTATATTAGCCCGTTGAATGAAACACTCACAAAACCGTACTTTACAATTTTTCATAGTTTGTAATTTTGCATTGGAGCAGTGAATAGGGCCAATTGAAATAAGCAGAGGAGTGAAGGCTTGCTCATCCAGTTTGCGAAGGTGAACTGGAACACTGATCAAACCCAAACTCCTTATTGAGATATCTTGCTCCGCCGTTTTAAACATTGTTCTGATGTTATTTTCCAAATTTTCATCTCCATAAGCAGTTTCGTCTCCATAAGCAGTTGAAGAGCCTCCTATCTATCAAGATAAGAACCACTAGGATTAAAAACACTAGGTGAGGAGGACCCGTGTGAAGTATAACACGCTATAATTTGACTTCAAAGTTCATTCTATGGCACTATCTTCTAATATGTTAAAATGCACTGGTGTTACAAGAATAATGATCATTTTATTATATTTAATTGTTTATAAAATTTTTTTAAAATTTAATCATCCTCCTTCATTGTCCTGTAAAGCTGATCGTATAAAAGATTTGCGAATTTAATTTAACTGGATGATGATAGTAATTTTGAATGAAGAATTTTGAAATGGTTTCTTTTGAAACAATAATTAATAGAACAAATAATTTTGGTACTTAAATCATTTAATTTCATTGTTTTTTTCAAATAGATAATTCATTGTTAGTTTGATAGAGACATAGAGTAATTAAGTAGCCAGATTGAATTGTTTCATTTTAGTGGGTAAAAGAAGGTACTTTTTGATATATTTATGTATGAAACTATATACATAAAAAATATATGTCATACAAAGTTAATCTCATTTGTATAAGAATTTTGATACTATTTGCTAAAGGCAATACCCACTCATTATAACAAATAAAACACCTTATATTACCATTCAAACTTTTTAAGCATTATTACCATCTAAAACTTAAAATACGTGAATAAAATTTTTGGGAAATTAAAATTTAGTGGGAATATTTTAGCCACTATACATTGCAATATTTTAAGAATCATAAGCTTTCATTAGAGTTTAATTGAGAGAATAAAAATATAACATATTTGCTCTTTTCCAAAATATTAAGGGGGAAATTGATTGATTTTAAAATTATTGTGAACTACCCCAAACATTAAGGATGAAAATTATTTAAATCCTAAGTTTTTGTTTTTGTTTTTGTTTTTTTTGTTTTGTTTTGTTTTGTGTGTGTAAAACTATGTGTTTCTACTTAAAATAGTGCATAAATAAATAAATAAAATTCAACCCAAGAAAACTGTACGTGAAATTGTGAATTTTTGGCTCAACAAAAATTGACTAATAATAAAAAAAAAATTCTAGAAACACAAAGAATAGCACAACATTTTCATAATACCTTTACAAATTTGTTATATTTTACTTTGACTTGTAAAGAATTGACACCTCAGCAATTGTGAAAATATTGTAATGACAACAAGATGTCTTAATATTTTCACAAGAGAAATGCTATATTCACAACATTTTCATTACAAATCATAAGTAGCAGGTTGTTACGGGTTATTATTAGTGGTAAAAAAGTAATTGGTAAGTTTAAATTAGAATAACAATTTACTACCTAAGATTTGTTATAAAAATGTTATGGATGTAGCACTTTTTTTCTTCACAATGCCTTTATTTTTAGCTGTGGTTAGTTCTAGTATGATTTTTTATTATTTCATAAAAATTAACATCTCAAGTTCTCAAAAATTATGAAAATATTGTGAAAATTTGTTGTATTAATATTTTATTGAACAAATCAAAGTACTGTAGTGCAAGCACTATGAAATAAAAAATAAAAAAAGAATTGAACATACCAAAGTTAGGGTTGTCCAAGGACCTGGGCCAACCGATCCGCTTAACTATACCCGCCTGACCTGAAGGCCCATGGGCGGCTTCAAATGTAGACAGTGGTTGGTCACTGGTCCAGCTTAAGAATAACCAAATATTCGGTTCGGGTTTCGAATTATACAATATTTCAACCAAATTAACTGACTCAACCGAATTACTAAAACAATAATTTTTGGCTACCCAACAATAGGGCTGTCCAAGGACTCGGGCCAACTGATCCGCTCGACTGTACCCGCCTGACTCGAAGGCCCAAGGGTGGCTTCGAATGTAGATAGTGGTCGGTCACGAGTCCAACTTAAGAATAACTTAATATTCAGTTCAGGTTTGAGATTATACAATATTTCAACCGAATTAACCGACCCAATCGAATTACTAAAACAATAATGGTTGGCTACCCAACCATGTCCTACCCCAACTTTTCAGTAACTAGAAAGTAGTCAGAATTTTTTGACACAAGTTCCCATTTCCCAAACCAACCGTTTAAATCAAAAGCAATATTCAAGATCCATGGTCACAAAATTATGTTTCAGTGTTTTAGACTACTTTTTCTTTAACATGACAGCTCTAGTCACAATCTCATATCAGAATGGCACAATTACCCAAATTTCAAATCAACCTTTGAAAGTTAAAATTAAAATCAAGAACTAAAATCCCATGGTCACAATTATAGTGTACAAATCACTCTTTTAATCTGATCTGATATCACAATTCCAAATCCCACAGCCACAATCTAATTCCATGGTCACAAGAACTCTCTCTCTCTCTCTCTCTCTTTAACCTCTTCAGCTTACTCTTTAGTTCAATCTCACTTTCTTAAAGACTCTAACTCTCAGACCCTTAGTTCTTTCTTCGCCTCTCTCTACATCAAACCATAGCAGCTCACTACTCACTACAAACCTTAGCCGCCGCCCCTCTCTACCTACGATCAATATAGGTTGAAGGTTGAAGAAATCAACTTGGGCTGTTCTTGTTTTTCCTCCCCACTTAGTTCTCCCTCCAAAACCTAGTTGTTGCCATTATCTCTTCCTTAATCTACTATTGTCTCCTCCTCACCAACTTAGTTCTCACTACAAATTTTCTTTGGGTAAATAATATCGGTTTCTCATCTCTTTTTTTGTATGTCTCATTGATTTTTTTTTTTTTTTTTTTTTGGTTATGGAAATTAGCTGTTAAAATAAAATAAACCCAAATATTTATTATTTGAAACCATAACCGACAACTTCGACACGCCCAACCGATGACTTGAAACATCGGGTCCACCCCGAATATTCGGTCAAAGACGGGTCCAAAACTTAGTCACCCGACCTAATCGAGTCGAGTTCGGATTAGACCCAAAACCGATCTGAACCGACCCATGGATAGCCCTACCCAACCATGTCCTACCCTAACTTTTCAGTAACTGGAAAGTAGTCAGAATTTTTTGACACAAGTTCCCACTTCCCAAATCAACCGTTTAAATCAAAACCAATATTCAAGATCCACAGTCACAAATTATGCTTCAGTGTTTTAGACTACTTTTTCTTTAACATGACAGCTATAGTCACAATCTCATATCAAAATGACACAATTACCCAAATTTCAAATCAACCTTTAAAACTTAAAATTAAAATCAAGAACTAAAATCCCATGATCACAATTATAGTTTAAAAATCACTGTTTTGATTTGATATGATATCACAATTCCAAATCCCACAGCCACAATCTAATTCCACGGTCACAATAACTCTCTCTCTCTCTCTCTCTCTCTCTCTCTTTAACCTCTTCAGCCTACTCTTTAGTTCAATTTCACTTTCTCAAAAGACTCAAACTCTCAGACCCTTAGTTCTCTCTTCGCCTCTCTCTACTCCAAACCATAGTAGCTCACTACTCACTACAAACCTTAGCTGCTACCCCTCTCTACCTACGATTAATATGGGTTGAAGGTTGAAGAAATCAACTTGAGTTGTTCTTGTTTTTCCTCCCCACTCAGTTCTCCCTCCAAAGCCTAGTTGTCACCATTATCTCCTCCTCGATCTACTCTTGTCTCGTCACCAACTCAGTTCTCACTCCAAATTTTCTTTGGGTAAATAATATTGGTTTCTCATCTCTCTTTTTGTATGTCTCATTGATTTTATTTATTATGGAAATCAGCTATTAAAATAAAATAAAACCAAAGATTTATTATTTGAAACCCTAACCGACTAACTGACAACTCTGACTTGCCCAACCGATGATCTAAAACATCGAGTCCAACTTGAATATTTGGTCGAATACGGGCCCAAAACTCAGTCACTTGACCCAATTAGATTGAGTTTGGATTAGACCCAAAATTGATCCAAATCGACTCATGGACAGCCCTAACCAAAGTGTGTAGTGCAAGTACTGTAGCACTAACTGACTCATTGGCTCTTTTATATATAGAGATATCCTACCATCTCTTTTAATCTTGTCCACTCATTGTCTCCACTTTTTACATTTTATCTCTCTTTTTATCCCCTCCACATGCTGTACACTTTGAAATATCAGTTTACTATTGTCCAATGTTATGGATAGTGTTCCGTTTTGGCTAAAACGGCTGAAAAATCTCATACCAGGATATAAACCGGAAAGGTAAGCCACCCCATTCCACCTTCAATGAAATTTCAACCCACTTCGGACCGTTTCAGTCAGTACCGGCCGAAAATAAAGATTCGGCCGGAATGAGATTTGGGGTTTAAAATTTTTTTCCTCAAACCTGAAAGAATTTTTCTACCCCTGAAATACCCATCGTGGATCACTGTAGAAAATACCAGTACTATAAAGAAGGAAAACAATGGATCTAATGGTGGGGTAAATATAAAAGAAAAACAGAGGAAGAAAGAGACATGTTGGAAGGTGCTATTTACAAACACCAATCCATCCTTATATACAAAAATAGCAATTTGGCTCTTTACCCTTTTAAAACCAATTACGTTAGATTCATTATTTTAAAAAAATTATAAAAAAAAAAAGACAGAAAATTCAGCAGATAATTGTTGTATGCAAACAGCTTATGAAGATTTTAGTATAAAAAAGAGATGATTTTCAGCAAAATAAATAACGAGAAATTAAATAAATAGGTAGATAGACATGGAACTTAAATAAGGAGGAAATATGATATTATTAAAGCATACCTCAGTTGACATATTGTTTGCGTAGCACTACTGCACTAGCAAGCAAGGGAGAGGTAGGAGTTCCGGACCGATATGCGATTTGTGGGAAAAGTAACAAAAGAAAAAGATGAGAGAGGGCTTTTGAGATTGTGAGATACTATAAAGTATAAAGACTCAACTATTCCGCTATTTATTCTCCGTGTCAGCGGCGTGATTGGCGGTGGGAAATAAACTTCGACTCTAGCTCCGGAGAAACCACAGACAACAGGTCTAGTTCGACCCCTCTTTCTCTATCTGTCTTAAAACCAAGTCATAAGTTTCTCTTTCCTCTCATCGTTTCATCAATTTTTTTTTTTTTTTTTAAGCCTAAAACTCATTTTAGTCCTTACATTTTCACCCGATTCCCACTTTGGTTCCTATATTTTATTTTCACTGATTTAGTCCTTATTTTGAAAAACGCTTTCCGTTTTAGTCCTTTTCGTTACTCATTTAACAGAAGTATCTTACGTGGCAAATGGTCCAACAATAAATGCTGACATATCTATTAAAATAATATTAAAAAAATTATTTACATTTTTAAAATGCCACATCAGCAATTTAATTTTTTAAAAAAGCCACATCAGATAAAAATAATATAATTTTTTTTTTTGATTTGAATATAAAATTTTTTAACGTAATTATTTTTTTTTAAAAAAGAAAAGAAATTAGTTAAATTAATTTTTTTTTTTTTAAAGAACATGAAGAACTCAGATTGCACCAAATCTGAAACTGCCACAAAATCTCTGCCAAACATCCACCAAAACTTCTGTCAAACTCCACAGATTGCATAATTTCTCCAACCCACTCAAATTCTTTACACGAATTCAACCCTCACTAAAATCAAATTCCAGAAATCCATTAAACCCCATTCAATGAGAAACCCATAAATTCATTACCAAAAAAAAAAAAAAAAAAAAGAGGAGCCCCGATTTGAACAAAACCCATAATCCAAAAACAGCTCAAAGAGACGAAGAGCAACGCCAGGAAGGTAGAAGGAGTGAGATAAAGAGACGAAGAGCAGAAAAAACAAGAGATTGTGGATCGGAGCTCGGTGGCGGCGACAATTGGCGTCATGGAGAGTGAGAGATCTTGAGACATGAGAGTGAGAGAGGTTGAGTGCGTGATCTGATCTGATTTGAGAGTGAGAGAGGTTGTGTGAAAGGGAGTGATGGAGGCTGTGTGTGAATTTGATTGAGCTTTAGCCATGGTGGAGCGGCAGTTTTTGGCGGCGGAGCTTCAGCCGTGCTTTCCGCACTTGCATTCTTTCTCTATCGCCACCGTGAGTCTTAAGCTCAAAAGCTTGTTGGAGGAAGTTCTAGAGATAACAACAACTCTGTCCCACCCTCGAATTTTCTGTACATTGGAACCGTGGAGCTGAGCCAGCAAAGAGGTTCAATCGCTGATGGGAGTAGAGGAGAAAACAATGGAGCTAATAGGTCTCCTTATCATAAGCTGAATTCAAATAAGAGATCTGATCTGTATTGGCCTAGTCAGAGATCTGATCTAATCTGGGTTTTAATTTTTTGTGCAATCTGTGGTTTTTGGTTTTCAATTTTGAGATCTTAAGTCTGGGTTGGTGTTCTTAGTGTTCTTGTTGAAGAAACTTTTAGATCTTATGTGAATTTTGATTTTTATTTTTGTTTTGATTTTTATTTTTGTTTTGATTTTTTTATTTAGTTAAAATTAATAATTAGGTTAGACTAATTTCTTTTCTTTTATTTAAAAATAATTAGGTTAGAATTTTTTATATTATTTTTATCTGATGTGGCTTTTTAAAAAAATTAAATTACTGATGTGGCATTTTTAAAAATGTAAATAATTTTTTTAATGGACATGTTAGCATTTACTGTTGGACCGTTTGCCACGTAGGATACTTTTGTTAAATGAGTAATGGTAAGGACTAAAATGAAAAGCGTTTTTCAAAACAAGGACTAAAAGCGTGAAAATAAAAGATAGGGACCAAAGTGAGAATCGCGTGAAAATGTAGGGACTAAAATGGGTTTTTCGCCTTTTTTTTTTTTTTTCTTCGTTGTGCACTTGTGCCTCACACGAGTTGAGCTAATTTATTAACTGGAGACTAACGGATGGAGTGATTTGGCTAAGGTGTGAACTTTAAGTACTAAATTGGCATAAATAAAGTTTAAGGGGTGTCAAGGCATTTTCCCTATTATTATTACAAATGTTTTGACATGGGCACACGTAAGTAAATCCCCCCCCCCCCCCCCTCAACACACACACGCACATAACATTTTTTTTTAATTAAATAGTTGAGAGATGGCATTTGAAAATTGAAATCTAAACAACTCCATTAAACAACCAAGAGGTGTTAGTTAAGTTACAAGGCTCTTGGAAAGTTTTATGCATGATCCGCTCTATACCAAGACCTAAGGCTAAGGACCCCCATCATAAAAAGGCCCCAAAAATTGTAGAATGCTAGGGTTTTTTTTTTTTTTTTTTTTTTTAAAGTAATGCTAGGGACACAAATTTTTCACAACTACTGTGATTAGATTAATGTCACTTTTATATTGACTCACTATCAACACCATATTTATTTGCACTAATTACAACTACTAACAAGTTTTTTTTTCCTAAATGGTTATAGAATTTTACACATTGTTATAGTTGTTTTTGCATAAACAATTTTTTCAAAATAAAAAATGGTAAAAAAATTGAAAAAAAAAATGTTAGCAAAACTTAAATAAAATATTTTAATTAGTAATTTTAAATCTCAAAGGCATGAAAAATGGTTTTTAAATACAAAATTATAATCTAGAAAGTTAATTAAATGTTATTTAATTGATATTAAATATTTTTAAAAAATCACTTGAATCGCCTTAGGTCTCAATCTAGATCAAGCCGCCTTAGTTTTATGTCATGTTACCCACCTCGTCTTTCTCTTGTAAGCCATGTTAGCTACATCTATCTAGGGTTCAATTTGAACCCAACTTGCTCAACCTAAGCCCATTCAATCCTAAATTCAACCAATGGTAACAGATCTAGTGCAAAATGTTGAGACCTAATGATATTGGATAAAAAAAAAAAAATCATACAACCATAACAGCAAAAGTAACCTTGAATAAACTTTTTTTTATCCAATACCGTTTGTCATTGAACACATTAAATATCAATGTGAATGCTCTTAGATTTGGCTTTGAAGAGGTCTATCGCTACAGGAGGATGCAAGGCAATAAGAAAAACAAGTTAAGTGGGTCAAAGTAAACTCAAAAAGAAACAAACGTCAACCCAGCGGTTTTCACCATTCAAATGTTTTATTTATTTATTTATTTATTTTTACTTTTGTTCTCTGTCAAGGACCACACAACATGACAACTTTGAAATTTGAATTCGTTCCCACTCATGGTGGACAACTGGAATCTGCAGCAATGCAGGAACTAGGAAAACAACAAAGTGGGGCCAAAGGATTCCCTGGAATCTTCATACTTTTTCTTTTATTTTATGGGTCCGGTTAATGTGTGCTTAAATACAAATTAACAATTCATTTTGAAATTTTTTTTATAAAAATTGAAAAAGTTGTTAAAATGGTTTCCTAAAAAGTTTCCTAATACTTTTTCTTTTTTCTAGAAAAAATTTCTTAAAATAATTTATCAATGTATGTCTTGAGAGTATATGTTAGTAAATTCCTTATTTTAAGAGAAATGTAACTTTTTTTTGCTGAGTAATTGACAAAAATTGATGCCAAAATTTGTGAAGGGCATTTCTTAGTAATTGCAGGGCTGTTTGGCACATCATATTGAATAACTTCTCTCTCTTTTATTTATTTATTTATTTATTTATTTTTTTGTAGAAACAAATGGAATGATGTGATTTGCTTATAATTTGTAGACATCTATCTAAATTTTACTTATTTTCACTATTAAGTTAAAGTTATTAAACATCTTTACCTTTTATTATTATTATTATTATTTTTTTTTATTGTTTGGTTTAAATAAAGTAACTCACACATAGGGGCCGGAGCCACCTTATGGGGTGGGGGGCCAAAATTTTGAAAAAAAATACATTTATTATTTCTTATAAAAATTCATTGTAAATTTTATATTCTTAGCTACCCCCGCGGGAAAAAAAATTATATGAGCTTACTTTCAAAATAAAAAATGTGTTAATTTTTTTTAAAAAAGAGGTTGCAGCAAATGTGATATCAAATATGAGAATAATACTATAACATAGATACAATGTAAATGTAAAGTTTTCATTTTTTTTTTTTTTCTTTTTCTTTTATTGTAAAAAATGATAATTTTCAATCTTATGCCTATAAGTTGGTAAACATTTATCTAAAATTTATTATACACTTGTTAGGGAGATATAAGACTTTGGGAGACTCTAACTGAAGTTCTAATATAAAATATAGGAACGCAACTTAACTCAAAAGCTTAAATCTATATGCTTAGGCGAAAATCTCTTTCAAATGTAAATCATTGCTTCTTATTGTGTAGTTCAAGACCTATCCATTTGTACCACGAACAAGTCTTATTAGTTCCTCCTTATTTATGGGAATCTCGTGTTGCATCAATATTCTTTGGTTTAGCACTATTGGCAATACTGTTTTGTTGAATAATTTTCCAAGATAATTTGTATGGCCTTTGTGGGCTTACATTGTGTGATACACACTTGTGTGGGATCAAAGAGAATTAACTATATTATCTAAAAATAAATGTTATTGTAGCTAGAATGCAAAAATTTATTCCCATATTTTATTCACTCTTCTCTCTCTCACTTAGATCGGCGGTGGCATGGTCTTGGTGTTTTGTCTCGTGGATCATAGTGTTAGGTCACAATGGGTCACATGGGTCTTGGCTAGCTTTGGGTCATGGTGGCAATTGTGGCTACAATGGAAAAGCATGAGAGTGGCCATGTAGTCATTGTTGATTTGATGGTGGGTTTGTACCATGGAATTTGGGTTTGGTTGCTTCGGTGGTGGTGTTAAGAAGGATGGTCTAGCCGTCTAGCCTTGGGTGGTTGATTTAAATATAAAAATTCATCAATCTAAATTAGAGGTGCAGTAAAGAATTAAAAATCCACCAAAAGAATGAAGGCAATATATATATATATATATATAGAGAGAGAGAGAGAGAGAGAGAGAGAGAGAGAGAGAGAGAGAGAGAGAGTATTCGCCTTTTTTTGTGAGCAAAATATGGATTGAATGGAAGAGAAAATAACAAATTTTTATAGTAAATAAAATAGGAAGAAGAAAAGTCAAAATAAAAGGAAGATGAATAGATGGAGGAATTGTAAAGTTAAGGTATAGAATAGTGGGGAAAAAAGTAAAAGTGAGGAAAGGTAAGAAAAAGTGTAATTGTTAGGTGAAAATTAATAAGGAGAAAAATAACTAAAAATGATTGAGAAAATGTTGAAAATTGGTTGATGATGTGGCACTGATGTGGCTTAATAGGAGTATAGCAATAATAAATACTACATTTCAACTTTTAGATATATATAGATATAAATTTGTACATTTCAACATTATCACTAGGATGACCTAGTCTATGGTGCCATAGCAACCATTTATTAGACCTACTAATATTAAAAGTTAAAGGTGGAGCTATAGGAGCTGAATTGAATGAAGGATGTGTGAATGAAGAAGGCTTGACTTGAAGCTTTGAGTGGATAGGATAAACACCGTTCTCACTCAAGCCCTTGTAGAGGAGTCTCCCTGTAGGAATATCCTGGATTTTGAGCTCATTAGCATCAAAATGACAAGAGCAATTATTGTGTAAACAAAACTTGTGCACTGATAAAAGATTCATGGCTACTCTAGGGACATGTAAAATATTTTTGATTATAAACTTGTGATATTTGGTATGAATAGAAGAATTGCCTATATTGTTGATTGGAAGGGCTTAACCATTACCTGCAGTTACTTGTTTAGCACCCTTATACTGAGAAGGATTGGTAAGATTGTTCAAGTTAGCTGTAAGGTGATCAGAAGTACCAGAATCAGCCAACCATGGATCTTGATTGCCAGTGATAGTAGCATTGGAGACACTAGCCATAGCTGCAAGTTTGGTTGGAGGATTTTTGCCTTGATAAGCAAAATCCATTCTGTGATAGCAATCCAATGCTGAATGTCCTATTTTTCCACAAATCTAACATACAGGATGACCAGAATCAGCTTTATAGGACTAATTTCCAAATTGAGCGTTAGATTGGTTTTGATGTGGAGAAAAATTTTGATGAGAAGAACCACTAGGAAAAAAATTCTGATGAGAAAAACCACCATTGTTGTTGTTATATTTGCCACCACCTCTTCCTCTATTAGAGCCATTGCGGCCTCTACCTCTACCAAACCCTTGATTTTGAGTGTTACTTCCATTAGGTATAGAATTAGAGGCAAACATAGCCATAGATGGAGGAATAAACTCAAGATTCTCTGCCATGGCTTGTTCTTCACTCTGCAACATAATGGAGAGTTGCTCATATGTGATTGGATCACTCCTAGTGCGAATAGCTGAGTAGAAGCGAGCAAAATCTTTAGGCAAGCCTCGAAGAACAATACAAATCAGTTCTTCATTATCAACCACAACACCTACAGCAAGAAGCTTGTCTCTTGCAATCTTGATCTTCTGCAAGAACACATTCACAGTATCACTTCCTTTCTTGAGGCTTTGTAGCTCAAGCTTCAAATTTAAAATGTTAGCTCTTGAAGTAGAGTTGAATCTTTGTTGCAAAGTATTCCAAACCTCTCGAGAGCTTGTAACACCAACCACAAGAGAGATCACTTGTGGAGTCAGTGTGGAATTGATCAAAGAAAGTAAGGCCTTATCTTTGATTTTCCAAGCTGAGTACTTAGGATTCACATTCACAGTGGAAGAACCTTGAGTATCAAGAAGAAATTGACATGGCTGTGGCACAGTGCCATCAATATGATCAAACAGTGAATAAGCTTCAAGAATGGTGACAAGTTGATGCCTCCATGGTATAAAATTGGTGTAGTCGAACTTGATTGACATCAAGTTTGACATGTCAGAGAGGAGTAGTAGTGGAGATTACAATGGTGGAGTGTGAGTTGTGGAAGGTGAGCTAGTGCTAGATGTGGAAGCAGTAGTGGAAGCTGTGGAAGCCATGGAAAGTGGCTCTGATACCATGAATAAAAGATGAAAAGCTTGAAAGAAAGAAATGGAAGTTTAGAGCAAAAACTGTAATGGAGAATTCTAGAAACTGTATTTAAGATGCTCAAAAGAAAAATTACATGGAACTCTATTTATATAGCTCCTATAATTGAACATGTGATATTTAACCATAACAAACTATCCTAATCTTACGGAATAAATATCTTGTTTGTTACAGAAAATATCTAGAAGAAACTAGTAGAAACAAAGATCACAATGACTTCAACTGCAGAACACTGAAGCAAAGCTACGGAAGAAGACCAAGCTTGAAGCGTTAAATCAAAACATCGTCATGTCAGTAAATGAGAAACAGTGATGTCTTGAGTCATAAAGATTAAAGAGCATGGTCTTCACTTATCCAAACGATGCCGTTTATTTATAAAGGAAACGACACCGTTTGGTAAGTTAACATTATCTAGCCGTTGCACTGGAATTTGGTAAATCTGGCAATGAATGTCTTCCTCTTTCACACCATTCTTCGGGTGAGGATGGGGATATGATAGAGAGTTCTAATGGCAAGGATTTGGTTTCAACTGAAAGGGAGTTCAGATGTGGAGCCATATGTGGGTATGGATTTTGAATCTGAGGAGGCTGCCAAGGTGTTCTATGATGCATACGCCACTCGCATGGGATTCATCATGCGCTGATGCGCGTTGATGCATTTCGGAGATCAATGCGAGATGGGAAAGTTGTTTGGCGTCGACTTGTGTGTAATAAAGAGGGTTTTCGTAAGTTGAGGCCCAAAAGAAGTGAAAATAGGAAACCTCGGGCGATCACAAGGGAAGGTTGTAAGGCAATGATAGTGGTGAAGAAAGAGAAAACTGGGAAATGGGTTGTTACAAGATTTGTAAAGGAGCATAATCATCCATTGGTAGTTACACCTGCTAATGGTAGATGAAGTGTGCTCCTATCGCAAACACCCGTGAGTGCTCAATTAACTTCTATACAAATAGTTGCCAATATGTTCTTTTCTTTTATAAAAATTGCATTATCTACTAGTATAATGTGGTTTTAAACCATTATATTCTTATAATGTTACAGTAGCATCATAGAAAATTTCAAGCAGTTATAACTTGGCTATCTAACAGTACATCGGGGTAGCTTTATGTTAGTTGAGTACCAAATTTTTTAGTTCTTAATAGGGTTAAATTTTATTCTAGTTTATGTTGTTAGCCAAAAGCGTTATAGCTCAACTAGTTGGCACCTCTTGGTGTGTCCATAACATCCATGGTTTGAATCCCCCTTCTTCCGTTGTAAGTATTGAATTGTCCAAAAAAAAATGTATCCTTTCAGTGCTTTTGATCTCTTTGAGAAGTATCAAACCCTTGTCATGTATCTTTGTTATTGGATGATGTTACTTGTGACATTGAAAGATATGTTAATGGTAGTTGTTCTCTAAAATAATAAATTTTCAGTTTTTGTTAAGGTAAAAATTTGTGGAGAGATGTTGCATTGTCAATATACTGCTTATGTTTGGAGTATAAATGAGAGAAAATTTGGTTCAAATCAGCATAATGTCTAGTACCCGCATCAATTCCCCTAGGTGGGAGAGACTTGGTCTTTTTGAGTATAGCTATAGGTAGTACTCTAGTGTCAATTAGCGTTGAGCAATCCTCCACCATCCAACCGCAAGGTCATTGGGTGGAGTTAAAGAGGGCGCAGGCTTACCCATAAGTACTTATGGGTTGGGTTATATTTCTTTTTCTTCTTCTTCTTCTTTTAAAAATGGGTTAGGTTAGGGTAATGGGTTGGGCATTTAATGTGTCAGGTTGATTGAGGGACTGATTTGGGCTGGGCTTGAGTGTTGTTTACCTTTCAAATGAGTTGATTTGAAGGCTTGTGGATATTGGGCCTCTGGGCACGAATCATGCTTGTCTTTTTTATTTTTTTGGGGTCACTCTTGGCTAGGAGGTTGAAGTTAATGAGTGGCAAATGGAGGTTTCCAAGAGCCAACAGGGGAATTATGGGTTTGATGGCAATGGTGGGGCTCATGGCGGGGGCTTGGGCTATGGATTTTCTAGGTGGTGGCAGGATGGGTTCTTGGTGGAGGTTGAGCTCTAGTGATGGGTTGGAGCAAGGTGGATTTTTGTGCAATTTGGGTCATAGTTTTAGGTGTTGGCTGACTGTGGGGTGAGATTTTGTGGTGTTTTCATCACTGCGGGTGGTTGGATTTGGGCAGATTGGGTAATTTCAGGTTTGCGGGCATGGATGCGAATTGGTTAATATTGTTGGTGTTGGTGATGCTGTCTTGGATATTGGTGTGGAAAAGCAAGATTATGATGGATTGAGGTTTGCTCTGATACTAAATTTGATGCAGCACAGGTGGATATACAAATAGAAAATTGTTAGGACATATGTGTTTTCACTTGTTAAGAACATATGTCATTTGTTTATGTATATTGGCTAATCCTTTGACAAAACGCACTTTACTTGTAATTGGGTAGTTTTAGATGTTTTTAATTCTTCAAGAAACAAGGTTTCAAGATCAAGTGTTCAAGTCATCAAGTCTGTCCAAGAAAAACAAGTTGAAGTGCAAATTCATTAAAACTCGACACCTGCTCGATAGCTCCTCGACACCTTGCTATTTGTCGAGATTTATAAAATCAGATTTTCTAATCTGATTTCTTGGGATCCGTAGATGTGTCTTTGAGCCTTCTTTTCTCCTAACCCTAGACATATAAAAGGATTATTTTAAGAGCCGTCAAATTGTACACAAGTTGCACAAGCATTGAGCAAACTCTGTTCAAGTAATTTGTGATCAAAGACGAAATTCTTGACCTAGTTCATCTCTTCTGAAGAAGTTACTATGTATTTGCACTAAAGGGTTTTGTGACCAAGCATCTTCTTGATCTTCATCGTGTAGGATGAACTGAAGAACTTTGTAGCCAACCTCTCTTTCAGTTGGTGTTGAAGTCGCATACTAGGATCCGCGCATTGGTTAGTCACGTACTTGGGAGCCGTGCTTCAAAAGGGGGAACTGTCACTACAGAACAAGTCCAATTGGGTATTGGGGTAAGGGTTCAACTGTAGGTTGGTAAGGTACTTAGGATTCCTTTACTTGTAACTGCTTGTTGTGATAATAGTGAAGTTTCGGGAGTGGTGACCTGAAAATCACCCGGTGGGGTTTTTGCCGTAAGGTTTTTTCCCATTCGTAAACAAATCACCGTGTCTTTTATTTTTCGCTGCATAATTAGTTTATTGGTGATTTTTCTGTGCTACCACGCGTTTGCATGATTAATTGATTAATTAATAACTTGGCTAATTAATTAATTGGTTTAATCACAAAGGGTCATTCAGTTTGTGGCCTATCAAGTGGTATCAGAGCAGGCACACTCTGATTAGGTTTAATCTTTGCTATGTTGATCCATTGACCCCTGTTTGTCATGGATAGAGGACAGTCATTAATCATACCTCCTTTATTTAATGACACTAACTATGCATACTGGAAAGTACGCATAAGAGCTTTCTTGCAGTCTTTAGATGAAAAAGTGTGGCAAGCTATAGAAATTGGCTAGACTAAGCCAAAGGAAGCGCCGGCCGATTGGGATGAAGCCAAGATCAAGGCGGCAAACTTCAACTGCAGAGCATTGAATGCGTTGTTCAGTGCGTTCACCAATGAGGAGTTCAAGAAGATATCCTCAACTGAAACTGCTAAAGAGGCGTGGACCATCCTCTAGACAACCTATGAAGGAACAAAGGCTGTCAAAGTTTCAAAACTTCAAAGGCTCACTATAAGCTTTGAAGAAATAAAGATGGAAGAGGATGAGTCATTTGATGAGTTCTATGCCATGCTCAAGGACATAGTGAACTCAGCCTTCAATCTTTGGGAAACCATCCCGGAACCCAAGCTTGTGAGGAAGGTGCTCAAATCTCTACCCGAGAGATTCCATGCCAAGATTACGACGATAAAAGAATTAAAGGATATTGACAAGATTCCTTTGACTAAGCTGATTGGAAACCTGCAGACCTATGAGCTAGGGCTGACCAAAATTGGCAAGACGGGTAAAGGTAAGAGCATGGCCTTTAAGGCGAAGAGCAGTGATACAGATGAGTCTTCCGATGATGAAGATTCCAAGATGAAGTCCTACATTACAAGACAGTTCAAGAAGTTTATAAAGAATGCCAATGGAAGGAGCTTCGACAATTACCGCAGACAATCTAGTTCTTCTCAGTTTAAGAACCAAGGTAAAGGGAAGAAGGATACTAAGGATAGAGGTCAGTACACTGTTCCCGCAGGACCTAAGTGCTTTGGGTGTCATGGATTTGGTCACATGAAGCATGAATGCCCTACATATCTCAAGAGCATTGGGAAGAGTAAGGCACTTGTTGCAACCTTGAGTGACATTGAGCCTGAAGATGATTCTGACAATGAGGATGACGGAATCTTAAATGCCTTCACTGCCACAGTCAATCCTACTGAAAGGATTGTTGAAGAAGTGGACGAAGAAGAAGAACTGGTGGAGTCCAAATTTGAGAAGATGGATGATCAAGATGATATCCATACAGCCTATGAGAAGCTTTACAAGCTCTCTGAGAAGCATTAAAAACTTATAGGCTGGCCACCAAGAAGCTCAGTGATGTGGAACTTGATCGTGAAGAGTTGTCCACAAAGTTTGATGAGGCGAATCAAACTATTGGAGCGCTGAGGTTTGAGAACAATTTCTTGGCTGAGAAGACCAAGAAGCTTGAAGTGGAGCTGTTTCAAGTCAGAGCTCAACTGGAGAGGACTTCAAGTGCAAAGCTTGATGAGATGCTCAGCATTCAGAAATCTGCTTCGGATTGAACAAGTTTAGGGTATGGTCTTTCTTCCTCTCATATTGCTTCTACTGGTGCTACTGTTTCTGTTTCTCCTGCTAATAATACTGAAATTGAGAACATTGATGATAAAACTGAATTAGCTAGTGAGAACTTAGACAAGGATAAATCTATCTTAGGAGCACCCCCTAAGCAGGATAAGAAAGATGCTAAAAACCCTAGGGCTAAGAAGGCTAACTCTCAAAAGTCTAAACAAAAGAAGCAACATCTCTGTCATCATTGTGGAGCTGTCGGTCATACTCGACCAAATTGCTATAAGTGGCTAGCCACTCAACAGAGCAACGACATGATCGTATCTGGAAGCCAGAATCAGCTTCAATCCTTTCTTGCTCCTCTTGGTGATCTTCTCAAAGCCCTCATGTCCCTTTCGAACTTGAACGGGTTCAATTCTTCCCCTTCACTACCGGTTCAAGGATTCAATCAAAGGAAAGGTTCTTCCAAGGTGTGGAAGAAAAAGGACTCTAAGTGATTTCATCACTTTCTTCTATCTTCTTGTTTTTGTTTGTTGCATCACTTGTGTGTTTTGCATTTTTTTTAGTTAGTCTAGTTTTATGCTTTACTTTGTTTAACATGTTTTTGTGTGCTTATTTTCAGTTTTGTTTATTTTGTTTTTGATATAAAAATAAAAAAAAATTGAAAATTGAAAAATACAAAAACAGTGTGTGTTTTGTGTACTTTGGTACTTGTGTACCTTGGATGGCCATTGAAACAAAATTTCTAAATTTTTATCTTTTGTAACTTAGATGAGCATCTCTATGCACAACTAAACAAGTGAGCTTTGTGGCTCTTATTTGTGATGAGTAAGATTAAGTTATCTCTTAAACTTAACACTCGTATCACTCTTTTTGACGGGTAGGACTAGAAAATCTTAAGAGAAAGACATAAATAACCATCTCACCATTGTTGTCCGCCAATCATAATATGACACCTGTATGCTTCGGCATAGCAAAAGTGCAGTGTCAAAGACATCCGTATGCTTCGGCAGAGCAAAAGTGCAATGTCTATGCTTAACATCTTGGGTATTTCTTTTCTCTCTTTTATATGCCCATGCATGATATGCTTAAAAGAAAATATGCAAAGAAAAATAAAAAGCAAAAAGATCAAAAATGCTTTAAATATGGTTGCAAGCGTGTATTCTAGGAGATGTGGGAGTTATAGGATGTACCTCGAAGGTGATAGTCCCCATCAAACAGTTATGATTGTGTGTGAGTTAAAGTTATTTTCTCATATCTCAGATCGTCATAACATATATACATATATGCAATCTTGCGATGTTTTTCACACACAACACGCAATATTCTTTGCTACTCTTGATACATGTGCAAGTACAATGTGATTTGGTCATCACAAAGGTTTTACATGTGCTAATGTATGCTCACTAAACTGTCTTGACTTATTTTTGAAAAATAAAATTGGTTAGACTTGTTTAGTGTGTGTGTGTGTGTTTTTTAGGATCCATGTGCTTAAAATTTTTGTTGAGAGATGATTTTGAGAGCTTAATATGTTGATTGGATCATTGGTTGAGGTGCATGTTGGATTGCATTCATGTTTGTGTTTTTCACTTCTCGAAAAACTGTTTTTAAAAGCTGGCTTGACACCTCCTCGACACCTCCTCGGTTCCTTGTTATCTGTCGAGCTTCTCAAGCATTTTTCTTATCGCAATCTCAACACCTCCTCGACACCTGGTGGATCGATCGAGAAAGTTTCTGTCTTCTCGATACCTTCTCGATACCTGGTGGATCGATCAAGCTTCTGTTCCTTGAAGGTGATTCTTGTTCCTCGACACCTCTCGATACCTTCATCTGTCGAAGGCCATTTTCTCGACACCTTCCTTGACAGATTCCTCGACACCTCTCGGTACCTTATTTGTTGAGAATTACTGATGCTCCTATATAAGCTTCTGTCGCGATCTGGTTCTCATTTTCTTGATCTCTCTCGATCTGTTCGCGGCTGTTCATCTCCCAAACTCCTTTTTCTCACTCTAAACCTTCAACCCACATGATTTTTGGCCCTTCCTTGCTTCAAATCACTTGGTATGATCTCTTTTTCCTTCATTCTTCATACATTTCATGTTTTGAATCTTAGGTTTTGGGGTTTTTGAAAATTTTTGGGGTTTTTCAAAATTGATGAGTTTTTCTTGAAATTTTGGGATGGGTTTTCATTTAAATGTGTTCAAAATCTCATGCATTGCATCACATGTGCATTAGAATGGTATTTCCATGCATTTAGATGTGTGTTCTATGCTTGTGTACTGGTAGGATTGAATTAGGCTGAGCCCATGATGCTTTTCACTTTGCATGTCACATGTTCATGCATTCCCCACACATACGTACTTTTTATTCAATATATTTGATATATTTGAATTGTTTTGGGACTTTTCTGATTGTTTCTTTCTCTCTCTCTAACTCATTCTGTTTACGTTAGTAGTGTCTATGGCACCTAAGTGTAAATCCACTCCTGCTCGGAACCATCTTCGTTCTGGAGCTTCCTCATCTTCTGATTCTGTTCCTCTTAATCTTCGGTTTCATGATGATAATGCCCACAAGGCATTCTCGGAGAACCTCTCTAGACAAGGTGTTCATTCGGAACGCCAAGTCATTTTGGCGGAGTTCACCGATACTGACTTTCCCTCTGTCATTCACAGTAGGGGATGGAAGTCACTGTGTGACATCCCGGTCACATGTCCTCTCGTGCTTATTCAGGAGTTTTACTCCAACATGCACGGGATTGATCGCTCAGTACCTCTTTTCTTCACTCGCGTTCGAGGTACGCGCATCCCTATCACACCGCAACTTGTTGCAGATGTGCTTTGGGTTCCTAGGATAGAGTTTCCTGACTATCCTTCTTGTGAGTGTCTGAGGACTGTGTCCAAGGATGAGCTCATTTCTGCTTTTTGTGAGTACCCTGCTGATTGGGGTGAACATCAGTATACATCATGTAGACCTTTTGCTAAAGGTCCTAGATTCTTAAACATGGTGATGACTTTTGTACTCCATCCTCTCTCTCATTACAACTCTATCACAGAGCCTCGTGCTCGATTTTTGTTATCTCTTCTTGAGCATCTTACTATAGATTTTCCTTCTCATTTCATTCTTTCTATCATAGATGTTCATTTAGATTCGGCGTCCCGTGATAAGCTCATCTTTCCTTCCGCTATCACGAGGATCTTACGCCATTTTTTTTGTCCCTTTTCCTGTGTCCGACCCCTTCACTCACATTTGTGCCATAGACGCCGCTACCGTAAAATGTAGTGCAGCACAGTTTAGGTCGAGATAGCCGAATTCCACTCCTTCCTCCCGTTCCGCTCCATCTCATACTGCTCCGTCTACATCCGCTCCTTCTTCCTCTATGGGCGATGTATCTCTTGGAGACATCATGGCGCAGCTGCAGCGCATGGATGCTCGCCTAGATACGCTCTCTACTGAGTTGTATCAGGTGAATGTTCGTGTTGGTCGTATTGCACGACGGCAGGCGACCATGGGTGGGTTTGCTTCTGAGGCTACTCCTTCACCACCTCCTCTAGCGACTTCTGATTCTGATGATGATGATGATGGTGATGACGATGATGCTTCGGATGATGATGGAGATGCTAGCTCTACTGATGAGATGTCTACTTGACACACTTACCCTTTGTCACTCGTGACAAAAAGGGAGAGTAGTTTTGGATATGAGAGTAGTCATCTTAGGGGGAGAGTTAGTATAGGACAATTTTGTTAGGGAGAGTGTTGATACTTGAGGGATGTAGTGAGGATTTGATGTATCTTTTTCTTTTCTATTTTTTTAGATACATTGTTCTTGTAGATGAGGTCTTGTGACCAGTTTTTACATACATTGTACTTATTTTCTCTATATGTGGATGTATGTTTTTTTCACCTATCTCTTCATGTGTTGTTTCTTTTCTCTCTTTATACACATGTCTCTTATACTTGTATGCAATCTATTATTTTTGTTTCACACAAGATGCCTTGATGAGTTTTGTTTAAAGTGTTTCAGAAATACAAGTTGTCAAAGTCTACTTGCCATAAACTCTTTTCTTGCAAAGTTTTTCAAGGGTTTGTGATAGGATAGATTTTATTGTATTCAACAAGTGAGTATGAGTTGAGTGATTTATGACTTCTCTCATATGTTCATTTGTTTGTTGTGGTTTTGTCACGGATTGCCAAAAGAGGAGATTGTAAGGACATATGTGTTTTCACTTGTTAAGAACATATGTCATTTGTTTATGTATATTGGTTAATCCTTTGACAAAACGCATTCTACTTGTAATTGGGTAGTTCTAGGTGTTTTTAATACTTCAAGAAACAAGGTTTCAAGATCAAGTGTTGAAGTCATCAAGTCTGTCCAAGAAAAACAAGCTAAAGTGCAAATTCATTAAAGCTCGACACCTGCTCGATAGCTCCTCGATACCTTGCTATCTGTCGAGATTTATAAAATCAGATTTTCTGATTTGATTTCTTGGGATCCGTGGATGTGTCTTTGGGTCTTCTTTTCTCCTAACCCTAGACATATAAAAGGATTATTTTAAGAGCCGTCAAATTGTACACAAATTGCACAAGCATTGAGCAAACTCTGTTCAAGCAATTTGTGATAAAAAACAAAGTTCTTGACCTAGTTCATCTCTTCTGAAGAAGTTGCAGTGTATTTCCACCAAAGAGTTTTGTGACCAAGCATCTTCTTGATCTTCATCGTGTAGGATGAACTGAAAAACTTTGCAGCCAACCTCTCATTCTAAGTTGGTGTTGAAGTCGCGTACTGGGATTCGCGCATTGGTTAGTCACGTACTTGGGAGCCGTGCATCAAAAGCGGGAACTGTCACTACAGAACAAGTCTAATTGGGTATTGGGGTAAGAGTTCAACTATAGGTTGGTAAGGTACTTGAGATTCCTTTACTTGTAACCGCTTGTTGTGATAATAGTAGAGTTCCTGGAGTGGTGACCTGAAAATCACCCAGTGGGGTTTTTGCCGTAAGGTTTTTCCCCATTCGTAAACAAATCACCGTGTCTTTTATTTTCCGCTGTATAATTAGTTAATTGGTGATTTGTTTGTGTTACCACGCGTTTGTATGTTAAATTGATTAATTAATAACTTGGCTAATTAATTAATTGGTTTAATTACAAGGGGTCATTCAGTTTGTGGCCTATCAAAAATAAAGAGAAACAAGGGAAATGGGCACAAACTCTAGGCTTCAACTACCTAGGACTGCTTGGAATCACCACCAAACTATAAAGGAAACTCAACTGAGTATTTTTTATCCATTGAATCATTCAAAATTAAACGTCCCAAACATTTACTGGAACCTCTTTTAATAGGGCTTTCAAGCTTACATCAACAAGGAACGTTATAATCATGCCATGAATACAATTCCATAAAATCCTCAATCAAAATAAAATCAAAATCATTCAAATTTCAAATAAGCACAAATTTGGTTTAAATCAGCATAATATTTGGTGTCCGCACTATGAAACCTCTTTTGTTCATAAATCATCTTCATTTGAGGCCTTTCTTTTTTCTTGTTTTTGTACATCTTGAAATCTTTAACATTGTTATAATGAAAAATTTTCTGATTACCAAACTATTATTTTCTTTAATGAAGGCCTTTTTGAAGCATTATTAATGCTGTTTATGTTTAGATTTCTATAAAAGATAATGATATCTTTGAATGAGTATTAATCAGTCATCTATTGAATAAGATGCTCAAAGTTCTAGATGCTTGAAGAAAAGAAGGCATGTATTCCTTTAATATTGGTCAGTGTTATTAAAAGCGCCTAGGTGCAAGCGTGCAGAGGGTGAAGCTCTAGGAGTGAAGCACTTTTGTTACCTGAATGAAGCACGTAAGGTGCACTGGGAAAGTTCAAACTTTCAAAGTATATGAATCAATTACAATTAACTGCTGGATCATAAAATTAGCTATTGGATTATAAAGAACACTATTCTTAGGCTGTGCTAACTACAAACAAAAATATTTCTTATTATATATATCAAAACCTACAGGATAAGATTTAGAAGAAAATAAAAGGTTGTCGGTTAGCAGATAACTCTTTAAAGTGATTTACTGGCAAACCTCAAGGGATTTTTTTTTTTTGGTATTATTACCCAAAATATATTGCTATTTTATCTTTGAAATTAAATGTTATGAATATATCTCTAGACTTTAGATTATATTTTAAAAAATTTGCACTTTAATTGAATCAGGCATGCACCTGTGCTTTGCATTTTCTGTCTAGGCTTTAGGAGGCATTTGCATTTAAATGCACCTGGAACTTTTAACAACACTGAGAATGGCTGGAAGTCAATGATTTCAAATTTGTAGATTCTGAAAGCTTGGAAAAGCCGTAGCTCACTCTTGAGATATTAATTTGTTTTGTGAAAAAGGTTAGCGAAGTCCTGCAGCCCCTGGCTTCTCTAATTCACTAGATGACACTTGAACAATGGATGATTTTTTATAGCAGTCAATCATTTAGCTTTTCCACTATATGAATGGAAGAGCAGGAAAATCAGTGACATTATCTTTTCCAAGTCTCCTTACACGTAAGAAAATGTTAGTGCTTTGAATCTTTTAACCCACTATCATTATAAAAATTGTTGTCCTTGACAATGATGTTGGATATTTTTCCTAATAGATAATTGAAGAACAAAAATATTATTATTGTTTCTCTCTCTCTCTCTCTCTCTCTCCTCCAGCAAATGAATTCTGACCTTGAAATGCGTACCTTAATTGTTATGATTTCTTTGATTTGATAATTTGATTTTTCGAGCCATAAAAAATACATTATATTTTTGTTGGTGAAAAGCTTCTTTACATTTTACTATCAATATGTTTTTAGTGTTGTTGATATTTCATTCAGGATGAGAAAGATGTAAAAATTCGAGAATTGACTGCTGAGTTACAGCGAGAGCGAAAGCGATCTGCAGCTTTTCAAGAACAACTTGATATGGTTCTAAGAGATATGGAGGACCATTCGCATCACCTATCTAGAAACATTGATGACATAGTTCAAAGTGTGAGGGAAATTGAATCAAAGAGGTTAGCCCTTTCGCATAGCTAGTGGCTGCGGTAGATGTTCAATTTGATTTGTCTCTGTACAATTTATTTGATTATGTATCATTTATTTTCAAGATATAAATTTTAGTTGTAGGTTTTTCTTTTTAGTCTGGCATTGTAGGTTGAACTCCTCTTATTGTATAATAAATAAGGCAAATAAAATTTGGTGAGGTGTTTAGCGAGTTGGTGTTGGTTTATTTTTGTTTTTAGTAACTCTAGTCGTAACATTTCCACAACTGTTGAGATGGCAAGTTAATAATGGTAGACACTAAAATGGTGTTAGTGGTGGGTCGGTATGAGAATCAATAACAACTTACTAACTCAGCAGTTGTAAAAGATATTGTGTTTGTAACATTACTCTTTTGTTTTTGGTTTAGGTTTAATAGGCAGGATTTGAACCTAAGCAATCTACTAGGCATGCAAACTAGTTAGGTATAGGAGTGTGAGCATCTATCGAATTTCTTGTTCCACTTCATGATCCCTGCAAACATAGAGTGAAAAAATTTACAGGACATCAAACATCAAGATGAAGTTAGAGCCAGAACTTCAATGTGAAAATTTCCATTTTAAGCTGTATTTTCACTCTCTTGGATGAATTCTATTGTGTTCATATTGTTGGGATTTGGAAGTCTATGACTCAGAAATGAGTTTTTCCTAATAGGTAATACTTGTTGATCCAAACCTTAGGTACTAAATCTTGTTAATCTTCCAATTATATAGTATTGTTATCTATCTGATATGCTAGTAAGGTTAGGCACCAATATTTACAATTGGATTTTGAATCCACAAATGTGTTCTTGGTGCTTTGACTGAAATTGTCTTTAGCTTGATTTGTGGCATGGCTACTGAAAATGAAACCTTCATCTTTTTTTTTTTTTTTGGCCCGGGGGGGGGGGGGGGGGGTGTTTCTTAGTCATTTTGATTCAAATCTATGAATTTGTACCTGGTTTATTGTATTTACCATTGAGTAAAAACTGAAATGGCACATTATGACTCTAAATAGTAAACCCAGCCATATATAAATAACCAATACAATTTCAGGCCTTCAGCAGCGGTATTTTTACAAAATAAACATATTCAAGTTTCAACCAACCATCCTTGCTGAATGTGAGGCCTTCAATAAACTTTGCACTTTGCAGTTGGGCGCTTTCTCTTCCAATTCATGGCAAAACAGAAAAACTTTGATTAGCAAATTGGCCATTAGTAGATGCTTTATAATCATATTTATAATCTAAATGGCTGGCTGGTACTTTACATAAAAAAAAAAAGAAAAAAAAAGAAAAAAAAGAGGATGATGTGAACTATTGATTCAACTGATGCAGTGTGAATTCTACTTGTGGGGTACTAAGCAGCAAATAAACTCTCTTTGGCATTTTCAGATTGAATGACACCAAATGCATAACTTTTGATGCTTACTAGGGTTTATACCTACAATCTACGCTTGATATTTTAAGGGCAATTCCAGATTAGTATATTCTGGCCATTCTTCGCTGCTCTCCTCTTGTCTCCTTTATTTTCTTTCATTCCAAACATACTAGAATCTATGATTTTTTTAAAGGAAATGAATAATGCTTTGCCCTTCAATTGAAACAACATTCTGACTAACTGATTGCATTTGAATTATCCTAGTAGAAGATTTATAAATACCAACTTTTAGCCATGACCACCATTATCAAAGCAATGTAAATAGTTGAGTTGGACCTTACTCAAGCTGTGAATCGCAACGTCGCTGTCCAAGCAGAAGTAGAGGCGATTTGAAAATGCAGTTTACATGGCTATGCATTGCAACCTGACCACGGTATGCATAGAGGGTGATTGCAAAACCTGTATTCAAGCCTTCTGGGGCTATCTTCATGTGTCATTGTTCCTGGAGAATTGTGAGCATTATAGCTGAGATCAAAAGTTTAGTAAACTGTAATTATAAATAGATATCTCTTTTGATTGGGTCCCTAGAGCTGCTAACAGGGCTGCCTATATATTGGCCCACTGGTCTTTGCTGAATAGCATTTTTGGTTTCTATGGCCCAAGCTCGGCTCCTCTAAATCTTTTGGATGTAATTTTGGAAGATGTTGGTGTTATTTCTCAACTCTCTTCTTAATAAAATTTTTCCATTCAGCCAAAAGAAGAAGAAGAAGAAGAAGAAGAAGATGCATACTCAAAAAAGCCACCAACTAACTACAAATTAGTTTGATGATTGTTGCAACTAACTGGTTGGAGCATCATGCAAGAACCCTCTTTGAATCAAGACACAAAATTTGAAGGGGTGTCAAATATCATACCACAAAGAAGTGCTTTTCCCATGTCCAATTTTTAGATCTTTTAAGTGTAGTAATAAGATCTTCTTCAAGACTAAGAACAATACTTCTTCTTCTTGTTAGTGGCAGACCATAAACTCTCCTAATTTTCTTCCAATATATTGCTGAACTTGCCTAGGATACATGGAATCGTTGCGGCAGAACACTTGTTACTAGCTGAATGAAACAGTCTTGTTTTAGTTGTAATAAACCAGCTAAAGAAAAATTCTTCTTGTTACTCCAAGAGAGTGAAGAAGTATAATGGGTAGTGAGAAATCGAATGATGTATCAATGAACAATGAGTCATAATTAATCCCATTTTTTTAGAAAACATTCTAAGGGAATTGCAATCACTGTATTCCCAAAAATTAAGACTTGACCAGGACCTAGCTAAAGGAATCATATTCTAAAAAGAGGTGCCTTTAAGCATTGGGACCTTGATAGAAAACATGGTGAGCATCTTACACCTTTTATTTGATAGTCTCTTATTATCTTGCAAAAAAACAAAAGAGTAAAAAACTCACAGTACATTAGTTGGTGGTAAACACTAGTTTGTCTTAGGTCTTTTTAAAAAATAAAAAAAGATAATAGGTCTTTTAAAAAAAAAAAATTGTCTTATGGTTTCTGTTATTAGGTCTTTTTTTAAAATAAAAATAAAATTAATGAAAAAAAAAATATAGGAGGGGCACCCATTAAGACTAAATTTTATAATACAATTGATTTTTTGTTTTTATTAGTTTTTGCTATTTTCCAAATGCAGGTAAGAACTTTTTGAAGCCTCCTTAATGAGTGTACAAGGATACATGTCAACATAAATCTATCTCAATTTAAGGTCACACCATTTTATGATCATCCAAATAACAACAACATACAACGTAGGAATTAATAAATTAGGGACCAGGATTTTCATTTCTCTGACTTTTTTTTTTCCCATAAATTTTTATATTATAAAAGTCATATTTTGGTGACTATTTTTATAATTACAACTTGTCATCTTAACAAGTAACAAAAAAAAATGATGTTTCTAATGTTTCTTTCCTACAATAGGAATGGGGATAATAGCTAAAGGAAAAGGTTTCTCTTTAAAATGCTTCTCCTCTCCATTCATGCAATTAAGAAGGCTAAATAGCTTGACGATTAGCTATTATGTCGAACTTTGTATAAAAAAAAAAAAAAAAAAAAAGCTGTTATGTCGAGCTTGGACATTCTAAAGTTATGTTGTGTATTGAGATTAATCTTTGCTAAGAAAGCAGCTGAGTTCTGAAAATCAATTCTTAATTTAGGTGAGCCTCATGGGAGTATTTGAATTGCAGTGGCAAATCAAATAATGGAACTTCCAAAATTAGTGGTGACCATAAAGTGCTATTGCCTACTCAATAATTTGTAATCAAAAATAAAAATTTGGAAAAGTACAAATCAGCCACGGTATTCTTGGCATACATGGTGCATGATGTACAAATCAAAATTTCCTAGAATCTGTACAAGATATAACATGCTTATTTATTTATCTTGCCTAATGCATAATAAATATTTTATAGTAGTATTTTTTTTATTGATCGGACCTAATGCTTGATATTTGTTTTTGACTTGCTAATGCAAATGTATACCTCAGAATAAAAATTCTCATAAAATTCTTTACTTTCTACTTCAGATATTTTCATCAGTGATGTATCCCTTGGTAATGGACAATGCTCTCTTCCTCTGTAGTTTCAATAGGAAATAGAAAACAGAAATTCTAGTACTACAAAAAAAAACAATTTTTGCCACAACTCATCATGTGGTTGATTGTGATTAGGGATAAAAAAAAAAGATGGATCTACGTGAAAGTGACAAGAAACCAGTCACAATTTTGTCTTTCCTCCCTGCAACCAATTTGAATCTCTGATAAAAACCAAAACTCCCAAATAACAATTAAATTTTCTTATAAATTTTCAAATAAAATTGTTATTGAAAACATGCAGTCTTAAATAGAATTCCAGAACTCAAAGGATAATTAAACGAATACAGATCATAAGCACTATGCTTATCTGATCCAATTCCAACACTAACACACTCAAGAAGACTTCCTAATGTTAAGGATAAACCCTTATTCAAAATAGTAACAACTAAAAACAAAAGATAATTAACAGATAACAAAGGTTAAAGTGATCAGCAGAACTGCTGCATATCTGTCACCACTTAGTGGACTTTAGAGAGCATGCAGTTTGTATGGCTGTGAGCACAAGAAAGAGAATAGCAGCACTGGTAGAAGCAACTCTCCAAGGAGTGCTAAAATATTGACTCCATAATGTTGCCCTCCATCTATGCCAAGGTTTCTTATAGAATGCATTCAAATCTTCACATATTTTCCTATAATCAGAGTTCATGTAAGTCCATAAGATATTGGTGTTAAAATTGTTGACAGCTGATGCTACTGCCTTACTGTCACCTAGATAATTAATGAGGATTCCCTTATCACAAAGTAAATCTACATCTTTGGAAGTATTGATAAGGAAATCCAAGATGACAAAGTAATCCGTAACATATGCATGCCCTACATAAAGGGATTGCTCTAATGCAATAATGTTTCGAATAACACGTATTTTCTCATCATTTAACTTAATGCATGGGATTTCCAACACTCCATTCTTTAAATCGTACCTTATGTCAAGGAAGCCTCCATTCCCTCCATAACGTTTTGTCGCCTCCTCAAACTTGACTCCCTTAAACTTGACTCCTGCCTCATGCAGTTGGGTTGCAGAGTATGACAGTTTAGCCCCTCCAAAGCTTCTATCCGGTAATCGTTCACATTCACCTAGATGAAACAATCTAACCAGATCTGTGAAGTGTTCTATTTTCGCATTGAATTTCTTAAAGGCCATCATTTGAAAGTTGTAACATTTAAAGAATTCAAAAGCAAGTTCCCTTAGGGGCTTTATCTCTAATTCAGCTGGAAAGATTGCTTGCTGGAATAGCATCTCTAAAACAAAAAAGGGAAGCTGATTTTCAAGTAATACCAAGTCAACTTTCAAAATTGGAGGCATCCATTCCGGTATCTTACCGTCCAATCCCAAATGTGAGATAGATTGTCTCAAGAAGTACTCAAGAATGAACATCCCATCCACCAGGATCATTGTCACAAAATCATCACTGCTTATGCTAGACAAAATAGTCTCTGCATAGTAAGAGGGAATTTCTTTTTCCAGAGATCTAAAGCACTCTACTAAGTCCATCAAGTCCATCTTAGCCCGTTGCAAGAAACACTCAGAAAACTGTACTTCATACCTTTTCATGGATTGCAATTTTACATTGAAGAGGTGAATAGGGCCAATTGCAATAAGCAGAGGAGTGAAGGCTTGCTCACCCAGGTTGCGAAGGTGATTTGGAACACTGATCAAACCCAAGCCCCCAGTTGAGATATCATGCTTCTCCATTTTAAACATTGCTATGATGTTATTTACCAAATTTTCATCTCCAGAAGCAGTTGAAGGGCCTCCTTTCTATCAAGATAAGAGCCACTAGGATCAAAAACACTAGGCGAGGATCCGTGTAAACTACAACACACTATAATATGACTTCAAAGTTCATTCTATGGCACTATCTTATAACATGTTAAAATTACAAGAATAATGATCATTTTATATTTAATCATTTATAATATTTTAATTTAATCATCCTCCTTCATTGTTCTGTAAAGCTGATCACATAAAAGATTTGCAAATACTAACTGGATGACAATAGTAATTTTGAATGAAGAATTTTAAAATGGTTTCTTTTGAAACAATAATCAATAGAACAAATAATTTTGGTACTTAAATCATTTAATTTCTTTTTTTTAATAAATAATTTCATTGTTAGTTTGATAGAGGCATAGAGTAATTAAATAGCCAGATTGAATTGTTTCATTTTAATAGGTAAAAGAAGGTCCTTTTTGATATATTTATATACATACTTTCTACTTCCTTTTACATTACTATTTGCGTGTGTGTTATAATAAATATTACTCAAAAAAAAAATTTCCTATTACAGTTTTTGTTATTGTGATACTATGAAATTTTTTAATGTTTTATCAAAATTTATTCATTATGGAAATATATTGAAAATGCACAATTTTTTTTAGTTAATGCTACAGGCACAAACTATTTTACAAAATGTTGATGTAGCCAACCTCTTATTGGTTTTCATCTAGGTCCACTGTTAATATCATTTTTTTCATTTATCAATAATCACTCACCACATTAACAATTTGTAATATTTTTTGTAAAATAGTTTGTATATCTAGCATTATTCTTTTTTTTTTCTTTTAATGGGAATATGGTATTGTTCAATAAATTTCTCATTGAAGTTTGTCTTTGTACTTGAGTTAAATTCTAGAATTCTCAGAGAATTTTGAAATCGGAAGTAACTTTAATTAGGTTGAAAGTAGTTTTAACATATGGGAAAAGTTATCAGATGCCCTAAGGGCTTGCTATAGGCAATATTTTTAGAAACTTTTTATGGGAAAAAAGAAAAGGCAAAAACACCATTTTGGTCCCTACATTTTGAGACCACAATCAATTTGGTTCCTACATTTTGGTAGCGATTAATTTGGTTCATGTTATTTTTAACTTGCAGTCAATTTAGTCCTTGCCGTTAACTTATTATCAGAAAATACATGCATGGCAATCATGGCTAATATAACAATAAAAAATATTTAATTGCTACTAAAAAAGGCCATGTCAGCAAATTTTAAAATAAAAAATCTACTTCAAAAAATAAAAGGTCTAAAATAATGAATTCAAAATTTTTTTAAAAAAGAACCAGATTTTCTTGAATGTTCTTGGCAACCAAACACTACAATTTAGAAAAACACAAAACCCAGCAGCCACCACAATCATTATCACCACTTCCACTGCCACTCTCCTCTACCTACACTTGCTATCCAAACACTACCAAATATGGATCCAAATTATGCGATGAAATGCCACGAAGAAAATTCTCAAACATTACCGAACACATTATAAATAATAATAATATTCGTTGACTAGCCTTCATAGAAGCATCTCTTGAGCAATGTGTGTGAGCTTTAAAGTTTAAATTTTAAACACATATCCACTCTATAGGAAGTAGGAACAAGGCAGTGGAGTTGAAACACAGACCCACTCCCTTTCTCTGTCAAAGTATTCCAAGAAAATTTAAAGGTTTTTCATATTGGGCTCAGTGGAGTTAAATTTTAACAAGACGCAGACCTCTCTCTCTCTCTCTCATTCAAGAGAGTCCATTCAAACTTGAGAGCTTTCCTCAGATCTATATATCTCTTCACCATTTGTGAACAAGGAACCTGTCTAGCAAAAGCAATTCATTTTTTAACTTTTTTAAATCACTTGGTTGGGTTCTATGTTTAGTTGCCAAGAAAATTCAAGAAAAGCTAGGAATTTTTTTTCATTCATTTAGTTCTTTAATTATTTCATTTAATTCTTTAAATTCATAATTTTTTTAGGAGGTAGATTTTAAAAAAAAAAAAAAATGGCTGACTTGGCTTTTTTTAGTAGCAATTAATCATTATTTTTTATTATGTTAGTCATGTGTGCACCAAGCTTGTAATCTGTTTGCCACGTAGGCATTTTTTGTTAGTAAGTTAATGGTTAAAGTTTTCAAACTCAGACCGTTCATTGAACCGTAGAAGGGAGAGGTTTAAGGTTTTTGAGGTCGAACTGGGGTCAAACCGTGATGATGTCATAATTAATTTAATAATTAATTAAATCCTAAATATAGATATTAAATTTATAAAACTAGCAAAATTGACAATATATCTATATTTAGACTTTAATTAATTATTATATTAAACCTTAAATATAGATATTAAATTTATAAAACTAGCAAAATTGACAATATATCTATATATGTGAGGGAAATTTAATGATTTTCAAGCATATATTTAATAATTAAATAAGAAAGTTAATAAAATAAAATAATAAACATGAAAAATTAAAATTTATGATTAATTTTTGAAGTAAAGTTGAATATTTTTGAAGGATTTAATTATAATTTTTTTTATTCCTTGTAAGAGATGGATAATTTAATTAAGTAGAATAAAATTGTGTTAAGTTGTTTTTTTTTTTTTAAATTGCTAAGGGGTTGGGCCGCACGGTTCTTGCCACCAGTTCGTGCAGTTCAACCCCGGTTTTAGGGGTTCACGGAATTAACAAAAAATCCGGTTCTTTATACTTAAAAAACTAGTTTTCATCCCCATTCTCGGTTTTCACAGTCCGACCTCCCAGTCCGGTCTGGGTCTGAAAACCTTGTTAATGGTAAGAACCAAATTGATTGTAAGTTAAAAATAACAGGAACCAAATTGACTATGACTTTAAAATATATGGACTAAAATGGTGTTTTTGCTAAAAGAAAAAAGTAACTAATATTTTTGAAACTTTTTTACGGGTTTTAACTAGACCCTTAACATACAAGCAAATTGGAAGAATTAAAATTGTACAAATACTTAATATAAGATTTGAGTAGATTGACAATATAATTTAAGAAAAGCATAAAATTAATGTGGATTAGCTTAATTGTGAATTTTCACTTTAATTATGTATAGATTAATAATATTCCTTGCAAATGTTTTTTGATTGAAAAAAAAAATGTAGAAGAGGGAGATCTAAATGATATCAATAGAGTTGATAAACCACATTCAACAATTGGTTATCACGAATAACTTAAAATTCATTAAAAAAATCATAAAATATAATAGCAAGGAAGTCAATTTTATACCAAAATCGTTTTGGATTTACCGCTATATATTTATATATATAGTTTAAATGAAAGAATTTAAATAATTAAAAATTTACTAAACTAAATGTAAATATTTTTTGCAAAAATACTGTAGATACTACAAATTTTAAAGTCAACTATCCTGCTATCTCTTTTAATCTTGTCCACTCATTGTCTCCACTTTTTACATTTTATCTTTCTTTTTTTTCATCTTTCCTTTTGTCCCCCCTCCGCATGTTGTACACTTTGAAATCTCAATTTACTTTTGTCTAATGTTAAGGATACCATTCCGTTCTGGCCGAAACGAATGAAAAATCGCGTACCGGTATATAAATCAAAAAGGTAAGCTCCCCTATTCCACCTTTGATGAAATTTTGGCCCATTCAAAACCATTTCAATTGGTACCAGCTGAAATTAAAGATTCGGCCGGAATGAGATTTGGGGTTTGGATCACAATAGAAAATACCAGTACTATAGAGAAGGAAAACAATGGATCTAATGGTGGGGTAAAAAGAAAAAACGAAGAAGAAGAAAGAGACGAGAAGAGAGAGAGTTGTAGAGGGAATGGTGAGAGAGAAGAGAAGTAGCAAAGTACATGAGAGGAGAGAGAAGAGAGATGAGAGATAGTCACTAGTGGAATGGGGCAGACTTTTGCAATGTTGAAAAAAGAAGCTTCTTGGAAGGTGCTATTCACAAACACCATTCCATACTTATTTACAAAAATACCAATTTGTTTTTACCCTTTTAAAACCAATTACATCGCTTAAAAAAAATCCTTCCAACAGTGCATTAGATTCATAATTTAAAAGTAAATATACCACGTACTAAGTAAATATATATATATATATATATATATTGTAGGTAAGGATAGCTATTATGTCTATTTATATTTATTTATATTTATTTTGATTTAGTGAATATTTTAGGAAGTTTTATGGGAAAAGGAAAAAAAAAACTTATTTTTTAATAAATTTTTTCTATTTCACATAAAAGTAATATCAAAATTTTTTATAAATAGTTCATTAACAAATGTTCTAAGAGCACCTCACTAACTGGACCCTTAAAATAAAATGATCAATGGCTCTAATGTATTTTCATAGTATATTAATCTACTAAGAATGCTTCTAGTGACCAAAATTGTGTTTGTAGGACTCAATGTGACCAGATCAATTCCCTTCCAAGTATATGCATTTTGTTGAACCGAGGCACATTGGATATTGATCTTTCTAGGCAATTTGACAAAAAAATTCTGCTCTTACATTTTTATTTATTTATTAATGAGACATATGATAGAACATATGCAGCACTGTTTTCTTTTGCAACTTCAATTTCTTTATAGGCCATTTTTAATCTACTTCTTTTTTTTTGTCTATAGGTCAATGTAAAGAAAATAATAATAATATTTTGACCAATTTTTATATACCCATTCTTCTTATTCTTTGAATTATTTGACTTTTACTAATTTTTTCATATTCATTATCAAATAAAAGTAATTAAGTCATGCAAATCTAATAAATATGGTCTTTTAGCATAGGCAGTAATTAACTCATGCAAATCTAATATTTTCTCAACTACATATATTATGAATTGGTAACTTTATGACATTCTATAATGCGTGAACTATATGAAATGTGTTATAGAAAATTTGGTTACGAATAGAAAATTATGACAATGAATTTAAAAAAAAAAAAAAAAAGTCTCATCACATGCGCAATTATTATTCAAAGATAAAACATGTTGTTGTCCGTTAATAAAAAAAATGACTGAAAATTCAGCAAATAATTGTTGTATATGGAACAGCTTATGAAGATTTATTATAAAAAAGAGATGATTTCGGCAAGAAAAATAACGAGAAATTAAATAAATAGATAGATAGACAATTGGAACTTAACGAGGAAATATTATATTATGAAAGCATACCTCAGTTATACTTGTTGCCATATTGTTTTTGTAGCACTAGCAGGTAGCAGCCAAAGGCGAGATAGGAGTTCCGGACCGAGATGCGATTTGTGGGAAAAGAAAAAGAAAGAAGATGATACAGAGATTAACAGAGGCACGGTGAGATTGCAAGATACTATAAAAGACCACTGCAAAAAAAAAAAATATATATATATATATATATATATATGGAAAATGTTAATAAGTACGGTACAATACTTGTTAAGATTTCCCTAAAGTGGATCTTACGTAATAAAAAATGAGATAAATAAATGAAAAATACAGAAAAATACTTATAAAACTGAAAATAAAAAATAAAAAAATTGTCAAAAAAGTTATTGTTAACGCAACCCATACTTATAACTAGGTTCACATCACATGCATGTAAATTATCCTAGCTACTAGTGCTACAATTAATTAACATTTTACTTTTTTTTTTTTTTTTGCATGTTTGTCCAACCCCATCATGTGGTATATATGAAAATTATGTGGGTCACACTTAAAAGAGGAAAGCATTTGGAAAAGCTGAATTGCATATTCCCTACCATATTCTATCGCTGCAGGACTTGACAATTTTTGAAAAAGTAAAATAAGGTGCTAATGGTACGGTGATTAAATTTATTAAAAATAAATTTATTTATATTTTTAATATATTGCTAAATATTCTTTTTCAAATTTAGGAACAATAATAAATAATAACTAGTCGCTAACCCGTGCGATGCACAGGAAAGATATTGAAAAATAGATTTAATCTTTCTTTTATTCTATTATATGTCATGTATATATAAGTGTGTTTAGGTCTATTGATAGAGAGCAATCATTTAAACAATCGCAGCAGAAAATTTTCTATTAATAGTAAAATTTGTGTATACATAAATTACAATTTCATGTAAAGTGTACATACACATGCTCTATACCTCTAAGGAAGGAAACATCACAAACCCTTTACATATGTGGGTTAGATTTAAAACAAACTACATATATTCCAAGTCTGATAAGCCAACTCAATGGTAGAAAAATGTTCTTTATAAAATTAGATAGTAACATATTTTACAAAAGGAGGCAATTCTTTGTAACTCTATCTTGCTGCTCATATTCTGCAGTATACAACAAAGTGATTTATCTATCTAGGTACAATGGGCAATAGCATTGGCCGTTTTTAAGCACGATTCAATACTGACAAATGAGATAGAAAAGAAAAAAAAAGTAACATAACAAATACAAAAAGTACCAATGTTCCAGCCCTCCAAAACTCCATAAACAAAACCCTTTCCTAGCCCAAAAATCAAAAAGTTCCCTCCTTTCCCACAAATCCAAGAGGGCTAAGACCACCAACAACTCCCCACAGCAGTCAGACAAACCTCTCAAAGAAACCTGAAGAAAGCACGACCAAAAACATATAAAGCTTCCTCCTTTTTCTTATTGAACCAAAAAACCTAGCAAAGGTAGTTCCTTTTCCCATTCACTCTCAAAAACCAATAGAACAAAATAGCAAGAACATATACAACAAAGCAAGCAGCAAGGCATGGGAGCAAAAGTAAAAAAGGAGATATGAACAAAAAGCAGGGCAAAGAAAAGAAAAGAGAAAGAAGCAGAGATGAATCCATAACATTTCCCCACTTCGTTCTTACTTTCTTTTGTTTCTTCTCTATATTTAGCTATTGATGATTTAGGAACTAATTTACGTGGGAAAACAAATCATGCCATATGAACACTATTTAAGAATTCTACCAAACTCTTGTGAGAAGCCAATAACAAATCCGGAAAAGACTTCCAGTTTGAATTCTTTCAAACTCAAGTTTATTTGCCTCCATCTAAAACAACATTTCTAACAAAAACTTAGCAGTCTCAATTTTCAAAAGAGAAACAAATACTTATCCCAATGAAGAAAAAATTGGAAACAACTGGAGCTTCAGTTTCATAGGAGTATATTGTTCTCAACAAAAAATATTTTGCCAAAAAAAAAAAAATGGAATCCAAAATATTTTGGGGTTTATGTGATTTGTGACTGCTTGAAACCAAAACAATATGAGCCATACTATAGTATTTCCAACTACCATAGTGACTTGTTTTGTGGAAGGTACTTATTATTGCACCAAGCCCGACCTCTAAATCCTAACCTTATGTTCAATTATAAACTACATCTAATCCTAATTGGCTTTTATGTTTAGAATTATATGCAAAACTAAATCAATTAGGCTCTAGAAATAAATATATAAATTCTAATATAAAGTTAAAATTTGATAAAACAAACATGAATTCTAATATCAAACTCCAAATAAATTATATAACATGCAACAAAGAAACCCAAAAAAGAAAAGAAACTATAGTAGCTAAATATACAAATAAAATAGTAATTAAAAGACATTGACACGTAGAAATTAATATCTAAAACTAAAGAAGCATACCTTGCTAAAAAACTTTTTTATTTCGATAAGATCAAACCTAGCTCAGAAAACCTTAAATTAAAAGAACACAATTTAAATAGATTAGTAAACCCAATGGCCAAATAAAGAAAATATGTAAGAGGGAAAATCCTAAAATTATATTAAAAACATCACTAATTATTTTAAAAACTCCAAGCGACGAAAAATGGCAACCCCCAACTCAACAACATCTTTGCTAAAGAATGCGTACTATGACACATCTCCAAACCTACAATTTAAAAAAAAAAAAACCTCCATATATAAGAAAGACATTTAATGAAATTAATTATTCCCAATGAGAAAAATACACACACAGCCTTGCATGCTTATATACATATAGGGCAGGACAATAGCTAATCATAGCCTTGCTCTCAAGCCATTTTTGAATTCAAACATGTTCCAATTTTCTCTAACAAAATTAAAAATATTTTGCTCAAATCCACATCATAAAACACAAATAAGTCATTCTATCCACTACAGTGACAATTTGTGAATGCAATATTATACAAAATATGAATGGTTTTGATTCATGGGCAACTAAACAGGCCTAAGAGATGTGCCTAATGAGGGAAACATGCAAAGAAGAATCCATTATCAGGTCTAATGCTATTTGCCTTAGTCAAATAGTTCGATAGTCAATAGATTCATAATTTCTCTACAACTAAAAGTAGTGGCTTATAGGTATTTATCATGACCAACTCTAGGACGTGACAGAGACTAATTTTATAATAAAAGGCTTGCATTTCTTCTCAGCATCAAAACAAAGGTTATTGTTTCAAATTTGTTGTTAATATAACACCATGGTATCATCCAAACTCACTCAAGCCCCTAACAGGTGGATTTCACACAAGTTAGGAGAAGTGTTCAGTTGGTGAATGGTTTATATATAGGCTCTATAAAGTTAGAGGAAGCACTAAACATCATATACCTGTATTCATAAAAAGCAAGGACTTCACATAGCGTGAAAATACCAGAATTGTTATTTTCAAGAGAAATACCTGAAAACTCCTGAATAACAATAAAAAATTAAGCTATAATCAAATTAAGTAATAGAACTTTGACTAAAACAATCAAATCAGGAAGGAGTAAAATAAAAACCAGATAATGATTCATAGATATAAAACCAAATCGCCCAGATTATAAACCAACCAATCAAATCTTCATTAATTTTGACCCTTTTTTTCAAGTAGAGAAACCCCCTGATAGGATTAAAATCAAAAGCACATTAAATTATCAAGTAGATTATAAAGTTAGCCTAAAAAACACAAAACCCCTTAGTAACAATCGGAAATTAAGCAAAAATTGAAATTAGTAAATATATCTTTGACTAAAAAAATCAAAACAGGAAGGAGGAAAACAAAAATCAGATAATAAGTCATAGATTAAAACCCAAATTGCCCAACAAAAACAATGAAATTTCCCATTTTTTAATCAAATGAAAGCAAACCCAGATTATAAATCAGTCAGGACTGCCCAAATTTTGATCGCCTAAACACAATAAACCTAAAAACCCTAGAATATGAAACTAAGATCAAAAATCGAAAAACAGAAGGAAAATAATAGAAAGATTCAGAGAGAGAGAGAGTAGAAACATTGTGGATTTGAAATATCTTTTCCCTTCATGGCCTATGTTTGCTCCACTACCTTCTTGTCTAATAACCCAGATATCAAGCCAAATAAATAAAAATAAAAAACAAAATAGAATAGAACAGAACATGAAACTGAAACTTACCGACAACTGTGTGGAACCGGAAGATGGAGGGAGATCGATCTAACAGTAGTGAAGAGGCCTCCCTCAGGTTTCTCTCTCCACAACTCTCTGCATCTTCTCAGATTTCTGAGTGTTTCACGGTCAAAGCTCTCTATTCTTTATAGCTCTCTCTCTAGTCGTTTTTTTATTTTATATAGAGAAGCAGAGCATCGGGTTTAGGGTTTAGAAAAGTTTTATTTTTATTATTATTTTTTTATATAGAGAAGTAGTGCATCGGGTTTAGGGTTTAAAAAAGTTTTATTTTTATTATTATTTTTTTAATATTGTGTTGACGTGGAAAATTGTAGAAGCTCCAAAAGCTTCGGTTTTATATATATATATATATATATATATATATATAGACTAAAATATGATGTTTATAAATTAAATACCCACAAGCTGTTTGAAGCTCACACATTCCATGATAGTCAGATCACAACATTACAGACAGCTTATATAAAAAATTAAAAAAAAAAAAATCAGATCTAATGATTAATGAGACTTGAGACTTGAGTTGATACCTGATCTTGAGACTTGAGTTGACTCAGTTGAGTTGAGACTTGAGAGTGGGTTGCCAGGTCGGTGAGGTTGTGAGTGAGTTGAGAGTGAGATTGTGACGTGTGAGTGTGAGATTGTGTGAGAGATGGGAGACGGACTGACGGAGAGCAGAGGCCAGAGGCAGAGAGCTGTGGAGCACAGAGACCAGAGACAGAGAGGGAGAGAGAGCTGAAGATGAGAATGAGAGAATGAATGGGTGAGAAGTGAGAACTAAGATAGAGATAGGGTTTTGTTATTTTTTCCCAAACAGTGCGTTTTGCAACCATTTTTTTTTTTTTGAATTTGAATTTGAATTTCGGCCTGAATCGGCCGGTTCGGCGCCGGTTTCGGTGGTTGAGGCCGATACGGGCCGATTCGGCCCGTATCTACGCGAATCAACCCGATTCCGCACTCGTCGGCCCGACTCTGCGCCGTGGCGGCGCGAATAGGCGAGTACTGCACTGAAAAAAAGAAAAAAGGGGCACGGACTGACGCGCAGGCAGCGGCGTCGCCCACCGCACCCCGCGTCAGGTCGCGTCGGACGCGAGTTCGGCGTCCGAAATGCCGCGTCGGTGCTAACTATCCTTTCAGTAAAATAATCACGAATGAAAAGTAGCAAGTTGTATGAATTATTGTATCCTTAATTTCCACAATCCTAACTGGTGCCCATCATTTTTTCTACAGCAATAAAAGTCTTACATTCACATGAGTCATAACATTTTTCATTTTCATTTTTGAGTTGGGCACTGTATTTTCCAATTTCGAGTAAGGAGCTCTATTTCAAGAAGTCAATCCCTTATCAGAAGTTGTAGTCCAGCGGTACAATATATTTTGGATACAGTTAATTCTTGTATACCGATTCGGGTTTATCGCAATTATTTTATATATATATATATATATATATACTTATTATTTATTTAGAATTATTTATAAATCTATATAAGAATCCTTAAATTTATAATAGTATATTTCTCTAATTTAATTGCTTGTTTTTAATATGATTATTTCTTGCTCAAATATCAGCCTATTAAGAGCATCTCCAATGGTGTAGTTAAACTTACAATTCTCTCTATAAGAGCATTCTCATCAACAATTCTAAAAAATTTAGCATTTACCACCTTAAAACCCAATTTTATAACATATAACACACCACTTTACAACACCATTTCCATCAAAACTTTTATTTTTTTTAACATTCTATTTAAATATTATTTCTTTATCATTTTTTATTTTTCCTTCCCTCTCCTTTGTCTCTCTCTTTCTCAACCCAATTATTCTCAACACCGCTAGCCACTGCATCCACCCACCATTGCCGCCATCAGCCACCTGCCAGATCCACCGCAACCACAAACAACAACGAGAGAGAAAAAAAAAAAAAAAAAAAAAAAAAAAAAAAAAAAAAAAAAAACCTCCACATCCACATCCATCGTCAGACCAAAAAAAAATCAACAGCAATTGGACCAAATCACCGCCAACCACAGCAAGAAAAAAAGGAAAAAAACCCACAAACCACAACCAAATCGGACCACAACCCACAGCAAAAAAAACCCACAAACCAAATCAACCAAATCGGACCACTACTCCTTCGATCCACGCTCCGACCCGTGCTCCATGGTTGACCACCAAGCTCCGTCTGAACATCAACGCCACCAAACCCAGATTGATTACCCTCTCCATAGTAATCCAACAAAGTCTCACCATCTCCATAGTAATCCAACAAAGAAATAACAAAAAGAAACAAAACCCAGAATGATTACCAGAGTCCGGTGAACGCCGAGCCGGAGCTTAACGAAACCCATTGACGGCCCGGAATGCCGCTTCATCATTTCGGCATGGATTTCCGCCTCCGACATCTTCAACAAATCGGAAGGCAGGAGATCGGAGTCACCAGAGTCAAATCACAAACCCATATTTGAAGAAATTTCTCACCGGAGTCTCAGATTCTAGCTCAGTGAGAAGTAGAGAGAAAGAGAGAAAAGATAGAGAGAGTAAGAGTGAGAAAGGAGTCTGAGTTTCAGTCTGAGGAGAGAGAGAATTAAAAGTATTAAAAAATGATAGCATTGTGCTACAATGCGGTCTCAAAAATGAGATCGCACTGTAGTAGTATTGCAAAATTTTTAGTATATACAATCTTTGATGGAGTAGGATTTTGGGTTAGAAATGCTAAAAAAAAGCATCTTTTAGCATATATACTCCTTAATAAGAATGCTCTAATAGAGAATGAAACCCAAAAAAAGCTCTCTAGTGGATTCTCTAAATCCTTATTTTTTTTTGGCTTATGACTAGTAGCTCATCAATACTTTTTTTTTTTGGCTTTGTTGAGCCAAAATTCACTATTCTATATACAATTTTTTTAGGTTGATTTTTTGTATTTTTTTTTCTTTACACACAATTTTAAGTAAAAACACATAGTTTTGCACACAAAAACTTAGGAAAAAAACATTTTTCCTACTACTCATAATTTGTTGTGAAAATGTCATGGACATAGTATTTTTTTGTGTGAAAAATGTAAAGACATCTTGATGTTGTCATAATATTTTCAAAACTACTGAGCTATCAATTCTTTACAAGTTAAAATAAAATATAACAAAATTATAAAGGTATTATGAAAATGTTGCGTCATTCTGTTGTGTTTTTAGAAATTTTTTGTTGGTTTAATCAACCTTGTTGAGCCAAAATTCACTATTCCACATACAAATTTTTTGGGTTGATTTTTTGTATATTTTTTCTTTACACACTATTTTAAATAAAAAAACATACTTTTGCACACAAAAACAAAAACAAAAACTTAGGAAAAAAACATTTTTCATCCTTTATGGTTGGAGATGTCTACAATTCTTCCTTAAACTTTAAAATCATGCAATTTTTTCTTTAATATTTTGGAAAATAGCAAATATATCATATTGTTATACTCTCAATTAAACCCAAATGAAAGTTTATGATTCTTAAAATATTTTATTGTGTAATGTCTAAATTACTCCTGCTAAATTTTAACGTCCTAAAAATTTTCTTTACGTATTTTGAGTTTTAAATGATAAAAATTCTTAGAAAGTTAGAATGATGATATTCAATTACACAAGCTTTTTGTTATCTTTTTTTTTTTTTTTTTTAGCAAAACTCAGTTGTTTATTGTTGGAAGATGATGATATTTGTGATTGATCAAAATTTTTAAATGAATAAGATTAACTTTTTTCGACATAATTATCAAAATTTTTAAAATTATTGTCTCTTTTGATTAATGTAAATCTCTATATATTTTAAAAATCAAATAATTCATATTTTTGTTTTGTAATACAAATAGAATCTAGAATTGACCTTAATTATTATAGTACTTTTTTTTCACGACAATCACGTGCGTTGCACACCGTAACTAGTAAATATATAAGTGGCCCTCCATTTCTATTTTTGCTTTAAACCCCAAATGTATTAAGCCCCCAGCATATATTTGTAAACAATTTTAGAAATTTTTTTAAAGAAAAAGTGATTAATTTTTTGACTATTTTTTTAATTTTTCATAAAAAAATTTGTAAAATTAATTATTAATATATATTCCGGCATACATTAATCGGAAGATATTTATTATTATTTTTTAGAGAGAATTTCAACATATGGCATCTGCTCTTGATAATAGCTATTTATTATCAAACCAAGACAAGAATCAGTTTTGGTGTAGGCAGGAATTGAACCTCAAATCTCTTATATAACTATCAGAAACTTTACCAATTGAGCTAACTGAAACTCACTAGATATATTTATTATTAAAAATATGAGTAGGGCTAAAATTAAAAAATATTTATCTTGTGTATTTACTTGACAAATGATGCTAGCAGCATTGATGTGACAAGAGACAAAACCTCAAAAGAAGAGCAAGAAAGCTCTCCAGCTATTGTATATCAAGTGACTGGCTTGTATTGTCTTATTCACAAGTCCAAAAAATGAAGTAAATCAGCCATTTCGCTTCACCTTAAAGAAGAAGAATGGATCGAATGGGAGCCTTGAATGTTAGTTTGCTCACCTTTTGAAAGAGTTTGCACTCTCTGATAGAGGACTGCCGTAGGTAGTGGCCCAGAAACTCGTTGATCCGACTTAGATCTCGTCTGATAGAGGACTGGCTAGTGAAGAAATTGGTGGTGGGCAAAGTTCAATTTAATGCAGCAGCAGCAGCTGGGAATGGACAAGTCACGGATGGAAAAATTCTGATAACACAATTTTGTGCACAACTTGCTCACGTAACAAGTTGTGGTTGGTGGAAGAGTAATGATGGGTCACTCTTTTATTAACCACAACTTGCCACCTGGTCACGTTATATACAAAATTGTGCACAGAATTGTGGCATTAGAACCACTCGTCATGGATGTCTCAGAATTCAGAAAAATTCAGACTTGCCCACCTGATGCACGGATTGGGAGTGTCTTTTCTGGAACCCAACTTCTTAACACAATCATGCGCAAACCAAGTCCAAAATATGATTTTTTTTATTCCCCAATTCGATTCGAAGTGAAGAAAGTTGAACCTAAAAGCATTTGCATTTTAAACTAGAAAAAGCGCTATATTTTGCACAACCAACTCCCACAATCTCTCGCATTAGTTTATATATAATTGTGTAAAATTAATTCACAATATCATTTTGCATTTGTTTTATTTTTTTATACATGTTTCAATGATAAAAAAAGTGAGTGAAAGATGATTATTGTATAAAGACAATTAAAATTAATAAAATTTTATATGTCAAAAAAAATTTATTATTAAAAAAATATGAGTAGGGCTGAAAAAAAAAAAAACCAGTATCTTCTGTATGTACTTGGCAAAAGATTGTAGCAGCATTACATCATGTGATTACGTGACTGGCTTGTTTTGTCTTATTACCAAGTCTAAAATATAAAGTAAAATGGATTTTGTTTATGTGTGCCTAAGCTATCTGTTTTTAAAAATATATTATCATAAATTGAAAAAGTATTAAAATTTTTTAATTTTTGAAAAAATATTTTTAAAAATAAATAAATTAATGTATGTCCTTAAAGCATACATTAACCTGACCTAAGTAAAATAAGTTTAAAATATAAAGTAAAATATTAAGACTTATTGACTAAAAGTCTGAGTGACTGACAGTAACTAGAGGACCAGAAACAAGTGAAAGCTTCCGTTGGGTTGACTTGAGGAAGGATGATGGAAAATAGGAGAGAAAGCGTTTATTTAGATTGTTTTTTTTTTGGGGGGGGGGGGGGGGGGGGGGGGGGGGGTTGTGTGGGGGACATTAAGGGGAAAGAATTTGGTGTGGTTTTCCTAAACCCACAAAAAAATCAACAATCCTATGAAAAGAAAACTAGATTGGCACAGGACAAAGGGAAAATTACTCATCTACCTGTTGGTTGTTTAATTGTTTTGTTTTGATTTTTTCATATCAAACGGTAGTTTTATTTATTTATTTTTCTTTTGTCAGATATTTTATTAGTTGTATTAGTTGGTAAATTTGTAGTAATTAAAAATTTTACTTTATAAAATATTAAAAAAACTTGTTTTCTTTTTATGTAATAAGGTCGTAAATATAAATTTATACAATTTACTGTTTTTATCCTCTAATTTTTTTATAGCTTTATTTTTTAGTCATTCTAACCAAACACATGTGAAAAATTGAATCATTATATTCTTCCACTTTTTCAACTTTTCACTATTTTTTTTATTTATCTTTTTTACTAATTTATCAAATAACTTATTGAATTAGTATTAATACAAAGAATAAAATTTAACCCGTATAGATATACTTATATGTTATTAAAATATGAATTTTATTAACATATATTCATATAGAAAAGACATTAACTTTATTTATCTATTTTTCAATTTTTTATAAAATTGATAATTACTATGTTCTAGCATATATTAACGGACCCTTAAAATATTTATTATTAAAAATATATGAGTAGGGCTGATAATTAAAACAGTTTCTTCTATGTGTAGTTGGCAAAAGATTGTAGCAGCACTGATTTGATAAGAGTGGAAGCCTCAAAAGAAGAGCAAGAAGCTCTCCTACTATTGTACATGAGAGCCACACCCATTGTACATCATGTGACTGGCTTGTATTGTCTTATTCACAAGTCCAAAAAATGAAATAAAAATTAAAGGCGAACCGGGGCTTGGCTCAATTGACAAAGGTTGTATACTTCATCTAACCCATTTAGGTTTGAATCTAATTATTAGCAGTAATATGTTAGTAAGAATTTATAAGGGTCCGTTTGGTTGGAGGGGTAAAAAAGTAGGAGGATGAAAAATTGTGAGAGGATAAAAAAATGGGAGGATAGAAAATATTTAGTTTTCCCTGTGTTTGGTTGGAGGGGCGGAAAAGTAAGAGGGTGAAAAACTCTTTTGTTTGGTTAGAGAGAAAAAGGGAAGGATGGAAAATATAATTTATATAAATTGACTATTATACACTTGTTACATAATAGCTAAGAAATAGATTTATTTGTATTTATTAAATAATATAAAATTTACCACATTATATATATAAATTTATGTTATTATTTTTATTATTATAATGTAAAAATTACAATAATGTATCAAGTCATGTTGAAAAAAAAAAGAAAAAAAAAAAAGAGAGAGAGAAGAGAACTTGGACCGCTGGATGTTAGTGTGCTGTGAAGGTAAGATGAAAAGAGGCAAAAGTGATAAGAGCAACCACATCAGTCTATTTAAAAAATTACGTCTATTTTACACAATTTTTTTATTTATTTTACACCGTCATTTTTACAAAACACTCACATCAATTTATCTATTATACACACTTTTTTTTATTAAAATAATATTTTCCTCCTTTTTTTCTGATACATAATAACACCTTATCTCTATCTCCTCTTATCTCTATCTCCGCAATAACACTCCTTGTCTCTATCTCCGCCTTTTTTTTTTTTTTTTTGTGAGGAGTTGGGTTGGATGGCCAGATGGAATTTGGACCAAAGTTTTTGGATGAACATGGGTTTGTCAAAAATAAAATGATATCTGGGTGTTTTCTTTTTTTCTTTTCCATTGGCTTTTGATTGAAAATTCTGGCCCAGGCTCGGGAGAAATTGTGAAGTGAACGAAAGTGCTGTGACTTGTGATTGTAAGAAAAGGGTGATTGACGGTAAAAATTTCGTTTTTTTTTTTTTTTGAGAATCTTTTTCTTTCCTCCTCTTCTTTTACAATTTGAGTTTTATGCTTTTATTATAGATGATGATTTTGGGTTGGGTTTGATTAAGGGCAGTGATTTTGAGTTGGATTTTCTAATTGCTTTTTCGTTAATTTTGGGTTAATTTTCTGTTGATTTTGGGTTAATTTTTTGTGCTAGGTTGCGGTGTTTGGTGGTGGTGCTGGGTTTGGTGGTTGGGTGGTTATTTTCTGCTTCCTTCTTCTTATTCTGCCGCGCTAGGTTGTTGTAGACGTTGGAGAGGGCATTTTTGTAAAAGTGCTGTGAGAGCACTTTCTCTCCGGCGTTTTCCTCCCGATTTGGGAGGATGAATTTTGTGGGCTCGGGAGAGAAAATTTTCTCCCGGGTTTTCCTTCCTCTCCATTTTTCTTCTTTTGCCAAACAATGAAAAACACTGTTTTCCATCCTATTTTCCTTCTTATATTTTCCATCCCCCTAAATTCACCCCAACCAAACACAGTGTAAGGGTTGGTTGCATTTAAAAAGGATGTGCTATACTACTACCTTTTATTATATACCTTAAGCAGGGATAGATCTAGGATTTTAAGTTAATGAGGTCGGAGTATAAAAAAAAAAAAAAAAAAATTTAAGTAGGCATCCATATAGTATTAAAAAATATAAATACAAAAAAATTATTATTTCTAAATACATTAAGATGAAATCATCTACCAACAAAAAAAATAACAAAAAAAAAAAAATTGTTTTTTTTTAATACTAGGTTTGAGAGGATTTTTTTTTTTTTTTTGGTTGAAATCAGAACATTTATAGTGATAGTGCTAAATATTTTAGCTTTTAGCACCTCAAAAAACTAATTCATCTATTTTACCACATCACTTTACAATATATATCTAATATCAAATGTTCTTTTTTTTTTGTCACTTCATTTAAAATAATATAAACATCTCATTAAAATTATAAATAAAGAAAGAAAATTTGAGTTTTTTAATCGAAAAAATATATATAATCTTAATAAAATATTGTATTTTATTTTTAAAAATTTGCTACAGTCAATTGGTATTTATACTAGTTTACTATAGATGCAAAAAATTTAGATTTAGCTTCTTTAATAACACATGAGTTTTTGATTTTTTGGTGGTAAAATAGTTCTTTTTTGCTAAAATACAATCACCATTATGAATTTTTTTATTATTTTTGGGTTGGATAGTTGCTATTTACCTATTTGGGTTAGGCTAGTTAGGCTGGTGGGGAGAAGGAGGGTCGATGGTTTTTGAATGGGATCCAACTATAAATTGAAATATTTAAATAAAAAAAATTGGACGCAGGGGGGCCGGGCCCTCGCCTAGGTCCGTCCTTGACCTTTACATATGCTTGAAATGCACTAAAATCTTGATTTTCAAGGACCAAAATGGGTATTTATCCCTAATTTAAAAACTATGAATCTGTTTGGATACAACTTATTTAGCAATCTGTTATTCTTTTGAAACTATTTAGCAATCTATCATGTTTTCAAACTCAATTTTAGCAAATTCGAATTCTAAAAAGAATTTTATGGGGTGTTTGGTAGAGTAGTTTGAAATTGGATTTTTGTAGTTTGAGATGAGATTTTTGTAGTTTTTTGAAATACGTGTGAGTGAAAAAATGTATAAAAATATGTGAAAGTGTGTTTGAAATGTGAAAAATGTTGCTCAAGTAAAGCTACCAAACGGGCCCTATATCATTAAAATCAAGTTTCATATAATTTGTGCCAAAGTGGAAGTCGCCGATATGGTTTTTTAATTTTTTAATTTTTTTAAAAAAAAACCACATAAAACTTGATTTTAGTAGCATTGAGTTCTGAACACTTTTTCAAATACTTTTTGACCAGTGTCTATAGCATTTGTGCAACAGTCATGCAGTGTCCTTTATATGTCCTCTAGGTCAGATAAAAGCTAAGAGCATTCTTATCAAGGATTGCAAAAAATTTAGCATTTACCATCTCAAATCCCAATTTTATAACATATAACACCCCACTTTACAACATCCTTTCTATCAAAACTTCTATTTTTTTAACACTTCATTTAAATATTCTTTCTTTATCAATTTTTTATTCTTTTTTATTTTTCCAGTCTCTTTCTCTGAGACTCTCTCCTCTGTCTCTCTTTCACACCCCAGCGCCACCGGCCACCATATTCACCCACCCATTTCACAACCACCATATCTACCCACCATCGCCGCAACCACAAACAACAATAAAAAAAAAAAAAAAAAAAAAAAAAAAAAAAAAAACCTCCACATCCAAAGCCACAAAATCAAAGAATCATCCAAATCAAAGAATCACAAAATCACAACAAAGACCCAAAACAACCCCGATCACTCACCACCACCAACCACAGCAGAAGAAAAAAAAAAAAAAAAAACCTCCATCGTCGCCGCCACCAGCAAACCCACTAGCAGACCCATCACGCTGAACCAAATCCATAGCCACTGCCCACACCCACTGCTACTAGCCACCACTGCCCACACTCACACCCACTATCACCACCACCCAACCTCTAACCACCAAAATTACAAACAAAAATAAACCCACAGTCACCACCAGCCAACCCAACCCAGCAAACCCCTAGCACCACTAGCCACCACCCCCCACCCACCTACCACCACCATAAACCCCAACCCAAAATCAACCCACCATTAGTCACCACCACTACAAACCGCACCCACCCACCATTAACCACAAAAAACCAAAACCCACTCACCCATCCACCTGCCACCACCGTAAACCCCTACCCAAAATCAACCCACCACTAGCCACAACCACCACAAACCAAACCCACCCACAAATAAACAAAACAAAACCACAACTTAGCCACCACCTTCAACCTTTCTCCTCCAAATCACAAAACAACTACCATCACAAACACAAAAGCCAGCCATCACAAAATTTCAGCCACCACCAAATCCAATCCACCGCCAAACTGTGAACCGTGACTCATCGTGACCGGCAACCCATAGTGCTGTCAACACACGGTGACTCACCCACGGGAAACCGATGAGAGAGAGGGACGAGCAAGAGACGGCAAGGGCGAGAGGGCTGGCGAGAGGAAGAAAGAGAGAGAACCAGTGAGAAAGAAAGAAAAAAAAGAGAGAGAAGAGGGAGACCGGTAAAAGGGAAGAAATGAAAAAAGAAGGTGAGAAGAAAAGAGAGCAGGCCCCACTTGAATAAACAAATAATATAACTTTTACCATTAGTGAACAGTGCGGTCTCAAATTTGAGACCGCACTGTTCATCAATGCCAAAAATTATGGCATTTACCATTCTTGATGGAAGTGCTTTTTTAGAGGTTAGGGGGTGTCAAAAACCAAATATTTGGCATTTGACACCCTTGATAAGAATGCTCTAAAAATGTAGCAGCATTAGCCTCAAAAGAAGAGCAAGAAAGCTTTCCTGCTATTGTACATCACGTGACTACGTGACTAGCTTGTATTGTCTTATTCACAAGTCCAAAAAATGAAGTAAAAATTTAAGGCCAATCGGGGCTTGGCTTAGCTGGTAATGCTTGGGCACCTTTTTCAACCTATTTAGGTTTGAGTCTTATTGTCAGCAAGAGTTCGTTGGTGGCATCCATTAGGTTTGGCTGCATCCAAAAAGGATGGGCTATACTACTACCATTTATAATATACCTTAACCAGGGACGTATCCAGGATTTTAAGTTAATGGGGTTAGAATAAAAAATAAAAAAATCTAAAATCTAAATAGGCATCCATATAGTATTAAAAAATTATAAATACAAAAAATTATTATTTCTAAATATATTAAGATGCGATCATCTACCAATAAAAACAAAAACAAAAAAAAAATATTTTGTTTTTTTTAATACTAGGCTAGCAATGATTTTTTTTTTTTTTGGTTGAAATTAGAGCATTTACAGTGGTGGTGCTAAAAATTTTAGCTTTTAGCACATCAAAAAGCTATTTCATCTATTTTACCACATCACTTTACAATATATACCCAATATCAAAAGTTCTATTTTTTTGTCACTTCATTTAAAATAATATAAAAAATTCATTAAAATTATAAATGAAGAAATAAAATTTCAGTTTTTTAATTAAAGAAAGATATATAATCTTAATAAAATAATGTATTTTATTTTTAACAACTTGCTACAGTCAACTGGTATTTATACCAGTTTACTGTAGTTGCAAAAAGTTTAGATTTAGCTTCTTCAATAACACATGATTTTTTTGGTTCTTTGGTGCTAAAATAGGCTTTCTTTTTACTAAAACATAATCACCATTGTGAATGTTTTTATAGTTTTTATTAAGTTTTTAGCACCTCAAAAAACTAATTCATCTATTTTACCACCTCACTTTACAATATATACACAATATCAAATGTTCTATTTTTTTGTCATTTCATTTAAAATAATATAAACAACTCATTAAAATTATAAATGAAGAAAGAAAATTAGAGTTTTTTAATTGAAAAAAGATATATAATCTTAATAAAATATTGTATTTTATTTTTAATAACTTACTACAGTCAACTAGTATTTATACTAGTTTACTGTAGTTGCAAAAAATTTAGATTTAGCTTCTTCAATAACACATAATTTTTTGGTTCTTTGATGGTAAAATAGTTTTTTTTTTTTTTTTACTAAAACATAATCACCATTGTGAATGTTTTTATAGTTTTTGTTAAGTTTTTGGGTTGGATAGTTGCTATTTGCCTATTTGGGTTAGGCTAGTTAGGCTGATGGGGAGAAGGAGGGTCAATGGTTTTTGAATGGGGCCCAACTACAAAAATGAAATATAAAAAAAAAATTAAAAAAAAAAAAAATATATATATATATATATATATGGACCCAAGGGGGCCCCGACCCTAACCTAGGTCCGTCCCTAACCTTAACACATGCTTGAAATGCACTAAAGTCTTGATTTTCAAGGACCAAAATGGGTATTTATCCCTAATTTAAAAACTATGTAGCAATATGTCCTTTTGAAATTATTTAGCAATCTGCCCATGTTTTCAAACTCGATTTTAGCAAATTCGAGTTCTATGAAGAACTTGATATCATTAAAATCGAGTTTCATATAATTTGTGCCAAAGTGGAAGTCGCTGATGTGGCTTTTTCATTAATAAAAAAACCACAAAAAACTTGATTTTAGTAGTATCGAGTTCTGTACAATTTTTCAAATACTTTTTGACTAGTGTCTATAGCATTTGTGCAACAATCATGCAGTGTCCTTGAATATATGTCCTCTAGGTCAGATAAAAGCTAATAAAATAGCTGCATTAATCAAAATTAGAGAAAATTACATTTTGCCCAACTACAGTTTGTTCGAAAAATACTTTGCCTACTTGTGATTTAAAAATTGGTATTTTACCCACATGAGGTATGCTCCGTTTGTCTCCCGTTACCCACCTCTATTAAAAACAAGAGTAAACTTGTATTTTTGCTATCCTTTTATGCTTCTCTCATTTCAAAACATAAAAAAATTAAAAAAAATTAAGAAAAAAGAAGATCTAAAAGCTAGATTTTGTAAAAGTAATGTAAGTACTCAAAAAATAAAGGTCCAAGCCCACTTGGATTAGTGGTACCTTGTCCTTCAAATCAAGCCAAACAATAGAATTTTTAGAGAGAGTGAGAAACAAGTCCAAGTGTAATACTACACTAAGCCCAAGCTTAAGGTCAAAGAGTCCATAGTAATAGATGGGTGTGAATTAAACAACGATTTAGGATAATATGCTCCTCGGGCAAGTCCAAGGACCAACTTCCAGTATATAAATTCAGTTTAAATTTTACACCAGACTATTCACCATTCTCTTTTCTATTCTAAAAGTCCTTAGAATGTTCATCCCCTTTTTTTGGGGGGTTCCCTTCCTTTTATATCCCCTTTCCATGCATCCCAGCCCTCCACTTGTACATCACAGGGCATTTTTTAGGATACTTATTCCATCAAAACTCTACTGAAGGTGGTAGAAAGGGTTGCTAGCTGTGAAGTTACTATTGAGGGGTCATTTTCATATAAATGCAGCTAATAAGGTTGGTGTAGGACATTGAATGCGGAGGTGGGAGGTATATCCATCTAGAAGCTTCCTCCCACCATCCTTGTCCCTATTGTTGTCTTTTCTCCTCTCCTTGGGTCCTCACAGGACACCAACTGTCCTGATTCTCGTACTCTCCTTGGGTGGGCGAAGTCCTCGAAGCTCGTTTAGCCCTTTGGGCCTGGACTAAGCAAGTTACTCCTCAGTCTGGTACTTCTCGGTCCTCGGACCCCACACAAATAACTTTACATTAGGTCACTATTACAGTTTATGTATCACTTTTTTGCTATATGAATTTGTAAATGTAATGCCGTCATTTTATCTCTTATGTAAGTTTTACAGTTATTGTAGTTTGTTTAATTTCTGAATCTTAACACCGAAAGCCTCTTGATAGTTTCCAAGTTAGATTACTGCTAACAATTGATATGGTTGGACTTTATTGTTTTGGACTTTGAACCACAATATGTTTCCTAGCATTATTCTCAAAATAATAATAATAATAATAATAATAATAATAATAATTGGTTGAATGCTAACTTGTGCTGCAGCGGCTGTACAATGTTTGAAGAGGAAGAGGCTATATGAACAGCAAATAGAGCAGCTTGGGAATTTCCAATTGCGAATCCATGATTATTCTACATGGTATTTTTTAATCAAAAAAGTCATATTAGTAACTTCCACGTATAACTTGATTTTAAAGATATTAACATTTTGTAAAAATGTTGTAAAATAGTTTGTGCTTGTAGCATTACTCTTTATATGAAAGTTGTGTCAAAACTTTCTTAAAATAGTTTTTTAACAATTGCTTTAAAGGCACCTGTTGACTGGCCCTAAAAAAAAAGTTAAGGTTTATTTTCTTCACGAATCAAGATGGACTAAAGGAGATGAAGTGTGTTTTTTATGTTGATCTTTTTTGAGAGAGTCATTGTCTCTCTTGGCAACATTTTTTTTTTTTTCACATTTTAGGTAAAAAAAAAAGTAGGAAAATTTTAAAATTTGATTTTCATGTTCAGGCTGAGACTGGTCATCTACTATATGTGTTTTTGAGAGATTGAAAATTATAAAATTTTCAAAAAGAGCAATATGAATGGTTACAAAAAAGAGTTCACATTCAAAAAGGGAGGATAATTTCTAAAAATAATTTCATTTATTGGATAATATTTGGGTCTTAATTTAAATTTCTACCATGTAAGACAAATAAATAATGCATTTTATTAGTTAATAGAGTCACCCTAATTAAAATTTTGGTGCTGTGATTATGTGAGTTAAATAATATATTTTATATTTTATTGGCTAGAAATGACCCTCTTCCACTTGAGGCTTTATTAGAGCATTCGCATCAGATATCTACAAACTATTCTATTTTACCATCTCAAAACCTACTTTATCATTTATACCATACAATTTTACAACATTCCCAACATCCCTTTTGAAATTGGAGTGTTGGCAGTTTTCATGACTGATTCTCTCGTTCTCTCTCGGGAAGAACAAGCTGAGCTTGCGCACAGTAACAAGAAAGTAAACAACGTCAATTACGCAGGCTACGGTGAAGGACAAGACTCAATGCCATTGTCTCCTAACCATAGCTATGGTCCTTGTAGCCGGGCTACTTCTTTTAAAGAAAAGCTCATAGGGGAGATTCTTGGTGCCTTTTCTCAGGCTTTTAACCTTGTGGATAGTATGGAAGATGAATCGGATTCAGATGAAGGAGAGGTGGAAGCTTTGCGAGAAGGGCTTGCTGCGGTGAAGTTCTCAAAGGACTTTAAACGGCATATCCGAAGGCCATGGGGTTGTGCTCTCATAATTAAGGTTTTTGGCCGCTCAGTGGGTTTTACTTTTCTCCACAATAGGCTATTGTCACTTTGGAAACCAGCTGGAAGGTTGGAATGTGTAGACCTGGGACATGGTTTTTTCCTTACCCGATTCTCATTGAGAGAAGATTATGATGCCATTCTCAAGAAAGGGCCATGGTTCATTGGTGAGCATTTTCTCTCCATAAGACCCTGGGAGCCTGACTTTTGACCGGCGATGACAAATGTTTCATCCATAGCTGTATGGATTAGGCTCAATGAGTTACCTATTGAATATTACAATGAGGAGGCCCTTGTGCAGATTGGAAATTCCATTGGTACTGTCCTAAGAATTGACACACATACCGCGTCTGAAACTCGTGGAAGGTTTGCGAAACTGTATGTGCAAATAGATGTTACTAAGCTGCTTGTTACAAGTATTTTTATTGGGAAGTTTGAACAATCGGTTTCGTATGAAGGGATCCACAAACTATGCTTTGATTATGGGAGAGTGGGACACCGAAGGGAAAATTGTCCGTTTACCATCCGACGAGACATACCTCCAAAGACATGGGGATGGAGGTAGAAGGTGAGGTGGCAGCGGGTTCATGCAGTTTGCGTGTTGCTGACGTGGGGAAAGACAAGGGGGGTCCCACAGGGAGCGTGCTGAATGCAGAGCATGAGGAGGCGTCTGAAGGGGCGTACGGTTCGTGGGTGGTGGTTGCTCGCAAGAAAACAAAAAATATCAGAAGTAGTGGAACGTCCTCACCTCAGGAATTTGTACCATCTCGTTAGGTGCAGGGGATGGCTGGGCTTGCGCCTAGGATCGTTGATGGGCCTGTGATATCTGAGCATAACAATGAAGTATTGAGGGAGGCTAAAAGGAAGCATTCAACGCCTAAAGTGATTAATGGGGCCCAATTGGGTAATGTTTTACGAGGCCTTAGGAATGTGTCTAACCACCAAGCCCAGCACGCATCAGTAGGTGGCCCATCACCTTCTGGGCTTAAGATAGCAGATAATCATAAAGGTAAAGACAAAGGGAATCCGAAAGCTACTAGTAAAGTCTCTGTGAAGGGAAAAAAAGATTTTGCCTGGGCTAGGTTGCACAAAGCTTGGTCTACAAGCGCCGTTGAAGGCTCTTCTCTTTCAGTTAGCTTGTTTGAAATTTCGCCTAGTAAAGAGACCCCTGTGCTCAGCGTTGATGGAGATCGGCACCAGAGAGATCTTTCCAAGTTTCAATTCTCCGCTAAGCTTCAATCAGAGATGGATACTGTGCTTCAATGGTGTGGCAGTAGAGATTCCAATGGCGTTTCGTGCGGAGAGCCAAGTGAATCCACCGTGGGCTGTGAGGTGTCTCAATCTGTGGGTAGAGATGGTTTGGTGATGGTTAATTCCGTTGATGAGAGTGAATGCAAGGAAAGGAGAGGCAACTCGGTGCGAAATGGACCTCTCGAAGTGCAGGCATGTGATGAAGGTCTTAAGAGCAGGGTAGACGAGGGGATAGAAGAAGCAGGCCAGATGGATTTTGAGGGTGGAGGCAATGCTAATGCTGCCTTTTAATTTTTGTCGTATCTCTGACCACTCTGTCATCATGAATGTGTTAATTTAGAATTGTAGGGGGGCTTTGAAGCCCAATTTCCAAGATCATATTAGAGAGTTGGTCCGTAACCATAATCCAGTGATTTTAGTTGTGATGAAGACTCACACTAGTGGGGTGAGAGCTAGGGAGATCACCGAAAGGCTCCCTTTTGAGAATGCTATCCATACAGACACCATTGGTCTTGCTGGGGGCCTGTGGATGCTGTGGAATTCGGAAAGGGTGGATGTCACACCTCTGTCTAGCACTGAGCAGGAGATTCATGCTGTTGTAAAGGTACCAAATTCTGACTCTAATTGGTTGTTCTCCGCCATTTATGCTAGCCTTAGGAGTGCTAAATGGCACATATTATGGAATAATTTAAGTGAGGTTGCCGAATTACATAATATGCCTTGGGTTCTTGCGGGGGATTTTAATGAGCTGCTTACGGGGGAAGATAAGTTTGGAGGTAGGCTGGTGAGTGTTAGCAGATCCTTATTATTCAAAGAGTGTTTGGATAAATGTAACATGATTGATATTGGTATTATTGGGGCTCGTTTTACTTGGACAAATAAAAGACCTCTTCAAACTCTCATTCAAGAACGGATAGATAGGTTTTTTTGTGAACCCAAGCTAGTGCTTATTGTTTCCTAATGCAAAAGTTGTACATCTCACTAGATGCCATTCAGACCACTGCCCCTTTTTGCTTGATATGCAGCCAAGAACTTTTGTAGGGAGGAAGAGGCCTTTTAGGTTTCAATCTTGTTGGTTGTCTGACCCCTCATTCCCAAGAGTTGTCTCCTAGGCGTGGCATCCTAATCCTTCGCTGGCTAAGGTAGTCAAGGTTTTCACTGAAGATGTAGCTAAGTGGAATAGATTGAACTTTGGAAATATTTTTGAAAAAAATAAAAAAAATTATGGCTAGGCTAAATGGCATCCAAAGGGTTTTGTCGGTTAGGCCTTCTAATTTTCTTCTTAGTCTAGAGAATGACTTGCAACGGAAGCTTGAAGTGGTGCTTACTCAAGAGGAGGAATTATGGGCCTTGAAGTCTCGAGTGAATTGGATGATCCAGGGAGACCGGAATACAGCTTTCTACCATGTCTCGACCCTTGTTAGAAGGAAAAGAAACCAGATTTTAGCTATCAAAGATCTAACTGGGGAATGGATCCATGAGGAGATGGGAATTAGGGAGTTCATCAGAAGGGGTTTTGAGGGAGTGTAGACTTCCTCGCATTTAAGTAGCTCTTGGCTTAACCCTCTAGTTTCCCAATGGCAAGCCAAGCTGTCAGAGGAAGAGAAGATGAGTATTAGTAGGGCTACTTCGGAGGAGGAGATAAAATCAGCCCTTTGGTCACTCAAACCTTTTAAAGCTCCTGGTTCTGATGGGCTGCATGCCGGATTCTTCCAAAGGTTCTGGTTGGTTGTGGGTAAATCGGTCTTTGAGGAAATTGGGAAAATTTTTTCGGAGAGGAAAATGCCGGAGTATTTGAATAGGACCCACATTACCCTCATTCCTAAGGTTCAAGGACCTGGAACTTTGAGTAATTATAGACCTATTAGTTTGTGTAACACTGTTTACAAGGTTGTCACAAAGATTATTGTTTCAAGGGTTAAGCCCTTCTTGGATAAGCTCATTTCCCCTCTTCAATCAGCTTTTGTGCTGGGAAGGAAAAGTGTTGATAATGCAATCATAGTTCAAGAAATCATTCATTCTCTTAGCAAAAAGAGAGGAAATGTGGGGTATATGGCCTTGAAGATTGATTTGGAAAAGGCATATGATAAACTTGAGTGGAGTTTCATAAAAGAAATGATGATTAGAGCTAACTTCCCAGAGGATCTAGTGGAGATAATTATGAGTTGTGTGTCTACTATTTCAACGGAAATTATGGTTAATGGGGAAGCTTTGGAGCCGATATACCCATCGAGGGAGATTAGGCAAGGTGACCCCCTTTCGTCGTACCTCTTCATCCTATGTATGGAGTTCCTTGGTTAGCTTATTCAAGAAAAATGCCATGCCAAGCTTTGGCAGCCGGTAAAGGTGTCCCAAAGTGGCTTGGCTTTTTCTCACATGTTTTTTTGCAGATGACTTACTTCTTTTTGCAAGAGCAGATGCAATTAATTGCTCCATAGTAAGAGCTGTGTTAGATGTTTTTTACAAGATTTCGGGGCAAACAGTGAGTAAAGCCAAGTCTAGAGTGTTTTTCTCGCCTAATGTGGATAAGGATAGCAGGGAATCCTTTTGTGATATTCTTGGGTTCCACTCTACCCCATTGCTTGGAAAATATCTTGGTTTCCCAATTAGACACACGGGCTCTTCTTCTCAAGACTTCAATTACATTCTTGATAGGGTGAAGAACAAACTAGAAGGATGGAAAGCTAACTTGCTCTCATTAGCTGGCTGTACGGTGCTCATCCAAGCATCCTCCTCTGCCATACCAACTTATGTCATGCAGTGTGCTCAGTTGCCGGTTAGAATTCTTGATGGTATTGATCGGGTAAACCGGAATTTCTTATGGGGTTCGTCAGAAGCCTCTAAGAAAGTTCATTGGGTTGGCTAGCACAAAGTGGTTAAATCTAAGGAGGAAAGGGGACTTGGGTTGCAGTCAGCAAAGGGTTGAAACAATGCTCTTCTTGCTAAGTTAAATTGGCGGTTTCACACGGAGAAAGATGCTTTGTGGTCCCAAGTGTTAAGGCAAAAATATTGCAACAGTAGAAGAGTGAATGCTCGAAATGGGTATAGGCTTCCATGTTCTCCGATTTGGAGAGCGATGAAGAGAGGAATGGACACTTTTAATAAAGGTGCAATGTAGACGATTGGGAGAGACAGTAGTTTAAACTTTTGGTTGGATTGTTGGATGGTTTAGGGGCCTTTGCGCAAGCTGATACAAGGTCCTTTAACCCGAGAGGCTACACATCTTAAGGTGAGAGACGTGTTGACAGATGCAGGTTGGCAATGGGGTCAGATTCCTTTTGAGCTCCCCTCTGACCTGAAGTCCTTGATCCAGGCGGTTCCGGTTTCAGCATTGAGTAGGGGAAGTGATAAGCTGGCTTGGGCAAGCAACCCGAGCGGATCTTTTGATTTAAAGAGTGCTTACTCTATGTCTTTGGTGGATGATAATAGTCCTCGGTTCAATTTGGGGTGGGTTTGGAAGCTGGAAACTCTTCCTAGAGTTAAATCTTTCATATGGCGATGTACTCATAACAGTGTAGGGGTGAAGGGTTGTTTGGTGAGAAGGGGTATGGGGGAAGATGATAGTTGTCCCATTTGCCAAGTGGAGTTAGAATCTATTTTGCATGCTCTTAGGGATTGTGCAAGGGTCAAGGACGTGTGGGTTCAGTTGGGGATTGGGTTGGAAAACCGAGAGTTTTGGAGTGATGATTTGCAGGAGTGGTTGAGGTCTAATGGGAAGGACAGCAGTAGCCGAGGGGGCTTTCAATGGAGGATTTTATTTCCTATTGCTATTTGGAGTATTTGGAAGTGCAGAAACTAGTATGTTTTCAACGGGAAAAGCCAAAATCCGAGGCTAGTTGTATACTTTCGTGCTTAAGCCTTTGAGTTTCTGTCTTATGCAATCTCGCCTGGACAGTTCGTGTGCAATGTGATTAAGAGGATTCGATGGGAGAGGCCTCCAATTGGTTGGAAGAAGCTTAACACTGATGGTTCTCGTTTGGGCAGCAATGGACGAGCTGGCTGTGGTGGCACCGTGAGAGATGAGCATGGGAGGTGGCTAGCTGGGTTCTTTAAGCATATTGGTTCAGCAAGTGCTTTTGTTGCTAAAATGCGGGGCCTTAGAGATGGTTTAATTCTGTGCAGCAACCTTAATATTCAATGTCTAATAGTTGAAGTAGATGCCAAAGCTCTTGTGGATGCGTTGCTTAACTCTGAGTATGTTAACATTGTAGTTTCTCCTTTATTGGATGATTGCAGGAATTTATTGAGCCGATTTCATCAGGTGCAGATCAGACATTGCTTCCGGCAAGCGAATCGTTGTGCTGACGTTATGGCTAGAATGGGTTCAGTTCATTTTTTAGATTTTTCTGTTTTTCATAGTCCGCTTGTGGACATTTTGGAAGCCTTTGAGGCTAATTTGAATGGCATGTATTTTGACAGGAGCTGTCCTGATTGTGCTGTAGTCCTCTAGTTTTGTTTAATGAATTGTCTTTTTTACCAAAAAAAAAAACTTTTATTTTCTTGTTCTACTCATTAAAATAATATTTCTACATAATAAAATAATATATCCCCCAATCACCATCATTTATTCTTTCTTTCTCATTTTTTCTGTTCAACAACCACAAATTTTACAGAAAACACCATCACAACATGCCCACCATCACTGCACTACACACACCTGACACCACCACCACCAGCAACCCATAATCTACCATCAACACCATAAAAAAAAAAAAAAAAAAACCACCTGCAGAAATCCACTGCCCAACGCCGATCACCCAAACACCGATCCCCACGCCGATTCGAACCCACGCAACCCACGGCAAACCCAAACAAAACCCACGGCAAACCCACAGCCTAATGCTGATCTCCATACCACACCCAAACCCAAACCGATCTGAACCCACGCAACCCACGACAAACCCACAGCCCAACGCCGATCTCCACGCCACACCCAAACACTGATCTCTGCACCAAACCCCATATGCCAATCTCTGCACCAAACCCCATATGCTGATCTCCACGCCACCACACTGATTTGAAGTTTTGGTGGCTATGGAGTTTTGAGTCTAAAGAGAGGGAGTGAGTGAGGACTGAAAGGAGAGAGAATCAGAGATTGAGAGACTGAATGAGAGACGTGAGATAGAGAGAGGAATTGACACAATAAAATATTAGTTTTTTGTTTTAGAATTGTGCTACAGTGCAATTCTAGAATTGCATTGTAGCACTATTGCAAAAAAATTTACAATAGTTGATTTTTAGAAGGCCTGATGGAGCTTGATTTTTGTGTGAAAATGGTAAAGCACTCCTACATATGGCATTTAGCATGCCTAGTGCGGATGCTCTTAGGCCATTGCTCAAATAGCTTAGTGGTTGGGCCGGCAGTTACGAGAGGAATTCTTTTGCTTTATTCAACAGAATATCACTATTTATTTTTCATTTAGTTTTTTATTCTTTTTTTTTAATGTATTTCAATAATAAAGGAAGATAGTGAATGATAATTATTGTGCGTAAAGAAAAAAAAACAATTTTAAACAATTTGATATTTTAATGAAATATAGTGTAAAATATATAATCTGATATGAGATTTTTTGAAAATTAACCATAAAAAAAAAGTGAGTTTTTATGCTAAAATAGACAAAAAAAAAAACAAAAAAAAAAAGATATGCGCCGTGAATGTTCTAATAAACTCACTTTGTGATAAACAAACTACCCAAATACTACAATGTAAGGCACCGTGAGTCCGTGACCAACCGAACAATACCACTACGCATAAAAATTGGACTATTGGAATATGTCGGATGAGTTTTTTTTTTAAATTTTAAATTTTAAATTTTTTTTTATGAACTGAAAATATTATTCCAACCAACAAACAGGAAGCTGCACAGCAGCAAAAGAAAAAGCTTCCTCCCTTTAAAATATCAGACAAACAGGGGGGCAATTACAAAAATCAAAAGAGCCAACAAACTTGGTCTTAAAGGACAATTTTGCTAAGCCATGGGCTGCTCTATTGGCCCCTCTTGGAATCCTATTAGTTGGGATTCGCTTATTTTACTAAAATTGAAAATTTTTTGTTGAAAATATTGTAGATAAAAGTAAAAGTTAGCAGAAATAGTATAATAAGACTCAAATAATATCAAAAAGTGCAGTAAAACTAATAAATAATAACAAAAATAAGCTAAATAGTAAAATAAGTTGGCAAAAATAATTTTGCCAAACCATCTCTAAATATAAATGTGAATGCTCCTAGATTTGTCTTTTGGACACGCTAAGAGCATCCCCATCAGTTCATGTATAGTCTTCTATTTTAGAAAAAAGTACAAATTTTACACATTTTGAACAAAAAAACACCCACATCAGTGAGTGTAAAAATGTGTAAAATTGTGTAAACATTTCCACGAGCTATAGTAACCGTGTATATTTACACGGTTACTGTAGCTCGTTTATAATTATTTTATTAATTTTTTCTCTCTCTTATCTCTGCTTCTTTTTTCCTTCTCTCTCACTCCTCACTCTCTGCTACAATGGGTCTGATCAACCTCTTCATCGGCCTCTTCTTTTCAACCTGCTTCAATGGGTCTAATCAACCTCTTTTTTTCTCATTCACTCTCTGTTGGTCCTCTTCGTCGGCGTCGACTTCGGCTTGAATGGGTCTGATCAACCTTTGCTCTGATCAACCTTGGGTTTCTGCTTGAATGGGTCTGGGTTTCGGCTTGATCAAGGTTTCACTCTCTGTTGGTCCTCTTTGTCGGCGTCGACTTCGGCTTGAACGGGTCTAATCAACCTTCGCTCCGATCAACCTTGGGTTTCTGCTTGAATGGGTCTGGGTTTCGGCTTGATCTGGGTTTCGGCTCCGATCAACCATGAGAATGAGAAACGAAAAAATCACAAAGCTTGGGTCTGAGAGATCTGGGTTTTGGCTTGATGGTGGCTGGGTGATGATGACGGTGGTTGGGTCTGAGAGAGAGAGGTAGTGAGAGAGAGAGGCCATGAGTGAGAAAATAATAAAAAATGTAAAAGAATAAATATTTTATTGAATAAATGTGTAAAATAGATAAACTGATGTGAGTATTTTGTAAAAATGAATGTGTAAAATAAAAAAAAAGTAAGTTTTTTCATGTAAAATAGACAAAAAATTTAAACGAACTAATTTGGTTGCTCTAAATATTTACTTTTGTTCTCTTTCAAGGGCTACACAATAGGACAACATTGAAAATTTGAATTCATTCCCTCTCATGGTGGATAACTGGAATCTATAGCAATGCAGGAATTAGGAAAGGAACAAAGCAAGGAAGTCAATTTCGTACCGTACCGGCCGGTACGGCCGGTATATATCGTACCGGTCAGTGCACCGGTACCGATAACCCTCTTGTTTCGTACCGGAAAAAATACCGGCCGTACCGGCCGCGTACCGGCTGTACCGGCGAAATCCGGCTGTTTCGGCCGGTAAATGGATACCGGGCCGAAACACAAAAAGTCTCATTTGTAAGGAAAGAAAACAGAGAAGAAGGAGAAAAGGAAGAAGACAACGACGAAGCGGGGGTGGCGCCGTGAAGCAACTGCTTCTTCTTCTTCTTCTTTCCTTTTTTTTCTTCTTCTTCTCTGTCGGTCTGTCCGTCTCCCTCTCTCTTTTTTTTTTTTGCTGAACCTTTTTTTCTTCTTCTTCTCTGTCGGTCTGTCCGTCTCCTTTTTTTCTTCTTCTTCTCTGTCGGTCTGTCCGTCTCCCTCTCTTTTTTTTTTTTTTTTTTTGCTGAACTTTGGTATGTATGTGGTCTGGTTTCTCACTTTCTCTTTCTTTGTTTTGTATTTGTTTTTGAAGTTTCCTAAGCTCTCCACGTGACTACAGTACACTGCCAAGCATTGGAAATATTGAAACCTTTTAATTTTTGGATAAAAGATAGCTCTCCACGTGAAAGGCTGAAAGCTCTCCATCACTTCTTTTCAGCTTTGGCCTTTGAGCCCAAATGATGTGACATAATGTACATGTATTGCCATATTGCCACAGTATTGTAACAAATTTATATTTAGAACAATGCTAATATTATAACATTTTAAACAATTTTTGTCATAATTTGTCATATACACTCACAATTTTTTTCCCCTCTCACAACTTATTATATAAGAAGTTGTAGTAAAAGTTAATAACTCCATAAAAAAAAAATATAAAAAGTTGCCAATGTGATATATTGAGTTATTAGAAATATAACTTTGTATATTGTATAAAATAGTAAAAAATAGCGGTAAATCCGAAACGGTACACCGGTATCCGAAATATATCGTACCGCTGGCCAAACCGGTACAGCCTCCGGTACGGTATTGACTTCCTTGGAACAAAGTGGGGCTAAACGATTCCTTGGAATCTTCCTTCTTTTTCTTTTACTTTACGAGTTGTGTGTCCTTAAATTAATTATTTATTTTAGATAAATTTTTATGAAAAATTAAAAAAAAGTTGTCAAAAAAGTTCCTAAAAAGTTTTCTAATACTTTTTCATTTTTTATAAATTTTTTTTAAAAATAAATTACCAATGTATGTCTTAAGGACACACGTTAATAAATTCCTTATTTTATTTATTATTTAAAGAGAAATGTAATTTTTTTTGCTGAGTAATTGACACAATGAGAGAAAGGTACTTGATGCCCAAATTTGTGAAGGGCATTTCTTAGTAATTGCGCTTTTTCATATATTGGAGAGGAGTTCTTATCTTTGCATCAAGATTACAAATGCAAAAGCAGATATTTGTTTTACCCAAAAAGATGTGTCTTTTCGATTAGTGGAAAAATTAAAGGAAAAAAAAAAAAAAAAAAACCTGCTAAATAGAGCAATCCTTTCTTCTTTAGGTAAAGTCAGACAAAGGAGACATTCTCCATCTTCAAAAAAATTATATACAACATATATAACAAAGTGGTTTTAATATACATATTGAATAACTTCTCTTTTCTTTTTCTTTTCCTGTAGAAACAAATGGAATGATGTGATTTCCATTAAAAAAAAAGAAAAAGAAAAAAGGAATGATGTGATGTGCTTATAACTTGTAGACATCTATCTAAAATTTACTTATTTTCACTATTAAGTTATAGTTATTAAACGTCTTTACCTTTTTTATTATTATTATTATTTGGTTTAAATAAAGTAACTCATACATAAGGGCGGAGCAACCTTATGGGGTGGGGGGCCAAAATTTTGAAAAAAATACATTTATTATTTCTTATAAAAATTCATTGTAAATTTTACATTCTTAGCTCCCCCCACAGGAAAAAAAATTTATATGAGTTTACTTTCAAAATAAAAAATGTGTTAATTTTTTTAAAAAAAAGAGGTTGCAGCAAATGTGATATCAAATATGAGAATAATACTATAAATATAAGTATAACATAGATACAATGTAAATGTATAATTTTCATTCTTTTTTTTTTTTTTTTTTTTTTTTTTTTTGTAAAAAACGATAATATTCATTCTTACGCCTATAAGTTGGTAGATATTTGTCTAAATTTTATTATATGCTTGTTAGGGAGATATAAGACTTTGGGAGACTCTAATTGAAGTTTTAATGTAATATATAAGAATGCAACTTAACTCAAAAGCTTAAATCTATATGTTTAGGCCAAAATCTCTTTCAAATGTGAATCATTGCTTTTTATTGTGTAGTTCAAGACCTATCCATTTGTACCACGAACAAGTCTTATTAGTTCCTCCTTATTTATGGGAACCTCATGTTGCATCAATCTTCTTTGGTTTAGCACTATTGGCAATACTATTTTGTTGAATAATTTTCCAAGATAATTTGTATGGCCTTTGTGGGCTTACATTGTGTGATACACACTTGTGTGGGATCAAAGAGAATTAACATTGGGTATGCAAAACCCAAAATTTATAAAAAAAAAAAAGAAAAAAAAGAAAAAAGAAAAAAAAGAAACATTTTGCATAACATTGTAGCAACAAAAGATTAAAAAGAAAAACATTAAAACACCCCCACACCATGACATGCATAATATTGTAGCAAATGCATTTTTGCTACTGTAATATCTAAATATAAATGTTACTGTAGCTAAAATGCAAAAATTTATTCCAATATTTTATTCACTCTTCTCTCTCTCACTTAGATCGGCAGTGGAATGGTCTTGGCGTTTTGTCTCGATGGGTCACGGTGTTAAGTCACTATGGGTCATGGCTAGCTTTGGGTCATGGTGGCAATTGTGGCTACAGTAGGGAGCATGAGGGTGGCCATGTAGTCATTGTTGATTCGATGATGGGTTTGTACCATGGAATTTGGGTTTGGTTGCTTCGATGGTGGCGTTAAGAAGGATGCTCTAGCCTTGGGTGGTTGATTTAAATATAAAAATTCATCAATCTAAATTAGAGGTGCAATAAAGAATTAAAAATCCACCAAAAGAATTAAGGCAATATATAATAGGTAAGTTACAGATTATTTATGCAAAGAAAACTAAGACAACTGAGGCCATTTGATTACAATGAATGTGGGAAAATATAAAAGCCATTTGGTTACAGGATTGGAAATTCCTAATACAGGATCACTAAGAGATTTTGCGAGAGGGAGTTATGCTGAACCAAGCCTACCTTCAAATGGAACTTGAACTCTTTTATATAGACTAGGAGGGGAGCTTAGGATCCTCTAGAAAGAGCTCTGAAGATTCCTGGAATTCTGGGGGGGGGGGGGGGGGTAATTTGCTTTTCTCTTGGGTGAAAACCTTTTCCACCGAAAGTAGATGGGACCCTCGAAAGCGCAGTGAAGCTGCGCGACTATTCATTTTTGTCCTTTTGTGTCGATTGGTACTGTTTTCGTCTTCTAGTGTCAGCTGATACTATTTATGAATCTTGTCTGCTGGAACTGTGCTGAATAGTGATCGAATCTAGAGCTGTTTGGAGCTATTCTGAGTAGTGACTGGTGCTACTAGAATAGCTTAGGGACTGTTCAAATTATGGCCCTTGTAAGGATCTTGAGAATCCTGTAAGGGATCAAATGGTTGGTGACTGGTAGATGCTTCAGAAGAGGCAGGAGAAGCCTTTTCATCTTCTTCTAATTGAGAAGCTTGGAGGAGCAACTGATCGACAAGATCTTTTAATTCTCTGCTAGATTTTCCGGTGACTGAGACGAATTCTAGGCTAAACTAAGACCTTGTCTTCTAGGTAATGGCTCTGTGGACTGGAGGAGGGAAATCTTTATTCAACTGATTGATGATTGGATCAATTTTGAGGCTATCCCACCATTTTATTGAGAATTCTCTATCTAACAGATTGTTGCTTATTGCATAGGGCCACATATTGATCCAATGGATTTTATACCTGATGGTCATATGCAAAATTTCTGGAAACTGGGAATTGTGATTGTTGACTTGTAATCTTGAGCTGAAATACCTGAGGGCATCCTGGAGAGGATTTGGGAAGATCTAAGGGATTGATCCAAACATTTCCCACAACTTTAGGAACCATGTCGAGATTTGACTGTTGAAATTTTTGTCAAACATTAAGAACCATGAATGATTAAAATTCTTATTATGATATAATAAAATCTTTTCAAAGGCGTCCATGTAGTCATAATAACTATATTGGATTTCTGAGCCTTCCATTGTTCTGAGATATATATATATATATATATATATATAGAGAGAGAGAGAGAGAGAGAGAGAGAGAGAGAGAGAGAGAGAGAGAGAGAGAGAGAGAGTATTCACCTTTTTTTCTTGTGACCAAAATATGGATTGAATGTAAGAGAAAATAACAAATTTTTATAGTAAATAAAATAGGAAAAAGAAAAGTCAATATAAATGGAAGATGAATAGATGGAGGAATTGTAAGGTTAAGGTATAGAATAGTGGGGTAAAAAAGTAAAAGTGAGGAAATGTTGGAAAAAGTGTAATTGTAAGGAGAAAAATTAATAAGGAGAAAAATAATTAAAAATGATTGAGAAAATATGGGAAATTGGTAGATGATGTGGCTTAATAGGAGTATAGTAATAATAAATGATACGTTTCAACTTTTAAATATAACTAGCCGCGAACCTGCGCGTTACGCGTGATAATTATTTTATGGTAGTTTTATTAAATTTTTTTTTTACAATTTAAACTAATCTAATAATGAGTAATGTATTTCATAATTATATTTTTATTTATTATAGGAAAAATCATAAATGTAATATAGAAACAATCCAAAACACCAAAAAAAAACGTAAACTTAAAAAAATTAATAAAACTTAACAATGATTAATTGAACCAATATTAGGATAAAATTTTGTTTTTGATAATCTATTAAGGTTATTTTCTTTGTAGAAATTATAATTTCGGCCACCCAAAACATATTATCAAATAAACAATTATTAGCAAAATCTAAGAATTAAATTTCTATACATGCATTGTTATAAAATAATAATAATTAAAATAAAATTGCAAAAGTTAAAATTTGTCACCTATCCGATTATTTTCATTTGGCTAACCTTTACTTTTCTTTAAATAAATGGCATTATAGAGTACTTTGCCCACTACAAAGGATTAGAAAATAAACAAAAATTAGTAAAGTCTCATAGTTTAACATCTAAATTGAGCACTATAAAAAATCATGCTATGTAACAGAATAATAGCAAATTATCCAAATCATGTCATGTAATAGAATAATATTATATTTTTATATGCTATATTTAATTCTTTACAACACAATAGGATAACATTTAACAATCAAAGAGAATAAAAAAATTAAAAAAAAAAAACAATTTAAAAAAAAAAAACTAAATCGCACTAACCCAAAATAGAGTTTTAAAGAATATAAAAAATTATCAACCTAAAGTAGAGACGCAAGAAAAATAAAAAAATCCACCAAAAAATTTAGAGAGAGAGAGAGAGAGAGAGAGAGAGGGAGAGAGAGAGGGAACCTTTTTTTTTTTTGTGAGGGAAAACTATGCATAGAATAAAAGAGATATATAGTGATAAATTTATAGTAAGAGGGTGTGAATAAGAAGAGACAAAAATAAAGGAAGATGAAGGGAAAGAGGAAGAATGATATTAATGTAGAGGGTAGTGGGGAGATGAAAAGGTAAGGGAGGGAGAAAGATTGAAGAAGTAGTGGGGAGATGAAATGGTAAGGGAGAGAGAAAGGTTGGAGAAATGTAATATTAAAAAAATAAATGTTAAAAACAATTATAGGAAAATTGGGGGGGGAAAAAAAACCCTGAAGCTTGAAAGGCTTCAACCTTTTTTGTCTTTTTTCTTTTTTCTTCCTTTAAGCTGAAAAGGCTCACATAAAACCCTAAAGCTGAACTGAAAAGACTTTGGGTTGGGCTTGATAATTGAACTAAATAAATAAGAGGTGGGCTAAATTAATTATACAAATTTATTATAGGGTGATAGTGGAAGTAAATAAACGAGTAGTGGGCTGGATTTATTATAGGGTAATAGTGGAAGTAAATAAATAATAGTGGGTTGCATTTATAAGTCTGAAAATTGTAAAAATCATTTTAAAATTGTAGGACGAATTATTTTTTTTTTTTAAATGACGTGACAGCTAATGTAACGCAACGTGAGAGCAGCAGCATTAAACGCTACACTTCAACTTTTAGTAATATATAGACTAGCTGCAAACCTGCGCGTTGCGCATAATAATTATTTTTATGGTAGTTTTATTAAATTTTTTTATACAATTTAAACTAATTTAATAAAGAGTAATGTATTTTGTAATTATATTTTTATTTATTATAATAATAATCATAAATGTAATATAGTAACAATCATAAATCATAAATTTAATAATTTTTGTCGTACTAAACTGAAAAAAAATACAATTTTTCTCAGAAATTCAAAAGACAAGTTAACAAAAATATATATTTTTTAATAAAAGTTATTTATAACATTTTGTGAATCATTAAAAAGAATATAAAATTTAGAAATTATTCTTTTAGTTTTAAACAAACTTTCTCGAACTTATTTTTTCTGCCTACAATCCAAAACACTGAAAAAAGTAACTAAAAAAATTAATAAAACTTAACTATGATTAATTAGACCAATTAGGAAAACAATTTGTTGTTTATAATCTACTAAGGTTATTTTCTTTGCAGAAATTGTAATTTCGTCCACCCAAAACATATTATCAAATAAAAAACTATCAGCAAAATTTAAGAATTAAATTCTATATATGCATTGTTATAAAATAATAATAATAATAATAATAATAATAATAATAATTAAAGTAAAATTGCGAAAGATAAAATTTGTCTCTCATCCAATAATTTTTGTTTAGCCAACCTTTGCTTTTCTCTAAATAAATGGCATTATAGAGTACTTCTAATACAATTATTAAAAGTACTTCATCCACCACAAAGGATTAAAAAATAAACAAAAATGATTAAAGTCTCATAGTTTAAATTAAATTATCCAAATCATGCTCTGTAGTAGAATAATATTATATTTTTATATTTAATCCTTTATAACGCAATAGGATAACATTTAACAATCAAAGAGAGAAAAAAAAAACACAACAATTAAAAAAAAAAACTGAATTGCACTAACCTAAAGTAGATTAAAGAATATAAAAAATTATCAACCTAAAGCGAAGATGCAAAAAAAAAAAAAAAAAAAAATCCACCCAAAAATTGTGTGTGTGTGTGTGAGAGAGAGAGAGAGAGAGAGAATCTTTTTTCTGTAAGGGAAAGCTATGCATAGAATGAAATAGATAATGACAAATTTATAGTAGGAGGTTGTGAATAAGAAGAGACAAAAATAGAGTAAGATGAAGGGAAAGATGAAAAATGATATTAATGTAGAGGGTAGTGGGGAGATGAGAAGGTGAGGGAAGGAGAAAGGTTGGAGAAGTAGTGGGGAGATGAAAAGGTGATCTGGAAATCTGGTTGAGTGTTTTACTCATAGCGTCGTTTCCCAGGCCGACTGAGGAAGAATTTCTATTTTTGCGCTCATAATGATAGTCTTCATCATATGAGAAAGACTTGTTAGGGGGAGTCCTCGATCTATGCCTATAGCTACCATCCTCTTCACCACTAGAAGAGAAGTCAAGATTGGATGGAGCTCGCCTTCGCCGCTCATGATGCAAGCTTCTCTTCAGATGATCAATCTCCTTCTGCATGTTTTTAACATTCTCCTGAAAGACGTGGTTTTTACCTTGAGCTTGGCTTTTACTAGTATGGGTAGTATGCATACTTCCCTCCTGGTCCCTTTGTCGTTCAAGATCACGGAAGTGATCTTGACGCTGAGATCCTATAGACTCTGCTTGGTGTGGACCTGAACCTACCATCGTTGAAAGTTGGATTCACTATAATACCAGCAATTCCACAGATGGCGCCAATTTTAAGGACCAGATTTAAATTCCTAGCCCAACACATGAATGGACTTAGGCCCAAAAAGCCCATGTAAAGTTGTGATTTACAATTACGTTTTATATTGGCTTTATTCCATGACAAAATGTGTTGTAATTACTTTAATTCATTTCCTTGTATTTTGTGGGATTTAATTGTATTGGGTTTAGTATCAAGTTGGTGAAGACTCAAACTTTATTGAAGATCAGTGGATCTCGCGGGTGTGTCGCTGGAAGCTAACCCGCGAAAGAGCCATGTGAGAAGCACATGACTGGAAGCTGAAGAGTCGTGCCAGGATGTCATTTTCGCAATTGTTTCGCGGGTAAGGCCTTCCTGCGAGACAGTCGCGAAACATTCTGCCTGGAGGTTTTTTAAGAGTGACTTTCTTACCCTTCACCCATACTATATATACCCTCATTACCCACAAATGTGATTTACAACTATGTTTTATATTGGCTTTATTCCATGACAAAATGTGTTGTAATTACTTTAATTCATTTCCTTGTATTTTGTGGGATTTAATTGTATTGGGTTTAGTATCAAGTTGGTGAAGACTCAAACTTTATTGAAGATCAGTGGATCTCGCGGGTGTGTCGCTGGAAGCTAACCCGCGAAAGAGCCATGTGAGAAGCACATGACTGGAAGCTGAAGAGTCGTGCCAGGATGTCATTTTCGCGATTGTCTCGCAAGTAAGGCCTTCCCGCGAGACAGTCGCGAAACATTCTGCCTGGAGGTTTTTTAAGAGTGACTTTCTTACCCTTCACCCATACTATATATACCCTCATTACCCACAAATATAGTAGAGGCTATTCAGAGAGAAAAACCCTAGATAGGTTTTCTAAAACACACACACCCATCTTTTGAGAGAGAGCTACTCCTCCTTAGTGAGAAATCATTGTAGCCTCTTCACCATCCCTCTCCCATTATCATACCTTGAGAGGAGATTTGTACCCAAACACAACCCACACCTATTCAGAGTGTAGAGAGTGTTTTGGAGTTGCTGGGAAGCATTGGAAGAAGCCAAGGATGGCAGATGCAACATGGAGCTTGTTGCGGGATCCGGAGAACTAGGACAAGACACGGTTCCGAGAAGCCTTGTTGGAGTAGGAGCTTGGAGGGCTTAGGTACATTGGGTAGATTAGGCTTGGAGGGTCTCTTGCTAACTAATGTATCCCAACTGATTGTCTAGTGGATCGATTTCCGCTTGGAGGGCGGCGGAGAGGTTTTTCGCCGAGTTCTTCAGTTTCCTCTTCGAAAACACGTCTCGGTGTTTTCTGTGTTTGCATCCTTCTTCCCTACTCTTGTTCATTTCATTATTACTGCCGTGTTGCTTTAATTATGGATTAGAGTAGTTGTCTTGCTTATATGCTTGTGTTTACACTATTCCGCACTTAGTATTAAGTTAGTGTAAAATCAACCAAGCCGTAATTTTAATTGGGGGTCTAAACAGCTCTTGTGTTTTCAACACGTTTTCGAGCTTTCAATTGGTATCAGAGCGGGTACACTTGCTGTGGTTTTAATACCTAAGTGTGATCCTTGACCCCTTGTGTGTTTTGCCATGGATAATGCTTTACATGCTTGTATGGATGTTGTTGATTGTAACATGTCATGTGTTTGTGAAAATGCCTCTTTGAGTATTTATCCTCATGATTGTGATGCCATGTTATATGAATCCATGGGTGTTGTTGACAAACTCTTGAAGAAAGAAGCTAAGAAGTTTCAAAAGAATTTGAGCAAGTTCATTTGTGAAAATGATGATTTGATTGCTAAGCTCAATGAATCCAATAAATTGGTTGAAAAGTATAAAAAGCTTGCTGAAAATTCTCTTGAAAAGCTGAAAGAGTTTGAGTGTTTGAATATGGACTTGGATGCTAAACTTGTTTTGTCTAACAAACTTGTTGATGATCTTAAATCTGAAAATGAATCTCTTAAGATGCATGCCAAGTGTTTGATTGCTGAACCTATTGTCAAAAATGATGAAAATATATGTTGCAATCATGTTGTGGTACCCGATTTTGTGCCTAATGTGTGTTTTGCCTCAAAGGACAAATCGGTGTACATTCCTCCACATAAAAGAAATCAAAAAGTGGAGAGAAAGGCTCTTAAGCCTAAGCCTCTGTTTAGGTCCAATCCTAGGGAATTGAGTGGATCTAAGTTTGTTCCAACTTGCCACCATTGCGGTGTGATTGGTCATATAAGGCCTCAATGTTCTAAGTTGAAGAGAGAACAAACCTAAGTTGCTAGATCCATTCCCAAAAAGCCTAATGGACCTAAATACATTGTTTGTCACCATTGTGGTGCCCTTGGTCATCTTAGACCTCATTGCTCTCAGTTTCAAGCTTTTAAAAGAATCAAAAGAAAAGAGAAACTTGAGCTTCTTGCAAGTTGTGCTAAAAATGATAAACCGGATTTGAGTGAAAATAACATGTTGTTAAAGAAAGTGTTTAATGCTCTTAACTCCTTGACTATGTGCATCTCCGGTTCTCATTCTCCCAACCCTCGTCTCACTTCTCTTGAGACACTCATTCCAAGCAATCATTCCGTTTGGATGAGGAAGGGTTCTTATGGATGAGCTTTTGCTCTTTTGGTCCTTGATCTAATTCTTTCGATCTTTGTTGGACCCTTCATGCATTGACTATCATATCTTCATGCATTTGTGCATTTTGCATTTATTTGTATGCATTGCTTTTGTTTTGATCTTACTTTTATGTCTTTGTTTTGTGTGAGTAAAAAATCCAAAACCACATAAAAAGTGAAAAATTCAAAAAGTTTGATCGTATATGTTTGAGCACATTTCACATGTGAGTTTGGCCTAGTACCTTCGTACTAATGGCGTTGTGCATTTACGAGCTTAGCTTGTTTTGTATGCACCTAGTTTATTGTGGGAGAAATCTTGAAAGTTATGTGTGACTGTTGTAAATAGATCTTCAAGCTTGTCATGAATGATTGGTCAATAGTCTTGTTGGTCTTGATACTTGCATAGACTTGTGTCTATATCTCTTCCCATTTTTTTTTTGTTTTTGCAAATAGAGCTTACCAAATGTAAATCTCCAAATGAAAAGAGATATTGAGCTGCAAAAGCCTGTCGCACATACTAGTATTTGACTAGGAAAAAGGGAAAGCGACTCTTTTTAATATGTTTTGTATGGTGCTTAAAAAGCCAAAGGCTAATCATCAATGTTGAAATATCATAAATTTCAAGCACCAATCTCAAAATGAGATGCTTTTGTCCAAACAAAATAAAATGAACCAATTGTTATGCCTTATGCAGAAGCCAAATGAAAAGCTTCTAAGTTATGTATTCAATGTGTGGGAGGTCATATATACTCATTTCTATAATGGAGATAGTCCACTTGATTTCGTATCAGTTGTGTATGACTCGATTGAATTGATCATTGAAGCTTCACTCTAGTCTAAGGACTATTCCACACTTGATCCTCACACACAACACACAAGACTTTTGTTCAATGAATGTCTATTTCATTTGTGTGATTGTACATGTTCAAATGTGATGTGTGTGTGCTCAACCATATGTGGATCAAACCAAAAAGATTTTTGTTCTTTTTGTTTGCTTTTGGAAGTGATTTGTATCATCCATGTTTTTCAAAGTTTTTCAAATTGTTTTTGTGTGAAAAACGTGTTTTCTGGGTGTTTTCGTGACTTATTTCATGTTTTAGTTCAGTCACGAGTGAAATGGTCCAATTCTCAAGTTTTCCAGTTTTGGACAGAGAGTTTCGCGGCTGTTTTTCGCGAGTAAAAACTTACTTGCGAGATACCAGCGAAATTTTCGCGGGATTCTAAGTAGCGAGATACCAGCGAAAATTTCCAGATCAGCTTTTTAAAGGGCATTTCGTGGGTCATTTGTTTTAAACACCTCTCATCTTCTCCCAAACACCTGTTTTAATGTTTCTACATCAAAACCCAACTAATTTCAAGTGTTTTACATTCTATAAACATCTCTAAGGTAATCTTTAACTCTTTTCATTGATTTTGATCCTTAGATTACGTTTTTGGGGGTTTTATGTTCATAGTTGGGATTTTCTCAAATTGGAGTTGGAAAACTTATTTTCTGTCAATTTTTTTATTGGGATTTGTTTTAAATGATAATTTGCTTTGGTTGTTGGCCCCTTCGTTAAATATTATCATGTATTTAGGCAAGATTTTCATATGTTCTTGCATTGTTTATCATACATGTGTAGTGTGTGCACTCCAAGTGTTTGATAAAATGCCCAAGTGGCATTTTCTCGTTGTTTTGGACTCCGATGAGTTCCAAATTTTGGGGATCACCATAATTATTCATGTTTATCATGTTTTGATATTTGGTGGTGTGTTTTGTACACTTTGCCCCTTGAGTGCCTTGCTCATGCATTGGTCATGCGTCTCACATGCACACTAGATGCACAGTAGCTGCACCTTGCTGCACACACTTGAACACTTGACATGTTTGAGCTTCTTTTTCTCATTCATCTTGCATCCCTCATGCATCATCTTAATATTTTCTTCTTTCCCTCCTTTCTCATGATTCATTTGTCTATTCGTGACAAAAAGGGGGAGAATATTCCGGAGAGTATACCGGTGTGTTTCGTCATTTCTATATGACTCATGTACACATTCTTAGGGGGAGAAATTCTACCTTGTGCACATTCGTAGGGGGAGATGCATATACCAAGGGGGAGAAGACATTTTTTTGAGAAAACCTTGATTTACTTTATGCTTGTTTGCTCGTTGCTTTATGATGCTTTGTGTTACTTTTAGTATCTATGCTTTGCATCATGTTTATGTGTTGGATCACTCATGTACCCATGTTGCTTTTGTAAGCTTTTAGGGTTTGTTTCATTGCAAATTTTGTAGGCTTTTATGGTTTGTGCCATGCATATGCAGTACTTTGCTTATACAGCCTTTATGCCTGTGTTATTGAAGTTTAATGTCATACATTTACTTCAGTACATCACTCTTGTGCCCTTGTAGGATTGTTCCTAGATGCATATATGTTCTATGCATTGGTTGAGTGATGAACACTCTTGTGCCCTAGTAGGATTGTTCCTAGATGTAAATACTTCGAGTATTTTGCATTGGTTGAGTGTTGGATTTGCAAATGATACTCTTCAAATGAGCTTATCATCTTGCATATCCGGATGTTCATTCCTTGTGTGAATGAGCATAGTGATTACTTTTGTATAAGTGATTGCTTGTTTGATCTTGCCATGGTCTATTGTTTTTTATTCCATTTTGCTTGATCACTTTATATTATTGCTCCATATGCTTTTCAAGTTTTTTTTCTGCATACAATGATGTTATTGTGTTGTTGTGTTTCAGGAGATACTTGTCCATATGTTTCACGAGCTTATCAGAATCTAGAATTAGGTGTGAGTGAGTTTTGCCTTTGTTCCCAAACTCACGTTTAAGTCTAGAGTCTGTTATAGGGTGTTTTGTCACGGAATAGCCAAACGGGGAGATTGTAAAGTTGTGATTTACAACTATGTTTTATATTGGCTTTATTCCATGACAAAATGTGTTGTAATTACTTTAATTCATTTCCTTGTATTTTGTGGGATTTAATTGTATTGGGTTTAGTATCAAGTTGGTGAAGACTCAAGTTTTATTGAAGATCAGTGGATCTCGCGGGTGTGTCGCTGGAAGCTAACCCGCAAAAGAGCCATGTGAGAAGCACATGACTGGAAGCTGAAGAGTCGTGCCAGGATGTCATTTTCGCGATTGTCTCGCGAGTAAGGCCTTCCCGCGAGACAGTCGCGAAACATTCTGACTAGAGGTTTTTTAAGAGTGACTTTCTTACCCTTCACCCATACTATATATACCCTCATTGCCCACAAATATAGTAGAGGCTATTTAGAGAGAAAAATCCTAGATAGGTTTTCTACAACACACACACCCATCTTTTGAGAGAGAGCTACTCCTCCTTAGTGAGAAATCATTGTAGCCTCTTCACCATCCCTCTCCCATTATCATACCTTGAGAGGAGATTTGTACCCAAACACAACCCACACCTATTCAGAGTGTAAAGAGTGTTTTGGAGTTGCTGGGAAGCATTGGAAGAAGCCAAGGATGGCAGATGCAACATGGAGCTTGTTGCGGGATCCGGAGAACTAGGACAAGACACGGTTCCGAGAAGCCTTGTTGGAGTAGGAGCTTGGAGGGCTTAGGTACATCGGGTAGATTAGGCTTGGAGGGTCTCTTGCTTACTCATGTATCCCAACTGATTGTCTAGTGGATCGATTTCCGCTTGGAGGGCGGCGGAGAGGTTTTTCGCCGAGTTCTTCGATTTCCTCTTCGAAAACACGTCTCGGTGTTTTCTGTGTTTGCATCCTTCTTCCCTACTCTTGTTCATTTCATTATTACTGCTGTGTTGCTTTAATTATGGATTAGAGTAGTTGTCTTGCTTATACGCTTGTGTTTACACTATTCCGCACTTAGTATTAAGTTAGTGTAAAATCAACCAAGCCGTAATTTTAATTGGGGGTCTAAACAGCTCTTGTGTTTTCAACACGTTTTCGAGCTTTCATCCCAAAACAATGAATTTGTAGAGAGTGGGTTGGAAAACTGGGTTTTAGTTAATCAAACAAACATTAGAATGGGTTTAGATGATAATAGAATGAAAAGAAGAAAGTTTGGGTAGAAGAAAAATCGTCCTCGGCAAAATTTGAGGAGGTCTATTCTTATATATTGTTGTTAAGTCCGGTTACAAATTTGGTTCCTGAATGCTACAACATTTCTCTCTTGAATTTTCGATCCCCCCTCTTTCTTGCAGTCTCCCCTCTTCTCTTATACTCTCCTTTCCTTTCTCTTTCTTTCCTCCATATGCATGCCAAATAGCTGGTGTTGATACTTGTCCCATTAGCACCTCCCATAGGTCTTCATATAGTAGCTGTAGGGCTTAAATTCACTATTCAGGTATCACTTCCACATTAATGCAGCCAGAGAGTTAGCTATGGTACATTTAATGCGGAGGCAGCAGTTTTATCTTTAGATATTTTGGGACTCCTCCCTGTTTGATGTCTTTACAATGCTTATCTGTACCAGCAGAACTTCCTGGAAAGTTACCTTAGTTGACAGACTACCTCTTCGGACCTCAGTCTTGGTCGGCCGAGGAGACATTTATCCTCAGCTCAACCCGTTGAGCCATTATGGCCAAAACTAACTTCTTTATTTACTAACATAGTCTCTTTTGACAAAGATTCCTCCTCCTCGGACAAAACCTCGTCCTCGGCTTGGGCCATAGGCCCAATGTACAAATAGATAATGAACTTCTAGGTCCAATATCCCTACAGGACTAAAATGAGAATGTTTATTCGATTTTCGGAATAACATCCAAAAAATTAATGGGACCAAAACGGTAATCGGCTCAAAATATATAGATCAAAAATGTATTTAGTTTTTTATTAATTCCATAGCTCATCACGGTATTCATTATGTATAATCTCTTTTTCACTTTGGTCTCTTGCAACCTACTCTTTCTTTTGGATGTTGACGGACAAGATAACTTTGGCTTATTGCTTTCTTTAGGTGGTACGCAATTAAACATTTTGCTGAAAATAATTTATCTTTAATCATGGTTACATGACTCACACCAATTATATTCATCGTCCATAAATGAATATTCAATAGATGAGGTTTCAAAAATGAGAGCTTTCTCATAAACATGGTCATAAATTAAGTATTTTGACTGAACTTTGTATAAAGATTATATTGTTAATTCATTGAAGTACGTTAATTTAAAGGAGAGGGTGTTAGATAAGGCTAGAGTAGAATTTTATCTTGTAAAAAAAAAAAAAAAAGAATAAAGGAGAGGGTGTTAGAGGCACTGATGACAAATGATTAGCACTTTTTCATTTGGTTTAGCCTTTATGGATACTAGTGTTTAACCCGAGCAATACGCAGGATCATTTTACATATTAACGAACTTTGCATCCAACATAAACATAGTTATCATACTTCTACTACATATATTCAAACTTAAATAACGTAGTATATTTAAGCAATTAGTTTCTTCAAATCACTCATGTGTGTACTTCCCTGTTATGAGAGACTAAAAAAAAGAATCTAACTTTAAGCAATTAAAACTTACATGACAATTTCAAATAGCAAATTTGCTATTCCTAGTAACCACAATGAATCATACCAAACTAAAACTTACATGACAATTTCAAATAGCAAATTTGCTATTCCTAGTAACCACAATGAATTAAACCATGAGATTAGAGAATTTTACAACCAAAAAGTTTAAAAGAGAAAAATTGCTACTGGTTTGTGAAACAGAAAGTTAGAAAAATATTAGTCAAATAATAATGCATAATCAATAGTTCATTGGAATCTCAAATTCTAAAACCAAACCAAGATATAACCCTTAAAAGGGACATTGAATCCAACTTTTTAATCACAAAAGAAAAAAGAAAAAGCTGTAGTGCATAATCAAGCCACAATATATAAACAAAACAGAATTCCACCTGCAACAAATAAAATGCGTAATCAATAGTAGATGGGAATCTCAAATTCTAAAACGAAACCAATTCATAAATCATAACCCATAAAAAAAACATCGAATCTCAATCTTGACCCTAAATTTCAATTGCAAAACAAAAAAAGAAAAAGAAAAAGCTCACAATCTCGAAAAGCTGCAATGATACAGAGAAAATTTGTTAACAACAACCCTCGTAGTGATAAACAAAACAGATATATTAGATTATACACACACCCAAGTTATGGAATTTATGAAACTTTTCACCCATTATTATGTAATCATCTATTCATAAATGGATTTCTTTTATGTCCACGTCCAATTAATTACATGACCCAGACAGCAGCAAGAATTATTTCTAATAGTACTGAATAGACAATCACTTTTAAGTGAATGCATTAACACCACTCACAATTTTACATGAAATTTATATCAATACCTGTAAGCTCCTTCAGCAAAACCTGACATTTATCAAAATTCATCATCTACCACTATAAATTGATGCAAGAAGGTCACTCCTAAAAAAATGATTTTTAAACATTATAACATAATGAAAATGTTAAATGTAAGAGTCTATAGAATAACACATAGGAATGTAATGAAAACAACAGTGTGAACCGTGAATCAAATTTTAAAGTAAATTTACATATGGTTTATCATATTTGTGGTTTTCTTACTAAATACCCATTGAGAAGCTTCAAACAGGGCAAAAAAAAAAAAAAATCCTTTTACAAACCTTTTCTTTTAAAGATATATAGATAATAGGTCATACAGTATCAATTGATTTGTGGTAAATTATGATGAAATAAGCTTCAATGCCCCAATATTTATAATTCACTTAAGTCAGAAAGTAAATTCCCAAAGTCATAATCTATTAATTCTAAAGACAACCACACAAAAATACATGTAAACGCTAACAGTTCTATTATATAAAACAAAATTAAAACTTAAAGAAATAAAAATTGAAAGAAGAAGAAGAAGTAATATTAGAAGAAATTCTTACCCCAAAATTCTCAGCCGCAAGTTCATGTTGTCTTTCCCACCATGCCTCTTGCTTTTGCACATCTTTTACAAAACTCACTCTAACTTGAAACACCTAAGCAATCCCAACCAAAATGAAAATATCACCCATTGGAAAGCCATAAAAGAGTCAAAATTTACAAATATAAATAGAGAAAAAAGACAAACTTTACACACATACACATATACATGGAGAAAGACAGAGACCTTGCAGGTAGTGTAGATATCAATGGCTTGAACTGAAAATTGAAAGGAGTTGTACAAAGGTCTGAAATAGGTGGAAAACCTAGGTGCTTTGGTTGTGATATTGAACAATATTACCGCTACAGTGGGAAGAATCAGCAAAAAAAATCAAGGAATAAGACTCATCATATTCTAATAATTACGAAAATCCTTGTAGTAAACAAAACAAATATCATGTTGTATTGGCATGAAAGAAAAAACAATAAATAATCCAGACGAAAATAGAGGATTTTCATAAAATAAACATGAAAAATTTTTCCAAGCTTTTTTTTTTTTTTTTTTTTGACTTCACTCAAACAATTGTCGAGCACATCGAGTAATGCTATGTGTAGAGAGGGAAAATTCCCGACCTATCACAAGCTGACACGTCACACTACCAAGTCCACAAAATACAACCAATTACAAAGCGCCACATACTGCTGCTAGGTTTTACTATTGCTGTTCAGAAGCCAATAGAAATTTGCCAAGTGTCATGCAAGAACCAATCACACATTAGCGCATGTGTAAGCGATGACCTAAGCAACCTCGCTTGTGTAAGCGATGACCCAAGCAACCTCGCACGTGTAAGCGATGACCCAAGCAGCCTCGCACGTGTAAGCAATGACACAAGCGGACCAATCAGATTGTGACATGTGTCACCAATCAGACTCCGCCACGTGTCGCTCATCCACCCCAAAACTCCTATAAATAGAAGCCTTCCTAAGACATTTAGGAGGACATCAAGCCATCTGAAGCACAAGCAGCATCGGAGAAGATTCAGAAGTCCAGAAGCTCTGCCGGAACCAAGCTCTAAAGCCTCCAAGAACTTCAAGAACTTCAACCTTCGAATACAAAGAACATTCGAAGAGAAATCATCAAAATCATCCGCCTAGATCCAAAAGTCTACGGGAATCAAGCCTCAAGTGTCCGAAAACGCCAACAAACCACAAATCAGTGAAGCTCTACGGATTCAAGCCTCTAAAGCTCCGAAGAACTTCCACCACAAATCCAAGAACACGAAGAACACACGAAGAACACGAAGAACGGGAAGAATAAAGGATTTCTAACAAGCTCATAGCCAGAAATTCATTGTAATTCCGTTTTAGCAATCTTCGATCCATCCCTCAACCAAATTGAAGGATATTTTGTGTTCAAGTCACAATCACATTACCACAAATCCAAATCAATAAGTCTTGCAAGGAGATCGAATCAGAGGATCACTCTTTTGTAAACACAGAGAATTATACCACAATCATCAATACAAATTCGCATTTGTGCAACTATTTTACTTGTTTGATTTATTTCGAACTAAGAAATTTAGTCGTCTACACTATGATAGGGTTGGCCTATCTTCAAAAATCTTATCTCAATGAGCCTTATGTAAAGGTCTAGAATTTTGAAGAAAGAACACCATGCAAAATTCAGTGCATCCAATAATTTGACTTATCTAACCCGTCTACATCTAAACCCATCAATCTATGAATTTGGAAAGAAAAAAGATAATGACGTAGATGCTGACGTGGCTCAACATGAGCGCAACAACATTAAACACTACGCTTTAGCTTTTAGTAATATATAGATATATATAGATATAGATTTGTACAATTTGACTTTATTTTTAAAATATATATACACACACTAGCCACTCTTTTTTTTTATAAAGGACAAAAAATTTTCATGTATACTAATTTGGGGTGGTTTAGAGAGTGATTAGATGTAGCACAAAAAATCATTTAACAAACACATAAATCCCTTACTTCCCTAGGTTTTAGGTTTAGTGTCATAATTTTTCATTCACTACCATGAATGATAAACCAATAAATGCATAAATCTCATAATGTTTCCAGGTTTTTCGAAAAAATGCATAAATTCAGAATTGAGATAAAAAAAGAAGAAGTGATGCTAAAAAAAAAAAAAAAAAAAATAGAAAAGCTTTATTTATGGTTCCCATGACAACAGCCCAAAGAAGCTAGACACACAATTGCATCGCAAAACTTTCTGCTAATTACGGGAATGTTTATCCATAATACATCATAAACAAATATCATCAATTTAAATTAGTACACTGATACAAAACTTTAAATATCAAATGACCCCATTAAAGCAAATGAAATTTGCTTCTTATATGTCACCTGATCTTCCATAATTGTCTCTCTGTTTTTTTTTTTTTTTACAGCAATGTTTGCAACCAATTTTTGAAGGGACGGCAAATGCAAATTAGTTAGGTATAGGAGTGTGAGCATCTATTGAATTTCTTGTTCCACTTTATGATCTCTGCAAACATAGAGCCAAAATATATTTACAGGACAGCAAACATCAAGATGAAGTTAGAGCCAGAACATCAATTTGAAAATTTCCATTTTAAGCTGTATTTTCACTCTTTTTGTTGAATTCTAATGTGTTCATATTGTTGGGGATTGGAAGTCTACGATTCACAAACGAGTTTTGCCTAAAAGGTAATACTTGTTGATCCAAACCCATAGGTACTAAAATATTGTTTATCTTCCAATTATATAGAATTGTTATTTATCTTTCTGATATGCTAGTAAGGTTAGGCATCAATATAAACAATTCGATTTTGAATCCACAAATGTATTCTTGGTGCTTTGACTGAAATTGTCTATAGCTTGATTTGTGGCATGGCTACTGAAAATGAAACCTTCATCATTTTTTTTATTGGCGTTTCTTGGTCATTTTGATTCAAATCTATGAATTTGTACCTCATTTATTGTATCTACCATTGGATAAAAACTGAAATGGCACATTATGACTCTAAATAGTAAAACCAGCCATATATAAATAACCAATACAATTTCAGGCCTTCAGCAGCGGTAGTTTTACAAAATAAACATATTCAAGTTTCAACCAACCATCCTTGCTGAAGGTGGGGCCTTCAATTAACTTTGTACTTTGCAGTTAGTAGATGCTTGCTCTTCCGATTCATGGCATAGCAGAAAAACTTTGTTTAGCAAATTGGCCATTAGTAGATGCTTGATAATCATATTTAGAATCTAAATGGCTGGCTGGTACTTTACATAAAAAAGAAAAAGAAAAAGAGGATGATGTGAACTATTGATTCAACTGATGCTGTGTGAATTCTACTTGTGGGGTATTAAGCAGCGAATAAACTCTATTGCCACTTTTTTTTTTTTGTTGAAAGTAACTTTTCAGTTTATTTGATCTTGTATAACTTTTTAATGCCTCACTTTTTCTGAGTATAATTATTTTTTAATCAACTTTCAGCAAATAAACAAATAAAATTTTTAAGTAAAAATCTGCATTTGAAGGCACTCTAATCACCACTAAAAGCACATTAAACTTATTAAAGAAACAATAGAGGAATCCAGTTTCTACATTGAAAATTTCAGATTGTATGACACCAAATGCATAACTTTTGATGATTACTAGGGTTTATACCTACAAATCTGCGCTTAATATTTTAAGGGTAATTCCAGATTAGTATATTCTGGCCATTCTTTGCCCTTCTCTTGTCTCCTTTATTTTCTTTCGTTCCAAACACACTAGAATCTATGATATTTTTAAAGGAAATGAATAATGCTTTCCCCTTCAATTGAAATAACATTCTGACTAACTGATTGCATTTGAATTATCCTAGTAGAAGATTTGTAAATACCAACTTTTAGCCATGACCACCATTATCAAAACAATGTAAATAGTTGAGTTGGACCTTACTCAAGCTATGAATCGCAATGTCCCAGTCCAAGCAGAAGTAGAGGCGATTTGAAAATGCAGTTTACATGGCTATGCATTGCAACCTGGCCACGGTATGCATAGAGGGTGATTGCAAAACGTTTATTCAGGCCTTCTAGCTAGGGCTATCTTCATGTGTCATTGTTCCTTGGTGAATTGTAAGCATTATAGCTGAGATCAAAAGTTTAGTAAAATGTAATTGTAATAGACCTATCTCTTTTGATTGGGTCCCAAGAGTTGCTAACAGGGCTGCCCATATATTGGCCCACTGGTCTTTGCTGAATAGCATTTTTGGTTTCTTCGGCCCAAGCTCAGCTCCTCTGAAACTTTTGGATGTAATTTTGGAAGATGTTGGTGTTGTTTCTCAACTCTCTCCTTAATAAAAATTTTCCATTCAGCAAAAAAAAAAAAAAAAAAAAGAAAAAGAAGAAAGAGAAGAAGATGCAAACTCAAAAAAGCCACCACCTGGATAACTCCAAATTAGTTTGATGATTGTGGCAACTAACTGGTTGGAGCATCATGCAACAGTCTTCTTTGAATCAAGACACAAAATTTGAAAGGGTGTCAAATATCATACCACAAAGAAGTGCTTTTCCCATCTCCAATTTTTAGATCTTCTTAGTGTACGTAGTAGTATTAAGATCTTCTTCAAGACTAAGAACAATACTTCTTCTTCCTCTTGCCAGTAGCAGACCATAAAACTCTCCTAATTTTCTTCCAATATATTGCTGAACACTTGTTACTAGCTGAATGAAACAGTCTTGTTTTAATTGTGATAAACCAGCTAAAGAAAAATTCTTCTTGTTACTCCAAGAGAGTAAAGAAGTATAATGGGTAGTGAGAAATTGAATGATGTAACAATGAGTCGTAATTAATTCCATTTTTTTAGAAAACATTCCAAGGTAATTGCAATCACAGTATTACTAACAATTAAGACTTGACCAGGACCTAGCTAAAGGAATCACATTCTAAAAAGAAGTGCCTTCAAGCATTGGGGACCTTGATAGAAAACGTGGTGAGCATGTTACACCTTCTATTTGATAGTCACTTATTATCTCGCAAAAAAAAAAAAAAAAAAAAAAAAAAAAAAAAAAAAAAAGAAGTAAAAAACTCACAGTACGTTAGTTGGTGGTAAACACTAGTTTGTCTTAGGTCTTTTTAAAAAATAAAAAAGATAATAGGTTTTTTTTTTAAAAAAAAAAAAATTTGTCTTATGGTTTCTGTTATTAGGTCTTTTTAAAAAATAAAAATAAAATTAATGAAAAAAAAAAGGATAGGAGGGGCACCCATTAAGACTGAATTTTATAATTCAATTGATTCTTTGTTTTTATTAGTTTTTGCTATTTTCCAAATGCAGGTAAGAACTTTTTGAAGCCTCCTTAATGAGTGTACAAGGATACTTGTCAACATAAATCTATCTCAATATAAGGTCACACCATTTTCTAACCGTCCAAATAACAACAACATACAATGTAGGTGAAAGCTCGGATTTGTGCAAATACACACGAGCTTGTTTAGACCCCTAAATTAAAATTACAGCTAGATAGCTTTTACTCTAACTTATACTAAGTGCAGAACAAGAGTAAAGAAGCACAAACAACCGTTATCACTACCCTAAGCCATATTCATCTATTATCAATAATAAAAGGAAAGCTTAAGAGTAGGGAAGAGAGATGCAAACACAAGATAACACTGAGACGTGTTATCGAAGAGGAAACCGAAGAACTCGGCAAAAAACCTCTTCGCGACCCTCCAAGTCGAAATCGATTAACTAGAGAATAAAGTTGGAGTATATGAATAACAAAAGACCCTCCAAGCCTAGTCTACCCCATGTACTTGAGCACTCTAAGCTTCTGCCACCAACTAGCTTCTCAAAACCTTGTCTTCTCTAGCTTTTAGAAATCCTACAATTCAGCCCGATTGCATCCGCCAATGAATGACTCCTTCCAATATTTCCCAATAGCACCAAAATCTCACTTGACACTCAAAATGGGTGTGGTAAGTGTTTGGACTATCAACCTCTCAAGGATATAGAGATGAAGAGGTAGGAGTTGAGGAAAACCACAAGGAAATGTGTAGATGATTGTGGGTATAACAATCTCTAATTTTCAAGTGTATTTTCTAGGATTTTCTCTCTGAAAAACACTCCTTACAATTTGTGGGTAATGAGGGTATATATAGTGTGGGTAAAAACTTGGTAAAGCAAAACATAACTTTTTGCCAAATAGAAAGTTTCGCAAGTACTTCACAGGATGGCCTTTCCCGCGAGACACTCGCGAAAACCTCCAGCCTGGCATGACTCTTCATCTTCCAGTCATGTGCTCTACACGTGGCTCTTTTGCGTGTAAGCTTCTCACAAGGCACTTGCGAAATCTACTTGTTCATCCTTTTAAGCTTGAGTCTTCACACTCTCTCACACTCATCCCTTACAATTAGAAACCCACATACATACAGGGAAATATGATTGAAGAAATTACAATCAAATTTGGAACGGAATTAAAACCAATATAAAATAGTTGTAAATTACAACTTTACAATAGGAATCAATAATTTAGGGACAAGGATTTTCATTTCTCTTTGAATTTTTTTTTTTCCATAAATTTTTATATTTTAAAAGTCATATTTTGGTGACTATTTTTATAATTACAACTTATCATCTTAACAAGCAGCAAAAAAAAAAAAAAAATTGTGTTTCTAGTGTTTCTTTACTAGCATAGGAATAAGGATAATAGCTAAAGGAAAAGGTTTCACTTTAAAATGCTTCTCCTCTCCATTCATGCAATTAATAAGGCTAAATAGCTTGCCGATTAGCTATTATGTTGAACTTGGACGTTCTAAAGTTATATTGTGTATTGAGAATCTTTGCTAAGAAAGCAACTGAGTTCTGAAAATCAATTCTTAATTTAGGTGAGCCTCATGGGAGTGTTTGAATTGCAGTGGCAAATCAAATACTTGAACTTCGAAAATTAGTGGTGACCATAAAGTGCTATTGCCTACTCAATAATTTGTAATTAAAAATAAAATTTTGGAAATGTACAGATCAGCCACGGTGTTCTTGGCATACATGGTGCATGATGTACAAATCAAAATTTCCCAGAATCTGTACAAAATATAACAGGCTTATTTATTTATCTTGCCTAATGCATAATAAATATTTTATAGATTTTTTTATTATTGATAGGACCTAATGCATAATATTTGTTTTTGACTTGCTAATGCAAATGTAGACCCCAGAATAAAAATTCTCATAAAATTCCTTACTCTCTTCCTCTGTAGTTTCAATAGGAAATAAAAAACAAAACTTCTAGTACCACAAAAAAATACACAATTTTTGCCGCAACTCTTCATATGGTTTTGTGATTAGTGAAAAAAAAGGTTCACGTGAAAGTGTCAAGAGGCCAGTCATAATTTGCCACATAGAATAATTGTGGCAAAAATTGTGAATTTATTTGTGGAAATAGAATAACTCAATAGAAAATTGATCCAATAATTTTTGTCCTTTCTACCTGCAACCAATTTGAATCTGATAAAAACCAGAACTCCCAAAAACAATTAAAGTTTCTGATAAATTTTCAGATAAAATTATTATTGAAAAACATGCGGTCTTAAATAGAATTACAAAACTCAAAGGAAACTAAACGGATATAGATTATAAGCACCATGCTTATCTGATCCAATTCCCACACTAACACACTCAATGGACTTCCTAATCATAAGGATAAACCCTTATTCAAAACTGTAACAACTGAAAACAAAAGATAATTAACAGATTATTTTACTATTCAGCTTATTTTTGGTATTATTTATGGGTCCTATTGCACTTTTTTGGTACTGTTCATAGGTCCCACTGTATTATTTCAACAAACATTTACCTTTATTTACAGTATTTTCAGCAAAAAGTTTTCAGTTTCAGCAAAATAAGCGAATCCCAAATAGACGCTTAATGTTTATAAAAATTTATAAAAAAAATTTAAATTTAGGCCCGTTTGGTACATGTGTTTAAAAACTAAAAATTGTTATTTGAAAACATTTGTGGAAATACGCGTGGGTGAAAAAGTGTGTGGAAATACATGTAATATTGTTTAAAAACTGAAAATGCTTGTTTGAAAACACAAATCAAACACCCCCTAATCATCCTCCTTCATTGTCTTGTAAAGCAGATCACATAAAAGATTTGCAAATATTTTAATTGGATGACGATAGTAATTTTGAATGAAGAATTTTGAAATGGTTTCTTTTGAAACAATAATTAATAGAACAAATAATTTTGGTACTTAAATCATTTAATTTCATTGTTTTTTTCAAATAGATAATTCATTGTTAGTTTGATAGAGACATAGAGTAATTAAGGTGTGGCTTACTTTCAGTACTTTTTTAAAAAGAACATGTCATTTTATTTTAAGTATTCAATGACAAATGATAGTGAGTTTTAATCTTCGTCTTTTATTTAGTTAGTGGATGATGTGACAGTTTCTCATTAAAACAAAAAGATATTCCAGTTAAAAAAGTACTGGAGGTAAGCCAAACCCAAGTAGTTAAATAGCTAGATTGAATTGTTTCATTTTAGTGGGTAAAAGAAGGTACTTTTTGATATATTTAGATACATACTTTCTACTTCCTATTACAATTTTTGTTATTGTGATATGTGATACTATTAAATTTTTTGATGTTTTATCAAAATTTATTCATTATGGAAATATATTGAAAAGGCACAATTTTTTTCTTTTAATGGGAATACAGTGTTGTTCAATATATAAATTTCTCATTGAAGTTTGTCTTTGTACTTAGTTAAATTCTAGAATTCTCAGAGAATTTTGAAATCGAAAGTAACTGTTAGGTTCTAAAGATTTAGGATTTTATGTATTTAGAAGTCTAATGTGTATTGTTGGCAAACCGTGATCAAAACAATGTGTTTAGTCTTGTTTAGGCTTGCTCAAAGTTGATAAAATATTGTAAAGTTGGTATCGAGTGACTGCAGATGCATTGGGGCATTTCGGTCTAGCTCGATCGATCTAAGGAAAGGCTCGATTGATCGAATCACGGACCAGATGCGTTTTCTACAGAATTTCCAACTCAACCCTAACTCATTAAACGTTTTGGGTTTTCTGTTTTTACCCTAGGTATATAAAGAAAAACTCTAGCCACGTTTTTGGAGTTGCTCCAGTTGTATTGTTGCTCATACATTGCTGTTTTGTGTAAATCTCTTGTGAGATCTAGAGGAGCTTTCCTTTACACAAAGCTTAGGGTTTTCAAGGTAGAGATTACTTCAACATCTTGATGATCAACTCGGTTGCTACCATTGAAACTTAAAGAATAACAAGCGTGGGTGCTTATAGCTGATTGAAGAATTCAAGAAAGAAGGAGTCCGTGGATTCGGAGGTTGCACGTGGTCGTGTCAGTAAGTTCTACTGGTAAGTAGCATTAGGAAGTCGAGCGGGGAGCTTGTAAGTCCTTTTGTATGAACTTCGATTCTTTCATAGTGAATTCTGTTTTGCCTTGAGGATCGGTGGGTCAAATCCTCCCCAGATTTTTACCGGTATTGTTTCCTGGGTGATCATATCTTGTGTTATTTATTATTCCGTTGCTTTATATTCTTGATATGATTGTTTGATTGTTTTAACCTAGATTTGCTTAATTTGACTAAGTAACAACTTGGCTAATTAATTAGGCTACTCAATTTGGTTGTGTTTTAAGGGGTCTAAAACCATTCAAGTGGTATCAGAGCGGGTTGCTCTCTTGTTAGAGATTTTTTGATCTCTGAGCTGATCCTTGACCCCTGTTGTCATGGAGCATGGACACTCTCTTGTTGTTCCTCCTCACTTTGACGGGAATAACTATGCTTATTGGAAAGTAAGGATGAAAGCATTCCTGAAATCCATTGATAAGAGAGTTTGGAATTCCGTTGAATACAGATGGCAGAAGCCCACTACTCCTGTGAGTGAGTGACAAACTTCTGAAAAAGAAGCAGCAGGCTTCAATAGCAAAGCTATGAATGCCATCTTTAATGCTGTTTCTATGGAGGAATTTAAGAGGATCTCTAATGTTGAGGTTGCTCATACTACTTGGAAAATCCTCCAAACTGTGCATGAAGGCACAAAGACAGTTAAGATAAACAAACTACAACAATTGACTTCTAGGTTTGAAAGCATTAGGATGTCTGATGATGAATCCTTTGATGAATTTTATGCCAAACTGAATGATATTGTTAATTCTGCTTTTAATTTGGGTGAAATCTATAATCAACCTAAAATTGTTAGGAAGATACTTAGATCTTTAACTGAAGACTTTAGACCCAAAGTGACTGCCATTACTGAAAGCAAGGATGTGGACTCCATCCTTGTTGATGAGCTTGTAGGATCTCTTCAGTCCTATGAGTCTGACCTACCCAAAACAAGCAAATCCAAATCAATGGCTCTTAAGTCTATTGATGATGTTGATGTTGGTGGATTTGATGATGAGCTCTCTGCTACAGAGATAGCTTACCTTGCCAAGAATTTTAGAAATTTTCTGAAAAATACTAATAGAAGGGCAAGAGGTACAAACACTGTTGAACCTAGAAATTTTAGGAAGAATGATCCCACTAAAGTGCATAACTTTGAAAAACTTAAAGAAAGAGTTGGTTAATCTTTGAACAATTCTTTGGGTGCTCAGTGTTTTGGTTGTCAAGGGTATGGTCATGTTAAATCTGAATGTCCTACATTTTTGAAGTCTAAGGGTAAAGCTATGGTTGTAACCCTGAGTGATAATGAGGTTTCTAATGATGAGTCTAAATGTGACGAGGATGGAAACTTCATTGCTTTCACTGCTACTGCTGTAGTCAATGAAAGCATATCTATTGAGGAGAATCCTTCTGATGGAAAACTCTCTGAGGATGCAGATCTTCAAGAGGCCTATAATAAACTTTGCAAAGTTGCTGTAAAGGATGCTATGAATGTTGAACTTGGCCTGAAGAAAATTGATTCTCTTGAGCTTGAAAAGAAAAATTTGCTTGTTAAATTATTTGATGCTAATGATCTTTTGAACCATGTGAAATCTGAGAACATACTTTTACTTGATAAAGTTAAAACTTTGGAACATGATTTATCTGTTGCTAGATCTGCTAGTTCTAAACTTGATCACATGCTGAATGTTCAAAAGTATCCTTTTGATAAATCTGGGTTAGGATATGTTGAAAGCATCTCTGTGTCTACTCCTCATTCTACGAACTTTGTTCCTTCATCTTCTTCTGAACCTTCTGTGAGTGAGGTTGTGAGTGAAACTGTCAAACCTCCTGTGAGTGAGTAGTCAATTCTGTAGAAGTTTCACCCCCTAGGAAGATTAGGGTTGATCTGGGAGAGTCTAAACCTAATGAGACTACCCTTCCCAAGGACAAGATGCATGGTAAACCTGCTTGGGTTTGTCATTATTGTGGAAAGTCTGGACACATTCGTCCTAACTGTTACAAGCTTCAAGCTGCTAAGAGAGCAAACAAACCAAAAGTGTCTGTGCCTCAAGCACAAGATCCTATGGCACTTATTGGTGAATTGGTAAAGGTGTTGAATCTTTATTCCAAACCTGGAGTTGGAAATCACTCAAATGTGAATAGGAACTCCAATGCTCGTGGTGCATCTAAAAGGTTTTGGATGCAAAAGACTCGACCTAATTGAGTCTTTCTGACATGGTCCTTGTGCTTCATTGCTCATTCCTATGTGACCATTGTTCTTTGGTTGTTGTGCCTTTTGTTTTGTTTCTAGGATTTGCATTGCATAACATTCATGCATTTCATTCTAGGATTTATTTGTTTTCTCTTTTAAATTAAAAAAAAAAAAAGGGAAAAGCAAATTGTGTTAAGCACTATTTTTCTTGGTCTTTGAAAATAAGGTTGGTCAATTTATTTACACATAACATGTCTTATGTACCTTGTTTAGCTTTGATGAGCTTATTTACTACACTTTACTAGTTGAAGCTTTGTAGTGCATGATTGTGTGGGAAAGATGTTTATGGTGTTTATCACTTTGTCTTAATCTTGAAGTCATATGCTATTTGACTGTCGGACTTGATCCTTTTGAGAAAGGCATAAATAACCATCTCACCACTGTTTACTAGCCAATCATGAACACCTTAGTGCATATCATAAGATTTTGTACTCGAGAAAGTGTAGCACATGCACAAAAAGAACATAAGTTGTAGCCTCTGTTAAATGCTTAATGCTTAAAACCGGTGTGTACTATTAGGCTTGATGCCAATTCACATAATTAAAACTGGTGTGTACTATTAGGCTTGATGCCAAATTTCACCTAATAATGGGGCTAAATTCAAGAAACTTCCATGATTGCAAGCTTTTGTTCTAGGAGATGTGGGAGTTATAGGATGTAACTCTTTAGATGATAGTCTCTTTTGAATTCTATGTGATGGATTTTGTAGACTTTGTGATTGATTGCTATTCACATATCACCTCACATGTATCTCAAGTTTTTGCTAGTTGCACACACTACACAAGTTACTCTTTGCTAAATTTTGTACATGTTATTGTGTGTGTTTATTGGTCTGACCAACCAAGTTTGAAAATACTTTGAGAATTATGCAAAACATTTTTTTTGCTTGAGAATTTAAAGGAAGAATGGCTGAAATTTTCTTTGGAGAAACTGGGATTAAAACTTGGGTTTTTGAAAAAGCATTCCATCTCATACTCATGCATTTTGTTTCAATAAGTTTAATGCTTTGAGGAGTTGTTTTCAAAATATGGTTTGTGTTTTTCAAAACTGTGATTTTTCTCAAAAATTTTGTGAGCCTCTACCCAGTTCGATCGATCCATTCTGATTTTCGATCAATCGAAAAAGTGCTTTAATTTGTTTCAAAATGACTGATTGATTCGATCGATCAAATGTGTTTTTCAATCAATGGAATGTCGCGAATCAGGTGTTAAAACACTGTTCTTTGACTGATTCCAATCACCTTTTTCAAAAGTTTTTTTCAAACTTTCTTTCTCTCTCCGACGAGGCAAGGCTCCACAGTCAAATTTTTGTCGTTTTCCTCCGAAATTTTTGCAAAATTTCTCTTTCCTCAAGCCGGTAAGTCTATTTTGTCCTTCCTTTTTGAGTTTATTTACATATTTCATGCATTTTTGCTCAAAATTTCGGACCTTTTTCTTTTTGGGATTGCTGTTGATTCAAGCCTAATTTTGTGTAATTGATCAATGGGTTTTTGTGGGGACATGATCTAGACATGATCTTGATAGTTTAATTTGATCAATTTTGGATTTTGTGAGAAATTGAAATTTCTAGGGCTTGTAATTGATCCGAATTGGGGATTTTGTTCAATTGGGTTTAATTGATGAAATTGGCTTGTTGTCTTGATGTAATTGGTCATTTTAATCTGTTTTCAACCTTGTGTAATGATCAATTCATCAATTTGTTGCAAAATTTTCAAGTGGTTTTTCAAAAAAAAATTTAGGGTTTTTGTTAGAAACTCTATGTTCGAGCCAATTTTGTGTAATTGAACCTAATTTGAACTGTGTTTACTGCATTAGTTCATGCATCACAACATTGTTATTGTTCATGCATCATATAGATTTTTGTTCTATTTTTTTATTGTGCTAACTTGCAGTCTGCCATTGGTTTTGTTTTCTTATGTTCTTTTGGTTTTCACTTTGTGTCTTTGTCCTTACCTTAGCACTATGCCTAGGAAGACTAGAGCCCGTAGGAATGTTCCCTCACCTTCTCCACCCCCTCCTTCCTTTGACCGTGAGAAGTTTCCGAGTGAGAAAAACCAAGAGATTTATGAGAAGCTAAACATTAGGAGAAAGATTTGGGCTGAACGTTCTGTTCTCTTAGATGAACTTGATCCTGCCATTAGGGCAAACTTTGAGCATCGGGACTGGTTACCCTTGGTGGATATTTCTGATCCTCCTCCACCTTCTGCCTTGATTAGAGAGTTCTTTTCGAACATCTCTATCCGCATCTATGATTCCAACACTCTGGTAAAGAGTTGGATACGAGGTGTAGAGTACACCATTACTCCTAAGGTAGTGGCTGATGCTCTAGGGGTACCTTTGGTCCAGAATCCTGTCTTTCCTTATGATGTGTCTCCCGAGTTGAGTGATGTCTTGTCTTACATCACTGGGACTTCTATCCAGTGGGGTTCTGATCCTAGGATCACCTCTGCTGAGCTTTCTGGGTTGCACTATCTTTTCATTAGGATAGCTTGTCATTCTATCTGGCCCATATCTCATGTTCACACCATTCCTCTAGAGAGGTGTGTATTTTTGTACGCTCTGGTTACTGATGCTCCTATCAGTTTTCCTCATCTATTTCTTCGTTCTTTGAACGATGTTTATAGGAGTTCATCTTCTGCTCATGCTCTTGTTCATCCTATTTTCATTCATAGGATTCTACTTTATCTTGATCTTGGTGGCTTCCCTTCCTCTGAGCCCGTTCATGTGATTACTCCTATAGGTGCGTCTTTTCTTAGACAAAGGGCTGCTCACCTTCGAGCTGGCTCTAAACACCCTAGGTCTGAGCCTTCTGGGTCCGCACCTCCTCCCTCTTCTTCTACAGGTCCTGCTGGTGAGGCTGTTCCTGATCCTGATGCTGCTGCTGCTGCTGCTGTTCCTCCACCTCCATCGGATGACTTTGATATCCGTCGTACTTTGGAGACTGTCATGACTGTTCAGGCGGCTCATGGTCAGCTTTTGGTGGACTTATTTGACGAGATTCGTGCTTTGCGTGCTGATCTGACGCATCTGCGTTCACCTTCACCACCTCCTTTTGATGATGGATTGTGATTGCTCTTTGGCATTCCGTCACAAAAAGGGGGAGTAGAGTTTTGACTTGTAGAGGGGTTTTTGTAGTTAGGGGGAGATTTTTTTTTTTGTTTTGAGGAGCTTGTGGAGTTTTATAGATTGTATCCAGGTGCTTTACTTTGTATATCATTTTTTTGGGGGGAGTAACATTGTTTGATATACATGATCTTTTACTTGATTCTTGATTCTTGTTTCTTTATGATTCACTGCTTATTGATTTATATTTATGAGTTGTTCATTTATATATGTCTTTATTTTGTGTTGTGTGAATCTTACAAGAATGTTATACCTGTTGTTTTACTCTTTTCTGTCACACATGCGTTTATGCGTTTGTTGAGTGTTTCAGGAAGATACAGGTTGATTCAATTAAGCTGCTGTCTACACTTGCAACTGATGGATAGTAGTTAGGATTGAATTTAGTTTTTATGAGCATTTTTTTTGTAAAGGGCTTTTTAATTGTAAACTTTGAGCTTATTGTTTGTGTTTTGTCACGGATTGCCAAAGGGGGAGTTTGTTAGGTTCTAAAGATTTAGGATTTTATGTATTTAGAACTCTAATGTGTAATGTTGGCAAACCATGATCAAAACAATGTGTTTAGTCTTGTTTAGGCTTGCTCAAAGTTGATAAAATATTGTAAAGTTGGAATCGAGTGACTGCAGATGCATTGGGGCATTTTGGTCTGGCTCGATCGATCGAAGGAAAGGCTCGATCGATCGAATCACAGGCCAGATGCGTTTTCTGCAGAATTTTCAACTCAGCCCTAACTCACTAAACGTTTAGGGTTTTATGTTTTTGCCCTAGGTATATAAGGCAAAACCCTAGCCACATTTTTTGAGTTGCTCCAGTTGTATTGTTGCTCATACATTACTGTTTTGTGTAAATCTCTTGTGAGATCTAGATGAGCTTTCCTTTACACAAAGCTTAGGGTTTTCAAGGTAGAGATTACTTCAACATCTTGATGATCAACTCGGTTGCTACCATTGAAGCTTAAAGAATAAACAAGCGTGGGTGCTTGTAGCTGATTGAAGAATTCAAGAAAGAAGGAGTCCGTGGATTCGGAGCTTGCACGTGGTCGTGTCAGTAAGTTCTACTGGTAGGTAGCATTAGGAAGTCGAGCGGGGAGCTTGTAAGTCCTTTTGTATGAACTTTGATTCTTTCATAGTGAATTCTGTTTTGCCTTGAGGATCGGTGGGTCAAATCCTCCCCAGGTTTTTACCGGTGTGGTTTCCTGGGTGATCATATCTTGTGTTATTTATTATTCCGCTGCTTTATATTCTTGATATGATTGTTTGATTGTTTTAACCTAGAATTGCTTAATTTGACTAAGTAACAACTTGGCTAATTAACTAGGCTACTCAATCTGGTTGTGTTTTAAGGGGTCTAAAACCGTTCAGTAACTTTAATTAGGTTGAAAGTAGTTTTAAAATATGAGAAAAGTTATTGAATGCTTTAAGGGCTTGGTATAGGAAATATTTTTATAAATATTTATGGGAAAAGAAAAAATAATAAATTTTTTTGACAATTGTTTTTATACTAGTGTTAACAGGACCCTTAACATATAAGTGAAATAGAAGTATTAAAAATTGTACGGATACTTGATATAAAATTTGAGTAGATTGACAATATAATTTAAGAAAAACATAAAATTAATGTGGATTAGCTTAATTGTTGAACTTTCACTTTAGTTATGTATAGTGTAGGGTCACAATTTGCGGTCCAAGCCCAAAGAAGAATTGGGTGATGGCCCAATGAGCCCAATACAATAAATTTGTAGAGAATGAGTTAAAGAGCTAGGCCTTAATGAAGTTAACAACGGCTAGTATGGATTTAGAAGATGATTAAGCAAGAACAGAACATACAAGACTGGATCAATTCACTGTCCGAGGAGATCTTTCTGAATATAAATCAATATGAAGGTTTACAAATACAATTTGGAGTGGTAGAGTATTACTTTTCGTCCCCCCTTCTCTCATGAGAGGTCTTTCATTATATATAGTTCCTTTCCAACCATCTTAATCCTACACTTGTTGATCATCTAATCTCTCACTTGAGTGTTGTCCCATCAGACACCTTTTCTGACTTTCTGTGAGTTGTGATATTTGAGATTGCACTGTTCAAGAGTATTCTCCACATAAATGCGACCAGAAAAGTAGTTGCAGTGCATTTAATGCGGTGGTAGCAGCTTTTCCTTTCGATATTTTTGAGTTCTAATCGCTCCAATACATGCATGAAGCTCATCCTTATCGTGTAAACCTCCTGATAGGTCGCCTAGGTTGCTGGACTATAGATTCGAACTGCATTTGTCATGTCCGAGGAGGAATTACTCCTCGGACCGTTCTCCATCTGTTCCTTCTTTGTGAGACTTTAAACTTGGGATCTCTCTTAATTACTTATCCCTCCTCGGACACACTCATGTTCCCTAATAAGGCCCAAGGCCCAATATACAAATTTAGGCCCTTATCCCTACATATAGATTAATAATATTCCTTGCAATTTTTTTTAATTGAAAAAAAAAATGTAGAAGAGGGTGACCAAAATGATATCAATAGAGTAGATAAACCAAATTTCACAACTGATTATCACAAATAACTTAAAATTCATTAAAAATAATTGTAAAATACAATAGCAAGAAAGTCAATTTCGTAAATGAAAGAATTTTAATAATTAAAAATTTACTAAACTAAATGTAAATAGTTTTTGCAAAAATACTATAGATACTATAAATTTTATTGCATAATATTTATTAATTGATGTAATATGGATAATGTTTCAGTCTAGCCGAAATGGCTTAAAAATCTTATACCGATATATAATCTAGAAAGGTAAGCCCCCTATTCCACCTTCGATGAAATTTCAGCCCATTTTGGACCGTTTTGATCAATACCAGCCGAAATTAAAGATTTAGTTGGAATGAGATTTGGGGTTTGAAAGTTTTTTCATCAGACCTGAAAGAATTTTTCTAGCCCTGAAATATCCACCGTGGATCACAGTAGAAAATAACAGTACAATAGAGAAGGAAAACAATGGATCTAATGGTGGGGTAAAAAAAAAAACGGAAGAAGAAAGAGACAAGAAGAGAGAGAGAGAGAGAGAGAGAGTTGTAGAGAGAACGGTGAGAGAGAAAAGAAGTAGTGAAGTATATGAGAGGAGAGAGGAGAGAGGAGAAATTGAGAGATAGTCGCGTGGGGAATGGGGGCAAAAAAGATAGAAAATTCAGCAAATAATTGTTGTATGAAACTGCTTATAAAGATTTATGTCTATTTAAATTGAGGGGAAGTAGAGTCGAGTTTGTTTAAAATTAACCTTATTTCTTACTAAATTTGCTCCACTCTACTCTCCATTGCTTTCCTCCATCCCCTCAATCCAAATAGGTCATTAGTATTTTAAAAAAAAAAGATTTTTCGGGCAAGATAAATAACTAGAAATTAAATAAATAGGTAGATAGACATGGAACTTAAATAACGACGAAATATTATATTATGAAAGCATACCTCAATTCTTTTTGACATATTGTTTGTGTAGCACTAGCATTAGCACTAGCAGCCGAAGGCGTGATAGGAGTTCCGGACCAAGATGCGATTTGTGGGAAAAATAAATAAATAAATAAATAAAGATGAGAACAGAGATTAACAGATACACTGTGAGATTGTTAGATTCTATAATAAAATAATATAAGACCAATGCAACATGTACACAGGAGAAGAAATGGCGTAATAGTTGCAGCTATAGGTCCACTTTTTTTTTTTTTTTTTTTAACACTTTTTTGCCGTTTAAAGCTAACATTGTCCTCACCCACCACCCCCTTTTTTTATTTTTTATTTTTTAATAACTTGATAATTTGGAGTAGTTGATTTTTGTTTTTTTTTTTTTTTGGGTTAAAAGGATTTGCATTAAACAAAGACCAAGTAACAAAAAGAGTTTCATGCACAGGCCAGCTAAATCAAACTCTAAAACATTTGCTATATCCACAAGGGGACTTTCAAATAAACTAATTTCTTTCTCTCCCATCCTAGCTAATTTATCAGCGCTTCTATTAACTTTTCGTAAATAGTGGCTAAACTGAATTTGGGGAGCTGAAAGCCTGCAATCATCCACCATAGAAGATATATAATTATTAGTGCAGCTCAAAGAAGACAAGACATCAATAATAGATTTAGCATCTAATTAAGTTACATCTATTATGCAGAGCCCAATGTTTAAACCATGTATATCGATTAGAAGCAATGAGAAATACTTACTAATTAAGTACATAATTCTTGATTTAATTTGAAAAAAAATAGTCTTGCATTGATGATATGATTGAAAAATAGATTCTCTCTCTCTCTCTCTCTCTCTCTCTCTCTCTCTCTCTCTATATATATATATATATAAAACCAAAACTCAGAGAAAATAAAATTTGAATCTAATTGTATGCCATGTGCGTTATTTAATTTTTAATTTTTGTGCCAAGTAAATTATTGAGTGTAAAAATCGAAAAGTCCAAATCTAATTAAATTCTAAATTGGAGTACAATTCTACGCCGTGTATCCATCTAAAGATGTAAGCTAATACTATGTATAATTTCAATATCTTCTATAAAAAAATGTATAATGCAGGGTTACATACTAGTAAAATTAACTTAAATTACAAACCTTTAAACTTTAAAGGAGGCAATAGGCAAATAGTTGATAATAGCAAAATAAATTAAGTTTTTGGGAATCAATTATCAAATGGAATAAATTATGAATGTGAGGAGTTCATATGTTGGAAGAGTTGGATTGCGTAAAATTCAATTCTTCATGATCCAAATTCCACTTTTTCTTTTTCTTTCAAAGCAAATCTAAATAAGGAACATTTATGTTCCCATTTTTAATTTGGAATTCGATTGTTCAAGATCCATATTATCTTTATTCTCACTCATATTTATTCTATTATTATTACAAATGTTTTGACACGCACATATTTGAGAGAGTGGGCATTTGAAAATTGAGTTCTAGGCAACACCTTTAAACCACCAAGAGGTGTTAGTGGAGCTACAAGGCTCTTAGAAAGTTTTATGCATGATTCACTCTAGACCAAGACCTAAGGCTAAGAGCATTAGCATCGGGTGTGCCAAATGCCAAATATTTGACATTTGGAGCACTAAACACCAAAAAACTTCTCACATGAGATGTTTCAAAATATTTGGCATAGATGAACAGTATCATTCCAAATTTAGAATGATACGGATAAAAATGCTAAAAAAAAATTATAATTCATTCTCTCTCCTCTTTATGACTTTTTTCTTCTCTCTCTTTCTTTTTTCTTCTTTCTTCTCTGCCTCACCCTTTTATCTTCTATCACTCTCTCTTTGTTTTTTCTCCTTTCTTCTTCTTTCTTCTCTGCCTCTCTCTTTCTTTCTTTTTTGCTATCACTCACACTCTCTCTCTCTCTCTTCTTAGACTGTCTCTCACTTTCTTTCTTTCTTCTCTTTTCTTCTTTCTACTCTCTCTCTCCTTGCCACAAATCTTTACTCTCTCCTTGCCGTGGAGATCGATCGTTGTCATTGTGATTGTGGGTAGGGGTGACAATTTGTATTCGCGTGTCAAGTTCGTGCCGTGTCAACTTATGAGTATCCGACTATATGAGTTAACACTAACTCGACATGTTTATTAAACGGGTCAAGATTCCTTAACTCTAACACGACTCATTTATTAAACGGGTCAGTTGAGTCAACCTGTTTATCAGATTTTATCAAAATGAAAAAAAAAAATTATGAAAAAAAAAAAAACAAATATTTGTAATATAAAATTTAGAAGTAACGAGTAACTGCATCACAAATAATTATTCAAAACTCAAAACTAAAGCATATCTCAATATCATAAATAATCAATCATAATATGTCAATAAATAAATAAATAAACTACAACAACTAATAAGTTTATATACATAGGGTTTGAAGGGTATATTAGTAAAATGCTATTTAATTAAATAGGTAAATCAGGTCAAACGGGTTCCATGGGTTGAACACTAACCCAACCCGTTTATTAAATGAGTCATTCACGTTAACCCGAATATAACACAAACCCATAAGCCTCAACCCATAACTTGCTTATTTCATGTCGTGTCAGGTTTACGGTTCGTATCCAATTTTGCTACCCTTAATTGTGGGAGGTGGTGGATCACATTTGATTATGGGTGAGTTGGTAGAGAGAGAAAAATGAATAAATAAATGAATAGAGCATGAAATTAGAACATGTGATATAGAGTGTATTGTCAAATGCCATATTAAAGTAGAAAAGGTTTTTGTTGTATGAAAATAGATTTTTTTTTAACAGACTTGATGCTAGTGCTCTAAGTACCTCTATCATAAAAAGGCCCCAAAATTTGTGGAATGCTAGTTTTTTTTTCTTAAAGTAATGGTAGGGACACAAAATTTCCACCAATTTTTCATAACTACTGTGATTAGATTAAAGTTTATTTCATATGAACTCACTATTTATAACATATTTGTTAATACTAATCATAGAATTGTACATGTTGTTATAGTTGTTTTTGCATAAACAATTTTTCAAAATTTAAAATTGAAAAAAAAAATGTTAGCAAAACCTAAACAAAATAATTTAATTAGTAATTTTAAATCTCAAAGGCATGAAAAGTGGTTTTTAAATACAAAATTATAATCTAGAAAGTTAATTAAATGTTATTTAATTGACATCCATGGTTTAAATCCCCCCTCCACCGTTGTAACTATTGAATTATCGACAAAAAAAAAAAAAAAAAAATGTTGTTGATATTTCTCCTTTGTAAAAAAAAATCCTGCTAGCTTACTAATCTTTCCCTATTTCCAAAAGTTAAAAAATGTTGTGATTTTCCTCTTAACAGTTATTCTGATGCTTTCGTGATATTTCCCTCATAGAATGCGAAATAATGTATGTCCTGTAGTCATGCAATAGAACCTGACGTTAGGTTTAGATGATTTGAAAATTTAACTTGTTGGCAAATTAGTTTTAGTTACAAGATGTAACTATGTTGGTAGATAATAAGGTCAATAAGATGGATTTGTTTGATTATATGTGCTTAGAAAGGTTATCCTTTCTGTGCTTTTGATCTCTTTGAGAAGCATCGAACCCTTGTCATGTATCTTTGTTATTGGATGATGCTACTTGTGACATGGATATGTTAATGGTAGTTGTTCTAAATAATAAATTTTCACTTTTTGTTAAGGTAAAAATTTGTGGAGAGATGTTGCATTGTCAATATACTGCTTATGTTTGGAGGATAAATGAGAGAAAATTTGGTTCAAATCAGCATAATGTCTAGTACCCGTATCAATTCCCCTAGGTGGGAGAGACTTGGTCTTTTTGAGTATAGCTATAGGTAGTACTCTAGTGTCAATTAGCGTTGAGCAATCCTCCACCATCCAACCGCAAGGTCACTGGATGGAGTTAAGGAGGGTGCAGGCTTACGCACAAGTAATGGGTTGGGTTTTATTTCTTCCTCTTCTTTCAAAAATGGGTTAGGTTAGGGTAATGGGTTGGTTGATTGAGGGACTGATTTGGGCTGGGCTTGAGTGTTGTTTACCTTTCAAATAGGTTGATTTGAAGGCTTATGGACATTGGGCCTTTGGGTACAAATCATGCTTTTGTCTTTTTTTTTGGGTCACTCTTGGCTACAAGGTCGAAGTTCACGAGTGGTGAATGGAGTTTCCAAGAGCCAACACGGGAATGATGGGTTTGATGGCAATGGTGGGGCTCACGGCAGGGGCTTGGGCTATGGATTTCGTAGATGGTGGCAGGATCGGTTCTTGATAGAGGTTGAGCACTAGTGATGGGTTGGAGCAAGGTGATAACTGTGGATTTTGTGTAATTTGAGACATAGTTTTAGGTGTTGGCTGACTGTGGGGTGAGAGTTTGTGGTATTTTGATCACTGTGGGTGGTTGGATTTGGGCAGATTGAGTGATTTCAGGTTTGTGGGCATGGATGTGAATTGGTTAATATTGTTGGTGCCAGTGATGGTGTCTTGGATATTGGTGTGGAAAAGCAAGATTGTGATGGATTGAGGTTTGCTCTGATACTAAATCTGATGCAGCACTGGTAGATACACAAATAGAAAATAAAGGGAAACAAGGGAAATGGGCACAAACTCTAGGCTTCAACTCCCTAGGACTGCTTGGAATCACCACCAAGCTATAGAGGAAACTCAACTGAGTATTTTTTATCCATTGAATCATTCAAAATTCAACGTCCCAAATATTTACTGGAACCTCTTTTACTAGGGTTTTCAAGCTTATATCAACAAGGAACGTTATAATCATGCCACGAATACAATCCCATAAAATCCTCAATCAAAATAAAATCAAAATCATTCAAATTTCAAATAAACACAAATTTGGTTTAAATCAGCATAATATTTGGTGTCTGCACTATGGAACCTCTTTTGTTCATAAATCATCTTCTTTTGAGGCCTTTTTTTTCTTGTTTCTGTACATCTTGAAATCTTTAACATTGTTAAAATGAAAAATTTTCTGATTACCAAACTATTATTTTCTTTAATGAAGGCCTTTTTGAAGCATTATTAATGCTGTTTATGTTTAGATTTCTATAAAAGATAATGATATCTTTGAATGAGTATTAATCAGTCATCTATTGAATAAGATGCTCAAAGTTCCAGATGCTTGAAGAAAAGAAGGCATATATTCCTGTAATATTCTTTAAGGAATGGTCAATGTTGTTAAAAGCGCCTAGGTGCAAGCGTGCAGAGGGTGAAGCTCTAGGAGTGAAGCACTTTTGTTACCTGAATGAAGCACGTAAGGTGCACTGGGAAAGTTCAAACTTTCAAAGTATATGAATCAATTACAATTAACTGCTGGATCATAAAATTAGCTATTGGATTATAAAGAACACTATTCTTAGGCTGTGCTAACTACAAACAAAAATATTTCTTATTATATATATCAAAACCTACAGGATAAGATTTAGAAGAAAATAAAAGGTTGTCGGTTAGCAGATAACTCTTTAAAGTGATTTACTGGCAAACCTCAAGGGATTTTTTTTTTTTGGTATTATTACCCAAAATATATTGCTATTTTATCTTTGAAATTAAATGTTATGAATATATCTCTAGACTTTAGATTATATTTTTAAAAAATGTGCACTTTAATTGAATCAGGCATGCCCCTGCGCTTTGCATTTTCTGTCCAGGCTTTAGGAGGCATTTGCATTTAAATGCACCTGGAACTTTTAACAACACTGAGAATGGCTGGAAGTCAATGATTTCAAATTTGTAGATTCTGAAAGCTTGGAAAAGCCGTAGCTCACTCTTGAGATATTAATTTGTTTTGTGAAAAAGGTTAGCGAAGTCCTGCAGCCCCTGGCTTCTCTAATTCACTAGATGACTCTTGAACGATGAGATGATTTTTTATAGCAGTCAATCATTTAGCTTTTCCACTATATGAATGGAAGAGTGGGAAAATTAGTGGCATTATCTTTTCCAAGTCCCCTTACACGTAAGAAAATGTTAGTGCTTTGAATCTTTTAATCCACTATTATTATAAAAATCGTTGTGCTTTACAATTATGTTGGATATTTTTCCTGATAATTTTTCCTAATAGATAATTGAAGAACAAAATATTAATATTGTTGCTCTCTCTCTCTCCTCCAGCAAATGAATTCTGACCTTGAAATGGGTACCTTAATTGTTATGATCTCTTTCATTTGATAATTTGATTGCTCGAGCCATAAAAAATACATTATGTTTTTGTTGGAGAAAAGCTTCTTTGCATTTTACTATCAATATGTTTTTAGTGTTGTTGATATTTCTTTCAGGATGAGAAAGATGTAAAAATTCGAGAATTGACTGCTGAGTTACAGCGAGAGCGAAAGCGATCTGCAGCTTTTCAAGAAAAACTTGATACGGTTCTAAAAGATACGGAGGACCATTCGCATCACCTATCTAGAAACATTGATGACATAGTTCAAAGTGCGAGGGAAATTGAATCAAAGAGGTTAGCCCTTTCACATAGGCTGCAGTAGATGTTCAATTTGATTTGCCTCTGTACAATTTCTTTGATTATGTATAATTTATTTTCAAGATATAAATTTTAGTTGTAGGTTTTTCTTTTTGGTCTGGCATTGTAGGTTGAACTCCTCTTATTGTATAATAAATAAGACAAATAAAATTTGGTGAGGTGTTTGGCGAGTTGGTCCTGTTTTTATTTATTTATTTTTAATAACTCTAGTAGTAACATTTTCACAACTGTTGAGATGGTAAGTTAATAGTGATAGACATTAAAATGGTGTTAGTGGTGGTCGGTATGAGAATCAATAACAACTTACTAACTCAGCAGTTGTGAAAGATATTGTGTTTATAGCGTTACTCTTTTGTTTTTGGTTTAGGTTTAATGGGCAGGATTTGAACCTAAGCAATCTACTAGGCAGGCCGCATGCAAACTCGTTAGGTATAGGAGTGTGAGCATCTATTGAATTTCTTGTTCCACTTTATGATCCCTGCAAACATAGAGCCAAAATATTTACAGGACATCAAACATCAAGATGAAGTTAGAGCCAGAACTTCAATTTGAAAATTTCCATTTTAAGCTGTATTTTCACTCTCTTTGTTGAATTCTATTGTGTTCATATTCTTGGGGATTGGAAGTCTATGACTCACAAACTAGTTTTGCCTAAAAGGTAATACTTGTTGATCCAAACCTTAGGTACTAAAATCTTGTTAATCTTCCAATTATATAGTATTGTTATTTATCTTTCTGATATGCTAGTAAGGTTAGGCATCAATATATACAATTCAATTTTGAATCCACAAATGTATTCTTGGTGCTTCGACTGAAATTGTCTTTAGCTTGATTTGTGGCATGGCTACTGAAAATGAAACCTTCATCATTTTTTTTTTATTGGGGTGTCTTAGTCATTTTGATTCAAATCTATGAATTTGTACCTGATTTGTTGTATTTACCATTGAGTAAAAACTGAAATGGCACATTATGACTCCGAATAGTAAAACCAGCCAAATATAAATGGCCAATACAATTTCGGGCCCTGTATTTTTACAAAATAAGAATATTCAAGTTTCAACCAACCATCCTTGCTGAATGTGGGACCTTCAATAAACTTTGCACTTTGCAGTTATTGGGTGCTTGCTCTTCCGATTCATGGCATAGCAGAAAAACTTTGATTAGTAAATTGGCCATTAGTAGATGCTTGATAATCATATTAAGAATCTAAATGGCTGGCTCGTACTTTACATAAAAAAGAAAAAGAAAAAAAAAAAAGAATAAAGAGGATGATGTGAACTATTGATTCAACTGATGCTTTGTGAATTCTACTTGTGGGGTATTAAGCAGCAAATAAACTTTGTTTGGCATCACCACTTTTTTTGTTTTTTTGAAGGTAACTTTTCAGTTTATTTGTTTATGTATAACTTTTTAATGCCTCATTTTTTCCGAGTATAATTATTTTTTAATAAATTTTCAGCAAATAAACAAATAAACTTTCAGTAAAAATCTGCATTTGAAGGCACTCTAATCACCACCAAAAGCACATTAAAGAAACAATAAAGGAATCCAGTTTCTACAGGGAAAATTTCAGATTGTATGACACCAAATGCATAACTTTTGATGCTTACTAGGGTCTATACCTACAAATCTGCGCTTAATATTTTAAGGGTAATTCCAGATTAGTATATTCTGGCCATTCTTCGCTCTCCTCTTGTCTCCTTTATCTTCTTTTGTTTCAAACATACTAGAATCTACGATATTTTTAAAGGAAATCAATAAATAATGCTTTACTCTTAAATTGATAACATTCTGACTAACTGATTGCATTTGCATTATCCTAGTAGAAGATTTGTAAATACCAACTTTTAGCCATGACCACCATTATCAAAACGATGTAAATAGTTGAGTTGGACCTTACTCAAGCTGTGAATCGCAATGTCCCTATCCAACCAGAAGTAGAGGTGATTTGAAAATGCAGTTTACATGGCTATGCATGGCAACCTTGCCACGGTATGCATAGAGGGTGATTGCAAATCCTGTATTCAAGCCTTCTAGGGCTATCTTCATGTGTCATTGTTCCTTGGAGAATTGTAAGCATTATAGCTGAGATCAAAAGTTTAGTAAACTGTAATTATAATAGACCTATCTCTTTTGATTGGGTCCCTAGAGGTGCTAACAGGGCTGCCCATGTATTGGCCCACTGGTCTTTGCTGAATAACATTTTTGGTTTCTTTGGCCCATGCTCAGCTCCTCTGAATCTTTTGGATGTAATTTTGGAAGATGTTGGTGTTGTTTCTCAACTCTCTTCTTAATAAAATTTTTCCATTCAGCCAAAAAAAAAAAAAAAAAAAGATGCAAACTCAAAAAAGCCACCACCTGGATAACTCCATATTAGTTTGATGATTGTGGCAACTAACTGGTTGGAGCATCATGCAAGAATCTTCTTTGAATCAAGACACAAAATTTGAAAGGGTGTCAAATATCATACCACAAAGAAGTGCTTTTCCCATCTCCAATTTTTAGATCTTCTAAGTGTAGTATTAAGATCTTCTTCAAGACTAAGAACAATACTTCTTCTTCTTGCCAGTAGCAGACCATAAAACTCTCCTAATTTTCTTCCAATATATTGCTGAACTTGCCTAGGATGCATAGAATCGTTGCGGCAGAACACTTGTTACTAGCTGAATGAAACAGTCTTGTTTTAGTTGTAATAAACCAGCAAAAGAAAAATTCTTCTTGTTACTCCAAGAGAGTGAAGAAGTATAATGGGTAGTGAGAAATTGAATGATGTATCAATGAGTCATAATTAATCCCATTTTTTTAGAAAACATTCCAAGGGAAATGCAATTATAGTATTACTAACAATTAAGACTTGACCAGGACCTAGCTAAAGGAATCACATTCTAAAAAGAAGTGCCTTTAAGCATTGGGGACCTTGATAGAAAATATGGTAAGTATGTTATACCTTTTATTTGATAGTCACTTTTTATCTCGAAAAAAAAAAGGGTAAATAAGCTCACAGTACATTAGTTGGTGGTAACACTAGTTTGTCTTAGGTCTTTTAAAAAATTAAAAAAAAAATAAAAAATAAAAAGATAATAGGTCTTTTAAAAAAAAATTTGTCTTATGGTTTCTGTTAATAGGTCTTTTTAAAAAACAAAAATAAAATTAATGAACAAAAAAGATAGGAGGGGTACCTACAAAGACTGAATTTTATAATGCAATTGATTCTTTGTTTTTATTAGTTTTTGCTAATTTTCAAATGCAGGTGAGAACATGTTGAAGCCTCTTTAATGAGTGCACAAGGACACCCGTTAACATAAATCTATCTCAATTTAAGGTCACACCATTTTATGACCATCCAAATAACAACAACATACAACGTAGGAATCAATAAATTAGGGACAAGGATTTTCCTTTCTCTGACTTTTTTTTTCCAAAAATTTTTATCTTATAAAAGTCATATTTTGGTGACTATTTTTATAATTTAAACTTAGGGTAAATTACAAAATTGGTCCATATCCTTTATGTCAAATCTCAATTTAGTTCATAACCTTTCAGTTGTGTCGGTTTGATCCCTAGCCTTTTGGTTTTGTGTTAAAATAGTTCCTGCCGTTAAGTGATAGACGAAAAATGCTGACATGTCTAACTAATAAAAATAAACTATTATTTTCATTTACATAGATGGCCATGTGTACTGCCACGTCAACAATAAAATGAAATATTAAAAAAACAAATTCATCAATGCCCTCTGTGCTCACAGTAACCCATCACCCACACCTCCAAAATTCATGAGATTAAACGCCACAAGTCTCAGCTTGGCATATGCTTTCCTTGATTAACACCATGACCAAACACGAAAAACCCATCAAAGATATTCCTTTGCCAAACGAAAACCGAAGCACACACAATGATCCACAATAAAATGCGTTGAAAACAATGCTACCAATATCCTTTGGTAATGCAACAAGTGTGAATATTTCTTTGATTTTGATTGTATGATCATGGCTACTACCAGTGCCCAGTATAATGTTGGGTTCAGTTTAGTTTTGAGGGAAACAGTGAGAATGGGAGAGTCAGAGACAATACAATTATACATCTAGAGGATCACCTTTATAGCTCTTCGTTGGTCTAATATTTTCTCTTTTTTTTTTTTTTTCTTTGTATAATCATTCCAATTTTTTAAGATCTGTGTTTTTACTTGTTTCCTTTTGGGCTTTAATCTTGTTTACATTGTTTGCTAATTTGGGCTTTTTAGTTTTACAGTATTTATTTTTTTTAAGAATCTATAACAGTATTGATCTCAAGTGGGTATTTGATTTCGGGGTGCATTTGTATTTGTCTTCTTGGCTTCATTTCTTCTTAAAATAATCTTACAAAAAACTTTTGTTTTACTCCATTTTGTATTCAATTGATTGGCCTAACTGAAGGAGCTTGGCGAGTTTTGGTCATGGAGTCTGAGGAAAGAGAGAAGGGGACACAGAGAGCGTTAGAGTGAATTAGGAAATGTTGATATTTATAATTAATGCATGTGGTAGCTTACGTGGAAGTCATGTAGCATAAAAAAATAATATTTTAATTTGACCGTCAATATTTTTCATCTATCACTTAAAGGAATGACCATTTTGACATGATACCAAAAAGTTATGGACCATACTGACACAATTGAAAGGATAAAGACCAAATTGAGATATAATGTAAAGGATAATGACCAAATTTGTAATTTACCCTTAAACTTATCATCTTAACAAGTAACAAAAAAAAAAAAAATTGTGTTTCTAGTGTTTCTTTACTAGCATAGGAATAAGGATAATAGCTAAAGGAAAAGGTTTCACTTTAAAATGCTTCTCCTCTCCATTCATGCAATTAATAAGGCTAAATAGCTTGCCGATTAGCTATTATATATGTCGAACTTGGACATTCTAGATTATATTGTGTATTGAGAATCTTTGCTAAGAAAGTAGCTGAGTTCTGAAAATCAATTCTTAAATTAGGTGAGCCTCACGGGAGTATTTGAATTGCAGTGGCAAATCAAATACTTGAACTTCCAAAATTAGTGGTGACCATAAAGTGCTATTGCAGTATTGCCTACTCAATAATTTGTAATCAAAAATAAAAATTTAGAAATGTACAGATCAGCCACGATATTCTTGGCATACATGGTGCATGATGTACAAATCAAAATTTCCCAGAATCTGTACAAAATATAACATGCTTATTTATTTATCTTGCCTAATGCATAATAATTATTTTATAGTTTTTTTTTTTTTTTTGATAGGACCTAATGCATAATAAATAGAAAACAAAAATTCTAGTACCACAAAAAAATACACATTTTTTGCCACAACTCTTCCTGTGGTTGATTGTGATTAGGGATAAAAATAAAATAAAATAAAAGATGGGTCCACATGAAAGTGACAAGAAGCCGGTCACAATTTTATCCATTCTCCTTGCAACAAATTTGAATCTCTGATAAAAACCAGAACTCCCAAATAACAATTAAAGTTTCTGATAAATTTTCAGATAAAATTATTATTGAAAAACATGCAGTCTTGATAGAATTATTACAGAACTCAAAAGGATAATTAAACGGATATAGATAAGCACTATGCTTATCTGATCCAATTCCAACACTAATACACTCAAAAAAACTTCCTAATGATAAGGATAAACCCTTATTCAAAACAGTAACATCTGAAAACAAAAGATAATTAACATATAACAAATGCTAAAGTAATCAGCAAAATCTGTCACCACTTAGTGGACTTTAGAGAGCATACAGTTTGTGTGAGTGTGAGCAGCAAAAGAATAATAGCAGCACAAGTAGAAGCAGATCTCCAAGGAGTGCTAAAATATTGATGCCATAACGTTGCCTTCCATCTATGCCAAGGTTTCTTATAGAATGCATTCAAATCCTCACATATTTTCGAGTATTCATGGTTTATATAATCCCATAAGATATTGGTGTTAAGACTGTTGACAGTTGATGCTGCTGCGTTGCTATCGCCAAGGTAATTAACAAGGATTCCCTTATCACAAAGTAAATCTACATCTTTGGAATTATCGATAAGGAAATCCAAGATGACAAAGAAATCCGTAACATATTCGTCCCCCACATAATGGGATTGCTCTAATGCAATAATGTTTCGAATAAGACGTATTTTCTCATCATTTAACTTAATGCATGGGATTTCCAACACTCCATTGTTTAAATCGAACCTTATGTCAAGAAAGCGTCTATACCCTCTATAACATCCTATCTTCTCATCAAACTCGACTCCCTTCAACTCGACTCCTGCCTCATGCAACTGGGTTGCAGAGTATGAAAGTTTAGCCCCTCCAGATCTTCTATACGGTATTTCTTCACCTAGATAAAAGAATCTATGCAGATCTGTGAAGTGTTCTATTTGCACATTAAATCTCCCAGGGGTCTTTGTCTGAAAGTTGTAACATTGAAAGAATTCAAAAGCAAGTTCCCTTAAAGAAAGGGGTTTTAACTCTAATTCAGCCGGAAAGTTTGCTTGTTCGAACACCATCTCTAAAACAAAAAAGGGAAGCTGATTTTCAAGTAATACCAAGTCAACTTTCAAAATTGGATGCATCCATTCCGCTATAATCTTAGGATCGTTCCTGAACAAACATGGGTTAGATTGTCTCAAGAAGTACTCAAGAATGAATATCCCATCCACCAGGATCATTGTCACAAAATCATCACTGCTTATGCTGGACACAATAGTCTCTGTGTAGTAAGAGCGAATTTCTTCTTCCTTATCTCTTATTGTGTGTACTAAATGCTGCAAGTTTATGTTAGCCCGTTCAATGAAACACTCACAAAACAGTACTTTACACTTTTGCATGGTTTGTAATTTTACATTGGAGTGGTGAATAGGGCCAATTGAAATAAGCAGAGGAGTGAAGGCTTGCTCATCCAGTTTGCGAAGGTGATCTGGAACACTGATCAAACCCCCAATTGAGAATTGTTGCTTGGAACTTAAAAACATTGTTGTGATGTCAAATGCCAAATCTCCACTTCCCTTTGCAGCTGAAGAGCTTTGTATCTATCAAGATAAGAGCCACTAGGATTAAAAACACACCCCGTGTAAAGTACAACACGCTATAATTTGACTTCAAAGTTCATTCTATGCCACTAACTTCTAACATGTTAAAATGCATGCACTGGTGTTACATGAATAATGATCATTTTATATTTAATCGTTTATAAAATTTTAATTTAATCATCCTCTTTCATTGTCCTGTAAAGCTAACTGGATGACAATAGTAATTTTGAATGAAGAATTTTAAAATGATTTCTTTTGAAACAATAATTAATTGAACAAATAATTTTGGTACTAATTAAATCTTTTAATTTTTTTTTTAAATAGATGATTTCATTGTTAGTTTGATAGAGACAAAGTAATTAAATAGCCAGATTGAATTGTTTCATTATAGTATGTAAAAGAAAGTACTTTTTGATATATTTATATACATACTTTCTACTTCCATTACAATTTTTGTTATTGTGATACTATGAAATTTTTTAATGTTTTATCAAAATTTCTTCATTTTGGAAATATATTGAAAAGGCACAATTTTTTTTTTAATGGGAATATGGTATTGTTCAATAAATTTCCCATTGAAGTTAGTCTTTGTACTTTGACTTAAATTCTAGAAATCTCAGAGAATTTTGAAATCAGAAGTAACTTTAATTAGGTTGAAAGTAGTTTTAACATATGAGAAAAGTTATCAAATGCCCTAAGGGCTTGGTATAGGCTATATTTTTTATAAAAAATTATGCAAAAAGAAAAAGAAAAAGAAAACTAATATTTTTGACAATTTTTTATATGGGTGTTAACTGGACCCTTAACATATAAGCAAATTAGAAGCATTAAAAATTATACAGATACTTGATATAAGATTTGAGTAAATTGACAATATAATTTAAGAAAAGCATAAAATTAATGTGGATTAACTAAATTGTTGAACATTCACTTTAATTGTGTATAGATTAATAATATTCCACATTCGACAATTGATTATCACAAGCAAATTAAAATTCATAAAAAAAAATCGTAAAATATAATAGTAAGGAAGTCGATTTCATACCGGAACTGTTTCGGATTTACCACTATATATATTTTTTAAATAATTTTTTTTTAATAATTAAAATTTTACTAAACTAAAATGTAAATAGTTTTTGATATATATATGTGTGTGTGTGTGTACAAACACACTAGTGTGGGTGGCACATGTAAGACACGTGCTACCTCTTGAGTAAGAAAATTAAGATAGAATTTTTATGAAGAAGTATGAAATTATATACATAAAAAATGTATGTCATACAAAGTTAATCTCATTTGTATAAGAATTTTGATACCTATTTGCTAAAGGCAATATTCACTCATTAAAAACTTTTAAAAAGGGTAACGAATATCATCTTCCAACAATAAGAAACTGAGTTTTGCTAAAACTTTGTCACAATATTTAAATTTTCACAATGAATGATGTTATATGCTATAATTGAAACTCTTTATCAAATACCTTCAACCATACACAATGAAAATTTTTTCATTCATACGTTCTTCTTTATCATTTTACATGAGACTAGGTGCAATCTTTAACTTAATTAGTTTTTATGAACACCTACTTTAGGCAAGAAAAAAATATATAACAAAACGCATGTGTCATCAAATTTTTCATTAGATAAATTATAAGTTTCTAAGATTTAAACCAAGAAAATCAATGTTCTCTAGGTAACAAATGAAACACCTTATATTACCATTCAAACTTTTTAAGCATTACTACCATCTAAAACTCAAAATACATGAATAAAAATTTTGGAATGTTAAAATTTAGTGATAGTATTTTAGCCACTACACATTGCAATATTTTAAGAATCAAAAGTTTTCATTAGAGTTTAATTGAGAGAATAACAATATAACATATTTGCTCTTTTCCAAAATATTAAGGGAGAAATTGCTTGATTTTAAAGTTTAAAGAGAAATTGTGAACTACCCAAAACATAAAGGATGAAAATTATTTTAATGCTAAGTTTTGTGTGTGTAAAACTATGTGTTTTTACTTAAAATGGTGCATAAAGAAAAAAAAAATACAAAACAAAATACAAAAATTCAACCTAAGAAAACTGTATGTGAAACTGTGAATTTGGCTCAACAAAAATTGATTAATAAAAAAGAAAATTCTAGAAACACAAAGAATGACACAACATTTTCATAATACTTTTACAACTTTGTTATATTTTACTTTTTTTTTTTTTGAAAAACAAACACACACACACACACACAAGGGAGAGGGAAAGAGGTCCTAACACAAAAACACACCACAATTCCACTCAAAAGTCATGGTAACTTGTTATATTTTACTTTGATTTGTAAAGAATTGACACTTCAGCAATTGTAAAAATATTGTAACGACAATAAGATGTCTTAATATTTTCACAAGAGAAATGTTATGTTCACAACATTTTCATTACAAATTATAAGTAGTAGGTTGTTACAGGTTATTATTAGTGGATAAAAAAGTAATTTCATCGATAAGTTTAAATTAGAATAATAATTTACTACCTAAGATTTGATTTGAAAATGTTGTGGAAGTATCTCTTTTTTTTCTTTATAATGCCTTTATTTTTTGCTATGATTGGTTCTAGTATGATATTTTATTATTTTATAAAAAATAACATCTCAAGTTCTCAACAATTATGAAAATATTGTGAAAACTTGTTTTATTAATATTTTATTATTATTATATATGCAAGTTCAACGTAACGGTGGATATCGAACAAACCGAAGTACTGTAAGGCAAGCACTATAAAATAATTTTATTTTTTTTAAAAGAATGGATCACTGTAGATAAAACCAGTACTATGGTGATGGAAAACAGTGGATCTGATGGTGGGGTAAATATGAAAGAAAAACAGAAAAAGAAAGAGACATGTTGGAAGGTGCTATTTACAAACACCAATCCATCCTTATTTACAAAATTACCAATTCGGCTTTACGTTTTTTTGGCTAAACAATTTGTCTTTACCCTTTTAAAACCAATTACATTAGATTCATATTTTAAAAATAATTATTAAAAATGACAGAAAATTCAGCAGACAATTGTTGAAGATTTTAGTATAAAAAAGAGATGATTTTCGGCAAGATAAATAAATAGGTAGATAGACATGGAACTTAAATAAGAAGGAAATATGATATTATTAAAGCATACCTCAGTTGACATATTATTTGTGTAGCAGTACTACTGCACTAGCAGCCAAGGGAGAGGTAGGAGTTCCGGGCCGAGATGCGATTTGAGGGAAAAGAAAAGGAAGAAGATGAGAACAGAGATTAAACACATTAGATATCAATCTGAATGCTCTTAGATTTGGCTTTGAAGAAGTAGAAGCCTATCGCTATTATAGGATGCAAAGCCGTAGTTTACACGCCAATCTAGGAAGAACAAATTCTGTGGATCCAAAGCCACTGAATTTGTTCAGTGGCTTTGGCTCCACTCTCATGGTGGACAGCGGGAATATGCAGCAATACAGGAACTAGGAAAGCAACAAAGTGGGGCCAAAGGATTCCTTAGGATCTTCATACTTTTTCTTTTCTTTTATTTATTATTTAAAGAGAAAGGTATTTTTTTTTTTTTTTTGCTGAATAATTTTTGCTGAGTAATTGACAAAATTAGAGAAAGGTAATTTAGATGCCCAAATTTGTGAAGGGCATTTCTTAGTAACTACGCTTTTTTATATGTTGGTCGTATCTTTGCATCAAGATTACAAAAGCAAAAGTAGATATTTGTTTTGCCCAAAAAGATGTGAACCTTTTTTTTTTCTTTTCGATTCGGAAAAATTAAAGCAAAAAAAACCTGCTAAATAGAGCAATCCTTTCTTCTTCTTTTTAAGAGGAGCAATCCTTTCTTCTTTAGGTAAAGTCAGACAAAGGAGACATTCTCCGTCTTCAAAAAAATTATTTTTTAATATACATATTGAATAACTTCTCTTTTCTTTTTCTTTTTTTGTAGAAACAAATGGAATGACGTGATTTCCATAAAAAAAGAAAAAAAGAAAAAAAAAAGATGTAGAAGAAGAAGAAGAAGAAGGAATGATGTGACTTGCTTATAATTTGTAGACAACATATTGAATAACTTCTCTTTTCTTTTTCTTTTTCTTTTTTGGTAGAAACAAATGAAATGATGTGATTTCCATAAAAAAAAATTAAAAAAGAAAAAAAAAGAAGAAGGAATGATGTGACTTGCTTATAATTTGTAGACATCTATCTAAATTTTACTTACTTTCACTGTTAAGGCTGGGTTTGGATAGTGGGTAGGACGTGCGTTTGTGTTTTTTTTGTGTGAGTCCTGTGCATTGTTCACGAGATCCGTAAATACAGATTTTGGCAAAATTAACTTTAAAATTGGGTTTCACGACACTATTCATACATTTAAAAATTATTTTGCTACAGTATTTTCAGTTTTTAGCAATAAGCAAACAGATCCTAAATTATAGTTATTAAATATCTTTACCTTTATTATTATTATTGTTTGGTTTAAATAAAGTAACTCATACATAGGGGCGGAGCTACCTTATGGGGTGCGGGGCCAAAATTTTGAAAAAAATACATTTATTATTTCTTATAAAAATTCATTGTAAAATTTACATTCTTAGCACCCCTCGCAGGTAAAAAAATTATATGAGCTTACTTTCAAAATAAAAAATGTGTTAATTTTTTTTAAAAAAAAGAGGTTGCAGCAAATGTGATATCAAATATGGGAATAATACTATAAATATAACATAGATACAATGTAAATGTATAAGTTGGTAGACATTTGTCTAAATTTTATTATATGCTTGTTAGGGAGATATAAGACTTTGGGAGATTCTAATTGAAGTTTTAATATAACATATAAGAACGCAACTTAATTCAAAGGCAAAACTACGTTATTAGTCCTTGAAGTTTATCCTATGTGCGTAATTGGTCCCTCAAATTTCAAGTAAGCGCAATTGGTCCTTCAAGTTTTCAAAATGAGCAATATAAATCCTTTAGTTAACTTTCGTTAGTGGTGTTGCTTACTTGGCTAATGGAATAATGACCTTGCATTTTTTAAATGATATGGCATTTATTTTTATTAAAAAATTCCAAAATTAAATTTACACATAAGAAAGAAACTAGACCCATTCCAATTCAAATATTTATCCTAACCCGGTACAAAAAAAAAAAAAAAATCTCCATTTGCAATCTAATTTACAAACCATGAGAGAGGGGAGAGACAATGAACAAATCTAAGGCCTAGTAGCCGGCGACGCCGCCACCCTCCGCTGGAGACAGTGGCCTCCTGCTTCACACATTCTTCTCCAACCGACAACCACTGACCTGCCTCCCTCCTTATCTCGCACAGCCACTAACCCGCCTCCATGACTGATTCAATGCTAGTTTCCCGAAACACGTCCTCTTCAGCTTGAGTTTTCATCCTAAGCAGCCTTGAGACTTCGAATTGAATCAAAAAGCCCATATTGTATGGTGGATGATCTCATAGTTTGGACCGCTTTGAGCCTCGCGAATTGCTGCCCGTCTCTATCTTTAGTATAAAGCAGTATTCGTCATTAATGAGTTTTTCTCCAATGCACATTGCATCCATGAATAAGTTGGCAGTGGCAGTGGCTCTTGGGCCGAAAAACAAATATTTTCATAATACAAGTGTTAACTTACAAATCAAAACAATGCAAATAAATTTATGAATTTGTGCTTCCATTGAAAATCATCAATTTAGCCCTTTCACCATAAATGGAGATTTTTTTGTACCAGGTTAGGATAAATATTTGAATTGGAATGGGTCTAGTTTCTTTCTTATGTGTAAATTTAATTTTGGAATTTTTTAATAAAAATAAAAGTCACAACATTTAAAAAATGCCAAGTCATTATTCCGGTAGCCTCGTAAGCAACACCCCTAATGGAAGTTAACCAAGAATTTATGTTGCTCATTTTGAAAACTTGAGGGACCAATTGCACTCGCTTGAAACTTGAGGGACTAATTGCGCACATAGAGTATACTTTAGGGAGTAATAGTGTAGTTTTCCCTAATTCAAAAGCTTAAATCTATATGTTTAGGCCAAAATCTCTTTCAAATGTGAATCATTGCTTTTTATTGTGTAGTTCAAGACCTATCCATTTGTACCACAAACAAGTCTTATTAGTTCCTCCTTATTCATGGGAACCTCATGTTGCATCAATCTTCTTTGGTTTAGCACTATTGGCAATACTATTTTGTTGAATAATTTTCCAAGATAATTTGTGTGGCCTTTGTGGGCTTACATTGCGTGAGACACACTTGTGTGGGATCAAAGAGAATTAACATTGGGTATGCAAAACCCAAAATAAAAATAAATAAATAAAAAAACATTAATACACCCCCACACCAAGACATGTATAATATTGTAGCAAATGCGTTTTTGCTACTGTAATATCTAAAAATAAATGTTACTGTAGCTAAAATGCAAAAATTTATTCCTATATTTTATTCACTCTTCTCCCTCGCACTTAGATCGGCAGTGGCATGGTCTTGGCGTTTTGTCTCAATGGGTCACGGTGTTAGGTCACAATGGGTCACATGGGTCTTGGCTAGCTTTGGGTCATGGTGGCAATTGTGGCTATAGTGGAGGAGCATGAGAGTGGCCATGTAATCATTGTTGATTCGATGGTGGGTTAGTACCATGGAATTTGGGTTTGGTTGCTTCGGTGGTGGTGTTAAGAATGACGGTCCAGCCTTGGGTGGTTGATTTAATTAAATATAAAAATTCATCAATCTAAATTAGAGGTGCAATAAAGAATTAAAAATCCACCAAAAGAATGAAGGCAATGTATATATATATAGAGAGAGAGAGAAAGAGAGAGAAAGAGAGAGAGAGAGAGAGAGAGGGAGGGAGTATTCATCTTTTTTTGTGAGCAAAATATGGATTGAATGGAAGAGAAAATAACAAATTTTTATAGTAAATAAAATAGGAAGAAGAAAAGTCAAAATAAAAGGAAGATGAATAGATGGAGGAATTGTAAGGTTAAGGTATAGAATAGTGGGGTAAAAAAGTAAAAGTGAGAAAATGTTAGAAAAAGTGTAATTGTTAGGAGAAAATTAATAAGGAGAAAAATAATTAAAAATGATTGAGAAAATGTTGGAAATTGGTTGATGATATGGCATTGATGTAGCTTAATAGGAGTATTTTTTTTTTTTTTTGAGAGTCAGCTTAATAGGAGTATAGTAATAACAAATGCTACATTTTAACTTTTAGATATATATATTGATATAGATTTGTACAATTTGACTTTATTTTTAAATATACACACACACACACTAGCCGCTCTTTTTTTATAAAGGACAAAAAAATTTCATGTTTACTAATTCAGGGTGGTTTAGAGAGTGATTAGATGTAGCACAAAAAATTATTTCACTCATAAACACATAAATCTCTTACTCCCCTAGGTTTTAGGTTTAGTGTCATAATTTTTCATTCACTGCCATGAATGATAAACCAATAAATGCATAAATCTCATAACGCTTCCAGGTTTTTCGATAATTAAAAAATGCATAAATTCAAAAGAGAGATTTAAAAAAAAAAGTAATATTAAAAAAAAAATAGAAAAGCTTTATTTATGGTTACCATGACAACAGCCCAAAGAAGCTAGAAACACAATTGCATCACAAAGCTTTCTGCTAATTACTGGAATGTTTATCCATAATACATCATAAACAATATCATCAATTTAAATTAGTACACTGATATAAAACTTTAAATATCAAATGACCCCATTAAAGCAAATGAAATTTGCTTCTTATATGTCACCTGATCTTCCATATTGTCTCTCTCTCTTTTTATTTATTTATTTATTTTATTTTTATTTTTTACAGCAATGTTTGCTACCAATTTTTGAAGGGACGGCAAATGCAAACTAGTTAGGTATAAGAGTGTGAGCATCTATTGAATTTCTTGTTCCACTTTATGGTCCCTGCAAACATAGAGCCAAAATATTTACAGGACATCAAACATCAAGATGAAGTTAGAGCCAGAACTTCAATTTGAAAATTTCCATTTTAAGCTGTATTTTCACTCTCTTTGTTGAATTTTATTGTGTTCATATTGTTGGGGATTGGAAGTCTATGACTCACAAACTAGTTTTGCCTAAAAGGTAATACTTGTTGATCCAAACCTTAGGTACTAAAATCTTGTTAATCTTCCAATTATATAGTATTGTTATTTATCTTTCTGATATGCTAGTAAGGTTAGGCATCAATATATACAATTCGATTTTGAATCCACAAATGTATTCTTGGTGCTTCGACTGAAATTGTCTTTAGCTTGATTTGTGGCATAGCTACTGAAAATGAAACCTTCATCATTTTTATTTATTTATTGGGGTGTCTTAGTCATTTTGATTCAAATCTATGAATTTGTACCTGATTTGTTGTATTTACCATTGAGTAAAAACTGAAATGGCACATTATGACTCCAAATAGTAAAACCAACCATATATAAATAGCCAATTCAATTTCAGGCCCTCAGAAGCTGTATTTTTTACAAAATAAGCATATTCGAGTTTCAACCAACCATCCTTGCTGAATGTGGGGCCTTCAATAAACTTGGACTTTGCAGTTGGGTGCTTGCTCTTCCAATTTATGGCATAGCAGAAAAACTTTGATTAGCAAATTGGCCATTAGTAGATGCTTGATAATCATATTAAGAATCTAAATGGCTGGCTGGTACTTTACGTAAAAAAGAAAAAAAAGAAAAAAAAAGAGGATGATGTGAACTATTGATTCAACTGATGCTTTGTGAATTCTACTTGTGGGGTATTAAGCAGCAAATAAACTTTGTTTGGCATCACAACTTTTTTTGTCTTTTTGAAAGTAACTTTTCAGTTTGTTTGTTTATGTATAACTTTTTAATGTCTCACTTTTTCCGAGCATAATTATTTTTTAATAAATTTTCGGCAAATAAACAAATAAACTTTCAGTAAAAATCTGCATTTGAAGGCACTCTAATCACCACCAAAAGCACGTTAAAGAAACAATAAAGGAATCCAGTTTCTACAGAGAAAATTTCAGATTGTATGACACCAAATGCATAACTTTTGATGCTTACTAGGGTCTATACCTACAAATCTGCACTTAATATTTTAAGGGTAATTCCAGATTAGTATTGTGGGGGAGAAAAGCCCAACCAAGCGCATTGGGCCCAAGGCCCTATCTGAGGACCATTGTTGTCTGAAGAGATGAAAAAGCTCAGTTAGAAGCCCTGAGAAAGGAACACGTCAGGAGAGGAGCATGGCCGTGATTCGAGGAGATGTTCTATGGGCCGAGGAGTCCAATACCCTCGGATCCGAAGAGTCTTGGTCTGACATGCAACCCTTTGCAGCCCAAGTGATCCTCCTGACAGATGTAATGACTGAAATGAACCTCGGACACGAATGAAGATAACTGGAGCGGAGAAATATCTAAGAGACAGACTTCAACCACCGCATTAAATGCACTGCACCTACTTCTCTGGCCGCATTAATGTGGAGAAGACCCCTGAACAGTATCAGCCCAGCTACCACCACTCACACAAGGCTAAAGAACACCTCTGATGGGACATGCACTCAAGTGGGCGTCTAAATGATGAACAAGTGGACGGTGAAGATGCAGGAAGGCAGTACTATATAAGAGAAGGGTGTCTCTGATAGAGGGGATCGAAAAATCAGAAAGAGAAAAGAGTGTATCACATTACTGTAGCTCCAACAATTGTAACCTAAGTTCATCAATGAAAAACACCTCTTCGGACGAGACACTTACATCCGTCCGAGCACATATCAATACAAATTCTCCCACTAGCATTGCTGTTTAATACTGTTATTTCATTATTAGCCTAGCTCTTTCACCCACTCTCTACAAATTTATTGTTTCGGGTTCAGCGGGCTCAAAATCCATACCTTCCTGGGCTTGGGCTGCAAAAAGTGACCCTACAAGTATATTTTGGCCATTCTTCACTCTCCTCGTCTCCTTTATCTTCTTTTGTTTCAAACATACTAGAATCTATGATCTATGATATTTTTAAAGGAAATCAATAAATAATGTTTTACTCTTAAATTGATAACATTCTGGCTAACTGATTGCATTTGCATTATCCTGGTAGAAGATTTGTAAATACCAACTTTTAGCCATGACCACCATTATCAAAACGATGTAAATAGTTGAGTTGGACCTTACTCAAGCTGTGAATCGCAATGTCCCTGTCCAAGCAGAAGTAGAGGCGATTTGAAAATGCAGTTTACATGGCTATGCATTGCAACCTGGTCACGTTATGCATAGAGGGTGATTGCAAAACTTGTATTCAATCCTTCTAGGGCTATCTTCATGTGTCATTGTTCCTTTGGAGAATTGTAAGCATTATAGCTGAGATCAAAAGTTTAGTAAACTGTAATTATAATAGACCTATCTCTTTTGATTGGGTCCCTAGAGTTGCTAACAGGGCTGCCCCATATATTGGCCCACTGGTCTTTGCTGAATAGCATTTTTTGGTTTCTTTGGCCCATGCTCAGCTCCTCTGAATCTTTTGGATGTAATTTTGGAAGATGTCATGTTGTTTCTCAAAACTCTTTCTTAATAAAATTTTTCCATTCAGATAATAATAATAAATAAATAAAATAAAATAAAAATAAAAAATAAGAAGAAGATGCAAACTCAAAAAAGCCACCACCTGGATAACTCCAAATTAGTTTGATGATTGTGGCAACAAACTGGTTGGAGCTTACCCAAGGCCAACTCCAACATTTTTACACTACTACAATACAAGTTGGCAGTCAGCATCATGCAAGAATCTTCTTTGAATCAAGACACGAAATTTGAAAGGGTGTCAAATATCATACCACAAAGAAGTGCTTTTCCCATCTCCAATTTTTAGATCTTTTAAGTGTAGTATTAAGATCTTCTTCAAGACTAAGAACAATACTTCTTGTCACATCAAACTCTCCTAATTTTCTTCCAATATATTGCTAAACTTGCCTAGGATGCATGGAATCGTTGCAGCAGAACACTTGTTACTAGCTGAATGAAACAGTCTTGTTTTAGTTGTAATAAACCAGCTAAAGAAAAATTCTTCTTGTTACTCCAGGAGAGTGAAGAAGTATGCTGGGTAGTAAGAAATTGAATGATGTATCAATGAGTCATAATCAATCCCATTTTTTTAGAAAACATTCCAAGGGAATTGCAATCACAGTATTACTAACAATTAAGACATGACCAGGACCTGCTAAAGGAATCACATTCTAATAAGAAGTGCATTTTTAAGTATTGGGGAGCTTGATAGAAAACATGGTGAGCATGCTACACCTTTTATTTCATAATCACTTAGGGGCCGTTTGGTTTTTTTTTTTTTTTCATCACTCATCACTCCTCACTCAATTTTCGTCACTCATCACTTAAAATACCCCAATTTCCTATACCTACCTGTTTGGCACATATCACTCAGTTATGTTTTCAACCAAAAAAATATAAAAAAACTGAGACCCACACATCGACCCATGTCATAAGACTTTCCTCTTTCATTTTTTTTCTTTTTCTCCTGACTCTCATTTTTCTCTGCTTTTCTCTTTGTTTTTCCCCTGTTTTTCTCCTTTCGTTTTTCTGTGATTTTCTCTTCATTTTTCCCCTGTTATTCTCCCAAACCACTCCACGAACCTAGTGACGGAAATCACGGTATGGACTTGCGGCGCCGATCTCCACCGTCACCTAGTGCTGCCGATCTCCACCGTCACCCAACCCTTTATCTGTCGCTGTTGTGTGCTAAAAGACCAATTCGTGCCCGTGGAAGTTCTAATCTCCGCCGTTCCTCCGTGGGTATGTCTTCTTCTTCAAATATTCCTCCGTGGGTATCTTTCTTGATTTTTTTTTTATGGGTCTGAGAAGAGAAAGGCAAAAAGGAAGGGAAAAAAAAAAGATATGATGCTTGCAGCAAAGAACAGAGAAAGAAAAGTTTGTTTCTTGATTTTTTTTTTTTTTTTTTTAATGGGTCTGAGATGAGAAAGGCGAAAAAAAAGAAAAAAAAGAAAAGGAGAGTGAAGTCAAAAGTTGAGGCTAGTGGGTCCCTCATTGTGTGTGTATTTACAAGATTGCCATCATAACTATGTTTTTATAACTTGAAAACACCTAAAATGTGTTTTCAGTTTCCATAACTCATCACTCAAAAATCAGAGAATTGAGTGATGGAAACAAAAACTGAAAACATCCACAAACAAACCATTCAACCATGGAACCCACATAATTTGAGTTATGGGTGATGGAAACAAAGTTATGAGTGATGGAAACTGAAAATCCAAACAGCCCCTTATTATCTCACACTAAAAAAAAGAAAAAAAGAAAAAACTCACAGTACATTAGTTGGTGGTAAACACTAGTTTGTCTTAGGTCTTTTTAAAAAAAAAAAAAAAAAATTGTCTTATAGTTTCTATTAATAGGTCTTTTAAAAAAATAAAAATAAAATTAATGAACAAAAAAGATAGGAGGGGCACCCGTTAAGATTGAATTTTATAATACAATTGATTCTTTGTTTTTATTAGTTTTTGCTATTTTCCAAATGCAGGGAAGAACCTTTTGAAGCCTCCTTAATGAATGTACAAAGATACCCATCAACATAAATCTATCTCAATTTAAGATCACATCATTTTATGACCATCCAAATAACAACAACATACAACGTAGGAATCAATAAATTAGGGACAAGGATTTTCATTTCTCTTTGAATTTTTTTTTTTCAAAAATTTTTATATTATAAAAGTCATATTTTGGTGACTATTTTTATAATTACAACTATCATCTTAACAAGTAACAAAAAAAATTGTGCTTCTAGTGTTTCTTTACTAGCATAGGAATAAGGATAATAGCTAAAGGAAAAGGTTTCTCTTTAAAATGCTTCTCCTCTCCATTCATGCAATTAATAAGGCTAAATAGCTTGCCGATTAGCTATTATGTCGAACTTGGATGTTCTAGAGTTATATTGTGTATTGAGAATCTTTGCTAAGAAAGCAACTAAGAACTGAAAATCAATTCTTAATTTAGGTGAGCCTCATGGGAGTATTTGAATTGTAGTGGCAAATCAAATACTTGAACTTGGAAAATTAGTGGTGACCATAAAATGCTATTGCCTACTCAATAATTTGTAATCAAAAATAAAAATTTGGAAATGTACAAATCAGCCACAGTTTTCTTGGCATACATGGTGCATGATGTACAAATCAAAATTTCCCAGAATCTGTACAAAATATAACATGCTTATTTATTTATCTTGCCTAATGCATAATAAATATTTTATAGTATATTTTTTTCACTGATGGGACCTAATGCATAATATTTGTTTTTGACTTGCTAATGTAAATGTAGACCTCAAAATAAAAATTCTCATAAAATTCCTTACTTTCCTTCCACTTCAGATATTTTCATCAGTGGTGTATCCCTTTGCAATGGACAATTCTCTCTTCCTCTGTAGTTTCAATAGGAAATAGAAAACAAAAATTCTAGTACTACAAAAAAATACACAATTTTTACCTCAACTTTTCATGTGGTTGATTGTGATTAGTGAAAAATAAAAAGATGGGTCCACGTGAAAGTGACAAGAAGTCAATCACAATCTGCCACATAGAAGAATTGTGGCAAAAGTTGTGAATTTATCTGTGATAATAGAATAGAATAACTCAATAGAAAATTGATCTAACAATTTTTGTCCTTTCTCCCTACAACCAATTTGAATCTGATAAAAACTAGAACTCCCAAATAATAATTAAAGTTTCTGATAAATTTTCAAATAAAATTATTATTGAAAAACATGCAATCCTAAATAGAATTACAGAACTCAAAGGATAATTAAACGGATATAGATCATAGGCACTATGCTTATCTGATCCATTTCCAACACTAACACACTCAAAAAGACTTCCAAATGATGAGGATAAACCCTTATTCAAAACAGTGACAACTAAAAAACAGTAACAACTGAAAACAAAAGATAATTAACAGATAACAAAGGCTAAAGTGATCAGCAGAACTGCTGCATATTTGTCACCACTTAGTGGACATTAGAGAGCATACAGTTTGTGTGAGCGTGAGAAGTAAAAGGATAATAGCAGCACAAGTAGAAGTAGATCTCCAAGGAGTGCTAAAATATTGATGCCATAACGTTGCCCTCCATCTATGCCAAGGTTTCTTATAGAATGCATTCAATTTTTCACATATATTTGAGTATTCAGGGTTCGTATAATCCCATAAGATATTGGTGTAAAGACTGTTAACAGCTAATGCTGCAGCGTTGCTGTCGCCAAGGTAATTAACAAGGATTCCCTTATCACAAAGTAAATCTACATCTTTGGAATTATCGATAAGGAAATCCAACATGGCAAAGAAATCCGTAACATATGCATCCCCTACATAATGGGATTGCTCTAATGCAATAATGTTTCGAATAAGACGTATTTTCTCATCATTTAACGTAATGCATGGGATTTCCAAAACTCCATTCTTTAAATCAAACCTTATGTCAAGAAAGTGTCTACCATATTTTTCCGGGGCCACCTTAAACTTGATTCCTGCCTCATGTAGCTGGGTTGCAGAGTATGACAGTTTAGCCCCTCCAGGTCTTACGTACGGTAATTGTTCACTTTCACTTAGATAAAAGAATCTAACCAGACCTGTGAAGTGTTCTATTTTCGCATTGAAATCCTCAAGGGCTATCCTTTGAAAGTTGTACCAACTAAAGAAATCAAAAGCAAGTTCCCTTAAAGAAAGGGGTTTTAACTTTAATTCAGCCGGAAAGTTTGCTTGCTGGAATAGCATCTCTAAAACAAAAAAGGGAAGCTGATTTTCAAGTAATACCAAGTCAGATTGCAAAATTGTATGCATCCATACCGGTATTGTAGGATTGTCCTCCTCCAAAAGTGAGTTAGATTGTCTCACGAAGTACTCAAGAATGAACATCCCATCCACCAGGATCATTGTCACAAAATCATTACTGCTTATGCTAGACACAACAGTCTTTGCGTAGTAAGATCGAATTTCTTCTTCCTTATCTCTTATTGTGTGTACTAAATTCTGCAAGTTTATATTAGCCCGTTCAATGAAATACTCACAAAACTGTACTTTACACTTTTTCATGGTTTGTAATTTTGGATTGGAGCGGTGAATAGGGCCAATTGAAATAAGCAGAGGAGTGAAGGCTTGCTCATCCAATTTGCGAAGGTGATTTGGAACACTGATCAAACCCCCAATTGAGAATTGTTGCTTCGAACTTTCAAACATTGTTGTGATGTCAAGTGCCAAATCTCCACTTCCCTTTGCAGCTGAAGAGCTTACTATCTATCAAGATAAGAGCCACTAGGATTAAAAACACACCCCTGTAAAATACAAAACGCTAGAATTTGACTTCAAAGTTCATTCTATGCCACTATCTTCTAATATGTTAAAATGCATGCACTGGTGTTACAGGAATAATGATCCTCTTTCATTGGCCTGTAAAGCTGATCACATAAAAGATTTGCAAATATTTTAACTAGATGACAATAGTAATTTTGAATGAAGAATTTTAAAATGATTTCTTTTGAAACAATAATTAATTGAACAAATAATTTTGGTACTAACTAAATCATTTAATTTCATTTTTTTTAAATAGATGATTTCATTGTTAGTTTGATAGAGACAGAGGAATTAAATAGCCAGATTGAATTGTTTCATTATAGTTGGTAAAAGAAAGTACTTTTTGATATATTTATATACATACTTTCTACTTCCTGTTACAATTTTTGTTATCGTGACACTATGAAATTTTTTAATGTTTTATCATAATTTCTTCATTTTGGAAATATATTGAAAAGGCACAATTTTTTTTCTTTTAATGGGAATTTGCTATCGTTCAATAAATTTCCCATTGAAGTTAGTCTTTGTACTTTGACTTAAATTCTAGAAATCTCAGAGAATTTTGAAATCAGAAGTAACTTTAATTAGGTTGAAAGTAGTTTTAACATATGAGTAAAGTTATCAAATGCCCCAAGGCTATATTTTTGACAACTTTTTATATGGGTGTTAACTGAACCCGTAACATATAAGCAAATCAGAAGTATTAAAAATTATACAGATACTTGATATAAGATTTGAGTAAATTGACAATATAATTTAAAATTAATGTTGATTAACTTAATTGTTGAACTTTCACTTTAATTATGTATAGATTAATAATATTCCACATTCGACAATTGATTATCACAAGCAACTTAAAATTCATTAAAAAAATCATAAAATATAATAATAAGGAGTCGATTTCATACCGGAAACGTTTCGGATTTACCACTATATATATATATATATATAGTTTAAATAAAAAAATTTAATAATTAAAATTTTACTAAACTAAAATGTAAATAGTTTTTGATATATGTATATGTGTGTGTGTGGGTGTGGGTGTGTACAAACACACTAGTGTGGGTGGCACGTGTAAGACACATGCTACCTCTTGAGTAAGAAAATTAAGATAGAATTTTTATTTGAAGAAATATGAAATTATATACATAAAAAATGTATGTCATACAAAGTTAATCTCATTTGTATAAGAATTTTGATACCTATTTGCTAAAGGCAATATCCACTCATTAAAAACTTTTAAGAATGATAACGAATATTATCTTCCAACAATAAGAAACTAAGTTTTCCTAAAACTTTGTCACAATATTTATGAACACCCACTTTAGGCAAGAAAAAATATATACAAAATGCATGTGTCATCAAATTTTTCATTAGATAAATTATAAGTTTCTAAGATTTAAATCGAGAAAATCAATGTTCTCTAGGTAACAAATAAAATACCTTACATTACCATTCAAAATTTTTAAGCATTACTGCCATCTAAAACTCAAAATACGTGAATAAAATTTTTGGAATGTTAAAATTTAGTGATAGTATTTTAGCCACTACACATTGCAATATTTTAAGAATCATAAGTTTTCATTAAAGTTTAATTGAGAGAATAACAATATAACATATTTGCTCTTTTCCAAAATATTAAGGGGGAAATTGCTTGATTTTAAAGTTTAAAGAGAAATTGTGAACTACCCAAAACATAAAGGATGAAAATTATTTTAATCCTAAGTTTTTTTTTTTTGGTGTAAAACTATGTGTTTTTACTTAAAATGGTGCATAAAGAAAAAAAAAAACAAAAAAAAAAACAAAAATTCAACTTTAGAAAACTGTATGTGAAACTGTGAATTTGGCTTAACAAAAATTGACTAATAAAAAGAAAATTCTAGAAACACAAACAATGGCACAACCATAATTGTCAAATCATGAATTGTATCGTGAATTAATTTTTTATTTTTTTGTATCGTGTACCGTATCGAATCGTGTATCGAAAGATACACAAACACGTAATAAAATTATAAAATAATTATAGATATACATATATAAAAGATTTATTCATTATAAATTCAAAATGTATTCAACTAATGACCAATTTAATCATTACTTATGTAATAAAATTTAACAAAGCTAACTAAATAAATCAAATTAACTTATGTTTATAACATGTACATTCAAATTGATTAAACTCAGAAGTAATACATGATATATGAACCAAAATAATAATATCTTTTCATCATCTTTGCTAATCAACTCCATCTAAGTCAATGTTATCATCATGTTCAGCATCTTGCAAAATTATTTTTTCATAGACATTTTCTTTATTATTATCAACATTTACTTCTTTTTTTTGGTTTTTTTATTCTAATAATTTTTTCTTTATATTTTTTCTTGGCATTCTAGCTTTTTAGACTCAAAATAATAATAACAAAATAAAAAATAATTATATTTTCATTTAATACATTATTAATAGCATAGAAAATAAATTTGCACATATGAAAGTGAGTGTTATGAGTATAGTCTAAATTTTGTAGGAGAAAGAGAAGGGAGAAAAAAAACTCAAAGACTTGCTATTTCATTAGACTTAATTAAGTTTTCCAATAATTTTGTTAACAAAGTCTAACAACTTGTTTAAATCAAATAAAATCACAAATTTTAACAAAAAAACCCATTTTAAACCCACATGTCTATGTATCGTACGATACGTATGATTCATTGATACGATACGATCCATACAATACACATCTATGTATCAGATGATTCATGAGCACTTACGATACGTCCTTACAATACGAAATTTTTTGTACACGATACGATACGTATCATACAATACATATCACGTATCGTACGATACTGACAAATATGGACACAACATTTTCATAATACTTTTACAACTTTGTTATATTTTACTTTGATTTGTAAAGAATTGACACTTCAGCAATTGTGAAAATATTGTGACGACAACAAGATGTCTTAATATTTTCACAAGAGAAATGTTATGTTCATAATATTTTTATTACAAATCATAAGTAGTATGTTGTTACAAGTTATTATTAGTGGGTAAAAAAGTAATTTCATTGATAAGTTTAAATTAGAATAACAATTTACTACCTAAGATTTGTTATGAAAATGTTGTAGATGTATCATTTTTTTTTTCTTTACAATACCTTTATTTTTTGCTGTAATTGGTTCTAATATAATATTTTATTATTTTATAAAAATTAACGTCTCAAATTCTCAACAATTATGAAAATATTGTGAAAACTTGTTTTATTAATATTTTATTATTATTATATGTGCAAATTCAGCGTAACGGTGGATATTGAACTAACCGAAGTACTGTAGCGCAAGCACTATAAAATAATTAAAAAAGAAAAAGAAAAAGGATCACTGTAGATAAAACCAGTACTATAGAGAAGGAAAACAGTGGATCTAATGGTGGGGTAAATATAAAAGAAAAACAGAAGAAGAAAGAGACATGTTGGAAGGTGCTATTTACAAACACCAATCCATCCTTATTTACAAAAATACCAATTTGGCTCTACTTTTTTTGGCTAAACAATTTGTCTTTAACCTTTTAAAACCAATTACATTAGATTCATATTTTAAAAATAATTATAAAAAAAATGACAGAAAATTCAGCAGATAATTGTTGTATGGAAACAGCTTATGAAGATTTTAGTATAAAAAAGAGATGATTTTCGGCAAGATAAATAAATAGGTAGATAGACATGGAACTTAATAAGAAGGAAATATTATATTATTAAAGCATACCTCAGTTGACATATTGTTTGTGTAGCAGTACTACTGCACTAGCAGCCAAGGGAGAGGCAGGAGTTCCGGACCGAGATTTGTGGGAAAAGAAACAAAAGAAAAAGATGAGAGAGGGCTTTTGAGATTGTGAGATACTATAAAGACCACTGCAACTATTACTTCATTTACTCTCCGTGGCCTTTCGTCACATTTTCTCCTGTTTTTTTGTATCAACTTCACCCAGCCAGCACTCTGAACTTTGAAGGTTAGGTATAGCTGATATGGTCCACTTCTAGATCTTGCTAATAAGTAATAACACAATGAAGGTTAGGTATAGTTTTTTGTTGAAATTTTTACTTCTAAAGTATACTTGAGTCTTGGAAAAGTTAGAAAAAAAAAGGAAAAAAAAAAAAGTGAGGTTTTAAAAAGTTGTACATCTATATCTATATCTATATCTATATTCTATATATTACTAAAAGTTGAAGCGTAACATTTAATATTGTTATGCACACATTAAGCCACATCAGCAGCCACGTCATTTCCATCCTCGTTTCTGAATTTTTAATTTAATTTTAAAATAGATTTTACCAATTTTAAAATACTAATAAAAATAAAATTTTTTCTGGCCCTATCTCTACTTTAAAGTCCACTTCTTATACATTTAATTTCACTATAAAGCCCAAGCCCACACCCAAAGCCTTTTCAATTAAATCCCTGATGTTTTTTCACGGTTACAACTTCCTATCTCCCAGTCCCACGTTTTGTTTCATTGTTTCAGGTTTAGTCCCTTCGCCTTCCCCACTTTTTGATTCTCACGGTTTCAGCTTCTATTCTACTATTTCACTCACGGTTTCATCTTCCTGATCTACTTTTTCATCTTCTGTTTTGGCTTCTAACGGCAGCCTCTCTGTCTTCCTTCCTTCCTTCCTCTCCTCACATCTATATAAATTCTGACATAAGCGGGGTGGTTCAGTTGAGGTATCCCTACATTTGTTACTGTTGGGTTATTTAATTGGAGCACTGCTTCTTTTGGGTATGTTTATTATGATTTTCTAGCTATATTGAATCTATATATTAAATCTGTCTCCTTTTACTATTTCGTGCTGTGCTCGATTCTTTTGTTTGATGGTTTTTTTTTCTTTTCCTTTCTACGTTTGTTTCTACCTAGGGTGTTGAATTTGTTATTGCTAGGTTACTTAATTGGAGCACTGCTTCTTTTTGGTATGTTCATTACGATTTTCTAGCTATATTGAATCTATATATTAAATCTGTCATCTTTCTTATTAGTCTTATTTTTCCACTTGCTGGTTGGTTTCTCACTGTCCCAAAAAAACAATACTGAACAATCCCACACTTAGGATTGTTCATTATTGGTTTTATGGTACATTCTAATGTTGAAATTATGTGCACACCATGTGTTTGACAAAATGTCTTACTTACTCTTGCATTAGTTTATATCCACTTCATGGTTTATGCCTGTTGGTTTTAGTTGCCATTGGTCATCAACATAAGTGGCAATTTAGTACCATGTACACTAGAACTTTCCATCATCAAAACTCAAGTTGCAACATTAGAAAATTTAATAATCTACTTAAATAGGAATGAATTCTGGACTATACCTTCTTTATTAATATATGTATATAACTAAACAGCTATAACTTTAAATTTGATTGAGATCATCTAGATAGGCATGTTTTATAAATTAATTGCGGTAAAGTGAAACAAAAAATTACATCTAATTATATGTAGCCATACTTAGACCTCATACTCCTACTAATGGCCCGCATCTTTCCTAAATATCTAAGTCAAGTTAATTACATTTCAAATGTATGCAATTCATATCACTTCCTGGTGGCAGTTTCTTATTTGATGTGTTGTTTAAGAAAATAGGGCAATGATTAGTGAAGGAAAAGACAATTCAATTTTCGTTAGTGTAGATAGAGGTGCTGGTAAAATTGAGACAACAAAGATGCTCATGAGATATCTTGCACATCTTGCACACTTAGGCGGGCAATCTGGAGTAGAAGGACGCACAGTTGGATTTCAGATTTTCCTAAATGAGTATATGCTTGGCATATTATTAAAAGAATTAAGTAAGAATCAAGGTTTATGTCCACGTTGACCTTTAATATTACAATCCAACCCAGTTCTTAAGGCCTTTGCCAATGCCAAAACAATTCAAAACAACAACTCAAGGTTTTTATTAGTTTTCCATGTTTTGCTTTTCAATGAAGACTATCTTCACACTTTTATTTCTTTCATTTTAATTATACATACTGCATATATATTTCTTAATTATGCATATGTTTTAGGTATATCTAATGTCTCTTTCGTGTCATAGTGACATTTTTTTTGGAAAAGGTCATAGTGACATTATTATGTAGATATAGTTGGGCAGAAATTAGAACAAATCTGCTAGAAAGTCCACTTGTTTGCTAGATTACCAATTCTGAAATAAAATACCATTGCTTTTACCTCCTATGTGCCACACCACCTTAGGTATTTTACAATATTCTGCTCATTAATTTCTCTCTCTCTCTCTCTCTCTCTCTCTCTCTCTCTCTCTCTCTATATATATATATATATATGTCCTTTTAATATTAGTTCTATTTCAAGGTTTTTTTTTTTTTAAATTTGCTCGCGTTTTCTTTTTATTAGGGAGGATTTGATATGATCTGTAGTGGGAGAGACAAGATTGAAACTCTAGAGTAGTTAAGATTTTTTTTTTTTTTTTTTTTTTTTTTTTTTTTTTTTTTTGTCTGGCTTATTTATTGAATTTTTACCAAGTTTTTATGTGCTAAGACTAACTGCTTGCAAATGGATATGATTTTTGGTTTAAGCAAGCAGAAGAAACAGCATTGAAGCTTGATTTGGATAGGCGTTAATATGTTGTTACTTATGCAGTGAGCCACATCAAGTGCAGTTTCTACTAATTATAATGTCTATCAATATTGTATGCTTTGTTTAAGGACTCAGGCTGTGTTGTAAAGCTGTTTGTACCATAAAATTGTTCATTTCCCTGCCTTTGTATTGATTAATAACAGCAGCTAGATAAATGTGTGGCCTAGCAAAATGCCACATGTTGAAGTTATCATTTTAAAGTTCACCTGTTAAGGCAACAAGGAGCAGTTGTAAGTTATTAATGAAAAGAGAATATGGACACACTAATATAGGTGAGTGAGTAATGGGGATACTTTGTCATGGACAATGGGAATTAAATTGTGAGAACCATGATTGGGGCTAGGGGGTTTGGTGTCATGGTGAAGAATAAGTTTTTATTTAATTTTTTGGTTATCTTATATTCATTATCAAGGAATAGGATATTTTTGTGATAGCTGAACGAGCACCCTTTTCAATATTAATTGTTTAGTAACCAATACCAATCAAGCTTTATACTCAATAACAAAAATTCAATTCCTTAATTAAAAGATTAGTGTTATTCTATAAAAATTCAATTCATAATATATTTGAATTGTCATTGTAAATATGAGACTTCTTTTTTGTTCTTTTTTTGTGTTTGGATTTAATTTAAGTTTATGGATTGTGTTTTTGTTAATTGTAATTTAAGTTTCATTGATATTTTTGATTTAGTAAATTAATGTTTCGTATCAAAAGTAGGAATTTTTTAGACTAGAATTCAATGTACAATCAAAGAGGAAGAAACAAAGAATTGTTTAAATTTCATACACAATAACTTTCCCGTGCATCACACAGGCTAGCGACTAGTAAAAATTAAAAGCTAAAAACTTAAAACTGAGCTTATAAGCTAATGTATTGTTTAAAGCTAACATTGTCCCCCTCTTTTTAATTTTAATTTTTAATAATTTGATAATTTGGAGTATTTGAATTTTGAGTATATCAGTTAAAAGTAGTAAGAAGTGCTTACTAATTAAGTTACATAACTCTTGATTTACTTTGAAAAAAAAAATAGTCTTGTATTGATGATATGATTGAAAAATAGATACTTTAAAAATTAAATTAAATTGCAAACCTTTAAACTTAAAAGGAGGAAGTAGGCAAATATTTGATTATAGCAAAATAAATTAAGTTTTTGGGAATCAATTATGAATGTGAGGAGTTCATATGATGAAGGGTTTTTTTTTTTTTTTTTTTTTTTGAGGGGGAACGTAACTTGTTTTAATATGAAAACCCAGCAATATCAGCTAGGACAACAAGAAGTAAAGGTGGGGGAACATCCCCCATCCACACAACAAAATTTGAAATACATAAAACATGTCGAGCTAAATTATAAGCAACCTTATTACCTTCTCTCTTAATATGAGAGTAATGTAATTGATTAAAAAACCTAGCATTAAGTTGTACGGCAAAGCAATGTAGTTGCACATGCTTTAGCCCAGAGAGCTAGAAATTCCTTTCCTTTACTTGTCTGGATGGAGGCTGTTCCACCGGACGTTAGCACTTTTGTTTTGTCTGATTTTCCTCATTGATGAATATATTTCAGCACGTATTTCATTCTCAAAAAAAAAAAATCCTCAGTTAACAAGCCATTTGAAGACAAGAAAATAGTGTCAATGCAGAGGGTATTCACCAAGACTTGTGAATCAGACTCAAGGATAGCATAAGTAAATCCCAAGTCCAAGGCAAATTGTAGTGTTGTTGATTTGCTTCAATCTCCAATGGGGTATAGGCCTGAGGTAATTGCTTAGAGAGTGAACCTAATACCAAGCCAAGGCTGTCTTGGATCACCACCCCAATGCCCGATTTTTTCTTGTCAGAAAAAATGGCTCCATCACAGTTTATCTTCACCACTCCCTGCACTTGATGCTGCCACCAAGAACGTGTCAAAGAAGGAGTAGAACACGTAGGTGGTGCGGGAAGTTGAACCGCCTTAAACTCAGTAAGGTGCTCTTTTGCTAGTGAAGCAATCGAGTGTGGGCTGCTGCTGGGTTTGTTTAATCGAATCTGATTCCATTGGGTCCAAACTGACCATGCCATGACCGAGAATAACTCCAGGTGATGCTAGTTTGTGATGAGCCATGATAGAAGCTCCTTGAAGTCAATGAAGGTATTTGTTCGACGGCAGTTCCAAAGCGAGTCATCTTCCCATACCACATCTAGTTCAGTACAGGACCAGAAAGCATGGATTGTCGATTCGGGTGCAAGCTTACATCGATCACAAACTGAATTGTCAATTATGGTTCGGCGCTGCAAGTTTTCTTTAGTCGGCAATGAGTTTCTGCAGGCCCTTCATATCAAATTTTTAATCTTGTTTGGAACCTACAAAGACCAAATTCTTCGCCAAAGTGATCTATCCCGCTCCAATTGTTCTTCATTGATCTCAGCTTCCTCCACAGCTTTCAAGAATCGATATCTGGACTTGCTTGTGTATGACCTGTTATGAGTGAAAGGGCAAAATAAGCTATCCTTTGCTTCTTACTGTGACAATGGTATGTTTTGACTAAATCTGCCTCGTAGGGAATAAAGATACCATCAATCAATTCATGATTCCATTGTCTTGTTGTTTCGTCTATGAGAATATCAACCTTAGCACCTGCCATAGAATCAATAATAGGGGATAGTACCTGTGGTGATTTTTTCCTTGGTAGCCAAAAATTCGACCAAATGCTCACTGATATTCCATTCCCAATCCTCCATCAGCATCCTCTAAGCAACACATCCCTCTCATGTAATATGCTAGTCCATGTGTGAGAACCTGCATGTGAATTTTTGGCTTCCATTATTGAGCAAGTTGGGAAGAAGTGAGCTTTGAAGACTTTATAAAACAGGGAGTCTGAATTATGTAGAAGCCTCCAAGCTTGTTTTGCCAATAAGGAATCATTGAACATGGCTATGTCTCTAAAGCCCCGTTTGGTTGGGGTGAAAATAGGGAGGATGGAAAAGAATGAGAGGAAAATAGGGTGGAAAATGGAATTTTCTCTTGTTTGGTTCAGGAGAGAAAATAAGAGAGAAAGAAAATGGTGTGGAAAATAATCCCTCCAGGCCCACATAATTTTGTCCTCCCAATTTGGGAGGAAAACTAAGGAGAAAAGATGATGTGGGTAATAAATTACACAAATATCCTCACTTTTATTGCACTCACCTACCCCTCTCACTTTCCCATTACCTGTGACCTTATTAACCTTTTGCCTCTTTATCCTTATCTCTTTTTTAGCATCTTCACAGTACAGCAATGTGAACTCCAGGTTCTCTTCTCTCTCTCTCTCTCTCTCTCTCTCTCTCTTCTTTTTTTGTCTTGTCCTCATTATTTTTAAAAATGTCTTCCCAGTTTACATAACAATGGTCATGTGAATAAAGTTTTTTTTTTTTTTTTTTTTTTTTTTTTTTTTAAAAATGTCTTCCCAGTTTACATAACAATGGTCATGTGAATAAAGTTTTTTTTTTTTTTTTTTAAATGTCTTCCCAGTTAACGCACAATCAATTTTTGTTGCCCATAAATTTTAAAATATATATATAATAATAAAGAAAAGTAATATAAATGCATATGTATTTGTGTTAATTTTTATATTATTTAATGATTGCAAATATATCTATTTCTTATATATTATATAACAAGGACATAATAGTCAATTTACATAAACTACATTTTCCATCCTCCCCTTTTTCTCTCCAACCAAATAAAAAAGTTTTCCACCCTCCCACTTTTCCACCCCTCCAACCAAACACACATGAGGAAAACCAAATCTTTTCTATCCTCCCACTTTTCCATCATCTCACTAATTTTTCACCCTCCCACTTTTCCACTCTTCCAACCAAACGGACCCTAAACCCCATGCCTCCCTCCCCTTTAGCTTTTGTCAATTCATCCCATCTCAACCGGTGAATCTTCTTTCATGTAATATGATGAAGAGTTGGATTGCATAAAATTCAATTCTTCAAGATCCAAATTCCACCTATTTTGGATCTTGAAGAGTTGAACTAGTTTGTCTTAGGTCTTTTTAAAAAATTAAAAAAAGAAAAAAAAGAAAAAAAAAAGAAGATCATAGGTCTTTAAAAAACAAAATTTGTCTTATGGTTTTTGTTAATAGGTCTTTTTAAAAAATAAAAATAAAATTAATGAACAAAAAAAGATAGGAGGGGCACCCACTATGACTGAATTTTATAATACAATTGATTGTTTTTATTAGTTTTTGTTATTTTCCAAATGCAGGTGAGAACCTTTTGAAACCTCTTTAATGAGTGTACAAAGACACACGTTAACATAAATCTATCTCAATTTAAGGTCACACCATTTTATGACCATCCAAATAACAACAACATACAACGTAGGAATCAATAAATTAGGGACAAGAAATTTCATTTCTCTTTGACTCTCTTTTTTTCATAAATTTTTATATTATAAAAGTCATATTTTGGTGGCTATTTTTATCATTACAACTTAGAATCTTAACAAGTAACAATAAAAATTATGTTTCTAATGTTTCTTAACTAGCATAGAAATATGGATAATAGCTAAAGGAAAAGGTTTCTCTTTAAAATGCTTCTCCTCTCCATTCATGCAATTTTTTTTTTGAGAAAGAACCATTCACGCAATTAATAAGGCTAAATAGCTTGCCGATTAGCTATTATGTCGAACTTGGACGTTCTAAAGTTATATTGTGTATTGAAATTAATTTTTGCTAAGAAAGTAGCTGAGTTCTGAAAATCAATTCTTAATTTGGGTGAGCCTCATGGGAGTATTTGAATTGCAGTGGCAAATCAAATACTACTTGAACTTCCAAAATTAGTGGGGACCATAAAGTGCTATTGCCTACTCAATAATTTGTAATCAAAAATAAAAATTTGGAAATGTAAAAATCAGCCACAGTTTTCTTGGCATACATGGTGCATGATGTACAAATCAAAATTTCCAAGAATCTGTACAAAATATAACATTCTTATTTATTTATCTTGCCTAATGCATAATAAATATTTTATAGTATTTTTTTTTTTTTATTGATAGGACCTAATGCATAATATTTTTTTTTGACTTGCTGATGCAAATGTAGACCCCAGAATAAAAATTCTCATAAAATTCCTTACTCTCTTCCTCTGTAGTTTCAATAGGAAATAGAAAATAAAAATTCTAGTACCACAAAGAAATACATAATTTTTGCCGCAATTCTCCATGCGGTTGATTGTCATTAGAGAAAAAAAAAATTTCCACGTGAAAGGGACAAGAAGCCAGTCACAATTTGTCACATAGAAAAATTGTGACAAAAGTTGTGAATTTATTTGTGGGAATAGAATAACTCAACAGAAAATTGATCTAACAATTTTTGTCCTTTCTCCCTACAACCAATTTGAATCAGATAAAAACCAGAACTCCCAAATAACAATTAAAGTTTTTGATAAATTTTCAGATAAAATTATTATTGAAAAACATGCAGTTTTAAATAGAATTACAGAACTCAAAGGATGATTAAACAGATATAGATCATAAGCACTATGCTTATCTGATCCAATTCCAACACTAACACACTCAAAAAGACTTCCTAATGATAAGGATAAACCCTTATTCAAAACAATAACAATTGAAAACAAAAGATAATTAACAGATAACAAAGGCTAAAGTGATCAGCAAAATCTGTCACCACTTAGTGGACCTTAGAGAGCATATAGTTTGTGTGAGCATGAGCAGCAGAAGAATAATAGCAGCACAAGTAGAAGCAGGTCTCCAAGGAGTGCTAAAATATTGATGCCATAACGTTGCCTTCCATCTATGCCAAGGTTTCTTATAGAATGCATTCAAATCTTCACATATTTTCGAGTATTCAAGATTTATATAATCCCATAAGATATTGGTATTAAGATTGTTGGCAGTTGATGCGCTGCGTTGCTGTTGACAAGGTAATTAACGAGGATTCCCTTATCACAAAGTAAATCTACATCTTTGGAATTATCGATAAGGAAATCCAAGACGACAAAAAAATCCGTAACATATCCTGCCCTACATAATGGGATTGCTCTAATGCAGTAATGTTTCGAATAAGACGTATTTTCTCATCATTTAACTTAATGCAAGGGATTTCCAACACTCCATTGTTTAAATCGAACCTTATGTCAAGAAAGCATCTATACCCTCTATAATGTCCTATCTTCTCTTCAAACTTGACTCCTGCTTCATGCAGCTGGGTTGCAGAGGATGACAGTTTAGCCCCTCCAGAGCTTCTATCCAGTAATTGTCCACTTAGATAAAAGAATCTAACCAGACCTGTGAAGTGTTCTATTTTTGCATCGAAATTCCAAGGGGACATCATTTGAAAGTTGTAACATTGAAAGAATTTAAAAGCAAGTTTCCTGAAATGAAGGAGTCTTAACTTTAATTCAGCCGGAAAGTTTGCTTGCTTGAACAGCATCTCTAAAACAAAAAAGGGAAGCTGATTATCAAGTAATACCAAGTCAAATTTCAAAATTGGAGGCATCCAATCAGCTATCATCTTAGGATCGTTCCTGAACAAACATGGGTTAAATTGTCTCAAGAAGTACTCAAGAATGAACATCCCATCCACCAGGATCATTGTCACAAAATCATCACTGCTTATGCTGGACACAATAGTCTTTGCATAGTAAGAGCGAATTTCTTCTTCCTTATCTCTTATTGTGTGTACTAGATGCTGCAAGTTTATGTTAGCCCGTTGAATGAAACACTCACAAAACAGTACTTTACACTTTTTCATGGTTTGTAATTTTACATTGGAGTGGTGAATAGGGCCAATTGAAATAAGTAGAGGAGTGAAGGCTTACTCATCCAGTTTGCGAAGGTGATCTGGAACACTGATCAAACTCCCAGGTGAGAATTGTAGCATCAAACTTTCAAACATTCTTGTGATGTCAATTACCAAATTTTCAATTCCATTTGCATTTGAAGAGCCTCCTATCTAATTAAGATAAGAGCCACTAGGATTAAAAACACACCCCGTACGTGTGAAGTACAGCAAGCTATAATTTGACTTCAAAGTTCATTCTATGGCACTATTTTTTAATATGTTAAAATGCATTGGTGTTACAAGAATAATGATCATTTTATATTTAATGTTTATAAAAATTTATAAAAAAAAATTAAAATTTAATCATCCTCCTTCATTGTCCTGTAAAGCTGATCACATAAAAGATTTGCAAATATTTTAACTGGATGACAATAGTAATTTTAAATGAAGAATTTTAAAATGGTTTCTTTTGAAACAATAATTAATAGAACAAATCAATTTGGCACTTAAATAATTAATTTCAATGTTTTTTTAATAGATAGTTTCATTGTTAGTTTGATAGAGACATAGAGTAATTAGCGTGTGGCTTATTTCGAGTCCTTTTGTTTTAAATATACAATGACAAGTAGTGGTAAGTTTTAATTTTCACATTTTATTTAGTTAGTAGATAATGTGCCAAAGGCCTTGTAGCTGAATTGGCACCTCCCCATGTACAGAGTGCTTGAAAGTCTAGGAGGGAAGGGGTTCGAGCTGCGGGGTTAGCAGCATGTTGTAATTATTTCTCAAAAAAGTACTAGAGGTAAGTCAAACCTGAGTAATTAAAGAAGGTACTTTTTGATATATTTATATACATACTTCCTACTTCCTATTACAATTTTTGTTATTGTGATAACTATGAAATTTTCTAATGTTTTATTAAAATTTATTCATTATGGAAATATATTGAAAAGGCACAATTTTTTTTCTTTTAATGGGAATATGGTGTTGTTCAATAAATTTCTCTTTGAATTTTTTCTTTGTACTTGAGTTAAATTCTTGAATTCCTAGAGAATTTTGAAATTGAGAGTGACTTTAATTAGGTTGAAAATAGTTTTAAAATATGAGAAAAGTTATCAAATGCTCCAAGGGCTTGGTATAGGAAATATTTTTCAAAATTTTTTTATCGGAAAAGAAAAAAATAACTAATTTTTTTGACAATTTTTTTTATACAAGTGTTAACAAGACCATTAACATATAAGCGGAATAGAAGTATTAAAAATTGTACAAATACTTGATATAAAATTTGAGTAGATTGACAATAAAATTTAAGAAAAACATAAAATTAATGTGGATTAGCTTAATTGTTGAACTTTCACTTTAGTTATGTATAGATTAATAATATTCCTTGCAATTTTTTTTAATTGAAAAAAAAAATGTAGAAGACGGTGACCAAAATGATATCAATAGAGTAGATGAACCACATCTGACAATTGATTATCACAAATAACTTAAAATTCATTAAAAATAATTGTAAAATATAATAGCAAGAAAGCCAATTTCGTAAATGAAAGAATTTTAATAATTAAAAATTTACTAAACTAAATGTAAATAGTTTTTGCAAAAATACTATAGATACTATAAAGTTTACTGCATAATATTTATTAATTGATGTAATATGGATAACATTTCAGTCTGGCTGAAACAGCTTAAAAATCTCATACTGATATATAATCTGGAAAGGTAAGCCCCCATTCCACCTTCGATGAAATTCCGGCCCATTTTGGACCGTTTCGATCAATATCAACTGAAATTAAAAATTCAATTGAAATGAGATTTCGGGTTTGAAAGTTTTTTGTCAAAACTAAAAGAATTTTTCTAGCCTTGAAATACCCACCATGGATCACAGTAGAAAATAACAGTACAATAGAGAAGGAAAACAATGGATCTAATGGTGGGGTAAAAAAAAACAGAAAAAGAAAGAGACGAGAAGAGAGAGAGAGAGAGAGAGAGTTGTAGAGAGAATGGTGAGACCGTGAGAGAGAAAAGAAGTAGTGAAGTAAATGAGAGGAGAGAGGAGAAATTGAGAGAGTCACGTGGGGGATGGGGGCAAAAAAGACAGAAAATTCAGCAAATAATTGTTGTATGGAACTGCTTATAAAGATTTATGTCTGTTTAAATTGAGGGAAAATAGAATCGAGTTGGTTGAAAATTAATCTAATTTCTTACCAACTCTATCCCACTTTCCCTCTCTTCTCCATTTCGAGAATGGTAGACAAGTGATGTGGTCCACCATTCCGCTAAAAAACTGCCACTTGTTTAAAATTGTTAGTTAAAATTTTTTTTTTAAACAGAAATTAATTACTAACTCAGCAATTTTTCTCCCTCAAAAAAAAAAAAAAAAAAAAAAAAAAACTCAGCAATTTTAAACAAGTGAAAGTTTTTTAATAGAATGGTGGACAAATAACATGGTCCACCAGAGGACCCTATAATTTTTCCTCCATTTCTCTCAATCTAAAAGGTCATTGGTATTAAAAAAAAAAAAAAATTGGGGCAAGATAAATAACGAGAAATTAAATAAATAGGTAGATAGACATGGGACTTAAATAACGAGGAAATATTATATTATGAAAGCATACCTCAGGTATAATTGTTAACATATTGTTTGTGTAGCACTAGCACTAGCAGCCGAAGGCGTGATAGGAGTTCCGGACCGAGATGCGATTTGTGGGAAAAGAAAAAATAAATAAAAATAAAGAAGAGAACAGAGATTAACAGAGACACCGTGAGATTGTGAGATTCTATAATAAAATAATATAAGACCACGGCAATATAAACACAGGAGAAGAAATGGCGTAATAGTTGCAGCGGTCTGATATAGGTCCACTTCTTTTTTTTCTTTTCTTTTTTTTTCTTTTATACACTTTTTTGTCGTTTACAGCTAACATTGTCCCCACCCACCCCCCTCCTCCCCCTTTTTTTTTTTTTTTTTTTTTAATTTTTTGATAATTTCGAGTATTTGATTTATTTATTTATTTATTTATTTTTGGGTTAAAAGGATTTGCATTAAACAAAGACCAAGTAACAAAAAGAGTTTCATGCACGGTTCAGCTAAATCAAACTCTAAAACATTTGCCATGTCTACAAGGGGACTTTCAAATAAACTAATCTATTTCTCCCCCATCCTAGCTAACTTATCTGCACTTCTATTAACTTCCCGAAAATAGTGGCTAAACTAAATTTGAGGAGTTAGAAGCCTGCAATCATCCACCATAGAAGATATATAATTATTACTACAGCTCAAAGAAGACAAGACATCAATAATAGATTTAGCATCTAATTAGAGAGTTTCAACCTATGGCGTTCGCTCCTGATCAGCGCTCTTTGTCATCAGACTAAAATACCAATCAGTTTTTGGTGTAGGTAGGGATTGAACCCCAGATCTCGTATTTAACCATTAGAGACTTTACCGGTTGAGCTAACTGGAATCCACATTTAGCATCTAATTAAGTTACATCTATTACGCAGAACCCAAAGTTTAAACCACGTATATTGATTAGAAACGATGAGAAATGCTTACTAATTAAGTTACATAACTCTTGATTTAATTTGAAAAAAAAAAAATAGTATTGCGTTGATGATATGATTGAAAAATAGATTCTCTCTCTCTCTCTCTCTCTCTCTCTCTCTCTCTCTCTCTCTCTCTCTCTCTCTCTCTCTCTCTCTATATATATATATATATATATATATCTATATATATAATAATAGGTGAAGCAGAGAGAGCGTGAAATTGAATTCCAAATTAGAACTCTAATTTTGTGCCATGTGTACACAGCAAATTAGAATTCTAATTTTGAAGTTGAATTTTGCATTATGTGGCTAAATGTATGTGGGTTCATTCTCATTAAAACCACTTCTATGTATTGGGTCAAGTGAGTTATTGTGCTAATTAAGTTTTTTCTTGATTTTGAAGTCAAACGTGAAAACCAAAGATTAGAACTCTAATTTTGTGTCACGTGTACGCACCAAATTAGAATTCTAATTTTGAAGTTGAGTTTTGCATCATGTGACTAAATGTATGTGGGCTCATTCTCATTAAAACCACTTCTATGTATCGGGTCAAGTGAGTTATTGTGCTAATTAAGTTTTTTCTTGATTTTGAAGTCAAATGTGAAAATCAAAGAGATTAATATCGGTGATAAGAACTTGGTTTGGGTAATTTGAAGTTGAATTTTGCATCATGTAGCTAAATGTATGTGAGCTCATTCTCATTAAAACCACTTCTATGTATCGGATCAAGTGAGTTATTGTGCTAATTAAGTTTTTTCTTGATTTTGCAGTCAAACGTGAAAACCAAAGAGATTAATATCGGTGATAAGAACTTAGTTTGGGTACATTGCATAATTTCCAAAAAAATAGCAAAGCTAGAGTTTGCATCTTTGTTATAAATTGCTTACAAAGTTTGCATCTTTACATTTGCACTGAGTTTCGGATTAAAGTGCTTTCTTCTTGGTTTTGACACTGAGTTTTGTTTATTATTCACTTACAAAGTTTACATCTTTACATTTGTTATAAATTGCTAATATGTGATTAGATGCACATTATGCCTAAAATTCACTATTCTTATATTTGGCTTTTTGTTTAGGTTTGGCACCTATGACAATAAAGAAAGCATTGCTGTGGACCGATGGATGATACTTTTTGCATGCTGCAAAGGAGCTTAGTGATCAATGGAATCTCACGCGAATTGGAGAGGACCCGGCTGTAGATGTCTGAATGGCAAATGTGAGTCACTATGTTTTAAAATTTTCAGTGAAGGTAAAGGTTATGAACAATGTAAATTTTTCAGAGAGAGGTTTATTATTCTATATTTATGCAAGTTTGGTCGCCTTCTTGGAGTGGATCACTCCACCCTGTCTTTCTATTAGAATTTTTTATTCAGATTGTTACAATTTAATCCAAAATTTTATTTGAATTTTCCTATTGTTGTTACTATCATATATTATCATTCCAATTGTTTAATAAGAATCTGAAATTGGAGTCCAATTTTACTATACACGTGTATAATCTAATTATTTTTAATTTTGCTGTCATGTGCAGAAGCCAATGAGATGAAATTAATAACACATTAAATACTCATGCTTTGGGAAGTAGTAGTACCAATCTAAATCCATTGGACCTGCTTCGTGATAATACAACTATGAAGGATGTATAAAAACACGCACAAACCCATCTCTCTATAAAAAGAGATTGGAGAGAATTTCTTTTCTCAGCCATAGAACTTCAGAAGTTTTTTCTACACACAAATGCTCATCATGTTACAAAATGACCTATCGTAAAACTACAAAATGAGTACAATTCTGAGGGTTTTTTTTTTTTTTAATTTAAAATTTTTTAAGCTACAAAAATTTCAATCACCAATAGAGATTGAAGATTCAAAAGTGTGAATGGATCTTTTGGATAAACATTGTCACCACAGTTCATCTTTCTGTGTAAAATATATATACTGCTAAGTTTTGTTAATTAAATTTTCTGGTTAATAATATGAATTTAGACTTAACTGAGCCTTTTAAACATGAATAAACTCATGATTAATAATATATCTATTCCCGTGCGGTAGCACGGGGTTACATACTAGTATATATAAAAAGCCAAAACTCAGAGAAAATCAAATTTGAATCTAATTGTACGCCGTGTGTGTTATTTAATTTTTAATTTTTGTGCTAAGTAATTATTGAGTGTAAAAATCGAAAAGTCCAAATCTAGTTAAATTCTAAATTGGAGTACAATTCTATATTGCGTATCCATCTAAAGATGTAAACTAATACTATGTATAATTTTGACATCTTCTATAAAAAATGTATAATTTGAGCTGTATAATTGTGATTGTTTTTAATTATACCCGTGAATATGCGTGGAGTTACATACTAGTAAAATTAACTTAAATTACAAACCTTTAAACTTAAAAGGAGGCAATAGGCAAATAATTGATAATAGCAAAATAAATTAAGTTTTTGGGAATCAATTATCAAATGGAATAAATTATGAATGTGAGGAGTTCTTACGTTGGAAGAGTTTTTTTTTTTTTTTTTTTTTGGAACTACTTTGGAAGAGTAGGATTGCGTAAAATTCAATTCTTCATTATCCAAATTCCACTTTTTCTTTTTCTCTCAAAGCAAATCTAAATATGGAACATTCATATTCCCATTTTTAATTTGGAATTTGATTGTTCAAGATACATATTATCTTTATTCTCACTCATATTTATTCTATAATTATTACAAATGTTTTGACACACACACACACACACATATATATATATATATATATATAATTTTTTAATTAAATAGTTGAGAGAGTGGGCATTTGAAAATTGAGATCTAGGCAACATCTTTAAACCACCAAGAGGTGTTAGTTGAGCTAAAAGGCTCTTAGAAAGTTTTATACTTTTTTTGCATGATTTGCTCTAGACCAAGACCTTTTTTTTTTTTTTAAGAAACAAACACGCACACACACACAAAAGAGAGAGAAAAAGGGGTTCTAATACAAAGCCATACCACCACTCCACTCAAAAGCCATGGTAACTTTTAAGGGAGGATGGAGCACTCTAGACCAAGACCTAAGGCTAAGAGCATTAGCATCGGGTGTGCCAAATGCCAAATATTTGACATTTGGCACACTAAACACCAAAAAATCTCTCACATGAGATGTTTCAAACTATTTGGCATAGATGAACAATATCGTTCCAAATTTAGAATGATACAGATAAAAATGCAAAAAAAAAAATTTATAATTCATTTTCTCTCTCTTCTTTATTACTTTTTCTTCTCTCTCTTTCTTTTTTCTTCTTTCTTCTCTGCCTCACCCTTTTATCTTCTATCACTCTATCTTTGTTTTTTCTCCTTTCTTCTTCTTTCTTCTCTGCCTCTCTCTTTCTTTTTCCCTCTCTCTCTCTCTCTCTCTTCTTTCTTCTTAGACCGCCTCTCACTTTCTTTCTTTCTTCTCTTTCTTGGTTTCTTCTCTTTTCTTCTTTCTACTCTCTCTCTCTAGGTGTCCCTCAACAAAGACTCACCACTCTCTCTCTCTCTCTCCTTGCCACAAATCTCCTCTCTCTCCTTGCCGTGGAGATCAGTCGTTGTCATTGTGATTGTGGGTAGGGATGACAATTCGTGTTCGCGTGTCGGGTTCGTGTCGTGTCAACTTATAAGTATCCGACTATATGAGTTAACTCTAACTCGACATGTTTATTAAATGGGCCAAGATTTCTCAACTCTAACACAACTCATTTATTAAACGGGCCAATCGAATCAACTTGTTTATCAGATTTTATCAAAATAAAAAAAAATAAAAAATTATGAAAAAACAAACAAATATTTGTAATATAAAATTTAAAACTAACGAGTAACTGCATCACAAATAATCATTCAAAACTCAAAACTATAGCATATCTTAATATCACAAATAATCAATCATAATATGTCAAAAAAATAAATAAATAAACTACAACAACTAATAAGTTTATATTAGTAAAATGTTATTTAATTAAATAGGTAAATCAGGTCAAACGGGTTCCATGGGTTGAACACTAACCCAACCCGTTTATTAAATGGGTCAGTCATGTTAACCCGAATATGACACGAACCCATTAAGCCTCAACCCATAATATGCTTATTTCGTGTAGTGTCGTGTCGGGTTCACGGGTCATGTCCAATTTTGCCACCCCTAATTATGGGTAGTGGTGAATCACATTTGATTATGGGTGAGTTGGTAGAGAAAGAAAAAAATGAATAGATAAATGAATAGAACATGAAATTAGAACATGTGATATAGAGTGTATTGTCAAATGTTATATTAAAATAGAAAAGGTTTTTGGTGTATGAAAATAGATTTTTTTTTTTTTTTTTAAAGAGACCTAATACTAATGCTCTAAGGACCTTTATCATAAAAAGGCCCTAAAATTTATGGAATGCTAGTTTTTTTATTTTTTTTCTTAAAGTAATGGTAGGGACACAAAATTTTCCACCAATTTCTCATAACTACTGCAATTAGATTAAAGTTACTTTCATATGAACTCACTATTTACAACATATTTATTAATACTAATTATAGAATTGTACATGTTGTTATAGTTTTTTTTGCATAAACAATTTTTCAAAATTTAAAATTGTAAAAAAAAAAATGAAAAAAAAAATGTTAGCAAAACCTAAACAAAATAATTTAATTAGTAATTTTAAATCTCAAAGGCATGAAAAATGGTTTTTAAATACAAAATTATAATCTAGAAAGTTAATTAAATGTTATTTAATTGATATTAAATATTTTTTTTTAAATCACTTGAATCGCCATAGGCCTCAATCTAGATCAAGCCGCCTTAGTTTTATGTCATGTTAACCACCTCATCTTTCTCTTGTAAGCCATGTTAGCTACATCTAATATATCCAGGGTTGTTCAATTTGACGCAGTCGTGCGATTAGGGCTGTAAACGAGCCAAGCTTTGTCAAGTAGTGAATGTTCAATCTCGGCTCGACAGCAAAAGTAGAATGTTCAAGCTTGACTTGAACTTGATAAAAGCATACAAATAATGTTCAAGCTTGAGCTTGTTATAAAGTATAAAAGTTTAAGGTTGTTATAAAGTATAAAAGCTTAAGCTTGGCTTGATTCATTGGTCAAGCCAAGCTCGAGCTCAATATCAAGCCCAAACTGAAACTCAATATCATGTTTTTGAGCTTGAGATCCAACACAAGTATATTATCAAGCCTATATCAAGTTTATTATCTAGCCTATTTGGTTTAGATGAGTGATCTCAACTTATAATTAATTAAAGTCTTGGAAGGATATGAGTTTACTTGTCAACCTCATATCAATTTTATTATCAAACTCATAAATAAGCTTGAGCTCAACTTGTTTTGTTACTTTTGTATCGAGTTTTGGTGTTCACAAGCTTGTTCACGAACAATATTTTTTACTTAGGCTTGGCTCGTTTATTAAACAGACCTAAAACTAAAACTTAAGCTTAGCTTGTTTATAAACAAACAAACATGAACGAGTTTTTTATCGAGCTAAGCCCGAGCTGTTTATGAACGGCTTGGTTCATTTACAGCCCTATGTGCGGTGAGCACAGAGCGAACTATTCTTTCGCCTTTTACTAAAGGGTTATTCAATTTGAACCAAACTCAACAAACTTGCTCAACCTGAGTCCATTCGATCCTAAATTCAACCAATTGCAATGGATCTAATGCAAAATGTTGAGACCTTACGATATTGGATAAAAAAATAAATAAATAAAGTTCATACATGATACATTAAACCATAACAGCAAAAGTAACCCTGAATAAACTCTTTTTTTTTTTTTTTATCCAATACCATTTACTGGGACACATTAGATATCAAAGTGAATGCTTTTAGATTTGGAGGAAAAACAAGTTCAGTTTGGGTCAAAGTAAACTCAAGAAGAAACAAACGTGAATCAGAGGTTTTCACTTTTCAGATGTTTCATAACTTTTGTTCTCTGTTAAGGGCCACACAACAGGACAACATTAAGTTTTGATTTCGTTCCCTCCCATGGTGGACAGCTAAAATCTGCAGCAATGCAAGAACTAGGAAAGCAACAAAGTGGGGCCAAAGGATTCCTTGGGATCTTCGTACTTGTTCTTTTGTTTTAGGTCAAATTGTAAAATTTATTTTCTATATTTCACGTTTTGATATTTTAGTTTAACTTTTGTTATTTCAATATTCTAAATTTCAATTATACTTAATTCAGTGAACCATTTACTATTTGTTAAATTGTACCGTTAAAAATAATTACTAATATACTACCCATAAAAAATATTAGGTACAGTTTCTTGTTTTTAACTTTTGTTATGGATGTGTAATAAGTGGCTAAATTTTAGGATTAAAAAAAAAAAAAAAAAACTTTATAACTCCCATAAATAATAATATAAAAAATCAACAACAACAAGTAAAGATTCTCCATTAAAAAAAAAAAAAAAAAAAAAAAGATAACTTGAAGCCTTTCCTTTATCCAAAATATATATATATATATATAATATACACACACACACATATATATATATATATATATATATATATTTCATTTTTTTTTTCTTTAGAAATCCGAAACTTTTGTTAAGATTTGTTGTGAAAATGTTATGAATGTAGAACTTTTTTTCCTAAAATCAAAAAACCAAAAAAATGCGAGAGCCTTTCCTGAAACCAAAATAATAATAATAATAATAATAATAATAATAATAATAATAATAATAATTGTAGGGTCAGATTTTGTGGCCCAAGCCCAATAGGTTCGGATTATGAGCCCAACGAACCCAGAACAATGAATTTGTAGAGAGTGGGTGAAAGAGCTGGGATGGACGTGAATTAAACGAATTGATTATGGTATTAACAGATGAGCTAACATGCAATCATGGTTGGTCGAAGGCAAAAGTGAACGTCCGAAGAGGAATTTTATTGAATGAACAGTAATTACAATATTCAGAGCTACAGTAAAGTCTTTCTTTCTTCTCTCTTGTATTTTCTCTCCCTCCCTATTATCAGAGGTCCCTCCTCCTTATATAACACCCTCTCCCTTCATCTTCATCGTCCACTTGTTCATCATCTAAACACCCACTTGAGTACATGTCCCATCATGTATCTCCTTTAGCCTTGTGCGAGTGGCGATAGCTGGGATTACACTGTTCAGGGGTCTTCTCCACATTAATGCGGCCAGAAAAGTAGTTCCAGCGCATTTAATGTGGTGGTGGCAGCTTTTCCTTGAGATATTTATTCGTCCTTATCCTCCCTAGGTACGCCCAGAGTATCCGAAGAGTTTTTACTCGGATACGAATAGCCTTGATCAAACAGCAATCCCAACTACAAAGATAAGCTCTGGGCGTGCCTAGGGAGGATAAGGACGAAGAAATATCTCAAGGAAAAGCTGTCACCACCACATTAAATGCGCTGGAACTACTTTTCTGGCCGCATTAATGTGGAGAAGACCCCTGAACAGTGTAATCCCAGCTACCGCCACTCACACAAAGCTAAAGGAGATACATGATGGGACATGTACTCAAGTGAGTGTTTAGATGATGAACAAGTGGACGATGAAGATGAAGGGAGAGGGTGTTATATAAGGAGGAGGGACCTCTGATAATGAGGAGGAAAAAAAATACAAGAGAGAAGAAAGAAAGACTTTACTGTAGCTCTGAATATTGTAATTACTGTTCATTCAATAAAATTCCTCTTCGGACATTCACTTTTGCCTTCGACCAACCATGATTGCATGTTAGCTCATCTGGTAATACCATAATCAACTCGTTTAATTCACGTCCAGCCCAACTCTTTCACCCACTCTCTACAAATTCATTGTTCTGGGTTCGTTGGGCTCATAATCCGAACCTATTGGGCTTGGGCCACAAAATCTGACCCTACAATTGGCGCCGTCTGTGGGGAGAGCTTGTGCAAGGGTGAAAGCAACAGTTGATGATGGCAGAATGAGGTCAACAACAAGCAGAATCCAGGGCATCCCAACACGTGGACCCTTTTGTTAACTTAGAAATGAGACAAGATTGTGAGGGCAGTGCACACACTGTGCATGTTGGCCAAAGCCAGTCACACGGCGGAAGTCACGTGTCCCATGCAGAGAAGAACCAGAATTTGCAACTGGAGGTAGAAAAACTAAAAAGGGAGTTGCGCCATGCAAAGAGGAAACGGGCTTCCTCGTATTCTGATGAGGACCCTGATGACGAGCAGGATGTCACTTATTAACACAAATCTAGTACACCAGCCAGCGAGTCCTGTACCTATGAAGAGGAGTCCCATCACAGGAGGCAACATAGAAGCCCATCACGAGGAGACGTGGGGAACGACGCCATGAGCAGGGCTCTGAATCAGATTTCTAGGTCACCCTTCACGCGTAGGATTGAGGAAGCGAAACTTCCTCGGCGCTTTAACCAACCAACGTTCACCGTCTACAATGGTAAAACAGACCCCGTGGAACACGTGAGTCATTTTAACCAAAGGATGGCTGTCTACTCCAGGGATGAAGCTCTGATGTGTAAGGTTTTCTCTTCCAGTCTTGGGCCAGTTGCCATGAGGTGGTTTGACGGTTTGAAGGCAGACTCCATCAACTCCTTCAAAGAGCTCACTCAAGCATTCGGCTCCCGTTTTGTCACATGCCGAAGGGTGGCCAGACCTTTCTCTTCACTGCTGTCCTTGACCATGCAGGAAGGTGAGTCCTTGAAGGCATATTCAGATAGATACTGGGAGATGTTCAATGATATGAAGAGTAACTCTGATGCAGTGGCCCTCAGCACATTCAAGCTTGGCCTCCCTACTGACCATGGTTTGAGGACGTCCTTATCTGGCAAACCTTTCACAAACATGCGTCAACTTATGGACCGTATAGAAAAGTACAAAAGGGTTGAAGAGGATCAGCAGCAAGGAAAGGGTAAGGACAAGGTTATCCCCCAGGAGATGAGGGATTTCAGGTCGGACCGTTATAACCACAATAAACCGCGGAGAGATTTTGCTGGGCAATCAGGATCGACAAATCCTCAAGCGGTCAACACTGTGTTCAAAGAGCCAGTACACCAGGTCTTGGAAAAAATCAAGAATGAATCATTCTTCAGGTGGCCGAACAAGATGGTAGGAAACCCTGAGAGGCGCAATCATAATCTCTACTGCCAGTACCATCAAGACCATGGGCATACCACGGAGGATTGTAGGAGCCTGTGAGATCACTTGGACCAACTGGTTCGTGATGGTAGACTAAGATACCTCTTACACCCCTCCAGCGGCTGAGGAGGACAGATGGGCTCAAGGCTGCGAAGAGATGACCCTTCAAAGCCGCCATTAGAAACTATTAACGTCGTCTTCGCCGCGCCGGGGAGAACAGGGTCCTGGCCATTGAAAGTTATGTCGGTAGGACGACCATCAGCAGGGGATGCAAGCCGAGGTCCGAAGAGAGTCAAGTCTGGTGCCCCGCTGGTCATAGGGTTCTTGGAGGAAAACATGATTGGCACCATCCAACCCCACGATGATGCGTTAGTCCTCACCCTCAAAATTGGAGGGCACGATGTGAGGAGGGTGATGGTGGACCAGGGCAGTGCTGTGGAGATAATGTACCCAGATCTCTACAAGGGACTAGGCCTAAAAGAAGGGCTGTCACCCCAAAAGGCCAGATACGCTTGCCTGTGCAGACCGGTGCCGAAGTGGTAGAGGTGGATTTTATAGTGGTGGACGTATATTCGCCTTATACGGCAATCGTGGCCAGACCTTGGCTTCATGCACTTGGGGCTATTTCCTCTACTTTGCATCAGAAGGTCAAGTACCCATCCGAAGGGCATGTTCATGAGATCCGAGGAGATCAGTCCGCAGCCAGACAGTTCTTAGTGGCTACCATCCAACATAAGCCCGAAGCCGAGTCCTCGTCCAGAGCCGAAAGGGGTTTGTAGTAGTCAAAGTCTCGGGAATTGCCCGTCGAAGGTTTAGACAAAGGCACTCGATGTGAAGATTTAACGAAAGTGGTTATTGGAGATGATCCTGATAAGTTCTTCCAAGTCGGATCTCAGCTACCTCTTCAGGATAGGGAAGAGCTGATAGAGTTCCTCAAGCAAAACCTTGATGTATTTGCTTGGAGTGCTTACGAAGCCCTAGGGGTGGATCCAGAATTCATATGTCATCACTTGAAGGTAAACCCACTGATCACCCCGAAGAAACAGCCTCCTCGACGCCCGTCCAGGGAACATGCTGATGCAGTAAGAGAAGAAGTAGCAAAGCTCAAACAAGCTGGAGTTATTAAGGAAGTTTTTTTATCCTGAGTGGCTGGCAAATACCGTGGTTGTAAAGAAAAAGAGTGGGAAATGGCGAGTATGCGTGGACTTCACTGATTTGAATAAGGCTTGCCCCAAAGATCCATTCCCTATGCCGAAAATTGATCAGCTGGTGGATGCCACTCTCAGCCATCCTCGGATGAGCTTACTGGACGCCTTCCAAGGCTACCACCAGATACCACTAGCCCTGGATGATCAGGAGAAGACCGCTTTTGTCACCCCTATTGGTAATTACCACTATAAAGTGATGTCATTTGGCTTGAAGAACGCGGGGTCTACCTACCAGAGGATGATGACGAGGATGTTCGAGTCACAGCTGGGCAAAAATATCGAGGTCTACATAGATGACATGGTGGTAAAGAGCAAGGTTGTCGCCGAGCATGTGAAGGACCTTGAAAGCACCTTTAAGGTTCTAAGAAAGTACAAACTGCGGCTAAATGCTTCTAAGTGCTCATTTGGGGTAGGGTCCGGCAAGTTTTTGGGATACATGGTGACTCACAGAGGGATTGAGGTTAACCCCGACCAGATAAAGGCCATCAACGATTTACGAGCTCCTCGGAATCCCAAAGAGGTTCAGAAACTGACCGGAATGACTGCTGCCCTGAATCGTTTCATCTCCAGATCAGCAGACAGGTGTCGGCCCTTCTTCTCTCTGCTCAACAAGTGGAAGGGATTCGAATGGACTGAAGAATGTGCTTTGGCCTTTCAGCAACTCAAAGATTATCTAGCTCAGCCACCAATCATGTCCAGCCTTGAGCCAGATAAGGTATTGTTCGCCTACATCGCTGTAGCTCCCTGTGCGGTGAGCCTAGTGTTGATACGATCAGACTGTGGTGTGCAAAGACCAGTTTATTACGTAAGCAAGTCGCTGCATGAGGCCGAGATCTGTTACTTGCCTCTGAAGAAGGCTATCCTAGCAGTGGTGCTCGGTACACGGAAGCTACCTCACTACTTCCAGGCCCATACAGTCATTGTCCTCACTCAGCTCCCACTCAAGGCTATACTCCGAAGTGCTGATTACACTGGGCAGATTGCCAAGTGGGGTACGATCTTAGGGGCTTTCGATATAAAGTATATGCCCCGCACATCGATCAAGGGCCAGGTCCTAGCAGATTTGGTGGCTGAGTTCACGGAGCCCCAACTAGAAGAAGTAACGCCAGCGTCGGACATGGATGAAAAATCAGTTGGCATGATCTCCCAATAGAGTCCCTCCTACTGGGAAGTGTACGTTGATGGCGCAGCAAACCAGAGAGGTTCTGGAGTTAGGCTAGTGTTGATATCCCCTGAAAGAATCATTATCGAAAAGTCGTTAAGGTTGGACTTCTCGGCAACGAATAATGAGGCGGAGTATGAGGCTCTACTGACGGGAATGGCTATGGTCCGAAGAATGGGAGGAAAGTCCGTGGAGGTGTTCTCGGACTCAAGGTTAGTCGTAGGTCAAGTACAAGGCGAGTTTGAGGCGAAGGATGAAAGAATGCAGGGGTACTTGAGCCGAGTTAAATGTCTGCAATCGGAGTTCGACTCTTTCAGCTTGCTACACATCTCCAGAAGTGATAACTCACATGCTGATTCTTTGGCCACGCTCACTATCTCCTCGGCGCAAAGCCTGCCGAGAACCATCCTCGTCGAGGACTTGCATGGGCCTACAGAGGCAAAAAGAGAGGTAATCCAGGTTCACCAAGTCAGGGCCGGGCCCTGCTGGATGGACCCTATAATGAAATTCCTAAAAGAAGATATATTGCCAGAGGAGAGGGGGGAAGCTGACAAAGTACGGAGGAAGGCGACCAGATTCTGGTTATCCAAGGACTAGAAATTATACAGGCGCTCCTATTCGGGACCATACTTGTTGTGCATGCATCCTGAAGCGTCTGAACTATTACTAGAAGAGCTACACGAAGGAATCTGTGGGAGCCATACTGGAGGTAGGTCTTTAGCTCACCGAGCCCTCACACAAGGCTATTGGTGGCCTAACATGCAAAAAGAAGCCCACGAGTATGTTAAAAAGTGTGATTAATGTCAGCGCTTCGCCCCAAACATTCACCAGCCAGGGAGAACTTTTAATCCGTTATCTAGCCCATGGCCTTTCACCCAGTGGGGCTTGGATATCGTGGGACCCTTCCCTAAAGCTGCAGGAAACAAGAAGTACCTTCTGGTCGGCACAGACTATTTCACCAAGTGGGTTGAAGCTGAGCCGCTAGCCAATATCAGAGACGTTGATGTGCAAAAGTTTGTGTGGAAGAATATTGTCACTCGGTTTGGAGTTCCTCACACTCTTATCTCGGACAATGGCCTACAGTTCGATAGCAAGGCATTCAGGAATTATTGCAGCGAGCTGGGAATTATAAATAGATACTCCACTCCTGCCTACCCCTAGGGTAATGGGCAAGCAGAAGCTGTCAACAAGGTCATAGTGAACGGCTTGAAGAAGAGGCTAGATGATGCGAAGGGCAAATGGTAGAGGAATTGCCACATGTACTTTGGGCTTACAGAATTACGCCTTGCAGGTCTACTGGAGAAACCCCCTTCTCAATGACCTATGGGACTGAAACTGTCATTCCTTTGGAAACCGGGTTCCCAACATTAAGAACTAGCTCGTTTAGTCCGACCAACAACAATGAGCAGCTAGAGAAGAGTTTGGATCTGATTGAGGAAAGGAGGGAGAAAATACAAGGGAGAAGAAAGAAAGACTTTACTGTAACTCTGAATATTGTAATTACTGTTCATTCAATAAAATTCCTCTTCGGACGTTCACTTTTGCCTTCGATCAACCATGATTACATGTTAGCTCATCTGTTAATACCATAATCAACTCGTCTAATTCACGTCCAGCCCAGCTCTTTCCCCCACTCTCTACAAATTCATTGTTCTGGGTTCATTGGGCTCATAATCCGAACCTACTGGGCTTGGGCCACAAAATCTGACCCTACAATAATAATAATACTTTTTAATTTTTTTTTTTTTGGTTATGGATGTGTATTAAGTGATTACCTTTTAAGATTTAATATAACTAGATAACTCCCATAAAAATTTATGAAAAAAAAAAAATGAAAACGTGAAAGCCTATAAATACTATCAATACTTGGGAATCAATTGAGCTACAAGTGAAAAAATTATATTTATACGATTATATTATAGTTTTACAATGCTAGCTAAAATATTGTATTTACATTTTTTAACTGTCACGGTTATTTTATGCGCACAACAAAATTTCATAATATGTGATGGTGTCAAGTCATCACAAGTAAGAAATTATTGTGAAATTTTGTTATATCAATAAAATTTAAATTTATGTATTTTAAGAAATGGTTAGTAATTTCAAATAACTTGATTGTCGAATAGTTGTATTTTTTAAAATGAATTTTTGATCTTCTCTAATAAATGAGTGATGTTAGGAATACTAGCCTCTAAGTACGCGCTCGCTTAGAGACTTTTTTTTATAAATAAAGTTTAATAATTTTCATTCATTATAATTCGGGGTTGTTGCATTCTTCAATCACAAAAATACCTAGAAATGTGAAGCTATTTATGTGTTTATGGGTAAAATAATTTTTTTATATAAATCTCACCACACCTTTAGGTATTTTTGTAATTGAAAAATGCAACAACTCTAAATTATGATAAATGAAATTAGACTTTAGAGGAAAAAAAAAATAGAAGAGTCTCTCAGCACATGCGTGAGAGCATGCTTAGAGACTAGTAGATATAAGGAGAAAACTTAATGCAATGGCACTTGAAAAAATAAAAATTTATTGAATAGTGAAACATATGTCCAATAAGTTGAGGTTCACATAAGTTTGCTGATATTGTGGACTCAGTTAATCTCATTCTCCAAAATTAGTACACCTTCACTAAGCTGATGGAATAGGTACACCTTCACTCAATTAATCCCAATTTGGTTTCTAGCATGTGAACGTTGTTTCGTAATTGTGTGTGATGATTGAATGATGAGTAAAAGCATGAAAGAGAGAGCACACACAAAGATTTATGTTGATAATAAAACCCTGGACGGCTACATATTATATTAAGCACTTGTGTTACAATGAACCCAATGTAGGGTTTATATACTAGAGAATACTTGACTAACTCTAGGATAACCATAAGCTAACCTAAAATTAATATGTTTATTCGACAAGTACATGGGCTTACAATTGGTATGGGCTACTTGGGCGATAATATATCTAACACCCTCCCTCAAACAAAAGGTGAAAGCTTGAGTTTGGAAGGTCTTGAATATATAGCTTGGTGTGGCACCTATGTTGCCCGATTGACATGGCAAGATCTAGTGTCGTTGACATGGCACTGATGACAAGGTGGACATCTTGGTTGGCATGACAAAACTATTGAAATAGATAGGATCCTGTATCAATACCTTGCATAGAATTACACCACTGAAAAGACAAGCTATATGTGATCACCTTGTAACACTATTGTGGTTGGTTTGTTTTGGTTTTTTAATGATAAAAAAACAAAATAAAGCTTTGGACATAGCCATGAGTCCATGAGGGACCAAACGATGGGCCACTTCTTGTAATCCTTACGTCTTGGTAAAGTGGGTCTTTGTTAAGTCTGAAGCCCAATTTGACATCTTGGTAAAGCCCAACTAATGTATATTGACCAGTAATTTTTTTTTAAGATAGAAATTCACATATAAAGGTTGATGTGATTCAACCTACGTCTACAATGAAGCCCTAGATAGTTACATATTACAGTATATTAAGCACTTATGTTATAATGAACCCAATATAGGATTATTAGTTTATATACTATAGATTAATATGCTTGTTCTCACTTGGGCCAATAATATGTCTAGTCTCACAGCAAATGGCAGCCTCCCCACATGGTTGGATCAAGATTAACGTTGATGAAGCTACGACAAAATCCCTCACAGTTTTAGCAGCCGTAGCAAGAGATGATAATGGCATTGCCATCAAAGTCTGGTCGAGAACACATCACATTTGCTCACCCCTCCAAGCCGAAGCTACTGCCATCCTATGGACTGCAACTCGCAAGAATTGAAAGATGGAGCCATATTATTGTTGAGGGTGATGCCAAGTCTTGCTTCGACTCATTAGCCTCGCCCGCCTCCGCACCCGATTTCTCCATTTGCAACATTATCAGTAATATTCTACTATGTTTTTTGCTGGTTGTTTTTTTCTTTGGGTCAAGAGAGAATGTAATTTATCTGCACATGCAGCAGCTAAGTTCTTTCTTAGAACTCTTCAGTCTTACAGAGGCTCTTGCAGCCGCTTGCAAGGTAGACTGCTTTCCTTTCCCTTCTGAGTAATAATACATTGAAGCTTATCAAAAAAATAAAAATAGAGGAGGCCAGACGGAAACACTAGACAAGAATTTGGAGCCATTCTTGGTGACTGACTGCTCAAAAGTGCTGACTGGTCTGTTCTCTCTCCTCAAAAACCCAACATTCTCACTATCTCTATTTCATTGATGGCTTAAATCCAATCTCAAGTTCCCTATTCTTACCTCCATCCAATCTTTTTATGGACCCAAGTCTTTCTTACTTTACTGTTTAGTCATTTGAATTAATCCATTCGGATGCATTAACTAAAGTTATGGAGCTTCTTAACTCATGCTGAACCAAGGACATAACTTTTTTGATAATTCAATTGTCATAACAAGTGGGGGTAAATACAAACTCATATTCTCCTCGTATAGGAGATTAGGCAATATCATTTAGCTACTTTTTGACAATAAATAATTTAAGAAGTTTATGATTAACCCCCATATATGTTACTTCCCATCATCCACCATGTTCTTGAACTGCAAGATCATAATACAGTTGCTGCTACATTTGCTATGCAAATAAAAATAACCAAGACTAAGAAGTTTGGGCAGTTAGAAATCAGTTCAAAAACATCTAGGACAACTATAGGCATTCGTTCGAATGATCTAAGTTAAAGCTGTCATATATCTTTGGGGTGTTATTACAGATACGAATAATATAGATGATGATAATAAAGATATTCGGTATAACCATGTAGAAACTTTAGAGCAACTTCTGGAAACACATATGTTGAGTCTCTAAATGAAATGGTATTCTTAAATTCAGAAAGGCCAGTATAAACCAATTATCCAATAGCCTAATTTTTTTTTTTTCTTAAAATCAGTTCCCAAGTCCCTCTCCACAGATTGAACTAGACCCCCACCTAAGAAGCTTTAGTAGCACATAATGGTTCAGAACAGTATTTGATCAAGCCAGTTTCAACAAAACTCAACTGGCTAAGTAAACTAAGTCCACCTATTATGTGTTACAGAAAATTACCTAATTATGCCGTGATCATCATTCCATCACTTACTGCTTTCCTAGTTTCTGCATAACTGTGGACTTCACTGTGAGAGGGAAGACATAATACCCTCTTGCCCTTAACAGAGCAAAAACACCAACCCTTGTTTCCTTGAGTTGCCTTGACCCCAATGAACTTGTTTCTCTCAAGTTGACAAGTAAACAGCCTATTTCTTTGCTTCCAGGCTTTGTGCTCTAGGCTTGAGATGGCTTCTTTCCAAAAAAATAAACAAAACAGATGGCTTCTTTCAAGCCATTGCTACTACATTACCTGTGTTCTGGAAAATGAAATTTGATAGAAGCCTAAAAGCATATGAAACAAATCCATCAGGGAGAAATTCAGGGTTGGCAATTTAATCAGAATTTTTTTTTTTTTTTTTTTGGTCACTGGGAGGCAGAGGAACTCCTGTCCATTGAGTCCAGTCATATACACGTTGCTGCCAGAGCAAACTCATGAAGCTATCAATCAAATTAATGAGAATTTTCTTTTACCTTCAGCAGTAGAGAGGCCAATAGGGTCAAATTGCAATGAGAAAACCATAGATATCACCTGTTTGACTAAGCCAGGTAATTATGTAAAAAAGGTTTTAACCAAATATTTTCAGCCAATCATCCAATAGCCTAATAGTTTTGGTCAAAATTGCATAAGATCAATTCCCAAGCACTGCACAGTTTGAACTAATCCACACCCAATAAGCTTAGTAAACAAAAGTTCAGCAAAATATTTGATCAAGCTAGTTTCAAAAACACTCAACTAGCTAAGATAACCAAGTCTAGCCAACAATGTTTTTCTCCAATATGTGCAATGGAATATCACCATCCACATCGGTACAAGGGTAAGTCTAACCAACATTTAAATGTGATACCACAAAGATAAATTAACAAGAAGGTCAACAACATATATAATCGAGGGGTAAAACTAAAGCTAACCAAGCTAGCTGATTATCCAAGTAAAAGGTAACTCATTTGCTAATCAATTAAGAAAATTAAAGTAATACATACTACACATTGATGAGGAAGATTCCAGAGTATAGGTTGAATTCAGACCAAATCTTATCATGTAAATGTGTCAAATGGCAGATCAAGTTGGTCAGGCAATTTAAATAATACTAAGCTTGTCCTTAATGGGTTGAATTAGACATAAGTTAGCTAATTATTAACAGCAAGCTCAATTGGGCACAATTTCTAACCAAAACACTTTAAACAGGACTGAATTAGAGGCTAATATTAATCCCCATTAGACACAATGTGCTTATTCATTTATAAAAAATGAGGACTCCAAACCAGCACTAGTCCCAATAAAATCTTTAAAAGGGGAAGATTTTGGTACCAATATACAAACTGATCAACAAATTATTAGTACTAGTATATAATCCAGCTGAGTATAATAGAAGCTAACTCCTTTCCTAACCAATACTCTCATATTGATGATTACAATTATTATAGAATAGGTTTTGAGCTGATTAAGTGAATATCCTATCACATTGATAAAATTCTAACCAAATCTAATCAAATAAGTAGGTCAAATTCCACATCAAGTTTTTTAACGTCCAAATCAAACTAATCTTATCCTTAAAAGGGTGCCAACAAATAAAAGTTATCTATTTACCAACAATAAGTTCAATTAGGCAAGCCAAGAGCCTTGTAGCTCAATGACCTTTATAAGGAGAACCAGAGCTTGAATCCCCTCTCCCCCACTTATCATGACAATAGAATTATAAAAAATAAGCTCAATTAGGCACAAGTTCTGACACAAATACAAGATATGCAAGATTAACATTTCCTACATAGTTAGAATTCTCCCATTTCATAGGAATTGAGAAATTCACACAAAATATAATTTACTTGTCAACCGAACAACCAAATTTCCATGAATATTCAAGAATTAACAATTCCCAAATTTCCCATCTCAAATTCCCCCTTAACCCACACAGCCTTGCTCTCGTTTCAGTTATAACCAATAAGGACCCTCAAACAGCACTAGCGAGGTAGGCGCGGCACAAGTAGTCAAAAATAAACATAGCCATTGATCCTCTCCATTTCACATGAAATGGAAAGAGTCTATTAAGATTTGATTTCCTAGATCTAACAATCACAGACTGGCACATAATTTAATTTTTAATGATGTGGCCGTTTGTAAAGATCTGTAATATTTTACCCCAATCATAAAATGGATCCATTTAAACAGAGAGATATCCTTTTCCCAAAATTTTGGGGTCGGCCATATGTATTCTTTTCCGCTCACAAATACACACAGACATTAAGTACCAATACATAATTTTGAAGCAATAACAACAAGATCAGTGCAAAAAAGCATAAATAGCAGTGGAAATATAAACAATAAGAGCAGAAGAAACCAAGATTAGCAAAGCGGCCACAGCATGCACAGCAGATTTACTCCCACAGGACAACATCCCCAACCTGATCTCAATCACATTCACCATTGACAGCTTCATAAACAAGCACCCCATCACCGACCCAATAGCTGATCCCATCATTCCAAGCCTCAAAACCTTCAAATTTATGTGGGCCCTGAAGGCCTCATCCACATCCTTACTATTCAACAAGTTGATAGCCAGCTTAAGCCCCTGTGCCACCAATGAAGAAAACAAGAAGAAGCTAAAAGGGACAACCTCAAACACCAAGAGTTTCCTCGCCACGTCAATGCCAGCATCACAGGCTGTGTTGGGTTCAAGGCTGCGTTGATTCGGTGTTGTGAGAGAAAGACCCACAAAAACTGCTATTGTGAAGAGTGAGTTTACATTCACCAGGCCATCCAAGGCCGTCACGTGTACACTGTTGTTGTCTCCGTGTTAGAAGCTGATGTCACTCTGCTTTAGCCTTTTGGAGATCTGCAAAAAGAAAACATATATATGAGCCAAAATATTTGATTTTTTTGTGATTAGAACAGAAAAAAAGACATGGGTTTTATCTGAATCAAAGTTGGAGAAGGAGAGAGAGAAAATACTCATCCATGGACATGGTGGTGCTGTTATACGTTGTTGCTGAAAGCCTCAAATAAAAGATTAAAGACGAAAAGCACATTTTCGTCCCTATATTTTCACACGATTCCCATTTCCCTACCGTTACATTAGAGACGAAAAATGATGACGTGGCAAACGGATGGCACTGTTGGCTGACGTGGCCATTAAAATAATAATAAAAAAATGTTATTTGGTATTAAAAAAATTAAAAAATTAATTTTAACTAAGTAAAAAATTAAAAACAGAAATAAAAACAAAAAATTACATCAATTGAGATCTAAGTGTGATTGAATATTCATGTTCAACATGAATAAACAAGAACTTATTCCCAGATTACAAGAACACAGCCCCAGATCACAAGAACAAAGAACATAGTACTCAAAGATTTTCTTTTCCAACATTTCTCATAACACAAATTCAACTAAATACATAGAATTTCATCCCAAACATATCTCCAAAACCTATAAATCAAAACCCAACCAAATAAACAACAAAACATCTAAATCATCCAACATAAAAAACAAAACAAAACCCAAACATCAAACCAAAATCCATAAATTCCAGACCACAAATCCTCAACAAAACCCAGAATCATCAACATCGATTCGTGCAGCGCCAGAGCCTCCGCCAGGCCGCGCGGTTCCTCCGTCAAGCCAGCAGCCGCCGTGTGATGCGTGGGCCGTTGATGGTGGTTCGGGAGATCGCGGCGAAGCAGCTCGAGGAGCGCCAGAGCGACTGGGCCTACTCGAAGCCCGTGGTGATCCCCGAATCTCACCAATTCGTGCAGCGCCAGAGCCTCCGCCAGGCCGCGCGATTCCTCCGTCAAGCCAGCAGCCGGGAGCGATGCGTGGGCCGTTGACGGTGGTTCGGGAGATCGCGGCGAAGCAGCTCGAGGAGCGCCAAAGCGACATCCCATGACAGATCCTCGAATCTCGCCTTTGACAGATCCGGACATCCCATGACAGATCCGATCCTGTGGGTTTGTCACCTGTGGAACCCAAGAGCTGAGAGGATGAGAGAGTGGGGGAACTCTTGAGATTCAGAGTTTGGCTGGGTTGGTGTTTTTTACTTAATTCATATAAATTTTGATTTTGATTTTTTTTACTTAGTTAAAATTAATTTTTTAATTTTTTAATTTTTTTAATACCAAATAACATATTTTTTTTATTATTTTAATGGTCACGTCAGCTAACAGTGCCATCCGTTTGCCACGTCATCATTTTCCGTCTCTGATGTAACGGCAGGGACTAAAACGAGAGGCGTTTTTCAGGATAGGGACTAAAAGCGGTGAAAAAAAAAGTTAGGGACCAAAATGGGAATCGTGTGAAAATGTAGGGACGAAAATGTGCTTTTCACCAAGATTAAAATATTAGGCTAGATTGCTTTTATTCTAACTTATTTAATTGTAGAATAAGAGTAAATAAGACGCAATAAATCGATAATTACTTTAGTGCATAAACATGGGCAAAATTTGCCAAATAGTAGCTTTTTAGAAAAAATTTTGGTACATAGTATGTTGATGAAACATTTTAGTAAGTTGGACTATTTATGGAATTCGAGTTTAACAAACTTGAGTTCCAACCCATTCAAACTCAATTTCCTCTTGCGTGAAGTCTAACATGGACCAAAAAAAAAAACATGGAACTAGAGTCTAGAAAACTCGAGTTCCATTTGAACAGAACTCGAGTTTCCTAAACTCGAGTTCCTTGTGTAAAATTTATGGAACTCAAGTTTCATAGACTTGAGTTTCACTTTTTTTTTAAAAAAAAAAAAAAAAAAAAGTCTAACTTACTAAAATGTTTCATTCACATGCTTTTTTGTTAATATTTTTCCAAAAAGATGTTGTTCAGCAAATTTTGCCCATAAACATGAATAACAAACAATAAAAGTAAAACACAAGAGTAAGGAAAAAGAGATGCAAACACAAGATAACACATCGATGTGTTATTGAAAAGAAAACCGAAGAACTCAACAAAAAACCTCTCCGCCGCCCTCCAAGTGGTAAATCGATCCACTAGACAATAAGTTAGGATACATGAATAGCTAGAAACCCTCCAAGCCTAATCTACCCAATGCACCTAAGCCCTCCAAGCTCCTACTCCAACAAGGCTTCTTGAAACCGTGTCTTATCTAGCTTTTCGGATCCCGCAATATGCTCGATTGTATCCGCCAAGCCTCACCGACTTCTTTTGGCAAATCTTTAAAGCTTCCCAAGCTTCAAAACACTCTCTACACTCTAAAAAGGTGTGGGTTATGTTTGGGTAAAAATCTCCTCTCAAGATATGACCATGGTTTTAAAAATCAAACCAAACCGGGCAGTCGAACTGGTTCAACCGGGAACCGGCCTTCAATCTGGTCCGGTTATGGCAAAAAACCGAAAATAGCTTAAAAACTGATATATAATGCAAATCAGCCGGTTCAACCTAAGAACCAAAAACTGGCGTGGTCGAACCGGTTTTGCTGTGGTGGATGTCCTCTCTCTCTCACGTTACAGTTTTGGTCAATACCGACTGAAATCAAAATTCAGTCGGAATGTATTTCTCACTCTCTCAAAGAAAAACCAGTACAAGTTCACCTAAAATACTACTAATATAAAGGAAATACACGCACAAACCTATACAGATACGCCTAAAAAACGAAGCGAATGGAGGCCGAAAATTGTCCAAGAGAAAAAAAACTCATGAATATTGCTCAAAGAAGTTTCAGGTGGAAACTTCCTTATTTCTCATAAGGAAGACAAAGTAGGGAGAAAAAGAGGGGGGGGGGGGGGGGGGGGAGGAAAAGATGAAAAGAAAGATAGGAAAAAAGAGAAGTGGAGAAGTCAAAAAGTAAAGATAAGGATGTGGAGGTAAAAAATTGAAGAGAAAGCAAATGAAGGTGTTAGAACTTGGATCATGGAGTTGGAGGCATTTATGATTTATTTGATTTGTAACCCACGTTTCTCCACCTAGCACCTTCTTATCATTTTAATTTATTCTCTCAATTTATTTGTATTTTGAATATATTTAAAGTGTAATACATAATTATTAATTTATTTAAATTTGGATTGTAAATGGTGGTAGTGGTCTCTGGTGACTGTGGTGGGTGGTGGTTGGCTATGGTGCGGTGGTGGTTGTGTATGTTGAGAGGAGAGACAAGGGAGAAAAAATAATTATTTAAATGAACTAAGAAATAAAGATTTTGTGGGTTTCAGTTAACTCAACTAGTAAAGTCTCTGATGGTTGAATAAAAGATTTGAGGTTCAATTCTCGGCCAATTTGAAAGTGAAATTGTTGAAAGTTTATTATGTTAAGGATGATTTTTTTGTAATGTTATTATGTTAAATTCTTTAAAAAGATGCTATATACTTATATACTTGTATTTTTTTTAAAGGAAACATATTTATTACTATTGGATTGTTAGTTTTAGTATATTAAAAAATTATTAATTATTTATATAATTTAAATAAATAATAATTAAATTATTTATGATGTCACCGGTTTGACCATCGGTCGGACCCCAGTCTAACCATAAAACTGGTAATTAGCTCATTTTTCGGTTCTTTCATCGTACCGATTTTTAAAACCATGGGTATGACAATAAGAGAGGAAATGAGAAGAAGCTAGAATGATTTTTCACTAAGAATGAGTAGTTCTTTCTTTAAAAGATGGGTGTGTGTGTTGTAGAAAACCTATCTAGAGTTTTTTTCTCTGAATGACCTCATTTACCTTTGTGGGTAATGAGGGTATATATAGTATGAGTGAAGGATAAGAAAGTCACACTTAAAAATTCTCTAGGTAGAGAGTTTCGCGGGTATCTCATGAGAATGCCTTACCCGCGAGACACTCACGAAATCAACAGTCTGGCATGACTTTTCAGCTTCTAACATGTGCTTCTCACATGGCTCTTTCGTGGGTTAGCTTCTGGCGAAATCCACTGTTCTTCAATACATGCTTGATTTTTCCCCAATTTAATACTAAATCCAATACAATAAAATCTCACAAAATACAAGGAACAAATTAAAACAAATATAACACTTTTTGTTATGGAATAAAGCCAACATAAAACATAGTCGTAAATCAACTTTATAGTTGCTTTAAGGGGTTACTACTGGTTTTTTGGTTAGCTTCGTAGATATGCTATAAAATCGTAATACCCATTATCCAAAATCTACTTAATTGAGTTTCTGTAGACACTTTTTTTGTATAACATTTGTTTTGAATAGAAGAGCTTGTTGTTGAATTTGTTTTGTTTTGTTTTTACTCATTTGCAATCCTAGTTTTAGCTTGTTATATTATGTGGGTCAAGACTGGTTTTTGGGTTAGCTTCATAGATATGCTGTAAATTTTTGTACCCATCATTTAAAATCTAGTTAATTGAGTTTTTGTAGACGTTTATTTTGGGTATCTGTTTGTATATCATTGATTTTTGAATAGATGAACTTGTTGTTGAGTGGGGATGGCCTTGACATGATTTTATTTTGTAATATTTTACTCTTTTTTTTTTAGATTGGTTGTTATGAGGGGTGCAAAATGGTTTTCTGGCAGTGGATGAACACCATTCTTCAGGTGAGGATAGGGATATGATAGAGAGTTCTAATGGCAAGGATTTGGTTTCAACTGAAAGGGAGTTCAGATGTGGAGCCATATGTGGGTATGGATTTTGAATCTGAGGAGGCTGCCAAGGTGTTCTATGATGCATACGCCACTCGCATGGGATTCATCATGCGCGTTGATGCATTTCGGAGATCAATGCGTGATGGGAAGGTGGTTTGGCGTCGACTTGTGTGTAATAAAGAGGGTTTTCGTAAGTTGAGGCCCAAAAGAAGTGAAAATAGGAAACCTCGGGCGATCACAAGGGAAGGTTGTAAGGCAATGATAGTGGTGAAGAAAGAGAAAACTGGGAAATGGGTTGTTACAAGATTTGTAAAGGAGCATAATCATCCATTGGTAGTTACACCTGCTAATGGTAGATGAAGTGTGCTCCTATCGCAAACACCCGTGAGTGCTCAATTAACTTCTATACAAATAGTTGCCAATATGTTCTTTTCTTTTATAAAAATTGCATTATCTACTAGTATAATGTGGTTTTAAACTATTATATTCTTATACGGTTACAGTCGCATCATAGAAAATTTCAAGCAGTTATAACTTGGATATCTAACAGAACATGGGGGTAGCTTATGTTAGTTGAGTGCCAAATTTTTTAGTTCTTAATAAGGTTAAATTTTATTCTAGTTTATGTTGTTAGCCAAAGCGTTGTAGTTCAACTAGTTGGCACTTCTTGGTGTGTCCATGACATCCATGGTTCAAATCCCTCTCTCCTCCGTTGTAAGTATTGAATTATCCAAAAAAAAATGTTGTTAAAATTTCACCTTCCGAAAAAAAAAATCCTGCTAGCTTACTAATATTTCCCTATTTCCAAAAGTTAAAAAATGTTATGATCTTCCTCCTAACAGTTTTTCTAATGTTTTCGTGATATTTCCCTCATAGAATGCGTAAATAATGTATGTCCTGTAGTCATGCAATAGAACCTGACGTTAGGTTTATATGATTTGAAGTTTTTACCTGTTGGCAAATTAGTTTTAGTTACAATATGCAATTATGTTGGTAGATAATAAGGTCAATAAGATGAATTTGTTTGATTATGTGTGCTTAGAAAGGTTATCCTTTCTGTGCTTTTGATCTCTTTGAAAAGTATCGAACCCTTGTCATGTATCTTTGTTATTGGATGATGTTACTTGTGACATTGAAAGATATGTTAATGGTAGTTGTTCTCTAAAATAATAAATTTTCAGTTTTTGTTAAGGTAAAAATTTGTGGAGAGATGTTGCATTGTCAATATACTGCTTATGTTTGGAGTATAAATGAGAGAAAATTTGGTTCAAATCAGCATAATGTCTAGTACCCGCATCAATTCCCCTAGGTGGGAGAGACTTGGTCTTTTTGAGTATAGCTATAGAGTACTCTAGTGTCAATTGGCGTTGAGCAATCCTCCACCAACCAACTGCAAGGTCATTGGGTGGAGTTAAAGAGGGCGCAGACTTACCCATAAGTAATGGGTTGGGTTTTATTTCTTTTTTTTCTTCTTCCTCTTTTAAAAATGGGTTAGGTTAGGGTAATGGGTTGGGCATTTAATGTGTCAGGTTGATTGAGGGACTGATTTGGGCTGGGCTTGAGTGTTGTTTACCTTTCAAATGAGTTGATTTGAAGGCTTGTGGACATTGGGCCTTTGGGTACGAATCATGCTTGTCTTTTTTTTTTTTTTTTTTTTTTTTTTTTTTTTGGGTCACTCTTGGCTACGAGCCTACGAGGTTGAAGTTAATGAGTGGCAAATGGAGGTTTCCAAGAGCCAACAGGGGAATTATGGGTTTGATGGCAATGGTGGGGCTCATGGCGGGGGCTTGGGCTATGGATTTTCTAGGTGGTGGCAGGATGGGTTCTTGGTGGAGGTTGAGCTCTAGTGATGGGTTGGAACAAGGTGGTTAATATTGTTGGTGTTGGTGATGCTGTCTTGGATATTGGTGTGGAAAAGCAAGATTATGATGGATTGAGGTTTGCTCTGATACTAAATTTGATGCAGCACAGGTAGATACACAAACAGAAAATAAAGTTAAACAAGGGAAATGGGCACAAACTCTAGGTTTCAACTACCTAGGACTGCTTGGAATCACCACCAAGCTATAGAGGAAACTCAACTGAGTATTTTTTATCCATTGAATCATTCAAAATTCAACGTCCCAAACATTTACTGGAACCTCTTTTAATAGGGTTTTCAAGCTTACATCAACAAGGAACGTTATAATCATGCCATGAATACAATCCCATAAAATCCTCAATCAAAATAAAATCAACATCATTCAAATTTCAAATAAGCACAAATTTGGTTTAAATCAGCATAATATTTGGTGTCCGCACTATGGAACCTCTTTTGTTCATAAATCATCTTCATTTGAGGCCTTTTTTTTTTTTTTTTTTTCTTGTTTCTGTACATCTTGAAATCTTTAACATTGTTAAAATGAAAAAATTTCTGATTACCCAACTATTATTTTCTTTAATGAAGGCCTTTTTGAAGCAGTATTAATGCTGTTTATGTTCAGATTTCTATAAAAGATAATGATTTCTACTGAATAAGAGGCTCAAAGTTCTAGATGCTTGAAGAAAAGAAGGCATATATTCCTTTAAAATTGGTCAATGTTATTAAAGTGCCTTGGTGCAAGCGTGCAGAGGGTGAAGCTCTAGGAGTGAAGCACTTTTGTTACCTGAATGAAGCACGTAAGGTGCACTGGGAAAGTTCAAACTTTCAAAGTATATGAATCAATTACAATTAACTGCTGGATCATAAAATTAGCTATTGGATTATAAAGAACACTATTCTTAGGCTGTGCTAACTACAAACAAAAATATTTCTTATTATATATATCAAAACCTACAGGATAAGATTTAGAAGAAAATAAAAGGTTGTCGGTTAGCAGATAACTCTTTAAAGTGATTTACTGGCAAACCTCAAGGGATTGTTGGTATTATTACCCAAAATATATTGCTATTTTATCTTTAAAATTAAATGTTATGAATATTTCTCTAGACTTTATGTTATATTTTTAAAAATGTGCACTTTAATTGAATCAGGCATGCACCTGTGCTTTGCATTTTCTGTCTAGGCTCTAAGAGTCATTTGCATTTAAATGCACCTGGAACTTTTAACAACACTGAGAATGGCTGGAAGTCAATGATTTCAAATTTGTAGATTCTGAAAGCTTGGAAAAGCCATAGCTCACTCTTGAGATATTAATTTGTTTTGGAAAAGCCATAACATTTGGTTAGCGAAGTCCTGCAGACCTTGGCTTCTCTAATTCACTAGATGACACTTGAACAATGGATGATTTTTTATAGCAGTCAATCATTTAGCTTTTCCACTATATGAATGGAAGAGCAGGAAAATCAGTGGCATTATCTTTTCCAAGTCCCCTTACACGTAAGAAAATGTTAGTGCTTTGAGTCTTTTAATCCACTATCATTATAAAAATTGCTGTCCTTGACAATGATGTTGGATATTTTTCCTGATAATTTTTCATAATAGATAATTGAAGAACAAAAATATTAATATTGTTTCTCTCTCTCTCTCTCTCCTCCAGCAAATGAATTCTGACCTTGAAATGGGTACCTTAATTGTTATGATTTCTTTGATTTGATAATTTGATTTTTTGAGCCATAAAAAATACATTATATTTTTGCTGGAGAAAAGCTTCTTTACATTTTACTATCAATATGTTTTTAGTGTTGTTGATATTTCATTCAGGATGAGAAGGATGTAAAAATTCGAGAATTGACTGCTGAGTTACAGCGAGAGCGAAAGCGATCTGCAGCTTTTCAAGAACAACTTGATATGGTTCTAAGAGATATGGAGGACCATTCGCATCACCTATCTAGAAAAATTGATGACATAGTTCAAAGTGTGAGGGAAATTGAATCAAAGAGGTTAGCCCTTTCACATAGCTAGTGGCTGCAGTAGATGTTCAATTTGATTTGTCTTTGTACAATTTCTTTGATTATGTATCATTTATTTTCAAGATATAAATTTTAGTTGTAGGTTTTTCTTTTTAGTCTGGCATTGTAGGTTGAACTCCTCTTATTGTATAATAAATAAGGCAAATAAAATTTGGTGAGGTGTTTAGTGAGTTGGTGCTGGTTTATTTTTGTTTTTAGTAACTCTAGTCGTAACATTTCCACAACGGTTGAGATGGCAAGTTAATAATGGTAGACAATAAAATGGTGTTAGTGGTGGGTCGGTATGAGAATCAATAACAACTTACTAACTCAGTAGTTGTAAAAGATATTGTGTTTGTAACATTACTCTTTTGTTTTTGGTTTAGGTTTAATAGGCAGGATTTGAACCTAAGCAATCTACTAGGCATGCAAACTAGTTAGGTATAGGAGTATGAGCATCTATCGAATTTCTTGTTCCACTTCATGATCCCTGCAAACATAGAGTGAAAAAATTTACAGGACATCAAACATCAAGATGAAGTTAGAGCCAGAACTTCAATGTGAAAATTTCCTTTTTAAGCTGTATTTTCCCTCTCTTGGATGAATTCTATTGTGTTCATATTGCTGGGGATTGGAAGTCTGACTCAGAAACGAGTTTTTCCTAATAGGTAATACTTGTTGATCCAAACCTTAGGTACTAAATCTTGTTAATCTTCCAATTATATAGTATTGTTATTTATCTTTCTGATATGCTAGTTAGGTTAGGCACCAATATTTACAATTCGATTTTGAATCCACAAGTGTATTCTTGGTGCTTTGACTGAAATTGTATATATATATATATATATATATTTTTTTTTGGGGGGGGGGGGGGGGGGGGGGGGTGGTGGTTCTTAGTCATTTTGATTCAAATCTATGAATTTGTATTTACCATTGAGTAAAAACTGAAATGGCACATTATGACTCTAAATAGTAAACCCAGCCATATATAAATAACCAATACAATTTCAGGCCTTCAGCAGCGGTATTTTTACAAAATAAACATATTCAATTTCAACCAACCATCCTTGCTGAATGTGGGGCCTTCAATAAACTTTGCACTTTGCAGTTGGGCGCTTTCTCTTCCAATTCATGGCATAGCAGAAAAACTTTGATTAGCAAATTGGCCATTAGTAGATGCTTTATAATCATATTTAGAATCTAATGGCTGGCTGGTACTTTACATAAAAAAAAAAAAGAATTAAAAAAAGAGGATGATGTGAACTATTGATTCAACTGATTCAACTGATGCAGCGTGAATCAAATAAACTCTCTTTGGCGTCACTTTTTTTTTTTTTTGAAAGTAACTTTTCAATTTTTTTGTTCATGTATAAATTTTTAATGCCTCACTTTTTCTGAGTATAATTATTTTTTAATCAACTTTCGGCAAATAAACTTTCAGTAAAAATATGCATTTGAAGGCACTCTAATCACCACCAAAAGCACATTAAAGAAACAATAGAGGAATCCAGTTTCTACAGGGAAAATTTCAGATTGTATGACACCAAATGCATAACTTTTGATGTTTACTAGGGTTTATACCTACAAATCTGCACTTGGTATTTTAAGGGTAATTCCAGATTAGTATATTCTAGCCAATCTTTGCTGCTTTCCTCTTGTCTCCTTTATTTTCTTTCGTTCCAAACATACTAGAATCTATGATATTTTTAAAGGAAATGAATAATGCTTTACCCTTCAATTGAAACAACATTGCTGACTAACTGATTGCGTTTGCATTATCCTAGTAGAAGATTTATAAATACCAACTTTAACTTTTAGCCATGACCACCATTATCAAAACAATGTAAATAGTTGAGTTGGACCTTACTCAAGCTGTGAATCGCAATGTCGCTGTCCAAGCAGAAGTAGAGGCGATTTGAAAATGCAGTTTACATGGCTATGCATTGCAACCAGACCACAGTATGCATAGAGGGTGATTGCAAAACCTGTATTCAAGCCTTCTAGGGCTATCTTCATATGTCATTGTTCCTTGGAGAATTGTAAGCATTATAGGTGAGATCAAAAGTTTAGTAAACTGTAATTATAAATAGACCTATCTCATTTGATTGGGTCCTTAGAGTTGCTAACAGGGCTGCCCATATATTGGCCCACTGGTCTTTGCTGAATAGCATCTTTGGTTTCTTTGGCCCAAGCTCAGCTCCTTTGAATCTTTTGGATGTAATTTTGGAAGATGTTGGTGTTGTTTCTCAACTCTCTTCTTAATAAAAATTTTCCATTCAGCCAAAAAAAAAAAGGAAGAAGAAGAAGATGCATACTCAAAAAAGCCACCAACTGGATAACTCCAAATTAGTTTGATGATTGTGGCAACTAACTGGTTGGAGCATCATGCAACAATCTTCTTTGAATCAAGACACAAAATTTGAAAGGGTGTCAAATATCATACCACAAAGAAGTGCTTTTCCCATCTCCAATTTTTAGATCTTTTAAGTGTAGTATTAAGATCTTCTTCAAGACTAAGAACAATACTTCTTCTTCTTGTCAGTTGCAGACCATAAAACTCTCCTAATTTTCTTCCAATATATTGCTGAACTTGCCTAGGATGCATGGAATCGTTGCGGCAGAACACTTGTTACTAGCTGAATGAAACAGTCTTGTTTTAATTGTGATAAACCAGCTAAAGAAAAATTCTTCTTGTTACTCCAAGAGAGTGAAGAAGTATAATGGGTAGTGAGAAATTGAATGATGTATCAATGAGTCATAATTAATCCCATTTTTTTAGAAAACATTCCAAGGGAAATGCAATCACAACATTACTAACGATTAAGACTTGACCAGGACCTAGCTAAAGGAATCACATTCTAAAAAGAAGTGCCTTCAAGCATTGGGGACCTTGATAGAAAACATGGTGAGCATGTTACACCTTTTATTTGATAGTCTCTTATTATCTCGCAAAAAAACAAAAGAAAAGTAAAAAAGTTGACAGTACATTAGTTGGTGATAAACACTAGTTTGTCTTAGGTCTTTAAAAAAAAAAAAAAAGATAATAGGTCTTTTTAAAGTATAAAAATAAAAAATTTGTCTTATGGTTTCTGTTATTAGGTCTTTTTTAAAAATAAAAATAAAATTAATGAAAAAAAAGATAGGAGGGGCACCCATTAAGACTGAATTTTATAATACAATTAATTATTTGTTTTTATTAGTTTTTGTTATTTTCCAAATGCAGGTAAGAACTTTTTGAAGCTTTCTTAATGAGTGTACAAGGATACATGTCAACATAAATCTATCTCAATTTAAGGTCACACCATTTTATGACCATCCAAATAACAACAACATACAACATAGGAATTAATAAATTAGGGACCAGGATTTTCATTTCTCTTTGACTTTTTTTTTTTTCCATAAATTTTTATATTTTAAAAGTCAGATTTTGGTGACTATTTTTATAATTACAACTTATCATCTTAACAAGTAACCAAAAAAAAAAATTATGTTTCTAATGTTTCTTTCCTAGAATAGGAATGGGGATAATAGCTAAAGGAAAATGTTTCTCTTTAAAATGCTTCTCCTCTCCATTCATGCAATTAATAAGGCTAAATAGCTTGCCGATTAGCTATTATGTCGAACTTTGTATATATAAAAAAGAAGCTATTACGCCGAACTTGGACGTTCTAAAGTTATATTGTGTATTGAGATTAATCTTTGCTAAGAAAGCAGCTGAGTTCTGAAAATCAATTCTTAATTTAGGTGAGCCTCATGGGAGTATTTGAATTGCAGTGGCAAATCAAATACTTGAACTTAGAAAATTAGTGGTGACCATAAAGTGCTATTGCCTACTCAATAATTTGTAATCAAAAATAAAAATTTGGAAATGTACAGATCAACCATGGTATTCTTGGCATACATGGTGCATGATGTACAAATCAAAATTTCCCAGAATCTGTACAAAATATAACATGCTTATTTATTTATCTTGCCTAATGCATAATAAATATTTTATAGTAGTATTTTTTTTTATTGATAGGATCTAATGCATAATATTTGTTTTTGACTTGCTAATGCAAATGTAGACCCTAGAATAAAAATTCTCATAAAATTTCTTACTCTCTTCCTCTATAGTTTCAATAGGAAATAGAAAATAAAAATTCTAGTACCACAAAAAAATACATAATTTTTGCCGCAACTCTCCTTGTAGTTGGTTGTGATTAGAGAGAGAAAAATTGTGGCAAAATTTGTGAATTTATTTTTGGGAATAGAATAACTCAACGGAAAATTGATCTAACAATTTTTTTCCTTTCTCCTCGCAACCAATTTGAATCTAATAAAAACCAGAACTCCCAAATAACAATTAAAGTTTCAGATAAATTTTCAAATAAAATTATTATTGAAAAACATGCAGTTTTAAATAGAATTACAACACTGAAAAGGATAATTAAACGGATATAGATCATAAGCACTACGCTTATCTGATCCAAATCCAACACTAACACACTCAAAAATACTTCTTAATGATAAGGATAAACCCTTATTCAAAATAGTAACAACTGAAAACAAAAGATAATTAACAGATAATAAAGGCTAAAGTGATCAGCAAAACTGCTACATATCTGTCACCACTTAATGGACTTTAGAGAGCATACAGTTTGTATGGCCACGAGTAGCAAAAAGATAATAGCAGCACAGGTAGAAGTAGCTCTCCAAGGAGTGCTAAAATATTGATGCCACAACGTTGCCCTCCATCTATGCCAAGGTTTCTTATAGAATGCATTCAAATCTTCACATATTTTTGAGTAATCAGAGTTCATATAATCCCATAAGATATTGGTGTTAAGACTATTGACAGTTGATGTTGCTGCGTTGCTGTCGCCAAGGTAATTAACGAGGATTCCCTTATCACAAAGTAAATCTACATCTTTGGAAGTATTGATAAAGAAATCCAAGATGACAAAGAAATTTGTAACATATGCGTCCCCTACATAATTGGATTGCTCTAATGCAATAATGTTTCGAATAAGACGTATTTTCTCATCATTTAACTTAATGCATGGGATTTCCAACACTCCATTCTTAAAATCGAAACTTATGTCAAGAAAGCGTCTATCCCCTCCATAAAATCCCTTCTTCTCATCAAACTCGACTCCCTTAAACTTGACTCCTGCCTAGGGATGGCAATATAGATCCAACCCGCGGATACCCGACCCGGCCCGACCCTAATGGGCCGAATTTTACCCAGCCCGATAAAGAATAAGGCCGGGTATGGGTTTAAAAAAAAAACCCAAAGCGGGTCCGGGTTTTATCAGAAAACCCCGAAACCCGACCTGGATAAGACCTGGTTATATATATATATATATAATTACTAAATTATCCTCACATATATATAGTTAAAACCCCTAAACTTTTCTATTCCTCTCCTCATTTCAGCTCACACCTCCGCCTCTCCCTCTTCATCTCTCAGCTCTCTCACACACACGACCACAAGCCCACAAGCAGTGAGAGACTCTGAGTTTTGATTTTTGGTTTTTATATAATAGCAGTGAGAGTAGTGACCGTTTCGTGCTCTCTCTATCTCTCTCTGTTTTATTTTTATTTTTATTTTTTTATAATTTTGTTTTGCCAGATCAAAAACTAAACTCTATGTTCTCAAATCCCGCCGAAAATCCAACCGTTTTTTCACTCGCCGGAAAATCCAGTCGCCGTAAAAGTTGTTGTTGTTGTCGTTGTTGTTGTTCCAAAAAGCAGAGCTTTGTTTTTTTGGAAATTGGAAAAGCTAGATTCGGATCGTGAATCAAGGATGAGAAGAGTGAATAACAGCGTCGAGACTATAAACGTCGCTGCTCCTCTCATCTTCCTCACGCAGCACAGGCTCTCTACTATCTCAACTCCGTTTCGTCCATTTTTTTTCTTTTTTCTTTTTTTCTGGGTTCAGTTCGCCTCAATGTTTGTGTTTGTGTTTTCTGAAAGGGAAAAATGAAAATCATAGATCTGAAATTTGTGTTTGGTTTGTGATTTTGAAAGGGAAAATCGTAGATCTGAAATCTGTGTTTGTGATTTCTGTGTTTATGTTTGTGATTGTGTTTGGATTTGTGTTTGTGTTTGTGATTTTGGGCCGAAAAATCATAAATCAAAATTTTTGTTTCTGATTTTGGGCTGGAGCCGCTGGACTGGTCATGAGGGACGGGCCCCGCGGGGCCCGTGGGGCCTGGCAAGGCGGGTCCGGGTCCCCAAAAAAAAATCCGTTTAGTAAACGGGTCGAGTCCGGGCCGTGGGTCTTGACCCGCGGGTTGGGTCTGGATATGAAAAAACCCGGCCCGAACCCGACCCGTTGCCATTCCTACTCCTGCCTCATGTAGCTAGGTTGCAGAGTATGAAAGTTTATCCCCTCCAGGTCCTCTAAACAGATATTGGACACCTACATAAAAGAATCTAAGCAGATCTGTGAAGTGTTCTATTTGCTCAAGAAAATGAGGGATCATCTTTTGAAAGTTGTAACATTGAAAGAATTCAAAAGCAAGTTCCTTTAAAGAATGGGGTTTTAACCTTAATTGAGCCGGAAAGTTTGCTTGCTCGAACAGCATCTCTAAAACAAAAAAGGGAAGCTGATTTTCAAGTAATACCAAGTCCAATTTCAAAACTGGAGGCATCCATTCCGCTATCATAGGATTGTTCCCCCACAAATCTGGGTTAGATTCTCTCGAGAAGTACTCAAGAATGAACATCCCATCCACCAGGATCATTGTCACAAAATCATCACTGCTTATGTTGGACAAAATAGTCTCTGCATAGTAAGAGCGAATTTCTTTTTCCCTCACTCTTATTGAGTGTACCAAATTCTGCAATTTTATATTAGCCCGTTGAATGAAACACTCACAAAACCGTACTTTACAATTTTTCATAGTTTGTAATTTTGCATTGGAGCAGTGAATAGGGCCAATTGAAATAAGCAGAGGAGTGAAGGCTTGCTCATCCAGTTTGCGAAGGTGAACTGGAACACTGATCAAACCCAAACTCCTTATTGAGATATCTTGCTCCGCCGTTTTAAACATTGTTCTGATGTTATTTTCCAAATTTTCATCTCCATAAGCAGTTTCGTCTCCATAAGCAGTTGAAGAGCCTCCTATCTATCAAGATAAGTGCCACTAGGATCAAAAACGCTAAGGTGATGACCCGTGTATAGTACAACACGCTGTAACTTGACTTCAAAGTTCATTCTATGGCACTATCTTCTAATATGTTAAAATGCACTGCTGTTACAAGAATAATGATCATTTTATATTTAATCGTTTATAAAATTTTAATTTAATCACCCTCCTTCATTGTCCTGTAAAGCTGATCACATAAAAGATTTGCAAATATTTTAACTGGATGACAATAGTAATTTTGAATGAAGAATTTTAAAATGGTTTCTTTTGAAACAATAATTAATTGAACAAATAATTTTGGTACTAATTAAATCATTTAATTTCATTTTTTTTTAAATAGATAATTTCATTGTTAGTTTGATAGAGACATAGAGTAATTAAATAGCCAGATTGAATTGTTTCATTTTAGCAGGTAAAAGAAAGTACTTTTTGATTTATTTATATACATACTTTCTACTTCCTATTACAATTTTTGTTATTGTGAAACAATGAAATTTTTTAATGTTTTATCAAAATTTCTTCATTTTTGGAAATATATTGAAAAGGCACAATTTTTTTCTTTTAATGGGAATATGGTATTGTTCAATAAATTTCCCATTGAAATTTGTCTTTGTACATGAGTTAAATTCTAGAAATCACAGAGAACTTTGAAATCAGAAGTAACTTTAATTAGGTTGAAAGTAGTTTTAACATATAGGAAAAGTTATCAAATGCCCTAAGGGCTTGGTATAGGCTATATTTTTTTAAAAAATTTATGCAAAAAGAAAAAAAAAAAAATTTTGACAACTTTTTATATGGGTGTTAATTGGACCCTTAACATATAAGCAAATTGGAAGTATTAAAAATTATACATATACTTGATATAAGATTTGAGTAGATTGACAATATAATTTAAGAAAAGCCTAAAATTAATGTGGATTAGCTTAATTGTTGAACTTTCACTTTAATTATGTATAGATTAATAATATTCCTTGCAATTTTTTTTAATTGAAAAAGAAAACTAGAAGAGGGAGACCGAAGTGATATCAATAAACACTACAAAAGAAACGTCCTGTCCCAGCGTTTTTTTCCCGGCGTTTTTCAAAACCGTTGTTATAGATAAGCCTGTACCAGCGTTTTTTGAAAGCGCTGGTATAGGAAACCCTATTGCGGCGTTTTTTTCTCGGCGCTTTACAAAACGCTGTAATAGGAGGCCTATAGCGGCATTTTTAAAAAACGCTGGTATAGGACGCCTAAAAGCGCTGGTATAGGGTGACCCTATCCCAGCGCTTTTTGAAGCGCTGGGATAGGTCTTTCTCCATAAGGGAATGAGGAGACCTATCCCAGCGCTTTTGAAAATGCTGGAATAGGGGACCCTATACCAGCGCTTTCAAAAGTGCTGGGACAGGTCTCCTCATTCCCTTATGGAGAAAGACCTATCCCAGCACTTCAAAAAGCGCTGGGATAGGTCACCTATAGGGATTTGTTTTTTACAAGATAGAATTTCTACTCTAGCACTTATACTTGTGGAGGGATTTGTTAATTATCAAATGACCAATACTCCTCTAAACCTAGAAAAAGACCAAAGTACCCTCCAAAACATCGAAAAAGAGCAAAAACACCACCGATACCTAAAAAAAGACTGATATACCTCCTAAACCTAATAAATGATTGAAATACCCCCAAAACATCAAAAATGACCCAAGCACCCCCTAAGACATCAAAACTGACCGAAGTACCCCTTGTGCCTAAAACTAGCCAAAATAGCCTCAATTATTTGAATAAGACCAAAATACCCCTATAAGTCTGATAAATGATCACAAAGCTCCCAAAAAGATAAAAAAATGTCCAAAACACAACCGACACCTAGAAAAGGACTAATACACCCCTGAAACATAAAAAATGACCGAAATACCCCCAAAACATCGAAATGATCGAAATACCTCCAAAATACATCAAGTGTAACTTGAACCCAACTCTATATTTCTTAATTCAATGTGAATTTTGACAAACCTACCGTTAGATTACAATATCTTCATATATTTTTTATGCTTACAAAATTTCAAGGTGATCAAAGATTGATAGCCATGTCATCAATCAATTGTTTAAATTGAAGTTTTTGTAGTTTAAAATTACGCATAAAAGATGAGTAGCTAAGATCAAATGGTAAATTACATCTGATTAGCATGAAAATTGGCATGCATGTTAAGAACATATAGAACATGTAATCCAACGGTTAGATTTTCAAAATATGAATTCAATAATAAGTTATTGATTGGTGTAACATTTTTTAGAGTTACATCAGGTGTAAATTGAACCCAACCCTATGTTTCTTAATTTAATGTGAATTTTGACAAACCTACCGTTGGATTACATTATCTTCATATATTTTTCATGCTTAAAAAATTTCAGGGTGATCAAATATTAATAGCCATGTCATCAATCAATTGTTTAAATTCAAGTTTTTGTAGTTTAAAATTACGCATAAAAGATGAGCAGCTAAGATCAAATGGTAAATTACATCCGATTGGCATGAAAATTGGCATGCATGTTAAGAACGTATAGAACATGTAATCCAACGGTTAGATTTTCAAAATATGAATTCAATAATAAGTTATTGATTGGTGTAACATTTTTTAGAGTTATATCAAGTGTAACTTGAACCCAACCCTATATTTCTTAATTCAATGTGAATTTTGACAAACCTACCGTTAGATTACATTATCTTCATATATTTTTCATGCTTACAAAATTTCAAGGTGATCAAAGATTGATAGCCATGTCATCAATCAATTGTTTAAATTCAAGTTTTTGTAGTTTAAAATTACGCATAAAAGATGAGCAGCTAAGATCAAATGGTAAATTATATCCGATTGGCATGCATGTTAATAACATATAGAACATGTAATCCAACGGTTGGATTTTCAAAATATGAATTCAATAATAAGTTATTGATTGGTGTAACATTTTTTAGAGTTACATCAGTTGTAACTTGAACCCAACCCTATATTTTTAATTCAATGTGAATTTTGACAAACCTACCGTTAGATTACATTATCTTCATATATTTTTTATGCTTACAAAATTTCAAATCTAAGAATGGACCTCTATAGGTGACCTATCCCAGCACTTTTTGAAGCGCTGGAATAGGTGGACCTCTCCCAGCGCTTCAAAAAGCGTTGGGATAGGTCACTCCAGTCCCTTATGGGGAGAGACCTGTCCCAGCGCTTTTTGAAGCGCTGGAATAGGTGGTCTTGTCCCAGCGCTTCCAAAAGCGCCGGGACAGGTCCCTCTCCACAAGGGAACGGAGAGGACCTGTCCTAGCGCTTTTAAAAGCGCTGGAATAGGTCACCCTATTTCAGCGCTTTTAAAAGCGCCGGGACAGGTCCCTCTCCACAAGGGAATAGAGAGGACCTGTCCCGGCGCTTTTAAAAGCGCTGGGATAGGTCCCAGCGCTTTTAAAAGCGCTGAAATAGGGTGACCTATTCCAGCGCTTTTAAAAGCGCTAGGACAGGTCCTCTCCGTTCCCTTGTGGAGAGGGACCTGTCCCGGCGCTTTTGGAAGCGCTGGGACAGGTCTCTCCCCATAAGGGACTGGAGTGACCTATCCCAGCGCTTTTTGAAGCGCTGGGAGAGGTCCACATATTCCAGCGCTTCAAAAAGTGCTGGGATAGGTCACCTATAGAGAATTTTTTTTTCCCTACACTATTTTTTCTTTCTTTTGTTCATTCAGCTCCCACTTCTCTCTATCCCCTCACACCACTTCTTGCTCTCCCCTCATGCCACCACCCCTACCCACCGCCCTAGCATAGCCACTATCGTACCCAGCACGCCGTCGTCATCGTCGCTGATCTAGACGATCTCCTCGTCGCCGATCCAGACCGCGACGCTTCTACTCGTCGCCGATCCAGACCGCGACGCTTCACCTCGTCGCCGATCCAGACCGCAACACTTCACCTCGCTCCCAATCACGACGCTTCACCTCAGCGCTGATCCAGACCGGCGATGCTTCAGCTCGCTCCCAATCGCGACGCTTCAGTTCGTGATCGTGACGCTTCAGTTCCGACGCATCGCTTCAGCTCTTGATCGCCGGCGACACTTCCGGGTTTTTTTTTTTTTTTTTTTTTTTTTTTTTTTTTTTTTTCTTTTGAGTTAATTTTTTTTTGTTAATTTTTGTTTTATAGAGATATTGGCTTTTGAGTTGGTTATTATGTTAGTTTAGGCATTGGTAGAGTTAGTTAAGGTTTATTTGGTAGATCTGGTCATTTTTCTTTCATTTTAGTTGTTTTATTATGAAATATTTCCACAATAGCCTTTTGATTTTAGTTTTTTTATTATGAAACATATAGATAATGTTTCACTTGGTATTTTGTGATTTATTTTGGCCCAGGTTGCACTCTTTCTTGCTAGGTCCAATTTGTTGATTATTAGGAATATAGTGGGCAAATCTTATGCTTGGTTTTGAGCAAGTAAATCATTTTTCCTATTATTATCTTTTTCTTATTCATCTTGATGCTGATTTTGGTGCGCATGTAGTAACCCATATCTATTAAATACTGTGTATGATACTTTTAGGATGCCAAAATATTACTCTCTTATTAATTGATTTACTTTTTTTGCCTTTGGCTTTAAAATAAAGCAGTAGATTGAAGTGTTAACGGTAAGAATATTGAGATTTTTTAGTAGAGCATCATATTAACTCCACTGAGTAGTTCCCTACAGCTTTTGACTGGGAAATACAAAAAAAAATTGTTATTAATTATCTGTGCCCTGTTTTATTTAATTTTATTTTCTCTTTTAAGATCATTATTTTGCTTATATTGTGGTCGATCAACTTGCTTAGCTTGCATATTTGGCTTTTCTCTGATGGTCCTAGTGTTTATGTAGTTAGCCTTAAGTCTTACATGGGTATGGGTATGACAAGATCCATTCATTGGTAACCAAAATTATAGGGTGTTGTGTTTCACATAATTCACAAGACCCTAGCCAAGAGCCAAATGTTTGATCTGATGGTTGACAAGGTAGTGTTTAAAGAGGACATTGGCCAATGCAACTACCTTACAATTAATGTACTAATATTGTTGCAGTAAAGTCTGTAAAGAGGACTGAGACAATTGTGTCTACTGCCACCTTGCTTTGCAAAATTAGACATATTTGAATTTGAATCAAGTATATATTCATCTTGAAACTTTATTGCATATGAGTATATGACACTTAACACATATTACATCAAATTAAAAAGTACAATCATCCTAACTTATTACAAGAAAACTTCAACACCAAGCTGTAAACAAATTAACAAGATGATATGGCTTGGAACCTTTTAACTGGCCCTGGTTTCATTAAAGAGTTTTGAAACCATGGTTTGTGGACATGACTTTTATTTCTGCTTGTATGCTTTGATATTTGATATTTTCAATTTGGAGCAATTGTTTTAGAGTAAGGATCTAGTTACAACTAGTGTAACTTTTGGATGTTACATCATTAAATAATATTTTCTTGGATCAATATTTTGAAAATTCAACCTTGACATCATCCAATCAGGGGAGGATTTTAGGATTTTTACTTTTACAGAAATACCAGAACAAGGGACTTGTAAGTTTTGCTTGCTTTAGTTTATATATATATATATATATATATATATATGTATATGCTTGCTTTAGTTTTGATTTTTTAATTGAATATAATAAAAGGCTGTTTGTGATTGTATATGGAATTGATGAAATGCTTGAACTTTATTGGGTTTAGATAAAGATAGAATTTGGCAGGCACAGGGGTATAAGTTTAGCTTGAATAAGAAATATAGAGAAAGAGATAGAGGGATAGAGGGAGGTGTGTGAGTATAAGAGAAAGAGATAGAGAGAGGTGGTACTTTGAGGCAGAATGTGTAAACTTGTGCGTATATTGGAGATACACTACACCATCCACTTGTAAAGGTATTCACATTTATCCACATTTTAAACGTTTGATGGTAAACACGGTGTTTTTTTTTGAATCTTTGTGCTTATGGATAATTCATAGTAATTGTTTTTACCTTTTGATTAATTTTGAGTATTGAAATCTTGTTTTAGTATTTTGTATCCTATAACTATATAATGGTAAACTAAAGCACAAGCTCTCACAATATGACTCATTTATCAAGGTCTCAAAAGCCAGGTCACCACAAATTTATTCTTATTTTGATATGGTGGGCTTGGGGTTTCTACAAATGCCTGATTCCATATAATTTAAGTTATTCTTAAAGTATTCTTTTCTTATTGGCAAATTGCAAAAAGAAGAGGCATTACAAGTTCGTGTGAACAAAGCAAGTGAACTTGTTTGTGTTAGACTTAAGGTACTCTCTCTCTCTCTCTCTCTCTCTCTCTCTCTCTCTCTCTCTCTCTCCGTGTTTGTGGTGGGCTATTGAATTGGGGCAAGCAGGTGGCTTGCATGGAGATATAAGGTGGTTTTAGATGATATTGGGAGTGTTGACTGTTTTGTGTAATATTGGATGATTCCTGTTGAGTTGTTTTTATTTGATTAATTCATTTTAGGGGCTTCTCTCTATCATTTTCACACACGAGGAACACTAAAATGAAATGGGATATTTAAAGAGATGTCCATTCCTAAAGAATATTGCTAGTAATAATGTTATAGTTACCAAATGTGTTGATAACTTTTGTATGCGTTTAAATTCATTGTTTTCTTAGGAACATAGCTGGTTGTTGGGTCACTTGACTAGTCAATTAGGCCAGCATAGATATGATACTACTCTTCTTAGCCTACTTTGGAATGTGATCGACATGCTTATAGTATGTTTACAGTTTTGGATGCTCTTAAATAATAGTAGCAGTTTATAGTATGTTAGGTTCTTTGCTTTTTTGTCTTTAGACCACCCTATTTTATTTTGATAAGTTACATTCCACTCTAATTATAGCAACTAGCATGTATGGCACGTAGTTGGCTAGTAGCATTTATCCCATTTCAAATTGTTTTGAAACCAAGCAGCCAGTCATTAAAGTTGTAGTTTGCAAAACCACAACTTTAATTGGTTTGAGATTTCCAGTTTCTCATAGTAACATGCCCCAACTGTTGGACCTTCCAACATTTACTTTAAAGACTTATTAAAAGTAATTCAATTCTTAGAAATGGTGGAACTTTATTTTCCATAATAGAGACCTTAACATGTCTTAGTATTCAATTTTTATGATGGCTGTACTTGTTTATTTTTTACACATGCCCCTCTAGTTTATTGACTATATCTTTCACTATGCTAATTTCTTTAGTTAGCCATTTTATATTTATTTACTAGGTGCACTTAATTTCTTTAGTTAGCCATTTGAAATCAAAAGTTCTGTGCAATGCTAAAAATAGATTTGATGCTAGCTATTAGCTAATATGACTTTTGGATGCTGGGTCTTTGACACTTTTATCTTCAAGTTATTGGTTTGTCCTGTGATTGGCATGACTTAGACTTTTTGTAAATCGAATTCTTTTAACTTACACATTTGGTCTTAGCATTATTATTTGTAAAAATTCTGTGAATCAAGTTCTTTTAACCTATGTATTTGGTTTTTGCATTATTATTTGTAAAAATATGCATTATTATTTGCATTATTACAGGTGTTATAAAATATGTATTGTAGGTACATTTCAGGTGCTATAAAATTAAATTTTTTTTTTAAAAAAGGCCCTATTGCAGCATTTTGAAAAGCGCTGCAATAGGGTCCTTTTAATTATATTCATTAAAGACCTATACCAGCGTTTTTGAAAGTGCTGGTACAGGTCTTTTAAATTTTATTCGTTCAAGACCTATACCAACGCTTTTGAAAGCGCTGGCATAGGTAGTACCTATCCCAGCGCTTTCAAAAGTGCTTGTATAGGTCTTAAACCAATATAATTCAAAAAGCCTGTACCAGCGCTTTCAAAAACGCTGGTATAGGGTATGCCTGTCCCAGCGCTTTTCAGGTCCCGCAACCCTATACCCACAGTCACTGTGCGGCGGTTTGAAGTGCTGGGAAAAAAAAACGCCGGGATAGGAATTTTGACCCTATCCCAGCGCTTTCTGGGGCTATCCCAGCGTTTTCAAAAACGCTGGGATAGCCCCATTTTTTTGTAGTGAAAGTAGATGAACCACATTCGACAATTGATTATCACAAGATACATAAAATTCATTAAAAAATTGCAAAATATAATAGTAAGGAAGTTGATTTCATACCAAAACCGTTTCAGATTTACCACTATATATATATATTTAAATAAAAAATTTTAATAATAAAAAATTTATTAAACTAAAATGTAAATAGTTTTATATATATATACACACACTAGTGTGGGTGGCACGTGTAAGACTTGTGATACCTCTTGAGTAAGAAAATTAAGATAGAATTTTTATTTGAAGAAGTATGAAACTATATACATAAAAAATATATGTCATACAAAGTTAATCTCATTTGTATAAGAATTTTGATACCTATTTGCTAAAGGCAATACCCACTCATTAAAAACTTTTAAGAATGATAATGAATATCATCTTCCAACAATAAGAAACTGAGTTTTCCTAAAACCTTGTCACAATATTTAAATTTTCACAATGAATGATGTTATATGCTATAATTGAAACTCTTCATCAAATACCTTCAACCATACACAATGAAAATTTTTTCATTCATACTTTCTTTTTTATCATTTTACATGAGTCTAGGTGCAATTTTTAACTTAATTAGTTTTTATGAACACTTTCAAGTAAGAAAAAAAAAAAAAGATAACAAAAGGCATGTGTCATCAAGTTTTTCATTAGATAAATTATAAGTTTCGAAGATTTAAACTTAGAAAATCAATGTTCTCTAGATAACAAATAAAACACCTTATATTACCATTCAAACTTTTTAAGCATTATTACCATCTAAAACTTAAAATACGTGAATAAAATTTTTGGGAAATTAAAATTTAGTGGGAATATTTTAGCCACTGTACATTGCAATATTTTAAGAATCATAAGCTTTCATTAGAGTTTAATTGAGAGAATAAAAATATAACATATTTGCTCTTTTCCAAAATATTAAGGGGGAAATTGCTTGATTTTAAAATTATTGTGAACTACCCCAAACATTAAGGATGAAAATTATTTAAATCCTAAGTTTTTGTTTTTGTTTTTGTTTTTTTTTGTTTTGTTTTGTTTTGTGTGTGTAAAACTATGTGTTTCTACTTAAAATAGTGCATAAATAAATAAATAAAATTCAACCCAAGAAAACTGTACGTGAAATTGTGAATTTTTGGCTCAACAAAAATTGACTAATAATAATAAAAAAAAAATTCTAGAAACACAAAGAATAGCACAACATTTTCATAATACCTTTACAAATTTGTTATATTTTACTTTGACTTGTAAAGAATTGACACCTCAGCAATTGTGAAAATATTGTAATGACAACAAGATGTCTTAATATTTTCACAAGAGAAATGCTATGTTCACAACATTTTCATTACAAATCATAAGTAGCAGGTTGTTACGGGTTATTATTAGTGGTAAAAAAGTAATTGGTAAGTTTAAATTAGAATAACAATTTACTACCTAAGATTTGTTATAAAAATGTTATGGATGTAGCACTTTTTTTCTTCACAATGCCTTTATTTTTAGCTGTGGTTAGTTCTAGTATGATTTTTTATTATTTCATAAAAATTAACATCTCAAGTTCTCAAAAATTATGAAAATATTGTGAAAATTTGTTGTATTAATATTTTATTGAACAAATCAAAGTACTGTAGTGCAAGCACTATGAAATAAAAAATAAAAAAAGAATTGAACATACCAAAGTTAGGGTTGTCCAAGGACCTGGGCCAACCGATCCGCCTGACTGTACCTGCTTGACCCGAAGGCCCATGGGCGGCTCCGAATGTAGATAGTGGTTGGTCACTGGTCCAGCTTAAGAATAACCAAATATTCGGTTCGGGTTTCAAATTATACAATATTTCAACCAAATTAACTGACTCAACCGAATTACTAAAACAATAATTTTTGGCTACCCAACAATAGGGCTGTCCAAGGACTCGGGCCAACTGATCCGCTCGACTGTACCCGCCTGACCCGAAGGCCCACGGGTGGCTTCGAATGTAGATAGTGGTCGGTCACGAGTCCAACTTAAGAATAACTTAATATTCGGTTCGGGTTTGAGATTATACAATATTTCAACCGAATTAACCGACCCAATCGAATTACTAAAACAATAATGGTTGGCTACCCAACCATGTCCTACCCCAACTTTTCAGTAACTAGAAAGTAGTCAGAATTTTTTGACACAAGTTCCCATTTCCCAAACCAACCGTTTAAATCAAAAGCAATATTCAAGATCCATGGTCACAAAATTATGTTTCAGTGTTTTAGACTACTTTTTCTTTAACATGACAGCTCTAGTCACAATCTCATATCAGAATGGCACAATTACCCAAATTTCAAATCAACCTTTGAAAGTTAAAATTAAAATCAAGAACTAAAATCCCATGGTCACAATTATAGTGTACAAATCACTCTTTTAATCTGATCTGATATCACAATTCCAAATCCCACAGCCACAATCTAATTCCATGGTCACAAGAACTCTCTCTCTCTCTCTCTCTCTCTCTCTCTCTTTAACCTCTTCAGCTTACTCTTTAGTTCAATCTCACTTTCTTAAAGACTCTAACTCTCAGACCCTTAGTTCTTTCTTCGCCTCTCTCTACATCAAACCATAGCAGCTCACTACTCACTACAAACCTTAGCCGCCGCCCCTCTCTACCTACGATCAATATAGGTTGAAGGTTGAAGAAATCAACTTGGGTTGTTCTTGTTTTTCCTCCCCACTTAGTTCTCCCTCCAAAACCTAGTTGTTGCCATTATCTCTTCCTTAATCTACTATTGTCTCCTCCTTACCAACTTAGTTCTCACTACAAATTTTCTTTGGGTAAATAATATCGGTTTCTCATCTCTTTTTTTGTATGTCTCATTGATTTTTTTTTTGTTATGGAAATTAGCTGTTAAAATAAAATAAACCCAAATATTTATTATTTGAAACCCTAACCAACTAACTGACAACTCCGACCCGCCCAATTGATGACTTGAAACATCAGGTTCGACCCGAATATTCAATCAAAGACGGTCCAAAACTCAGTCACCTGACCTAATTGAGTTGAGTTCAGATTAGACCCAAAACCGATCCGAACCGACCCGTGGGCAGCCCTACCTAACCATGCCTTGCCCCAACTTTTCGGTAACTGGAAAGTAGTCAGAATTTTTTGACATGAGTTCCCACTTCCAAAATCAACCGTTTAAATCAAAAGCAATACTCAAGATCCACAGTCACAAACTATGCTTCAGTGTTTTAGACTACTTTTTCTTTAACATGACAGCTCTAGTCACAATCTCATATCAGAATGGCACAATTACCCAAATTTCAAATCAACCTTTAAAACTTAAAATTAAAATCAAGAACTAAAATCCCATGGTCACAATTATAGTTTACAAATCATTGTTTTGATCTAATATGATATCACAATTCCAAATCCCACAGCCACAATCTAATTCCATGGTCACAAGAACTCTCTCTCTCTTTAACCTCTTCAGCTTACTCTTTAGTTCAATCTCACTTTCTCAGAGACTCAAACTCTTAGACCTTTAGTTCATTCTTCGCCTCTCTCTACTCCAAACCATAGCAGCTCACTACTCACTACAAACCTTAGCCGCCGCCCTTCTCTACCTACGATCAATATGGGTTAAAGGTTGAAGAAATCAACTTGAGTTGTTCTTGTTTTTCCTCCCCACTCAGTTCTCCCTCCAAAGCCTAGTTGTCACCATTATCTCCTCCTCGATCTACTCTTGTCTCGTCACCAACTCAGTTCTCACTCCAAATTTTCTTTGGGTAAATAGTATCGGTTTCTCATCTCTCTTTTTGTATGTCTCACTGATTTTATTTGTTAAGGAAATTAGCTGTTAAAATAAAATAAAACCAAAGATTTATTATTTGAAACCCTAACAGACTAATCGACAACTCCGACCCACCCAACCGATGACCCAAAACATCGAGTCCAACCTGAATATTCGGTTGAGTACGGGTCCAAAACTCAGTCACCCGACCCAATCGGATTGAGTTCAGATCAGACCGAAAACTGATCCGAACCGATCTATGGACAGCCTTAACCAAAGTGTGTAGTGCAAGTACTGTAGCACTAACTGACTCATTGGCTCTTTTATATCTAGAGATATACTACCATCTCTTTTATTCTTGTCCACTCATTGTCTCCACTTTTTACATTTTATCTCTCCTTTTATCCCCGTCCACATGCTGTATGCTTTGAAATCTCAATTTACTTTTGTCCAATGTTATGTATAGTATTTCGTTCTAGCCAAAACGGCTGAAAAATCTCGTACCAATATATGAACCGGAAAGGTAAGCCACCCTATTCCACCTTCAATGAAATTTCAGCCCACTTCGGACTGTTTCAATTAGTACCGACCGAAATTAAAGATTCGGCCGGAATGAGATTTAGGGTTTAAATTTTTTTCGTCAAACCTGAAAGAATTTTTCTGCCCCTGAAACACCCACCGTGGATCACGGTAGAAAATACCAGTAATATAGAGAAGGAAAACAATGGATCTACTGGTGGTGTAAATATAAAAGAAAATCAGAAGAAGAAAGAGACATGTTGGAAGGTGCTATTTACAAACACCAATCCATACTTATTTACAAAAATACTAATTTGGCTCTTTACCCTTTTAAAACCAATTACTTTAGATTCATATTTTAAAAATAATTATATAAGAAAATGACAGAAAATTCAGCAGATAATTGTTGTATGGAAACAGCTTATGAAGATTTTAGTATAAAAAAGAGATGATTTTCAGCAAAATAAATAACGAGAAATTAAATAAATAGGTAGATAGACATGGAACTTAAATAAGGAGGAAATATGATATTATTAAAGCATACCTCAGTTGACATATTGTTTCCGTAGCACTACTGCACTAGCAAGCAAGGGAGAGGTAGGAGTTCCGGACCGATATGCGATTTGTGGGAAAAGTAACAAAAGAAAAAGATGAGAGAGGGCTTTTGAGATTGTGAGATACTATAAAGTATAAAGACTCAACTATTCCGCTATTTATTCTCCGTGACTTTTCGTCACATTTTCCCCTGTTTTTTTCTATCAACTTCACCCAGCCAGCACTCTGAAGGTTAGGTATAGCTGATATGGTCCACTTCTAATAACACGATGAAGGTTAGGTGTAGTTTTTTGTTGAAATTTTTTAATGAAAGGGTACTTGTGCCTTGAAAAAGTGAGTAAAAAAATGAGATTTTAAAAAACTGTATATAAAAATTAAAAGTTAAAAACTGAGCTTATAAGATAATGTATTGTTTACAGCTAACATTGTCCCCCTCTTTTTAATTTTAATTTTTAATAATTTGATAATTTGGAGTATTTGGATTTTGAATATATCAGTTAAAAGTTGTAAGAAGTGCTTACTAATTAAATTACATAACTCTTGATTTAATTTGAAAAAAAAAAAGTCTTATATTGATGATATGATTGAAAAATAGATACTTTAAAATAAAATTAAATAGCAACCTTTAAACTTAAAAGGAGGAAGTAGGCAAATAATTGATAATAGAAAAAGAAATTAAGTTTTTTTTTTTATTATTTTTTTAGGGGGAACGTAACTTGTTTTAATATGAAAACCCAGCAATATCAGCTAGGACAACAGGAAGTAAAGTGGTGAAACATCTTCTATCCACACAACAAAATTTGAAATACATAAAGCATGTTGAGCTAAATTATGAGCAACCTTATTACCTTCTCTCTTAACATGAGAGTAATGTAATTGATTAAAAAACCTAGCATTAAGTCTAATATCCTCAATTAACAAGCCATTTGAAGACAAGAAAATAGTGTCATTGCAAAGGGCATTCACCAAGACTTGTGAATGGGACTCAAGGATAGCACAAGTAAATCCCAGGTCCAAGGCAAATTGTAGTGTTGTTGATGCTGCCATTGCTTCAATCTCCAATGGGGTATAGGCCTAAGGTAATTGCTTAGAGAGTGAACCCAATACCGAGCCAAGGCTGTCTCGGATCACCACCCTAATGCCTGTTAGTCTTGTCGGCAAAAATGGCTCCATCACAGTTTATCTTCACCACTCCCTGCATTGGATGCTGCCACCGAGACTGTGTCGAAGAGGGAGCAGAATGCATAGGTGGTGCGGGAAGTTGAACTGCCTTAAACTCAGCAAGGTACTTTTTTGCCAATGAAGCAATCGAGTGTGGTCTACTGCTGGGTTTGTTCAATTGAATCTGATTCCATTGGTCCAAACTGACCCTGCCATGACCAAGAATAACTCCAAGTAATGCTGGTTTGTGATAAGCCATGATAGAAGCTCCTTGAAGTCAATGAAGGTATTTGTTCAAACGGCAATTCCAAAGCGAGTTATCTTCCCATACCACATCTAGTTTCGTACAGGACCAGAGAGCATGGATTGTTGATTCAAGTGCAAGCTTACATCGGTCACAAACTGAATTGTTGATTATGGTTTGGTGCAACAAGTTTTCTTTAGTCGGCAATGAGCTTTGGCAGGCCCTCCATTTCAGATTTTTAATCTTGTTTGGAACCTGCAAAGACCAGATTCCTTGCCCAAGTGATCTATCCCTCTCCAGCTTTCAAGAACCGGTATTCGAACTTACTTGTGTATGACCTGTTATGAGTGAAAGGCCAAAATAAGCTATCCTCTGCTTCTTGCTATGACAATGGTATTGTTTTGGCTAAAACTATCTCTTCAGGAATAAAGATGCTATCAATCAATTCATGATTCCATTGTCTCGTTGTTTCGTCTATGAGAATATCACCCTTAGCACCTGCCACAAAATCAATAATAGGGGATAGTACCTGTGGTGATTTTTTCCTTGGTAGCCAAAAATTCTGCCAAATGCTCATTGATTTTCCATTCCTAATCCTCCATCAGCATCCTCTAAGCAACACATCTCTGCCATGTAATATGCTAGTCCAAGCGTGAGAACCTGCATGTGAATTTTTAGCTTCCATTATTGAGCAAGTTAGGAAGAAGCGAGCTTTGAAGACTATAAAATAGTGAGTCTGAATTATACAGAAGCCTCCAAGCTTGTTTTGCCAATAAGGAATCATTGAATATGGCTATATCTCTAAATCCCATGCCTCCCTCCCCTTTAACTTTGTTATGACATATGTGAATCATGTTAGGAACATATGTAAATATAGAATTGGCTAATCTTTTGACAAAATGCACTTTATTTGTAATTGGGTAGATCTAGGATGTGTTTAATACTTCAAGGAATAAGGTTTCAAGTTCAAGTGTTAAACCCATGCAAGTCTGTCCAAGAATCAAGTAAAGAAGTGTTGGATTTTAAAGCTCGATAGCTAGTATCTATTGAGGTCTAAAAGGCTGCTGAAGCCTGAAGCTCGACAGCTACTTGATAGATAGGGTATCTATCGAGGTTTATGAAATTTAGTTTTTCAGAGCTGATTTCACTCCAATCCATGAATAGATGTTTGGGCTTTCTTTTCTCACAACCCTAAACATATATAAGAATTTTTTTAAGGGCCATCAAAGGTTGCACAGTGGCGCAAGTGTGAAGCAAAGTTTTGTTCATGCAAATTGTGACCGGAGATAGAATTTGCCCTAGTTCATCTTTCTCTTGAAGACGCTGCTGTGTTTGTACACTGTAAGGTTTTGTAACCAAGAAGTTTCGTGATTTTCATCGTGTGATGAACTGAAGAACTTTGCAGCCAACATTCTTCTCAAGTTGGTGATTAAGAAGGATATGTACTTGGGCTATGGGTGTGGGGCTATTTTTTTACTTGTAACCGCTTGTTATGATAATAGTAGATTCTCGGGAGTAGTGACCTTAAAATCACCCGGTGGGGTTTTTGCCGTATTGGTTTTCCCTATTCGTAAACAAATTACAATGTTAATTTATTTTCCGCTGCATATTTAGTTATTTGGTGATTTGTTTGTGTTGCCACGCATATTGTATATTAATCTGATTAATTAATCAACTTGGCTAATTAATTGATTAATTCATCACAAGGGGTCAATACATTCTTGGTCTATCAAACTTTTGTCATTTCATCCCATCTCAACCAGTGAATCTTCCTTCATGTAATATGATGAAGAGTTGGATTGCATAAAATTCAATTCTTCAAGATCCAAATTCCGGCTATTTTTTTTTCTTTCAAAGTGAATCTAAATATAGTATATCCATATTCCCATCTGGAATTTGATTGTTCAAGGTCTAGATTCTATTTATTCTCTCTCATATTATTCTATTATTATGGAAAAAAATACCCTGACCCCCCTAAACTTTGGGATTGTTGTTATGACACCCCATGAACTTTTAGTTCAGCCAATTTAGTCCCCGAACTTCACACTTCAGCCAAATCGCTACATTCGCTAGTCTCCGGTTAATAAACTAACATTTAACTCACGTGTTAGACATGAAGGAAAAAAAAAAAAAAAAACTAGCCAGGCCCAGATGAACCAATTGAGATGAAAGAGAAACTTAGAGGCTGTTTGGATGAATTTTTTTCATGACTCAATTTCCGTCACTCAATTTCCATCACTCATCTCTCATAACTCGTCACTCATCACTCATCACTTAATTTTTCACACCTGTTTGGCACCATCACTCACTTTTCATCACTCAATATTTTTCACACTATTTGTGGGCCCCATACCTGTCACTGGTGCAGCTTTTTTTTTTTTTTCCAGTACCCAGAAACCTGAACTCACTGAAGAAAAAAAAAAAAAAAAAAACCCAGGAGAAGACCGAACCCACTGAAAAAAAAAAAAAAAAAAAAAAAAAACCCAGGAGGAGAAGACCGAACCCAGTGAAAGAAGAAAGAAAAAAAAAAAAAAGAAGTTCAGATCACCCAAACCTAGTGAAAGAAGAAAGGAAAAAAAAAAAAAAAAAAAAACCCAGGAGAAGACTGAACCCAGTGAAAAAAAAAAAAAAAAACTCAAGAGTAGAAGACCGAACCCATTGAAGAAGAAAGGAAAAAAAAAAAAAAAAGTGAAAAGGTGGTCAAAATGTGCGGCTGAAGTTATGACAGTGGGTCTCTCTTGTGTGTTTAATTACAAAAATCCCATTGAGTTATAAGAATTAGAAACTGGAAATAGCCAAAAGTTGTTTTCAGTTTCCATAACTCATAACTCAAAAAGTAGAGAATTGAGTGTTGGAAACAGAGTTATGAAAACAAAGAAATTGTGCAGCCAAACAAGTATTTTGCTATGGGTCCCACCATTTTTGAGAATTGAGTTATGGAAACAGAAAATTGAGTCATGAAAACTAGTGAACCAAACAGCCTCTTAGGACTCAGTTTTAAGAGAGAGAGAGAGAGAGGATCAAATGAAACCTGCTGTCTGTGGTCTTGCCGACGCTAATGTCCCTTCACCGATTGCACCACTCGTGATTTCAACTGTGCAGTTCGTTTTCTATCGTTCAACTACACAAAATCACTGGGTTCATGATAGTTTAAGGTTCTTTTAAATGACTGATGTGGTGAGAAATCTTTGTTTCTTTTGCGTTGAAGTGACTATATTGGACTTCATATTATTGCAGCATCATGGAACTTCTTGTAGGTTATTATTTTAATATATACTATTTGATTTGCTTCAACAAGCCATTCAAATCTGGGACCTTAATAAATTTAAGATTTTTAATGTTTTCATAATTCGGTGATATAATTTTCTTTAGTTTCTAAATATGTATGTCTTGTTGTGAAAGGGATTACACTCTTTAGACTTTAAACCATTGTAGTTCAAAGTCGGATAGTCACAGAATGCCTTTCAACGGAGAAATTGCTAAGATATGCAAGGATTTGGTGAGAGCAAAGACGGCGGCGTGATTGGCAGTGGGAAATAAACTTCGACTCTAGCTTCGGAGAAACCACAGACGACAGGTCTGGTTCGACCCCTCTTTCTCTATCTCTCTCAAAACAAAGTCCTAAGTTTCTCTTTCCTCTCATCGTTTCATCATCTGGGCCTGGTTTTTTTTTTCGTTGTGCCCCACACGGGTTGAGTGTTGAACGTTAGTTTATTAACTGGAGACTAACGGATGGAGTGATTTGGCTAAGGTGTGAAGTTCAAGTATTAAATTGGCATAAATAAAATTTAAGGGGGTGTCTTGGCAATAATTCCAAAGTTCAAGGGGGTGTCAGAGCATTTTTCTCTATTATTATTACAAATGTTTTGACACAAATATATATATGTATATATAATTTTTTTTTAATTAAATAGTTGAGAGAGGGCATTTGAAAATTGAAATCTAGATAACTCCATTAAACAACCAAGAGATGTTAGTTGAGTTACAAGACTCTCCAAAAGTTTTATTCATGATCCACTCTAGACCAAGACCTAAGGCTAAGGACCTCTATCATAAAAGGCCCCAGAATTTGTAGAATGCTATGTTTATTTATTTATTTTTTAAAGTAATGTTAGGGACACAATTTTTCACAACTACTATAATTAGATTGATGTTACTTTATGATAGGCCAAGAATGTATTAACCTGTTGTGATATATTAATTGATTAATTAGCCAAGTTTATTAATTAATCAAATTAACATGCAATATGCATGGTATCACAAACAAATCACCAATTAAACTAAATGCAGTGGAAATTAAATTGACAAGGGTGATTTGTTTTCGAATGGGGAAAACCAACACGGCGAAAATCCCATCGGATGATTTCAAGGTCACCACTCCTGAGAATTCACTATTATCAAAATAAGCGGTTACAAGAAAAGGAATTCCAGCACCTTATGCCAACCTATAGTTGAACCCTTACCCCAATACCCAATTAGACTTGTTCTATAGTGACAATCTCTCATTTTCAATGCATAGCTCCCAGTACGTGACTAACCAATAGATGCACAGATCCCAGTACGCGACTTAATCACCAACTTGAGAAAGATGTTGGCTGCAAAATTCTTCAGTTCATCTAGACGATGAAAATCAAGAAGCTCCTTGGTCACAAAACTCTACGGTGTACAAAAACAGCAGCTTCTTCAAGAAAAAGATGAACTAGGGAAAATTCTATCTCCGATAACAATTTGCATGAACAAGACTTTGCTTTACACTTGTGCAACTGTGTAACCTTTGACGGCCTTTAAAATAATCCTTATATATGTTTAGGGTTGTGAGAAAAGAAAACCCAAACATACACTCACAGATTGGATGAAAAACAGCTCTGAAAAACTGAGTTTCATAAACCTCGATAGATAGCCATCTATCGAGATAGCTGTCGAGCCACGAGCTTAAACAGCTTTTAAACCTCAATAGATGCTAGCTGTTGAGTTTTAAAATCTAGCACTTTCTCACTTGATTCTTGGACAAACTTGCATGGCTTTAACACTTGAACTTGAAACCTTGTTTCTTGAAGTATTAAACACATCCTATATCTACCTAATTACAAATAAAGTGCGTTTTATCAAAGGATTAGCCAATTACAAAAAATATTGACATATGTTCCTAACATTAAATCACATATGTCCTAACAATCTCCCCCTTTGGCAATCTGTGACAAAACCACAACAAACAAATGAACATATTAGAGAAGTCATAAATCACTCAACTCATACTCACTTGTTGAATACAATGAAATCTATCCTAACAAAAACTCTTAAAAAACTTTGCAAGAAGAGAGTTCATGGCAAGAAAGACTTTGACAACCTGTATTTCTGAAACACTTTAAACAAAACTCATCATGACTTCTTAGTGTGAAACAGAAATAATAGATTGCATACAATAAACAAGAAACATGTGTATAAAGAGAGAAAAAAAACAACACATAGAGAGATAGGTGAAATAACATACATCAAAAAATATATAAACCAAATATAAGTGAAATGTATGTCAAATGGTCACAAGACCAATGTACAAGAGATAATGTATCTAAAATAGAAAGAAAATAAAAGATACAAAAATTCTTACTACATCCCTCATAAACACTCCCCCTATCTCCTAAACTAACCCTCCCCCTATGAGTATGACTACTCTCATCTCAAAACTACTCCCCTTTTTTTGTCACAAGTGACAAATGGCAAGTATATCAAGTAGACATCTCATCAACATCATCACTGCCGGAGCCATTGTCACTCTCATCCTCGGACACCGGTGGAGATGGAGAAGAAGTAACCGTGAAACCACCCATAACAACCTGTCATCGTGCGATATGACCATTACGGGTGTTCACCTGACACAACTCATCACTGAGAGTGTCAAGGCGAGCATCCATGCGCACAAGCTGTGCCATGATGGCCTCAAGTGTCACTTCACCCACTGAAGACGAAGGAGTGGAGGTGGATGGAGTGGTAGAAGCTGGAGGAGCGGCCGTCTTGGTCTGAGTCTGCCTTAAGCGAAGTTGTGCAAAACTTCGCTTAACGGTAGCAGCGTTAATGGCACACATGAACATGAAGTGGGGAGACTCAGGATAGCAGACAGAAAAATAGCGAAGGAGCCGCGCGATGGCTGAAGGAAAAATGAGCTTATCGCGGGTCGTCGTATCCTTATAGACATCTATAAGGGAGAGTATAAAGTGAGAAGGGAAGTCAATAAAAAGATTCTTAATGAGGGATAACAAAAATCGAGCACGATGCTTTGTGATAGTGTTATAGTGAGACAATGGATGGAGAACGAATGTCATCACCATGTTTAGGATTCTCGGACCTTTAGCAAAGGCCAAGCAATAGGTGTTTTGATGGTCACCCTAAGAAGAAGGTGTCTTACAAAATAGAGAGTAGATTTCATCTTTGGACACTGTCCGTAGACGCTCACAGCCAGGATAGTCAGGATGCGCTATCATAGGAACGTGTAGTACCTCGGATACAATACCCCAGAGTAACTACCATGCGTATACCTTGAACGCGAGTGACAAACTGGGGTATAGAATAATCAAATCCGTGCATATTGGAGTAAAACTCCTGTATGATTACAAAAGGGCAAGTGACCGGGGCTCCACATAGTGACTCCCAACCCCTACTGTAGATGACAGTGGGTAGGTCAGTGTCAGAAAAATCTGACAGAACGACTTGGCGTTTCGAATGAATGCCTCGTCGTGAAAAGTTCTCCAAGAAGTTCGATTTGGTCTTCTCATCATGGAATCGTACGTAAGATGGAGTGGGGTCAGAAGGAGAAGAACAAGAAGATGCCTCGGAACGAAGAGGGTTCTGGGATGGAGTGGATTTACATTTAAGTGTCATGACGCAACTAACGTAAGAAAGAGAGAGAGAGAGAGAGAGAGGGGGAGAGAAACTATCAGAAAAGCACCAAACAGGTTTAATATTAAAAGGTAAAACATGTAGGCACGTATGCATGAAAATGCATGAACATGTGACGTGCAAATTTAAATACATCATGGGCTCAGCCTAATCCAAACCTACCAGCGCACAACATAGCAACAAAGTAAACACACATCTAAAATGCATGAAACATTGTTATAATGCACATGTGATGCAATGCATGATCATTTAGGATCAAATATACAAAACTCATCCCAAAAATATAGCAAAAACTTCATTGATTTTGAAAAATCTCAAAACTTTCCAAAACCCCCGAAAGTTAGGTCACAAAATGTGAAATGCATGATGAAGAGAGGGATTAAGGACCTTACCAGTGAAGAAGAACAAGGTTAAGGTCAAAGAACTCTTAGGAATGAAGTTTGAAGTGAGAGAGAGGAGTTTGGGAGGTGAAAAGACTCAAATCAATCAAGAGAGATCGAAGAGAATAGATTTGAAATCGCGAGGCGCCTATATATAGAAATTTCATAAACCTCGATTGATTGAGAGCTATCAAGATTTAAAACGTGCCTTTTAGCTATCAAGGAGTTGTCCAAAGGTTTCCTCAGCAATAAAGCTCGATGGATCGAGGTAGCTATCGAGAGGACAGAAAGTTTCTCGATGGATCGAACTACCTATCGAGAGCTATCGAGAATGCGATAAAAGGCAGTTGAAGGGTCTTAGATAGCCTAGCTATCGAGAGCTATCGAGATTGCTTAAAAACAGTTTTTCAAAGAAGAGAAAAACACAAATATGAATGCAATCAAACATGCTACTCAACCAAAGATTCAAACAACATTTTAAACTCTCAAAAACATCTCTAAACAAGAAAAATGTTAAGCACATGATCCAAAACACACACATACACACATGAAACAAGTCTAACCAATTTTATATTTCAAAAACAAGTTAAGACAGTTTAGTGAGAATACATTTACACAAGTATTCCTTGTGATGGCCAAATCACATTGTACCTACACATGTATCAAAAGTAGCAAATAATTTTGCGTGTTGTGTGTGAAAAATATCGCAAGATTGCATAAGTGTCTACATGTTATGACAATTTGAGATATGAGAAAATCACTTTAACTCACACATAATCATAACTAATTGATGGGGACTATCACTTTCGAGTTACATCCTATAACTCCCACATCTCCTAGAATACATGCTTGCAATCATATATAAAGCATTTTGATCTTTTTGCTTTTACTTTTCTTTGCTTATTTTTCTTTTAAGCAAACCATGCATGGACATATAAGAGATAGAAAAGAAATACCCAATGATGTTAAGTATTTGACATTCCACTTTTACTATGCTGAAACATACAAATGTCTTTTAATGATTGGCATGCAATAGAGGTGAGATGGTTATTTATGCATTTCTCTTAGGATTTTCTAGTCCTTCCCATCAAAAAGAGTGATACGAGTGTTAAGTACAAGAAATTACTTAATTTTACTCATTACAAACACGAGCTACAAAACTCGCTTAGTTGTGCATAGAGATGCTTATCTAAGCTACAAAAGATACAAAATTTAGAAAACTTTGTTTCAATGGCCATCCAAGGTACATAAGTACCAATGTACACAAACACACACTGTTTTTGTATTTTTCTGATTTTTCAATTTTTTTTAAATTTTTATATGAAAAACAAAATAAAGCAAAACTGAAAAATAAACAAACAAAAACATGTTAAACAAAATAATGCATAAAACTAGACTGACTTAAAACACGAAAGCAAAACACACAAGTAATGCAAAATCAAAAACAAGAAGGGGAAAGAGAGAGAAAGTGACAGAATCACTTGGAGCCATTTTCCTTCCAAACCTTGGAAGAACCTTTCCGTTTAGTAAACCCTTGATCTGATGGCGAGGGGGAGGAATTTAAACCGTTCAAGTTTAAAAAGAACATGAGGGCTTTGAGAAGATCTCTAAGAGGAGCAAAAGAGGACGGAAACTGATTCTAGTTTCCCGACGCGATCATGCTGTTGCTCTGTTGAGTGGCTAATCACTTATAGCAATTAGGTTGAGTATGTCTAGTTGCTCCACAATGATGACAAAGATGTTGCTTCTTCTGCTTAGGCTTTTGAGAGTTTCCCTTCTTAGCCCTAGGGTTTTTAACTTCTTTCTTATCCTGCTTAAAGGGTGCTTTTAAGATAGATTTACTTTTGTCTATGTTCTCACTAGCTAAAACAGTTTTGACATCAGTGTTCTCAGATTCAACATTATTAGCAGGAGAAACAAAAACAGTAGTACTAGAAGTAGCAATATTAGAAGAAGAGAAATTATACCCTAAACCTGTTCGATCGGAAGCAGATTTCTGAAGACTAAGCATCTCATCGAGCTTAACGCTTGAAGTCCTTTCCAACTGAGCTCTGACTTTGAACAATTCTGCCTCAAGCTTCTTGATCTTCTCAACCAAGAAATTATTCTCAAATCTCAGTGCTCCAATAGTCTGATTGGCTTCATCAAACTTTGTGGAGATTTCTTCTCTCTCAAGCTCCACATCACTAAGCTTCTTGGTGGCCAACCTATACAACTTCTCATGCTTTTCGGAGACCTTGTATAACTTTGCATAGACTATGTAGATGTCATCTTGTTCATCCATTTTCTCAAATTTAGACTCCACCAAGTCCTCTTCTTCATCCACATCTTCAACAATCCCTTTAGTAGGATTTACGGTGGCAGTGAAGGCATTTAGGATTCCTTCATCCTCATTATTGGAGTCATCTTCAGGCTCAGTGTCGCTTAAGGTAGTAGCAAGTGCCTTGCTTTTTCCAATGGTCTTGAGATAAGTAGGGCACTCTTGTTTCATATGACCGAAACCTTGACACCCAAAGCACTTTGGTCTTGAGGGAACAGTGTACTAACCGCCATCCCTAGCATCCTTTTTCCCTTTATCTTGGCTCTTGAACTATAAGGAATTGGATTGCCTAATGTCCTTGTCGAAGCCCTTCCCATTGGCATTCTTTATGAACTTCTTGAATTGCCTTGTAATGTAGGACTTTATTTTAGAATCTTCATCATCTAAAGAATCATCAATATCATTGCTCTTGGCCTTCAATGCCATGCTCTTACTCTTACTTGATTTCCCGATCCTTGTCAAACCCAACTCATAAGTCTGCAAATTGCCAACCAACTCTGTCAAAGGAATTTTGTCAATATCCTTTGATTTCTCAATCGCAGTGATCTTGGCATGAAATATCTCGGGTAGAGATCTGAGTACCTTTCTCACAATCTTGGGTTCAGGAATGGTTTCCCAAAAATTAAAAGTTGAGTTCACTATGTCCTTGAGCTTGGCATAGAACTCATCGAACGACTCACCCTCTTCCATCTTAATCTCTTCAAAGTTTGTAGTGAGCCTCTGAAGTTTTAAATCCTTGACCGCCTTGGTTCCCTCATAGGTTGTCTGGAGAATGGTCCATGCTTCCTTAGTAGTTTTAGTAGAGGATATCTTATTGAATTCCTCATTTGTGACTGCACTGAATAGAGCATTCAATGCCCTACTGTTGAAGTATGCTGCCTTGATCTTAGCATCATCCTAGTCAGCCGGCGCTTCCATAGGCTTGGTCCAGCCTATCTCCACAGCTTGCCACACTTTTTCATCTAATGACTGTAAGAAAGCTCTCATGCGTACTTTCCAGTATGTATAGTTAGTGCCATCAAATAAAGGAGGTATAATAAGAGACTGCCCTCTATCCATGACAAACAGGGGTCAATGGATCACACACAAAGATTAAAACCTAATCAAAGTGTGCCTGCTTTGATATCACTTGATAGGTCGAGAATGTATTGACTCATTGTGATATATTAATTGATTAATTAGCCAAGTTTATTAATTACTCAAATTAACATGCAATATGCGTGGCAACACAAACAAATCACCAATTAAACTAAATGCAGTGGAAATTAAATTGATACGGGTGATTTGTTTTCGAATAGGGAAAATCAACACGGCAAAAACCCCATCAGGTGATTTTAAGGTCACCACTCTCGAGAATCCACTATTAAAACAAGCGGTTACAAGTAAAGGAATCCCATAACCTTATACCAACCTACAGTTAAACCCTTACCCCAATACTCAATTGGACTTATTCTATAGTGACAATCTCTCATTTTCAATGCACAGCTCCCAGTACATGACTAACCAATAGATGCGCAGATCTTAGTATGCGACTTAATCACCAACTTAAGAAAGGTATTGGCTGCAAAGTTTTTCAGTTCATATCAAGAAGTTCCTTGGTCACAAAACCTTACGGTATACAAACACAGCAGCTTCTTCAAGAGAAAGATGAACTAGGGCAAATTCTGTTTCCAATCACAATTTGCATGAACAAGACTTTGCTCTACACTTGTGCAACTGTGCAACCTTTTACGGCCCTTAAAATAATCCTTATATATGTTTAGGGTTGTGAGAAAAGAAAGCCCAAACATACACTCACGAATTGGATGAAAAACAGCTCTGAAAAACTGAGTTTCATAAACCTCGATAAATAGCCATCTATTGAGATAGTTGTCGAGTCACGGGCTTAAACAACTTTTAAACCTTGATAGATGCTAGCTATCAAGTTTTAAAATCTAGTACTTTCTCACTTGATTCTTGGACAAACTTGTATGGTTTTAATACTTGAACTTGAAACCTTGTTCCTTGAAGTATTAAATACATCCTAGATCTACCAAATTACAAGTAAAGTGTGTTTTGTCAAAAGATTAGCCAATTACATAAAATATTGACATATATTCTTAACATTGAATCACATATATCCTAACACTTTCTTATGAACTCGCTATTAATACCATCTTTATTAGCACTGATTACAACTACTAATATGTTTTTTTTTTTTTTTTCCTTTTTCTAAATGGATGCATTACTTATATAATTTTATACGTTGTTATAGTTGTTTTTGCATAAAAACTTTTTTCAAAATAAAAAATGGTAAAAAAAATTGAAAAAAAATGTTAGCAAAATATAAATAAAATAATTTAATTAGTAATTTTAAATATCAAATGCATGAAAAATGGTTTTTAAATACAAAATTATAATCTAGAAAGTTAATTACAGCAAATGTTATTTAATTGATATTAAATATTTTAAAAAATAACTTGAATCGCCGTAGGCCTCAACCTAGATCAAGCCACCTTAGTTTTATGTCATGTTACTCACCTCGTCTTTCTCTTGTAAGCCATGTTAGCTACATCTATCTAGGGTTGTTCAATTTGAACCAAACTTGCTCAACCTAAGCCCATTCGATCCTAAATTCAACCGATTGTAACAGATCTAGTGCAAAATGTTGAGATCTAATGATATTGGATTTAAAAAAAAAAAAAAAAAAATATCATACATTGAACCATATATAACGGCAAAAGTAACCTTGAATAAACTTTCTTTTTATCCAATACCGTTTGTCTTTGAACACATTAAATATCAATGTGAATGCTCCTAGATTTGTCTTTTGAACATGTTAAATATCAATGTGAATGCTCTTAGACCTGGCTTTGAAGAAGTCCATCGCTACAGGAGGACGCAAGGCAATAAGAGAAACAAGTTGGGTCAAAGTAAACTCAAAAAGAAACGTCAACCCAGATGTTTTCACTGTTCAAAGACCACACAACAGGACAACATTGAAATTTGAATTCGTTCCCTCTCATGGCAGACAGCTGGAATCTGCAGCAATGTAGGATCTAGGAAAGCGACAAAGTGGGGCCAAAGGATTTCTTGGAATCTTCACACTTTTTCTTTTATTTTATAAGTCTGGTTAATGTGTGCTCTTATAGCATTCACATTTACAACTTTCATCATATTTTATTTTATTATCTCAAAAAGTTATTTTATCAATTATATAATACCATTTTACAACATAACTAATATCTCAATTTTTATTTTTCTATTATACTCATTATAAAAATAATATATATTACATACTAAAATAATATAATATATTCTAATACAACTCTCTCTCTCTTTCTTCTTCCCCATCTCTCTTCCACTTTATCAATTAAAATATGTTATAATTTTTACTAAAGTGTTACAGTGTCATTCTACATTTAGGATGACACTGTAGCACAATTGCAAAAAAATTACAATGGTAAGATTTTATAAGTCTGGCTGCTAGGCTCTTTTTGTGTCTTTATACTAAATTTTTCCAGTATATACCATTTATAATTGCTAATGAGAATGCTCTTAAGGGTACAAATTAACCATCTATTTTGGAAAAGTTTGTATGAGGAATTAAAAAAGCTGTTAAAATAGTTTCTTAAAAAGTTTAGTTTACTAATATATGTCTTAAGGGTACAAGTTAGTAAATCCCTTATTTTATTTATTATTTAAAGAGAAATGTAAATTTTTTTTGCTGAGTAATTGACACAATGAGAGAAAGGTAATTGATGCCCAAATTTGTGAAGTATATTGGAGATGAGTTCTTATCTTTGCATCAAGATTACAAAAGCAAAAGCAGATATTTGTTTTGCGGCTTTTGCCCAAAAAGATGTGAACCTTTTTGGGTAAAGTTAGACAAAGGAGACATTCTCCATCTTCAAAAAAAATTATATACTACATATATAATTTTTTGCCGTCAAAGTCAAATCTCTGGAAAAGAAAGATCCCTATAGATGCAACGTGCTCAAACTGCGGTTTGGAACCTGAAACCACAGTGCATGCTATTTGGTCTTGCCCTTCCCTATTACAGGTCTGGAATGTCCACTTTGATTGGCTGATAATTGATGCGGGTCAAGTCTCTTGCTTCCTTGATGTGCTACAGCTTTGTACAGAGAGGTGCAATCTATTAGATTTGCTCGCCATGACAGCTTACCAGATTTGGTCCAGACGCAACAAGCTCCGAGTGGGTGAAGCCATTGCTCCTTTGTGTTTGATCAATCAATTGGCATCGGATAGCCTCCAGGAATTCCGACAATCCTCCCTTAATACTCCAAAAGCTCCCTTTCATCCTAAAGTTTCAAAATGGTTGCCTCCTTTTCCAAACTGGGTGAAAATCAATTTCGACGGAGCGACCTTCAGTAACTCCAGCTCTGCAGGTTTGGGAGCGATTATGAAAAGCAAGTGGATGAGGATGCATCCCCAGCTGCTACACCAGTGCAACAGGATGCATCACTAGATGCCACACCAGTGCAGCATGGCATGCCACTCAGTGCAGCAACCAGTGCATCAGGTGATGCTGCCACACCAGTGCAGCATGACATGCCACTCAATGCAGCAGCAGCACAGATTGGCGCTCAATGCAGCAGAACTAAGACATCAAATTCAAGTAGAAGTCCAGATCACTTCTCAGAGTTGAAGAAAATGAAGACTTGTAATTATTCATCTAAACGACATGGATTACTTGGTCTGCTTGATTACACTTAAACGGCATGTAGTTTTTCTTGATTAATTGATTAGTTTGTTAGTTCTGAATCAGACACGTGAGAGAGTTGGTTAGAGTTAGTTTCATTGTGTTCACACGTGTTTGTGGTTGTTAAGTTGGTATATATATACAACTGTACAGTTACAGAATCAAATTAATGAGAAATAGTTTTTCATCCAAAATTCATATGGTATCAGAGCGATTTCTTAAGCGTTTCTAATTTCCTTAGGGTTTCTCAGATCAATTTTGGGAACTCTATCTGTTTCTCTCTGTTTTCTTCGAGATTTTCTTTTGTTCTCTGTTCTTGTTTTTCATATCAGAGAAATCTTCTTTTGCTCTCTGTTCTTGTTTTTCACCATTATTGTGTTCTACAAGCTTTTCAAGCTTTTCTTTAATGGCAGAAACAGCAACAGTCAATACTACAGAAGCAGCTTCGTCTTCTTCACAAGATTTGTATAATCTTAGCAATCCTCTGTTCTTGCATCCTGGGGAAAATCCAGGAGCACTTCTCACTTCTCAACCATTGATTGGAGGTGAGAATTATCCTGCTTGGGCGAGATCAGTGAGAAAATCTCTGATTGGCAAGAACAAGCTAGGATTTATTGATGGATCTTTAACCATCTCTTCACCATTGGTGAATTCTCCAGAGGCTGCTCAAGCATGGATTCGAGCTGATAACGTCGTTGGCACCTGGCTTATCAACTCTGTATCACCAAAGCTCCAAGGAAGCATTATCTACAGAGACACTGCTTTGGAGATTTGGACTGACCTTCGAGACACTTTCAGTCAAGGAAATGGAACAAAGATCTTCAATATCCAGAAACAAATTGCTGAGATTCATCAGGGAGAGCAATCACTCACTGATTATTTTACTCAGCTCAAAATTTTGTGGGATCAATTGCAGAATTTGAGTCCATTTCCCCAGTGTACTTGTGGTCAGTGCTTGTGTGGCATTAATCAACGGTTGAAGAATCTTCAAACCAAGGAATCCACCATGAAATTTCTTATGGGAGTGAATGATGCTTTTTCTCAAGTGAGAACTCAGATCTTATTAATGGATCCCTTGCCTTCTGTCAATAAGGCTCATTCTTTGTTCATTCAAGAAGAAATGCAGAGGTCTGTGCACAATGTTGTTCGAGTTGAATCCACTGCCTTAGCAACCAAGAACTCAGGAACCACCTTCAAAGGCAAAGACAGGCCCTTATGCACTCACTGTGGAAAGCTAGGCCATACTGTGGATAAATGCTATAAGTTGCATGGCTTCCCACCAGGATTCAAGTTCAAGAACAATAAAAATGCAATTGCACATCAAGTTTCAACGAATCTTGAACTACTTCAAGGCAATACCTCTAATGGAGTCACTGATTTTGTTCCATCCATGTCAGTATCTCAAGCTCCAGCTTTCACTCGTGACCAATACCAGCAACTTCTGACCTTAATTGGCTCCTGTTCTACTCAACAGTTTCCCAAAGGTCAAGAACCTCATGTTGCCAATTCTGTGACCTTTCCATCAAATGTTGTTGCAGGTACTTCTATCAACTTCAAACATTCTATTTTCTCTGCCAAAATTGTTAATAGAAGAGCTTATAATCTTCATACATGGGTTATTGATACTGGTGCAAGTGATCACATAGTATGTTCCATTCATTTGATGACTTCTTATACTGAAATTTCGCATACTATGGTTGAACTGCCTAATGGGGAAGCAGCCCTTGTTACACACATTGGTACCATTCAACTTTCCTCCCATATAACCCTTAGTAATGTTCTTTGTGTGCCATCATTTACCTTTAACCTTCTGTCCGTAAGTGCCTTAACAAAATCCCAACCTATATGCTTGGTTTTCTTGTCTCAATTTTGTTTTCTGCAGGACCTTACATGTTGGAGCACGATTGGAATGGGTAAAATGCATGATGGTTTGTACTTGTTGCAAGATTCAAGCCTTTCCCAAGCTACCACATCCCTCTCTAATTTCCTTTCCAAGCAGAATTTCAAGTCCTTCTCTGCTGTTTGCTCTTCTTCTCTATCTACAAATGTGTCTTCTCTTTGGCATTCCAGACTTGGGCACCCCTCTGATGTCAAGGTTCATTCTTTAAGTAGCACTTTACCTTTCCTTAAGAATTGTTGTAATAAGCTTTGTACTGTTTGTCCTTTGGCAAAACAGAAAAGAATTCCTTTTCCCTTCAATAATAATAAGTGTGATTGTTCTTTTGATCTTGTTCATATGGATGTATGGGGCCCCTTTTCTGTTTTAACTTCTAATGGTCATAAGTATTTCCTAACCATTGTTGATGATGCTTCTAGAGCAACTTGGGTTTTCTTGCTCAAAGCAAAATCTGAAGTTAGGCCTCTCATTGTCTCTTTCTATAACATGGTCCTTACTCAATTTGGAACCAAGATTAAATCCATTAGATCTGATAATGCTTTAGAGTTTAATCTTAGTGATTTTTACACCTCCAAAGGGATTGTTCATCAATTGAGTTGTGCTTACACTCCACAACAAAATTCAGTTGTGGAGAGAAAGCATCAACACATTCTTGCCACTGCCAGGGCTTTGCAACTTCAATCCAATGTTCCTCTCTCTTTTTGGGGTGACTGTGTCCTCACTGCAGTCTACCTTATAAATAGGCTTCCATCCCCTTTCCTAAATCATAAAACCCCTTTTGAACTTTTGTTTCACAAACCTCCTTCCTACTCACATCTTAGAGTTTTTGGCTGCTTGTGTTATGCTGCCAATCTCACTCCTCATAAGCACAAATTCACACCTAGAGCTAGAAAGTGTGTTTTTCTAGGATATCCTTTCAATGTCAAAGGCTATAAAATGTTTGATGTTGATTCTCACACTACTTTTCTGTCTAGAGATGTTGTGTTCCATGAGTCCAGCTTTCCCTTTGCTTCAGATGCCTCTTCTCCATCTGTCACTCTTATTCCTCTACCTATCTTCCATTCACCTTCTTCCTCTGAATCTACTGTTGTTCCACTCTCTATTCCTTCTTCTTCCTCTACCATTTCTGATGACACTATTGTCCAAATCCATCAAGATTTTGATGAAGAAGTTCATGAGTTTCCTGATGCATCTGATGTTCTTGCTGCATCTGAATTTCTTGATGTTCCTGATGCATCTGCTTTACCTGCTAATCTTCGAAGGTCTACCAGACTTTCTAAACCACCCTCTTACCTTAAGGCTTATCACTGTAATCAAGTCAAATCAGCAGCCATTCCAAGCTCCTCCAAACATGTTTCAGGTACTTCTCATCCCCTTCACTCCTATCTGTCTTACACTAATCTGTCCCAGCCTTATAAATCTTTTTGTTATGCTATTTCCTCCATCATTGAACCTACCTTTTACCACCAAGCTGTTGGTAACCCCAAGTGGCAGGCAGCCATGGATGCTGAGATTTTAGCTTTAGAAGCTAATCAAACATGGACTATTACTTCCTTGCCACCTGGTAAGAAACCCATTGGTTGTAAATGGGTCTATCGAGTGAAGTACAAATCAGATGGTTCAGTTGAGAGGTATAAGGCCAGATTGGTTGCCAAAGGTTTCACCCAAAAGGAGGGGTTGGATTACATTGACACTTTCTCACCAGTTGCCAAAATGGTGTCTGTCAAAGCTATACTTGCTGTGGCTGCTGTGAAAGGATGGTTTCTCAGCCAACTTGATGTTAACAATGCGTTTCTCCATGGAGATTTGCATGAGGAAGTTTTTATGTCACTTCCACCAGGCTTTCACAGCAAGGGGCAGCCTCTATTTCAGCAGTTTCAGCAGTCTAAGCTTCCTCACAGCAAGGGGGAGCAACAGCCTCAGTTGGTTTGTAAACTAAATAAATCACTATATGGTCTCAAACAAGCCTCTAGAATGTGGTTTTCTAAGTTTTCAACTGCCTTAATTGATCTTGGTTTTGTTCAATCCAAGGCTGACTACTCATTGTTCACTAGGCAGCTAGGAGATTCATTTATTGCATTGCTGGTTTATGTTGATGATGTTCTAATTGCAAGTAATGATAGAAAGGGAGTTGAGGAGTTCAAAGTTTTGTTAGACCAGAAGTTTAAGTTGAAGGATTTAGGGGAATTGAAGTATTTTCTTGGTTTAGAAGTAGCAAGGACAGCCAAGGGCATTTCCTTATGTCAAAGGAAATATGCTCTAGAGATTTTGGAAGATGTTGGATTGTTAGGATGCAAACCAGCCAAGGTTCCTATGGATCCTACTTTGAAACTTAGTAAACATGAAGGTGATGTGTTACATGATCCTAGTCAATACAGGAGGTTGATAGGGAGGCTGCTATACTTAACCATTACTCGGCCTGACATTACTTTTGCTGTTCACAAGCTCAGTCAGTTCATGGCAACACCGAGAAAGCCTCATTATGCTGCTGCACTTAAGGTACTTCACTATCTCAAGAATGAACCAGGGAGAGGAGTATTCTTTTCTGCACAATCAGAACTCCATGTCAAAGGTTTCAGTGATGCAGATTGGGCATCATGTCCAGATACACGAAGATCTGTTACAGGTTACTGCATTTTCCTTGGAGACTCATTGATTTCTTGGAAATCAAAGAAACAAGCTACTGTGTCAAGATCTTCAGCTGAGGCAGAATACCGGGCCATGGCTGTGGCAACTTGTGAAATTGTATGGATACTTTATTTGCTAAGGGATCTGCAGATTAGACATGATAAGGAGGCAATGCTGTTTTGTGACAGCCAATCAGCTTTGCACATAGGTTCAAATCCAGTTTTTCATGAAAGGACCAAGCATATAGAGATCGATTGTCACATTGTAAGAGATAAGGTGTTGGCTAAAGTGATTAAATTGAATCATGTGAGAACACATTGTCAATTGGCAGATTTATTGACTAAAGCTTTAGGCCATAAACAATTCTCTGTGTTAACGTCCAAGATGGGACTGCTTAACCTCTATTCCTCCTCAGTCCATCTTGAGGGGGAGTATGAAAAGCAAGTGGATGAGGATGCATCCCCAGCTGCTACACCAGTGCAACAGGATGCATCACTAGATGCCACACCAGTGCAGCATGGCATGCCACTCAGTGCAGCAACCAGTGCATCAGGTGATGCTGCCACACCAGTGCAGCATGACATGCCACTCAATGCAGCAGCAGCACAGATTGGCGCTCAATGCAGCAGAACTAAGACATCAAATTCAAGTAGAAGTCCAGATCACTTCTCAGAGTTGAAGAAAATGAAGACTTGTAATTATTCATCTAAACGACATGGATTACTTGGTCTGCTTGATTACACTTAAACGGCATGTAGTTTTTCTTGATTAATTGATTAGTTTGTTAGTTTTGAATCAGACACGTGAGAGAGTTGGTTAGAGTTAGTTTCATTGTGTTCACACGTGTTTGTGGTTGTTAAGTTGGTATATATATACAACTGTACAGTTACAGAATCAAATTAATGAGAAATAGTTTTTCATCCAAAATTCATAGCGATAATCCGAAATGACTTGGGTCTAGTTATGGCTACTTTTACACAACCCATTCCACTGCCTACATCTGTAGAGATAGTGGAAGTGCTGGCAGCTCGGGGTGCCCTATGCTTTGCAAAGGATCTCGGCTTTAACAAGGTTATATTGGAAGGAGACTCAGAGATTATCATAAATGCCCTCAACAGAGGTGGGCTGTCTTCCTCCAGTTTCGACCACATTATTAAGGACACCAAGATGTTATCTTCATTGTTTGGGAGTGTTATCTTTAGTCATACCCGTAGGCAGGGCAACAGAGTTGCCCATGGTATGGCTAGAATGGCTTGTAATTTTGTTCATTACCAATCCTAGATGATGTTCCTTCAGGGGTAAAAAATGTATATTTATCTAAAGTAATCAAATAACTTTCTCCCCCCTCTTCTGCAAGGGTGGTTTCTCAAAAAAAAAAAAGTGGTTTTAATAGAGAAATGTTAAAAAGCACCGTGCGGTGCTTGTTAAGATCTCCCTATATGGGTTCCACTTAATAAAAAAGATAAAAAAAATTATTAAAAAGATAGTAAAAAAGGATAAAAAAGACTGCTAAAAATTTGTCAAAAAGACAAGGGTGTTTGGTACATCATTTCAATCAACAATTTTTAGTTTTTAAATAACATTACACGTATTTTCACACACTTTTTTACCCATACGTATTTCTACACATGTTTTCAAACAACAATTCTCAGTTTTTAAGTGCATATACCGAACACCCCCAAAGTTGCAAAAAGTAAAAAAAATACTGCAAAAAGCTACAAAAGGTACAGCCCATATACATATTGAATAACTTCTCTCTCTTTTTTTTTTTTTTTTTAAATTTTTTTTTTTATGTAGAAACAAATGGAATGATGTGATTTCCATAAAAAAAAAAAAAAAAAGGAATGATGTGATTTGCTTATAATTTGTAGACATCTATCTAAATTTTACTTATTTTCACTATTAAATTATAGTTATTAAACATCTTTACCTTTATTATCATTATTATTGTTTGGTTTAAATAAAGTAACTCATACATAGGGGCGGAGCCACCTTATGGGGTGGGGGGCCAAAATTTTGAAAAAAATACATTTATTATTTCTTATAAAAATTCATTATAATTTTTATATTCCTAGCTCCCACCGCAGGAAAATTTTTATATGAGCTTACTTTCAAAATAATAAATGTGTTAATTTTTTTAAAAAAAAGAGGTTGCAGCAAATGTGATATCAAATATGAGAATAATACTATAACATAGATACAATGTAAACGTATAATTTTCATTTTTTTTTTGTTTGTAAAAAATGATAATTTTCATTCTAAAGCCTTGCTATAAGTTGGTAGACATTTATCTAAATTTTATTATATGCTTGTTAGGGAGATATAAGACTTTGGGAGACTCTAATTGAAGTTTTAATATAACATATAAGAATGCAACTTAACTCAAAAGCTTAAATCTATATGTTTAGGCCAAAATCTCTTTCAAATGTGAATCATTGCTTTTTATTGTGTAGTTCAAGACCTATCCATTTGTACCACGAACAAGTCTTATTAGTTCCTCCTTATTTATGGGAACCTCGTGTTGCATTAATCTTCTTTGGTTTAGCACTATTGGCAATACTATTTTGTTGAATAATTTTCCATGATAATTTGTATGGCCTTTGTGGGCTTACATTGTGTGATACACACTTGTGTGGGATCAAAGAGAATTCACATTAGGTATGCAAAACCCAAAATTAAAAAAAAAAAAAAAAAAAAAAAAAAAAAGCATTTTGCATAACATTGTAGCAACAAAAGATTTAAAAAAAAATACATTAAAACACCCCCCACACCATGACATGCATAATATTGTAGCAAATGCATTTTTGCTACTGTAATATCTAAAAATAAATGTTATTGTAGCTAAAATGCAAAAAAAATTTCCAATATTTTATTCACTCTTCTCTTTCTCACTTAGATTGACGGTGGCATGGTCTTGGCGTTTTGTCTCGATGGGTCATGGTGTTAGGTCATAATGGGTCACATGGGTCTTGGCTAGCTTTGGGTCATGGTGGCAATTGTGGCTACAATAGAGAAGCATGAAAGTGGCCATGTAGTCATTGTTGATTCAATGGTAGATTTGTACCATGGAATTTGGGTTTGGTTGCTTTGGTGGTGGTGTTAAGAAGGATGGTCTAGCCTTGGGTGGTGGATTTAAATATAAAAATTCATCAATCTAAATTAGAGGTGCAATAAAGAATTAAAAATCCCCCAAAAGAATGAAGGCAATATATATATATATATATAGAGAGAGAGAGAGAGAGAGAGTATTGACCTTTTTTTGTGAGCAAAATATGGATTGAATGGAAGAGAAAATAACAAATTTTTATAGTAAATAAAATAGGAAGAAGAAAAGTAAAAATAAAAGGAAGATGAATAGATGGAGGAATTGTAAGGTTAAGGTATAAAATAGTGGGGTAAAAGGGTAAAAGTGAGGAAGCGTTGGAGAAAGTGTAATTGTAAGGTGAGAAATTAATAAAGAGAAAAATGATTAAAAATGATTGAGAAAATGTTGGAAATTGGTAGATGATGTGGCATTGATGTAGCTTATGATGGAAATTTAGACCCCTTAAACACACAGATTGCGTAGCCTAGATTAATTAGCCAAGTTGTTACTTAGTCAAATTATGCAATTTCTAGGTTAAAGCAATCAAATAATCATATCAAGATATAAAGCAGCGGAAAATAAATAACACAAGATATGATCACCCAGGAAACCACACGGTAAAAACCTGGGGAGGATTTGACCCACCGATCCTCAAGGCATAACAGAATTCACTATGAAAGAATTGAAGTTCTTACAGAAGGACTACAAGCTCCCCGCTCGACTTCCTAATGCTACCAACCAGTAAAACTTCCTGACACGACCACGCGCAGGCTCCGAATCCACGGACTACTTCTTTCTTGAATTCTTCAATCAGCTACAAGCTCCCCGCTTGCTTTTCTTTTAAGTTCCAATGGTTGCAACTATAATGATCTTCAAGATGTTGAAATCATCTCTACCTTGAAAACCCTAAGTTTTGTGTAAAGGAAAGCTCCTCAAAGATCTCACACGAGATTCACACAAAACAGCAATGTATGAGCAACAAAGCAATATGGACAACCTTCAAAAACGTGGCTAGGGTTTAGTTTATATACCTAGGGTAAAAACACAAAACCCTAAACGTTTAATGAAGTAGGGCTGAGTTGGAAATTCTGCAGAAAATTCAACCTGTGCGATTTTCGATCGATCGAGTCTATTCTTCGATCGATCGAGCCAGGCTGAAAGTCCCAAATACTTCTGCAGCCACTCGATTCCAACTTTACAATATTAAACCAACTTTGAGCAAGTCTAAACAAGAGTAAATACAATGTTTTGATCATGGTTTGCCAACATTACAAATTAGAGTTCTAAATACATAAAATCCTAAGACCTTAGAACCTAACAGCTTAATAAGAATATAGTAACAATAAATGCTATGCTTCAATTTTTAAATATATATAGCTGTTGAGGGTCATTTTTTGTGGAATCCAAATAGAAGGAAGAAAGCCCAACCCAGCAACACGGGTAGCAAAGGAACGACAAACATAGAGTAAAACCATTAAGCCCAAGCGGCAGGAATAATGGATCATAGGCCCATAATATAAACAAATGGGTCTTGAAGAGGTAAATGGGCTTAAAGGGGCTCGGAAAGAGAGAAATAGCACCCATGGGCAATATATGAGGTAGAAAAGTGAGAATGGGCCACAGCAGGCCCGAAGTAATGCAAACAAAGAAAGTAAAGGGTTAATAGCAAGCCCATGAGCCCCAAGGATTAGAATAAGGCAATTGGGCCAGGGAAGCCCAATGAAATTAGTAAAAGCCCATGGGAATGCAAAGTTAGCAAAGGGGCCAAGAAAGCCCAAGGAAAGCAAAATGAGCCAAGGATGCCCAAGAGAAAAGGGACATAAAAGCCCATGAGTAGGAACACCAGTGGCCATGCTAAGCCACTGAGGGAAAGAATAAAACGGCAGGCCTAAAAGAGGCCCAGCAGGAGTAAGTCATTACGGCAGGAATGACAAGTGATGTGGCAGGAAGTCAGGGCAATTAAGAAATGGGCTGAAAGAAATATGAAGCCCAACATCAAATAAAGCTCGGTCCCTAAGGGAGTGGGAAATCAAAAGGTAGCTCATATAAATGGTCAAGAACGGATGGCAGACTATGCAGGCAAAGGCTCCAGACCACGACGGACGCATGAGCAGCAGGCAGATTTTGGACACATATGAAATGAGGGCACGCGCAAGGCCCAGACACTACCAGCCTGTACCCAGCCAATATGGGACATGGTGAGGTCATGGGTTAGAGGTAAGAGGGCATGGTTTGGTGGTGGGGAGAGGGGAAAACCTATTTTGGGATTCTTGCTCCAGTTCTTTTGGGGGATACATCCTGCTGGGATGACATACCTTCCAAAAGAAGCAAGGCTGAGTTGGAACCACTAGGTGCATGCCATGAGGGATAAAGAGAGAAAGGACCTGCGTTATAGCAGGAAGGGGTGCCACGGCAGACTAACAAACAAAATAGTCCTTTTTGTTTGGTGATGGGGAGTGGCACACAGACGATCCAGTGGTAGTCAGCCAATACACTAAGACCAGACAAATGTGGTTAACAGCTAAAACAGTAAAATCTGACCACGGCAGGCATTATAAATGGAGGCCCTTGTTGTGCACAAAAAAGGAGGACAGGACAAGGGAGTTATAATTGCAATAGAGAGAAATCACAAAATAGAAAAGGAAAAGAAAGATAGAAAAAAAAAAAAAAAAAACTAAAACAAAGAAAGAAAAGAAAGAAGAAAGAAAACAGAGAATTAGTTTGGCATGCACCAATAGGTTTCTTTCCCTCTCTCCCTCTCAAAATCCTGCTCTCTGCCAAAAGCAAAAGGGATTCCTTCGAGCACTAACCATTCAGGTCTGTTTCCCTCAAAATGATCAATTTCTACAGCAGGATTTACCTGGGAAATTGATTGTGTTGAGAAGAAGCGTTCTTTCCTTTTTGGGTTTGCTCCTGCGAACCAGATTTAACTTGATTTCTTTTCTATTCTAATTAACTTATATATATTACTCTACTCCCTTTGTTTCTCTTTGTGAAATAGTTACCATTATTGCGATTATGTTGTTTAAATAAGGATCATTTGATCATTTTCTTATTAATAGCCAAAGTACTCTATTTTGTTATTATTATCATATCTGTCTGCCACAACCTGTCTGAAACAGCTCTGTCTGCCGTAAGCATACTCCTAACAGATGAGGCATAGTTTGTGCACAAGCTGGTCTAAATTGAGTTGCAGTTAGACTGGTCTCAACTCCTTTACGCAGAAAACTTGGGCCTACTACTGCAAGAGGCAGCCTAGCCCAATATAACAAAAAAGGGCCCCTACAATAGATATAGATTTGCACAATTTGACTTTATTTAAAAAATATATATTTATACACACACACTAGCCTCTTCGCACACGCGTTGCGCGTGCTTAGAGGCATTTTTTTTTTTTTTTTTTTTTTTTTTTTTATAAAGGACAAACAATTTCATGTATACTAATTCGAGGTGGTTTAGAGAGTGATTAGATGTAGCGCAAAAAATTATTTCACTCACAAACACATAAATCTCTTACTCCCCTAGGTTGTAAAATAATTACCAATTTTTTGTAAGAAACATGGGTTTGGAAGAACTTCCAACAAATCTTTTAATTTCTGGGAAATCATTATCAAAAACCTTTTTAGCAGAAACAGAAGAAACAGTATCAGAATCTGTATTTTCATCAGAAACAATTTCTTTTTCATTTCTTGAAATAGTGCAAGCAGCATGAGTACTTGTAGAAGTACCCTCAGTTTTAACTTTTAAATCAGCAAGCATTTTTTCAACAATGTCAAGAGTTTTGGATTGGGAAGTTTTAAACTTGAATTTGTTATCATAGCTGGGTAAATTAATCAAAGGTTTCTCAGTTTTAACAGAAATAGGTTTTTCAACAGAAGCAGACTTTTCAACAGAAACAGTTTTTTCAACAATTTTTTCTTCAATACGGTCAAGCTGTTGACCAATAACATGCAAAGATTCATTAGTAAAATTGTTTTGTTCAATAAGACTAACAATAGGAGTTTGATCATCAGCAATTTTGAAAGGAGAAGCTTTAACATCAGTTTTGTCAGCAGTTATCAAAATAGTCTCAAGAAGTGGATGACTAGACCTAACAATGGTTTTGTCACATTTAACAAAATTTGATTTCTTTATCACATTCAAATGATTTTTTGAAACTTCATCTTTTGAAACATAGTAGTTTTCAAGAAAATCAAAGAACAAAATATGTTTTTTCAATTGATGCATTTTTTCTCTCCATTTTCTTTTAACACGGTCTTTTTCAGACTGAGCAAAATTATTTTGGAAATATTTCCTTTTAGGTCTATTTTTTGAAAGCATAAATTCATTGTACAATGAAACCATATCGATTTCAAAATTTTTATCTAAAACAGTCAAAACTCTTAATTGGTTAACATTATTTTCAATAGGAGGAAAATCAGAATCAGATGGACAAACAGATCCAGTATCTTCTTCTTCTTCAATGGCAGTTTTGCCATACGGAGAGGAAGATTCCGGTTTAGTGGAATAGTAAACTGAGCTAATTTGAGATTTATCACTAGAAACACCTTTTAATTTTAGATCAGTGGGTTTTTCAAAATTTTTTTGCAAAAAATCATTGAGATCTTGATCTCTTTTTGAAATACTTTCAGATCCAGCAAAGGAGTGTCTTTCTTTGTTGATCTTCAAAGGTTGAATATTTTGAAAACTTATTTTAACAGTACCATCAAGATATTGTTGAATATTTGTGAGATCTAACTCATCAAAAACAGGTTTAGCAATAGGGGATTCTTGTTCCAACAACCATTCAGTGGGAAGTTTGACATCTTGCCATTGAATCATTTTTGGAACTTGAACTTTAGCATCAGGAGTTGAACATTGAATTAAAATGGTTTTACCAGAAGGTTCTCTATTATTTAAACAACCAGGATTTAACTGAGTACCCAACAATCTATAATAAATGCGGTAAATCAAAGCAAAAGGTTTGCTACCTTCGTCCATGATATAACCAGATGAAGCAATATTCAAAGTTAAAGCTTTAATAATATTAGGATCATCCAAAGCAAGAGTAAGATCAGGATAACAGTTAAAATAAACAGGACCATCATACAAAGAAGCAGTAATCATACCAAGAATGCTATCTTTAAAGTGCTTAAATCTAGCATCTCGTAAACACATGAGAACAGAAGCATTGATACCCTTTCGGGTGAGTGGTTTAATAGCAACTTGAACCATACCAATATGCAAATAACTTTGTTATTTAGCAAGGAAGTCATTAATATTTCTTTTAGAAAAAAAACAACATTTTTCATGAGTTTTTGAAATAGAAAATATTTGTTCAACAGTTCGCACTTTGTAAACGGGATGAAAAGTGGTTTCAACCCAACTAGTTTTGTAAATAGTTTTAGTATCAACTTTTGGAATATTCCATTTTCAAAAATCTGGAATCTCATTATCTTCAACAGTGTGATCTTCTTCATTTACAATATCAGGAGGACAAGCAGTCCTGGAGCTGATAGAGGAGTTGGATCTCCACAACTTATCCATACTATCCTAGTTTTAACACTCAGTTATCATGTTTTTCTCACAACCGTTGCATTTCGTAACACATACCTTAAGCAACCCTATACCACACACATGCCCTACACGCCATCTCTTGGCTCAAACAGGCCTTACAATCAGGTTCTGGGAATTTACTTTACGTCTAGGGTGGCGCCAACGACGGTAAGAAGGGGACACAACAACGGAGCACCAAAGGTTCGAACAAGCACAGAAAAGATACGAAGACACAACAACACTATCACCGGCCAGAAAAGAATGGCTCTGATACCATAAAGGGGGAAGAGGACGCACAACTGAAGGGAAGAGACAGAAGCACAGTATAATATATGTTGAAAGTAAATGTAAGCAAAGTAATATGAGCACAAGTTAGAATAATAATAATAGGGCGGTACTCCTTATAATGTTTCATCTCGAATTTCTGATTTGCTAAATAATTTGAGATGCCTTACCTTGTCTGATTATAGATGGTACCAAGATGTTTTCCTTTCCAGAGTAATGTAACGGAAAGACTGTTTCAAGCCTTATTGGAAAGAAAAGTTTATTGACGGTCTGCCTCCTATCTTTGCTTATAAGGTAAAACAAGAATTAATTGGTAAAAATGATTCCATTGATTATGATAATTTAACTTATGGTGATATTTTAATCACTATTAAAAAACTTGGAATTAATATGTGCAATGATGAAAAATTGTTAAAACACCAATTAAAAAATAAAAGAAAAGCTAAATATGAGATGGGTAATTTTTGTGAACAATATGGTTTGCCCCCAATTGCTCCTTCTCGGCAAAAGGGTAAAAAACATGATAAAAGTCACAAAAATTATAAAAAACACAAAACTAATTTTAATGATTTTTATACTAAAAAGAAAAATGTTTCAAAAAAATAACCAAAAATTTGGAAAAGGTAAATGTTTCAACTGTGGAAAACCTGGTCATTTTAGTAAAGATTGTAAACAAAAACCTGGTAAGTTAAAAAATAAGTTTAACATGTTAAACATTGGAAGTAATGATCAAGAAGAATTATTCAGAATCCTTGAATCAAACAATTCATCTGATTCCTTGGAAGATGATTTTTCTTCTTCAAACTAATTCCTGCTATCAATTTGCTGATGAATCTTCTGATTCTCCTAATATTAAACTTGGTTGTAGAGATTCATGTTGTAATGTTATTAACTCTGTTAACACTCTCACTAAAAGTGAAGAAAATGAAAATTTGTTGATTAAATTGATAAGTCAAATTGAAAACCCTGATTTACAAAAAGAATATTTGGATAAGTTTAAGAAAAACTTGTTAAAAGAAGAAACTAGTAAAAAACCTAAATCAACCATAAGTTTTGAAGAAACTTTGGAAAGATTTAATAAAAAGAAATCCAAAGATTTAACTGTTAATGGTCTCCAACATGAAATTAATATTGTTAAACAAGAGATAAATGAATTAAAACATGAATTTAAAAATATGAAAAGTGATAACCATAATCTTAAACAAGAAATGCTGATGTTAAAAATTGATAAAAATATTGATCAACATAAGTCTGATAATAAACAAGATGAGCACATAGATGGAGATGAATCCAGTCAACAAGCTCTTCTTTCTGATAAAGATAATGTTGGTGATGATCCTCAACTTGCTCTTGTGAATAACATACTTTCTCCAAAATGGTTCACAAAAGTTAAAATTGTTATTTCTAATGATTATTGTTTCACTGTTATTGCTATGATTGATTCTGATGCGGATAAGAATTGTATCCAGGAAGGATTGATTCCTCCGAAATATTTTGAAAAATCAACTGAACGAATGGTTTCTGCTAATGGTTCTCAAATGAAGATTAAATATGAATTGAATGATGCTCATATTTGTCATCATAATGTCTGTTTCAAAATACCTTCTGTTCTTGTCAAAAATATGACTGATAAAGTAATTCTTGGTCTGCCTTTTATAAATGCTCTGTATCCTTTTCTTGTTGAACATGATGGAATTACTATTGATCCTTTTGGACAGAAAATAAAATTTGAATTTGCTTCAAAGCTTGAAATTGATATTAATAATGCTCTAGACCTATCTTCTGATTTTCCTACTAATACATCTGTTCACGAACCGCAGATGAATTTGGACTTCACAAAAAATTTTCAAGATAATGTTTGTAGTACCAAATTATCAACTATTGCCAATCACTCTAATATTTTTAATAATTCTTTGCAGGAATCAGGCAATGATGCGTGGATAAATACCACTAATAAGTGGGATAATAGTAATATTTATATTTATACCACTAGTAAGTGGATTATTATGGCTCCCTCAGCAGAAAGGAAAAACAAGGGAAAAGCTCTTGTACAGGACTATTCCCAAAACAAAAGGCTCCCAGTGGAACAACCTTTTAAAATGCATGAAGGTGCATCTTCTAGAGTAAAATCCAGTGGATCAACATCCCTTCAAGGGTATGTCCCAGCAACGGTGACATATTCCAGTGGTGATATTACAATTGCTTTACAAGAAGTTCCATCCAGATCCCTGCAATTCCATAATTGTGTCTATAATGAATTGCCAGATTCCATAAAATTCATTCTTGATAATCTATATGCTGCCTTTGCTAAAGACCACTGTTTCCTGTTCGAAAAAACCCTCCAAGCCCTTGAAATCCACCTTGTTAACCTTACTGCTCAAAACAAAGCCTTTATGAGTCACTATGCCAATCTTGTTTTCAAACACAACCCTGTTTCAGAAAATGACCTTGCTACAGAAAATAATCTTGTTCCAGAAAAAGAGGCTCTTAGGATTCGTCTTGAAGCCTACATTAGTCAACTCTTTGGCAAAGAGGATATCCATTCAATGGATAAAATGACTGTCATGGGCACTGACTATGCTAGATTGAGCCTTAAAGCCCAATCTATGTTAAGAAGTGTTGTTGCCAACTTGCCTATAGATATACAATCTCATATTCTAGAAAGCAAGGTTATGTTTGGGTCTTTTGATCTATGGTTTACATGTTTCAAGAAACTTGTTACGGCTACCATTCCTGATCCTGATGAATTGGATGAAGGTGATAACATATTCATCCAGTTGGACTAGGAAGAACACTTTGGAAGTACTCTCAGGGTGTATGAAAAGAAACACCCATTTCCTGGTCTTCTAATTAATTATGATGATAGTCCATTTATTATTGATGGTCCATTTATTGATGATTCAGATGATGATGATGATGATACTGATCCTGATCCCAACTGGCTTTCCCATATGTTTGAATATGGCTTTATCAGGTTCCTAAAATTAACAAGCCATCATCAAGCCAGCCAGCTTCCACAAATAATTCAGGATGCTATTAAAAGATTTTCTAGTCCTGTTGTTTCTCTCAGATGCTGGAGTACTTTGCCAAAATGGGAAAGAGATAATTGGATGAATGTCCAGCCTTCAAAGCATCTTATTCTCATAAATGGTCATACTCACCAAGGACAATGGCTTGAAGGAAATTCTCATTTGTCCTTTGAAAATCCTTATGCTCTAGCCGAATGTTGGAGTGATTATTTCAATAACCAAATTATTGAGGTGGCTCAGAGTCTATGGAAGAATTATCATTTCATAGGAAGTACTGATAGAATTTCTATTTTTGGTCCCAGGCCATATGTTGATGCTATTGCTCGATTGCGGATCACTAATCACTGTAATCCAAGGAGCCTACTCATCCCGGGAAAAAAGCCAGTATTTGAGCCAATATTATATTGCGGATTCTGCAATAGATATGCTATTTACCATGACCATCCATGTAATTCTCCACAAGGCCCTTTTGATCCATTTGATGGATATCCATCTGATGCTTCGTCTACTGATTAAATCTGTGACACTACTGTTCTCACTGATAAAGTTATTTTCTTGATACTCCCACTATCAGGAACTTTTTTAGTCAAGATTCTACTGACCTCTTGTAGTTTATTGATGATTGATTTCTCTAGCTTGCTCAATGGTCAAAAATGTTACAATATTCAAAATATGCTATGTCAGAGATTTTGCCCACATGACAAAGATTTGGCCCATGCCAAAAGCTTCTACATCACTATTGTATGGCACGCCTCTGAAGATTCTCACTTTGGGGCATGCTTGGTTTCCTTTAAGGACAATGATGATATAGCCTAGGCCTAGTCTCTTGAGTGGAAGGACTCTAAAATGCTACGTATCCCTTCATGCTTCCCAAACTTTGGAGTCAAAAAGAAAGAAAGACTCACTTTTCCACTATTCACCTGTCACTATTCACCTGTTACTATTCATGACACTGTTCACTCCGAATTTTGCCTATTTAAGGGGGGCTGTCCCTTAAGTTTAAATTAGAACTTCTTCTTAGAACTTTCTTGTTAGAATTTCTCCTAAGAACTATTATTAGAATTTTCTTCTTAGAGCTTCTTCTAGTGAGTGTTTTCTTAGAAGCCTTCTTTGAGAGAATTCCCTTGTTATCTACTATTACCTTGTTCAACTTTCCCTACAAACCTTGTAACTAGGACTAGTTCAAGCTTTGTAACTGTTAATCTGTTCTGAGATCTTGTATTCACTACTACTACTGTAAGTGTTTTGTACTACTTTCAATAAGAAGTATTTTCAGTATTATGTTCATTATATTATTTGTTGCTACCGCCACCATGGAGGATTACCGCCATACCGGACGGTTCTAAATTGCTTTCATTTACTTTGAATTATTTTGTTATATATTGCTTGGCAGGTTCTACCGCCCTATTATTATTATTCTAACTTGTGCTTATATTATTTTGCTTACATTTACTTTCAACATATATTATACTGTGCTTCTGTCTCTTCCCTTCAGCTGTGCGTCCCCTTCCCCCTTTATGGTATCAGAGCCATTCTTTTCTGGCTGGTGATAGTGTTGTTGTGTCTTTGTATCTTGTCCGTGCTTGTCCGAACCTTTGGTGCTCCGTTGTTGTGTCCCCTTCTTACCGTCGTTGGCGCCACGCTAGACGTAAAGTGAATTCCTGGAACTTGACTGTAGGGCATGTGTGTGGTATAGGGTTGCTTAGGGTATGTGTTACGAAATACAACGGTTGTGAGAAAAACATGATAACTGAGTGTTAAAACTAGGATAGTATGGATAAGTTGTGGAGATCCAACTCCTCTATCAGCTCCAGGATTGGTTGTCCCCCTGATATTATAGATAAGGAAGATCACACTATTGAACATCATGTTAACCAATTAAGAGTTTTAACTGTTTTGAATGATAATTTTGATGTTGATCTGGTTCCCCTATATGATGAATTTATGCTTTTTAAAAATAGAAGTAAAAGAAAATATTTTCAAAATAATTTTGCTCAGTCTAAAAAGGACTGTGTTAAAAGAAAATGGTTAGAAAAGATGCATCAGTTAAAAAAACATATTTTGTTTTTTGATTTCCTTGAAAATTATTATGTTCCAAAAAATGAAGTTTCAAAGAATCATTTGAATGTGATAAAGAAATCAAATTTTGTCAAAGGTGACAAAACCATTGTCAGGTCTAGTCATCCGCCGCTTGAGACTATTTTGATAACTGCTGACAAAACTGATGTTAAAGCTTCTCCTTTCAAAATTGTTGATGATCAAACTCCTATTATTAATCTTATTGAACAAAACAATTTTACTAATGAATCTTTGCATGTTATTGGTCAACAGCTTGACCGTATTGAAGAAAAAATTGTTGAAAAAACTGTTTCTGTTGAAAAGTCTGCTTCTGTTGAAAAACCTATTTCTGTTAAAACTGAGAAACCTTTGATTAATTTACCCAGCTATGATAACAAATTCAAGTTTAAAACTTTCTAATCCGAAACTCTTGACATTGTTGAAAAAATGCTTGCTGATTTAAAAGTTAAAACTGAGGGTACTTCTATAAGTACTCATGCTGCTTGCACTATTTCAAGAAATGAAAAAGAAATTGTTTCTGATGAAAATACAGATTCTGATACTGTTTCTTCTGTTAAAAAGGTTTTTGATAATGATTTCCCAGAAATTAAAAGATTTGTTGGAAGTTCTTCCAAACCCATGTTTCTTACAAAAAATTGGTATTCAAAACCTACTCCTCCTGATATTCAGTTTGAAGAAAGACCTTTTCAAACCTACTTTTCTGTTTCTGCTGATAAAATTTATGAATGGAATATTGATGGTTTTTCTGAAAAAGAAATTATTAACAAAATGGGACACATGTCTATGGTTGGTATTGTTTATCAAAATAATCATGATTTTGATAAACTTGAAATTGTTGATTTGCTTGCTACTGGTTTTTCTGGTACTCTTTGTGGATGGTGGGATTCATATCTCACAGAAGAATACAGAGAATCTATTAAACATGCTGTTAAAAAGAATGATGAAGGTTTGCCTATTTTTGATGATCGTATTGGTCGAGGTATTCCTGATGGTGTTAATACATTGATTTATACTATTATCAAACATTTTGTTGGTACTTTATATAATGTTTCATCTCGAATTTCTGATTTGCTAAATAATTTGAGATGCCCTACCATGTCTGATTACAAATGGTATCAAGATGTTTTCTTTTCCAGAGTAATGCATTGGAAAGACTGTTTCAAGCCTTATTGGAAAGAAAAGTTTATTGACGGTCTGCCTCCTATCTTTGCTCATAAGGTAAAACAAGAATTAATTGGTAAAAATGATTCCATTGATTATGATAATTTAACTTATGGTGATATTTTAAGCACTATTAAAAAACTTGGAATTAATATGTGCAATAATGAAAAACTGTTAAAACACCAATTAAAAAAAATAAAAGAAAAGCTAAATATGAGATGGGTAATTTTTGTGAACAATATGGTTTGCCCCCAATTGCTCCTTCTCGGCAAAAGGGTAAAAAACATTATAAAAGTCACAAAAATTATAAAAAAACACAAAACTAATTTTAATGATTTTTATGCTAAAAAGAAAAATGTTTCAAAAAAAATATGTTAACCAAAAATCTGGAAAAGGTAAATGTTTCAACTGTGGAAAACCTGGTCATTTTAGTAAAGATTGTAAACAAAAACCTGGTAAGTTAAAAAATAAGTTTAACATGTTAAACATTGGAAGTAATGATCAAGAAGAATTATTCAGAATCCTTAAATCAAACAATTCGTCTGATTCCTTGGAAGATGATTTTTCTTCTTCAACTAATTCCTGCTATCAATCTGCTGATGAATCTTCTGATTCTCCTAATATTAAACTTGGTTGTAGAGATTCATGTTGTAATGTTATTAACTCTGCTAACACTCTCACTAAAGGTGAAGAAAATGAAAATTTGTTGATTAAATTGATAAGTCAAATTGAGAACCTTGATTTACAAAAAGAATATTTGGATAAGTTTAAGAAAAACTTCTTAAAAGAAGAAAATAGTAAAAACTTTAAATCAGCTATAAGTTTTGAAGAAACTTTGGAAAGATTTAATAAAAAGAAATCCAAAGATTTAACTGTTAACGATCTCCAACATGAAATTAATATTGTTAAACAAGAGATAAGTGAATTAAAACATGAATTTAAAAATATGAAAAGTGATAACCATGATCTTAAACAAGAAATGTTGATGTTAAAAATTGATAAAAATATTGATCATAATAAGTCTGATAATGAACAAGATGAGCACATAGATGGAGATGAATCCAGCCAATAGGCTCTTCTTTCTGATAAAGGTAATGTTGGTGATGATCCGCAACTTGCTCTTGTTAATAAAATACTTCCTCCAAAATGGTTTACAAAAGTTAAAATTGTTGTTTCTCATGATTACCACTTCACTGTTATTGTTATGATTGATTCTGTTGCAGATATGAATTGTATCCAAGAAGGATTGATCCCTTCAAAATACTTTGAAAAATCAACTGAAAGATTGATTTCTGCTAATGGTTCTCAAATGAAGATTAAATATGAATTAAATAATGCTCATGTTTGCCATGATAATATCTGTTTCAAGATTCCTTCTGTTTTAGTCAAAAATATGACCGATAAAGTGATTCTTGGTTTGCCTTTTATAAATGCTTTGTATCCTTTTCTTGTTGAACATGATGGTATTACTACTGACCCTTTTGGTCAAAAAGTAATATTCAAATTTGCTTCGAAATTTGAGATTGGTACTGCTAATGCTTCCAATCTAATCCATGCTAAAATCAAACATCTTAATTTCCTTCAGCAAGAAATCATATACAAGAAAATTGCTGAACAGCTTTCCAATAAATTGTTGCAATCGAAAATTGATAATTTCCAAAAATTGTTAGTTGATGATGTTTGCTCTGATATTCCTAATGCCTTTTGGCATAGGAAGAAACATATTGTTGACTTGCCTTATGTTAAAGATTTTGATGAGAAAAACATTCCCACTAAGGCTTGTCCTATTCAAATGAATGCTGAAACTGTTGAATTTTGCAAAAAAGAAATCCATGACTTATTGGAGAAAAAATTGATTAGGAATAGCAAGTCCCCTTGGTCTTGTTCTGCTTTCTATGTTCAAAAAAATGCTGAAATTGAGAGAGGAACCCCTCGTTTGGTTATCAACTATAAACCTTTGAACAAGGTTTTAGAGTGGATTAGGTATCCTATTCCTAATAAGAATGATCTGGTCCATAGGTTGAGTGAGGCGGTGGTGTTTTCTAAGTTTGATATGAAATCTGGGTTCTGGCAAATCCAGATCAATGAAAGGGATAGGTACAAAACTGCTTTTACCACCCCTTTTGGCCATTACGAGTGGAATGTGATGCCCTTTGGTCTTAAAAATGCCCTTAGTGAGTTCCAAAACATTATGAATGACATTTTCAACTGCTTCAGTCACTTCACCATTGTTTATATTGATGATATTCTTGTTTACTCTAGCTCTATTGATGAACACTGGAAACATTTGTATTCGTTTCTAGATACTATTAAGAGAAATGGTCTTGTTGTCTCTGCTAAGAAAATCAAACTGTTTCAAACAAAAGTTCGTTTCCTTGGCTATGACATCTCTGAAGGACAAATTCGTCCTATTGATAGAGCCATACAATTTGCTGATAAATTTCCTGATATTATCACTGATAAAACTCAACTCCAAAGATTTCTTGGATCATTGAATTATGTTGCTGATTTCTACAAGGATATGAGGAAACAATGTAAACTCTTTTTGACCGGTTAAAAAGCAATCCTCCATCTTGGTCTGATGTCCATACTTCTCTTGTTAAACAAGTCAAATCTCATGTTAAGACACTGCCATGTCTTGGTATCCCCACTGTTGATGCTTTCAAAATTGTTGAAACCGATGCCTCTGACATTGGTTATGGTGGTATTCTGAAACAGAGAGTTTCCCCTGAGTCACCTGAACAAATTGTCCGTTTTTATTCTGGAATCTGGAATAATGCACAGTTAAATTATAGTACTATTAAAAAGGAAATTTTATCTATAGTATTATGTATTTCAAAGTTTCAAAGTGATTTGTTAAACCAAAAATTTTTGTTACAAATTGATTGCAAAAGTGCTAAGTATGTTATTGAAAAACAGAACCTGTTTCCTCTTTAGACATTGTTAACCGTTTCACCCCACTAGGTACTATCCCTAAGCCCAATTACTCCTCTGTTCTTGCCTCATGTTATGATCCTTATGCTATTACCCCTATTAACCGACCTATTAAGACTGTTTTCCCAAAAAGCTCCAACATCCCTTAATACATCAAGAAACAATACTTTCAAAACATGTTTTATATTGAACCCAATAGAGCCTCAATTTCTGATCCTCTCAAACTTGCTAAAAGCTATTTCCCTCCCAGATTTCACTGGATCCCTGAGCATAAAGATAAGAATTTAAATTTTTATTCTGATCTCTTGCGTAATGAGAAATCTATCATTATTAACACCATTTCTGACAAAATTGATACCTCCAAAATTATTTACCACAGTGTTTACATTGTCAATGTTATAACTGAAGAAAAATGGGGTCCTTCCCCCAATTTTACCAGAACAATGTCCTCTTCTCCCATCCCTTATTCCTACTATGATTACATCACTGCTTGGTCAAGATTTATGCTTCACCAGAATGAAAACATGTCCCATTACTAGTTTGTTAACTTTGATAAAAATTTCACTGGTTCTATGCCTCTTTGGTTCATCCGTTGGTGGTCTCAATATGGCCCTCTTAATGACATATTTCCTAAACCATTCCTTAATTGTTTTGAATGTTTCAAGAAGTTTTATAAGGTTGATGCTCATGGTGCTAAATTCCCTCCTTCGCTTCACTTTGTTAAACGCTTCAAGATACCTTGGATATTAAAATGGCAGTATGAAAAAGATGGTGATGTTCTCTCCAAACATTGGTATGTGAAATGGTGGGGTAAATTCCCTCATGCTTAGAAAATTATTGCTACAATCTCCAGAGAGTCTTCATCTCCAGCTATTCTCCCCATTGCTAAGGACTGTTCACATGGTGAATCCCCTGTCCTTGATGCACCTACTTCCTCTTCTAAATCTGTTAAATCATCTGCTAAACCTAGAAAAGTGAGTTCTCCTTTGGATGAAATCCGCAAGGATCCTGAAGCTCTCAATGCTCTCATTAAAATGTTAAAAGCAGAAAGAGCTGGTTCGGATGATGAACGGTCCTCTGAAGCTTCTATTACAAAAGATCCTTACTACCCTTACAATGAATAATGGTTTGGACATGATGAAGATGATGATGGTGACCTAGCTCAAAATTGATTGATTCACCCTATTTGTCTGGCCTGCACAACGGCCAAAATGTTACTGTTCTTTCCCATGCTAAATATGCTATTGTTGTCTCCCATGCTTTAATAATGTCCTGAAAAGAAGATTCTTCATGTTTCCAAGACTGCTTTCAAATATTCCGAAATCCTCTTTTGACATGCTTTGGTCAAGGATTCCACTGTCCACTATTTACTTTTACTATTCATGTTACTTTTACTTTTACTATTCAATCAGAACTTTGCTTATTTAAGGGGGGTTTTCCCTTAAGTTAAAATAAGAACTCCTTATTAGAATTTTCTTGTTAGAATTTTCTTCTTAGAGCTTCTTCTAGAGAGAGTTTTCTTCCTTAGAAGCCTTCTTTGAGAGAATTCCTTGTTATCTACTATTATCTTGTTCACCTTGTTCTTACTACTACCTTGTTCCTACAAACCTTGTAACTAGGACTAGTTCAAGCTTTGTAACTGTTAATCTGTTCTGAGATCTTGTATTCACTACTACTACTGTAAGTGTTTTGTACTACTTTCAATAAGAAGTATTTTCAGCTTTATGTTCATTATATTACTTGTTGCTACTGCCAAAATGGAGGACTACCGCCATACCGGACGGTTCTAAATTGCTTTCATTTACTTTGAATTATTTTGTTATTTATTGCTTGGCAGGTTCTACCGCCCTATTATTATTATTCTAACTTGTGCTCATATTAGTTTGCTTACATTTACTTTCAACATATATTATACTGTGCTTCCGTCTCTTCCCTTCAGCTGTGCGTCCCCTTCCCCCTTTATGGTAATATATATATATATATATATATATTTTTTGAAGGGGTATATACACTATATTACTTTTTAAAACATTCACGGCAAAACTCTTAAAAATGTTAGCTTTTAACACCTCAAAAGCTTATTTTATCTCTTTTAACATCTCAAAAGTCTATTTTATTTATTTTAATACTTTACTTTAAAATACACATAATATCAAAGGTTTTTTTTTTTAATTATTTTTTATTTTACCACTTCATTTAAATAGAACAAAGTTTAGCTATGAAATTTGTAAAGTTGTGATTTACAACTATGTGTTTTGTTGGCTTTTATTCCGTGCCAAGTTTGATTGTAATTACTATCAATTGTTTATACCCTGTATTTGTTGTGGGAATTGATGTAAGGGGTGTGTGAAGACTCAAGCAATTTGGAAGCTGAAGGAATCTCGCGGGTATGTCGCGACTTAGCTTCCCGCGAAGTGAGGCATGCTGGAATGCGACCTGCACATGCTGGAATGCGAAGAGTCAGTCCAGGTGGAGACAGCTGTCTCTCGCGAGTATCTCGTGGGTAAGGCCTTCCCGCGAGACACCCGCGAGACATGCTGTTCTGCCAGCCTGTACTGACTGACTCACACATTTTTCACCTATCCTATATAAACCCCCATTACTCACAAATGTTGAGGAATGCTTCAGAGAGAAAACCCTAGCCAAACACATTTGGAATTAGAGATTGTCATCCCCACCTTTCTCTATACAATTGCTTGTGGTATCTCCTCAATCCTTCCCTCTCCATTTCCACACCATTGAGAGGTTGATAGCCCAAACACTTACCACACCCTTTGAGAGTGTTGAGTGACGTTTTGGTGCTGCTGGGAAGCATTGGAAGAAGCCTGGAATGGCAGATGCAACATGGAGCTTGTTGCGGGATCCGGAGAACTAAGACAAGACACGGTTCCGAGAAGCCTTGTTGGAGTAGGAGCTTGGAGGGCTTAGGTACATCGGGTAGATTAGGCTTGGAGGGTCTCTTGCTTACTCATGTATCCCAACTGATTGTCTAGTGGATCGATTTCCGCTTGGAGGGCTGCGGAGAGGTTTTTCGCCGAGTTCTTCGGTTTCCTCTTCGAGAACACGTCTCGGTGTTTTCTGTGTTTGCATCCTTCTTCCCTACTCTTGTTTTATTCCATTATACTGCTGTGTAGCTTAGTTTATGGATTAGAGTAGCTTACTTGTTCATCCGCTCGCTTTTACACTATTCCGCACTTTATATTAAAGTTGTGTAAAATCTATCGAGCCGTAATTTGTAATTAGGGGGTCTAAACAGCTCTTGTGTTTTCAACACATTTTCGAGCTTTCAATTGGTATCAGAGCGGGTACACTTGTTGTGGTTTAAATACCTTAGTGTGATCCTAGACCCCTCGGTGTGTTTTGAAAAGTGTTTGTGTTTAAACCACCATGAAGGACTTGATAAGTGTTTGTGAAAATGACTCAATGAGCATATTTAAAGATTGTTCCAGCAATGTTGTCATAGAGTTATTTAAATCCAAGAAACATGCTAGAATTTTTTGTCGTATGCTGAAATCATTAGTTCATAGGAACCATGATATCCACAACAGCCTATGTGCGTCAAAGTCTTTAAACTATGAATATGAGAGAAGAAATAAATAGTTAAGTGATGAAATTGGTCATTTAAAAGGGAAACTTCACTCATCCTTGAATGAAATAAAGAAAAATGAGTCTTGCTTTGATGATCAAGAATGTCTCTCTCATGCATGCCTTTTTGTTCATACCGCATTGAAAGTGTTTAACTCATGTTTGTGGTACCTTGACAGCGGGTGTTCTAGGCATATGACTGGAGAAAAATCTCTATTCAAAACTCTTAAAGAGAAGGAAGATGGATTTGTGACATTTGGGGATGGTAGTCATTCACAAGTTCTTGGAAAGGGAACAGTGGATATTCCGGGTCTACCGTTGATGACTGATGTGCTATATATTAAGGGTTTAAAAGTGAACTTGTTAAGTATCACTCAGATTTGTGATGAAGATTTTCTGGTCCAATTTTCAAAGAAAGGATGTCTAATCTTGAATGAAGAAGGTGTCCAAGTTCTAAAAGGACTAAGGACCACTGATAATTGCTATGGGATCATTCCAAAACCCAGCATAGCATGTCGAAGTACACGGGTAAATCTCTTGGAGCTGTGGCATCAACGGCTTGGTCATGCAAATTACAAACAAGTGGCGAAAGTCTCGAAGCTTGAAGCTGTGGTTGGTTTACCTAAGTTTGGGAAGATTGAAAAGAATTTGTGTGGTCCATGTCAATTGGGAAAACAAACAAAGTCAAGCCACCCTAAAGTGAATGTGGTTGCAACTTCTCGTCCGTTAGAACTACTGCATGTGGATTTGATGGGTCCTACTAGAACAGAGAGCATGGGTGGAAAGCGGTACATCATGGTGATAGTTGACAATTTCTCAAGGTATTCTTGGGTGGACTTTCTTAGAGAGAAATCGGAAGCATGTGATAAGATGGAGAAATTGTGCAAGAGATTGATGAATGAAAAGGGAGTACCTATTATCAAAATCAGGAGTGATCATGGGAAAGAGTTTGAAAATGCGAAGTTTGAAGCATTTTGCAATGAACACGGTATTAAGAAGGAATTCTCAGCCCCAAAGACTCCACAACAGAATGGAGTAGTTGAAAGGAAGAACCGGGTGATTCAAGAAATGGCTCGAGTAATGTTACTCAACAAAAATCTTCCACAGAAGTTTTGGGCTGAAGCTGTGAACACGTCTTGTCACATTGGGAATAGGATTTACTTTCGAGCAGGAATGAAGAAGACTTCATATGAAATTTGGAGAGAAAAGAAGCCGAAGGTGAAATATTTCTGAATATTTGGGAGCAAATGCTATATTCTCAACGACAGAGAGAATCCCGAAAAATTTGATGCTAAAAGTGATGAGGGGATATTTCTAGGTTATTCATTCAATAGCCGAGCATATAGGGTGTTCAATAAACGCACCAAGACGGTAATGGAGTCAATAAATGTGGTCATTGATGATACCATATCTGAAAGGGAAAGGGATGACGGTGAAGGATCGAACCTGAAGAAGGGGGAAGTTGAGGACAACATGTCTCAAGATGATGAGATCGAGAAAGAGTCACCAGAAAAAGAGTCTACACCTCCTATACCAAGAAGGGAGACCAGGTCGATGCAAGGGCCTTCTAGCCCTCTCACCCCTCCAGAAGTTCAACCTCCAATCTCTCGAGATGAAGAACCTTCCACCTCCAAGAGACCATCATCAAGGGTAACCCTCAATCATCCAACAAGTAATATCATTGGTGACGTATATGAGGGACTTCGTTTGAGAAAAGGACCAAAATACAGTGCGAATCATGTGACGTACAATTGTTATCTTGCTCAATTCGAACCAAAGAAGGTAGAGGAAGCCCTTAGAGACGAAAATTGGATCGAGTCTATGCATCAGGAGCTACATCAGTTTGTCAGAAATGATGTATGGGAGTTGGTTCCAAGACCCAAAGATACCCATGTCATTGGCACCAAGTGGATCTTCAAGAACAAAACTGACGAAGATGGTGAGGTAGTTCGAAACAAGTCTAGGTTGGTAGCTCAAGGATATACTCAAGTGGAAGGCATAGACTTTGATGATTCGTTTGCACCAGTAGCAAGGTTAGAGTCAATTCGAATTCTATTGTCTATTGCATGTGTTATGGATTTTAAATTATACCAAATGGATGTAAAAAGTGCATTTCTGAATGGTTTCCTAAATGAAGAAGTATTTGTTGAGCAACCAAAAGGATTTCAAGATCCTCATTTTCCGGATCATGTGCTAACGCTGAAGAAAGCACTGTATGGTTTGAAGCAAGCACCAAGAGCATGGTATGATCGTCTCACAACATACTTGTTGGATCGCGGATTCAAAAGAGGTCAAGCTGATTGGACCTTGTTTGTAAAGAGAGATGAGAAGTCTCTCCTAGTTGCTCAAGTGTATGTGGATGATATTGTTTTCGGTTCCACCATCGACCAGTTGGCTCATGAATTCTCCGAAGAAATGAAAAGGGAGTTTGAGATGAGTATGGTGGGAGAGCTGAACTATTTCCTTGGGCTTCAAGTGAAACAGCGGAAAGATGGAATATTCATATCTCAAGAGAAATATGCCAAAAATCTTGTTAAAAGATTTGGTCTAGACTCTAAGAAACATACTTCCACTCCAATGAGCTCCTCATCAAAGCTAAGTCGGGATGCATCAGGGATAGAAGTGGATCCAACGCTTTATCGAAGCATGATAGGCAGTCTCTTATACCTCACTGCTAGTAGACCAGACATAGCCTTCAGTGTAGGCGTCTGTGCTCGATTTCAGGCAGCCCCCAAAGAGTCACATTTAACAGCTGTCAAAAGAATTATCCGTTACATAAATGGCACCTCTGACTATGGGATTTGGTACTCAAGAGATTCAAATGAATACTTAGCCGGATATTCTGATGCTGATTGGGCTGGTTGCATTGATGATAGAAAAAGCACTTCCGGTGGATGCTTCTATCTTGGAAATAACTTGGTGTCATGGATGAGCAAAAAGCAAAATTCAGTCTCTTTATCAACAGCCGAAGCCGAATACATTGCTGCTGCAAGTTGCTGTGCTCAATTACTATGGATGAAGAAGCTTCTTCATGATTATGGAATCACTCAAGACACGAGGTGTGTATATTGTGATAATACAAGTGCCATAAACTTGTCCAAGAATCCAGTTCAACACTCGAAGTCAAAACATATCGAAATTCGATATCATTTCATTCGAGATTTGGTGGAGGAAAGAACCGTGTACTTAGAGTTCATCAACACCGAGAATCAGAAGGCAGACATATTCACTAAACCTCTAGATGGCCCAAAGTTTGAATCTTTGCGTAAGACCATCGGTGTCGGTATCATTCCCTGAACTCTATCTCTTGTGTGAACCTATACTACTTTATGTTGCATACCCGTTGTGTTGGTTCCACATGTTTAGTGTCTAATTGTTTTGATTTTATCTGTTTTAGTTTGCATCTGCTACTTTTGTTGATCGTTCTTTTCTTGCTCTGTTTTGGGTGTGTACAAAAATTTCAAAAACACATAAAAATTAGAAAATCCAAAAAGTTTGATCGCTTTGTTGAGTTTTTGTCTCAAAACATGTTTTTGCCTTGTACCTCTGTACTTATGGCTTTGTGCATTTAAAGAGCTTAGCTTGTCCCTCATGCACTCATATCATTGTGGAAGAAATTCTGAAATCTATGTGACTGTTGTAAATAGATCTTCAACCTTGTCATGAATGATTAGTGAATGGTTCTGTTGATCTTGAGACATGCATAGACTCATGCCTATATATCTTCCCACTTTTATTTTTTTGCTTAAGAAGAGCTCTCTAATTGTAAATCTCCAAATGAAAAGAGATATAGAGCTACAAAAGCCTGTCGCACAAACTAGTATTCGACTAGGAAAAAGGGAAAGCGACCAAAATAAAATGTATGATGCCCAACAAGCCAAAGGCTAACTCATCAATTGAAATATCAAAAATTTCAGGCATTCTTCTCTAAATGAGATTCTCTTTGCTCAAAAGTTGCAAATGATATGTTAAAAATGGAGCCAAATGAAAAGCTTCAATGTATTATTGTCAAGTACGTGTGGGAGGTCATATATGCATGTTTCTATAATTGAGATAGATCACATAATCTAGTGCTAGTTGTGTATGCCTTGATTGAATTGATCATTGAAGCTTCACATTAGACTAAGAACTATCTCATTTTTGATATCCACACACAACACACAAGTCTATGTTCAATGAATGCCTTATTCATTTGTGTGATTGTACTTGATTAAATGTGTTTTCACATGCTCAATCTTTGTTGATCAAACCCAAAAAGATTTTTGAGTGTTTTATTTGTTTTTGTAAGTGATTTTTTACTCTCTTGTCTTTTGTTTTTGATTTAAATGCATGTTTTTGTGTTTCTTCAAAAAATGGTTCAGGGGAAGTTTCGCGAGAAGCTCGCGACTTAGAGCTTCCCGCAAAAAGGGGTTGAGGGAATTTTTTTTACATCTTGTCACACAGAAACTTTCGCGACTGTCTCGCGACTGTATCGCGACCAACAGCTTCTCGCGAAATGTTGTTTGGCTAAAATTGGATTTTTCCAATTTCAGACAGAGGCTACCGCGACTGTCTCGCGACTGTTTCGCGACTTAATGCTTCTCGCGAAAATTTTGTGCTTCAGTGGCACCTCTCGCGACTGTCTCGCGACTGTCTCGCCCCTCTCTAACCCGCGAAAAATGCGTGTTTTCAGTTTCTATATAGCTAATGTGACAGTTTTTTTTCAAACTTTTCTAACTTCCCTCGCTCATCCTTTGTCGGATTTTTTTTCCAACCCAAGGTCATTTTTTTTCCAAACCCCTTCATTTCAAGCATCTTTTCTGCATTTTCATCCTCAAGGTATGTCTTCTAATCCTTTTTCCCTTCATGCCTTGTCTTAATTTTGCAGATTTTTCGTTAGGGTTTCAAAAATTTGGGGTCTTTCGAAAATTTGGATATTTTTTTCCAAAATTGGGTGAATTTTTGTCAAATCTTTTGCTTGGGCTGTGTCCCATTGGTTATTTCTGCTTCTGTGTTGGCCCCTGGTGGCATTCTATCTTGTATTGAGGGTAGATTTTCCCACGTTCATGCATTGCTCATGTCTTATTTGATGTTGTGCACACTAAGTGTTTGTCAAAATGTCCGAGTGACATTTTTGTGCTACTTTGAAACCAAGTGATTTCAATCTATGGACTTTCACTTATTTGATCTTATTTCCCTCAATTTGGTCATTGATAGTGTGTCACATGCATCTTGCACTTGCTCCCACATACATACTCATGCACATTTGCTAAAGATCCATGCATTGTGTCTATACATTCAGCAGTGTTACTTCTGCTTTGACCTCACCTGACTCTAATCAAGTTCTGTGCTCTGTGGTCTATGGGTTGTGCTCCTGTCTCTTGTTTGTTTTGTGGTGCACAGATGTCTCCATTCAAGACTTCCGCTGTGAAAGGAGGCCGCGACAAAGGGAAAGAACCGATCATTGACGTTGATGCTGATTCACCTAGACCGAAGCGAACTCGTAGCTCAACAGGAACTTTTGATCCTCACTTGTTCAAGTCTCATGCTGCTTTTGAATCCTTCAAGAACCACTTTCAGGGTGCTCCTTTGATAGTTGAGAGGGGGGTTAACTAGCAATCACTCAAAGACACACAAATACCTATTTGGTTTGCCACGAAAGATTGGAACTATCTGTTGTCAACTTTCGAGGATTCATATGAGAACATGGTTAAGGAATTCTATGCCAATGCCAGTGTCGTCGGCGATGAGATTAAATGTTGGGTTCGGGGAAAGACCTTTTCTGTCACACCAATGTACTTGGCAGAAATTCTACACATCAACCGGCCAATACTCCCCATACCGCCGGTATATGATGAGCTGAACCCCGATGAAGAATATCTCCGACAGTCTTTAGGAGCTGAATTGGAATTCTCATCCACTAGAAAGTCAATCAATGTGGCCTCTCTTTCTTCCGAGCTACGACTTCTATCAATGATCATGTGTAGCAATCTCTATCCCCTGTCCAGCACCGGATATATGAACCTTGGACGAGCTTTGTTTTTGAACGATCTGATCACGGATGTCGAGATTGATGTGTGCTCTCACATCTTTCACATTTTGTCCAAAACAGTTGACCGGACAGCTTCAAGGAATTGTCTTCCTTTCTCTTGCCTTATTTCAAAGATTTTGAAGCTCAAAGGTGTCCGTCCATTGGATGATGAACGTCCATATCCAAGGCCAAGTCCAATCAACATTCGGTCTCTCCATGCTAGTATGAGCCATGCCAAGAAGAACCCCAAGCAAGAAACTCATGCACCATCGGGTTCCTCGAGTTCTGCAGCTCGTATCAATGATGAACAGATCAACAATATCTTTACTACTCTTCAAGAGTTGAGTACAAAGATGTCCGGGTTTGGGACTATCATGTACACTCACCACCGACGTCTTGATGCACAGCTCACATCTCTCCAAACTCAGATGGATGAAATTCAACGGAGGCTAGAAGGGGATGACTAGCTATTCCTTGTCAAAAAGGGGGAGATGATGTCATTGATAGGGGGAGTATGGAGATAGGGGGAGAAGAAGTCAACTGTTCCTGTGTTTATTTTTGTTCTTTAAAACTTTGATACTATGCTTTGTTTAAGTATTATTTCAGATGTTTCTTTTATGATTTTCTCTATGATTTGCATGTACCCATGTTGCTTTTGTAAGCTTTAAGGGTTGTTTTGTTTCATTGCATAGTTTTGTAGGCTTTTATGGTTTGTGCCATGTATTTGCAATTCTTTGCTTATGCAGCCTTTATGCTTGTGCTTTTGAAGTTTAATGTCATACATTTACTTCACTACATCACTCTTGTGCCCGTGTAGGATTGTTCCTAGATGCATATACATTCTATGCATTGGTTGAGTGATGAACACTCTTGTGCCCATATAGGATTGTTCCTAGATGCAAATACTTTAAGTATTTTGCATTGGTTGAGTGTTGGATTTGCAAATGGTACTCTTCATATGAGCTTATCATCTTGCATATCCGGATGGTCATTCCTTGTGTGAATGAGCATAGTAATTACTTCTGTATAGTGATTACTTGTTTGATCTTGCCATGATCTAGTGTTATCTATTTCATCTTGCTTGATCATGCTATTATTGCTCCATATGTTTTTCAAGTTTTCTGCATACAATGATAATACTTTGTTGTTGTGTTTCAGGAGTTACTTGTTCATATGTTTCAAGAGCTTATCAGAATCTAGAATTAGGTGTGAGTGAGTTTTGCCTGTGTTCCCAAACTCACGTTTAAGTCTAGAGTCTGTTTTAGGGTTTTGTCACGGAATAGCCAAAGGGGGAGATTGTAAAGTTGTGATTTACAACTATGTGTTTTGTTGGCTTTTATTCCGTGCCAAATTTGATTGTAATCAATATCAATTGTTTATACCCTGTATTTGTTGTGGGAATTGATGTAAGGGGTGTGTGATAGAGAGTGTGTGAAGACTCAAGCAAATTGGAAGCTGATGGAATCTCGCGGGTATGCCGCGACTAAGCTTCCCGCGAAGTGAGGCATGTGCCCTGCACATGCTGGAATGCGAAGAGTCAGTCCAGGTGGAGACAGCTGTCTCTCGCGAGTATCTCGCGGGTAAGGCCTTCCCGCGAGACACCCGCGAGACATGCTGTTCTGCCAGCCTGTACTGAATGACTCACACATTTTGCACCTATCCTATATAAACCCCTATTACCCACAAATGTTGAGGAATGCTTCAGAGAGAAAACCCTAGCCAAACCCATTTGCAATTAGAGATTGTCATCCCCACCTTTCTCTATACACTTGCTTGTGGTATCTCCTCAACCATTCCCTCTCTATTTTCCATACCATTGAGAGGTTGATAGCCCAAACACTTACCACACCCTTTGAGAGTGTTAAGTGACGTTTTGGTGCTGCTGGGAAGCATTGGAAGAAGCCTGGAATGGCAGATGCAACATGGAGCTTGTTGCGGGATCCGGAGAACTAAGACAAGACACGGTTCCGAGAAGCCTTGTTGGAGTAGGAGCTTGGAGGGCTTAGGTACATCGGGTAGATTAGGCTTGGAGGGTCTCTTGCTTACTCATGTATCCCAACTGATTGTCTAGTGGATCGATTTCCGCTTGGAGGGCGGCGGAGAGGTTTTTCGCCGAGTTCTTCGGTTTCCTCTTCGAGAACACGTCTCGGTGTTTTCTGTGTTTGCATCCTTCTTCCCTACTCTTGTTTTACTCCATTATACTGCTGTGTTGCTTAGTTTATGGATTAGAGTAGCTTACTTGTTCATCCGCTCGCTTTTACACTATTCCGCACTTGATATTAAAGTTGTGTAAAATCTATCGAGCCGTAATTTTTAATTAGGGGGTCTAAACAGCTCTTGTGTTTTCAACACGTATTCGAGCTTTCAAAATTGATTGTAGTTTAAGACTACAACCTTACTCTATTTCTTTTTATTGAAGGCAAATTTTGACAAATCCACCATTAAATTATATATTCTTCTTATATTCTCCATATTTGCAAAATTTCAAGAAAATTCAATATCAATAACTATGTTATCAATAAATTTTTTAAATTACAAGTTTTTGTAATTTAAAATTATACATAAAATATAAATTTATAAATCATATAGTAAATAATATTTGATTGACACAAAATTTGATATGTGTATTAAGAGCGTAAAGAACATGCAATTCAACGGATAGATTTTCAAAATATGTAGTAATATATATTTTATTGAGTGAGTTTATAGCCTTAAGTTACAACTAATTTTGTAGCTAAAATTTGTCCATTTAAATATACCTTCTTTATTATTTCTTTTTTTATTATTCTTATTCTCTCGTCTTTCTCTATCTTCTTCTCTATCTCTTTCGCTTCTCTCCACCCACACCTACTACATCTCTCTTCTCTGCCACCCACCCACTGCCACCAACCAACACCACCAGTTAAAAAAAAACATCAAACAAGAACTCACAACCCATTGCCAGCCACCGCCACCACCACTAGGAAAAAAAACCCATAAAACTTTAACCATAAAAAATAACCCACAACTTGCAACCCACTACTAGCCACCATTACCAGGAAAGAAAAAAACCGACAAACCCATTACAACCACACTCACAATCGGCCACAAAACCCACCACATAAAAAACACAATCCAATCACAACCAAAGCCAACAAAACCCATCACCGCCACACCCATAACCAGCCACAAAACCCATCACAACAACACCCATAACCGGCTACAAAACCCATCACCGCCACAAAAGAGAGAAAAAAAAATTGAAAGAAAGAAAAAATAAATAAAAGAAAGAGAGAGATATTTTTGGCCATATCTTAAGAAATTTTAAATTAAAAATTTAAAAAAAAAAAAAAAAAAGAAGAAGAAGAAGAAGAAGAAGAAAGGAAGAGAAGGTAGGTGAGAGATATTGTTAGGACATATGTGATTTGATGTTAGGAACATATGTCAATATTTTATGTAATTGGCTAATTCTTTGGCAAAACGCACTTTACTTGTAATTGGGTAGATCTAGAATGTGTTTAATGCTTTATGGAACAAGGTTTCAAGATTAAGTGTTAAATCCATGCAAGTCTATCCAAGAAATAAGTAAAAAAGTGCTGATTTTTAAAGCTCGATAGCTAGCTCGACAGCTAGCATCTATCATGGTTTAAAAAGCTGTTGAAGTCCAAAGCTCGACAGCTAGCTTGATAGATAGGGTATTTGTCGAGATTTATGAAATTCAATTTTTTAGAGTTGATTTCACTCCAACCCATGAGTGTGTGTTTAGGCTTTCTTTTCACACAACCTTAAACATATCTACGGATTATTTTAAGGGCTGTCAAAGGTAGCACAGTTGCACAAGTGTGAAGCAAAGTCTTGTTCATGCAAATTGTGACCGGAGATAGAATTTTCCCTAGTTCATCTTTCTCTTGAAGAAACTACTGTGTTTGTACACTTTAGGGTTTTGTGACCAAAGAGCTTCATGATCTTCATCGTGTGATGAACTGAAGAACTTTGTGGCCAACATCTTTCTCAAGTTGGTAATTAAGTCGCGTACTGGGATTCGCGCATCTATTGGTTAGTCATGTACTGGGAGCCGTGCATTGAAAAGGAGAGATTGTCACTACAAAACAAGTCCAATTGGGTATAGGGGTAAGGGTTCAACTGTAGATTGGTATAAGGTACTGGGATTCCTTTACTTGTAACCGTTTGATAATAGTGGATTCTCGGGAGTGGTGACCTTAAAATCACCCGATGGGGTTTTTGTCGTGTAGGTTTTCTCCATTCGTAAACAAATCACTATTTCAATTTATTTTCTATTGCATTTAGTTATTTGGTGATTTGTTTGTGCTGCTACTCATATTGCGTGCAAATTGAATTAACAAATTAACTTGGTTAAATCAATTGGTTAATTTATCACAAGAGGTCAATACATTCTTGGTCTATCAAATATGGAGAAGAAGCTTAGAGAAGAAAGAGAAAAAAGAGAGCAAATTTTAAGACGTGAATCGGCACTTGGGAGTTGTGCCAATTGGCACTTAGGAAGTGCTAATTGGCACTCCAAAAGTGTCGATTGGCCTTCTCGCATGCTGAGCCCCACTTCAAATTTTGGTTCAATTTGGATTCTATTTTAGGGATTTTCTGAGTTGAGAATTGCACTTGGACGTGTTTTTAACTCGTGTTCTAAAATTAATCCCTTTTATTTTGATAATCAGGTTTTTAAAACAATAATTATTAGATAGATAAATATTCTAAAAAAGACTTAATTATAAAAAATTCCCTTGTTATCTGATTATCCATTTTATTCCCATGCAAGCAGACTTATTTTTGACAAAAACCAACAACCAATTACAAAATTATTTAATTAATCTTAATTGTTTAACCAATCAGAATTAATTTCAATTAATCACATGTGATCAGCTTTACTCACGCATAATGCATGTAGACCGTGAAAACTTGATCTTGTGATATCTTTTAATCCAGAATCAGGCATACTCTCGTGACCGTTAGAATCTCAAGATCATTTTTATGATATGCAATTGATGATTTAATGCATGTAATGCAACTATGATTTTTGGGTATATGAAATGGTCATTTTAGCCATCTTCCAAGATTAAATTATGGGTGTAAAATCGAGTGTTTACAACAGGTAGATCCATTATCTCCGTACCTTTTTATTCTATGCATGGAGGTTCTTAGAGCTCTCATCTCAGGAAGTACGAAGCTAAACTTTGGGACCCTGTTAAATCTTCCCAAGGAGGGATTGCTTTCTCGCATCTTTTTTTCATGGATGATTTGGTGTTCTTTGCCAAAACTGACTAGAAAAATTGCCTTGCAGTTCGTGATACTCTTGATTCCTTCTGTGATATCTCTGATCAGAAAGTTAGCAATGAGAAGTATCGAGTTTTCTACTCTCCTAATGTCAATCCTCTAGAAAGAGAGAGATTTTGTGATATCCTGGGATTTCGTTCAACCCCTTCTTTGAGGAAATACCTTGGTTTCCCTATTAGACACACATCGATACCCAATGATTTCAACTTTGGGGAGAATTCAAAATAGCCTAGCTAGTTGGAAGGCTCACCTGCTATCTTTTGCTGGGAGAGATAGCAGGGAGATTGGTGCTCACACAATCTGTGACATCAATGATACCCAACTATGTTATGCGATGCTTGGCTCTACCTTCCAAAATCTTGAACAACATTAATCGATTGAGCCGCAATTTCTTATAGGGTCATTCAGACAACAAGAAGAAGCTTCATCTTGTGAATTCTACTTGTGGGGTATTAAGCAGCAAATAAACTTTGTTTGACATCACCACTATTTTTTTTTTTTTTTTTTTTAATTTGAAAGTAACTTTTCAATTTATTTGTTCATGTATAACTTTTTAATGCCTCACTTTTTCTGGGTATAATTATTTTTTAATAAACTTTCAACAAGTAAACAAATAAACTTTCAGTAAAAATCCGCATTTGAAGGCACTCTAATCACCACCAAAAGCACATTAAAGAAACAATAGAGGAATCCAATTTCTACAGGGAAGATTTCAGATTGTATGACACCAAATGCAGAACTTTTGATGCTTACTAGGGTTTATACCTACAAATCTGCGCTTAATATTTTAAGGGTAATTCCAAATTAGTATATTTTGGCCATTCTTCACTCTCGTCTTGTCTCCTTTATTTTCTTTCGTCCCAAACATACTAGAATCTATGATATTTGAAATGAATAATGCTTTACCCATAAATTGATAACATTCAGACTAACTGATTGCATTTGCATTATCCTAGTAGAAGATTTGTAAATACCAACTTTTAGCCATGACCACCATTACCAAAACAATGTAAATAGTTGAGTTGGACCCTAATCAAGTTGTGAATCACAGAAGTAGAGGCGATTTGAAAATGCAGTTTACATGGCTATGCATTGCAACCTGGCCACGGTATGCATAGAGGGTGATTACAAAACTTGTATTCAAGCCTTCTAGGGCTATCTTCATGTGTCATTGTTCCTTGGATAATTGTAAGCATTATAGCTGAGATCAAAATTTTAGTAAACCGTAATTATAAATAGACCTATCTCTTTTGATTGGGTCCCTAGAGTTACTAACAGGGCTGCCCATATATTGGCCCATTGGTCTTTGCTTAATATCATTTTTGGTTTCTTTGGCCTAAGCTCAGCTCCTCTGAATCTTTTGGATGTAATTTTGGAAGATGTTGGTGTTGTTTCTCAACTCTCTCCTCAATAAAATTTTTCCATTCAGCCAAAGAAAAAAAAAAAAAAGAAGAAGAAGAAGAAGAAGAAGAAGAAGATGCAAACTCAAAAAAGCCACCACTTGGAAACTCCAAATTAGTTTGATGATTGTGGCAACTAACTGGTTGGAGCATCATGCAAGAATCTTCTTTGAATTAAGACACAAAATTTGAAAGGGTGTCAAATACCATACCACAAAGAAGTGCTTTAATTTTCCCATCTCCAATTTTTAGATCTTTTAAGTGCAGTATTAAGATCTTCTTCAACACTAAGAACAATACTTCTTCTTGTCAGTAGCAGACCATAAAACTCTCCTAATTTTCTTCCAATATATTGCTGATCTTGCCTAGGATACATGGAATCGTTGCGGCAGAACACTTGTTACTAGCTGAATGAAACAGCCTTTTTTTAGTTGCAATAAACCAGCAAAAGAAAATTCTTCTTGTTACTCCAAGAGAGTGAAGAAGTATAATGGGTAGTGAGAAATTGAATGATGTATCAATGAGTCATAATTAATCTCATTTTTTTAGAAAACATTCCAAGGGAATTGCAATCACAGTATTACTAACAATTAAGACTTGACCAGGACTTAGCTAGAGGAATCACATTCCAAGGGTGTGTTTGGTTGGGGTGAAAACAGGAATGATGGAAAATAGGGTGGAAAATGTTGTTTTTCACTGTTTAGTTGGGAAAGGAAAATAGAAGAGATAGAAAACATGGGAGAAAATTCCCCCCCCCCCCCCCCCCCCGGGCCTACTTTTTTTATCCTCCCAAATTAGGAGGAAAATATGTAGAGAAAAGTGCTGTGAAAGCACTTTTACACAAATACCCCGTTTCTCTCTCCTTTCACAGCTACAAACACAACAATCTTTCTCTCAAACATCTCTAAACTTAAGCATAATCAGATTATCAGAATACAAACTGAAAAACACAATTTAAAATTAATCAAATCATAACAATAAAAGCAAAAAAAGAAGAAGATAGAAGACAGAAGCCATCTGACCCGTCTAGACTACGTTGAAGACGAAGATGAGCGGTGGCTCCAGGCTAGGCCAATTGCTTTGGGACGAAGATGACCCACTTGGACTGCGTTGGGGATGAATGTTCTGGAATCAAGTAAAAAAAAAAAAACAAAAAGAGAGCTGGAGAAAAAAAAAAAAAGAGAATGAGAGCTGCTGCTAGAATGTTCCTGAACGAGGGAAAAAAAAAGAAAATAAAAGAAGGGGGGATAGAGATAGGACAATGTGTGTGGAGGAGAAAAACAAGAAAAAAAAAAGAAAAAAAGAAAAACGTATGGATGAAATGAAATGAGAGAAAGGAGAAATAATAAAGAATAAAAAAAAATCCTAATTGAGAAATGTTACCACAATATTTTCACAATAAATTTTAATAAAAATAATAAAAATTTATATGTATGATGTGGTAAATTTTATATTATTTAATGAGTACAAATAAATCTATTTCTTACCTATTATGTAACAAGGGTATAATAGTCAATTTATATAAACTACATTTTCTATTCTCTCACTTTTCTTTTCAACCAAACAAAAGAGTTTTCCACCCTCCCACTTTTCCATTCCTCCAAGGAAAACTAAATATTTTCTATCCTCCCACTTTTCCATCCTTCCACTAATTTTCCAACCTCCTACTTTTCCACTCTTCCAACCAAACCAACCCTTAAGCATTGGGGACATTGATATAGAAAACATGGTGAGCATGTTACACCTTTTATTTGATAGTCACTTTTTATCTTGCAAAAAAAAAAAAAAAAAAAAAGAAGTAAATAAGCTCATAGTACATCAGTTGGTGGTAAACACTAGTTAATAGGTCTTTTTAAAAAATAAAAATAAAAATAATGAACAAAAAAGATTGGAGGAGCACCCACTAAGACTGAATTTTATAATACAATTGATTCTTTGTTTTTATTTGCTTTTGCTATTTTCTAAATGAAGGGGAAAACCTTTTGAAGTCTCCTTAATGAGTGCACAAGGACACCCATAAACATAAATCCATCTCAATTTAAGATCACACCATTTTATGACCATCCAAATAACAACATACAACGTAGGAATCAATAAATTAGGGAAAAGGATTTTCATTTCTCTTTGACTTTTTTTTTTTTTTTTTCCAAAAATTTTTATATTATAAAAGTCATATTTTGGTGACTATTTTTATAATTTAAACTTATCATCTTAACAAGTAACAAAAAAAAAAAAATTTGTGTTTCTAGTGTTTCTTTACTAGCATAAGAATAAGGATAATAGCTAAAGGAAAATGTTTCTCTTTAAAATGCTTCTCCATCAATCTTTTCTCAGGAGTGCAAGTTTCAAGCCAAGGGGTTTAGGAGGTCAAGTTCTCTTTGGAAGTCGGGTCTTCTAGAGAGACAGAGCTATGGCCCCTGTCTCTCTGTCTCTCTGGAAGCCGAGTCTTCCATGGGACAGTAGAAGTGTTTGTCCCTTCTTTCTGAAGGAGAGTTTGTTTTGTTGTTTCTGTCTAAAGAGTGCGTTAGGTTTTCTGCTTCTCTTTTTCTTCTCCTTTTCCCTTAGGGTAACATTGTTGTCCATAGAGCTAATGGTCTTTCCTTTGTGGGGGATGGGGAAAAAGTTTATGATAGGTCTTACACTAGGGATTTTTTCACTTCTCCCCTTCTTTCCCTTGGCCCTTCACACTATGTACGATCTTGTTATTTTTTGCCACCCTAAGGAGGTGGAGGACAGCGGTGACAGTGAATCTCAGATAGGGGTCATTCCAAATATGGAAATCGATTTTGGTGGGGAAGACAATACTACATACATTACAAATGTTACTCATGGTGAAGATACAGCTAATCCGTCGCAAGTGTTGAAATACAACAATGATACGGAATCATTGGCACAGCTGGAGGGTATTAATTCTGAATTATTGTTGCCAAATTTGGACAGCATGAAACACGACATTAAAGAGCCCAAGGTGATAAGGTCTGGTAGTGATAAGGGGAGTTTGGAGGAATTTAATGTGGAATCAAATACTGGGTTTCCTGGAATTAAGTAGTCATCCGTTAAGCTAGCCACCTTTCAATGCAAAGTAATTTCAACGGCTGAGATTGAAGAGCAGCCAACCAATGTCAGAATGTGGACAATCTGGCATCGCAGGAACGCTCTTCGGATCAGTGACAAACCATTCTTAATCCTACGGGTTCTGCAAGATGCTCGATCTGCACAAGCATCTTATGTACGTTCAATTCCTCCAAAACCTCTAGACCGTGGCAGCTTTGCTCATCAACACACGGGGTGGATTGCATCCATGGCAGATAGTATTTCTCTGCCCTTTTCTGTTGAATTTACGGTCATGGTTTGGACAATCTGGACACACCGAAATCGAGTTCGAACACACCAACCTTGCTGCAGTCCCAATCAACTTGCACACATGGCCAAGGAACTCTTATCTAAATTCCTGGCGGTACAACCACCTTCCCAGTAGCAGTCCACCCCGACCTGTGCTCGTTGGAGAGCCCCTGTCTTGGACATGGCGAAGGTTAACTTTGATGGTGCTATTTTCAATAGGGAGCAAAAATCAGGGATTGGAGTTGTTTTGGCTAGATGTTTTAGTAAATTACACTACTTTTATGTTAAGAGAGAGGGTAATATTGTTGCTTATGTTTTAGCTCGTTTTGCTTTAAATGTTTTAGATTATAGTGTGTGGATGGAGGATGTTCTACCACAGTTTCATTCTTGTGTTGTTAGCAAACTTTGATGGTATTCATTGAATAAAAGGCACTACGTTGATTCTCAAAAAAAAAATGCTTCTCCTCTCCATTAATGCAATTAATAAGGCTAAATAGCTTGCCGATTAGCTATTATATATGTAGAACTTGGACGTACTAGGTTATATTGTGTATTGAGAATCTTTGCTAAGAAAGTAGCTGAGTTCTGAAAATCAATTCTTAATTTAGGTGAGCCTCATGGGATTATTTGAATTGCAGTGGCAAATCAAATACTTGAACTTCATGGCAGGGCGTAGTATTCTCCACGGCAGGGAGGTCCTTAAAAAAGGGGCACGTTGGAGAGTAGGGTGGGGTGATAAAATTAAAATCTGGGATACTCCTTGGCTGCCTTCTTTCAACCACCCAAGAATTTTGTCACCCATTCTTGAAGGCATGCAGGAAGCTACTGTGGACACACTTATTGACCAGCAAACTAGATCATGGGATATAGACATTCTTCAAGGCTTTTTTGCACCGTTGGAGGTAGACCTTATTCTCAAGATTCCTCTTAGCTCTAACTATGTCGAGGATAAGCTTGTTTGGCCTCACACGGCTAATGGAGTTTATTCGGTTAAATCCGGATATAACTTCCTAGCTAAAGAGAAATCATCACCCCCGCTGGCTCTCTCTCAGCAAGATGATGGTCAAAGTATATGGAAGAAGTTATGGAGTCTTTCAGTGCCAAATAAGATCAAAAACTTCCTGTGGAGAGCAAGTAGAGAAGCTATTCCTGTCAAGAAGAAACTGGTGGCTCGTAAGGTTATTGCAGAGGATATTTGTGATCATTGTCACGTGGCCCCTGAAGATGTCCATCATGCATTGTGGGACTGTCAAGAACTATCTGCTGTATGGGAGACAAGCTCGTTGTGGCTGTTTAGAAGAACAAAGAAATTTTCGAATTTCTTTGAGCTGGTAAGTCACGTGTTGGAGGAGAATGTCAACCCGGATCTCTTTGCTACATTGGTATGGACTATTTGGACCCGTCGAAATACACTTCGGACCAGTACCAAGCCCTTCCCACTCTCTCAAGTGGTCCCTTCTGCCTCACAGTCCCTTCAGACTTTCAAAGAGGCTCTACCGATCCCAAGAACGCAGCCAAGTAGCTTGCCAAAACCGCAGGTCAGATGGACACCTCCACCGCCGACAAGCTTCAAGATCAATTTCGACGGTGCCGTTTTTCGGGAGACAAACGAAGCTGGTCTGGGCGTTGTTGTACGTGACCACCAGGGAAGGGTGATGGTCTCCATGTTTGAAAAAATCAGGCTACCATCTTCCTCCGATGAAGTAGAAGCACTGGCAGCGGCTAGAGCCATCTCTTTCGCTCAAGAACTCCATCTATCCTCTGTTATAGTCGAGGGAGATTCGGAGTTGATTATTTCAGCCTTACGAAGTGAGGAGGAGTCCTTCACTTCCTTCGGCCATTTGATTTCCTCAGCTAAGCAAATTTTTGAAGCCTTTTCTTGTATTTCCTTTTCGCACATCCGTAGATCGGGTAACTCTCTTGCTCATAACTTAGCTCAATACGCTAAACACATTGATGCTTTCATTGTGTGGATGGAGGATGTTCCACCACAACTTCAGCATGCTCTTGTAACCGACTTTGGATGATTTAATAAAGTTTCTTGGTCTTGATTCTCAAAAAAAAATACTTGAACTTCCAAAATTGATTCTCAAAAAAAAAAAAAAAAAAAAAAAAAAAAAGAACTTCCAAAATTAGTGGTGACCATAAAGTGCTATTGCCTCCTCAATAATTTGTAAACAAAAATAAAAATTTGGAAATGTATAGATCAGCCACGGTTTTCTTGGCATACATGGTGCATGATGTACAAATCAAAATTTCTCAGAATCTGTACAAAATATAACATGCTTATTTATTTATCTTGCCTAATGCATAATAAATATTTTATAGTTTTTTTTTTTTTTTTGATAGGATCTAATGCATAATATTTGTTTTTGATTTGCTAATGCAAATGTAGACCTCAGAATAAAAATTCTCATAAAATTCCTTACTTTCCACTTCAGATATTTGCATCAGTGATATATCCCTTTGCAATGGACAATACCCTCTTCCTCTGTACTTTCAATAGGAAATATAAAACAAAAATTCTAGTACCACAAAAAATACACAACTTTTGCTGTAATTCTTTATGTGGTTGATTGTGATTAGTGAAAAAAAAAAAAAGATGGATGCACGTGAAAGTGACAAGAAGCCAGTCACAATTTTGTCCTTTCTCCCTGCAACCAATTTGAATTTGATAAAAACCAGAACTCCCAAATAACAATTAAAGTTTCTGATAAATTTTCAGATAAAATTATTATTGAAAAACATGCAGTCTTGAGTAGAATTACAGAACTCAAAAAAAAATAATTAAACGGATATAGATAAGCACTATGCTTATCTGATCCAATTCCAACACTAACACACTCAAAAAACTTCCTAATGATAAGGATAACCATAAGTTAACCCCTTATTCAAAACAGTAACAACTAAAAACAAAAGAAAATTAACAGATAACAAAGGCTAAAGTGATCAGCAGAACTATTGCATCTGTCACCACTTAGTGGACCTTAAAGAGCATACAGTTTGTATGGCCGTGAACACAAGAAGGATAATAGCAGCACAAGTAGAAGCAGCTATCCAAGGAGTGCTAAAATATTGACGCCACAACGTTGACGTTGCTTTCCATTTATGCCAAGGTTCCGTATAGAATGCGTTCAAATCTTCACATATTTTCAAGTAATCAGAGTTCATATAATCCCATAAGATAGTGTTGTTAAGATTGTTGACAGTTGATGCTGCTGCGTTGTTGTCGCCAAGGTAATTAACGAGGATTCCCTTATCACAAAGTAAATCAACATCTTTGGAAGTATTGATAAGGATATCCAAGATGATAAAGAAATCCGTAACATATGCGTCCCCTACATAATGGGATTGCTCTAATGCAATAATGTTTCGAATAAGACGTATTTTCTCATTATTTAACTCAATGCATGGGATTTCCAACACTCCATTCTTTAAATCGAACCTTACGTCAAGAAAGTGTCTACAGTGTCCACCATATTCTTCCGGCGCCACCTTAAACTTAACCCCTGCCTCATGCAGCTGGGTTGCAGAGTATAACAGTTTAGCCCCTCCAGGTCCTCTGTATTGTTGTCTTCCACATACAAAAAAGAATCTAACCAGATCTGTTTAGTGTTCCATTTGCATATCAAAACTCCAAGGGGGCATCATTTGAACGCGGTAACATGCAAAGAAATAAAAAGCAAGTTTCGTTAAAGAAAGGGGTTCTGAGTCTTTTGACCCTAATTCAGCTGGAAAGTTTGCTTGCTTGAACAGCATCTCTAAAACAAAAAAAGGAAGCTGATTTTCAAGTAATACCAAGTCAAATCGCAAAATTGGATGCATCCATTCCGGTATTCTGATTGCAGGATCGTCCCCTTCCCAAAGTAGGTAAGATTGTATCAAAAACTCAAGAATGAACATCCCATCCACCAGGATCATTTTCACAAAATCATCATTGCTTATGCTGGACACAACAGTCTCTGCGTAGCAAGAGCGAATTTCTTCTTCCTTATCTCTTATTGTGTGTACTAAATTCTGTAAGTTTATATTAGCCCGTTGAATGAAATACTCACAAAACCGTACTTTACACTTTTTCATGGTTTGTAATTTTGGATTGGAGCGGTGAATAGGGCCAATTGAAATAAGCAGAGGAGTGAAGGCTTGCTCATCCAGTTTGCGAAGGTGATCTGGAACATTGATCAAACCCCCAATTGAGAATTGGGGCTTCGATCTTTCAAACATTGTTGTGATGTCAAGTGCCAAATCTCCACTTCCCTTTGCAGTTGAAGAGCTTCCTATCTATCAAGATAAAAGCCACTAGGATTAAAAACACACCCTGTGTAAAGTACAACACGCTATAATTTGACTTCAAAGTTCATTCTATGCCACTATCTTCTAATATGTTAAAATGCATGCACTGGTGTTACAAGAATAATGATCATTTTATATTTAATCGTTTATAAAATTTTAATTTAATCACCCTCTTTCATTGTCCTGTAAAGCTGATCACATAAAAGATTTGCAAATATTTTAACTGGATGACAATAGTAATTTTGAATGAAGAATTTTAAAATGATTTCTTTTGAAACAATAATTAATTGAACAAATAATTTTGGCACTAATTAAATCATTTAATTTCATTGTTTTTTTTTTAAATAAATGATTTCATTGTTAGTTTAATAGAGACAGAGTAATTAAATAGCCAGATTGAATTGTTTCATTATAGTAGGTAAAAGAAAGTACTTTTTGATATATTTATATACATACTTTCTACTTCCTATTACAATTTTTGTTATTGTGATACTATGAAATTTTTTAATGTTTTATCAAAATTTCTTCATTTTGGAAATACATTGAAAAGGCACAATTTTTATTTTTCTTTTAATGGGAATATGGTATTGTTCAATAAATTTCCCATTGAAGTTAGTCTTTGTACTTTTGAGTTAAATTCTAGAAATCTCAAAGAATTTTGAAATTAGAAGTAACTTTAATTAGGTTGAAAGTAGTTTTAACATATGAGAAAAGTTATCAAATGCCCTAAGGGCTTGGTATAGGCTATATTTTTAAAAAATATTTATGCAAAAAGAAAAAAAATAACTAATATTTTTGACAACTTTTTATATGGGTGTTAATTGGACCCTTAACATATAAGCAAATTAGAAGTATTAAAAATTATACAGATACTTGATATAAGATTTGAGTAAATTGACAATATAATTTAAGAAAAGCATAAAATTAACGTGGATTAACTTATTTGTTGAACTTTCACTTTAATTATGTATAGCTTAATAATATTCCACATTCGACAATTGATTATCACAAGCAACTTAAAATTCATTAAAAAAAACCGTAAAATATAATAGTAAGGAAGTCGATTTCATACCGGAACCGTTTCGGATTTACCACTATATATATTTATATATATATATATATATATATAGTTTAATAATTAAAATTTTACTAAAATAAAATGTAAATAGTTTTTGATATGTGTGTGTGTGTGTGTGTGTACAAACACACTAGTGTGGGTGGCACGTGTAAGACACGTGCTACCTCTTGAGTAAGAAAATTAAGACAATTTTTATTTGAAGAAGTATGAAATTATGTACATAAAAAATGTATGTTATACAAAGTTAATCTCATTTGTATAAGAATTTTGATACCTATTTGCTAAAGGCAATATCTACTCATTAAAAACTTTTAAGAATGATAACGAATATCATCTTTCAACAATAAGAAACTGAGTTTTGCTAAAACTTTGTCACAATATTTAAATTTTCGTAATGAATGATGTTATATGCTACAATTGAAACTCTTCATCAAATACCTTCAACCATACACAATGAAATTTTTTTCGTTCATACGTTCTTCTTTATCATTTTACATGAGTCTAGGTGCAATCTTTAACTTAATTAGTTTTTATGAACACCCACTTTAGGCAAGAAAAAAATATATAACAAAACGCATGTGTCATCAAATTTTTCATTAGATAAATTATAAGTTTTTAAGATTTAAACCGAGAAAATTAATGTTCTCTAGGTAACAAATAAAACACCTTATATTACCATTCAAACTTTTTAAGCATTACTACCATCTAAAACTCAAAATACGTGAATAAAATTTTTGGAAAGTTAAAATTTAATGGGAGTATTTTAGCCACTACACATTGCAATATTTTAAGAATCATAATTTTTCATTAGAGCTTAATTGAGAGAATAAAAATATAACATATTTGCTCTATTCCAAAATATTAAGGGGGAAATTGCTTGATTTTAAAGTTTAAAGAGAAATTGTGAACTACCCAAAACATAAAGGATGAAAATTATTTTAATCCTAAGTTTTTTTTTTTTAAATTTTTTTAAATTTTTTTATGTGTAAAACTATGTGTTTTTACTTAAAATGGTGCATAAAGAAAAAAAAAAAAAACAAAAAACAAAAAACAAAAATTCAACCCAAGAAAACCGTATGTGAAACTGTGAATTTGGCTCAACAAAAATTGACTAATAAAAAAGAAAATTCTAGAAACATAAAGAATGACACAACATTTTCATAATACTTTTACAACTTTATTATATTTTACTTTGATTTGTAAAGAATTGACATTTCAGCAATTGTGAAAATATGGTGACGACAACAATATATCTTAATATTTTCACAAGAGAAATGCTATGTTCACAACATTTTTATTACAAATCATAAGTAGTAAGTTGTTACAGGTTATTATTAGTGGGTAAAAAAGTAATTTCATTGATAAATTTAAATTAGAATAATAATTTACTACCTAAGATTTGTTATGAAAATGTTGTGGATGTAACACTTTTTTCTTTCTTTACAATACCTTTATTTTTGGCTGTGATTGGTTCTAGTATGATATTTTATTATTTTATAAAAATTAACATCTCAAGTTCTCAACACTTATGAAAATATTGGGAAAACTTGTAATAATATTTTATTATTATTATATATGCAAGTTCAGCGTAACGGTGGATATTGAACAAACCGAAATACTGTAGCGCAGTGGATCTAATGGTGGGGTAAATATAAAAGAAAAACAGAAGAAGAAAGAGACATGTTGGAAGGTGCTATTTACAAACACCAATCCATCCTTATTTACAAAAATACCAATTTGGTTTTACTTTTTTTGGCTAAACAACTTGTCTTTACCCTTTTAAAACCAATTACATTATAATCATATTTTAAAAATAATTATAAAAAAAATGACAGAAAATTCATCAGATAATTGTTGTATGGAAACAGCTTATGAAGATTTCAGTATAAAAAAGAGATGATTTTCGGCAAGATAAATAACGAGAAATTAAATAAATAGGTAGATAGACATGGAACTTAAATAAGGAGGAAATATTATATTATTAAAGCATACCTCAGTTGACATATTGTTTGTGTAGCACTACTGCACTAGCAGCCAAGGGAGTACCGGACCGAGATACGATCTGTGGGAAAAGAAACAAAAGAAAAAGACGAGAGAGGGCTTTTGAGATTGTGAGATACTATAAAGTATAAAGACCACTGCAACTATTACGTCACCTTTCGTCACATTTCTCCGTGACCTTTCGTCACATCTTCTCCGTGACCTTTGTATCAACTTCACCCAGCCACTCTGAACTCTGAAGGTTAGGCATCGCTGATATGGTCCACTTCTAGATCTTGCTAATAACAAGATAAAGGTTAGGTATAGTTTTTTGTTGAAATTTTTTACTGAAAGTATTCTAAAGTATACTTGTAATTTGAAAAAGTTAAGAAAAAAAAAAGGTTTTAAAACGCTGTATATAAAAATTAAAAGTTAAAAACTGAGCTTATAAGCTAATGTATTGTTTACAGTTAACATTGTCCCCCTCTTTTTAATTTTAATTTCTAATAATTTGATAATTTGGAGTATTTAAATTTTGAATATATCAATTAAAAGTAGTAAGAAGTGTTTACTAATTAAGTTACACAATTCTTAATTTAATTTGAAAAAAAATAGTCATGTATTGATGATATGATTGAAAAATAGATACTTTAAAAATAAAATTAAATTGCAAACCTTTAAACTTAATGTTAGGACATATGTGATTCATTTGTTAGGAACATATGTCACTACTTTATGTAATTAGCTACTCCTTTGACAAAACGCACTTTACTTGTATTTGGGTAGATCTAGGATGTGTTTAATACTTCATGAAATTTTGTTTCAAGATCAAGTGTTGAAGCCATGCAAGTCTGTCTAAGTTTCAAGCTGAAAAGTGCCTGTCATTAAAGCTTGACAGTAGCTCGACAGCTAGGCATCTGTCGAGGTTTATGAAAAACAGAATTTCAGATCTGTTTTGACTCTAATCCGTGATTATGTGTTTGGACTTTCTTTTCTCACAACTCTAGACATATAAAAAGATTATTTTAAAGGGTCGTCAAAGGGGACACAAGTTGCACAAGTATTGAGCAAAGTTTGTTTAAGCAAATTGTGACCGAAGACAGAGTTTTGCCCTAGTTCATCGTTCTTGTAGAAGTTGTTGTGTTTGTACACCGTAGAGTTTTGTAACCAAGCATCTTCTTGATTTTCATCATGGATTAATTGAAGAACTTTGCAGCCAACAACCTTCTCTAGTTGGTGATTGAAGTCGCGTATTGGGATCCGCGCAATTGGTTAGTCACGTACCGGGAGTCATGCATTAAAAGGAGAAATTGTCACTACAGAACAAGTCCAATTGGATATTAGGACAAGGGTTTAACTGTAGGTTGGTATAAGGTACTGAGATTCCTTTACTTGTAATCGCTTGTTGTGATAATAGTGGAATTTCGGGAGTGGTGACCTTAAAATCTCCCAGTGGGGTTTTTGCCATGTAGGTTTTCCCCATTCGTAAACAAATTACCTGTCAATTTATTTTCCGCTGCATACTTAGTTTAATTGGTGATTTGTTTGTGCTACCACGCATTTGTATGTTAATTTGATTAATGAATTAAACTTGGCTAATTAATCAATTAATTCATCACAAGGGGTCAATACATTTTTGGCCTATCAAATGGTATCAGAGCAGACACACTCTGATTAGGGTTAATCTTTGCTGTGTTGATCCATTGACCCCTGTTGTCATGACTATAACCGGCTTGAAGAGATCTTTGTTTTCAAATACATTTTGTTTTTCTAATCTCTATTTATTTGAGTGTTTCAGAAAATACAAGTCTAAAAGTTATTTGAATTCTCTTATGTTGACTATTGGAAAAGATCTCAGTTTAACTAAAAAGAAACTAGACTGTCTTAGAATGAAAATGTGCAAAGGAGTTCGTCTGAGAAGAGTAAAAATTAAAGGCTTAGCTTGTAAAAGGCAGATGCAAGAAAGCACCATTCCCACTGATCTGTCATCTAAGCACGAAGTGTATTTTATGATGAAGTCTGCATTTAAAGTTATGGACACGTGTTTGTGGTACCTTGACAACGGTTGCTCAAGACACATGACTGGAGACCGATCTCTCTTCAAGTTCTTCGAGTCCAAGAAAGGTGGCAATGTCACTTTTAGTAATGGGAGCAAATCACAGATTAAAGGGAAGGGAATCATCTCTCTACCTTGACTACCTGACATTGCAAATGTTCTATATGTAGAAGGTCTAAGGGTGAATCTGTTGAGTATAAGTCAAATATGTGATCAAGACTTTATGGTACTTTTCTCAAATGGAAAGTGTCATATCATGGATGAGTCTAGAAAGAAACTCATAAGTGGTGTTCGTACTTTAGACAACTGTTATGGATTGGTTCTTAATGCTAATATTGTATGCAATAGTATTCGTTTGCCAAAAGAAGATTTATGGCATCAACGAATGGGATATGCTAGTTACAAACATCTTTCCACTGTATCTAAGCATGAATCAGTCTTGGAGATACCAAAGCTTAGTAGGATGAACAATGTGGTGTATGGACCATGTCAGCTTGAGAAATAGATGAAAGCTAAGCATTCAGACACTTAGATATCAGCTACATCTAGGCCATTGGAGCTTCTACATTTGGATCTTATGGGTCCAACTAGAACCGAGTCTCTTGGTGGTAAGAGATATATCATGGTTGTGGTAGACGATTTCACTAGGTACATTTGGGTCATTCTCCTACGATCCAAGTTTGATGCTCCTGAGAACATTGAAGTTTTGTGCACAGGACTGCAGAATGAAAAGAGCCTAAAGATTGATTGAATTCGAAGTGACCACGGTAAAGAATTTGAGAACTCATATATGGAGTCCTTTTGCACAAAATCAGGTATATCTCAAGAATTCTCTGCTCCTATTACTCCTTAGCAGAATGGTGTAGTAGAAAGAAAGAACAGGGTTATTCAAGAGATGGCCAGAGTCATGTTACATAACAAAGATGTGACTAGAAATTTGTGGGGAGAAGTTGTTAACACTGCATGTCATACGGTTAATAGGGTGTACTTCAGACCCGTACCAAAAAGACTCCTTATGAGTTATGGAAATGAAGGAAGCCGAATGTGAAGTATTTCAGAATCTTTGGAAGTTCTTGTTTCATCCTCAAGGATAGAGAGAATGTGGGAAAGTTTGACTCCCAGAGCAATGAAGGTATATTTCTGGGTTACTCCTCCACAAGCAAGGCTTATCGGGTGTACAACAAAAGAACTATAAAGGTAATGGAGATAGTGAATGTTGTTATTGATGAGTCTTCAGATTCCAATTCTGAGAAAGGCATTGAAGAACTCCCTAAAGAAATTCTTCCTCCTGAGCTTAAGGAAGTTCAAGAAATTGTTGAACAAGAACCTACATCTCCAAGTACTCCTGGTACTCCCAGTGCTGTGGAAGACTCTACAGATATACCCATTTCACCATATTCTAAATCACATGAAGAGAAAGGACCTTCCTCCATGAATAAATTAAATCATCCTCCAAAAGTTATTGTGGGAAACATGAATGAACTCACATTAAATGTTATTTAATTGATATTAAATATTTTAAAAAATAACTTGAATCGCCTTAGGCCTCAATCTAGATTAAGCCGCCTTAGTTTTATGTCATGTTACCCACCTCGTCTTTCTCTTGTAAGCCATGCTAGCTACATCTATCTAGGGTTGTTCAATTTGAACCAAATTGCTCAACCTAAGCCCATTCGATCCTAAATTCAACCGATTGTAATAGATCTAGTGCAAAATGTTGAGACCTAATGACATTGGATAAAAAAAAAATCATACATTAAAAGATAACAGCAAAAGTAACCTTGAATAAACATTTTTTTTTATCCAATACTGTTTGTCTTTGAATACATTAGATATCAATGTGAATGATCCTAGATTTGTCTTTGAACATATTAAATATCAATGTGAATTCTCTTAAACGTGGCTTTGAACTTTGAAGAAGTCTATCCCTACAGGAGGACGCAAGGCAATAAGAAAAACTGTTGGGTTTTTAGACCCCTTAAAACAACAATTGGATTAACCTAGTTTATTAGCCAAGTGATTAACTTAGTCAAATTATGCAGTTCTAGGTTAAAACAATCAAACAATCATATCAAGAATAAAGCAGCGGAAATATAAATAACACAGTGATATGATCACCCAGGAAAACCAAACCGGTAAAAAACCTGGGGAGGATTTAACCTAGCTATCCTCAAGGTAAACTGAATCCACTATAAGAAAGAATTGAAGTTCTTACAAAAGGACTTACAAGCTCCCCGCTTGACTTCCTAATGCTACCCACCAGTAGAACTTACTGACACGACCACGTGCAAGCTCCGAATCCACGGACTCCTTCTTTCTTTGGATTCTCCAATCAGCTACAAGCACCCACGCTTGTTATTCTTTAAGCTCCAATGGCAGCAACTGAGTTGATCATCAAAGTGTTGATATTATCTCTACCTTGAAAACCCTAAGCTTTGTGTAAAGGAAAGCTCCTCTAGATCTCACAAGAGATTTACACAAAACAGAAAAGTATGAGCAACAATACAACAGGAGCAACTCTCAAAACGTGGCTAGGGTTTTGCCTTATATACCTAGGGCAAAAACATAAAACCCTAAACGTTTAAAGAGGTAGGGCTGAGTTGGAAATTCTGCAGAAAATGCAATCTGGCCGACTTTCGATCGATCGAGTCTATCCTTCGATCAATCGAGCCAGGCCAAAATGCACTAATACATCTGCAGCCTCTCGATTCCAACTTTACAATAATTACACAACTTTGAGCAAGCCTAAACTAGACTAAACACATTGTTTTGATCATGGTTTGCCAACATTACACATTAGAGTTCTAAATACATCAAATCCCAAGTCTTTAGAACCTAACAAACTCTCCCTTTGGCAATCTGTGACAAAACATAAACTGAAAGCTCAAAGTTTACAAATAAAAGTCCTTTACAAAACATAATGCTCATAAATACAAACTCAATCTAACTACTATCCATCAGTTGCAAGTGTAGACAGCAGCTCAATTGAATCAACCTGTATATTCCTGAAACACTCAACAAACACATAAATGCATGTGTGATAGAAAAACAGTAAATTAATAAGTATGTAAACTAACTCTCCCCCTAAGTTAGATACAATAAAAATAAAACATTCTTGTAAGTTCACACAGCATAAAATAAAGACATATATTAATGAAGAACTCATAAATATAAATCAATAAGCAGTGAACACAAGAAACATGAATCATATCAAGAGTCATATATATCAAAAAATGTATCTCCCATATCATGAATAGCCCAAAAATGATATCAAAGGAAAATATACACGGTGAAGCACCTAGATACAATCTAATATCTCCACTAGCTCCTCAAAACAAAAGAAAAACTCCCCCTAACTGCAAAATCTCCTCTACAAGCTACAAATCTACTCTCCCTTTTTGTGACGGAATGCCAAAGGTCAATCACATGCCATCATCAAAAGGAGGCGGTGAGGGTGAACGAAGATGCGCCAAGTCAGCTTTCAAAGCACGTATCTCATCAAGCAAGTCCACCAAAATCTGACCATGAGCCGCCTAAACAGTCATGACCGACTTCAAAGTACGACGGACATTGAAATCATCCGAAGGAGGTGGAGGAACAGCAGCAGCAGCAGCATCAGCATCAGGATTAGGAACATCCTCACCAGTAGGACTTGTAGAAGAAGAAGGAGGAGGGGCAGTACTAGAACGCTCAGACCTAGGGTGTTTAGAGCCAGCTTTAAGGTGAGCGGCCCTCTGTCTAAGAAACAGCGCACCTATGGAAGCTATAATATGGACGGGCTCAGAGGAAGGGAAATCATCTAAACCAAGATATAACAAAATCCTATGAATAAAAATAGGATGGACCAAAGCATGAGCAGACGATGAACTCCTATAAACCTCGTTCAAAGAACGAAGAAACAAGTGGGGAAAACTAATAGGAGCATCAGTAATAAGAGCGTACAAAAATACACACCACTCGAGAGGAATGGTGTGTAGATGAGAGATAGGCCAAAGAGAGTGACATGCTATCCTAAGAAAAAGATACGTAGTCTCAGGAAGCTCAGAAGAAGTGATCCGAGGATCAGTACCCCACTGGATAGAAGACCCAGTGATGTATGACATGACATCGTCCAAGAGAGGAGACTCGTCATTCGGGTAAACAGGGTGCTGGACCAAAGGTACCCCTAGAGCATCAGCCACTACAGTAGGAGTAATGGTGTACTCTACGCCTCGTATCCAACTCTTAACAAGAGTGTTGGAATCATAGACGCGGATAGAGATTTTCGAAAAGAACTCTCTAATCAAGGTAGCCGGTGGAGGAGGATCAGAAATATCCAACAAAGGTAACCAGCCCCGACGCTGAAAGTTTGCCCTAATGGCAGGATCTAACTCATCAACACTACAGAATGCTCAGCCTAAATTTTTCTCTTAAGGTTCAACTTATCAAAAATCTCTTGGTTTTTCTCACTGGGAAACTTCTCACGGTCAAAAGAAGGTGGGGAGGAGTAGGTGAGGGAACAGACCTACGAGCTCTAGTCTTCCTAGGCATGATGCTAAGGAAAGGGCAGATACACATAGAAAAACCAAAAAGAACAAAACAAAAACAAAAAAACCAAAGGCAGACTGCAAGTTAGCACAACTAAAAATATAGAATGAAAATCTATATGATGCATGAACAATTACAATGTCATGATGCATGTACTAATGCAGTGAGAACAAAATTCAATTTAAGTTCAAATTAACAAAATTGGCTTGAGCATGGAGTTTCTAACAAAAAACCAAAAATTTGAACACCACTTGTTGAATTTTTTTTAAACAAATTGATGAATTGAGCATCACATAACACAACACATAGAGTATAATGCTTAATGACATCAAAACAACAAGCCATTTCATCAATTTACTCTAATTGAACAAAATCCCCAAATCGGATTCAATACAAGCCCTAGAATTTTTAATTTTTCACAAAACCTCAAATTGATCAAATTAACCATCATAGATCATGAATATAACAATATATCAACAAAACCCATTGATCAATTTCATAAAATAAGGCTTGAATCATCAAAAACCCCAAAAAGAATAGTTTGAAAATTTTAATGAATAATGCATGAAATCATGAAAATAAATTCAAAAGGAAGGGAAAAATAGTCTTACCGGCCTTAGATGACGAAAACCTTGCAAAAGAATTGGAGGAAAACGACAAAAAATCAAGGATTCAGCCTTGCCGAGTCGGAGAGAGAGAAAAAGTTTGAAAAAGTTTTTCAAAAAGTGATTTGAACAAGTCAAACTCTGTGTTTTAAAAATCTGATTCGCGATCTTCGATTGATCGAAAATTACTTTCGATCGATCGAAATAACCCGAGACTCATAAAAGCATTTTAAGCTCATTTTCGATCGATCAAAAAACAGAATGGATCGATCGAAATAGGCAGAGGCTCACATAATTTTTGAGAAAAATCACAGTTTTTGAAAGACCAAGCACATTTTGGCACAAACTTCCTCAAAGCATTAAAATTGATAAACAAAATGCATGAGTATGAGATAAAATGCTTTTTCAAAAACCCAAGTTTTAAACCCAATTTTCCAGAAACAAATTTCAATCATTCTCCCTTTGAATTCTTCAAACAACAAATATGTTGTGTATAGTTCTCAAGATATTTTCAAACTTGGTTGGTCAGACTAAAAACACACACAATAACATGTACAAAGTTTAGCAAAGAGTAACTTGTGTAGTGTGTGCAACTAGCAAAAGCTTGAGATACATGTGAGGTGATATGTGAATAGAAATCAAACACAAAGTCTACAAAATTCATCACATAGAATTTAAAAGAGACTATCACCAAAAGAGTTACATCCTATAACTCTCACATCTCCTAGAATAAAAGCTTGCAATCATGTAAGTTTCTCGAATTTTTGCCTCATAATATACACATCAATTTTAATTTATGTGATTTGGCATCAAGCCTAATAGTACACACCAATTTTAAGCATTAAGCAATTTAAGCCGAGGCTACACCTTATGTTCTTTTTGTGCATGTGCTACACTTTCTCGAGCACAAAATCTTATGATATGCACTAAGATGGTCATGATTGGCTAGTGAATAGTGGTGAGATGGTTATTTATACCTTTCTCAAAAGGATCAAGTCCGACAGTCAAATAACATATGATTTCAAGATTAAGACAAAGTGATTAACACCATAAACATCTTTCCCACACAACATGCACTACAAAGTTTCAACTAGTAAAGTGCAATAAAATAAGCTCATCAAAGCTAAACAAGGTACATAAACATGTTATGTAAAAATAATATGGCCAATCCTTGATTTCAAATCCAAGAAAAATAATGCAAAACACAAAAATCTTTTTGGTTTTAAAAAAATTTTATGACCAAAAACAAAAAGCACACATTATGCTAAATGAACAATGTAAAGCAATGCATGATAGTGCTTAACTAAGCTATAGAGGGTACACAAACAAGAAATATCAATTTCTTAATTATCCCTTGAGTACATGTAAAAACTAGTACTTACTCATACAAAATCAGAAATAGCTAAGCACAAACTATTCAAGTTTCTCTACAATGTCAAGCATGTTTTAAATCAAGAGAGAGATATCATAACTCATGTAATCCTCAAGAAAAATGAAACAAGACACAAAATAAAATATTTTTGTCTTTTTGGAGAATTTTTCAATGTTTTTGGATTTTTTTTTTTAAAAAAAAAACAACCTAAAAAACAAAACAACCAAAAACGAAAACAAGACATGTCCACAAACAATTGAAAGAATTAAAACAGGGACAAGTCAGCAACACTCACCTTGGAAAATCTTTTCTCACCCATATAGCACGAGTCTTCGGCTTTATAGGTGAAAATCCACGAGAAACAGATGATATTTGAGGGATTACACCAATCTTCTGAGAAAGACTGAAATCCTACAAATTTCTTTCACAAGCCAACAAGCTCAAATTTTTTAAAAGAATATGAAACAATTTATATGGACTTACGGCAGGAGAAATATCATCACATATCCTAGATTGACATACAGAATGCTTCAATTTCAATTTATGACAATTAGGACGAATGTGACCACAAACACCACAAAAGTGGCAAACATGAATAAATTTAGGAATATCAGTATTCCTAACAGCAAATCTAGTCTCAGATTTTGGTTTTTGCCTCAACAAAGAGCAATTTGGTCTACTATGACCAACAACACCACAATGGTGACAAGTAGGCACAAAAACAGATTTCTTATGCTCTCTAACAGTAGATTTAGACATAGGTTTAGAAACTTTAGTGTCTACATCAGAACTTTTACCTTTGTCTAACCTAGCAAAACAAGCCTTTTCTTTATTATTCCTCTTGAAATGAGGGATATAAACTTTCTCAGTTTTAGGCTTAAGAGAAACAGAAACACTTCTGTTATCATCAGCAGGCTTGGTACTAGTCAAATTTTCAATTTTAGCTTTAGATTCAACTAACTCTTGTTCCAAGCTTTTCATCTTCTCATCTTGAGAGGAAATTTGATTTCTCAAAAATTCATTCTTTTTATTAGATTCATCTAATCTAACCATCAATTCCTCTTTTTCAAAATTAGCCAATTTTAACTCTTCCTTGAATTTCTTAGCAATTTTCAAAGATTTAGATAATTCCTTATGAAGAGTTTCAAAAGCATCAAAAAAATCAACAGAAACAATAGTGCCCTTTTTATTCAAAACATCACAAACATGAGCAGAAAGACACTTCAAATTATCCATGACAACAGGGGTCAAGGATCAACTCTAAGATCAAAAGATCTAAAACAAAAGAGCTACCCGCTCTGATACCACTTGTTGGGTTTTTAGACCTCTGAAAACAACAATTGGATTAACCTAGTTTATTTAGCCAAGTGATTAACTTAGTCAAATTATGCAAATCTAGGTTAAACACAATCAAACCATCATATCAAATATAAAGCAACGGAAATATAAAGAACACAATGATATGATCACCCAAGAAAACCAAACCGGTAAAAAATCTGGGGAGGATTTAACCTAGCTATCTTCAAGGTAAACTGAATCTACTATAAGAAAGAATTGAAGTTCTTACAAAAAGACTTACAAGCTCCCCGCTTGACTTCCTAATGCTATCCACCAATAGAACTTACTGACACGACCACGTGCAAGCTCGAATCCACGGACTTCTTCTTTCTTTGGATTCTCAAATCAGCTACAAGCACCCACACTTGTTATTCTTTAAGCTCCAATGGCAGCAACTAAGTTGATCATCAAAGTGTTGATATTATCTCTACCTTGAAAACCCTAAGCTTTGTGTAAAAGAAAGCTCCTCTAGATCTTACAAGAGATTTACACAAAACAGAAAAGTATGAGCAACAATACAACAAGAGCAACCCTGAAAACGTGGCTAGGGTTTTGCCTTATATACCTAGGGCAAAAACATAAAACCATAAACGTTTAAAGAGGTAGGGCTGAGTTGGAAATTCTGCAGAAAAAACTTTCTGGCCGACTTTTGATTGATCGAGTCTAACCTTCAATCGATCGAGCCAGGCTGAAAGTGACAAACACTTCTGCAGCCTCTCAATTCCAACTTTACATTAAATACATAACTTTGAGCAAGCCTAAATAAGACTAAACATATTATTTTGATCATGGTTTGCCAACATTACACATTAGAGTTCTAAATACATTAAATCCTAAGTTTTTAGAACCTAACAAAAACCAATTAAGTGGGTCAAAGTAAACTCAAAAAGAAACAAACGTCAACCCAGAGGTTTCACTGTTCAAATATTTTATTTATTTATTACTTTTGTTTTCTGTCCAGGACCACAGAACCGAACAACACTGAAATTTGAATTCGTTCCCTCTCATGGTGAACAACTAGAATCTGCAACGGATGAACCAGGAAAGCAACAAAGTGGGGCCAAAGGATTCCTTGGAATATTCGTATTTTTTCTTTTATTTTATGAGTTCCGTTAATGTGTCCCCTTAGAGTATAGATTAACTATTCATTTTGAATTTTTTTTTATGAAAAATTGAAAAAGCTGTCAAAATAGTTTCTAAAAAGTTTCCTAATACTTTTTCGTTTTTCTATAAGAAGTTTCTTAAAATGATTTATCAATATATGTCTTAAGGGCACATGTTAATAAATCCCTTATTTTATTTATTATTTAAAGAGACTAGTTAGGGCAATACGTGCAGATACAAAGATATGAATCATTTGATTTTTAAAGTATATAGAGATTTATATTAATCAAAATAGACATTAATTTTAAGAATTTTGATAATTATGTCGTAAAAATTTAATCTTATTTGCATAAGAATTTTGATCAACCACAAAGTTAGGGTAGCTATTTAACATATAAATATTTATTTAAGTATAATAGTTTTTTAGTACCTACTTGCTGAAGACAATATATCTACTCTCTAAAACTTCTAAGAATGATAATGAATATCATCATCTTGCAACAATAAACAACTAAGTTTTGCTAAGAAATTTAAAATAAAAAATAAAAAAAGATAACAAAAGGCATGTGTTATCGAATTTTTCATTAGATAAATTATAAATTTTGAAAATTGTCACGGACGTTTTTGTGACAAGGGCCGAAAATGCGAAAACGGCACAAATCTCCCCTTGGGTTCTTTAGAAGTGTTTATTTATGGAGAATCAAGCCCAAAATTCACAATGTATAGAAAACAAAGGCTAATGGTGCTTTGACAAGAGAGAATCAAAATGCTAATAACAAAAGTGCAGAAAAAGTATAAAAACATAATAGGTCTGAAACTTCGACCCACAGTCACTAAGAAGAGGAAATTGAGAGAGGTTGTGAGGAAGAGAGGGAAGGTTCCCCTGTACCCATATTTCCACCCCTAAGGTTTAGAATTGTGAGAATGTTTTCTGGCTTAGTGGGTTTTGGCTCTTAAGTTTCAGCTCTATGGGGAAAACGTGGTTCAACAAGTCTGAAACTTCGACCCACAGTCACCGAGAAGAGGAAATTAAGAGAGGTTGTGAGGAAGAGAGGAAAGGTTCCTCTGTACCCATATTTCCACGCCTAAGGTTCAGAATCGTGAGAATATTGACTGGCTGAATAAGTTTTTGCTTTGAAGTTTCAAGTATGTGGGTAGAACGTGGTTAGTTCCTTTTTTAGTTGAAGAGAGAGTTTTATATAGAGTTTGGGGTGTTGCTAATGACTGGTTTTTGAGTAGTGGAAGAGGCTTTTATCTTCCATGATACTAATTTGGTGTTTTGGCTTAGGTTGCATTTGGATGGACTAATTTCCATTAGCTATTGTTTCCTTGTCATTGTAGGCTTTTGATAGTTGCATTTGGTGGCTACAATAGGCTAGCTAATTAGTTTAGGGTCAGCTATGTTTTGGTGTGGAAAATGGAGCTGGGTTGAAAATTAGGGGCACAGTCACCCAGAGCATAAAAGCTATTTTGAGGTGGAAATTTTGGGTACAAGAACTCCTCCATGAGCCTGAGGTGCTAGCAGTGTCCCTTGCCCATTTGGTAGCACGCAAGGATTGGGCTCATACAAAAGGTCCGAAAGGAACTAACCCATATCCTCCAAACCACACTTTCTCAATTTCCCCCATATATTGCATGGGCTTGGGCCATGCTTAAAAGAATAACAAATAATATAATACATGAATTGGGCCCATAATGAGGTCGGGCTCGATTGAGTTGGGCTTATAGAGAATGTGTCGCGAAAATGGGTATCAACATTAGCCCCCCAAGCATGCATGATGCTTGTGGCATGCATGTGAGTAGTTGATATTTCCCATTACTTGTAGATCTTGCGGGTTTGGAAATTAGTCCATCCAAACGCTTCATTTTTTGTTGAGAAGATACAGGTCGATGAAGCCTAGATATATCGTGGCTCGTGAAGACCACTTGTAGAAAAATCTCGAGTCAAACAAACCCGCTTGTAAAAATTTTGTGGTCACAAACATAGGCACTTGACAGTTATTGGTTCCACTAAAGAACAACAATCGGCCAATGCATGTAGCCCCATGTTCATAATATGATCCAAAGCACCTCAAGAAAAGCCATAAAACTTGGCTTTTATGCTCATGCAGGTAACCTTAGCTTCCTCCATTTAAATTGTACATGGCTCTAAATCCACCACGTCACTTTAGCCTTGCAATATAATGCCTTTCTCCCTTATACATATAAGGTCTTTGACTCTTCAATTTTGTTCACTCCCTTCATGCTTCAGCTGGGGCTTTGTTTTTTCATCAATGAGCAGACACGCCACTTTTTTATTTTTATTTTCTTCAGTGGCCTTCTCGCCACTTTTTTTATGCTTTTGTTTTCCTCATCTCTTCTTATAGGAGTGTAGGAGGAAATCCTCCTAATTTTTACTGTGGAAAGTCTTTAGAAAAGAAAAAAAAAAAAAAAAAAGCCTTATGCCACCCTTTTTTTTTCTCCTCCTTCAATGGCATTCAACCACTTTGTCTTCTTAGCAATACATCTTTCATATTTTCTTCTATTCTTTGTTATTCGCTTCAAGAGCTGTGAATAGAGAGCATAAATTTGAAGAGCTCAGCACCGTCCACTGTTTCAAAATGTGGATTTAGGTGGGACGAAGTGCCATCGCTAAAGGAAGAGGAAACCCATCGACAAAAAGTAGAGTTGTTCCATCGATGATGTTAGTGGAGGTTTGCAATAGATTGCTACCCATGGCCGCTAAACCATCTATACCAATTTTGGCTAAGCAAAGTTGTTGGCGAAGAGGCAGGAAACTTCGTCACTAAGGAGCGAGGATTTTGTTGTGAGAGATTGATGCCGAATGCTGCGACAAGATGTTGAATTCGTTCTTTGAGTAAACTTAATAAATGCGAATGCATGATGCCCACCTTGGTGAGCTGATTTTTTTTTTTTGGTTCGCTATGCCTTGGTTGTGCTTGTTGATATGCTGAACGTGCTGTTCAATTCAATTTGTAGGGTAGCTTTTCCTTGGAAAAGTGAGGTTGAGCCATTGTTCTCATTGAAGCCGAAGCTTGTGTCGAAGTTGATTCCCATTGATTTTGATAGTCATGTGTTGGACCGTGTGCCTTACCGATCCATCCAACAACCAATTGAAGGATGAGGGGCACAAATCTTTTATAGCATTTGATCGCAAACCAAGCCCATTGGTATTGGAGTGAATTGTGAAATCCCTCACATCATGGAAATTAGTTTGCAATGCGGCTATGCTTGACTTCGTGTTGGAAGTAAATTGTCCCCATTGTTTGTTATAAATTTAAATGAGTGAATTGGGTTCATATGAGGAGATGATGATGAAACGACACATTGAGGATGATTCAATTTTTTAGTAGCTTTATTGTTGACCAATTTGGTGAGAATGTGTTTGCCAAGATTAATTTCGATGAACTCGTAGCCATGAGCGATACTACCAGTTGTCTTGGGACAAATTTTTTGAGATAGAATGGAGTGAAGATATCACTTGGCAATGTAAGATTGTGGTGTGACATAGCTACTACATTGGTTGGCAACCCCCTGCATCGTATTCTTGCGATGAACACAAGTGAGAGTGATAGTCACTAAGTGGTAGTCGCTTCTTAATTCAGCAAGCTTGAAATGAAAGTGTAGGAATGAAACTTGAATTTGTAGTGCAGGGGAGCATAGCGGTTGAGTAAGCCTTTAGCCCCTAGCAATGCCATTGAGAGTAAGCCATGTGTTGCATAGCTTGATTATTAGCATGAATTGGTGGAGCTGAAGTTGGTGATTCCATGTTGCAGCCACTATTCTTTAATGTAATTGTCGACAGCCTCGACATTTTGCACAGACAGTAGCTTCATTTGTTTGAAAATGAAGCCGAAATTTCTCTGGCAAGTTAAAATTTGTTGTGGCAAGTCAAAACACGCTACCAACCCCTTTTCATTCCAATAGGGATTGTTGAGTGCACCACATTGCCATCTTGCATAGAATAAGTGTACTTTGGGAAATACGTCATTATTGAGCGGGAACTTTGGAACTCACTTGGTAAGTCACACATCTTCTTCATTTTTTTATTGCATAAAATAGTATATTGAGTGAGTTGTACTATGGATTCTTGTAGAAGGACTTTGGCTTAGACAATTGTGATGTCGTTGTTGGGACTTTCATTCTTGGGGCCACTCCCATTGCCAATGCATCATTTTCTAAGGTTGAAGCCACTGCGAACAGCAACATGGAGCTGCAATAGATGGTACCATGGCTGCCACTAGTAACTTTGAATCCTTTTAGTCGGTCCCTCTCTTGCGTCTTTAAAGTAGAGAAGGGAGTGATTGCAAGCCAACGCCCCGAAGATGGTGATGTTGGAAGGGGACTATGACATCACTTTAAATTGTCTTGTATTGAGCTCCAAGCTTTGAAAGTTTGAACTAGTTATAGTGTGTAATGAGGCTTGCTATCTTGGAGACACTTTCTCTTGTATTTTGCCTTTATGGATAGCCCACTTATGTATAGAGCAACTCCTATTTAGTTGTATTGGTGCCACTTTGAGTTTGTACTATCATGGTTAGTTGACATAATTTTCATTTATATACAAAACGAACATATATGATATTTGGATGTATATTTTGTATTTTGGAATGAAAAATTGATTTGTACCTCAAGGATGTATATGGTTTGTAATTTATACCTTTGTACCTTTCGTTGATAGGCTATGAGCATGTTTTTGTTGTGAAAACAGCCCATGTATGGCTCTGAGCATTTGAGTATGTTAAGGAGAGCTTGCTTGGAAATGTCATGTGCACCTTGTGATTGAGTAGCATAATTTTGATAGATTATATGCACTAGTTTCTTGAGAATGACTTGTGCTTGAATTGGGTAGACATGTTGCTTGGTTCTCATCCCTTGTACCCATATTTCCATGCCTAAGGTTCAAAATCGTGAGAATGTTGACTGGCTAAATGAGCTTTTGCTTTGAAGTTTCAAGTATGTGGGTAGAACGTGGTTAGTTCCTTTTTAAGTTGAAGAGAGAGTTTTACATAGAGTTTAGGGTGTTGCTAATAACTGGTTTTTGAGTAGTGGAAGAGGCTTTTATCTTCCCTGATACTAATTTGGTGTTTTGGCTTGGGTTGCTTTTGTTTAGGGAAGAGTTTAGCATGCTTTTAGCATGATTTTGGAAATAAAGTGGCTGACTCCATTAGCTATTGTTTCCTTGTCATTGTAGGCTTTTGATAGCTGCATTTGGTGGCTACTATAGGCTAGCTAATTAGTTTAGGGCCAGTTGTGTTTTGGTGTGGAAAATGGAGATGGGTTGAAAATTAGGGGCACAGTCACCCAGAGCATAAAAGCTCTTTTGAGGTGGAAATTTTGGATACAATACCTCCTCCATGAGTCTGAGGTGCTACCAGTGTCCCTTACCCGCTTGGTAGCACGCATGGGTTGGGCTCATGCAAAAGGTCCAAAAGGAACTGACCCATACCCTTCAAACCACACTTCCTCAATTTTCCCCATATATTGCATGGGCTTGGGCCATGCTTAAAAGAAAAAAAATATATATAATACATGAATTGGGCCCATAATGAGGTCAGGCTCAATTGAGTTGGGCTTATAGAGAATGTGTCGCGAAATGGGTATCAACAAAATGTCGCCAAAATGTTGGGGACGTTTTTGCAACAAGGGCCGAAAATGTGAAAATGACCCAAATCTCCCCTTGGGTTCTTTAGAAGTGTTTATTTGTGGAGAATCAAGCCCAAAAATCACCATGTATAGAAAACAAAGGCTAATGGTGCTTTGACAAGAGAGAATCAAAATGCTAATAACAAAAGTGCAGAAAAAGCCTAAAACATAACAGGTCTTAAACTTCGACCCACAGTCACTGAGAAGAGGAAATTGAGTCTGGCTTTCCTTCTTTTTTGGATGCTCCAAGAAGGTTTTCGCTTTGTCCCCTAGTGTAGTTATGCTTTATATTAGAAAATGATAGTCATTGCTAAGCATTAGCGCAAACAACTTGTAGAAAATATTTTGATAAAAAACTTGAAGGATTGAAATGGTTTAAGCAATATATAAAAAAGATGAATTAGTAAAGAGAAAGCTTAAGAGTCTTAGCTTAAGCTTGCTTTGCCAATAGCATATTGTTCGTATGACTTCAAGACTTGGTTTATGAAATGTCGCCACTTGAAGACTTGGTGTGTCGAATATCTAGTGACTTGTGGTGGGCCATTTAGCTATGGCCTTTAGCCATTTGGTGATGCCAAAAATATTTAGTTGCGAAGGGTTGCACACAGTAGCAATTATTGTTGTGCCAAAGTGAGTTAATCACCCGCAACAACCCCCATATGCTTGGCGCTAACTCAGCAACACTACAACTTGATGTATGGTATGTCGCTACTTGAAGACTTGGTGTGTCGAATATCTAGCGACTTGCGGTGGGCTTAGCTATGACCTTTACCTATTTGGTAAAGACTTCATTTAGTGGTGATGCCAAAAATATTTAGCTGTGAAGGGTTGCACACAGCAGAAATTATTATTGTGCCAAAATGAGTTAATCACCCACGACAGCCTCCATATGCTTGGCGCTAACTCAGCAACAATACAACTTGACATATGGTATGTCGCTACCTAAAGGCTTTCCGTACAGAATATCTAGTGCCTTGCAGTGGGCTATTTAGCTATGGCCTTTAGCTATTTGGTAAAGACTTCATTTAGCGGTGATGCCAAAAATATTCAGCTACAAAGGGTCGCACACAACGACAATTATTGTTGCGCCAAAATGAGTTAATCACCCACACCAACATAAGCTCAGTGCTAACTCAGCAACAATATAACTCAACAATAAAGGACACATGTGTTGAGAGGATGTTGAGGATGAGCTTTTAGCTGTTGTCGTTAGGGTTCTTGGTTTTGAAATTGATGTTTAGAGTTTTGCATTGTTGATTATTGGTCGGAGTTGTCATTCCCTTCGCAGTTGGACTTATGGCTCACCATTTTTGCATTTTCAAGCTACAAAAAAAGAAATGTTCACAAATATTATATAAAACAAGAGATGTAGGGTAATTCATCGATGAGAATGATAGCTAAAAATATAATATAGATGAATGGAAGAAAATTTTTCCCTTGAATAAGAAGGTTGATTCTCCCTCCATCCTTCACTTCTTGGATGGCTTCCGAAGGTTGGAGATATTTCGTCACACGATTTGGATCATCTCCAATAGCTCAATGAGCTAAGGATAGAACTTTTTTAAGCTCAACTTCACAATGCTCCTCTTGCACGGCAAAGCATCATATGGTTTCTCTTGGAATGACAAGTTAGTGTGAGAAACTCCATCTTTTTGCTGGTTTCACTTCTTTGGATACATGATTTCTCTTGTTTCAGCTGCTTGACTCCTTAGTGGAGTCGCCAAAATGTTGGGGACGTTTTTGCGACAAGGGCCGAAAATACAAGAACAGCCCAAATCTCCCCTTGGGTTCTTTAGAGGTGTTTATTGTGGAGAATCAAGTCCAAAATTCCAAATGTATAATGAACAAAAGGCTAATGGTGCTTTGACAAGAGAGAATCAAAATGATAATAACAAAAGTGCAGAAAAAGCACAAAAACATAATAGGTCTGAAACTTCGACCCACAGTCACCGAGAAGAGGAAATTGAGAGTGATTGTGAGGAAGAGAGGGAAGGTCCCCCTGTACCTACATTTCCACCCCTAAGGTTTAGAATTGTGAGAATGTTTCCTGGCTCAGTGGGTTTTTGCTCTCAAGTTTCAGCTCTATGGGAAAACGTGGTTCAACAGGTTTGAAACTTTGACCCACAGTCACCGAGAAGAGGAAATTGAGAGAGGTTATGAGGAAGAGAGAGAAAGTTTCCCTGTACCCATATTTCCACCCCAAAATTTTGGAATTGTGAGATTGTTGACTGGCTGAATGGGCTTTTTCTCTAAAGTTTCGGGTATATGGGTAGAACGTGGTTAGTTTTGTTTTGAACTGACGAGAGAGTTTTATATAGAGTTTGGAGTGTTGCTAATAATTGGTTTTTGAGTAGTGGAAGAGGCTTTTATCCCCCATAATACTAATTTGGTGTTTTGGTTTAGGTTGCTTTTGTTTAGGGAAGAGTTTGGCATGCTTTTAGCATGATTTTGGAAACAAAGTTGTTTCCTCTTTATGGCTACTGTCTCTAGTCTTTGCAAGTCTTGGAAAACTACATTTGGGTGGCTGAGTGGGCTAGGCTGTTCAGCCTTTTTCTTAAAGTCAGCTATGTTTTGGTGTGGAAAAAGGAGCTGGGCTGAAAATTAGGGGCACAGTCACCTAGAGCATAAAAGCACTTTTGAGGTGGAAATTTTGGGTACAAGACCTCCTCCATGAGCCTGAGGTGCTACCAGTGTCCCTTGCTCACTTGGTAGCACGCATGTGTTGGGCTCATGCAAAAGGTCTGAAAGAAACTGACCCATACCCTCCAAATCACACTTCCTCAATTTTCCCCATAAGTCACATGGGATTCGGCTATGCTTAAAAGAATAAAATATAATATAATACATAAATTGAGCTCACAAGGAAGTCGGGCTTGGTTGAATTGTGCTTGTATAAAATGTGTTGCGAAAATGGGTATCAAAAAGTGCTTAAACCTAGAAAATCAACGTTCTTTAAATAACAAATAAAACACCTAATATCAACATTCTAATTTTCTAAGAATTTCTATCATTTAAAACTCAAAATATGTAAAGAAAATTTTTAAGATGTTAAAATTTAGTGGGAGTAATTTAGACATTACACAATAAAAAATTTTAAGAATCATAAGCTTTCATTAGGGTTTAACTGAGAGAATAACAATATGACATATTTGCTCTTTTCCAAAATATTAAGGGAAAAATTGCTTGATTTTAAAATTTAAGGAAGAATTGTAAACTACCCCAAACATAAAGGATGAAAAATGTTTTTTTCCTAAGTTTTTGTTTTTGTTTTTGTGTGTAAAACTAAGTGTTTTTACTTAAAATAGTGCGTAAAGAAAAAAATATACAAAAAGTCAACCCAAGAAAATTGTATGTGGAATAGTGAATTTTGGCTCAAAAAGTTGATTAAACCAACAAAAATTTTCTAAAAACACAATAGAATGATGTAACATTTTCTTAATACCTTTATAATTTTATTATATTTTATTTTAACTTGTAAAGAATTGGCAGCTTAACAGTTTTGAAAATATTGTGACAACATTAAGATGTCTTAACATTTTTCATACAAAAAATGTTATGTCAATGATATTTCACAACAAATCATAAGTAATAGGTTATTATAAGTTGTTATTGATGGGCAAAAAAGTAGTTTTATTGGTAAGTTTAAATTAGAACCAATAACAATTTACCACATTTGATTTGTTATGAAAATGTTGTGAAAATTATTGTGGATACTTTTATTTTTAGTTGTAACTGGTTCTAGTATGATATTTTATTATTTTATTTTGACCTATAATGAATTAACACCTCAACAATTGTGAAAATATTGTGCCAATTTGTGATGTTAATATTTTATTATAATGTGAAACAGCGTGAATTGGACAAACCAAAAATAATATAGCAAATATACTACAACTTTATGCATTCACAAAAAAAAAAAAAAAAAAAAAAAAAAAAAAAAAAAAAACGGCCAGCAAAACAGTGAAAGTTGAACAAACCAAAACTACTGTAGCGAAATTACTGTAACTTTTCCCATTCACTCTTTTTATATATAGAAATATACATTGCACTTACAATGTAAATTTATATTGTAAACACATAAAAATTGGCAAATGTTGTACACATTTGCAAAATTTGTACAATTTTTTTTTTTTTTTTTTTTGCAAATGTATATAATATTTGCTACTTTTTGTGTGTATACAATGTAAGCTTACATTACAAGTAGAAAGTAAACATATAAAGATCCTTTAAAAGAAAAAAAAAAAAAAAAAAGCTCAAACCAAGTTGGTGAACTTGAAGAAAAAATAAAAAAAAAAGGGAAAGAGGCAACTCACTAAACCAAAAATACTGTTCATAACACTGTTCATGAGCTTATTAAATGTATATAATATTTGCTACTTTTTCTGTGGTTGGTCACAATTTATATTTTATTATTTTATTTTGACTTATAAAAAAGTGACACCTCAATAATTGTGAAAATATTGTGAAATTTGTTGTGTCAGTATAACTATATAGATGCGGGTTCTTATAAATATTTAAAAGGGAAAAAAAAGTACAAATGAAAGATTGGGGAAAAAACGCTCTAGTTACTGTAGCTACAGTGCCACTTGAACAAACCAAAGTGGGACTGTAACAACTATTCAAAACTTAAAAAAATAAAATAAAAAAAAATTAAAAAAAAAAAGACTAACTAAACCAAATGTTCACTGTAGCGGCATTGCCGCTTTTTATATAGTTAATAGAAATGTATCTTTTTTTTTGCTGAGTAATTGACACAAATTGTTGCCCAAATTTGTGGAGGGCATTTATATATTGGAGATAAGTTCTTATCTTTGCATCAAGATTACAAAAGCACAAGCAAAAGCAGATATTTGTTTTGCCCAAAAAGATGTGAACCTTTTTTTTTTTTCTTTTTTTTTTTTCGATTAGTGGAAAAATTAAAGCAAAAATTTATAATAATAATAAAAAAAATAAAAAAAACCCTGCTAAATAGAGCAATCCTTTCTTCTTTAGGTAATTGGTAAAGTCGGACAAAGGAGACGTTCTCCATCTTCAAAAAAATTGTATACTACATATATATATAACAAAGTGGTTTTAATATACATATTGAATAACTTCTCTCTTTCTTTTTTTTCTTTTTTTTTCTTTTTTTTTTAATAGAAAAAAATGGAATGATGTGATTTCCATTATAAAAAAAAAAAGGAATGATGTGATTTGCTTATAATTTGTAGACATCTATCTAAATTTTACTTATTTTCACTATTAAGTTATAGTTATTAAACATCTTTACCTTTTTTTTTATTATTATTGTTTGGTTTAAATAAAGTAACTCATACATAGGGGCGGAGCCACCTTATGGGGGTGAGGGGCCAAAATTTTGAAAAAAATACATTTATTATTTCTTATAAAAATTCATTGTAAATTTTATATTCTTAGCTCCCCCATCGGGAAAAAAAATTATATGAGCTTACTTTCAAAATAAAAAATGTATTAATTTAAAAAAAAAAAAGAGGTTGCAGCAAATGTGATATCAAATATGAGAATAATACTATAACATAGATACAATGCAAATGTATAATTTTCATTCTTTTTTTTTTCTTTTCTTTTTTGTAAAAAATGATAATATTCATTCTTACGCCTATAAGTTGGTAGATATTTGTCTAAATTTTATTATATGCTTGTTAGGGAGATATAAGACTTTGGGAGACTCTAATTGAAGTTCTAATATAAAATATAGGAACGCAACTTAACTCAAAAGCTTAAATCTATATGTTTCGGCCAAAATCTCTTTCAAATGTAAATCACTGCTTCTTATTGTGTAGTTCAAGACCTATCCCATTTGTACCACGAACAAGTTTTATTAGTTCCTCCTTATTTATGGGAACCTCGTGCTGCATCAATCTTCTTTGGTTTAGCACTATTGGCAATACTATTTTGTTGAATAATTTTCCAAGATAATTTGTATGGCCTTTGTGGGCTCACATTGTGTGATACACACTTGTGTGGGATCAAAGAGAATTAACATTGGGTATGCAAAACCCAAAAAAAAAAAAAAAAAAAAAAGCATTTTGCGTAACATTGTAGCAACAAAAGATTAATAAAAAAAAATTTAAAACACCCCCACACCATGACATGCATAATATTGTAGCAAATGCATTTTTGCTACTGTAATATCTAAAAATAAATGTTACTGTAGCTAAAATGCAAAAATTTATTCCAATATTTTATTCACTTTTCTCTCTCTCACTTAGATCGGCAGTGGCATGGTCTTGGTGTTTTGTCTCGTGGGTCATGGTGTTAGGTCACAATGGGTCACATGGGCCTTGGCTAGCTTTGGGTCATGGTAGCAATTGTGGCTACAATGGAGGAGCATGAGAGTGGCCATGTAGTCATTGTTGATTTGATGGTGGGTTTGTAACATGGAATTTGGTTTTGGTTGCTTCAGTGGTGGTGTTAAGAGCACTACAAAAAAACATGCCTATTAGCGGCCAAGAATTTTTGACGGACCCAAAAAGCCCTCTCAAAAAATCTTTTTTGTGATGGCAAAATAAAGCCCTCGCAAATACTTTATAAAATGTGAAATATTTGTGACCAACAAAAAATACTGTCGCAATTATGTGTTATAACCGTCACAAATGCTAATATTTTGGAGGGAAATTTTCCCTCCATATTATTTGCGAGGACAATTAAAAGTCTCTCGCAAAAAGCGTATTATTTGTGACGGTTAGAAAAATGCCGTCACTAATACTAAATTATTTGCGAGAGCTAGGATTGACCTTCACAAATAATCATTAAAATGTAAAAAAAATTGGAGAGAAATGTTCCCACCAAATTATTTCCGAGGGACAATAAAAATTCCTTGCAAAAAGTTTATTTTTTGTGTGAGTTAAAAATATACCCTCACTAATACTAAATTATTTGCGAGAGCCACATTTGGCCTTTGCAAATAATCATGAAAATATTAATTTTCTTTGGAGATAATAGTTATTCTAAAATTCAAAGAATATAATGATTGGTGAAACATAAAGTGATAGGAAATTTGTATTCAAAATTATGCCTATTAAAATTCATAATATCTTGTTTTTCATCTATCTTGTTTTTCAATTAGGCCACTAACTTATAGATGGTTTGCTCAAATTCTTTGAAACCTTCAGACTCAGCTTGACTTTGAACTTCATAATTCTAATTTATCCATTATTTTCTATCTGTGTAATTAACCACTACAAGAACTACATGATCACTTCTTTGGAAAGTTGCATGAACTAGACTATAGTAAAAATGTTATTTACATATCCACAACACATATAGCAATCAGTGATTGCCAATCACTCATAGTACTGGGAAATAAGATGAACAAAAAAAAAAAAAAAAGCTCAGTTTTAAAATCAGTGCAAGGCAATTAAGTGGTGAGAATTGGATCGCTAGTCACAAGCCATCCTAGTCGCCAACCTGGTACAAGCCATCTCTTTGATATGGACCATAGTGTGAGAACAGGCACTATTGATCCAAATACTCCCATTGGCACAAATGGATTAGTTCCAAAAGTGAGATGGTGATAAACTTCATCCGCAACCACCAAAATGCCTAGCTTTCTTGCTGTCCCTGCAATCTAAAATTCAGAAAATCAACCACCACTAACATTAACACCCTAATTACCCAAAAAAAAAGGTTTTACATTTGAAAACTCATGCTTATTGCAGAAATGTTTCTGAACCATTAAATACACCATTGTGTTACATGTAAGTAACAAGATCATATGAGAGTCTAGCAAAATAAACTAAAATGTAATCATTGTTTCGCCACTAAAAGCTTCAAGTCATTCTTATTATGAACTTATAGACATTTTGGTATTCTCAAAACAAATTTGATTCTACTTCCAAATAGACATTTGCTCAAATGATAAAGAAATTAGGTAAGGAGGTAAAATTTTAATGCTATTTTTGGAGTCAATTGTAGTTGATATATTAAAGGTCAATACCCTCACTAATAACCTCCATGTATCCAAGAATTTTGATCATGCTCAAATATGCGGTTTAAATTGTGTCCATGACTCCATTGTCCTTGCCTCCCTAGTCTAAAGTGCATGTCTGAAACAAAATAGATATATAAGCATGAAGGGGACACATTCATAAAGCCAGCAATAATATCTCTTTCAAAAAAAAAAAAAAAAAAAAAGAAACTTCAAGCTCAAACATAGTCAAAATAGATAGTATAATCACATATTAAACTCAATGGGGTCAATGAGAGCATTCTATACTTTTAGGGTAATAATCTTAGAGAATTAAGAAAGAGGGCAAGAGAGATAACTGCCCATACCTTGTCTGTAACCAAATTTCTATTTCAATAAGCATCCTTAGTATTATGCACACGGATGACTAATCTAGATGAAGCCAAATACGGTGATAGAGTGGAGGCTATAAGCCTTTGAAGTCACTCAATTATCATATTCTTAACACCACTCCTACTCCAATCTATATCATCATCCTCATTTTCTTCTTGCAGCACATTTGCATTACAGTGTAAATTTTCTTCTTCTTGGTATGGCTCTTCTTCATCTGATGGCATTTCATAAAGGTTTCATGGTTTGGTTTCAATCACAACATTCCATGTGGGATCTTTTATTCCATTAACATAGTAAACTTGAGTTGCTTGACATGCTAATACAAATGGCTCTACGGTTTTCAACTTTCGTGATGTATTAACAATAGTGGTTCCGTGCCGATCTCTCTTATAACCAATTCCTTCACAAGATACATCATACCAATCACATTTAAACAACACAACTTTGTTCCCTTCAGTATACTGAAGTTCAACAATGTCTGTTAGTTGTCCATAATAAGGCACATTGCAACTTTGATCCTCCCCTCTCACGCTAACTCCATTATTTTGTGTTCTTTTACTTTCATCACATTGGTTTGTATGAAATCTGAACCCATTAACATTGTAACCACGATAAAAAATAGCCCTTTTCTCAGGGCCCCGAGCTAATGAAAGCATATGCCCATCAACTTGCCTTGTATTATATAAGTCGGTGATCTACAATAAAACCTAAATAAAGTTAAACTCAAGTTGTAGTAGTTAAAATATAAACAAACATACATTTTCAAAATAAATTACTATCTTACTCTTTTTTCAAACCACGCAATAAATTCTTGTCTATGCACCCTGTCAATGTTGAGAACACCTGCATTTGTAAGGATGTTCTTATGTTCTCTACACACAGTTAAATATCCTAATCTGTTTTAATATCATATCATGAGAATATCAAAGAAGTAATTTTTGTGAAGATCATCTTACTCAACAAATTGGTCAGCATCGACACAATTTTGAAGGACATAAAATGTTGCTGCATTATGGAGATCATCATTCAACTCACACCTTATTGCTTTCCCTAAATGTCGTCTAGGTGTTGAGAATATGGACAATTGAGAGGTATTTGCACATGCGGAAGTACCTCCATCATAATTTCGCTCTACCCGATTAAATTTGGTTTCAATTCCATGTAAATAGCGAGAACAAAATGTTAGACATTCATCTGCTAAATACTTTTCTGCAATAGACCCTTCTGCGTGTGCCTTATTACGGATATAATTTTTAAGCTTGCGCAAATACCTATATTTGAAGGCATAATATGAAATTTTATCAAAAATAAAATACTAGTGTACAATTGTAATTTAGATTATAATGAAATTTTGTAAACTTTACCTCTCAACTGGATACATCCATCTGTATTGCACTAGACCTGCAACTTTAGCTTCCCAAGATAGGTGAATGGCCAAGTGAACCATTACGTCAAAGAAAGAAGGTGGAAAAATTTGTTCTAATTTACAAAGGGTTATTGCAATTGGGTTTCAAGACGATCCAAATCATCCACTCGTAACACTTTAGAACACAATTCTTTGAAAAAGTTACTTAACTCAGTCAAAGCATCAAATACTTTTTTAGGTAAAAAGTCACACAATGCAAGTGGGAGTAATCTTTCTAGGAAAACATGACAATCATGAGTCTTCATGCCAGAAATTTTTCTCTCCTCAATATTCACACATCGAGATAAATTTGCAGAGTAGCCATCCGGAAATTTAAGATTTTTTAGCCATAAGCATATGGCCCTTTTCTCATCATTTGACAGTGTATAGCAAGCTGGGGGTAGCTCTATCTTCCCATTAACCTCTATGGGGTGGAGCGTATGTCGTATGCCCATTTCTTTTAGATCAAGACGAGTGCTTAAAGAATCCTTCGTTTTATCTTTAATATTCATAATTGTCCCAATCACACTGTCAAATATATTTTTTTCAACATGCATCACATCCAAATTGTGACGTAACAAAAGTGTTCTCCAATATGGCAATTCAAAAAAAATGCTATGCTTCTTCCAATTATGAAACTGCCCATGCCCTTCTAGAAATTGCTTTTTCTGGCCTTTCCCAAATATAATTGGCTTTAATGGACGAATTTGTTTTAACACATCATCACCAGATAACCGTTTGGGTGCTGTCTTCCTTTCTTTTTTACCATTAAATTGTGACTTCTTATTACGCCATTTGTGGTCTAAGGCCAAAAAACGACGATGTCCCATATAACATATCTTATATCCATTTCGTAACCTGCAATGAGTAGTCTCACTATGACAACAAGGACACGCCAAATTTCCCTTTGTACTCCAACCGGAAATAACAGCATATGCAGGAAAGTCATGGATAGTCCACAACACTGCTGCTCTCATTTGAAAGTTCTCCTTTGTTGAAGCATCATATGTACACACCCCATCTTCCCACAATTCTTTCAGCTCATCGATCAACGGCCTCAAGAATACATCAATGTCATTCCCAGGACCCTTTGGGCCTGGTATAAGTAATGACATCAATGAGTAAGGCTCCTTCATGCACATCCGAGGAAGATTATATGAAAATAAGATAATATGCTAGACACTGTATTTAATATTCATATTTCCAAATGGGTTAAACCCATCCCAAGCCTAACATTACGGGGATCCATTGCGAATGACTCATGAATTTGGTCAAATTTTTTCCAAGCTTCACAATCTGCTGGATGTCGTAACACTCCATCATTAACACGTTTTTCATGGTGCCATTTCATATCCGCAGCAGTCTTTGTTGACATAAACAATCATTATAGCCTTGATTTAAGTGGAAAATACCACAAAACCTTCCATGGTACCTTTTTATTTTTCCCTTTACCACCCTTATTTGGCTACCATCCATGGTGACTATTTTTATAATTACAACTATCATCTTAACAAGTAACAAAAAAAATTGTGCTTCTAGTGTTTCTTTACTAGCATAGGAATAAGGATAATAGCTAAAGGAAAAGGTTTCTCTTTAAAATGCTTCTCCTCTCCATTCATGCAATTAATAAGGCTAAATAGCTTGCCGATTAGCTATTATGTTGAACTTGGACGTTCTAGAGTTATAGTGTATTGAGAATCTTTGCTAAGAAAGCAGCTGAGTACTGAAAATCAATTCTTAATTTAGGTGAGCCTCATGGGAGTATTTGAATTGCAGTGGCAAATCAAATACTACTTGAACTTCCAAAATTAGTGGGGACCATAAAGTTCTATTGCCTACTCAAAAATTTGTAATTAAAAATAAAAATTTGGAAATGTACAAATCAGCCACGGTTTTCTTGGCATACATGGTGCATGATGTACAAATCAAAATTTCCCAGAATCTGTACAAAATATAACATGCTTATTTATTTATCTTGCCTAATGCATAGTAAATATTTTATAGTATTTTTTTTATTGATAGGACCTAATGCATAATATTTGTTTTTGACTTGCTAATGCAAATGTAGACCTCAGAATAAAAATTCTCATAAAATTCCTTACTTTCCTTCCACTTCAGATATTTTCATCAGTGGTGTATCCCTTTGCAATGGACAATTCTCTCTTCCTCTGTAGTTTCAATAGGAAATAGAAAACAAAAATTCTAGTACCACAAAAAAATACACAATTTTTACCGCAACTTTTCATGTGGTTGATTGTGATTGGTGAAAAATAAAAAGATGGGTCCACGTGAAAGTGACAAGAAGTCAATCACAATCTTCCACATAGAAGAATTGTAGCAAAAGTTGTGAATTTATCTGTGAGAATAGATTAGAATAACTCAATAGAAAATTGATCTAACAATTTTTGTCCTTCTCCCTACAACCAATTTGAATCTGATAAAAACTAGAACTCCCAAATAATAATTAAAGTTTCTGATAAATTTTCAAATAAAATTATTATTGAAAAAAATGCAGTCTTAAATAGAATTACAAAACTCAAAGGATAATTAAACGGATATAGATCATAGGCACTATGCTTATCTGATCCATTTCCAACACTAACACACTCAAAAAGACTTCCTAATGATGAGGATAAACCCTTATTCAAAACAGTAACAACTGAAAACAAAAGATAATAAACAGATAACAAAGGCTAAAGTGATCAGCAGAACTGCTGCATATTTGTCACCACTTAGTGGACTTTAGAGAGCATACAGTTTGTGTGAGCGTGAGAAGCAGAAGGATAATAGCAACACAAGTAGAAGTAGATCTCCAAGGAGTGCTAAAATATTGATGCCATAACGTTGCCCTCCATCTATGCCAAGGTTTCTTATAGAATGCATTCAATTTTTCACATATATTCGAGTATTCAGGGTTCATATAATCCCATAAGATATTGGTGCAAAGACTGTTGACAGCTGATGCTGCAGCGTTGCTATCACCAAGGTAATTAACAAGGATTCCCTTATCACAAAGTAAATCTACATCTTTGGAATTATCGATAAGGAAATCCAAGATGGCAAAGAAATCCGTAACATATGCGTCCCCTACATAATGGGATTGCTCTAATGCAATAATGTTTCGAATAAGATGTATTTTCTCATCATTTAATGTAATGCATGGGATTTCCAAAACTCCATTCTTTAAATCAAACCTTATGTCAAGAAAGCGTCTACCATATTTTTCCGGGGCCACCTTAAACTTGATTCCTGCCTCATGCAGCTGGGTTGCAGAGTATGACAGTTTTGCCCCTCCAGGTCTTACGTACGGTAATTGTTCACTTTCACTTAGATAAAAGAATCTAACCAGACCTGTGAAGTGTTCTATTTTCGCATTGAAATCCTCAAGGGCTATCCTTTGAAAGTTGTACCAACTAAAGAAATCAAAAGCAAGTTCCCTTAAAGAAAGGGGTTTTAACTTTAATTCAGCCGGAAAGTTTGCTTGCTGGAACAGCATCTCTAAAACAAAAAAGGGAAGCTGATTTTCAAGTAATACCAAGTCAGATTGCAAAATTGTATGCATCCATACCGGTATTGTAGGATCGTCCTCCTCCAAAAGTGAGTTAGATTGTCTCACGAAGTACTCAAGAATGAACATCCCATCCACCACGATCATTGTCACAAAATCATCACTGCTTATGCTGGACACAACAGTCTCTGCGTAGTAAGAGCGAATTTCTTCTTCCTTATCTCTTATTGTGTGTACTAAATTCTGCAAGTTTATATTAGCCCGTTCAATGAAATACTCACAAAACCGTACTTTACACTTTTTCATGGTTTGTAATTTTGGATTGGAGCGGTGAATAGGGCCAATTGAAATAAGTAGAGGAGTGAAGGCTTGCTCATCTAGTTTGCAAAGGTGATCTGGAACACTAATCAAACCCCCAATTGAGAATTGTTGCTTCGAACTTTCAAACATTGTTGTGATGTCAAGTGCCAAATCTCCAATTCCCTTTGCAGCTGAAGAGCTTACTATCTATCAAGATAAGAGCCACTAGGATTAAAAACACACCCCGTGTAAAGTACAACACGCTATAATTTGACTTCAAAGTTCATTCTATGCCACTATCTTCTAATATGTTAAAATGCATGCACTGGTGTTACAAGAATAATGATCATTTTATATTTAATCGTTTATAAAATTTTAATTTAATCATCCTCTTTCATTGTCCTGTAAAGCTGATCACATAAAAGATTTGCAAATATTTTAACTGGATGACAATAGTAATTTTGAATGAAGAATTTTAAAATGATTTCTTTTGAAACAATAATTAATTGAACAAATAATTTTGGTACTAATTAAATCATTTAATTTCATTGTTTTTTTTTTTTTTAAATAGATGATTTCATTGTTAGTTTGATAGAGACAGAGTAATTAAATAGCCAGATTGAATTGTTTCATTATAGTAGGTAAAAGAAAGTACTTTTTGATATATTTATATACATACTTTCTACTTCCTATTACAATTTTTGTTATTGTGATACTATGAAATTTTTTAATGTTTTATTAAAATTTCTTCATTTTGGAAATATATTGAAAAGGCACTTTTTTTTTTTCTTTTAATGGGAATATGGTATTGTTCAATAAATTTCCCATTGAAGTTAGTCTTTGTACTTTGACTTAAATTCTAGAAATCTCAAAGAATTTTGAAATCAGAAGTAACTTTAATTAGGTTGAAAGTAGTTTTAACATATGAGAAAAGTTATCAAATGCCCTAAGGGCTTGGTATAGGCTATATTTAAAAAAAAAAAAATTATGCAAAAAGAAAGAAAAAAAAAACTAATATTTTTGACAACTTTTTATATGGGTGTTAACTGAACCCTTAACATATAAGCAAATCAGAAGTATTAAAAATTATACAGATACTTGATATAAGATTTGAGTAAATTGACAATATAATTTAAGAAAAGCATAAAATTAACGTGGATTAACTTAATTGTTGAACTTTCACTTTAATTATGTATAGATTAATAATATTCCACATTCGACAATTGATTATCACAAGCAACTTAAAATTCATCAAAAAAATCATAAAATATAATTGTAAGGAAGTCAATTTCGTACTGGAAATGTTTCGGATTTACCACTATATATATAGTTTAAATAAAAAAAATTAATAATTAAAATTTTACTAAACTAAAATGTAAATAGTTTTTGATATATATATCTGTGTGTGTGTGTGTGTGTGTGTGTGTGTGTGTGTACAAACACACTAGTGTGGGTGGCACGTGTAAGACACATGCTACCTATTGAGTAAGAAAATTAAGATAAAATTTTTATTTGAAGAAATATGAAATTATATACATAAAAAATGTATGCCATACAAAGTTAATCTCATTTGTATAAGAATTTTGATACCTTTTTGCTAAAGGCAATATCCACTCATTAAAAACTTTTAAGAATGAGAACGAATATTATCTTCCAACAATAAGAAACTGAGTTTTGCTAAAAATTTGTCACAATATTTAAATTTTCACAATGAATGATGTTATATGCTACAAGTGAAACTCTTTATCAAATACCTCAAACCATACACAATGAAAATTTTTTCATTCATACGTTCTTCTTTATCATTTTACATGAGTCTAGATGCAATCTTTAACTTAATTAGTTTTTATGAACACCCACTTTAGGCAAGAAAAAATATATAACAAAACGCATGTGTCATCAAATTTTTCATTAGATAAATTATAAGTTTCTAAGATTTAAACCGAGAAAATCAATGTTCTCTAGATAACAAATAAAACACTTTATATTACCTTTCAAACTTTTTAAGCATTACTACCGTCTAAATTCAAAATACGTGAATAAAATTTTTGGAATGTTAAAATTTAGTGATAGTATTTTAGCCACTGCACATTGCAATATTTTAAGAATCATAAGTTTTTATTAGAGTTTAATTGAGAGAATAACAATATAACATATTTGCTCTTTTCCAAAATACTAAAGGGGAAATTGCTTGATTTTAAAGTTTAAAGAGAAATTGTGAACTACCCAAAACATAAAGGATGAAATTATTTTAATCCTAAGTTTTGTGTGTGTGTGTGTGTGTGTGTGTGTGTGTGTGTAAAACTATGTGTTTTTACTTAAAATGGTGCTTAAAGAAAAAAAAAATACAAAACAAAATATAAAAATTCAACCCAAGAAAATTGTATGTGAAACTGTGAATTTGGCTTAACAAAAATTGACTAACAAAAAAGAAAATTCTAGAAACACAAAGAATGACACAACCATAGTTGTCAAATCGTGAATCGTATCATGAATTGATTTTTGATTTTTTTTATATCGAATCGTGTATCGTAAGATACACAAACACCTAATAAAATTATAAAATAATTATAAATATACATATATAAAAAGTATATTCATTATAAATTCAAAATATGTTCAACTAATGACCAATTTAATCATTACCTATGTAATAAAATTTAACAAAGCTAACTAAATAAATCAAATTAACTTATGTTTATAACATGCACATTCAAATTGATTAAACTCAAAAGTAATACTTGATATATGAACCAAAATAATAACATCTTTTCATCATCTTGGCTAATCAACTCCATCTAAGTCAATGTTATCATCATGTTCAGCATCTTGCAAAATTATTTTTTCATAGACATTTTCTTGATTATTATCAACATTTACTTCTTCTTTTTTTGTTTTTTTATTCTAATAATTTTTTCTTTATATTTTCTCTTGGCATTCTAGCTTTTTAGACTCAAAATAATAATAACAAAATAAAAAATAATTATATTTTCATTTAATACATTATTAATAGCATAGAAAATAAATTTGCACATATGAAAGTGAGTGTTATGAGTATAGTCTAAATTTTGTAGGAGAAAGAGAAGGGAGGAAAAAAACTCTTGGACTTGCTATTTCATTAGACTCAATTAAGTTTCCCAATAATTTTGTGTTAACAAAGTCTAACAACTTGTTTAAATCAAATAAAATCACAATTTTTAACAAAAAAACCCATTTTAAACCCACATGTCTATGTATTGTACAAGACGTATGATTCACTAATACGATACGATTCATACGATACGCACTTATGTATCAAACAATTCATAAGCACTTATGATACGCCTTTACGATACAAAACTTTTTATACACGATACGATACATATCGTACGATACGTATCGCGCATCGTACGATACTGACAACATACAACATTTTCATAATACTTTTACAACTTTGTTATATTTTACTTTGATTTGTAAAGAATTGACACTTCAGCAATTGTGAAAATATTGTGATGACAACAAGATATCTTAATATTTTCACAAGAGAAATGCTATGTTCACAACATTTTCTTTACAAATCATAAGTAGTAGGTTGTTACAGGTAATTATTAGTGGGTAAAAAGTAATTTCATTGATAAGTTTAAATTAGAATAACAATTTAATACCTAAGATTTGTTATGAAAATGTTGTGAATTTATCATTTTTTTTTTCTTTACAATACCTTTATTTTTGGCTGTGATTGGTTCTAGTATGATATTTTATTATTTTATAAAAATTAACATCTCAAGTTCTCAACAATTATGAAAATATTGTGAAAACTTGTTTTATTAATATTTTATTATTATTATTATATATGCAAGTTTAGCGTAACGGTGGATATTGAACAAACAGAAGTACTATAGCGCAAGCACTATAAAATAATTAAAAAAAAAAAAAGGATCAGTATAGATAAAACCAGTACTATAGAGAAGGAAAACAGTGGATCTAATGGCGGGGTAAATATAAAAGAAAAACAGAAGAAGAAAGAGACATGTTGGAAGGTGCTATTTACAAACACCAATCCATCCTTATTTACAAAAATACCAATTTGGCTTTACTTTTTTTGGCTAAACAATTTGTCTTTACCCTTTTAAAACCAATTACATTAGATTCATATTTTAAAAATAATTATAAAAAAAAAAATTAAAAAAAAAATGACAGAAAATTCAGCAGATAATTGTTGTATGGAAACAGCTTATGAAGATTTTAGTATAAAAAAGAGATGATTTTCGGCAAGATAAATAAATAGGTAGATAGACATGGAACTTAAATAAGAAGGAAATATTATATTATTAAAGCATACCTCAGTTGACATATTGTTTGTGTAGCAGTACTACTGCACTAGCAGCCAAGGGAGAGGCAGGAGTTCCGGACCGAGATGCGATTTGTGGGAAAAGAAACAAAAGAAAAAGATGAGAGAGGGCTTTTGAGATTGTGAGATACTATAAAGACCTGTACAACTATTACTTCATTTACTCTCCGTGGCCTTTCGTCACATTTCCCCCTGTTTTTTTGTATCAACTTCACCCAGCCAGCACTCTGAACTCTGAAGGTTAGGTATAGCTGATGTGGTCCACTTTTAGATCTTGCTAATAAATAATAACACAATGAAGGTTAGGTATAGTTTTTTGTTGAAATTTTTACTTCTAAAGTATACTTTGAGTCTTAAAAGAAAAAAAAAAAAGAGAGATCTTAAAAAGTTGTACATAAAAATTAAAAGCTAAAAACTGAGCTTATAAGCAAATGCATTGTTTAAAGCTAACATTGTCCCCCTCTTTTTAAAATTTTAATTTTTAATAATTTGATAATTTAGAGTATTTGAATTTTGAGTATATCAGTTAAAAAGTAGTAAGAAGTGCTTACTAATTAAGTTACATAACTCTTGATTTACTTTGAAAAAAAAAAAAAATAGTCTTGTATTGATGATATGATTGAAAAATAGATACTTTAAAAATAAAACTAGTCACTAACCCATGCGATGCACGGGATAGTTAAATAAAAGGATAATTAACCAACCTTATGTTAAAAGAAAAAACTAAAAGAAATCAGGGAGAGACTGATTTGCCCACCAAGAAAAAGAAAGAGGAAGAGAAGAGATTGAGAAAGAAAAAAAATTGTTAGGTTACGTTAAAAATTAAAAGAAAAAGCTAAAATAATAAGTAAGAGACTGATTTGCCCACCAAAAAAAAGAAAAACAAAAGTGTAATGTTTGAAACTAAAGCAACATTAAAGACAATGGGGAAACTATTTGCAAAGAGGATTGCAACATTTGTATGTGATACGATTTTTGCATCATTAGTATGTTTACTTGGCTCAAAGCCAAAATTCAAATTCAATTTTGCAACAAAAAAAAAAAACAACAGCCTCTCTACACAAATCCACTTTTTGCTCTAATTTATTTTGCAAATCAGACACTATCAAGAATTTCAATAAACACTATTGCCACATCTATCTCTATTTTAGGCATTTAATTTACACATAAGCCAATAGCAATAACTATCACAGTTGCTCAATGCTATGACAATCTTGATCCAAGCATTCTCCTTCTAGAATCTTATATCTTTTCTTTAAACCTGCACGTCAACAATTTTAAGTAAGAAAGTTGTCAAAAGTGATTTCAAGTAAAAATCACATTTACACATAATCTAAGCAACCTAACTCACTTTAGGTCTTATAATTAAGCTGATAACATCTTATAATTTCATCTTAAGCTATAGCATCTTGCTCATTAAAAGGTCATATTCAACGCACAAAGCTCCTGCTCATTAAAATGCATAATACGTGTAGGTTTTGTCTTTCATATTTATGTGCTCTTACTATGTAGAAATCCAAAATAAAAAAAGATCTAAGACTTTCTTGGATTTTGATATCTTATGCACATCATCAAACAACATCAACATAAGATGATGTTAATTCAATAAAGTGAACAAATCTGAAACAAAATCAATGTGTAAAACTCTAAGCATGCAAAAGAAATAAAAGCTTCAAAAGCGAAACTGAAAGCTTTTTGTCATATAAGGAAAATCGAAAATTCTCTTTTTAAATAGCCTACATTCCATACATTTTATAATAATTTTAAGAATAAAAAGAAAAAGGCTATATTAGGCTAATTTAGCTGCATGTTAGGAGGATATTCTTTGTAGTAATATAAGGCTTTACGATTGATCTGTCAATAGAATTCACATATTATATATATATATATATATATATATATATATATCACTTGCCAATCAAAATCTTTTGAGAGTGACTTTCTTTGAGAAAAGGATGTGATATATAGGTAGAAAGCTTTAGAACCCTAATGGCACTGGTTTTAAATAGAAAAAAAAATGTTCCCAAAGTCAAAGCTAATCTACAAAATTTGTAAAACCTAAAACACATTTGATTCAAGCATCTCTTCTAAAACTTTGAAAGGAAAGGGGAAAAAACCAAAGTTCATAGTATTGATAAACTAAAGAAAATAATAATTTGCCATTAGAAAAGGGGGGTTGGGGAAACAAAGTTCATAATTAAAGAAAATAATAATCTGCCATTGAAAAAAAAACAATTTCATAAGAAAACTTAAATAGCCACAATTTTCATGAATCAAATATTGTCGAAATCATGAATGGATAACAAACCAAATCCAGTTTATCAAATTGTTTGAAGCTATAGGCGATAAGATTGCAGCCCTGTAATCGATAAATTTTGGTGAGAATCAATTCATGGATAGCAAATGTTTTGTCATTTGATGGTAGACTTCAACAAATCCAAACATCCAATAAGTGCTGTATTGTTGTTTGGTATTCACATCTATTGGACCAACATGTTTGTTCTAGAACAAAGATAATCAAGCAAATTGAGAGCAAGTTCAATAGATTTCTGTGAGAAGGCATTGATTTCTTGGCTTCTGGTGCTAAGTTTTTTGGGAAGTGTCTAATTAGTTTAATCAATAATTTGACCAAGGTACATAAAAACAGATGATGTATTGACAACATATATTGAAAGAGACAAATATATTGAGGAATGGAACATCGATCTAAATGTAGAAAGAGGCATTATCAATAGTAGTACCTTCATCCACCAATTCCTCCCACTTGAATCACCTTTGACTAACTTGAAAGACCATCCTTCAAGACTTGAAGTTTCCCATCTTCTAAACCTTGGTTGCTTCAAGAGGATTTTTTTTGAAACAGAGCAGTGTGAACGTTATTGACAACTATAATCAAACACATTGTAGGTAGACCATTAATGAAAAATCAAAATTGACAACTACAATCAAACACATTGTAGGCAATCCATTAATAAACAATTGAAACAACGATGTTAGAAGACTACCAGAGGCTTTCTGTGGGTATTTATACTGGGATTTTGGGGCTGTCGAACGCTGTTGGATGACTACCAGAGGTAGTCTGTGGTATTTACATTGGGATTTTGGGGCTGTCGAATCTCTGATATTTCCTACATATTTTTTTCCTGGAGCCTAAGCCACTGCGTTGGAATATTCACAATAGACAAATAACACTATTGAAATAATTTCACCAAAAAAAAATCTTTTCAAATCAATTTTCAATAACCATGGAGACCCATCAACGCATCCTCAACTAAAAATTATTTTACAATATCCATTTCATTTTATTTACAATTGAGATTTAGAGATACCTGAAGAAGAGATGAAGGAGGGAAGAGAGAGAGGTTGGCGAGAAAGCTGAAAGTCTGAATTTTTGAAACTTTATTTGGAAGAGAGAGAGGTTGGCGTTAGAAAGCTGAAAGTCAGAATTTTTGAAACTGTATTTGGAAGAGAGAGAGGTTGGCGTTAGAAAGCTGAAAGTCAGAATTTTTGAAACTGTATTTGGAAGAGACAGAGGTTGGCGTTAGAAAGCTAAAGGGTTGAAGTTTTGAAACTGTGAAAGACAGATAGAGCAAAAGGAGGGGAGATAGAAAGCTATTGGCGTTAAGAGTAAATACCATTCGACTTGGGTTGAACGTAAGATACATGTAGGTTTGGGCCTAACGGTGGACAACACTAACCTAAGTTACATATAATTAAAGTTGGGCTTTATGATGAGATAGTGCTAGAAATTATTTTCTTTTTAATAGTATTTTAAAATTAAGAGAAAATTTTAGGAAAAAATACTTTGAAATTATAGGAGAAATTTAGGAAATAAAAAGGTAATGACATGGCGGCTGACGTGGCTCGACAGCAGCGAAGCAACATTAAATGCTACGCTTCAGCTTTTAGTATTATATATAGATTAAATTGCAAACCTTTAAACTTAAAAGGAGGAAGTAGGCAAATATTTGATTATAGCAAAATAAATTAAGTTTTTGGGAATCAATTATGAATGTGAGGAGTTCATATGATGAAGGTTTTCTTTTTTTTTTCTTTTTTCTTTTTTTTTTGAGGGGGAACGTAACTTGTTTTAATATGAAAACCTAGCAATATCAGCTAGGACAACAAGAAGTAAAGGTGGGGGAACATCCCCCATCCACACAACAAAATTTGAAATACATAAAACACGTTGAGCTAAATTATAAGCAACCTTATTACATTCTCTCTTAATATGAGAGTAATGTAATTGATTAAAAAACCTAGCATTAAGTCTTATATCCTCAATTAACAAGCCATTTGAAGACAAGAAAATAGTGTCATTGTAGAGGGCATTCACCAAGACTTTGTGAATCGAACTCAAGGACAGCGTAAGTAAAAGTCCGAGGCAAATTGTAGTGTTGTAGATTCTACCATTGTTTCAATCACCAATGGGGTATAGGCCTGAGGTAATTGCTTAGAGAGTGAACCTAATACCAAGCCAAGGCTGTCTTGGATCACCACCCCAATGCCCGATTTTTTCTTGTCAGAAAAAATGGCTCCATCACAGTTTATCTTCACCACTCCCTGCACTTGATGCTGCCACCAAGACCGTGTCAAAGAGGGAGTAGAACACATAGGTGGTGCGGGAAGTTGAACCGCCTTAAACTCAATAAGGTGCTCTTTTGCTAGTGAAGCAATCGAGTGTGGGCTGCTGCTGGGTTTGATTAATCGAATCTGGTTCCATTGGGTCCAAACTAACCATGCCTTGATCGAGAATAACTTCAGGTGATGCTGGTTTGTGATGAGCCATGATAGAAGCTCCTTGAAGTCAATGAAGGTATTTGTTCAACGGCAGTTCCGAAGCGAGTCATCTTCCCATACCACATCTAGTTTGGTACAGGACCAGAAAACATGGATTGTCGATTCGGGTGCAAGCTCACATCGATCACAAACTGAGTTGTCGATTATGGTTCGGCGCAGCAAGTTTTCTTTAGTCGGCAATGAGTTTCTGCAGACCCTTCATATCAGATTTTTAATCTTGTTTGGAACCTGCAAAGACCAGATTCCTCATCAAAGTGATCTATCCCACTCCAATTGTTCTTCATTGATCTCGGCTTCCTCCACAGCTTTCAAGAACCGGTATCTGGACTTACTTGTGTATGACCCGTTATGAGTGAAAGGCCAAAATAAGCTATCCTTTGCTTCTTACTGTGACAATGGTATGTTTTGACTAAATCTGCCTCTTAGGGAATAAAGATGCCATCAATCAATTCATGATTCCATTGTCTTCTTGTTTCGTCTATGAGAATATCAACCTTAGCACCTGCCATAGAATCAATAATAGGGGACAGTACCTGTGGTGATTTTTTCCTTGGTGGCCAAAAATTCTACCAAATGCTCACTGATATTCCATTCCCAATCCTCAATCAGCATCCTCTAAGCAACACATCCCTCTCATGTAATATGCTAGTCCATGTGTGAGAACCTGCGTGTGAATTTTTGGCTTCCATTATTGAGCAAGTTGGGAAGAAGCGAGCTTTGAAGACTTTATAAAACAGGGATTCTAAATTATGTACAAGCCTCCAAACTTGTTTTGCCAATAAGAAATCATTGAACACGGCTATGTCTCTAATAAATCCCATGCCTCCCTCCCCTTTAGCTTTTGTCAATTTATCCCATGTCAACCGGTGAATCTTCCTTCATGTAATATGATGAAGAGTTGGATTGCATAAAATTCATTTCTTCATGATCCAAATTCCACCTATTTTGGATCTTGAAGAGTTGAACTAGTTTGTCTTAGGTCTTTTTAAAAAGTAAAAAAAAGATAATAGGTCTTTAAAAAAAAATTGTCTTATGGTTTTTGTTAATAGGTCTTTTTAAAAAATAAAAATAAAATTAATGAACAAAAAAAGATAGGAGGGGCACCCACTAAGACTGAATTTTATAATACAATTGATACCTTATTTTTATTAGTTTTTGCTATTTTCCAAATGCAGGTGAGATCCTTTTGAAACCTCCTTAATGAGTGTACAAAGACACATGTTAACATAAATCTATCTCAATTTAAGGTCACACCATTTTATGACCATCCAAATAACAACTACATACAACGTAGGAATCAATAAATTAGGGACAAGAAATTTCATTTCTCTTTGACTTTTTTTTTCATAAATTTTTATATTATAAAAGTCATATTTTGGTGACTATTTTTATAATTACAACTTAGAATCTTAACAAGTAACAATAAAAATTATGTTTCTAATGTTTCTTTACTAGCATAGAAATAAGGATAATAGCTAAAGGAAAAGGTTTCTCTTTAAAATGCTTCTCCTCTCCATTCATGCAATTTTTTTTTTTTTTTTTTTGAGAAAGAACCATTCATGCAATTAATAAGGCTAAATAGCTTGCCGATTAGCTATTATGTCGAACTTGGACGTTCTAAAGTTATATTGTGTATTGAGATTAATATTTGCTAAGAAAGCAGCTGAGTTCTGAAAATCAATTCTTAATTTAGGTGAGCCTCATGGGAGTATTTGAATTGCAGTGGCAAATCAAATACTACTTGAACTTCCAAAATTAGTGGGGACCATAAAGTGCTATTGCCTACTCAATAATTTGTATTCAAAAATAAAAATTTGGAAATGTAAAAAACAGCCACGGTTTTCTTGGCATACATGGTGCATGATGTACAAATCAAAATTTCCCAGAATCTGTACAAAATATAACATGCTTATTTATTTATCTTGCCTAATGCATAATAAATATTTTATAGTATTTTTTTTTTATTGATAGGACCTAATGCATAATATTTGTTTTTGGCTTGCTAATGCAAATGTAGACCCTAGAATAAAAATTCTCATAAAATTCCTTACTCTCTTCCTCTATAGTTTCAATAGGAAATAGAAAATAAAAATTCTAGTACCACAAAGAAATACATAATTTTTGCTGCAATTCTCCATGTGGTTGATTGTGATTAGTGAGAGAGAAAAAAAAAAGGGTCCACGTGAAAGGGACAAGAAGCCAGTCACAATCTGTCACATAGAAAAATTGTGGCAAAAGTTGTAAATTTATTTGTGGGAATAGAATAACTCAACAGAAAATTGATCTAACAATTTTTGTCCTTTCTCCCTGCAACCAATTTGAATCTGATAAAAACCAGAACTCCCAAATAACAATTAAAGTTTCTGATAAATTTTCAGATAAAATTATTATTGAAAAACATGCAATCTTAAATAGAATTACAGAACTTAAAGGATAATTAAACGGATATAGATCATAAGCACTATGCTTATCTGATCCAATTCCAATACTAACACACTCAAAAAGACTTCCTAATGATAAGGATAAACCCTTATTCAAAACAGTAACAACTAAAAACAAAAGATAATTAACAAATAACAAAGGCTAAAGTGATCAGTAGAATCTGTCAACACTTAGTGGACCTTAGAGAGCATACAGTTTGTGTGAGCGTGAGCAGCAGAAGAATAATAGTAGCACAAGTAGAAGCAAATCTCCAAGGAGTGCTAAAATATTGATGCCATAACGTTGCCTTCCATCTATGCCAAGGTTTCTTATAGAATGCATTCAAATCTTCACATATTTTCAAGTATTCAAGGTTTATATAATCCCATAAGATATTCGTGTTAAGACTATTGGCAGCCGTTGCTACTGCGGTGCTGTCACCAAGGTAATTAATGAGGATTCCCTTATCACAAAGTAAATCTACATCTTTGGAATTATTGATAAAGAAATTCAAGATGACAAAAAAATATGTAACATATGCCTGCCCTACATAATGGGATTGCTCTAATGCAATAATGTTTTGAATAAGATGTATTTTCTCATCATTTAACTTAATGCATGGGATTTCCAACACTCCATTGTTTAAATCGAACCCTATGTCAAGAAAGCGTCTATTCCCTCTATAATGTCCCAGCTTCTCTTTAAACTGGAGTCCCTTCAACTTGACTCCTGCCTCATGCAGCTGGGTTGCAGAGTATGACAGTTTAGCCCCTCCAAAGCTTCTATCCGGTAATTGTCCACTTAGATAAAAGAATCTAACCAGATCTGTGAAGTGTTCTATTTTTGCATCGAAATTCCAAGGGGACATCATTTGAAAGTTGTAACATTGAAAGAATTTAAAAGCAAGTTTCCTTAAAGGAAGGAGTCCTAACTTTAATTCAGCCGGAAAGTTTGCTTGCTTGAACAGCATCTCTAAAACAAAAAAGGGAAGCTGATTTTCAAGTAATACCAAGTCAAATTTCGAAATTGGAGGCATCCAATCAGTTATCATCTTAGGATCGTTCCTGAACAAACATGGGTTAAATTGTCTCAAGAAGTACTCAAGAATGAACATCCCATCCACCAGGATCATTGTCACAAAATCATCACTGCTTATGCTGGACACAATAGTCTCTGCATAGTAAGAGCAAATTTCTTCTTCCTTATCTCTTATTGTGTGTACTAAGTGCTGCAAGTTTATTTTAGCCCGTTGAATGAAACACTCACAAAACAGTAATTTACACTTTTTCATGGTTTGTAATTTTACGTTGGAGTGGCGAATAGGGCCAATTGAAATAAGCAGAGGAGTGAAGGCTTGCTCATCCAGTTTGCGAAGGTGATCTGGAACACTGATCAAACTCCCAGGTGAGAATTGTAGCTTCAAACTTTCAAACATTCTTGTGATGTCAATTACCAAATTTTCAATTCCATTTGCAGTTGAAGAGCCTCCTATCTAATTAAGATAAGAGCCACTAGGATTAAAAACACACCCCGTGTGAAGTACAGCAAGCTATAACTTGACTTCAAAGTTCATTCTATGGCACTATTTTTTAATATGTTAAAATGCACAGGTGTTACAATAATAATGATCATTTTATATTTAATGTTTATAAAAATTTATAAAAAAATTTAAATTTAATCATCCTCCTTCATTGTCCTGTAAAGCTGATCACATAAAAGATTTGCAAATATTTTAACTGGATGACAATAGTAATTTTAAATGAAGAATTTTTAAATGGTTTCTTTTGAAACAATAATTAATAGAACAAATCATTTAGGTACTTAAATCATTAATTTCAATGTTTTTTTAATAGATAGTTTCATTGTTAGTTTGATAGAGACATAGAGTAATTAGTGTGTAGCTTACTTCGAGTACTTTTTTTTAAAAGGACATGTCCTTTTGTTTTAAATATACAATGACAAGTAGTAGTGAGTTTTAATTTTCACATTTTATTTAGTTTGTGGATAACGTGCCAAAGGCCTTGTTGCTGAATTGACACCTCTCCATGTACAAAGTCCTTAGGGGTCTAGGGGGGAAATGGTTCGAGTTGCAGGGTTAGCAGCATGTTGTAATTATTTCTCAAAAAAAAAAAAAAGTTAGTGGATAATGTGGCAATTTCTCATTAGAACAAAAGGAGCTTCCAATTAGAAAAGTATTAGAGGTAAGTCAAACTCGAGTAATTAAATAGCCAGATTGAATTGTTTCGTTTTAGTAGGTAAAAGAAGGTACTTTTTGATATATTTATATACATAGTTCCTACTTCCTATTACAATTTTTGTTATTGTGATACTATGAAATTTTCTAATGTTTCATTAAAATTTATTCATTATGGAAATATATAGAAAAGGCACAATTTTTTTTCTTTTAATGGGAATATGGTGTTGTTCAATAAATTTCTCATTGAAGTTTGTCTTTGTAATTGAGTTAAATTCTTGAATTCCCAGAGAATTTTGAAATCGAGAGTAACTTTAATTAGGTTGAAAGTAGTTTTAAAATATGAGAAAAGTTATCAAATGCTCTAAGGGCTTGATGTAGAAAATAATTTTTAAAATTTTTTATCGGAAAAGAAAAAAATAACTAATTTTTTTAACAATTTTTTTTATACAAGTGTTAACAAGACCCTTAACATATAAGCAGAATAGAAGTATTAAAAATTGTACGGATACTTGATATAAAATTTGAGTAGATTGACAATAAAATTTAAGAAAAACATAAAATTAATGTGGATTAGCTTAATTGTTGAACTTTCACTTTAGTTATGTATAGATTAATAATATTCCTTGCAATTTTTTTTAATTGAAAAAAAAAATGTAGAAGAGGGTGACCAAAATGATATCAATAGAGTAGATAAACCAAATTTGACAATTGATTATCACAAATAACTTAAAATTCATTAAAAATAATTGTAAAATATAATAGCAAGAAAGTCAATTTCGTAAATGAAAGAATTTTAATAATTAAAAATTTAATAAACTAAATGTAAATAGTTTTTACAAAAATACTATAGATACTATAAATTTTACTGCATAATATTTATTAATTGATGTAATATGGATAATGTTTCAGTTTGGTTGAAATAGCTTAAAAATCTCGTACTGATATATAATTTGGAAAGGTAAGCCCCCTATTCCACCTTCGATGAAATTTCGGCCCATGTTGGACCGTTTCAATCAATACGGCTGAAATTAAAAATTCAATCGAAATGAGATTTGGGGTTTGAGGTTTGAAAGTTCTTTTGTCAGACCTGAAAGAATTTTTCTAGCCCTGAAATACCCACCGTGGATCACAGTAGAAAATAACGGTACAATAGAGAAGGAAAACAATGGATCTAATGGTGGGGTAGAAAAAACAAAAAAAGAAAGAGACGAGAAGAGAGAGAGAGAGAGAGTTGTAGTCACGTGGGGGATGCGGGCAAAAAAGACAGAAAATTCAACAAATAATTGTTGTATGGAACTTAAATAACGAGGAAATATTATATAATGAAAGCATACCTCAGGTATAATTGTTAACATATTGTTTGTGTACAAGGACGGAGCTAGAACTTGAAGTTAGGGGGGGCACTTTTACTATTAGTTGCGTGTGGTGGCTCTAGCTTCCGGTTTGGTTGCTTAACAGGTAATGATTTTTTTTTTTTTTTTTAATGTGTGCATCTAGGTATGAACAAAATTATTTTGTTTAAAATTTTTTAAAGGGCCAAGTTGTTTATTTTGAGTAAAATTGGTTGATTGAGTTTAATTGTTTTTAACTTTACGTAATTTTTGTTGTTGAATAATTTTTTTGGGCTAGTTTATTTTGCTTTAGATTTTAGATCTAGCATTTAAAATGAGGAAAATGCTAGAATTACAAACTTTTTTTTTTTTAATAAATTATTAATGTGGCAAGTAGTTATTAGTAAGTAAAAATGTGATATAAGTGATGGGCCCAAATGCAAACTAATAAAATTTTACTACCTCAACAGTTTGTAAAAATGTTATAGAAAAGTTTGTGGCTAGAGTAGTACTCTTAAAAAAATCAATGATAATGTTAAGGAGGCAAAGTGTGATTTTATAGAACAGAATTGCTAAAATTGGTGCCTATGTCTATATTAATTTTTTTTTTTAAATCAGGGGGGCCCATTGCCCCCCCTAGTCCAAGTCTCCCTCCATCCCTGTTTGTGTAGCACTAGCACTAGCAGCCGAAGGCCTGATAGGAGTTCCGGACCGAGATGCGATTTGTGGGAAAAGAAAAAAAAAGATGAGAACAGAGATAACTGAGACTGAGATTGTGAGATTCTATAATAAAATAATATAAGACCACGGCAATATATACACAGGAGAAGAAATGGCGTAATATGGATGTGGCTGGTATGTATGTAATTAGAAGTGCTGGAACTGGTTTCCCTGCTTCTGTGAGATAGCTTTTGTATTTATTTCCCTTGAACCAAAAAAAGAAAAGAAATGGCGTAATAGTTGCAGCGGTCTGATATAGGTCCACTTCTTTTTTTTTATACACTTTTTTGTCGTTTACAGCTAACATTGTCACCCCCCCCCCCCCCCCCCCCCCCCCCCCCCCCCCTCCCTTTTTTTATTTTTTGATAATTTCGAGTCTGGGGGGGGGGGGGGGGGGGGGGGGTTGGTGTTTTAAAAGGATTTGCATTAAACAAAGACCAAGTAACAAAAAGAGTTGCATGCACGGGCCAGCTAAATCAAACTCTAAAACATTTGCTATGCCCACAAGGGGACTTTCAAATAAACTAATCTATTTCTCTCCCATCCTAGCGAACTTATCAGCACTTCTATTAACTTCCCGAAAATAGTAGCTAAACTGAATTTGAGGAGTTAGAAGCCTGCAATCATCCACCATAGAAGATATATAATTATTAGTACAGCTCAAAGAAGACAAGACAACAATAATAGATTTAGCATCTAATTAAGTTACATCTATTACGCAGAGCCCAAAGTTTAAACCACGTATATTGGTTAGAAACAATGAGAAATGCTTACTAATTAAGTTATATAACTCTTGATATAATTTGAAAAAAAAAAAAATAGTCTTGCATTGATGATATGATTGAAAAATAGATACTCTCTCTCTCTCTCTCTCTCTCTCTCTCTCTCTCTCTATATATATATATATATATATATATAAAGCCAAAACTCAAAGAAAATCAAATTTGAATCTAATTGTACGCCATATGTGTTATTTAATTTTTAATTTTTGTGCTAAGTAAATTATTGAGTGTAAAAATCGAAAAGTCCAAATCCAATTAAATTCTAAATTGGAGTACAATTCTACGTTGCGTATCCATCTAAAGATGTAAGCTAATACTATATATAATTTCGACTTCTTATATAAAAAATGTATAATTTGAGCTGTATAATTATGATTGTTTTTAATTGTACCCGTACATATGCGCGGGGTTACATACTAGTAAAATTAACTTAAATTACAAACCTTTAAACTTAAAAGGAGGCAATAGGCAAATAATTGATAATAGCAAAATAAATTAAGTTTTTGGGAATCAATTATCAAATGGAATAAATTATGAATGTGAGGAGTTCATACGTTGGAAGAGTTTTTTTTTTTTTTTTGAGGAACTACGTTGGAAGAGTAGGATTGCGTAAAATTCAATTCTTCATAATCCAAGTTCCACTTTTTCTTTTTCTCTCAAAGCAAATCTAAATATGGAATTCATATTCCCATTTTTAATTTGGAATTTGATTGTTCAAGATCCATATTATCTTTATTCTCACTCATATTTATTCTATTATTATTACAAATGTTTTCATACACACACACACACACACACACACATATATATATATATATAATTTTTTTTAATTAAATAGTTGAGAGAGTGAGCATTTGAAAATTGAGATCTAGGCAACATCTTTAAACCACCAAGAGGTGTTAGTTGAGCTAAAAGGTTTTTAGAAAGTTTTATACTTTTATGCATGATTCGCTCTAGACCAAGACCTTTTTTTTTCTTTTTTTTTTTAAGAAACAAACACACATACACACACAAGAGAGAGGGAAAGGGATTCTAACACAAAAGCACATCACAACTCCACTCAAAAGCCGTGGTAACTTTTAAGGGAGGGTGGGGCACTCTAGACCAAGACCTAAGGCTAAGAGTGATAGGCAAAAAACGAATTGACCCCTTGTGATTAAATTAATTGATTAATTAGCCAAGTTATTAATTAATCAAATTAACATGTAAATGCGTGATAGCACAAACAAATCACCAATTAAACTAAGTACAGCGGAAAATAAATTGACACGGTAATTTGTTTATGAATGGGGAAAACTTACATGGCAAAAACCCCATTGGGTAATTTTCAGGTCACCACTCCTGAAATTCCACTATTATCACAACAAGCAGTTACAAGTAAAGGAATCCCAGTACCTTATACCAACCTACAGTTGAACTCTTACCCCAATACTCAATTGAACTTGTTCTATAGTGACAATTTCTCCTTTTGATGCACAGCTCCCAAGTATGTGATTAACCAATTGCGCGGATCCTAGTACGCGACTTCAATCACCAACTAGAGAAGGTTGTTGGCTGCAAAGTTCTTCAGTTCATCCCACGATGAAGATCAAGAAGATGCTTGGTTACAAAACCCTATAGTGCACATACACAGCAAACTTCTTCAAGAATGATGAACTAGGGCAAAACTCTGTCTCCGATCACAATTTGCTAGAGCAAATTTTTTCTCAATGCTTGTGCAACTTGTGAACTCTTTAACGGCCCTTAAAATAATCATTTTATATATCTAGGGTTAGGAGAAAAGAAAGCCCAAAGACACATACACGGATTCCTAGAAAACATATCAAAATTTTTGCTTTTCTTAAACCTCGATTGATAGGAGCTGTCGAGAAGCTGTCAAGCAAGTGTCAAGCACACGGGCTGAACAGCTTCTTAAACCTCGATAGATGTAGCTATCGAGCTAACTGTCGAGATTTAATGAACTTGCGCTTCTCAGCTTGTTTCTTGAACAGACTTGATGACTTCAACACTTGATCTTTAAACACAGTTTCTTGAAGTATTCAAAACACCTAAATCTAAGCAATTACAAGTAAAGTGCGTTTTGTCAAAAGATTAGCCAATTACATAAAAGAATGACATATGTTCTTAACAAGTGAAACACATATGTGCTAACAAAGAGCATTAGCATTGGGTGTGCCAAATTTCAAATATTTGACATTTGGCACACTAAACACCAAAAAAACCTCTCACATGAGATGTTTCAAAATATTTGGCATAGATGAACAGTATCGTTCCAAATTTAGAATGATACGGATAGAAATGCTAAAAAAAATTATAATTCATTTTCTCTCTCCTCTTTATGACTTTTTTCTTCTCTCTCTTTCTTTTTTCTTCTTTTTTCTTCGCCTCACCCTTTTATCTTCTATCACTCTCTCTTTGTTTTTTCTCCTTTCTTCTTCTTTCTTCTTTGCCTTTCTCTTTCTTTTTTCCTCTCTCTCTCTCTCTTCTTTCTTCTTGCCTCTCACTTTCTTTCTTTCTTTCTTCTCTTTCTTGGTTTCTTCTCTTTTCTTCTTTCTTCTCTCTCTCTCTAGGTGTCCCTCGACGAAGACTCACCACTGTCTCTCTCTCTTCTCTCTCCTTGCCGTGGAGATCAGTCGTTGTCATTGTGATTGTGAGTAGGGGTGACAATTCGTGTTCGCGTGTCGGGTTCATGTCGTGTCTACTTATGAGTATCCGACTATATGAGTTAACACTAACTCGACATGTTTATTAAATGGGTCAAGATTCCTCAACTCTAACACGACTTATTTATTAAATGGGTCAGTCGAGTTAACTTGTTTATCAGATTTTATCAAAATGAAAAAAAAAAAAAAATTATGAAAAAACAAACAAATATTTGTAATATAAAATTTATAACTAACGAGTAACTGCATCACAAATAATCATTCAAAACTCAAAACTAAAGCATATTTCAATATCACAAATAATCAATCATAATATGTAAAAAAAAAAAAAAAAACTACAACAACTAATAAGTTTATATACCTAGGGTTTGAAGGGTATATTGGTAAAATGTTATTTAATTAAATAGGTAAATCAGGTCAAACGGATTCCATGAGTTGAACACTAACCCAACCCGTTTATTAAATGGGTTAGTTATGTTAACCCGAATATGATACGAACCCATTAAGCCTCAACTCATAACCTGCTTATTTCATGTAGTATCGTGTCGAGTTCACTGGTCATTTCCAATTTTGCCACCCGTAATTATGGGTAGTGGTGGATCACATTTGATTATGGGTGAGTTGGTAGAGAAAGAGAAAAATGAATAGAACATGAAATTAGAACATGTGATATAGAGTGTATTGTCAAATGCTATATTAAAGTAGAAAAGGTTTTTGGTGTATGAAAATAGATTTTTTTTTTTTTTTAAGAGACCTGATGCTAGTGCTCTAAGGACCTCTATCATAAAAAGGCCCCAAAATTTGTGGAATGCTAGTTTTTTATTTTTTCTTAAAGTAATGGTAGGGACACAAAATTTTCCACCAATTTCTCATAACTATTGCGATTAGATTAACGTTACTTTCATACGAACTCACTATTTACAACATATTTATTAATACTAATTATAGAATTGTACATGTTGTTATAGTTATTTTTGCATAAACAATTTTTCAAAATTTAAAATTATAAAAAAAAAATTGAAATAAAATGTTAGCAAAACCTAAACAAAATAATTTAATTAGTAATTTTAAATCTCAAAGGCATGAAAAATGGTTTTTAAATACAAAATTATAATCTAGATAGTTAATTAAATGTTATTTAATTGATATTAAATATTTTAAAAAAAATCACTTGAATCGCCTTAGGCCTAAATCTAGATCAAGCCACCTTAGTTTTATGTCATGTTAACCACCTCGTCTTTCTCTTGTAAGCCATGTTAGCTGCATCTAATATATCTAGGGTTGTTCAATTTGATGCAGCCGCGCGGTGAGCACAGAGCGAACTATTCTTTTGCCTTTTACTAAAGGGTTGTTCAATTTGAACCAAACTCAACAAACCTGCTCAACCTGAGTCCACTCGATCCTAAATTCAACCAATTGCAATGGATCCAATCCAAAATGTTGAGACCTTATGATATTGGATAATTAAAAAAAAAAAAATCATACATGATACATTAAACCATAACAGCAAAAGTAACCCTAAATAAACTTTTTTTTTTTATCCAATACCATTTACTAGGACACATTAGATATCAAAGTGAATGCTCTTAGATTTGGAGGAAAAACAAGTTCAGTTTGGGTCAAAGTAAACTCAAGAAGAAACAAACGTGAATCAGAGGTTTTCACTTTTCAGATGTTTCTTAACTTTTGTTCTCTGTTAAGGGCCACACAACAAGACAACATTAAGTTTTGATTTCGTTCCATCTCATGGTGGACAGTTGGAATCTGTAGCAATGCAAGAACTAGGAAAGCAACAAAGTGGGGACAAAGGACTCCTTGGGATCTTCGTACTTTTTCTTTTGTTTTAGGTCAAATTGTAAAATTTATTCTCTATGTTCAAGTTTTGATATTTTAGTCTTTTAAGTTTGACTTTTGTTTTTTCAATATTCTAAATTTCAATTATACTCAATTCAGTGAGCCGTTTACTATTCGTTAAATTGTACCATTAAAAATAATTACTAATTTACTACCCATAAAAAATATTAGGTACATTTTCGTGTTTTTAACTTTTGTTATGGATGTGTAATAAGTGGCTAAATTTTAGGATTAAAAAAAAAAAAAACTTGATAACTCCCATAAATAATAATATAAAAAATCAACAACTAGAAGTAAAGATTCTCCATTAAAAAAAAAAAAAAAAAAAAAGGATAACTTGAAGCCTTTCCCTTTATCCAATATATATATATATATATATATATATATTTCAATTTTTTTTTTTCTTTAGAAATCTGAAACTTTTGTTAAGATTTGTTGTGAAAATGTTGTGGATGTAAAAAAAATTTTCCTAAAATCTAAAAACCAAAAAAATGCAAGAGCCTTTCCTGGAACAAAAAAAAAATTAATACTTTTTAAATTTTGTTTTTTGTTTTGTTATGGATGTGTACTAAGTGACTACCTTTTAAGATTTAATATAACTAGATAACTCCCATAAATTTTTTTTTTTTTTAAATGATAACGTGAAAGCCTATAAATACTATCAATACTTGGGAATCGATTGAGCCACAAGTGAAAAAATTATATTTATACAATTATATTATAGTTTTACAACGCTAGCTAAAATATTGTATTTACATTTTTTAAATGTCACGGTTGTTTTAAGCGCACAACAAAATTTCATAATATGTGATGGTGTCAAGTCATCACAAGTAAGAAATTATTGTGAAATTTTGTTATATCAATAAAATTTAAATTTATGTATTTTAAGAAATGGTTAGTAATTTCAAATAACTTGATTGTTGAATAGTTGTATTTTTTAAAATGAATTTTTAATCTTCTCTAATAAATGAGTGATGTTAGGAATACTAGCCTCTAAGCACACACTTGCTTAGAGACTTTTTTTTATAAATAAAGTTTAATAATTTTCATTCATTATAATTCGGGGTTGTTGCATTTTTCAATCACAAAAATACCTAGAAATGTGAAGCTATTTATGTGTTTATGGGTAAAATAATTTTTTTATATAAATCTTCCACACCTTTAGGTATTTTTGTAATTGAAAAATGCAACAACTCTAAATTGTGATAAATGAAATTAGACTTTAGGGGAAAAAAAAATAGAAGAGTCTCTTAGCACGCACGTGAGAGCATGCTTAAAGACTAGTAGATATAAGGAGAAAACTTAATGCAATAGCATTTGAAAAAATAAAAATTTATTGTATAGTGAAACATATGTCCAATAAGTTGAGGTTCACATAAGTTTGTTGATATTGTGGACTATGTTAATCTCATTCTCCAAAATTAGTACATCTTCACTAAGCTGATGGAACAGGTACACCTTCACTCAGTTAATCCCAATTTGGTTTCTAGCATGTGAACGTTGTTTCGTAATTGTGTGTGATGATTGAATGATGAGTAAAAGCATGAAAGAGAGAGCACACACAAAGATTTATGTTGATAATAAAACCCTAAATGGCTACATATTATATTAAGCACTTCTGTTAAAATGAACCCAATGTAAGGTTTATATACTAGAGAATACTTGACTAACTCTAGGATAACCATAGGCTAACCTAAAATTAATATGTTTATTCGACAAGTACATGAGCTTACAATTGGTATGGGCCACTTGGGCCATAATATGTCTAACACCCTCCTTCAAACTAAAGGTGAAAGCTTGAGTTTGGAAGGTCTTGAATATATAGCTTGGTGTGGCACCTATGTTGCTCGATTAACATGGCAAGATCTAGTGTCGCTGACATGGCACTGATAACAAGGCGGACATCTTGGTTGGCATGACAGAACTGTTGAAATAAATAAGATCTTGTATCAATACTTTGCATAGAATTACACCACTAAAAAGACAAGCTATATGTGATCACCTTGTAACACTATTGTGGTTGGTTTGTTTTGATTTTTGATTTGTTTTGTTTTTTTAATGACAAAAAAACAAAATAAAGCTTTGGACATAGACATGAGTCCATGAGGGACCAAACGATGGGCCACTTCTTGTTATCCTTACGAGTTGGTAAAGTGGGTCTTTGCTAAGTCTGAAGCCCAATTTGACATCTTCGTAAAGCCCAACTAATGTATATTGACCAGTATTATTATTATTATTATTATTATTTTTAAGATAGAAATTCACATATAAAGGTTGATGTGGTTCAACCTACGTTTACAATGAAGCCCTAGATAGCTACATATTACAGTATAGTAAGCACTTGTGTTATAATGAACCCAATGTAGGATTATTAGTTTATATATAATCTATATATATATATATATATATATATATAAAACCGAAACTTTTAAAGCTCTCACAATTTTCCACGTCACCACCATTTTCTTTTTCTTTTTAATTTAGATTCTTTTTCTTTTATTGAGTCTACACTACAAGCCCAATCCAAAGTCTTATATATATATATATATATATATATATATATTATTTAACAACCGGATGTTTTCTGGAGCTCCCGCCTATTGTTTGGAGCTTTCTAAAGAGTGTTTTCTGTTTTGTCTTTCTTCTTCTTCTTCTTAGGGTTTAAGGCTGCTGCAAAGTTTGCAACAGTCCCAAGTCACCACACCAAACCAGGTATCTACAAACAAAAATCTCTCTTCTGTCTTCTACCTTCTCTCTCACTCTCTCATACACGTAAGGCTCTTCTCTCTCTCTCCCTCTCTCTCATGCACGGCTCTTCTCTACAACAATAAACCAAGGCTTAAACCTCTTGTCTGTAGGGCTAGGCTAATTAATCCCCGAATCCTGTGTAGTTGTTTTGTATCTGAGGCTTACTTTGTAGAAAGTTGGAATCTTTCAACAACCGGATGTTTTTATAGACTCCATTGTAGGCATTTAATTTATTTGATGCTTTACGAATATTTATGATAGTTTTATTTGATACGTCGAATTATGGAAATATTTTTGTTATTGTTTATGGTTTTATTTATCGCTTCTATTTGTCAATGTACGTAGTATTTGTTATTAGTAGCTTCTCTAAAGTGAAAGAAAATTTGTGTTTTATTTTAGGTTTTATTTTAAACTAAAAACTTGGGTCTTCTTAAAACCCTAAAACATAATTTGTTTAAGGGCATAAGGTTTTGCTTGCCGCAAAATCGAGGTGAGAACCCCATCTTCAAGTCGATCAATATTATTATATTGTTATATGAATCTTGAAGTAATATATAGATGGTTTGGCAACGTAGTGAGATTTGGTTATTTCTGCTATATTGTTTACTTGATCACAGTGGAATCGATGGTCGTACTCTTATCGTTTTATTGACGATAAAGAAAAAAAGGTTCTTCAGCGTCAAAGGTATTTCTTCTTCTATCATTATTTCTTCTAATTTTAAATTGTAAATTAGCATCAAAGGTATTAATAAGGTATTTCTTAGACCCTTTAACCTTGACGCTAGAAGAAGAAATACCTTTGATGCTAAAGACCCTTTTTTTTCTTAGACCCTTTTACAATTTTAAATTATAAATACCTTTGAAGAAAGGTATGCTAAATTACAATTAAAATTTTCCAATTTCTTGGATTTGGTTTGTCAATCTCTTTTCTGGTTAGAATTTTTTTCCTGCTTGGCAAATTTTTTTGTTCGATTTTTTTTTTTTGGCCCTTGAAATAAAATTTTGATTTTTTTTTAGTATAGCGTTAACTGTTTGTCTACATACATCTAATTTCTAAATATTGTAGTGTTCTCTTTACATTTAAAAAACTCATGAGACTCAATTTGAATTGTAACTCATCATGTTTAAATAATTTATTTTGAATTTTAAGTAATTAATATTTGCATTGGTATGTTGTTGAGATCCAATAGTTGTGTCTTTAAAATCAAGAGGAACTGAAAAACAGTATCTAAAAACAATTGTAAAAGAGTCATGAAGGTTAGTACTAAAGACATATTGAAACAAAGGAAAATTGAAAAGCTACATACTGATGTAGGTTGGTACTAAAGACATAGAAAGAAAGGAAAATTGAAAATCTACATACTGATGCTTCTATAATTACTCATTTGAAATTCAAACCAGTTTTGAAAAGATAGTTTGTGGTTTAAAGCATTTTTTGTTTTCACTAATTGTGTTTTGTTTCACTGTACCTATTTTAAAATTTTGGTTCGTGTTGTCTATCATTTAAGTTTTCTATATTTGTGGAATTCTTCGTTTTTTGCCAGCTTTGAAACAAAATTTAGCCAAATCAGGATCCACACTATTAGCATTATTGTTAGTCACTTTAAGTTCAATGGTGTATTAAAGTACACACATTTGAAACTTTTGATTAGTTATGAAAAAATTAGATAGTTGAGTGTATGAATGTATTTTGCACATTTTTGTTGAAACATTTGTAATAAATGACAAACATTGCAGGAAACAAAAAATTCAGTTCTAGCAAAACAAAAGACCAACAAATCTATCAACAATTAGCAAATAGAAGTACCAAAAACCTCATCCATAAATTCTTCATTTTACTTCTCCCAAAACTTCTGTTGTTCTAAAAGAAAATAAGGAAATAGCCAAATGCTTCGCAATCATCACAAGTAAACTACACCAAAAGCATCAAAGGAGAGAAAAAAATGACTAAGTGCTTTTATATATATAATTAATGTTAATCTGATTTCATACTACTATTAGAGTTTATGCATTAGAGTTTGCAAATTGGTTGATTTCGAGAGAGTTAAATTGTAATATGCTACTATTATTCTTATGGCCTACACCTCTTTTTGTTCATATTTATATATGTATCGTTCTTTTCATTAGGAACAAGTAAGTTCCTTTCAGAATAGTATATGTTGTTATAGTAGTCATCTTGACCATTTGAAGTTTTAACTTAGCCCTCATTGATTTTATAAATTTAATTGCATAAATGTATATAATATATTTTGTGAATTTTGTTGATAGATTTGTAAAGCATGGTATTATTGAGAATAATATCATTTTAATATGCAGTTGAATTTAAATATATTAGGCATTTTTCTGTTTTTTCTTTATTCATTTTCTATCATATATGTAATTTTATTAAACTATTCCGTGCATTGCACGGGTTATCGACTAGTAGATTAATATGCTTGTTCTCACTTGGACCAATATTAGTCAAGTCTAACACAGCAAATGGCAGCCTCCCCACATGGTTGGATCAAGATTAACGTTGATGAAGCTACGACAAAATCCCTCACAGTTCTAGCAGCCGTAGCAAGAGATGATAATGGCATTGCCATCAAAGTCTGGTCGAGAACACATCACATTTGCTCACCCCTCCAAGCCGAAGCTACTGCCATCCTATGGACTGCAACTCGCAAAAATTGAAAGATGGAGCCATACTATTGTTGAGGGTGATGCCAAGTCTTGCTTCGACTCATTAGCCTCGCCCGCCTCCGCACCCGATTTCTCCATTTGCAACATTATCAGTAATATTCTATGTTTTAGAGAGTGTTTTGCTGGTTGTATTTTTCTTTGGGTCAAGAGAGACTGTAATTTAGCTGCACATGCAGCAGCTAAATTCTTTCTTAGAACTCTTCAGTCTTCCAGAGGCTCTTGCAGCCGCTTGCAAGGTAGACTGCTTTCCTTTCCCTTCTGAGTAATAATACATTGAAGCTTATCAAAAAAATAAAAATAGAGGAGGCCAGACGGAAACACTAGACAAGAATTTGGAGCTATTCTTGGTGACTGACTACTCAAAAGTGCTGACTGGTCTGTTCTCTCTCCTCAAAAACCCAACATTCTCACTATCTCTATTTCATTGATGGCTTAAATCCAATCTTAAGTTCCCTATTCTTACCTCCATCCAATCTTTTTATGGACCCAAGTCTTTCTTACTGTCCTGTTTAGTCATTTGAATTAATCTTTTCGGATGCATTAACTAACTTAAGTTATGGAGCTTCTTGACTCATGCTGAACCAAGGACATAACTTTTTTGATAATTCAATTGTCACAACAAGTGGGGGTAGATACAAACTCATATTCTCCTCGTATAGGAGACTAGGCAATATCATTTAGCTACTTTTTGACAATAAATAATTTAAGAAGGCCATCCCTGGCTGAAGAATACAAAACCAGTTTATAATTAACCCCCATATATGTTACTTCCCATCATCCACCATGTTCTTGAACTGCAAGATCATAATGCAGTTGCTGCTAGATTTGCTATGCAAATAAAAATAACCAAGACTAAGAAGTTTGAGCAGTTAGAAATGAGTTCAATAACATCTAGGACAACTAGGCATTCGTTCGAATGATCTAAGTTAAAGCTGTCATATATCTTTGGGGGTGTTATTACAGATACGAATAATATAGATGATGATAGTAAAGATATTCGGTATAACCATGTAGAACCCTGTAACTTTAGAGCAACTTCTGGAAACACAAATATGGTGAGTCTCTAAATGAAATGGTATTCTTAAATTTGGAAAGGCCAGTATAAACCAATTATCCAACAGCCTAATATTTTTTTTCTTAAAATCAGTTCCCAAGTTCCTCTCCACCGTTTGAACAATTGAACTAGACCCTCACCTAAGGAGCTTTAGTTGCACACAAATACACAATGGTTCAGAAAAGTATTTGATCAAGCCAGTTTCAACAAAACTCAACTGGCTAAGTAAATTAAGTCCACCTATTATGTGTTATAGAAAATTACCTAATTATGCCGTGATCATCATTCCATCACTTACTGCTTTCCTAGTTTCTGCATAACTGAGGACTTCACTGTGAGAGGGAAGACATTCAATAATAACCCCTGTTTCCTTGAGTTGTCTTGACCCCAGTGAACGTGTTTTTCTTGAGTTGACAAGTAAACTGCCTATTTCTTGCTTCCAGGCTTTGTGCTTTAGACTTGGGATGGCTTCTTTCCAAACAAAATAAACAGAACAGATGGCTTCTTTCAAGCCATTGCTACTACATTACCTGTGTTCTGGAAAATGAAATTTGATAGAAGCCTAAAAGCATATGAAACAAAACCATCAGGGAGAAATTCAGGGTTGGCAATTTAATCAGAATTTGTTTTTTTCTTTGGTCACTGGGAGGCAGAGGAACTCCTGTTCATTCTATCAAGTCCAGTCATGTAAACGTTGCTGCCAGAGCAAACTCAAAGCTATCAATCAAATTAATGAAAATTTTCTTTTACCCTCAGCAGTAGAGAGGCCAATAGGGTCAAATTGCAAAGAGAAAACCATAGATATCACCTGTCTGTCTTCAAGGGCCCAACTATTTGTCCCATAACTTGAGGTTCAAACTTCAAAGGGACAAGGACTCCTGGAGACGCTAGTTTCATATTCTTGGTGACTGACTACTCCAAGCAATCAAACCAACCCCCCCCCCCCCCCCCCCTCTCTCTCTAAAACCATACATTTTTCCTACCTCTTTTTCATTAGGGGCTTAGATCAAGAAAGACTCGAATCCAATCTTTTATGGATTCAAGTCTTTCTTCACGTCTTTTTGAGCCATCAAAATCCAATCTTTTCTGCTGCATTAGCTAACAGAAGGCATGGAGCTTTGAGACTTCTGACATATTGAGATTGATCGAGGACTTAACTAACATTTAAAAAAGGCCTTTCCGAATCAGGCAACCAGCAAGAGATGACTTCAAGAAAATCTAGGACAACCAGTCATTTGATTCATTGGTCTAAGTAAAGCAGCTATATATCTTTGAGGTAGTTATTATAGAAACCAGTAGCATCGATAACAATAATGAAGGTAATAACCATGTAGAACTTGGTAACTTCAAAGGAGCTTCTGGGAACATAGATATGTAGAGTCTCTGGATGAGATAATCTTCCTAAACCTTGTTAAGGCCAATATAAAGTTATAAACCAAATTGTCTAAGCCAGCTAATTATGTAAAAAAGGTTTTAACCAAATATTGTCAGCCAATCATCCAATAGCCTAATAGTTTTGGTCAAAATTGCGTAAGATCAATTCCCAAGCACTGCACAGTTTGAACTAATCCACGCCCAACAAGCTTAGTAAACAAAAGTTCAGCAAAGTAATTTATCAAGCTAGTTTCAAAAACACTCAACTAGCAAAGATAACCAAGTCTAGCCAACAATGTTTTTCTCCAAAATGTGTAATAGAACATCACCATTCGCATTGGTACAAGGGTAAGTCTAACCAACATTTAAATGTGATACCACAAAGATAAATTAACAATAAGGTCAACAACATATCTAATCAAGGGGAAAAACTAAAGCTAACCAAGCTAGCTGATAATCAAAGTAAAAGCTAACTCATTTGCTAATCAATTAAGAAAATTAAAGTAATACTTCATATTGATGAGGAAAATTCTAGAGCGTAGGTTGAATTCCGACCAAATCTTATCATGTAAATGTGTAAAATGGCAGATCAAGTTTATCAGGCAATTTAAGTAATACTAAGCTTGTCCTTAATGGGTTGAAATAGACATAAGTTAGCTAATTATTAACAACGAGCTCAATTGGGCACAATTTCTAACCAAAACACTTATGCAGGACTGAATTACAGGCTAATATTAATCCCCATTGGACACAATGTGCTTATTCATTTATAACGAACGAGGAATCCAAAACAGCACTAGTCCCAATGAAATCTTTAAAAGTGGAAGATTTTGGTACCAAATACAAACTGATCAACAACTTATTAGTACTAGTATATAATCCAGCTGAGTATAATAAAAGCTAACTCCTTTCCTAACCAATACTCTCATATTGATGATTAAAATAAATCAATAGAAAATTGATCTAACAATTTATTTGTGGGAATAGAATAACTCAATAGAAATTTGATCTAACAATTTTTGTCCTTTCTCCCTGCAACCAATTTGAATTTGATAAAAACCAAAACTCCCAAATAACGATTAAATTTTCTGATAAATTTTCAGATAAAATTATTATTGAAAAACATGTAGTCTTAAATAGAATTACAAACTCAAAAGGATATTTAAACGGATATAGATCATAAGTACTATGCTTATCTGATCCAATTCCAACACTAACACACTTAAAAGACTACCTAATGATAAGGATAAACCCTTATTCAAAATAGTAACAACTGAAAACAAAAGATAATTAACAGATAACAAAGGCTAAAGTGATCAGTAGAACTACTGCATATCTGTCACCACTTAGTGGACTTTAGAGAGCATACAGTTTGTATGGCTGTGAGCAGAAGAAGGATAATAGCACCACTGGTAGAAGCAGCTCTCCAAGGAGTGCTAAAATATTGACGCCATAACGTTGCCTTCCATTTATGCCAACGTTTCTTATAGAATGCATTCAAATCTTCACATATTTTCGAGTATTCAGGGTTCATATAATCCCATAAGATATTGGTGTTAAGATTGTTGACAGCTGATGCTGCTGCGTTGCTGTCGCCAAGGTAATTAACGAGGATTCCCTTATCACAAAGTAAATCTACATCTTTGGAAGTATCGATAAGGAAATCCAAGATGACAAAGAAATCTGTAACATATGCGTGCCCTACATAAAGGGATTGCTCTAATGCAATAATGTTTCGAATAAGACGTACTCTCTCATCATTTAACTTAATGCAGGGGATTTGCAGCACTCCATTGTTTAAATCGAACCTTATGTCAAGAAATTCACTATTCCCTCCAAACTCGACTCCCTCAAACTTGACTCCTGCCTCTTGCAGCTGGGTAGCAGAGTATGACAGTTTAGCCCCTTCAGATATTCTATCCAGTAATTTTTCACTTAGATAAAACAATCTAACCAGATCTGTGAAGTGTTCGATTTCCGCATTGAAATACTCAAGCTTCTTCATTTGAAAGTTGTAACATTGAAAGAATTTAAAAGCAAGTTCCCTTAAAGAAAGGGGTTCTAACCCTAATTCTGCCGGAAAGTTTGCTTGGTTAAACAGCATCTCTAAAACAAAAAAGGGAAGCTGATTTTCAAGTAATACCAAGTCAAGTTTCAAAATTGGAGGCATCCATTCTGCTATCACATTATCGTCGTTCTTTAACAAATGTGGGTTAGATTGTCTCAAGAAGGACTCAAGAATGAACATCCCATCCACCACGATCATTGTCACAAAATCAACACTGTTTAACATAATAGTCTCTGCATAGTAAGAGCGAATTACGTTTTCCTCCTCACCTATTATGGATGCTAATGTGGGCAAGTCTATGGCAGCTCGTGCAATGAAACGCCGACAAAACTCTAATTTACACTTTTCCATGGTTTGTAAGTCTACATTGGAGTGGTGAATAGGGCCAATTGAAATAAGCCGAGGAGTGAAGGCTTGCTCATCCAGTTTGCGAAGGTGACCTGGAACATTGATCAAACCCCCAATTGAGAATTGGCTTTCCGAATCTCCAAATATTCTTGACGTTAACAAATCTCCATTTCCAATTGCAGTTGAAGATTCTCCTGGCTATCAAGATAAGAGGCACTAGGATTAAAAACGGTAGGAGAGGAACCGTGTGAAGTACAATACGCTATAATTTGATTTCAAAGTTCATTCTATGGCACAATCTTTTAATATGTTAAAATGCACTGCTGTTACAAGAATAATGATCCTTTTATATTTAATTTTTATAAATAAATAAATAAATTTAATCGTCCTCCTTCATTATCCTGTAAAGCTGAACACATAAAAGATATGCAAATATTTTAACTGGATGACAATGGTAATTTTGAATGAAGAATTTGAAAATGGTTTCTTTTGAAACAATAATTATTAGAACAAATAATTTTAGTGCTTAAATAATTTAATTTCATTTTTTTTAATCGATAATTTCATTGTTAGTTTGATAGAGACGTAGAGTAATTAAATAGCTAGATTGAATTTTTTTTTCATTTTAGTACGTAAAAGAAGGTACTTTTTGATATATTTATGTACATACTTTCTACTTCCTATTACAATATATGTTATTGTGATACTATGAAATTTTCTAATGTTTTATCAAAATTTATTCATTATGGAAATATATTGAAAGGCACAATTTTTTTTCTTTTAATGAGAATATGGTGTTGTTCAATAAATTTATCATAGAAATTTGTCTTTGTACTTGAGTTGAATTCTAGAATTCTCAGAGAATTTTGAAGTCGGAAGTAACTTTAATTAGGTTGAAAGTAGTTTAACATATGGAAAAAGTTTTGGATGTCTAAGGGAAAAGAAAAAAGTACCTAATATTTTTAACAACTTTTTATACGGGTGTTAACTAGACTCTTAACATATAAGCAAATTGAAAGTATTAAAATTTGTATGGATACTTTTTTTTTTTTTTTTTTTTTTTGAGAAGGTGGTACGGATACTTGATACAAGATTTGAATAGATTGACCATATAATTTAAGAAAAGCATAAAATTAAGGTGGATTAGCTTAATTGTTGAACTTTCACTTTAATTATGGATAGATTAATAATATTCCATGCAATTTTTTTTTTTAATTGAAAAAAAAAAAAAAAAAAACTAGAAGAGGGAGACTAAAATGATATCAATAGAGTAGATAAACCACATTCGACAATTGATTATCACAAGTAACTTAAAATTCATTAAAAAAATCATACAATATAATAGTAAGGAAGTCAATTTCGTATCGGAACCGTTTCGAATATACCACTATATATATTTATATATATAGTTTAAATCAAAGAATTTTAATAATTAAAAATTTATTAAACTAAATGTAAATAGTTTTTGATATATATATATATATATATATATACATACACATACTTGCTATCTCTTTTAATCTTGTACAATCATTGTCTTTACTTTTTACATTTTATCATTTTTTTTTTCCATCTTTCTTTTTATCCCCCTCCACGTGTATGCTTTGAAATCTCAATTTACTTTTGACCAATGTTATGAATATTGTTCCCTTTTGGCCAAAACGATTGAAAAAATCTCGTACTGGTATAAAAACTAGAAAGGTAAGCCCCCTATTCCACCTTCAATGAAATTTCAGCCCATTTCGAACCATTTCAGTTAGTACTGGCTGAAATTAAAGGTTCGGCCGAAATGAGATTTAGAGCTTGAAAATTTTTTCCTCAAACCTGAAAGAATTTTTCTGCCCCTAAAATACCCACCGTGGATCACTGGAGAAAATACCAGCACTATAGAGAAGGAAAAAAGTGGATCTAATGTTGGAGCAAAAAAAATAAAAAGAAAGAGACAAGAAGAGAGAGGGAGTTATATAGGGAACGGTGAAAGAGAAAAGAAGTTGTGAGGTAGATGAGAGGAGAGAGAGGAAAGATCGGGAGATAGTCACGTGGGGGATGGGGGCAGACTTTTGCCATTTTGAAAAAGAAAGCTTCTTGGAAGGTGCTATTTACAAACACCAATCCATACTTATTTACAAAAAAAGATTATATTAACGAATATCCTAAGGCAATTGTTAATAAATTATAATAAAAAAAATTTAATCCTATTTTCATGAAAAATATAAAAAGTTGTCAACAGCATTTATTATTTTATTATTCTTCCAATAAAATGTTTCTAAAAATAGTTCTTAAACCAATGGCTTAAGGGCATTGATTAACATTTCCTTTACAAAAATACCAATTTGGCTTTACCTTTTTTTTGTTAACCAATTTGTATTTACCCTTTTAAAACCAATTATATTAGATTCATACGGTATTTTAAAAATTATTATTATTATCATTATTATTATTATTCAAAGATAAGACGTGCTGCTGTCTGTTAATAAAAAAAAATGATAGAAAATTTAGCAAATAATTATTGTATGGAAAGATTTAATTAGTATAAAAAAGAGATGATTTTCGGCAAGATAAATAACAAGAAATTAAATAAATAGATAGAGAGACAATTGGAACTTAACAGCTAGGAGTATTATATTATGAAAGCATACCTCATTTATACGTCTTGGCACCTGTATCAAAAAAAAAAAAAAAAAAATCTTGTAATCATGTTTGTGTAGCACTAGCAGTAGCAGCCAAAGGCGTAGTATAAAAAAGAGATGAACAGCTAGGAGTATTATATTATGAAAGCATACCTCATTCATACGTCCTTCCCCCTGTATTTTCGGCAAGATAAATAACAAGAAATTAAATAAATAGATAGATAGACAATTGGAACTTAACAGCTAGGAGTATTGTATTATGAAAGCATACCTCATTCATACGTCCTTCCCCCTGTATTTTCGGCAAGATAAATAACAAGAAATTAAATAAATAGATAGATAGACAATTGGAACTTAACAGCTAGGAGTATTATATTATGAAAGCATACCTCATTCATACGTCCTTCCCCCTGTATTTTCGGCAAGATAAATAACAAGAAATTAAATAAATAGATAGATAGACAATTGGAACTTAACAGCTAGGAGTTTTATATTATGAAAGCATACCTCATTCATACGTCCTTCCCCCTGTATTTTCGGCAAGATAAATAACAAGAAATTAAATAAATAGATAGATAGACAATTGGAACTTAACAGCTAGGAGTATTATATTATGAAAGCATACCTTATTCATACGTCCTTCCCCCTGTATTTTCGGCAAGATAAATAACAAGAAATTAAATAAATAGATAGAGAGACAATTGGAACTTAACAGCTAGGAGTATTATATTATGAAAGCATACCTCATTTATACGTCTTGGCACCTGTATCAAAAAAAAAAAAAAAAAAAAAAAAAAAAATCTTGTAATCATGTTTGTGTAGCACTAGCAGTAGCAGCCAAAGGCGTAGTATAAAAAAGAGATGATTTTCGGCAAGATAAATAACAAGAAATTAAATAAATAGATAGATAGACAATTGGAACTTAACAGCTAGGAGTATTATATTATGAAAGCATACCTTCGTTACAATAGCTCCTGCCATATTGTTTGTGTGGCACTAGCACTAGCAGTCAAAGGCCACGAGATAGGAGTGCCGGACCGAGTTGCGATTTGTGGGAAAAGAAAAAGAAAAAGAAAAAGATGAGAGAGGGCGTTTGAGATTGTGAGATACTATAAAGTACAAAAGACCACTGCAACTATGACGTCAATTATTCTCCGTGACCTTTCGTCACATTTTCGCCTGTCTTCTTGTATCGACTTCACCCAGCCAGCACTCTGAACTCTGAAGGTTAGGTATAGCTGATATGGTCCACTTCTAGATCTTGCTAATAACATGATGAAGGTTAGGTATATCTGTGACCTTTCGTCACATTTTCTCCTGTTTTTTTGTATCGACTTCACCCAGCCAGCACTCTGAACTCTGAAGGTTAGGTATAGCTGATATGGTCCACTTCTAGATCTTGCTAATAACATGATGAAGGTTAGGTATATCTGTGACCTTTCGTCACATTTTCTCCTGTTTTTTTGTATCGACTTCACCCAGCCAGCACTCTGATCTCTGAAGGTTAGGTATAGCTGATATGGTCCACTTCTAGATCTTGCTAATAACATGATGAAGGTTAGGTATATCTGTGACCTTTCGTCACATTTCTCCTGTTTTTTTGTATCGACTTCACCCAGCCAGCACTCTGATCTCTGAAGGTTAGGTATAGCTGATATGGTCCACTTCTAGATCTTGCTAATAACATGATGAAGGTTAGGTATAGGTTTTTGTTGAAATTTTTTACTTCTAAAGGATACTTGCGCCTTAAAAAAGTGAAAAAAAGTAAGAAAAAAATGAGATTTTAAAAAGTTGTATATAAAAATGAAAAACTAAAAACTGGGCTGATAAGCTAATGTATTGTTTATAGCAAACATTGTCCCCCTCTTTTTAATTTTAATTTTTAATAATTTGATATTTTGGAGTATTTGAATTTCAAATATATAAGTTAAAAGTAGTAAGAAGTGCTTACTAATTAGGAGTAAGTTACATAACTCTTGATTTAATTTGAAAAAAAAAAAAAAAAGTCTTGTATTGATGATATGATTGAAAAATAGATACTTTAAAAATAAAATTAAATTGCAAACCTTTAAACTTAAAAGGAGGAAGTAAGCAAATAATTGATAATAGTAAAATAAATTAAGTTTTTGGGGGATCAATTATGAATGTGAGGAGTTCATATGATGAAGATTTTTTTTTTTTTGAAGGGGAACGTAACTTATTTTAATATGAAAACCCAGCAATATCAGTTAGGACAACAGGAAGTAAAGGTAATGGAACATCTTCCATCCATATAACAAAATATGAAATACATAAAGCACGTCAAGCTAAATTATGAGCAACCTTATTACCTTTTCTCTTAACATGAGAGTAATGTAATTGATTAAAAAACCTAGAATTAAGTCTAATATCCTTAATTAACAAGCCATTTGAACACAAGAAAATAGTGTCATTGCAGAGAGCATTCATCAAAACTTGTGAATCGGACTCAAGGACAGCACAAGTAAATCCCAAGTCCAAGGCAAATTGTAGTGTTGTTGATGCTGCCATTGCTTCAATCTCCAATGGGGTATAGACCTGAGGTAATTGCTTAGAGAGTGAACCCAATACTGAGCCAAGGTTGTCTCGGATCACCACCCAATGCCCGATTTTTTCTTGTCAGTAAAAATGGCTCCATCACAGTTTATCTTCACCACTCCCTACATTGCTTACTGCCACCGAGACCGTGTCAAAGAGGGACCAGAACGCATAGGTGGTGCCGGAAGTTGAACTGCCTTAAACTCAACAAGGTGCTCTTTTGCCATTGAAGCAATCGAGTGTAGGCTGCTGCTAGGTTTGTTTAATTGAATCTAATTCGGTTGGGTCCAAACTAACCATGCATGATCGAGAATAACTCCAAGTGATTTTGGTTTGTGATGAGCCATGATAGAAGCTCCTTGAAGTCAATGAAGGCATTTGTTCGACGATAGTTCCAAAGCGAGTCATCTTCCCATACCACATACAGGACCAAAGAGCATGGATTGTCAATTCGGGTGCAAGCTTACATCGCTCACAAATTGAATTGTCGATTATGGTTCAACGCAGCAAGTTTCTTTAGTCGGCAATGAGTTTCGACAGGGCCTTCATATCAGATTTTTAATCTTGTTTGGAACCTGCAAAGACCAAATTCCTCACCAAAGTGATCTATCCCGCTCCAATTGTTCTTCATTGATCTCAGCTTTCAAGAACCGGTATCCATGTGAAAGGCCAAAATAAGCTATCCTCTGCTTCTTGCTGTGACAATGGTATTGTTTTGACTAAATCTGCCTTTTCAGGAATAAAGATGCCATCAATCAATTCATGATTCCATTGTCTTGTTGTTTCGTCTACGAGAATATCAACCTTTGCCCCTGCCATAGAATCAATTATAGGGGATAGTACTTGTGGTGATTTTTTCCTTGGTAGCCAAAAATTCTGCCAAATGCTCATTGATTTTCCATTCCCAATCCTCCATTAGCATCCTCTAAGCAACACATCCCGCTCATGTAATATGCTAGTCCATGCGTGAGAACCTGCCTGTGAATTTTTAGCTTCCATTATTGAGCAAGTTGGGAAGAAGGGAGCTTTGAAGACTTTATAAAACAGGGAGTCTGAATTATGTATCCAAGCTTGTTTTGCTAATAAGGAATCATTGAACATGGCTATGTCTCTAAATCCCATGCCTCCCCCCCCCCCCCCCCCTTAGCTTTTGTCAATTCATCCTATCTTAACCAGTGAATCTTCCTTCATGTAATATAATGAAGAGTTGGATTGCATCAAATTCAAATTTTCAAGATCCAAATTCCCTTTCAAAGCGAATCTAAATATGGAATATCCATATTCCCATTTTTAATTTGGAATTTGATTGTTCAAGATCTAGATTCTATTTATTCTCTCTCATATTTATATTGTTATTATGGGAAAAATGCCTTGACACTCCCTAGACTTAGGGTTGTTGCCATGCAGGGGCAGAGGCAGCATAGGGCGAGAAGCCCCCCCCCCCCCCCCCCCCCCAAACTCTGTAAAAATGCCTTATAATTACTGTATTGGTGATACATTCTTAAATAGTTTGACACTTTGACCCCTCTAATAAAAAATAAAAAATAAAAAAAGCAGCCCCACTCCCACCTTAAAGAAACAGACCAAAAATAAGAGATAAAGGTCCCCTGACATGCCTAAGTCCAAACCTCATATTATTTTTTTCTTAGTTTTTATATTGTATCATATTTCTAACACGTTTATTTTTTACCTATTTCACTATTCACAGCACTTGCCTTTCTTGCTTATCTCATAAATAACTTATCCCATAAATGAATGACAAAATGTCGTTATTTCTTAACTTTTTTACAATTTCAAAATCTGAATTTTTGTTATAAACTTAAATTTAAAATACTTAGAAGGATAGAGAAATAAATGTTGAATTTTACATATTTTAAGAAGTAATAAGACAGTAAGACATATATACAACTTTACAAGTGTTTGCTATATTTTTAGATTTCATAAAATAAAAAACAAAAAACTTATAGATGAGTTTTTTTTCTTAATTTATTTTAAGGAATCAAATTAGATGTCTAAACTTTATGTATTTATTCTTCTAAAAAAGTAAACTTTATAGGCTTGGGCATTTCGTCTTACCCATTTAGGTTCAAGTCCCACTGTTAGCAGAAGTTTGTCAATATTATTCAATAGAAACATTAGTGTCGTTTTTATTCAAATCATCACAAATATGAGCAGACAGACGCTAATTATCCATGATAGCAGGGATCAAGAATCAACTCTAGGTATAAAAACCTAAAAACAAGAGCTAACCCGCTCTGATACCACTTGTTTGTTCGTTTAGACCCATTAAAGCAGATTGTTTAACCTAATATATTAACCAAGTGATTACTTAGATTAATTAATCAGATCTAGGTTAAACACAAATAAATCATATCATGCAAAAATGCTGAAAAGTAAATAACACACGTTATGATGACCGAGGAAAACCGATGAAACTAACCATTTCAAGGTAAAAACCTAGGGAGGATTTGATTTAGCTATTCTCAAGATAAAGTAAATCCACTATAAGAGAATTAAAGTTTTTACAATCAGATTTAACCCTAAATCTATTGCTACCTCATGTAGTAACTTACTAACACGACCATGTGTAAGCTCCGAATCCACGGACTCCTTCTTTCCTTGGATTTACACTAACACAAGCACCCTTGCTTGTGACTTTGAGATCCCACTCAAAGGTTTAGTAACACAAACTCTCCAGTTTGTGACTCCAAGACCACCCTTGAAGGTTTAGATTATCAGCAGTTGATCTTGCAGCAACTTCAGATCTAATGATATAAGAATGATTTCCGGTAGTGACTTTGATAGAGGATGGCACAATACATTTTAGATCTCATAAGAGCACCTCCAAAGTCTCTAAAAAAACTCAGAAAACGTAATTAGGGTTTTCCTTTATATACTAGAAGTGTTTCACTTGAAACCCTAAACGTTTAAGTAGAGTTTGAGCTCAAATAGAATTCTGCAGAAATTTCATGTTTGCAATTTTCGATCGGTCAGATTTCACTGAATTTGAATTCTTCTTTCTGCAGCTTGTATATTCTTGTGTTCTAACTTGTAACACCTTGAACATTGTCTAATAAACTCCATAGACTCTAAGATCTATATCTAAACAAGTTTGTACTTACGGTTTGTCAATTATTCTAAACTTTTAGAACCTAACAGACACAATGAGAGAAAGGTAATTGATGCCCAAATTTGTGAAGGGCATTTCCTAGTAATTACGCTTTTTTATATATTGGAGATGAGTTCTTATCTTTGCATCAAGATTACAAAAGCAAAAGCAGATATTTGTTTTGCCCAAAAAGATGTGAACCTTTTTTTTTTCTTTTCGATTAGTGGAAAAATTAAAGCAGAATTTAAAAAAAAAAAAAAAAACCTGCTAAATAGAGCAATCCTTTCTTCTTTAAATAGGCTGGAACTTCTTCTTCTTTATGAATAGTTTTTTGATCATGTGATCGGATTTGAATCGGAGGTCTTGAACTCGAGTTTGTGGGATACTCTTGCCGCCGCCCTAGCTCTTTAATTTAAGCCCATTTATTGTCCTAAAAAAAAGGCAGACAAAGGAGACATTCTCCATCTTCAAAAAAATTATATACTACATATACATAACAAAGTGGTTTTAATATACATATTGAATAACTTATCTTTTTTTTTTTTTCTTTTCTCTTTGTTTTTTTTTGAGAAACAAATGGAATGATGTGATTTCCATTAAAAAAAGAAAAGAAAAAAAAGTAATGGTGTGATTTGCTTATAATTTGTAGACATCTATCTAAATTTTACCTATTTTCACTATTAAGTTATTGTTAGGTTCTAAAGACTTAGGATTTGATGTATTTAGAACTCTAATGTGTAATGTTGACAAACCATGATCAAAACAATATGTTTAGTCTAGTTTAGGCTTGCTCAAAGTTGTTTAATTATTGTAAAGTTGGAATCGAGAGGCTACAGATGTATTAGTGCATTTCGGCCTGGCTCGATTGATCGAAGGTTAGACTCGATCGATCGAAAGTCGACCAGATTGCGTTTTCTGCAAAATTTCCAACTCAGCCCTACCTCATTAAACGTTTAGGATTTTATGTTTTTGCCCTACGTATATAAGGCAAAACCCTAGCCACGTTTTGATGGTTGCTCATGTTGTATTGTTGCTCATACTTTTCTGTTTTATGTGAATCTCGTGTGAGATCCTTGAGGAGCTTTCCTTCACACAAATCTTAGGGTTTTCAAGGTAGAGATAATATCAACACTTTGATGATCAACTCAGTTGCTGCGATTGGAGCTTAAAGAATAACAAGCGTGGGTGCTTGTAGTTGATTGGAGAATCCAAAGAAAGAAGGAGTCTGTGGATTCGGAGCTTGCACGTTGTCGTGTCAGTAAGTTCTACTGGTGGGTAGCATTAGGAAGTCAAGCGGGGAGCTTGTAAGTCCTTTTGTATGAACTTCAATTCTTTCTTATAGTGGATTCAGTTTACCTTGAGAATAGCTAGGTTAAATCCTCACCAGATTTTTTACCGGTTTGGTTTTCCTAAGTGATCATATCATTGTGTTATTTACTTTTCCGCTGCTTTATTCTTGATATGATTGTTTGATTGTTTTAACCTAGAACTGCATAATTTGACTAAGTTAATCACTTGGCTAATAAACTAGGTTAATCCAATTGTTGTTTTAAGGGGTCTAAACCCAACAGTTATAGTTATTAAACATCTTTACCTTTTTTTTTAGGGTAAACTACATATTTGGTCCCTATCCTATACACCATATTTCAATTTGGTCCCTAACCTTTCAATTGTGTCAATTTGGTCCCTATCCTTTCAGTATTGTGTCAATTTAGTCCTTACCATTATTTTTAGGATGAAAATTAATGACTCGTCTAATGGCCAAAATAAAAAAATTAGACTTCGTTGATGCGACAAAACACAAAAATTTTATTTTGGCTATTTGTTATGTCATAAATTTTCATTTAAGATATAACGATAGGGACTAAATTGACACGACACTAAAAAGTTAGGGACCAAATTGACACAATTGAAATGTTAGGGATCAAATTGAAATATGGTGTATAGGATAGGGACCAAATATGTAATTTACCCTTTTTTTTATTATTATTGTTTGGTTTAAATAAAGTAACTCATACATAGGGGCGGAGCCACCTTATGGGGTAGGGGGCCAAAATTTGAAAAAAATACATTTATTATTTCTTATGAAAATTTTATATTCTTAGCTCCCCTGCCCCCCGGCAGGGAAAAAATTATATGAGCTTACTTTCAAAATAAAAAAATGTGTTAATTAAAAAAAAAAGAGGTTGCAGCAAATTTGATTTCAAATATAAGAATAATACTATAACATAGATACAATGTAAATGTATAATTTTCATTCTTTTTTTTTTTTTTTTTTGTAAAAAATGATAATTTTCATTCTTACGCCTATAAGTTGGTAGACATTTATCTAAATTTTATTATACGCTTGTTAGGGAGATATAAGACTTTGGGGGACCCTAATTGAAGTTCTTATTTAAAATATAGGAACGTAAGTTAACTCAAAAGCTAAAATCAATATGTTTAATTAGGCCAAAATCTTTTTCAAATGTGAATCATTGCTTCTTATTGTGTAGTTCAAGACCTATCCATTTGTACCACGAAAAAGTCTTAGTTCCTCCCTATTTATGGGAACCTCGTGCTCCATCAATCTTCTTTGGTTTAGCACTATTGGTAATACTATTTTGTTGAATAATTTTCCAAGATAATTTGTATGGCCTTTGTGGGCTTACATTGTGCGATACACACTTATGTGGGATCAAAGAGAATTAACATTGGGTATGCAAAATCCAAAATTTAAAAAAAATAAAATAAAAAAAATAAAAAAATAAGAGCATTTGGCATAACATTGTAGCAACAAAAGATTAAAAAAAAAAAAAGACATTAAAACACCCCCACACCATGACATGCATAATATTGTAGCAAATGGATTTTTGCTACTGTAATATCTGAAAATAAATGTTACTGTAGCTAAAATGCAAAAATTTATTCCAATATTTTATTCACTCTTCTCTCTCTCACTTAGATCTGCTGTGGCATGGTCTTGGCGTTTTGTCTCAATGGGTCACAGTGTTAGGTCACAATGGGTCACATGGGTCTTGTCTAGCTTTGGGTCATGGTGGCAATTGTGGCTACAGTGGAGGATCATGAGAGTGGCCATGTAGTCATTGTTGATTCGATGGTGGGTTTGTACCATGGAATTTGGGTTTGGTTGCTTCGATGGTGGTGTTAAGAAGGATGGTCTAGCCTTGGGTGGTTGATTTAAATATAAAAATTCATCAATCTAAATTAGAGGTGCAATAAAGAATTAAAAATCCACTGAAAGAATGAAGGCAATATATATATATAGAGAGAGAGAGAGAGAGAGAGAGAGAGAGAGAGAGAGTATTTACATTTTTTTGTGAGCAAAATATGGATTGAATGGAAGAGAAAATAACAAATTTTTATAGTAAATAAAATAGGAAGAAGAAAAGTCAAAATAAAAGGAAGATGAATAGATGGAGGAATTGTAAGGTTAAGATATAGAATAGTGGGTAAAAAGGTAAAAGTGAGGAAATGTTGGAGAAAGTGTAATTGTAAGGTGAGAAATTAATGAGGAGAAAAATAATTAAAAATGATTGAGAAAATGTTGGAAATTGGTAGATCATGTGGCTTAATAGGAGTATAACAATAATAAATGTTACGCTTCAACTTTTAAATATATATAGATATAGATTTGTACAATTTGACTTTATTTTAAAAAATATATATATATACACACACACTAGCCACTATTTTTTTAATAAAAGACAAAAAAAATTCATGTATACTAATTTGGGGTGGTTTAGAGAGTGATTAGATGTAGCACAAAAAATCATTTAACAAACACATAAATCCCTTACTTCCCTAGGTTTTAGGTTTAGTGTCATAATTTTTCATTCACTACCATGAATGATAAACCAATAAATGCATAAATCTCATAATGCTTCTAGGTTTTTTGATGATTAAAAAATGCATAAATTCAAAATTGAGATGAAAAAAAAGTAATATTAAAAAAAAATAGAAAAGCTTTATTTATGGTTATAATTTTCATATTGTGTGGCACTAGCGGCCGAAGGCGAGATAGGAGTTCCGGACGGAGATGCGATTTGTGGGAAAGGAAAAACAAGAATAATGAGAACAGAGATCAACAGAGGCACGGTGAGATTGTGAGATACTATAAAAGACCACTACAACTATTACGTCATTTCTTCTCCTGTGAACTTACGTCACATTTTCTCCTGCCTTTTTTTATCAACTTCACGAGAGAGTCTTACATGTTTCCGTAACATGCATCCTCTCGCTCACAAGGAGGTGGACCCCACACATGGGGGGTCCACCTCCTTGTGAGCGAGAGGATGCATGTTACGGAAACATGATGGATTTTCTCCAACTTCACCCAGCCGGCAGTTGGCATTCTGGAGGTTAGGTATAGCACGATGATACACTTTTTTTTTCACACCCCCTCTTTTTTTTACAGCTAAGTGCTAACATTATCCTCCACACCCCCTCTTTTTTTTTCTTTTCTTTTTTTTCCTTTTTTTTTAATTTTTATAACTTTTAATAATTTGATAGTTTAGAGTATTTGAATTTTGAATATATGTGAAAAATGCATACTAATTAAGTTACATAAGTCTTGATTTTTAATTTGAAAAAAAAAATAGTCTTGCATTGATAATATGATTGAAAAATAGATACTTTAAAAATAAAAGGTAATGCTAACGAATGCTCTAAGAGCATTCATTAAGAATTACTGAAATGCCATTGCATTTATGGTAAGATGTGAAAATCTATGCAATGAAATAGCATGTATTAGTTTGCTTAGAAGAAAACACATGTTTTAAAATAAACCCAAAATACCCTTTAGTTTTTTTAGTTTTCTCCATTTAAATCCCCATTCACATGTGGCCCCACCAAACCCAAGAAGTCCATCCACAAATGAGGTTAATAAAGAAGCAGACTAAAAAAATACTTGTTAATTTTTCCCTCCATTTTACTTTCTTTTTTTTTTTCCTTATACTTTTTCCCTCCAATCTAATATTTCACCTTCTCATCTCCCACTTTTTTGTAGTCATTTTTATTTTATTCTTATTTTTTATCATCACTCTTCTTTTTACTCACTTCTAAAAAACGTAATTAGAAAAAATATTGACACACGCTGGTTTGGTCATGGTCCATGGACCACAAGAAAATATGTAGATATTGAATTTAATCCCCAAACTCAATTGAAATCACTAATATATTAATAGAAATCCTATTATATATACAATTACTGATATATATATATATATATATATATTCTTTTTCCTTCCATTTTTCATTAACGTGGCTTTAAATTTTTCATCATTTTTATCTTTCTAGTCTTTTTTTTTTTTTTTTTTTTTTTAATGATTAAGAGAATTTTCAATTTGAGAATACAAAAATAGTTAACGTACCACCAATTCATTACTATTAGACCGAAAGTTTCATAAACATCCTGTGAGTGGGAGTGATCATAATAGAGATAAAAATGAACAAAAATTTTAAAATCAAATGGGACAAAAAAAGTATCACACCAAAATAACATATCCTTGATAATTAAAATGCAACATATACTTAACAATTAAACCAACGATCAAGCAAAAGCAAAAGTTCAATAAGTAAATTCCATCAAATCTTCTCAAAAAGATGTTGTCAAAATGAAAATATTAACAAAATGTGTCATAATTTTTCTTTCACAATCTCAAAAAGCTTTCACCTAACATTTCAAACAAAATACCGGGTTCAATCCAATATCAATTGATGTTGTTTTCTTTTTCTTGTTTGCACAATTTGAGGAAGTACCACTATTTATCTCCGGACATGCAGAGATGTTATGGCCAATATGCTTACAAAGTCTACAAGACTTCTTTTGCTTTCCCAACTCTCTTCCACCTTTCATTCGTTTTTGCTTTGGACGACCTTTTGTCTTCGACATTGGAGGACAAGAAATAAAACAGTCTTCATCAATCACATCATTAACATCACCATTGTTATTTCCACTAAATCTTCATTATTCAAAAGTAACCATTCTTTTCCCTTCAGTGATGCTTCACAATTCCAACATGATAATAGATATATATGTGGAATTTGTTGGCAATCTTTGTGAAGAAATATCCTAAGTACGTGATGACAAAGTATATCCCAAAATTTAAAGTGTTTGCAACTACAATTAGTCATTTCACCATCCCACAAAACTTTGTGTTTTTGACTAGTTTTGTCTTTGTAATATAGCAACATAAATTCACTACCATTTTCCTGAAGCATAGAATATAGTGTACAACTCCCAAACACTGCTTGAAATAATTTGAAAGCATAAGGTGTCAACACACTATGTGCTTGGCCTTCTAATGGTGAAAGGGTTCTTAAAGAAGAACTCCTATATGTTTCCAACGTTGTATCATGTGATTGTATTTGTTTGGCAAGGTCAATCTAAAATTAAAAAATGACAACACATTAGAAGCATTTAAATGACACACCAAGACTTAAAAAAATAATATAAAAAAAATACTAACATTGACAGATATAAAACAATGGTACATAAATAAAATAAATTATAAGGATAAATAATGACTTACCTGTTTAACAAATTGGATTAAGCTTACGTGGGAACTAACAAACCGTTTGATAAAGGCATTTATGCTTTCAGATCTTCCCGTTGTTGTCATTCCACCAAAAAAATATCCATGAAGGTGACATGGTACCCAAAAGTGCTTAATTTGGTATAACCTAATCACATGCTTATTCATACACATGTCATATTTTGCAATAACTTGTAGCCATTGGTGCTCAAATTCTTCACATAAGTCCAACTTATATAACTTGTAGAAATCCATGCACCAACTCGAATATTGACTACGAAGAATTGATGTAAACCAACAATTAAATTTAGCGGTAATATGCCATATACAAAAGGCATGTTTTGTAAGTGGCAATTCTTTTGAAATTGCCTCTGTGATCCATATATCTTGATCAGTCAAAATAGACTTGGGTGACTTCTTCATCAATGATACAAAAGTCTACAAATCAAACATAAAATTATTACAATGTAAAAAAATTCAGATACTATCCAAATTGAAAAAGAATTGTGAATTTTTACAAGATTGAAAGTTTACCTTCATTAACCATCGAAAAGTATTAGTTGTTTCATTACGAAGAAGTGCACACTATAGACAAGGGGAGTAGGGTTATACTATAAACAGAAATGGCTGATGAGACTTCCCAACCAAAATTTAAGAGGATGTATGTTAGGTTCAATGCTCAGAAGGTAGGATTTTTAGGTGGATGCAAACCATTTGTAGGTTTAGATGGTTGTCACATAAAGCACAGATTTGGAGGGCAAATCTTATCTGCCACTGCCAAGGATGCAAATGACAACATTTTTCCAGTAGCCATGGCTGTTGTGAAATAAGAAAACAAGGAGTCTTGGATATGGTTTTTGGAAATTTTTGCTAATGATATGGGGAGGCCAGAGGAGCTTCAGTTAGTCTTCATATCTGATAGGCAAAAGGTATGCAAGTTTTGTTCAGTTACACTTGAACTAACATGTTTTGTTTGTTTTCTGAACTAACATGCTTTGTTTGTTTGTTTGGTTATTTGCAAGGGCTTATACTTGCAATAGAGACACTATTCCCTACTGTGGAGCATAGATACTGTGTGAAACACATCTACAACAATTTCAAAGTAGATCACAAGGGATTGGAGCTGAAGGATGCACTGTGGAGGTGTGCTGCTGCTGCCACAATAGTAAGGGAGTTTGAGAGATGCATGCAGTACATAAAGGATTTGGATGAAAAGGCATATGAGTATCTTGCAAACATTGCACCTGCAAGTGGACAAGGTCACACTTCACTCCTAGGGCCTTAACAAATTGTTTGGTAAATAACTTGAGTGAGTCTTTTAACTCAATGATATTGAAGTCTAGGGACAAGCCTATCTTGGCAATGTTGGAGTGGATTAGGGTTAGACTTATGACTAGGTTTTACACAAAAAGGGAAGGGATACAGAAGTATGCTGGAAAGTTGTGTCCAAGAATACAAGATAAGTTGGAGAAATTGAAGGTTGAAAGCAAGCCATTTAGTGCTACCCTAGCTGGCAGTTTCCTTTATGAGGTAGCTAGTTAGTATGAGAGGCATGTAATTGATCTTGTCAAGAAGACATGCAGCTACAGGTATTGGGATTTAAATAGCGTTCCGTGCAAACATGCCATAACAGCCATTTATACAAACATTGAGACACCAGAAACCTACACCCACCCATGCTAACACAAAGAAACTTACATGGAGATATACAAGGAGGTACTTCCACCTATGTCTGGCCAATCAGATGTTGACACCCCATTTTGCAACCCGTATTTAACCTCACATGGAGGGTAAAAGGGTAATTTTGCCTTGAAAATATGCATCTTGACTCTAGCCATTAGATCCTTAATCTCATTTCACTAAAATGATCTTGATGTTGTAACGATCAAATCGACTGGTCATAAGCCCTAATCGGACCACCAGATTGAAAGTTATCATCAAATCAAGTTTTAATGGCTGAGATGCACTATCACAAATTTAGTCTGACTATATGTGATTATGAACAATTGATTTCAATTGGTTATAAGTGTAATCAATTTGAGATTAATGACGTGTCATAATTTGATTGGTTAGGACTACATTTTATGGTGAGGTTGCATATACCTAATTAATTAGATAGTTAAACATTAATTATTCAATGAGTAATTTATGCAATTATCTTTTAATTAGAGTAAATTTGGAACCAATTAAGTCTGAAATGGGAGTGATTGGAGCCATTTAATGTTAATTGGGAGCTAATTTGGGACCTATTAATGTTAATTGTGCTGAAACCATTTTCTAACAAATGCCCTCTGCTCACCATTTCATCAATATCTCTCAGAATATTTTAAACCTGTGAATGAGGTTAATTTTCCCAGAAACTAGACATCCGGGGTTTCAATTTGAGCACAAGAACGAGACAATTCCGATTAGAATTGAGTCAGATATGATTTTTCGAAATTGGCTCTACAAGCTGTTATAGCAGCTACGGAAAAACCGAATTTTGGCTTGCTCCCCACTCCCACCAATCTCTCCATTTAATGCACCAGATTTTTTCCAAGGCTAAAATGAGGTCTAGGTTCATAATACTTGTCAACCCTCATTAAATGGCATTCCATTCATATTCCCTCCACTACTACTATATAAACCCTCCCTCTCTTTCATTCCAAGGACACGAAAAACCCCATCTCTTTCCCTCTCTTGAGTTCTAGTGAAGTTGAGTAGTCTTGTCATATCTTGGTCTTGCTGAGACTCAAGGTATTGAGTGAGACTCACTCTTCCTCTCCTAACTCTTCTTTTCCTCCACCCTAGGACCTCCCTCAAGAGTCTCCTCCTCCACCGTATGGATATTGCATGAAGGTATAATTCTTTTCTCTAACTTGTTTTTTTTGTGATGCCATGATAAGAATTTAGAATTAAAGCATGATAGTAATTATTTAAATTCTCTTAAATATGTTTGAATATTCTTAAATGTTCTTATGTGTTCTTCACATGTTCTTGGTTGTTTATCACATGTTCATGCATAAACACTAGTTTTGATCTTAAATCCACATCAAAAATATGAAAAACATGTTTGTTTCATAATTCTTTCAAGTCCTTGAATCTAGGATGTCACCATACACACACATTCACTAGAATTTATTTTTCAATCCAAATGAAGTGCTTAATAAATTGAATTAGGGTTTATCACAGGCACACACTTCAAATTCAACATGCAAATTGATTGATTGACATATTGGATGATGTGATATGATTGTTGGCCACCATAGTCTAGAAGACCGGTTTCACCGGGCAAGGTGGGTGCTTAACACCTTCCCACCTTGTAACATAGCCTCCGAACTTAGATCAAGGGTTAGTAGATCAAATGCTTATCCTTATAATTTTCAATTTCTAGATTGTAACTAAGAAACAAAGCCATGTACTTTATCTTAGATTGTATCTAGGACCAAAGCCATGTAATTTCCTATGTTCAATGTAAATTCAATTTCAAATTAATAAAATGATGAATTTTTCAATTATGGTTTTCTTATTTATTCCAACAATTAAATAAGTGGCGACTCCATTGTAAAACCCTTAATCTAAAGGGGAAAATATAACTAGTCGAACCTCCATTTTGAGAGGCAATAACACGACTCCACCCATTCACATGGGTTTGGCCCAACATTTTTCAAAACGGGCCAGGGGCGCGGTCTCTCACATCAGAATGGGCTGAGACTGGACAGCCGGCTCCCCTAGCACCTCACATATACAAACTACCAGGTAAGCCACCCAAGCAAAGAAAGAGGGCTCCTGATGAGCCTAGGAACCCTTACAAAGCAAGTAGGCTGAACAGACCAGTGAGGTGTGGGAATTGCAAAAAGGAAGGGCATAACTCAAGAGGATGCAAGGCAGACATCATTGGGGAGACACCATGGCAAAGGAGATAGAGGCTTGAAAGAGAAAAAGCTGTAAGTAATTGAGATTTAAATGGAAAAAAAAAAAACTTGTTTTTAAACTTACAAAGGTATTAATGTATTGAAATTGGGTTTTGTTGTAGGCAAGCGGAGGGGTGCCTGCACCTAGTACCAGATCTGGATCTGCACCTTAGGCTGCACCCCAGCCACCATCCCAGCAGCCTACCCAGACTTACAACATGAGGTCTGCCACTCAGCCATCATCCTCACAACAAGGAAATCAAGCTAAACCATCTCACATGAGGGCAGGATGGTTCTTTTCCTTACAGCTAGAGTTTCACACACCTAGGGAGACTTGGGATAGCCTACCAAGTTCTCCACAAGTAACTTTGTCGAGTTACCTCTTTCCTAGATGGTTGTGTAGACTGGGATATTTCTTAACAAATGGATCTATTTTTTATTTTGTAGCCTTCACCTGCAAATAGGAGCATTGGTGGTGTGAGGACTAGAGGCCAACTTGCTGCACAAAGGCCAAAAATGAATTCAGTGGGTGGAAAGAGTAAAGGCAAGAAATGAAGCTAGTGGGTACGCATGCCAGCATTGGGAGTAAAGCTAGTGGGAACATGTGGGCTTGCAGCTAGTGTTTTTTATGAAGACCACTGTTGGCTTTTTGTAATTATCAATTAGTGTAAAAAACAATCACCTTTTTGTAATTATCATATATATATATGTGTGTGTGTGTGTGTGTGTGTGTGTGTGTGTGTGTGTGTGTAGCTAACCTTGGAATGTGCTTTTTTTGTAATTTACTAGAAGTTAAGGTACAATACACTCCAGGTTGTTATTATGGTATGAAATTTTGTGGTATTAGATGGAAGTTGTGGTATTATGGTATGGAAGTTATGGTATTTATTCAATTCAGTTTGTATGGAACATTATTTGTCCAAAACAATTTGTATGGAACATAATTTGTCCAAACCAGATTATATGAAAGTTTTATTATTGCTGCTGAATGTTCAAAATGTGTGTAAAGCACCCTTGAACATTTAGACCCTAAATTACAAAATATCAATTCAAGCTTATAATTAAACAATTAGTGTGCGGAAGATGAACATAAGCTACTATTAGAATTGATAAACAATCTAAGCCAATTATAATCACATCCACAGCAGAAAATAAAAGGCAAAGATAAAGGAAGAGAGATGCAAACGCAAAGACAATACGACGATGTGTTATCGAAGAGGAAACCGAAGCACTCGGCGTAAAACCTCTCCGCCGCCCTCCAAGCGGTAAATAATCCACTAAAGAATGTAGTTGGGATACATGAATAGCAGAAGACCCTCCAAGCCTAATCTACCCAGTGTACCTAAGCCCTCCAAGCTTCTTGCTCCAACGAGGTTGCGCAAAACTTATTTCTTCTTTAGCTTACCGGATTCCGCTATAGCCCATAGCATCAACCAATAACCATTGGTTCCTTCCTAACTGCTTCCCAAAACACCAAATAAACCTTCTCATAGACGTGGGTGTGGTGAGATAAGGATTTGGCAAAGAACCTCTCAAGGATTTAACAATGGAGAGGGTGAGAGTAGAAGAATTTGAAGAGTCTCTAAGGTGAAGATTGTGGATGAATCAATCTTGTTTTACTCTAGGGTTTCTCTCTCAAAATTCTCTCTGGAAGCTCTCTCCATTTGGTGGGTATAAGGGTCTACATATAGTGGTGAGTGTTTGGAATGCGAAGAGTCAGTTTTTCCCAAACAGGGCTGGTTGGCGGCTTGTTCTTGCGACTGGTCTGAGTCGCGAGTTCAAGCCGCGAGATAATGGCCTGGCCAACCTGGGACTTTTGTCTTGTAGTGCGACAGCTGGCGTGACCCTTCACCTCCCCGCATGCTTCTCACGTGTGCTGCAGTTGGCGGCTTGCCAGTCGCGAGTCAGCCGTGAATCCTAGTTGCGAAACTCTGCTTCTTTGCACAAACTTGAGATTTTCTTCATATCTTCTCACACATTACCCTTACAAGAATCCCACCTAAATACAGGGTTACTAATTGCTAAAATACAAGCAAATTTGGCACGGAATAAAGCCAATAAGATGGTTGATTAAATTCAACCTTACAGCTGCTATAGATTGTGTCCAAGTAGATTTTTCCAATACAGAGTGAATGGAAGTTGTTATTGTGAAATGGTTGTTATGGTATGTGCAGGTAACTGTATGGAACATTATTTGTCCAAACCGAATTATATGGAAGTTTATTTATTGCTACTATAGATTGTGTCCAAGTAGATTTTTTCAATACAGACTGTATGGAAGTTGTTATTGTGGAATGGTTGTTATGGTATGTGTAGGTTATTGATAATTAACCAATACTTCTTTCATTATATGCCCAAAGACTAGTGGCATGACCAATACTTCTTTCATTGAATGGTTGTTATGGTATGCACAAAACAATACTCAATAATTGACCAATTCTTTGTTCAATGACACATGAAAATATTACAACAGTAGGCTAGTGTTATTACAATGCAAATTCATTAACACTATTGCCATAACTATCTCTACTAACCAATTAACTACTTCAGGGCAACAACCTAGGCATATTGTCATACTGGTAGTGTGGTTTACACATCTTGAGGTGCACTGCTTGGACCTAGCCATTGGATGTGGTTATGGTGGTTGACCTGCAACTTTACTGATGATGACTGGCTGTATTCAATAGCTTGTTGGCAGTTTTGAGTATAATCTTGCAGGTTTCACGAAAGTAATCAATTTTTCGTATTTTCTGTAATGCTGGGTAGTTTTCATAATGGTTTTGATATAATTTTGGTAAAATGGCTGCTGGGGCCAAAGTTTCCAAAAAGTCAGAATTTTTCTTCTTCCAATTTTTAGTATGTTCTATTATGCTGGCTATTTTTCATGTCATAAATTTTTTAATATAGTTTTGTAAAATGGCTGCTGGTGCCAACAATCTTCACTCCAGAGAACTCAATTGAGCCAAAACACAACAACAATAACAAAAACGATCCATGACAAAATGCATGCAAACTTCCACATTCTCTGCTTCTCTTCAGCAAACATGGCCTTTTCCTTAGCTTTTGCATAGACAGCTCGAGCCTTTCTCTCACTCTTCTTGGCTTTGGCTTCCTCTTCAACAGCCTTTTCTGCCAATTGCCTTGCTTCTTCTGCCGTTTCCAGAGCTGTCCTTTCCCTCTCATGGCAAGTTGGAGAGCACTCTGAAGCCTAGACATCCTCTCTAGAACCAAAGGTGCAGTTTCATTCCCACGAGGACAGGTTGGGTTATCAAGCCAAACAAACAAAGGACACTTAGGACTAACCTTATAATGGCTACAACCCAAGAACCTCCTCCCAAAATTGTACTAACTCAAACTTGTTCTCAAAACACAAGTCTGCTCATTGCACATATGCCCACATGAACTCTAGAAATTACCACTTGATGAAGACATATCAACAAAACATGATTCCTGGGAAGCCCAAATTTGGAGTTTCACATAGTAAGTTCGCACTTGAACAAAATCTGAAACCCTAAATTTAGAACATACACAAATACCTTGATTTTCTTTACCGAAACTCCCCTAGCTTCGATGTTGCAAAACTTGTGTTTTCTCCCTCTCTAGACACTCCAAACCACGAAGAACAAGTTGATTTGCGTTTTGGTCTCTCTCTCAAAAAGTTTTTGAGTTTTTGGTATTTTGATTCGCTTTATGTTGTGTTTTGAGGTTAAGAGATGTTTTTGTAACGGCTGGGACTGAGGTGGGTTATAGAGATTAATGGAAACATACCTCAGGTGGGTTAAGTGATACTTTTCAAACCACAGGTGGGTTAAGTGTAATTACTCTTTCTTTTTTTCTTTTTCTTTTTTGTTAAAAGTATTAAGATCTTCTTCAAGATTGAGAACAATACTTCTTCTTGTCAGTAGCAGACCATAAAAAACTCCTAATTTTCTTCCAATATATTGCTGAACTTGCCTAGGATGCATGGAATCGTTAAGGTGGAAAACTTGTTACTAGCTGAATCCTAAATGAAACAGTTTTGTTTTAGTTGTAATAAACCAGCTAAAGAAAAATTCTTGTTAATCCAAGAGAGTGAAGAAGTATAATGGGTAGTGACTCTAGTGAGAAATTGAATGATGTGTCAATGAGTCATTATTGATCCCTTTTTTTTAGAAAACATTCCAAGGTGATTGCAATCACAGTATTACTAACAATTAAGACTTGACCAGGACCTAGCTAAAGGAATCACATTCTAAAAAGAAGTGCCTTTAAGCATTGGGGACCTTGATAGAAAACATGGTGAGCATGTTACACCTTTTATTTGATAGTCTCTTATTATCTTGCAAAAAAACAAAAGAAAAGTAAAAAAGCTAACAGTACATTAGTTGGTGGTAAGCACTAAGATTGATAGTTGCTTCTGTAAACACATAAGCTCATAGTATATTAGTTGATAGTCACTTCTGTTTATAGGTCTTTTTAAAAAATGAAAATAAAATTAATGAACAAAAAAGATAGGAGGGGCACCCAATAAGACTAAATTTTATAACACAATTGATTCTTTGTTTTTATTAGTTTTTGATATTTTTCAAATGCAGGTGAGAACCTTTTGAAGCCTCTTTAATGAGTGTATAAGGACACCTGTTAACATAAATCTATCTCAATTTAAGGTCACACTATTTTATGACCATCCAAATAACACATACAATGTAGGAATCAATAAATTAGGAACATGAATGTTTATTTCCCTTTGACCATTTTTTTTTCAAAAATTTTTATATTTTAAAAGTCATATTTTGGTGACTATTTTTATAATTACACCTTCTCAAGAAACCAAAAAAAAAAAAAATTGTGTTTCTAGTGTTTCTTTACTAGCATAGGAATAAGGATAATAGCTAAAGGAAAAGGTTTCACTTTAAAATGCTTCTCATCTCCATTCATGCAATTAATAAGGCTAAATTGCTTGCCGACTAGCTATCATGTCGAACCTGGACGTTCTAAAGTTATATTGTGTATTGAGAATCTTTGCTAAGGAAGCAGCTGAGTTTTGAAAATCAATTCTTAATGTAGGTGAGCCTTATGGGAGTATTTGAATTGCAGTGGCAAATCAAATACTTGAACTTCCAAAATTAGTGGTGACCATAAAGTGCTATTGCGCGCCTACTCAATAATTTGTAATCAAAAATAAAAATTTGGAAATGTACAGATCAGCCACGGTTTACTTGGCATACATGGTGCATGATGTACAAATCAAAATTTCCCAGAATCTGTACAAAATATAACATGCTTATTTATTTATCTTGCCTAATGCATAATAAATATTTTATAGTATTTTTTTTTTAATTGATAGGACCTAATGCATAATATTTGTTTTTGACTTGCTAATGCAAATGTAAATCATCAATATTTCATTCATAAATTTTATCAGCAGAAACAGAAAATTGGGTTTGAAAAGATCTTTCTTCAAACTGCATATCAGAAGGAGTAGGTCTTGAATACCAATTTTTTGTAAAAGACATGGGATTGGATTTTCCAACAAATCTTTCAATTTCTAGTAAATCATCATCAAAAATCTTTTTTGCAGAAACAGAAGATACTATATCAGAATCTGTATTTTCTTTAGAAATAATTTCTTTTTCATTTCTTGAAATAGTTCGAGCAGCACTTGTCGAAGTACCATCAGTTTTAACTTTTAAATCTGAAAGCATTTTCTCAACAATGTCAAGAGTTTTAGTTTGGGAGGTTTTAAACTTCAATTTTTTATCTTGACTAGGTAAATCAATCAAAGATTTCTCAGATTTTGAAACAGGAGTTTTTTTAACAATTTTTTCTTCAATACGGTCAAGCTGTTGACCAATAATATGCAAATATTCATTAGTAAAATTGTTTTGTTCAATAATACTAATAATAGGAGTTTGATCATCAGCAATTTTGAAAGAGGAGGCCTTAACATCAGTTTTTTGACAAGTTATCAGAACTGTCTCAAGGGGCGGATGACTAGACCTAACAATGGTTTTATCATCTTTTATAAAATTTAATTTCTTTATTACATTCAAATGATTTTTTGAAACTTCATCTGTTGGAACATAATAGTTTTCAAGAAAATCAGAAAACAAAATGTGTTTTTTCAATTGATTCATTTTTTCTTTCCATTTCCTTTTAACACAGTCTTTTTTAGACTGAGGAAAAGTACTTTGGTAATATTTTCTTTTATCTCTGCTTTTTCAAGCATAAATTCATTATACAGGGAAACCATATCAAGTTCAAAACGTTCATTCAAAACATTCAAAGCTCTTAATTGATTTTGGAAAACAGGATTTTCAATGGGAGGGAAATCAGAATCGGATGGACAAACAGATCTAGTGCCCTCTTCTTCTTCATTAACAGTTCTGCCATATGGAAAAGAAGTTTCAGGTTTAGTAGAATAGAAAACAATGCTAACTTGGGATTTATCACTTGAAACACCTTTTAGTTTTAAATCAGTGGGTTTTTCAAAACTCTTTTGCAAAAATTCATTGAGATCTTGATCTCTTTTTGAAATACTTTCAAATCTAGCAAAGGAATGTCTTCCTTCGTTGATCTTCAAAGGTTGATTGTTTTGAAAACTTATTTTAATAGTACCATTAAGATATTGTTGAATATGGTGAGATCTAGCTCATCAAAAACAAGTTTAGCAAGAGGGGATTCTTGTTCCAACAACCATTCAGTGGGAAGCTTAACATCTTGCCATTGAATCATTTTTGGAACTTGAACTTTAGCATCAGGGGTTGAACATTTGATTAACATGGTTTTAGCAAATGGTTCTCTATTGATCTTAGCACCAAGATTCAATTGAGTGCCCAACAGTCTATAATAAATTCGGTAAATCAAAGCAAAAGGCTTACTACATTCTTCCATGTGATAACCAGATGAAGCAATATTCAAAGTAAAAGCTTTAACAATATTAGGATCATCCAAAGCGATAGTAATATCAGGATAACAGTTGAAATATACAGGATCATCATACAAAGAAGCAGTAATCATACCAAGAATGCTATCTTTAAAGTTCTTAAATCTAGCATCTCTTAAACACATGAGAACATAAGCATTTATTCCTTTTCTAGTAAGTGGTTTAACAGCAACTTGAACCATACCAATATGCAAATAATTGAATTTTTTAACGATAAAATCATTAATATTTCTTTTAGAAAACAAACAACATTTTTCATGAGTTTTAAAAATAGAAAATGTCTGTTCAACAGTCCTAACTTTGTAAGTGGGATGAAAAGTACTTTCAGCCCAACTAGTCTTATAAATAGTTTTAGTATCAATTTTGGGGATATTCCATTTCTGGAAATCAAGAATCTCATTTTCTTCAACAGTGTGATCTTCTTCATTTACAATATCAGGAGGACAACTAGTCCTGGAGCTAACAGAGGAGTTGGATCTCCACAACCTATCCATACTATCCTAGGTTTAACACTCAATAATCATATTTTTCTTAACACCGTTGCATTTCGTAACACATACCCTAAGCAACCCTATACCTCTCATGCCCTACACGCCCTCTCTGGCTCAAACGGGCCTTAGTATTCGATTCTATGAATTCACTTTACAACTAGGGTGGCGCCAACGACGGTAAGAAGGGAACACAACAAAGAAGTATCAAAGTTTCGGATAGACACAAATAGAAAGACAGAGAACACAACAACACTATTACTGGCCAAAAAAGATATGGCTTTGATACCATAAAGGGGAAGGGACACAACGCTGAAGGGGGAAGCACAGTAATAATATGTTGAAAATAATGTAAGCAAAGTAAAACCAGGCAAGAAGGCGGTATTGTAGATATATAATCAAAATAATGTAAAACAATAATAAGGCAATAGAACCAGCCAAGCAATATATATTAAGACAATTTAAAGTATAGAACTGTCCAAGATGACGGTAGCAACAAATATATTAAACTGAAAGCTGAAAGTAGTTGTTATTGAAAATAGAAACACAGTACTTATAGTAGTTACATATATATAAAGCAAAATCTCAAAGAAAATCAAATTTGAATCCAATTGTACGCCATGTGTGTTATTTAATTTTTAATTTTTGTGCCAAGTAAATTATTGAGTATAAAAATCAAAAAGTCCAAATCCAATTAAATTCTAAATTGGAGTACAATTCTACGCTGCGTATCCATCTAAAGATGTAAGCTAATACCATGTATAATTTCAACATCTTCTATAAAATAAAATAAAAAATGTATAATTTGAGCTGTATAATTATGATTATTTTTAATTATAGCCGTGCATATACGCGAGGTTACATACTAGTAAAATTAACTTAAATTACAAACCTTTAAACTTAAAAGGAGGCAATAGGCAAATAATTGATAATACAAAATAAATTAAGTTTTTGGGAATCACTTATCAAATGGAATAAATTATGAATGTGAGGAGTTCATACGTTGGAAGAGTTGGATTGCGTAAAATTCAAATCTTCAAGATCCAAATTCCACTTTTCTTTTTCTTTCAAAGCAAATCGAAATATGGAACATTCATATTCCTATTTTTAATTTGGAATTTGATTGTTCAAGATCCATATTATCTTTATTCTCACTCATATTTATTCTATTATTATTACAAATGTTTTGACACACACACATATATAATTTTTTTAATTAAATAGTTGAGAGAGTGAGCATTTGAAAATTGAAATCTAGGCAACACCTTTAAACCACCAAGAGGAGTTAGTTGAGCTACAAGGCTCTTAGAAAGTTTTATGCATGATTCACTGTAGACCAAGACCTAAGGCTAAGAGCATTAGCATCAGGTGTGCCAAATGCCAAATATTTTACATTTGACACACCAAACACCAAGAAACCTCTCACATGAGATGTTTCAAAATATTTAGCATAGATGGATAGTATCATTCCAAATTTAGAATGATAAAGATAAAAATGCTAAAAAAAATTATAATTCATTTTCTCTCTCCTCTTTATGATTTTTTTTTCTTCTCTCTTTCTTTTTTATTCTTTCTTCTCTGCCTCTCTCTTTCATTATCTATCACTCTCTCTCTCTCTTCTTAGACTGCCTCTCACTTTCTTTCTTCCTTCTCTTTTCTTGGTTTCTTCTCTTTTCTTCTTTCTACTCTCTCTCTCTCTCTCTCTCTCTCTCTCTCTCTCTGTGGGTGTTCCTTAACGAAGACTCGCCATTCTCTCTCTCGTCTCTCTCTCTCTCTCTCTCTCTCTCTCTCTCCTTGCCACAAATCTTCTCTCTCTCTTTGCCGTGGAGATCGGTCGTTTTCATTATGATTGTGAGGAGGGGTGGCAATTTGTGTTTGCGTGTCGGTTCATGTCATGTCAACTTATAAGTATCCAACTATATGAGTTAACACTAACTCGACGTGACTTTTTTCTCTCTCCTCTTTATGACTTTTTTCTTCTTTCTCTTTCTCTTTTCTTCTTTCTTCTCCACCTCTCTCTTTTATCTTCTATCACTCTCTCTTTATTTTTTCTTTTTTCTTCTTCTTTCTTCTTTGCCTCTTTTTTTTTTTTCCTATCACTCTGTCTCTCTCTCTCTCTTCTTTCTTCTTAGATTGCCTCTCACTTTCTTTCTTCCTTCTCTTTTTTTTCTTTCTACTCTCTCTATCTAGGTGTCCCTTGACGAAGACTCACTACTATCTCTCTCTTGTCCCTCTCTCTCTCTCCTTGCAACAAATCTTCTCTCTCTCTTCACCATGGAGATTGGTCATTGTTATTTTGATTGTGGGTAGCGGTGGCAATTCGTATTCGCATGTCACATTCATGTCGTGTCAACTTACGAGTATCCGACTATATGAATCAACACTAACTCGACATGACTTTTTTCTCTCTCCTCTTTATGACTTTTTTCTTCTCTCTCTTTCTTTTTTCTTTTATCTTCTCCGCCTCTCTCTTTTATCTTCTATCACTCTTTCTTTGTTTTTTCTTCTTTCTTCTCTACCTTTCTCTTTCTTTCTTTTTTCGTATCACTCTCACTCTCTCTCTCTCTCTCTCTCTTCTTTCTTCTTAGACCGCCTCTCACTTTCTTTCTTTCTTCCTTCTTTTTTCTTGGATTCTTCTCTTTTCTTCTTTCTACTCTCTCTCTCTCTCTCTCTAGGTGTCCTTTGACAAAGACTCGCTACTATCTCTCTCTTGTCCCCTTCTCTCTATCTCTCTCTCTCTTCTTAGACCGCCTCTCACTTTCTTTCTTCCTTCTCTTTTCTTGGTTTCTTCTCTTTTCTTCTTTCTTCCTTCTCTTTTCTTGGTTTCTTCTCTTTTCTTCTTTCTACTCTCTCTCTCTCCCTGCCACAAATCTTCTCTGTCTCTTCGCCATGGAGATTGATGGTTTTCATTATGATTGTGGGGAGGAGTGGTAATTTGTGTTCACGTGTCGGGTTCGTGTCATGTCAACTTATAAGTATCTAACTATATGAATCAACACTAACTCGACATGACTTTTTTCTTCTCTCTCTTTCTTTTTTCTTCTTTCTTCTCCGCCTCTCTCTTTTATCTTCTATGACTCTCTCTTTATTTTTTTCTCATTTCTTCTTCTTTCTTCTTTGCCTCTCTTTTTTTTTTTTTTTCCCTATCACTCTCTTTCTCTTTCTCTCTCTTCTTTCTTCTTAGATTGCCTCTCACTTTCTTTCTTCCTTCTCTTTTCTTGGTTTCTTCTCTTTTCTTCTTTCTACTCTCTCTATCTAGGTGTCCCTCGACGAAGACTCACCACTATCTCTCTCTTGTCCCTCTCTCTCTCTCTCTCCTTGCCACAAATCTTCTCTCTCTCTTTGCTGTGGAGATTGGTCATTGTTATTGTGATTGTGGGCAAGGGTGGCAATTCGTGTTCGCGTGTCACATTCATGTCGTGTCAATTTATGAGCATCCGACTATATGAATCAACACTAACTTGACATGACTTTTTTCTCTCTCCTCTTTATGACTTTTTTCTTCTCTCTCTTTCTTTTTTCTTTTATCTTCTCCGCCTCTCTCTTTTATCTTCTATCACTTTCTTTGTTTTTTCTTCTTTCTTCTTTGCCTCTTTCTTTCTTTCTTTTTTCCTGTCACTCTCTCTCTCTCTCTTTTCTTTCTTCTTAGACCGCCTCTCACTTTCTTTCTTTCTTCCTTCCTTTTTCTTGGTTTCTTCTCTTTTCTTCTTTCTACTCTCTCTCTCTAGGTGTCCTTCGACGAAGACTCGCTACTATCTCTCTCTCTCTCTCCTCACCATGGAGATTGGTCATTGTCATTGTCATTGTAGGTAAGGGTGACAATTCATGTTCGCGTGTCAGGTTCTTGTCGTGTGAACTTATGAGTATCTGACTATATAAATCAACATTAACTCGACATGTTTATTAAACGGGTCAACATTTCTCAACTCTAACATGACCCATTTATTGAACGAGTCAGTCAAGTCGATCTGTTTATCAGATTTTATCAAAATGAAAAAAAAAAAAAATTATGAAAAAACAAACAAATATTTGTAATATAAATTTTAGAACTAACAAGTAACTGCATCACAAATAATTATTCAAAACTAAAGCATATCTCAATATCACAAATAATCAATCATGATATGTCAAAGAAAATAAACCACAACAACTAATAAGTTTATATTCCAAGGATTTGAAGGGTATATTGGTAAAATGTTATTTAATTAAACAGGTAAATCAGGTCAAACGGGTTCCATGGGTTAAACACTGACCCAACCCGTTTATTAAACGGGTTAATCATGTCAACCCGAATATGACTCGAACCCATTAAGTCTCAACCCATAACTTGCTTATTTCGTGTCGTGTCAGATTCACGAATCGTGTCCAATTTTGCCACCCCTAATTGTGGGTGACCCCTAATTGTGGGTGGTGGTGGATCACATTTGATTATGGGTGAGTTGGTAGAGAAAGAGAAAAATGAATAAATAAATGAATAGAACATGTGATTTAGAGTGTATTGTCAAATGCTATATTAAAGTAGAAAATGTTTTTGGTGTATGAAAATAGATTTTTTTTAAGAGACCTAATACTAGTGCTCTAAGGACCTCTATCATAAAAAGGCCCCAAAATTTGTGGAATGCTATTTTTTTTTTTTTTTGCTTTCTTAAAGTAATGATAGGGACACAAAATTTTCCACCAATTTTTCATAACTACTGTGATTAAATTAACATTACTTTCATATGAACTCACTATTTGCAACATATTTATTAATACTAATTGTTAGGACATATGTGATTCACTTGGAACATATGTCACTATTTTATGTAATTGGCTAATCTTTTGACAAAATGCACTTTACTTGTATTTGGGTAGATCTAGGATATGTTTAATACTTCAAGAAACCTTGTTTCAAGATCAAGTGTTAAAGCCATGTAAGTTTGTCCAAGATTCAAGCTGAGAAAGTGTCTGTCATTAAAACTCGACAACTAGCATCTATCGAGCTTGAAGAGCTGTTCTGGTCCCGTGGCTCGACAGCAGCTCAACAAATAAGGCATTTGTCGAGGTTTAAGAAAAACAGATTTTTCTGTTCCGTTTTCTTCCAATCCGTGATTGTATGTTTGGGCTTTCTTTTCTTACAACCCTAGACATATAAAAGGATTATTTTAAGGGTCGTCAGAGGTGGGAACAAGTTGCACAAGTGTTGAGCAAAGTTTGTTCAAGCAAATTGTGACCGAAGACAAAAATTGTCCTAGTTCATCTTTCTTGTGAAGAAGCTGATGTGTTATTTTCCCTATTTATTGCTATTTACAAACACCAATCCATACTTATTTACAAAAATACCAATTTGGCTTTACTTTTTTTGGCTAAACAATTTGTCTTTACCCTTTTAAAACCAATTACATTAGATTCATATTTTAAAAATAATTATAAGAAAAAAAAAAAAGGACAGAAAATTCAGCAGAATTTTTTTTTTTTTTTTTTTGAATAGAAAATTCAGCAGACAATTGTTGTATGGAAACAGCTTATGAAGATTTTAGTATAAAAAAAGATGATTTTCGGCAAGATAAATAATGAGAAATTAAATAAATAGGTAGATAGACATGGAACTTAAATAAGGAGGAAATATTATATTATTAAAGCATACCTTAATTGACATATTGTTTTTGTAGCACTACTACACTAACAGCCAAGAGAAAGGTAGGAGTTCTGGACCGAGATGCGATTTGTGGGCCAAAATGGCAAAATACCCCTTTCGTCCAAAAGTTCCAGCAAAATTCCCATGTTTTGAAACTATTTAGGGATATGTCCCTATTTTGAAACTCGATTTTTTAAAAATCAAGTTTAAAATAAGGGCATATCCCTAAATAGTTTCTGAACATGGGCATTTTTCTACTTGTTTTGGGTGAAAGGCGTATTTTGCCATTTTGGCCGTGATTTGTGGGAAAAGAAACAAAAGAAAAATATGAGAGAGGGCTTTTGAGATTGTGAGATACTATGGATTTGTTTGAGATCCGCTTATTTTACTAAAACTGAAAACTTTTTACTGAAAGTACAGTAGATAAAGGTAAAAATTAGTTGAAATAATATAGTGGGACTCATGAATAATACCAAAAAGTGCAGTCAAACCCAGAATAGTAGCAAAAATAAGCTGGCAAAATTAAGTCATGCCAAACGGACACTATAAAGAATAAAGACTCAACTATTACGTCATTTATAGGAGTTCCATGACCTTTCGTCACTTTTTCTCCTATTTTTTTGTATCAACTTCACCTAGCCAGCACTCTGAACTCTAAAAGTTAGGTATACCTGATATGGTCCACTTCTAGATCTTGCTAATAACATGATGAAGGTTAGGTATAGTTTTTTGTTGAAATTTTTTACTTCTAAAGATACTCACCTTTAAAAAGTGGGAAAAAAAAGGAAAAAAATGAGATTTTGAAAAAATGTACATAAAAACGAAAAACTAAAAACTGGGCTTATAAGCTAATGTATTGTTTACAGCTTGTTGAGGTCCAAAAAATCACAATGTTGTTCCAAGGCCCAAAACAACATAAAGGATTAAAGCCTAGGAAAAAATAAAGCATTTGGGCTTCCAATAAAGGAAAAGGGGGAGAGGCCCAAACCCCTTAAGGATCCATGAGGAAGGACCTAAATCCATGAATGGGCAAATTTCGAGCCCCATAAAATAAAGAAAAGAAAAAGCCCAGCCCAGCCCAGCCATCAAAGGTGGGTCCGAAAAGTGGAATCTAGAAGCCTTGGAGAATGAAAGAACAAGAAGCCAGCCTTCTAGGACCCCCCAGAATGGGAAAGTCAACAAGAGCCCTTTTAAAGAAGGAACCTCAAAAGAAGAAAATAATGAGGAATGAGGAAAAGATCAGCCACCAATGTTGCTGGCACAACATTGGTTCTGGTACCTAGGAAAGCAAATGGAGGGAATCAGTGGTACCCCGAAAACCCTAGGATGGCACTATAAAAGGGAAAGCAGCCAACAGTGAAAGACATTCAGCAACAGTGAATTCAAGTAAAAATCTTGGAGAAAACCCTGTCAGAATTCAAAAAAGAGAGAAAAATGAGGGAAATACCGTTCGGTATCCTCAAGTAGCCACTAGAGAACACACACTTGGATTCAAAGGGATTCAAATTTTGCAAGTTTTAGAGGCCTAAAGAGCCATCTAAGCCTGTGATTTTTGAACTTATTTGGACCTTTTAACACGTCCTAGTGAGCATAATGTATTACACAATTGAGAAAGTAATGAAGTATTTTACATTATTTCAAGGATCCCTAACGCTTTATTTTGTGTTCCTTTCCTTATTATTTCGTTCCTTTGCTATTTCTTGCTATTCAATGCATATATTTCTCATATGTTAGCATGTATGTGTTGTAGAATTCGTGCTCTGTGCACCACCTGGTTTGAAATCAGCCCAATTTAGCTGCAGTAAACCAAGCCCAGTTCCTTAAAAAAAAAAAACAATAAGTATTAGGTCCAAGATCCTTGTTTCTACTTGGGCCTGTGTCCTAAAAAAAAGGGTAAAATATCATTTTCGTCCTTAAACTATCACAAAAGTTCGTTTTTTGTCCCTAAACTTTCAAAAGTTCATTTTTCGTCCCTAAACTTTTCCAAATGTATTGATTTTCGTCCCTCCCACATCAGCACTCTGTCAAGCCACGGAGGGACAAAAATCAATACATTTGGAAAAGTTTAGAGATGAAAAACGAACTTTTAAAAGTTTAGAGACGAAAAACGAACTTTTGTGATAGTTTAGGGATGAAAATGATATTTTACCCAAAAAAAAAAAAAAAAAACCTAGGCACAGCTAAAGACTCAACTATTACGTTATTTATTCTCCTTGACCTTTTGTCACATTTTCTCCTGTTTTTTTGTATCAACTTCACCCAACAAGCACTTTGAACTCTGAAGGTTAGGTATAGCTGATATGGTCCACTTCTAGATCTTGCTAATAACATGATGAAGGCTAGGTATAGTTTTTTGTTGAAATTTTTTACTTCTAAAAGATACTTGCGCCTTGAAAAAGTAAGAAAAAAGTGAGGTTTTAAAAAGTTATAAATAAAAACGAAAAACTAAAAGCTGGGCTTATAAGCTAATGTATTGTTTATTGCTAAAGACTCAACTATTACATCATTTATTCTCCGTGACCTTTTGCCACATTTCTCCTTTTTTTCTTCTTTTTTTTTGTATCAACTTCACCCAGCCAGCACTTTGAACTCTAAAGGTTAGGTATAGCTGATATGGTCCACTTCTAGATCTTTCGAATAACACGATAAAGGTTAGGTATAGTTTTTTATTGAAATTTTTTGCTTCTAAAGGATACTTGCACCTTGAAAAAGTGAGAAAAAGTATTTAAAATATGAGGTTTTAAAAAGCTGTACATAAAAACAAAAATCTAAAAACTGGGCTTATAATCTAATGTATTGTTTACAACTAAAGACTCAACTATTACGTCATTTATTCTCCGTGACCTTTAGTCACATTTTCTCCTGTTTTTTTTGTATCAACTTCACCCAACAAGCACTCTAAACTCTGAAGGTTAGTTATAGCTGATATGGTCCACTTCTAGATCCTGCTAATAACACGATGAAGGTTAGGTATAGTTTTTTGTTGAAATTTTTTACTTCTAAAGGATACTTGCATCTTGAAAAGTAAGAAAGTAAGAAAAAAATGAGGTTTTAAAAAGCTGTACATAAAAACGAAAAACTAAAAACTGGGCTTATAAGCTAATGTATTGTTTACAGCTAAAGACTCAACTATTACATCATTTATTATCCGTGACCTTTCATCACATTTTCTCCTTTTTTTTTGTATTAACTTCACCCAGCCAACACTTTGAACTCTAAAGGTTAGGTATAGCTGATATGGTCCTCTTCTAGATCTTTCGAATAACACGATGAAGGTTAGGTATAGTTTTTTGTTGAAATTTTTTACTTCTAAAGGATACTTGCACCTTGAAAAAATAAGAAAAAAGTGAAGTTTTAAAAAGTTGTACATAAAAACGAAAAACTAAAAACTGGGCTTATAAGCTAATGTATTGTTTACAGCTAACATTGTCCCCATTTTTTAATTTTTAATTTTTAATAATTTGATAATTTGGAGTATTTGAATTTTGAATATATCAGTTAAAAGTAGTAAGAAATGCTTACTAATTAAGTTACATAACTCTTGATTTAATTTGAAAAAAAAAAAAAAAAGTCTTGCATTGATGATATGCTTGAAAAATAGATACTTTAAAAACAAAATTAAATTGCAAACCTTTAAACTTAAAAGGAGGTAGTAGGAAAATAATTGATAATAGCAAAATAAATAAGTTTTTGGGAATCAATTATGAATGTGAGGAGCTCATATGATGAAGAGTTAATTGTTAAGATATATGTGATTCATGTTAGGAATATATGTCAATATTTATGTAGTTGGCTAATCTTTTGACAAAACGTACTTTACTTGTAATTAGGTAGATATAGAATGTGTTTAATACTGCAAGAAACATGTTGTTCAAGTCTAGTATTAAAGCCATGAAGATTGGACCAAAAAACAAGTGAAGAAAAGTTGTTTAATAAAGTTGGACAGATTGCTCGACACTTGTGAATAGATAGCTCGATAGCTGCTCGACACCTCTCAATAGCTAGGCTATCTATCGAGATTTTCAACTTCTTCTTATCGCAATCTCGACAGCTTCTCGATAGCTGTATCTGTCGAAATTTAAAGCTTGACACCTCCTTGACACCTCTCGATCGATCGAAGTTACGGGAATTCAAATTTTCGGGTCTGATTTTCGGCCCATGCTGACATGACTGTATAGCGTTTCTTTTCTCACAACCTTAGACCTATATAAGACTTATTTTAGAGGCCATCACATAAGAGAATACAAAGAGAACATATGAAAAAGGTGACCAATGCCTTATTCTCTCTGAAAGAAGTTACTGCGTCTTTGCGCCTTAGAATTTTGTAACCAAGTGCTTCTTCATCTTCATTGTTGATGAAGTGAAGAACTTTGCAGCCAACAATCTTCTTCTAGTTGGTGATTAAGTCGGTACTGGTATCCGCACAAATTGGTTAGTCACGTACTGGGATTCATGCATCAAAGGGTGACGTTCATATATTGAAAAGTTCAAAGATTGTGAAGCGGTAGAAGGTTCTGCTGTGAGTTCATCTACAGGGATTGTAGAGTCTAGAGACAAAGATTTTGTACTAAATCTGAAACTTTTATTTACTATAGTGGATTGCTTTTCGGGAAGGTTTCCCCCCAGGTTTTTTTACTGTGAAACTAGTTTGTTTCATTGGTTTTTCTAGGTCATCATATCTTGTCTTATTTATTTTTCCGCTGCATGATTTTAACATGATATTGATGTTTGTTTGTTTTAACAAGTTTTATTCATAATAAATCTAATTAACAACTTGGGTTTAAAACTTGTTAATTCTATTAACTAGGGTCTAAATTTCCCAACATTAATTACAGTGTTATTTAATTGATATTAAATATTTTAAAAAATAACTTTTTTTTATTATAGTATTTTAAAAAATAACTTGAATCGCCTTAGGCCTCAATCTAGATCAAGCCGCCTTAGTTTTATGTCATGTTACCCACCTCGTCTTTCTCTTGTAAGCCATGTTAGCTACATCTACCTAGGGTTGTTGAATTTGAACCAAACTTGCTCAACCTAAGCCCATTCGATCCAAAATTCAACCGATCGTAACAAATCTAGTGCAAAATGTTGAGACCTAATGATATTGGATTTAAAAAAAAAAAAAAACATACATTGAACCATAACAGCAAAAGTAACCTTGAATAAACTTTTTTTAATCCAATACTGATTGTCTTTGAACACATTAACAGTTCGTTTGGCAAAAATTATTTTGCCAACTTATTTTACTATTCAATATATTTTTGTCACTATTTATAAGTCTTACTGTATTTTTTAGTATTATTTATGGGTCTCACTATACTATTTCAGTTAACTTTTACCTTTATCTACGGTACTTTCAACGAAAAGTTTTCAGTTTTAGCAAAATAAACGGATCCCGGACCATAATTGTGTAAAATTAATTCACAATATCATTTTGCATATAGTTTTTTTTTTTTACATGTTTTGATGATAAAAAAAAGTGAGTAGAAGATGATTATTGTGAGAAGGAAAAAAAAAATTAAAAATTAAGAAAATTTTATATGTCAAAAAAATTTATTATTAAAAGAATATGAGTAGGACTGAAAAAAAAAAAAAAAAAAAAAAAAAAAAAAGGTATCTTCAGTATGCACTTGGCAAAAGACTGTAGCAGCATTGATGTGATTAGAGAGGAGAGCTGTGTATATCACATGACTCGCTTGTGTTGTCTTTATTCCCAAGTCTGAGTGGGTGACAGTAACTAGAGGACCAGAAACAAGTGAAAGCTTCCGTTGGGTTGATTTGAGGAAGGATAGGAAAGGATGATGGAAAATAAGAGAGAAAACATTTATTTGGATTGTTTGGTTGGAGAAAAAAGGAAAAATGACTCTCGCTGTATTAGTTTGTAAATTTGTAGTAATTAAAAAAATTACTTTTTATAAATTATTAAAAAACTTGTTTTTTTATGTAATTGAGCTATGAGTGTAAATTTATACAATTTACCGATTTTCATCTCTTCATTTTTTAATCATTCCAACCAAACATACATGAAAAACTAAATCTATTAAATTTTTTCACTTTTTCATTCTCTCACTATTTTTTATCCTCTTACTAATTTATCACATAACTTATTGAATTAATATTAATACAAAGAATAAACTTTAACCCATACAGATATACTTATATGTTATTAAAATATGAGTTTTACTAACGTATACCTTAACCTTAAGGCATACATTCAGTGCCAACTTAACACTAAATGTAATTGATGCATTTGCCTAAGGCCCTAAGTATAAAAAAAAAACCTCAAATTTTAATTTAATTAAGCCCAAATATTAGCCAATAAATAAAATTTTATTTTTTATCAAATGAAAAAAAAAAAAGGAGTGATAGAAATGTTGCGTTCATAATATTTTTCACAACATTTTTACAACAAATTCTAAGTAGCAGGTTGTTACATGCTGTTATTGATGGCAAAAAAATAATTTCAGTGATGGATTCTATTGTGAATGTAGCACTTCTCAAAAATAAAAAAGAGCAATACACAAAAAAATTCACAACATTTTCACAATAATTAAGTTGGCAAATTTTTACTAGTTCTCACTTAGGTCCACCACTAATATTACTCTTTTACTTACCACTATCATTCTACCATATCAACAGGTGTGAAAAGTTTTGTTAAATTTTTTGTGTCTATAGACTTTTTATAAAAAAAAAAATTTACATAATTTCTGTTAATCTAATACTATATATAATAGCAGAAGCTTTAAGGAGGTGTTAACACGTTAGGAAAAATGACCCCTTAAAATACTGCCACGTTTACAATTTATTCTTTAAAAGACTTTAAAAGACCCGCACGGTGCAACGTTTTGGGAGAGTTTTATAAAAACCCAATGCGCTTATTTAAAAAAAAAAAAATAAATAAAAAACCCAAAACAAACATACGCTGCAGAAAGAAAAGGAGAACCGAGAAAGAGAATGATAGAGAAACTCCTCAGGCCACCATCAGACCACCGTACCCTCCACCGGTATTTGCCACCATCAGACCACCGTACCCTCCACCAGTATGGTCTCTGTTTTTTTTGTACCGAAGGTCAGCGTACTCCCTTCCTCTTCAAATACTGTTTTTGTAGTTTGAAAGATTGAAACTCCTCACCATTGCTTTTCCTGTTTGAATTAGAATCTTAAATCTTCAATATTTCTATGTTTTTGAATTCAAAACCGGCAGTTCCCCTTACTTAATTTTCTGTTTGAGGGTTTGTAAGGCGCAGAGAGGGAAGGAGAGAAATCTCAGGGCGCCGCCGCCGGCACTGCCGTTCGTCTGCAGCCACCGAAAAGAGAGACAGAAAAATAGAGAGGCAGAGATAGAGAGAAGGGCGTCTCTGCCATCACCGTAATGGCGCCACCCAGACCAGATCTTCTGCCATCACCGTAAGGGCACCTTTCGTTTCTCATATTCGGATACTTTCTTTTCGCTTCCTTTTCAATTTTCTTAACACCGATGCTTGCGATCCAGAGATAGAGGAGGAAAAAAAAAAAAAAAACTTGCGATATAGAGATGAGAAGGAGACAGACATTGAGAGAACTACCACTGGTAAGTTTTTCTTTTTTTCATTCTTTCTTAGATCTTCGTATGGGTATGAAATATGAATTATTTTTGAGAAATTTGGTTGGATTGATTTTTATTTAGGTATTTGGGTAACGTTAGGTTTTAATTTGATTTTTTGAAATTTGGGGTTATATATGATTATGTTTGGAGAGGGCAAAAACAGAGAAATTGTGCCTCTTCATACACAATAAAACACAATTTAAACAGTGTACCATTTAGTTTTTAACCGATTCATCACTATTAAAAAAAACACAATCTAAACAACGATAGTAACAAACGATCGAATGGTAGTTACAATTGGTTTGGGGTAAGATTATGGTTTATAATAATGTAGTTAGAATTGGTTTTATTGTGCATAGTTGTTGCAGTTGAAAGGCAGAAATTTGAGACTATAAAGCACAGATAGAGTGACATCTGAACCTCCGCCAGTCAGACTACCGGAATCGTTACTGGTTAAGTTCTAATTATATTCCTATTTAAATACAATATCCTGCTTCTAGCCAAATTGTTTTTGTCTGCCACCATCCATACACGTTCCTCTCTCCAATTTATCCTATCTCACCCTCTTTAGAAATTTTAAATATTTACCATCCGACTATCACTAGATGCATTCAATGATGACAAGCCCTGGACTTCTCAATGATGCATCAAAGATATTTAGTGACTCAATATTGTTTCACTAAGGTATTTTTGAATTTGATTCGTTTTTCAATTTTTTTCCGTTGTTACGTTTAAAACCTATGTCAATGCATGTAAAGAATTATACTTTAATTTGCACTTTATATATTTCCAACACACTACTCCAACAGGAAATGATGTAACCCAAACTGACACGGCTTAAATCGCATCGGGATTGAAAGCTTGAACAACCAAGGCTAGATTGAGTGCAACCCCTGGCAGTGCCTCAAGATTGGGAGCAAAACCATTAACGTTTTTTTTTGGTATTTAACTATCTTCTTCGTTTATACATTTTTCTTTTGATAAAATTGTTGTCTAAGCTTTATTGCAAATTAGAGCATTTTTTTGAAAACACACATTCTCCCTTCTATACTTACTGCTGCATCATCTTCTGTTTTTCTTCTTTATTTTTTCTCTTCCAACCCCACCTAGGTTTAGATAACTTTCCGAAAGGCAAAAATAGTTTCACTTTCTGTAGACGCGCACCATCTGTTTGATAAAAAGCTTCTAAATTATTTTCACGAACAACCAAAATTAATACCAAAACAAGGAATCTGATTTTTTTTTTATAAATAAAGTAAATAAGATATATTCATGATGTAGAGCATTAGATCAATTAGATAAAAAAATTGAATACTAATTTTAAAGTTTGGGTACTATTGCAAATTTGCATAAGCATGTGCCAGAAGAAGTTCATGGTGTTTTTTAAGTCTCTATTAAGGTAAGTTTATCATTTTACCATAAAAAAAAATAGCAAAAGAAGTCACAGGACACAAATTTTTATGTTTCTTTATGTGTTTGGTATAATATGGGTGATTGAAATGGAATGTAGCATATAAGGGCCTGGAAAAAAAAAGTGACATTTATATTATAAATACTATTGTGTTACAGACACTTACAGCCTACTTTGTTGGGTTCAAAATCGCCGCAAGGTATCATGTGTTTTCTTATGATATAAAATATAAAAGCCATGGAAGAGTTGGGTTTTTGGCTTTACACTGTTAATGGAATAAGTTAATTAGTTATGTAGTTCCGTGTATTTGATACTATTCAATTTGTTTCTATCTTATCTCTTCTATTCGAAAATGATTGTGATCATGTAGTCTTTGAATTTGAGTAGGCTGACTCCATTTGTGGTTGCACCTTATCATTATCTAGCCCACCAAGTGGATATGATGGTGGGCATGGTACTGGTGGTCGAGGGGGGTTATGGTGGTGCTTTTGCTGAGGCCCCAGATGTGACAACTAAAGAACTAAGGGAGCTTTTTGGAGGCATTGGACAAGTAATATACTACATCTTTTCTTTTGAACTCCTTGCATTTAAGTTTTCTTAAAAAACAATTTAACATGGTTTTCATTCAAGTTGTATATGGTTACTAGGAAAATGTTGGAGCAGAATAGAACTAAGGGTTTAAAAGTTTTTATGTTTTATTTTTTTGGTCTTATGGAATCAAGAAAGTAATATATTTTTCTGGGAAAACTAATTTTGATTGGCCTTTTATTTTTATTTTTTAGGTAACTTGAAAAATGGTTTTGGATTACTTTTGTTGAGCTTTTTATTTAATTTTAGAAACATCTACAGCTTAAAATTTAGGGACACAAATTGGTTTTCCTATTTCTTAAAAGTTTCTTTGTTTATGATTCTAATTTATTGTCAGTTGGCTTATGTTGTTGAGATATAGGAAGGAAAAGTTCCATTGTCTTGAAACTATTTTTTGATTTTGTGAGCAATTAGCAACCCAAATTGCCCTACATTTACTTCCAAAGGAATCTATTGAAGAAGAAAAAATTATGTTTAAGAGTGATATATTTGAAGTGTTCTTCAACTGCTTCTTTTCCCTTTGAGAACCAAAACTGTTACTTGAAAATATATTGAAAAACCAAACAATTTTGACCTTGGTTGGCTTAAGTTTGTAATTTTTTAACAAACCTAATAACAAAAAAGGGAGGGAAAGATTCAAGGTATAGTTCTTTCTTCCTTCCCTCAACTTTCTATATCATCAAGTGGTGTAGTGTTATTATTTTAGGAATTAAAATTTATTCTTCTTCACATCTAATCCCATTCTTGCTGTTATACAGGTCTCCATTCCCAGTGCATTGAGTTTGTTCTTAGTTATTGATAGCAAAGGCAAAACAAGAAGGCAGATCTTCTTTTACTTCATTCCATGAATCCTCTCCTGGATTAGGATCACCATACCCCTGGCTCAGATCGCCACGATCTGAGGAAGGAGGTTTGCAATTGATAGAACTTCTTGGAGAATGTGCTAGCCATGTAACTGCCAGATGTCTTCATAGTGTTAATACCAGGCTTGAACACATTTTCTATCTTGCCTCTCCTAAAGGCACTGCAATTCAGCAAATTGCTTCATATTTCATTGAGGCATTTGCTGATAGGATGCTTAAAGGCTTTACTGGTCTCTTTTGCAGTGATGTGTTCCAGGAATCAAAATTTCGTTGGATGAAAGTTCAGTTCAAAACTAACCCATCAGGGTAGCTGTTTTTTTTTTTTTTTTTTTATATTTAATTTAATTTGAGCTTACCAAGTAATATTTCTACAATCACTTGATAATTTTAGGCTATATAGCAATAGGCGCTATCATTTGCCTAGCCAATTGGCACAAAACCATCAATATAGATCATTAGATAGCTCATATTGCAATCTTTTCGATATAATTTATTTTAGTCTCACCAATCTGAGATTCTGAATTGATTTGTTTCAATTGCATTGGCATAGTCATGATATGTTTTTAACATGTGAGCTGTGCTTCAAATGATTGTATAAGAATAAAAGGAATAAAAGGAATTCATTGAAGAAGAAGCAAACGAAGAAGAATTATGCACTTGCAATAATGGTTTTGTAATATGAATATATATTATGAAATATTCATATACATGTAGGATGGTGCAATATATGTAGGATAGTAAACTTTCAAAGTTTCTTATTGAGTTAAAAGAGATTGCATTAAACGACATCATTGGGTTATTTTAGTTTTTTTTAAAGGTGTAGGAGTGGTGGAAAAAGTAGGAGTAGAGATGGAGATGAAAGAGTATGAGTATGAGCAATTAGCTAAAACCCTTGAAATGTTTGGAAACAACGTCGCATTTGCCTACAAGCATTATATCTTTCTTTTCTTTTTGTTTTTTTGTTTGTTTTTTAAATATTAACATAAATTTGAGAGTTAGAGCAGTAAGACGCCAAGCTATAGGCCTATAACTACCCTAAAGTGCTTACAGTCCATTGTAGTTTCATATATATTGCGCTCTTATAAAGTACTCACTACCATAATTACAATATATGTAGGATAGTACACTTTCAAAGTTTCTTATTGAGTCAAAATGAAGGAAGACATTATGAAATTGATTAGGTGGGAAGGCCAGAATAAATTTTACTTTAATGGTAAACTCTAATTCTATAGAACTATCTTACCAAAAAGGAAAAACACTATTGATCTAGATAGTTTCCAGTCAACCTAGAATCTCTAATGCTGTTTTAAGAGTGGATCAACTTTTATGTATAGTTGTAGTTTTGAAAGTATCTAAAAATGTGAAGTTGTATTTCTATTGTACAATTTTATTATAATTTTCCTTTGGCACTTGATTTACTGTCATCTCTAACTATTTCAAAGAAAAAAAAAAAAGATGTTGGACTTAGGAAGTGCAAACGGCATAAGGTGCTTGCAATTTCTTTTTTTTGTTTTAGGCATCAAGGATTTTCACCCTTGATTTTAATAACTAGATTTCAATATGCATACTTTAGAATGTATAGTAATAATAATTTTTTTATAAATGGAATTATGGAATTTTTTGGGTTAATTGCTGCATTTTTAAATAATAAACAAACAGATTGATAACTAACGTATCTTATACACTTTGCAACAGATTTTTAGATGTTGATTTCCCTTCTACTTATCTCATATGTTTTAGCAAGCTTTTTTCTTTACAGATTGATTTTATTAACCAAATTTTCCTTCTACATATTTCATACTTCAATAACTATATTCGCTCAAACCCACCGCCTTTAAAAAAACCTTGAACCAATTAGTTATAACTTATGGGATTTCAATTAACATTTTTTCTAGATCATGTGTTGATGCCAGGTTATGTCTGTCTTTTAGAAGGACACTTGCATCAAGTGAAATATATTAAGTTGATGGTTTTCTAATTTATAAAATGATCCTGCGCATTGCGCGGGTTAAATGCTAGTTAATAATAATTTTACATCTAAAATAAAATAATAAAATTTAAATAATATTTAACTTTTTTAGAGTTATATTTAAATATATAAAGGGACCTCAGTTTCTATTTTGCTTTAAACACCAAATGTATTAAGCCCCCAGCATATATTTGTAAACAATTTTAGAAATTGTTTTAAAGAAAAAGTGATTAATTTTTTGACTGATTTTTTTAATTTTTCATAAAAAAATTGTAAAATTAATTATTAATATATATTCTAGCATCCATTAATGGGAAGATATTTATTACTAAAAAAATATGAGTAGGATAAAATTTTTTTTTTTAAAATATCTTCTGTACTTGACAAAAGATTCTAACAGCATTGATGTCACAAGAGACGAAACCTCAAAAGAAGAGCAAGAAACCTAGCTATTGTACAACAAGTGACTGGCTTGTATCGTCTTTATTCACAAGTCCAAAAAAATAAGTAAATCAGCCATTTCGCTTCACCTAAGGTTATGATTGATTGGGAGGGTGAAAATTGATAAAGCGGGAAAATAGGGAGAGAAAAATAAGTTAAAAAATAATATTTTTTATTATTTAGTTTAGAAGAAAAAATAATAGAGACAAAAAATAAGGAGAAAAATAATATTTTAGGATTCATATTTTTTTATTCTCTCAATTTGGAAAGAAATTAAGAAGAAAAAAAGTGCTGAATGATCTAATTTACACAAATATTCTCACTTTATTCATCTTACCTACTCCTCTCACTTTTCCATTACACCTGTGACCTGATTATTTTTGCCTCTTCATTCTTATTACTTTACAGCACAGCAACATGTGAACTACTCTAGGTTCTCTTCTCTCTCTCTTCCTTTTTTTTTCCCTTTTTTAATCAGCACAGCAACATGACCTGATTATATTCCTCATTCTATTGTTTCTTGTCCTTATTGTATTCCTCATTAATCTATTGCTAGTCGCTCATGTGAATAAAGTTTTTTTTTTTTTTTTAATATCTTCCCACGTAACAATTGTTAAATAAAGTTCCTTTTTTAAAAAATATATATATCTTCCTAGTCTACGTATGGTCATATTGATAAAGTCTACATAATCAATTTTTGTTACCCATAAATTTAAAATTATATATAATAATAAAAAAAAGTAATATAAATATATATATATATATATTTGTGTTAATTTTTATATTATTTAATGAGTGTAAATATATCTATTACATAATAGTCAATTTATATAAACTATATTTTCCATCCTCTCATTTTTCTCTCTATCCAAATAAGTTTTACACCTTCCTACTTTTTCACTCCTCCAAACACATATAAAAAAAAAAAACCAAATCTTTTCTATTCTCTCACTTTTTTATAATCTTATTAATTTTTTATCCCATCATTTTTTCCCTCTTCAAATCGAACATAAGTTTGCTCACATTTTGAAAGAGTATGCACACCGATACAGGACTTCTATAGGTAGTGGCCCAAAAACTCGTTGATTCGACAGATCTCGTCTGATAGAGGACTGGCTGGTGAAGAAATTAGTGGTGGGCAAAGTTCAAATTAATGCAGCTGCAGCAGCTGGGAATGGACAAGTCACAGATGTCTCAGAATTCAGAGAAATTCAGACTTGTCCACGTGATGCACGGATGGGGAGTGTCTTTTCCCGAACCCAACTTCTACACACGATCGCGCGCAAATTAACCAAGTCCAAGATATGAATTTTTTTTATTCCCCAATTTGACTCGAAGTAAGATCAACCTAAAAGCATTTTCATTTTAAACTAGAAAAAGCGCTATTTTTTGCACCACCGACTCCCACAATCTCTCACATTGGTTTATTTATAATTGTGTAAAATCTATTCACAATATCATTTTGCATTTGTTTTATTTTTTTATACATGTTTCAATGATAAAAAAAGTGAGTGAAAGATGATTATTGTATAAAGACAATTAAAATTAATAAAATGTTATATATAAAAAAATTTTGTTGGTTTTTAGACCCCTTAAAACAACAATTGGATTAACCTAAATAATTAGCCAAGTGATTAACTTAGTCCAATTCATGAAAATCTAGGTTAACACAATTATATAATCATATCAAATATAAATAGCAGCGGAAAAATAAATAACACAATGATATGATGACCCAGGAAACCATATGGTAAAAACCTAGGAAGGATTTGACCTAGCTATCCTTAAGGTAAACCTGAATCCACTATGAAAGAGTTGAAGTTCATACAAAAGGACTTACAAGCTCCCTGCTCGACTTCCTAATGATACCCACCAGTAGAACTTACTGACACGACCACGTGCAAGCTCCGAATCCACAGACTCCTTCTTTCTTTGGATTCTCCACCAAGTACAAGCACCCACGCTTGTTATTCTTTAAGCTCCAATGGCAGCAACCGAGTTGATCATCAAGATGTTGATACAATCTCTACCTTGAAAACCCTAAGCTTTGTGTAAAGGAAAGCTCCTCTAGATCTCACAAGAGATTTACACAAAACAGAAAAGTATGAGCAACAATACAATAGGAGCAGCTCTGAAAACGTGGCTAGGGTTTATCCTTATATACCTAGGATAAAAACATAAAACCCTAAACGTTTAAAGAGGTAGGGCTGAGTTGGAAATTCTGCAGAAAACGCAATCTGGGCCGACTTTCGATCGATCGAGTCTGTCCTTCGATCGATCGAGCCAGGCCGAAATGCACTAATACATCTGCAGCCACTCGATTCCAACTTTACAATAATTAATCAACTTTGAGCAAGCCTAAACTAGACTAAACACATTGTTTTGATCATGGTTTGCCAACATTACAAATTAGAGTTCTAAATACATCAAATCCTAAATCTTTAGAACCTAACAAATTTTATTATTCAAAAAATATGAGTAGGGCTGAAAAATAAAAATAAAAAACAGTTTCTTCTGTATGTACTTGGCAAAAGATTGTAGCAGCATTGATGTGATTGCGTGATTGCTTGTGTTGTCCTATTCCCAAGTCTAAAATATAAAGTAAAATATTAAGACTTATTGACTAAAAGTCTGATTGGGTGACAGTAGCTGGAGGACAAGAAACAAGTGAAAGCTTCCGTTGGGTTGATTTGAGGAGGACGAAATGGGTAAATAACCATAAAACCTCAACTATATAGTTAGTAGTCAATAGTTTCAAACTATATTTTTTTCTAGTATTTCGAGTCTAAAAAACTCGATTTAGGGACTATAAATCGATTTTCAAAGACTCGATTTTCATGTTTTGATCGGGTCTAAGTTGGCACTTTTTCCACGTGACATCCACATGGAAATCGAGTCTTAGAGACTCGATTTATATGGCCATATATAACCTCACCACAGCACCAGCAAAGAAAGAAATCAGAAATCAGAGCCAAAAAAAAAAAAGCCGAAGAAGAAAAGAAAGCCCCAGGCAGCAGCGACCCAGGCTGGCGCAACCCAGGGCCAGGCGGCGCGAGCCCCAGGCAGTGCGGCCCGGGGCTCATGCCCTGGGCTCGCGCGAGCCCCAGGCAGCGCGGCCCGGGGCTCACGCCCTGGGCTCGCGCGAGCCCCGGGCCGCGCGGCCTCTTTCTCTCTCTCTGATTTGAACTAATCTGATCTTTCTTTCTCTCTAATCTGAACTGATCTGCTCTTTCTCTCTCTCTCTCTTCTCTGATCTAGTGAGGTGAGGCGCGTCTGAGACTTAAAATTTTTTGAAATTTTTTTGGTTTATAAATCGAGTCTTTGAGACTCGATTTCCACGTGGTTGCCACGTGAAAAAAATGCCACATCAGATGTGAACAACCTATGAAAATCGAGTCTCAAAAACTCGATTTATAAGCTCTAAATCGAGTCTCTTAGACTCGAGATGCTAATAAAAAATATAGTTTAGAAACCAGAACTACTAACTAGATAGTTAGAAAAAAAAAATTAGTTTACAATTTTCCCCATTTGAGGAAGGATAGGAAAGGATGATGAAAAATAGGTGAGAAAACATTTATTTGGATTGTTTGGTTAGAGAAAAAGGGGAAAGACTTTGGTGTGGTTTTCCTAAACCCACAAAAAAATCAACAATCCTATGAAAAGAAAACTAGATTGGCACAGGACAAAGGGAAAATTACTCATCTACCTGTTGGTTGTTTAATTGTTTGGTTTTGTTTTTTTTCATATCAAACGGTAGTTTTATTTATTTATTTTTCTTCTGCCGGATGTTTTATTAGTTTTATTAGTTTGTAAATTTGTAGTAATTAAAAAAATTACTTTATAAACTATTAAAAAACTTGTTTTTTTATTTTTTTTTATGTAACAGGGTTGTAAATGTAAACTTATACAATTTACAGTTTTTATCTTCTCTTTTTTTTTTTTATAGCTTCACTTTTTAATCATTCTAACCAAATACACATGTAAAATTAAATCTATTATATCTTTTCACTTTTTCATCATCTCACTATTTTTTATCCTCTTACTAATTTATCACATAACTTATTGAATTAGTATTAATACAAAGAATAACCTTTTAACTCATATAGATATACTTATATGTTATTAAAATGTGAATTTTATTAACGCATACTAATATAAAAAAGAGATTAAATTTATTTATCTCTTTTTAAATTTTTTATAAAATTAATAATTAATATATGTTCTAGCATATATTAACGGACCCTTAAAATATTTATTATTAAAAAAAAATGAGTAGGGCTGATAAATAAAACAGTTCCTTCTGTGTGTACTTGGCAAAAGATTGTAGCAGCATTGACGTGATAAGAGAGGAAGCCTCAAAAGAAGAGCAAGAAAGCTCTCTTTTTTTTTTTTTCTTTTTTTTTTTGTATCCCATAGTATTTTCTCAAGGCTTTTAACTAGAGATTAATCACTATTCGCGCTGGGTGGACCCACGAAGGGGTAAAACGCTGGCCCAGGAAATTCTTTTCAAAGTGCAGGTAGCAGGACTCAAACTAGGGAGCACACCCAGTTGAGCTCAGTACAAGAACCTTGAGACCGAGAGCCCAACCAACTCAGCCACTCTCCTGGGTTGAGCAAGAAAGATCTCATGCATTGTACATCATGTGACTGGCTTGTATTATCTTATTCACGAGTCCAAAAAATGAAGTAAAAATTTAAGGTGAACTGGGGCTTGGCTCAGTTGTGTACTTCATCTAACTCATTTAGGTTCGAGTTTAGCTGTTAGCAGGAGTTTATTGGTAGGCATCTATAAGGGTTGGCTGCATCCAAAATGGAAGGGCTATACTACTACTGTTTATTATATACCATAACCAGGGAGAGATCTAGGATTTTAAGCTAATGAGATTGGAAAAAAAAAAAAAAAAAAAAAAAAAAAAAAAAAAAAAAAAAAAAAAAAAAACTTTAAATAGATATCCATACAGTATTAAAAAATTATAAATAAAAAAAATTATTATTTCTAAATATATTAAGATGCGATCATCTACCAATAAAAACAAAAACAAATTTTTGTTTTTTTTTAATCTAGGCTAGCGAGGATTTTTTTTTTTTGTTGTTGTTGAAGTCAGAACATTTATAGTGATAGTGCTAAAAATTTTAGCTTTTAGCACCTCAAAAAACTACTTCATCTATTTTACCACCTTACTTTACAATATATACCTAATATCAAATGTTCTAATTTTTTGTCACTTTATTTAAAATAATATAAACAACTCATTAAAATTATAAATGAAGAAAGAAAATTTGAGTTTTTTAATTGAAAAAAGATATATAGCCAGATTTATGGTGGAAGTTTTTTAATAGATGATTTCGCTGTTAGTTTGATAGAGACTTAGAGTAATTAAATAGCTAGATTGAATTGTTTCATTTTAGTAGGTAAAAGAAGGTGCTTTTTGATATATTTATGTACATACTTTCTACTTCCTATTACAATATTTGTTATTGTGATACTATGAAATTTTTTAATGTTTTATCAAAATTTATTCATTATGGAAATATATTGAAAAGGCACAATTTTTTTTATTCTTTTAATGGGAATATGGTGTTGTTCAATAAATTTATCATAAAAGTTTGTCTTTGTACTTTAGTTAAATTCTGGAATTTTTAGAGAATTTTTAAGTCGGAAGTAACTTTAATTAGGTTGAAAGTAGTTTTAAAATATGGAAAAAGTCACCCTCAAAAAAAAAAAAACATATGGAAAAAGTTATTGGATGTCTAAGGGCTTGGTATAGGTAATATTTTTAGAAAAATTTTACAGGAAAAGAAATAGTTATATGTACATTTCCAAATTTTTGTGTAAAACTATGTGTTTTTACTTAAAATAGTGTATAAGGAAAAAAAAAATACAAAACAAAATACAGAAATTCAACTCAATAAAACTGTACATGAAACTATGAATTTTGGCTCAACAAAAATTAACTAATAAAAAAATTCTAGAAACACGAAGAATGACATAATATTTTCATAATACCTTTACAACTTTGTTATATTTTACTTTAACTTATAAAGAATTGACATCTCAGCAATTATGAAAATATTGTGACGATAACAAGATATCTTAATATTTTCACAAGAAAAATGTTATGTTTACAACATTTTTAGTACAAATTATAATTAGTAAATTGTTACGAGTTATTATTAGTGAGTAAAAAAGTAATTTCATTGGTAAGTTTAAATTAAAATAACAATTTATCACCTAAGATTTGTTATGAAAATATTGTGCATGTAGTACATTTTTTTTCTTCACAATATTTTTATTTTTAACTGTAGTTGGTTTTAGTATGATATTTTATTATTTTATAAAGATTAACTTCTAGAATTCTCAATAACTATAAAAATATTGTGAAAATTTGTTGTTCCAGTGTATAAACTGGAAAGGTAAGCCACCCTATTCCTCCACCAATGAAATTTCAGCCCACTACGGACCGTTTCAGTCAGTATCGGCCGAAATTAAAGATTCGGTCGGAATGAGATTTAGGGATTAAAATTTTTTTCCTCAAAACTGAAAGAATTTTTCTGCCCCTGAAATACCCACCGTGGATCACTGTAGAAAATACCAGTACTATAGAGCAGGAAAACAATGGATCTAATGGTGGGGTAAATATAAAAGAAAAACAGAAGAAGAAAGAGACATGTTCGAAGGTGCTATTTACAAACACCAATCCATCCTTATTTACAAAAATACCAATTTTTCTTTACTTTTTTTGGCTAAAGAATTTGTCTTCACCCTTTTGAAACCAATTACATTAGATTCATATTTTAAAAATAATTATAAAAAAAAAATTACAGAAAATTCAGCAGACAATTGTTGTATGGGAACAGCTTTTGAAGATTTTAGTATAAAAAAGAGATGATTTTCGGCAAGCTAAATAACGAGAAATTAAATAAATAGGTAGATAGCTAGGGAACTTAAATACAGAGGAAATATTATATTATTAAAGCATACCTCAGTTGACATATTGTTTTTGTAGCACTACTGCACTAGCAACCAAGGGAGAGGTAGGAGTTCTGGACCGAGATGTGATTTGTGGGCCAAAATGGCAAAATATCCATTTTGCCCAAAAGTTCTAGCAAAATACCTATGTTCTGAAACTATTTAGAGATATGCCCTTATTTTGAAACTCGATTTTTTAAATATCAAATTTCAATGAAAAACTTGATTTGCCCAAAATCGAGTTACATGCGAAAACTTACATGGAACTCGAGTTCCATGTAAAGTTTTTGCAAGTTTTTTGCCTATAACTTGATTTTGGATGAATCAAGTTTTTTATTGAAACTCGATTTTTAGAAAATCGAGTATAAAACAGGGGCATATCCCTAAATAGTTTCAGAACATGGGCATTTTGCTACTTGTTTTGGGCAAAAGGGGTATTTTGCCATTTTGGCCGCTATTTGTGGGAAAAGAAACAAAAGAAAAAGATGAGAGAGGGCTTTTGAGATTGTGAGATACTATGGATCTGTTTGGGATTCGCTTATTTTGCTAAAACTAAAAACTTTTTGTTGAAAGTACTGTAGATAAAGGTAAAAGTTAGTTGAAATAATACAATGAGACTCATAAATAGTACCAAAAAGTCCAGTCGGACTCATGAATAGTGGCAAAAATAAGCTGAATAGTAAAATAAGTTGGCAAAATTAAGTCATGCCAAATGCACACTATAAAGTATAAAGACTCAACTATTACGTCATTTATAGGAGTTCCATGACCTTTAGTCACTTTTTCTCCTATTTTTTAGTATCAACTTCACCTAGCCAGCACTCTGAACTCTAAAGGTTAGGTATAGCTGATATGGTCCACTTCTAGATATTGCTAATAATGTGATGAAGGTTAGGTATGGTTTTTTGTTGAAATTTTTTACTTCTAAAGATACTTGCACCTTGAAAAAGTGAGAAAAAAAAGAAAAAAAAAAGTGAAGTTTTAAAAAACTGTACATGAAAACTAAAAACTAAAAACTGGGCTTATAAGCTAATGTATTCTTTACAGCTAAAGACTCAACTATTACGACATTTATTCTCCTTGACCTTTCGTCACATTTTCTCTTGTTTTTTTGTATCAACTTCACCCAACAAGCACTCTAAACTCTGAAGGTTAGGTATAGCTGATATGGTCCACTTCTAGATCTTGCTAATAACACGATGAAGGTTAGGTATAGTTTTTTGTTGAAATTTTTTACTTCTATAGGATACTTGCGCCTTGAAAAAGCAAGAAAAGTAAGAAAAAAAATGAGGTTTTAAAAAGTTGTACATAAAAACGAAAAACTAAAAACTGGGCTTATAAGCTAATGTATTGTTTATAGCTAAAGACTCAACTATTACATCATTTATTCTCCGTGACCTTTCGTCACATTTTCTCCTCTCTTTTTTTTGTATCAACTTCACCCAGCCAGCACTTTGAACTCTAAAGGTTAGGTATAGCTGATATGGTCCACTTCTAGATCTTTCGAATAACACGATGAAGGTTAGGTATAGTTTTTTGTTGAAAGTTTTTACTTCTAAAGGATACTTGCACCTTGAAAAAGTGAGAAAAAGTATGAAAAAAATGAGGTTTTAGAAAGCTGTACATAAAAACAAAAAACAAAAAACTAGGCTTATTAGCTAATGTATTGTTTACAGCTAAAGACTAAACTATTACGTCATTTATTCTCTGTGACCTTTCGTCACATTTTCTCCTGTTTTTTTGTATCAATTTCACCCAACAAGCACTCTGAACCCTAAAGGTTAGGTATAGCTGATATGGTCCACTTCTAGATCCTGCTAATAACACGATGAAGGTTAGGTATAGTTTTTTTTTTGAAATTTTTTACTTCTAAAGGATACTTGCGCCTTGAAAAAGCAAGAAAAAATTATGAAAAAATTGAGATTTTAAAAAGCTATACATAAAAACGAAAAACTAAAAACTTGGCTTATAAGCTAATGTATTGTTTACAGCTAAAGACTCAACTATTACATCATTTATTCTCCGTGACCTCTCGTCACATTTTCTCTTGTTTTTTTTGTATCAACTTCACCCAGCTAGCACTTTCAACTCTAAAGGTTAGGTATAGCTGATATGGTCCTCTTCTAGATCTTTCGAATAACACAATGAAGATTAGGTATAGTTTTTAGTTGAAATTTTTTACTTCTAAAGGATACTTGCACCTTGAAAAAATAAGAAAAAAGTGAAGTTTTAAAAAGTTGTACATAAAAACGAAAAACTAAAAACTGGGCTTATAAGCTAATGTATTGTTTACAGCTAACATTGTCCCCCTCTTTTTAATTTTAATTTTTAATAATTTGATAATTTGGAGTATTTGAATTTTGAATATATCAGTTAAAAGTAGTAAGAAGTGCTTACTAATTAGGAGTAAGTTACATAACTCTTGATTTAATTTGAAAAAAAAAAAAAAAAGTCTTGTATTGATGATATGATTGAAAAATAGATACTTTAAAAATAAAATTAAATTGCAAACCTTTAAACTTAAAAGGAGGAAGTAAGCAAATAATTGATAATAGTAAAATAAATTAAGTTTTTGGGGGATCAATTATGAATGTGAGGAGCTCATATGATGAAGAGTTAATTACAGTAAATGTTATTTAATTGATATTAAATATTTTAAAAAATAACTTGAATCGCCTTAGGCCTTAATCTAGATCAAGCCACCTTAGTTTTTTGTCATGTTACCCACCTCATCTTTCTCTTGTAAACCATGTTAGCTACATCTCTCTGGGGTTGTTCAATTTGAACCAAACTTGCTCAACCTAAGCCCATTCGATCCAAAATTCAACCGATCGTAACAAATCTAGTGCAAAATGTTGAGACCTAATGATATTGGATAAAAAAAAAAATCATACATTGAAGTATTGAACCATAATAGCAAAAGTAACCTTGAATCAACTATTTTTTTATCCAATACCAATCGTTTGGATTACGTTTCTGTGCTGCGTTTGTATTTGCGTTTGCGTTTTCCTTTTTTCTTTTTTCTTTTTTTATTTATTTATTGAGAACAGTGTTTTCACATGGGATGTTGTCTGTCAATGGGTCCCGTACACTGTGCACAGGACCCACTACCTCTTTGATTAGCAAAGTTTGCATTGAAATGTGTCACACCAGTAGGTCCCGTGCACTATTCACAGGACCTACAAACATCTTTTTTCAGCAACTTTTTTATTAAAAATGGGTCTCACGACACTATTCACACATTTAAAAATTATTTTGCTACAGTATTTTCAATTTTCAGCAAAATAAGCAGTATCCAAACGGACCCTAATAGTCCACTCAAGCCAACGGGACCCAGTCATGGATGGTAGATGTATGAGTTTTATTTCTTTGCAATTAAGAAGTTACTAGGAACCTATATTACTACAAAGCCACTACTTGCTCCTTGATTGCGTTGGTTAGCCTCAGACTCGTTGGCAAATCATAGTTCGCGTTGGTCAGCCCGTTTTGTTAGCCGACGGACAGGCGTTGTTTGGGTGGTCCCACAATGGAGTTTCCCGAGGAGGTGGTCCCGATAGCAAGGATACCAGTGGTTAGTAATAATTCCGCCAGTAATTATTAATTGCTTAGAAAGAGAATAAATACATTTATCAGCTCATCATCTGTTTGCTTGTTCACACTTAGGCTAGGCACACACTAATTTGAAACATGGACTATGATGATATAGATTATGATGAAGGTTATAGCATGAGAGATATAGACAATAATTGGTCAAACAGTAATATGGATTATGAAATAGATTCTGATTTTGATTATAACTATGATAATAATACAAATAATTGGAGTATATTAACAGGAGATAAAATCAATCGACAGACTGATAGACACAATAATTGCTTTTTAAACGTAATTAATAAAAAATTAGAATATTTAGAAACCATTGAAAGATCCACTACAGTGGTAGAAAGAAAAACTGATAGTTTTTTGGATCTCTATGAAAGAATGAAAATTTTAAATTCATCTTTAGAAAAAGAAAGAAAATTTGAACCCCATCATAAATCACCTTTAACAAAAACTACGACAAATGATTGGTATAATAAGCAAGAGGATAATTCAACACGTACCGGCACATCAATGAATATAATAAATGGTAGAAAAGAAAGTTTAATAGATAATGATAACAACAGTTTTAAAAATTCAAAAGCAACTGACAGAAGAGTTGACAGAAAACCTGACCCAACTGAGAAAAATATAACACGTATAGAAGAAAAGAATCTCATGAAAGAAAGAAGTACTATAGACAAAAAAGATAAAGGAATGATAAAACAAGGAATAGTAAAAGAAATGTTAGATAAAATTGAAAGACGAAGTGATGAAATGATGACAGTTATACATAAGAAACAACATATAAAAGATAAGCTAGAAAAAGTCAGTAATGAGAAAACTAGTAATAATAGTCCAAAAGAAGTGGTGGAAAAGCAAAATGAAGAAGCTAGAAAGAAGCTAGAAATAGAAAGAGACATAGAAAAACAAAATAGCCTAATAAAAGATGTCATACGTACAAAGCTAGAACAAAAAGAAGAAATAGAAAGAGATAGACTAAAAGAAAGAGAAATAGTCAACAAAGGAAGAAAAACTAATAAAAAAAAAAAAGAGAATAGTGATAGTGTAGTAAAAGCAAAGATAGCCAACAATACATGGAAAATTGATAATAATGATAATTTAAGAGAAAAAATTGATGAAAGATTAAAATTAATTGAAAGATCCATAACATATATCCAAAATAGTAGTTTGGCAAAATTAACTAAAAAGATAGAATTTTTAAATACACCTTTAGATATGGACAGAAAAAGAGAAATAGCAGTTTTAAATACTACTGAGTTATCAGATAATGAGAAAACTGACAGACATGATAAAAATACTATTTGTCATAAATGTAAAAGATATGGTCATACTAAAAAGCAATGTGACAGACATAATAAAATTGCTAAACAAATCAGTAAATTAGAATTTGAAAAAGACTCACTAAATAAATTAATGGAAATATTTAATGTTAGCCAAAAAGAGATAGATCAAGTTAAGAAAAAGAAGGAACTAAAATCAACCAACCCACTTAAAGACAATAAAAGAAAAAGAAAACAAAAAGATATAATAATGAAATTAATAGACAATTTACCTAATCACCTAAAAGACAGAAAAGACTATTTATTAAAATTGAAAGATTCTATAGACATACCTACTGCTTGTATTAAGTGTAAGAATTATGGACACCATGTTACGGAATGTGGAAAGATAGAAAAAGCAAAGAAAAAGAAAGAGAAAGAAAAAGAAAAGAAAGAAAAGACAAAAAAGAAACAAGAAAGAATAGAGATAGAACCGGTAACTCTACAGGACTTAATAACAAAAGAAAAATGGTAAAACAAGAAATTAAAGAAGATAACTCCACAGAGATAAATGAACAAAATAATGCAAAAATAGGTCTAAAAGAATTCTCTAAACCCATGGCAGACCCTCCAGATAAAAAGATTATAGATATTAATAATGAGAAAAATGACGGCAATAGACAGAATTCTTTGAGTTTAATTAACAGAGTTATTTTTCAAAAAAGAAATACAGAAATTATTAATAAAGAAATCTCTTTAACAAAAGTTGCATTAACAGACTTAGATATTGACAACATGAATGAAAGATTAATACCTTTTGAAAATGAAAGAGGATTTAAAAAATTAATTCGGGACAGTAGAGAAGAAAAGTTGATTAATGATCACATATGTAATGAAGGAGTTAAACTTAATGGTTTGAGAAAAGAAATACTTTTTAAATTCATCCCACCCATAATCCGGAAAGAAATTCATTTTCTGAACAAGGTCTCTATCTTGAAAGATGTCAATAAAGAAAGAAATTGTAGGGGACACTTGACAGAAAAACCATTTTATAACCGCTTGGCAGATGTCAATAAAGACATAAAAAAGTCTAAACAAGAGACAGAGATTTCTTATCTCATTGCCTTTTTGCATCAGCATATAGTCCAAATATCTCATAAGAAAGAATTCAGTGGAAAGCATACAAAAGGAAGGACTATGCTTATAAGTTCCTTTAGTAAATATGATTGGACTGAAAGAATTGACGGTTTGATAGAAATACTAAACAAGATTATAATAAATAACATACTTACACCTTTTATAATATCCTTAGATACTCATATAGATATTTTAATAAAAGAAATCTTGACGAATTTTCCTTTACTAATCATTAAAGAAAATATTAATTGTGGTAATTACTTGAAAAAAGACAGATTTAATTTCTTAACAGTTAATCATGTGCTTGTGATAGATTTTCGACAGACTACAGTAATTAATAAGACGGATAGAATCAAGATAGATTTTGTAAAGTTTTTGGATTCCAACCCCTCTAATATTGAAAGACTTCATCATGACTACTCTGATACCACTACTCAGCATGATCACAAAGGTGTACAAAAAAAAGTTTATTTTATTAAACTTACTTTTAACTTTAAAAATGATTTTCTTGTAAAGCATTTTAAAGAAGTCTCACAGAAAGCCATTGATAAAAGGAGTTTGAACTTGAAAGAAGTTTTGTATAAAAATACTTATTCTCAAAATAATATTTCAAGACATAATCCTTTCCCCAACACCCAATTGCAGACTACAATGAGTAAAAGAACCTCTCAAGCAGACATGAAAGGAAAGGGCAAGGCACCAGCGGTGCAACCCAGAATCCGAAAGCCCTCAGTAAAGATTTCAAATAGGCATGAAGACGTCTCGATAGAGACAATATCCCTTCAGGATATGTTGCTAGCAGAGGCAATGTATTCATGTGGTGAAAAAAGTGTAATTCTGCAAAAAGTGCTCCACACTGATCTCATGTTTCAGAATGGAGAATTTACAAACCTCCCTCTTCATATTAAACTACTTCTTGATAATTTACAGGCAGCTTTTACCCTCAGACAGAAACCTTTATTCCAAAAGACCCTTCAGGCTTTGGAATTACATCTTGTTATCACCGGGGCATTTATTGAAGCACTCGGTTGTCAACTCCCTGGCAAGGAGGATGGAGATTCAAGCTCCACAAAGACAGAATCACAGTCTCTAAAAAGCTATCTTAGGGGAACAAGCTTTTCAAAGCTTCACCTGAAGATTCAGCAAAAAACAAGGCTTGCCATTATAAATTTACTCCTTGAAATCCAACATAATATATTAACCCATAGAGCTTTAACTAGTTCTTATGACAGATGGATGTATCTTTTTAAAGTATTAGTCTCTACAGCATTTATCAGAACAAAAGACATGACAGACAACACATGGCTATCTCATAAAGCTACATGGTATGAGAGTTTTGGAGATGCAGACAGAGTCTATGAAGGAACAAGAGACAGATACAATCCCTATCCGGGATTACTTATCAATACAGAGACAGAGGATCCAGTAATCCGTGATCCTTTATGGTTATCTGAAATGCTAGAAGCAGGGTTTATTAGCAAATTAATCATAACTTCTGCATTTCAGATTAGTTTATTCCCCAAAGTCATCCAGGAAGCAGCCGCACAGATTAGGGGACTTAATTATATGAAGATTGTAATCTGGAATACTCTACTAGCTTAGAACATTAGTTATTATATGGAATTTTGGTCCTTATCCATGATTGGGGTTGTATCCCTGAATACAACTAGTATACAGGAGACACTTATTTATCACTTGATGATCCAGGTGCTCTGGCTCAAGAATGGTCTAATTTCATGAGTAACAAGATTTATGAAGTACAGAAAGAATTAGACAGAGGCTTCCACCTATACGGCTACACCAACAAAATAGCTGTATATGGACCAAGTCCTTCAGCAAGAAGGCTTATTGGGAAAAGAAGGATTGTTAAGGATCCCAAACAGATGACAGCAAAGGACTGTGTTCCTATTTACCTTCTTATTTCATACTACTCTCTATGTAATGATTATGGAGTGCTCCATGAGCATGAGCAGTATGAGGACAACTCCGATCCGCTAGATTATGATAACTACGCAGATACAGATTAATAGACAGATTGATAGACAGAAAGGTTCTCTGGAAAGAAAGCAGCGATAGATCACTATTCACCAGACAGACTACTATTCACTGGCATACGTGAATAGCTTCTAGATAGATCCGATGCGGTCCAGAGAAATCCAGAAAGATATTTTGACAGGATATTATTTGCACCCCGACGACTTTCTACAGACAGGTCAAAAGCTCCTTTTGAAAAATAACTATTCACTAGCATGCGGACTGATAGATTCCTAGACAGATTGCTGAAGCTTTTACTGTTCAAGATTCTACAAGATCCTACCGACAGATTAACTTGAGTTCACTTTATTTAACTCAGGTTACTTTTAAAGACTTACCATGGTTCATTTCATCTATAAAAAGACAGACTCTGAAGACAGAAGACAGGTCCAACTTTGAGGTCCGATTCTCAAGTCCATACAGAGAATGAACAAATATGGGTATAATGAGTCCCCGTGTCGAATGCCCCTGGAAGGGTAAAAAGACTTCAATGAATTCCCATTCAAGAGAATAGAGATGCTTGTGGTTGAAACATAACTCATGATGAGTTTTGTTAGGACATATGTGTTTCACTTATTAGGAACATATGTCATTCTTTGATGTAATTGGCTAATCCTTTGACAAAATGAACTTTACTTGTAATTGGGTAGATCTAGAATGTGTTTAATGCTTCAAGAAACTATGTTTCAAGATCAAGTGTTGAAGTCATCAAATCTGGCCAAGAAACAAGCTGAGAAGTGAAAAATCATTAAAGCTTGACAGTTGCATCTATCGAGCTTAAGTAAGCTGTTCAGCCCCGTGTACTCGACACCTGCTCAACACCTCCTATCTGTCGTGGTTTAAGAATTTCAGAATTCTGATATGATTTCTTGGGATCCGTGTTTATGTGTTTGGGCTTTCTTTTCTCCTAACCCTAGACATATAAAAGGATTATTTTAGGGGCTGTTAAAGAGTTCACAAGTTGCACAAGCATTGAGCAAAGTCTGTTCAAGCAAATTGTGACCGGAGACAAAGTTTCGCCCTAGTTCATTTCTTCTGAAGAAGTTGCTGTGTATGTGCACCTTTAGGTTTTGTAATCAAGCATCTTCTTGATCTTCATCGTGGATGAACTGAAAAACTTTGCAGCCAACAAACTTCTCTAGTTGGTGATTGAAGTCGCGTATTGGGATTCGCGCAATTGTTTAGTCACGTACTTGGGAGCCGTGCATTAAAAGGGGGAACTGTCACTACAGAACAAGTCCAATTGGGTATTGGGGTAAGGGTTCAACTGTAGGTTGGTATAAGGTACTAGGATTCCTTTACTTGTAACTGCTTATTATGATAATAGTGGAGTTTCAGGAGTGGTGACCTGAAAATCACCTGGTAGGGTTTTTTCCGTGTAGGTTTTCCCCATTCGTAAACAAATCACCGTGTCAATTTATTTTCCGCTGCATACTTAGATTAATTGGTGATTTGTTTGTGCTACCTCGCGTTTGCATGTTAATTAACTTAATTAATAAACTTGGCTAAATTAATTGGTTAATTAATCACAAGGGGTCAATACGTTTTTAGCCTATCAAGTGGTATCAGAGCAGGCACACTCTAATTAGGTTTAATCTTTGCTGTGTTGATCCATTGAACCCTGTTGTCATGGCTGTAACCGGCTTGAAGAGATCTTTGTTTTCAAATACATCTTGTTTTTCTAATCTTTATTTATTTGAGTGTTTCAGAAAAAACAAGTCTAAAAGTTATTTGAATTCTCTTTATCATGATTGTTGGAAAAGATCTCAGTTTGACTAAGAAGAAACTAGACTGTCTCAGAATGAAAATGTGCAAAGGAGTTCGTCTGAGAATAGTAAAAATTAAAGACTTAGTTTGTAAAAGGAAGATAAGAGAAAGTATAGTTCCCACTGATCTGTCACCTAAGCATGAAGTGTGTTTTATGATGAAGTCTGCATTTAAGGTTATGGACACATGCTTGTGGTACCTAGATAGCGGTTGCTCAAGACACATAACTGGAGACCGATCTCTCTTCAAGGTTTTTGAGTCTAAGAAAGGTGGCAATGTCACTTTTGGCGATGGGAGCAAGTCACAGATTAAAGGGAAAGGAATCATCTCTCTACTTGGACTACTGGACATTGCAAATGTTCTTTATGTAGAAGGTTTAAGGGTGAACCTGTTGAGCATAAGTCAGATATATGATTAAGACTTCATGGTACTATTCTCAAAGGGAAAATGTCTCGTCATGGATGAGTATGGAAAGAAACTCATTAGTGGTGTTCACACTCTAGACAACTGCTATAGATTGGTTCCTGATGCTGATATTGTGTGCAATAGCATTCGTTTGCCTAATAAAGACCTATGGCATCAACGAATGGGACATGCTAGTTACAAGCATCTATCTATTGTATCTAAGCATGAATCAGTCTTGGGGATACCAAAGCTTAGCAGAATGAGCAATGTGGTACGTGGACTATGTCAACTTGGAAAACAGACGAAAGCTAAGCATCTAGGTACTCAGACATCAGCTACATCTAGACCATTGGAGCTTCTACATTTGGATCTTATGGGTCCAACTAGAACCGAGTCTCTTGTTGGTAAGAGATACATTATGGTTATGGTAGACGACTTCACTAGGTACACTTGGGTCATTCTTCTACGATCCAAGTCTGATGCTCATGAGCACATTAAGGCTTTGTGCACAAGACTGCAGAATGAAAAGAGCCTGAAAATTGATCGAATTCGAAGTGACCATGTTACATAAGAAAGATGTGGCTAGAAACTTATGGGGAAAAGCCGTTAACACTGCATGTCATACGGTTAATAGGGTGTACTTCAGACCCGGTACCAAAAAGACTCCTTATGAGTTATGGAAAGGAAGGAAGCCAAATGTGAAGTATTTCAGAATCTTTGGAAGTACTTGTTTCATCCTTAAGGATAGAGAGAACGTGGGAAAGTTTGACTCTCGGAGCTATGAAGGTATATTTTTGGGTTATTCTTCCACAAGCAAGACTTATCGGGTATACAACAAAAGAACTATGAAGGTAATAGAGACAGTAAATGTTGTCAATGATGAATCTTCTGACTCCAGTTCTGAGAAAGGCATTGAGGAACTCCCCAATGAAATTCTTCCTCCTGAGCCTAAGGAAGTTGAAGAATGTGTTGAACAAGAACCTACATCTCCTAGTACTCCGGGTACTCCTAGTGTTGTGGAAGATACTGCAGATATACCCACTTCACCAGATTCTGAATCTCATGAAGAAAAAGGACCTTCCTCTAGGATTAAATTAAATTATCTTCCAGAAGTTATTGTGGGAAACATGAATGAACTTACATTAAGGAAACGTACAGTTGATAAATGTGTTACTAACTTTGTGTCTTATTCTTGTTATTTGTCATAGGTTGAACCCACAAAAGTTGAGGAAGCACTACAAGACAAAAGTTGAGTCGAAGCAATGCATGATGAACTGCTCCAGTTTCAGCGGAATGATGTTTGGACTCTAGTACCTTGACTGGAGGGTGAGCACATCATCGATACAAAGTGGATATTTCGCAGTAAGACTGATGAAGAAGGCAATGTGATCCGCAATAAGGCTCGGCTTGTAACTCAAGGATACTCACAAATGGAAGGAGTAGACTATGATGAAACATTTGCCGCAGTTACCCGTATGGAGTCCATCATAATTCTCCTTGTCCTGGCATGTCATCTGAAATTCAAACTTTATCAGATGGATGTGAAGACTACTTTCTTGAATGGGCTACTTAAAGAGGACATCTATGTGGCTCAACCAAAAGGATTCATTGATCCACACTTTCCAGATCATGTGTTGTATCTCAAGAAGGCACTTTATAGGTTGAAGCAAGCCCTTAGAGCTTGGTATGACAGACTCACACAATATCTGGTGTCACATGGGTTCACAAGAGGAAAGGTTGATCAAACTCTCTTCATCAAAAAGGAAGGTGGCGAGTTGATAGTTGCTAAAGTCTGTTGATGATATCATATTTGGATCAACTAAGGATGAACTTGCTCATGGCTTCTCAAAACTCATGCAAGCCGAGTTCGAGATGAGCATAATTGGAAAGCTGACTCACTTCCTTGGATTGCAGAATCGTCAACAAGATTAAGGTATATTCCTATCTTAATTTAAATATGCTAAGAATCTTGTGAAAAAGTTTGGTTTGGAATCTGCTAGTCCTATTAGAACCCCTATGAGCCCAAATGTTAAACTCACTATGGACTTGTTAGGCAAGAGTGTTGATCCATCTCTATATAGAAGCATGATAGGTAGTCTTCTTTACCTTACTGCTAGTAGACTTGACATTAGTTACAGTGTTGGTGTGTGTGCTAGATATCAGGCTAACCCCAAAGAATCTCATATGACTGCTTTAAAAAGAATTATAAAGTATGTCAAAACCACTGCTGAGTTCGGTGTGTGGTACAGCAAGGACACAAATGATGTCTTAGTTGGGTATTCTGATGCTAATTGGGCTGGGAATGCTGATGATAGAAAGGGTACATCGAGGGGTTGTTTTTATGTGGGTAACAATCTTGTCTCCTGGATGAGCAAAAAGCAGAACTCCATCTCTTTATCCACTGCAGAAGCTGAGTACATTGCTGCCAGTAGCTGTTGCACCCAACTCCTTTGGATGCAAAAACTCCTTCATGATTATGGTATTTGTCAAGAGCATCTCACCATCTATTGTGACAATACTAGTGCCATCAATATTTCTAAGAATCTGGTTTAACATTCTCGAACCAAACACATAGAGATTCGACTTCACTTCATTAGGGAACTTGTCGAAGATGGTATTCTCACTCTTGAGTTTATTCACACCAATGATCAGAAGGCTGACTTGTTCACCAAACCTCTTGACAGCAAACGTTTTGAATTCCTTCGTCAAAACATTAGTGTTATCTTCATGGATTGATCTTTTTCTCTCCTCTTTCTTCCTCATGCATTTGCATCTAGTTTTATGCTTTGCTTTGCTTAACATGTTTTTGTTTCTTTATTTTCAGTTTTGCTTATTTTTGTTTTTCAAATAAAAATAAAAATAAAATTGAAAAATCAGAAAAATACAAAAACAGTATGTGTTTTGTGTACATTGGTACTTGTGTACCTTAGATGGCCATTGAAACAAAGTTGTCTAAATTTTGTATCTTTTGTAACTTAGATGAGCATCTCTATGCACAACTAAGCAAGTGAGCTTTGTGGCTCTTGTTTGTGATGAGTAAGATTAAGTTATCTCTTGTACTTAACACTCGTATTACTCTTTTTGATGGGTAGGACTAGAAAATCCTAAGAGAAAGGCATAAATAACCATTTCACCACTGTTGCCCGCAAATCATGAATGACATCTGTATGCTTTGGCATAGCAAAAGTGTGATGTCAATGACATTTGTGTGCTTCGGCATAGTAAAATTGGAATGTCAAATATCATTGGATATTTCTTTTCTATCTCTTATATGCCCATGCATGATATGCTCAATAAAAAGAAAATATGCAGAGAAAAATAAAAAGCAAAAAGATCAAAAATGCTTTAAATATGATTGCAAGCGTGTATTCTAGGAGATGTGGGAGTTATAAGATGTACCTTGAAGGTGATAGTCTCCATCAAACAGTTATGATTATGTATGAGTTAAAGTGATTTTCTCATATCTCAAATCGTCATAACATGTATACACTTATGCAATCTTGTGATGTTTTTCACACACAACACGCAATATTCTTTGCTACTCTTGATACATGTGCAAGTACAATATGATTTGGCCATCACTAGGTTTACATATGTTATATATGCTCACTAAACTGTCTTGACTTGTTTTTGAAATATAAAATTGGTTAGACTTGTTTAGTGTATGGGTGTGTGTTTTTGGGATCCATGTGCTTAAAATTTTGTTGAGAGATGATTTTTGAGAGCTTAATATGTTGATTGGATTATTAGTTGAGTTGCATGTCTGATTGCATTCATATTTGTGTTTTTTACTTCTCGAAAAACTGTTTTTAAAAGCTAGCTCGACACCTTCTCGATACCTCTTCGATACCTAGCTATTTGTCGAGCTTCTCAAGCTTTTTCTTATCGCAATCTCGACAGCTCCTCGACACCTGGTGGATCGATTGAGAAAGTTCCTGCCTCCTCAATAGCTTCTCGACAGCTGGGTTGATAGATCGAGCTTCTGTTCTTGTGTCTTTGGTTTGTTCCTCGATACCTTCTCAACACTTGCATCTGTCGATGGCCATTTTCTCAATACCTATCTCGACAGAAGTCTCGACACCTCTCGACACCTTAATCTGTTGAGCTTTACTGAGGTTCTATTTAAGCTTCCTCATGCGATCCAGTTCTCATTTCCTCGATCTCTCTCAATCTATCTGCACCTGTTCACCTCCCAAACCATCTTTTCGGCCCTTCTTTACTTCAAATCACTTAGTAAGATCTCTTTTCCTTTCACTCTTCATGCATTTCATGCTTTTGAATCTTAGGTTTTGGGGTTTTTGAAAAATTTTGGGGTTTTTCAAAATTGATGAGTGTTTATCGAAATTTTGGGATGGGATTTCATTTAAATGAGTTTAAAATCTCATGCATTGTATCACATTTGCATTATAATAGTATTATCACGCATTTAGATGTGTGCAAATTGATTGTGTGCTGGTAGGATTGGATTGGACTGAACCCCTAATGAATTTACTTTGCATGTCACATGTTCATGCATTTTCCATGCATACGTACTCTTTATTCAATATACTTGTTATATTTGAATTGCTTTGGGACATTTCTGATTGTCTTTTTCTCTCCCTCCCTCTCATTCTGTTTACGTTAGTCGTGTCTATGGCACCTAAGCGTAAATCTGCTCCGTCTCAGAACCCTCTTTGTTCCGGGGCATCATCTTCTGATCATACTTCTTCTAACATTCGGTTACGTGATGAGGATGCTCGAAAGGCTTTCTCGGAGAACTTTTCTATACGAGGCATTCATTCAGAAGGCCAAGTCATTCTAGCGGACTTCGCCGACACTCACCTTCCCGATGTTATTCACAGTTGGGGATGGGAGTCACTGTGTGACGTCCCGGTCACCTTTCCTCTCATGCTTATCCAGGAGTTTTACTCCAACATGCACGAGATTGATTGTTCAGTACCTCTTTTTTTTACTTGCGTTCGAGGTATGCGCATTCCTGTCACACCGCAGCTTGTTGCAGATGTGCTTCGGGTTCCTAGGGTAGAGTTTCCTAACTATACTAGTTGTGAACGTTTGAGGATTGTGTCCAAGGATGAGCTCATATCTGCTTTCTGTGGGGCGCCCTTCTGAGTGGGGTGAGCGTCAGTTTACATCATGTCGACCTTTCGCTAAAGGTCCTAGATTCTTGAACATGGTGATGACTTCTGTTTTATATCTTCTCTCTCATTATAACTCCATTACAGAGCCTCGTGCTTGGTTTTTGTTATCACTCCTTAAGCATCTTACAATAGATTTCCCTTCTCATTTCATTTCGTCTATCATAGATGTTCATTTGGATTTGACGACCCGTGATAAGCTCATCTTTTCTTCTGCTATCACAAGAATTCTACGCCATTTTTTCGTCCCTTTTCTCGTGTCCGACCATTTCACTTTCATGTGTGCCATAGATGCCGCTACCGTAAAACGTATTGAGGTGCAGTTTAGGTCACTACAGAAGTCAGCAGCTCCTCCCTCGTTTGGATCCTTCATCTTGATCTACTCCATCCTCATCCGCCCCTTCCTCTTCCATGGGTGATGTTACCCTAGGAGACATCATGGCGCAGCTTCAACGCATGGATGCTCGCCTTGATATACTCTCTACTGAGTTGTATCAGGTGAATGTTCGTGTTAGCCGTATTGCTAGGCGGCAAGCAACCATAGGTGGTTATGCTTCTGAGGCTTTTCCTCCACCCCCTCCAGTAGCTTCTGATTCTGCCACTGAGGATGATGATGATGATGATGGTGATGACGATGATACTTTTGATGATGATGATAGAGATGCTAGCTCTACCGATGGGATGTTAGTATAGGACATTTTTGTTAGGGGGAGTGTTGTTGGTGATATGAGGGATGTAGTGAGGATATTATGTATCTTTTGTTTTTATTCTTTTATAGATACATTGTTCTTGTACATTGGGTCTTGTGACTATTTATTGACATACATTGTACTTATTCTTTTCTATATGTTGATGTATGTTTTTCTTTCACCTACCTCTTACATGTGTTGTTTCTTTTCTCTCTTTATACACATGCTTCTTATACTTGTATGCAATTTATTATTTCTGTTTCACACAAAGATGCCATGATGATTTTCGTTTAAAGTATTTCAGTTATACAGGTTGTCAAAGTCTACTTGCCATAAACTCTCTTCTTGCAAAGTTTTTCAAGAGTTTGTATTAGGATAGATTTTATTGTATGTAACAAGTGAGTATGAGTTGAGTGATTTATGACTTCTCTCATATCTTCATTTGTTTGTTGTGGTTTTGTCACAGATTTCCAAAGGGGGAGATTGTTAGGACATATGTGTTTCACTTGTTAAGAACATATGTCATTCTTTGATGTAATTGGCTAATCCTTTGACAAAATGCACTTTACTTGTAATTGGGTAGATTTAGGATGTGTTTAATGCTTCAAGAAATTGTGTTTCAAGATCAAGTGTTGAAGTCATCAAGTCTATCCAAGAAATAAGCTGAGAAGTGCAAATTCATTAAAGCTTGACAGCTACATCTATCGAGCTTAAGTAAGCTGTTTAGCCCCGTGTGCTCGATAGCTGCTTGACACCTCCTATTTGTCGAGGTTTAAGAATTTCAGAATTCTGATATGATTTTCTTGGAATCCGTGTATGTGTCCTTGGGACTTCTTTTCTCCTAACCCTAGACATATAAAAGGATTATTTTAAGGGCCGTCAAAGAGTTCACAAGTTGCACAAGCATTGAGCGAAGTCTGTTCAAGCAAATTGTGACTGGAGACAAAGTTTTGCCCTAGTTCATCTCTTCTGAAGAAGTTGCTATGTATGTGCACCGTAGGGTTTTGTGACCAAGCATCTTCTTGATCTTCATTGCATGGATGAACTGAAGAACTTTGCAGTCAACAATCTTCTCTAGTTGGTGATTGAAGTCGCATACTGGGATCCGCGCAATTGGTTAGTCACGTACTTGGGAGCCGTGCATCAAAAGGGGAAACTGTCACTATAGAACAAGTCCAATTGGTTATTGGGGTAAGCGTTCAACTATAGGTTGGTATAAGGTACTGAGATTCTTTTACTTGTAACCGCTTGTTGTGATAATAGTGGAGTTTCGAGAGTGGTGACCTGAAAATCACCCGGTAGGGTTTTTGCCGTGTAGGTTTTCCCCAATCGTAAACAAATCACCGTGTCAATTTATTTTCCGCTGCATACTTAGATTAATTGGTGATTTGTTTGTGCTGCCACGCGTTTACATGTTAATTTACTTAATTAATAAACTTGGCTAAATTAATTGGTTAATTAATCACAAGGGGTCAATACGTTTTTGGCCTATCAAGTTTTATTAATTGCTTTGGAAAATGATAAGCAATAAGGACTTTGTGTATAAAATTCCACTCCAGCCTATTGTAGGCTTTTTGAAAGTCCACTTTAATTGCCATATAGCCTTCTTTCCCTTGCTTGTTGTCTATTGAATACACCAATTCTTGGGCAATCAAAATGTTGTCCAATCCTCTTTTGCCTGGGACAAAGGTTGTTTGTATTGGAGAAATCAGCTTATCCAAGTAAGGTCTAATGTGGCTAATGATGGTTTTGGTGATAACCTTATACACTGTAGTGCATAGATTGATGGGTCTATAGCTACCAAGCATCTCAAGATTCGGGCATTTTGCTAAAGCTAATGAAAAAGGCATTGAAGATATTAAAGAAATGCTGGATTGCTTTTGCAGTGAATCGGGCCAGAAAATTAGTGTTGATAAGTTGAGAGTATATTTCTCTCAGAATTTGGAAGATAGTTTAAAGAGGATGATAGGCCAAAAAGCGTATTGACCCCTTGTGATTAATTAACCAATTAATTTAACCAAGTTTATTAATTAAGTTAATTAACATGCAGTTGCGTGGCAGCACAAACAAATCACCAAATAACTAAATATGCAGCGGAAATTAAATGACACGGTGATTTGTTTACAAATGGGGAAAACCTAATGGCAAAAACCTCACCGGGTGATTTTCAAGTCACCACTCCTGAAATTCCACTATTATCACAACAAGTGGTTACAAGTAAAGGAATCTCAAGTACCTTACCAACCTACAGTTGAACCCTTACCCCAATACCCAATTGGACTTGTTTTGTAGTGACAGTTTCCCTTTTGATGCACGGCTCCCAAGTACGTGACTAACCAGTTACGCGGATCCCAGTATGCAACTTCAACACCAACTAAAAAGAGAGGTTGGCTGCAAAGTTCTTCAGTTCATCCTACACGATGAAGATCAAGAAGATGCTTGGTCACAAAACCCAAAGGTGCACATACACAACAAGTTCTTTGAAAGAGATGAATAAAGGCAGAACTTTGTCTCTGATTACAAATTGCTTGAACAGAGTTTGCTCAATGCTTGTGCAACTTGTATCTATGTTGACGACCCTTAAAACAATCATTTTATATGTCTAGGGTTAGGAGAAAAGAAAGCCCAAAGACACATTCACGGATCCCAAGAAATTAGATCAGAAATTCTGATTTTGTAAACCTGGACAGATAGAAGTTGTCGAGAAGTTGTTGAGCAGGTGTCGAACTTACGGGCTGGAACAGCTTACTTAAGCTCAATAGATGCAGCTGTCGAGCTTTAATGAATTTGCACTTTCAGCTTGTTTTCTTAGACAGACTTGAAGGCTTCCATACTTGATCTTGAAACATAGTTTCTTGAAGTATTTCAACACATCCTAGATTTACCCAAATACAAGTAAAGTACGTTTTGTCAAAGGATTAGCTAATTACATAAATGAGTAACATATGTCCTTAACATGAATCACATATGTCCTAACAATCTCCCCCTTTGGCAATTAGTGACAAAACCACAACAAACAAATGAACATATGAGAAAAGTCATAAATCACTCAACTCATACTCACTTGTTGAATACAATAAAATCTATCTTAACACAAACTTTTGAAAAACTTTGCAAGAAGAGAGTTCATGACAAGTAGATTTTGACAACCTGTATTTCTGAAACACTTTAAACAAAACTCATCAAGGCATCTTATGTGAAACAGAAATAATAGATTGCATACAATTAAAAGAAGCATGTGTATAAAGAGAGAAAAGAAACAACACATGTAAAAGGTAGGTGAAAGAAACATACATCCACATATAGAAAGAACTAAGTACAATGTATGTGTAAAAATGATCAAAAGATCTAAATATACAATAACAATGTATCTATAAAAGAGAGAAAAGAAAAGATACATCACATCCTCACTACATCCCTCAAAACAAAAACAACACTCCCCCTAACAAAAATGTCCTATACTAACTCTCCCCCTAGGTATGACTACTCTCATATCCAAAACTACTCCTCCTTTTTGTCACGAGTGACAGAGGGCAAGAGTGTCAAGTAGACATCTCATCGGTAGAGCTAGCATCTCCATCATCATCATCAGAAGTATCATCGTCATCACCATCATCATCATCATCATCCTCAGAGTCAGAAGCTGTTGGAGGAGGTGGTGAAGGAGTAGCCTCAGGAGCAAAACCACCCATGGTCACCTGCCGTCTAGCAATACGGCCAACACGAACATTCACCTGATACAACTCAGTGGAGAGTGTATCAAGGCGAGCATCCATGCGCTGTAGCTGTGCCATGATGTCTCCAAGGGACACATCGCTCATGGAGGAAGAGGGAGCTGATGTAGATGGAGCAAATCGAGATGGAGCTGATCGGGAGGGAGGAGTGGAATCCGACTGTCGCGACCTAAACTGCGCATCACTACGTTTTACGGTAGCGGCATCTATGGCACACATGAAAGTGAAATGGTCAGACGTAGGAAAAGGAACAGAAGAATGGCGTAGAATCCTCGTGATAGCAGAAGGAAAGATGAGCTTATCACGGGTCGCCGCATCTAAATGAACATCTATAATAGACTGAATGAAATGAGATGGAAAGTCTATGGTAAGATGCTCAAGGAGGGATAGCAAAAATCGAGCACGAGGCTTTGTGATGGAGTTGTAGTGAGAGAGCGGATGGAGTACAAAAGTCATCACCATGTTTAAGAATCTAGGACCTTTAGCAAAAGGCCGACATGATGTATACTGATGCTCACCCCACTCCGAAGGGCGCTCACAAAAGGCAGAAATGAGCTCATCTTTGGACATAGTCCGTAGACGCTCACAAGAAGGATAGTTAGGAAACTCTATCCTAGGAACCCGAAGCACATCCGCAACTAGTTGCGGTGTGACAGGGATGCGCATACCTCGAACGCGAGTGAAAAAGAGAGGTACAGAACGATCAATCCCGTGCATGTTGGAGTAGAACTCCTGAATGAGCACGAGAGGACAAGTGACCGGGACGCCACACAGTGACTCCCATTCCCTACCGTGAATGACATCGGGAAGGTCAGTATCGACGAAGTCTGCCAAAATGACTTGGCGTTCCGAATGAACACCTCTTCGAGAAAAGTTCTCCGAGAATTCCTTGTAGGCATCATCATCATGGAACCGAAGAGTAAGAGGAGCAGAATCAAAAGATGAAGAAGCTTCAGAACGTAGAGGGTTCCGAGCCGAAGTAGATTTACGCTTAGGTGCCATAGACACGACTAACGTAAACAATAGAGATAGAGGGAGAGAAAGAGACAATCAGAAAAGTCCCAAAGCAATTCAAATATAACAAGTATATTGAATATAGAGTACGTATGCATGGGGAATGCATGAACATGTGACATGCAAAACAAAATTCATCACGGGTTCAGCCCAATCCAATCCTACCAGCACACAAACATATTGCACACATCTAAATGCATGAAAATATCATTACAATGCAAATGTGATGCAATGCATGAGATTTTGAACACATTTAAATGAAAACCCATCCCAAAATTTTAACAAAAACTCATTAATTTTGAAAAACTCCAAAATTTTTCAAAAACCCCAAAACCTAAGTTTCAAAATCATGAAATGCATGAAATATGAACAGAAAAGAGATCTTACCAAGTGATTTGAAGCAAGGAAGGGCCGAAAATCACGTGGGTTGAAGATTTGGAGGGAGAAAAATGAGTTTGGGAGGTGAATAGGTGCGGACAGATCGAGAGAGATCGAGAAAATGAGAACCGGATCACACGAGGGGCTTGTATAACTTTTCAGTAAATCTCGATAGATATAGGTGTCGAGAGGTGTCAAGACATCTGTCGAGGTAGGTGTCGAGGAAAATGGTCTTCGACAGATACAAGTGTGAGGAGGTATCGAGAAAGGAACACCAGATTCAAGAACAGAATCTCGATTGATCGACCAGGTATCGAGAAGCTATCAAGGAGGCAGAAGATTTCTCGATCGATCCACTAGGTGTCGAGGAGCTGTTGAGATTGCGATAAGAAAAAGCTTTGAGTAGCTCGACAGATAGCTAGGTATCGAGGAGGTGTCGAGCTAGCTTTTAAAAACAGTTTTTCGAGAAGAGAAAAACACAGACATGAATGCAATCCAACATGCAACTCAACCAATGATCCAATCAACATATTAGGCTCTCAAAATCATCTCTCAATAAAAATTTTAAGCACATGGATCCCCAAAAACACACGCACACACTAAACAAGTCTAACCAATTTTATATTTCAAAAACAAGTCAAGACAGTTTAGTGAGCATACATAAGCACATGTAAACCTAGTGATGGCCAAATCACATTGTACTTGCACATGTATCAAGAGTAGCAAAGAATATTGCGTGTTGTGTGTGAAAAACATCGCAAGATTGCATAAGTGTATACATGTTATGTCGATTTGAGATATGAGAAAATCAATTTAACTCACACACAATCATAACTGTTTGATGGGGACTATCACCTTTTAGGTTCATTCTATAACTCCCACATCTCCTAGAATACACGCTTGCAATCATATTTAAAGCATTTTTAATCTTTTTGCTTTTTATTTTCTTTGCATATTTTCTTTTTAAGCATATCATGCATGGGCATATAAGAGATAGAAAAGAAATACCCAATGATATTTGACATTCCAATTTTTCTATGCCGAAGCACACAAATATCATTGACATCACACTTTTGCTATGCCGAAGCATACAGATGTCATATCATGATTGGCTGGCAACAGTGGTGAGATGGTTATTTATGTCTTTCTCTTAGGATTTTCTAGTCCTACCCATCAAAAAGAGTGATACGAGTGTTAAGTACAAGAGATCACTTAACCTTACTCATCACAAACACGAGCCACAAAGCTCACTTGCTTAGTTGTGCATAGAGATGCTCATCTAAGCTACAAATGATACAAAGTTTAGAAAACTTTGTTTCAATGGCCATCCAAGGTACACAAGTACCAATGTACACAAAACATACACTGTTTTTGTATTTTCTGATTTTTCAATTTTTATTTATTTTTATATCAAAAACAAAATAAACAAAAACTGAAAATAAACAAACAAAACATATTATCAAAGCAAAGCATAAAACTAGACTGACTAAAAAAGAAAAGCAATACACACAAGTAATGCAATCAAACAAAAACAAGAAGATAGAAGAAAGTGATATAGTCATTTAGAGTCCTTTTTCTTCCACACCTTGGAAGAACCTTTCCTTTGATTGAATCCTTGAACCGGAGGTGAAGGGGAAGAATTGAACCCGTTCAAGTTTGAAAGGAACATGAGGGATTTCAGAAGATCTCCAAGAGGAGCAAGAGAGGATTGAAGCTGATTTTGGCTTCCAGATGCTATCATGTCGTTGCTCTGTTGAGTGGCTAACCACTTATAGCAATTTGGTCGAGTATGACCGGCAACACCACAATGATGACAGAGATGCTGCTTCTTCTGTTTAGGCTTTTGAGAGTTAGCCTTCTTAGCCCTAGGGTTTTTAACATCTTTCTTATCTTGCTTAGGGGGTGCTCCTAAGATAGATTTACCTTTGTCTAAGTTCTCACTAGCTAATTCAATTTTAACATCATTGTTCTTAATTTTAGTATTATTAGCAGGTGGAACAAAAACAGTAGCACTAGTAGAAGCAATATTAGAGGAAGAAAGACCATACCCTAAACCCGTTCGATTTGAAGCAGATTTCTGAATGCTGAGCATCTCATCAAGCTTTGCACTTGAAGCCCTCTCCAATTGAGCTCTAACTTGAAATAGCTCCGCTTCAAGCTTCTTGGTCTTCTCAGCCAAGAAATTGTTCTCGAACCTCAATGCTCTTATAGTCTGATTTACCTCATCAAACTTTGTGGACAACTCTTCATGGTCAAGTTCCACATCACTGAGATTCTTGGTGGTCAGCCTATAGAGTTTCTCGTGTTTCTCAGACAGCTTGTATAGTTTCTCATAGGCTGAATAGATATCATCTTGATCATCCATCTTCTCACACTTAGAATCCACCAATTCTTCTTCTTCTTCCACTTCATCAACAATCCCTTCAGTAGGATTGACTGTGGCAGTGAAGGCATTTAAGATTCCATCATCCTTACTATCGGAATCATCTTTAGGCTCAGTGTCACTTAAGGTAGCAGCAAGTGCCTTGCTCTTCCCAATGCTCTTGAGATATGTGGGGCACTCCTGTTTCATATGACCGAAGCCATGACACCCAAAACACTTAGGTCCTGCGAGAACAGTGTACTGACCACCTTCCTTTGCATCCTTCTTCCCTTTGTCTTGGCTCTTAAACTGAGAGGAACTGGATTGCCTGCGGTCCTTGTCAAAGCCCTTTCCATTGGCATTCTTCATAAATTTCTTGAACTGCCTGGTGATGTAGGACTTCATCTTGGAATCTTCATCATCCGAAGACTCATCTGTCTCACTGCTCTTGGCCTTCAGTGCCATGCTCTTTCCTTTACCGGTCTTGCCAATTCTAGTCAACCCTAGCTCATAGGTCTGCAAGTTTCCAACCAACTTAGTTAAAGGAATCTTGTCAATATATTTTGATTCCTCAATCGCCGTAATCTTGGCATGGAATCTCTCGGGTAGAGATCTGAGCACTTTCCTCACAATCTTGGGTTCAGGAATGGTTTCCCCTTTAAGAAAGTCGAGTTCACTATGTCCTTCAACTTGGCATAGAACTCATCAAACGACTCATCCTCCTCCATCTTAATCTCTTCAAAGCTTGTATTGAGCCTCTGAAACTTTGAATTTTTGACAGCCTTGGTTCCCTCATAGGTTGTCTAGAGAATGGTCCAACCCTCTTTAGCAGTTTCAGTCGAGGATATCTTCTTAAACTCCTCATTGGTGACCGCACTGAACAACGCATTCAATGCCCTGCTGTTGAAGTTTGCCGCCTTGATCTTGGCATCGTCCCAATCGGCCGGCGCTTCCTTTGGCTTAGTCCAGCCAATCTCTACAGCTTGCCACTCCTTCTCATCTAAAGACTGCAAGAAAGCTCTCATGCATACTTTCCAGTATGCATAGTTAGTCCTATCAAATAAAAGAGGTATGATTAACAACTGTCCTCTATCCATGACAAACATAGGTCAATGGATCAAACATAGCAAAGATTATCCTAATCAAAGTGTGCCTGCTCTGATACCACACTTGATAGGCCAAACGCGAATTGACCCCTAGTGATTAATTAACCAATTAATTTAACAAAGCTTATTAATTAAGTTAATTAACATGCAATTGCGTGGTAGCATAAACAAATCACCAAACAACTAAATATGAAGCAGAAATTAAATGACATGGTGATTTGTTTACGAATGGGGAAAACCTAACGGCAAAAACCCCACCAGGTGATTTTCAGGTCACCACTCCCGAAACTCCACTATTATCACAACAAGCGGTTACAAGTAAAAGAATCCCAAGTACCTTACCAACCTACAGTTGAACCCTTACCCCAATACCCAATTGGACTTGTTCTGTAGTGACAGTTTCCCCTTTTGATGCACGGCTCCCAAGTACGTGACTAACCAATTTGTGAGAATTAGACTCGATCGATCGAAGTTCGGGTAGACCATTTTTCTGCAGAATTTTCCAACTCAGCCCAAACCCATTAAGGATTAGGGTTTCAAATCTACTTCTCCCAGTATATAAAGGAAACCCTAAGCACGTTTTTAAGGGGCTTTCAGAGAGATTAGAGTGCATCTTGTGCCTCTTTGGTATTTAGGATTTTGTACCCAAAAGCTCTCTAAAAGGTTGCTCTATTTGCTGTGTGTGAATCTCTTGTGAGATCTGAGAGGTGGTTGCCTTCACACTTGCTTAGGATTATCAAGAAGGAGATTTCATTGAGAGCTTGATGATCATTCAGTTGCTGCACTAAAGAGCTTAAAGATATACAAGCGAGAGTGCTTGTACTTGTTGGAGAATCCAAGAAAGAAGGAATACGTGGTCTCGGAGCTTGCACGTGGTCGTGTCAGTAAGTTTTCTACTGGTGAGTAGCAATAAGATGTTAGTGGTCTAAGTCGCTATTGTAAAACTTTGATTCTTTCATTAGTGGATTCAGTTTTACCTTGAGGATAGCTAGGTTAAATCCTCCCCAGGTTTTTTACCAATTTGGTTTTCCTAGGTTATCATATTTTTGTGTTCTTTATATTCCGCACTTTACATTGATATGATTTGTATAATTATGTTAACCTAGATCTGGAATTTGGAATAAGTAATAACTTGTCTAATTAACTAGGTTACTCCGATTGTGTTTTAAGGGGTCTAAAAACTTTACAAGTGGTATCAGAGCGGGTAGCTCTTGTGTTAGATCTTTTGATCTAAGAGTTGATCCTTGATCCCTGTTATCATGGATAATTTTAAGTGTCTTACTGTTTTTGATTGTGATGATTTGAATAAAAAGGACACTGTTGTTTCTGTTGATCTTTTTTATGCTTGTGAAACTCTTCGTAAGGAATTATTGAAATCTATGAAAATTGCTAAGAAATTCAAGGAAGAGTTAAAATTGGCTAATCTTGAAAAAGAGGAATTGGTTGTTAGATTAGATGAATCTAATAAAAAGAATGAATTTTTGAGAAATCAAATTTCCTCTCAAGATGAGAAGATGAAAAGCTTGGAACAAGAGTTAGTTGAATCTAAAGCTAAAATTGAAAATTTGACTAGTACCAAGTCTGCTGTTGATAACAGAAGTGTTTCTGTTTCTCTTAAACCTAAAGCTGAAAAAGTTTATATCCCTCATTTCAAGAGGAATAATAAAGAAAAGACTTATTTTGCTAGATTAGACAAAGGTAAAAGTTCTGATGTAGACGCTGATGTTTCTAAACCTATGTCTAAACCTACTGTTAGAAAGCATAATAAATCTGTTTTTGTGCCTGTCTGTTACCTTTGTAGTGTTGTTGGTCATATTAGATCAAATTGTTCTTTGTTGAGGCAAAAACCAAAATCTGAGACTAGATTTGCTATTAGGAATATTGATGTTCCTAAACCTGTTCCTATTTGTCACTTTTGTGGTGTCTCCGGTCACATTCGTCTTAATTGTCATAAATTGAAATTTAAGCATTCTGTATTTCAATCTAGGATATATGATGATATTTCTCTTGCCATAAGTCCATACAAATTGTTTCATATTCTTTTGAAAAATTTAAACTTGTTTGCTTGTGAAAAGAAATTGCAGGATTTTAATCTTTCTCAGAAGATTGGTGCAATCCCTCAAATACACTCTGCTTCTCATGGATTTTCACCTACAAAGCTAAAGACTCGTGCTATATGGGTGAGAAAAGATTCTCTAAGGTAAGTGTAGTTTATTTGTCCTTGATTTAATTCTTTCAATTAATTGTGGACATGCTTTATTTTTGTTTTTGGTTGTTTTTTTTTTTTTTTAGGTTGTTTTTTTATTAAAAAAAAAATCCAAAAATATTGAAAAATTTTAAAAAGACAAAAATATTTTATTTTGTGTCTAGTTTTATTTTTCTTGAGAATTACATGAATTATGATCTCTCTCTCTTGATTTAGAACATGCTTAATATTGTGGAGAAACTTGAATAGTATGTGTTGCATAAGTGCTAAGCTATTTCTGTTTTTGGGTGAGTATGTACTAGTTTGTACATGTATTCATAGGTTAATTAAGAAATTGATATTTCTTGTTTGTGTACCCTCTATAGCTTAGTTAAGCACTATCATGCATAGCTTTGCATTGTTCATTTAGCATAATGTGTGTTTTTTGTTTTTGGTCATAAAATTTTTTTTAAACCAAAAAGATTTTTATGTGTTTTGTATTGCATATCTTTGATTTGTAATCAAGGTTGGCCATATTATTTTTACATAACATGTTTATGTACCTTGTTTAGCTTGGATGAGCTTATTTTATTGCACTTTACTAGTTTGAGCTTTGTAGTGCATGTTGTGTGGGAAGATGTTTATAGTTTTTGATCACATGATCTTGATCTTGAAGTCACATGCCTTTGATTGTTGGACTTGAACTTATTGAGAAAGGCATAAATAACCATCTCACCACTATTTACTAGCCAATCATGAACACCTTAGTGCATATCATAAGATTTTGTGCTCGAGAAAGTGTAGCACATGCACAAAAAGAACATAAGGTGTAGCCTCAGTTTATATGATAAAATTGGTGTGTCCGGCTATCTTTAATAAGTTTCTGATCAAATAAAATTGGTGTGTACAATATGAGGCAAATCAAGAAACTTACATGATTGCAAGCTTTTATTCTAGGAGATGTGAGAGTTATATGATGTAACTCTTTAGGTGATAGTCTCTTTCAAATTTATGTGATGAATTTTGTAGAAATTGTGATTGATTACTATTTACATATCACCTCACATGTATCTCAAGCTATTGCTAGTTGCACACACTACACAAGTTACTCTTTGCTAAACTTGGTACATGATATTGTGTGTGAATTTGTTTTGGCCATCCAAGATTATATGTTCCTTGATTTTGATGCAAAATGTGTTTAATGTTTGAGTTTTGGAGACAAATTGGTTGAAAAACTTGTTTTTGGAAGATCTGGGTTGAATTCAAGTGTTTTTGAAAAACTTTTCATCTCATACTCATGCATTTTATTCATAAAATATTGTGCTTTGAGGAGTCTCTGCATTAACTTGCTCTGTTTTTCAAAAATTCACTTTTCCAGATTTTCGATCAATCGAAGTTGTTCCTCGACCGATCGAAATTGCGTCAAAATTTTTGGTTTGAATCTGTCTGGCTCGATTGGTATTCGATTGATACTCAACCGATCGAAACAAAAAAAATTTCAATTTTTAAGTTTTTGACCAAAATTTTTTTATGCATCATTTGTGTTTAGGATTCACATGCATTACATTGTTTTTTTGTATCTATCTTTCAGTTTTGCAGTCATATCTCTCATTGTTTTCACACATAACATGCATACACTTTGCTAAATTAGGTACTCAACTTGATTTAAAAATTGATTGATTAATTTTTGAGTTATGTACTTTTTGTATATGTTATTTTTATATGTGAACCGCAAAAAATATTTTTCTTAAGAGATATGATGGATAATCAATGTGCCAATATTTTCTCTACTCATGCAATTGTTTATGGGTCACATAGTGTCAAGTTTGCATATATTGAAAGAGAGAATATTTTTCTTCAAGTGAATCCTCATTTTTTTTTTAATTTGGTTTGTGTCTTTTTATTTATCCCCACCTCCTAAATTTTCCCCAAAACTTGTTTTATTTTTCCTATTTTTATAGGGGGAGAAGCTTGTTTTAAACCTTTGTTGATCATAGGGAGAGTTGTCTCTATTTTCTATAGAGTTAAATTGTTTTGTGTTCCCCTAATTCTCTATTTTCTCTTGACTTTTGTTGCGTATGTTTTTTAATTTGGGCAACAATGAGTTGTCTTTGTCAATACATGACAAAAAGGGGGAGAAATAGATTAAATGTGTGGAAAATACATTGTTTTTTAAAGGGGGAGAATATAAAAAGTTTTTTTGATGTATCTAACTTAGGGGGAGAGTTAGTTTACTTTTGTTTTTTTATATTTGTTGTTTTACTGTTTTCCTGCCTTTCTTTCCACACATGCGTTTATGCGTTTTGTTTAAGTGTTTCGGGAAATATACAGGTTGATTCAGTCGTGCTGCTGTCTACACTTGCAACTGATGGATAGTAGTTAGGTTGGATTATTTTGTAATGGGCATTATTTTTGTAAGGGCTTTTACTTGTTACTTTGAGCATTGTGTTTGTGTTTTGTCATGGATTTCCAAAGGAAGAGTTTGTTAGGTTCTAAGTACTTAGGAACTAATGTATTAGAACTCTAATTTGTATTGTTGGCAAACCATGATCAAAACAGGTTTTTAGTCTTGTCTTAGACTTGCTCAAAGTATGTGTTTTATGTAAAGTTGGAATTGAGTTACTGCAAAATTGAGTGTGCAATTCTGTCTGGCTCGATCGATCGAGAATTAGACTCGATCGATTGAAGTTCGAGCAGAACGTTTTTCTGCAAAATTTTCCAACTCAGCCCAAGCCCATTAAGGATTAGGGTTTCAAATTTACTTCTCCTAGTATAAAAAGGAAACTCTAAGCACGTTTTTAAGGGGGCTTTTAGAGAGATTAGAGTGCATCTTGTGCCTCTTTGGTATTTAGGGTTTTGTACCTAAAAGCTCTCTAAAAAGTTACTATATTTGCTGTGTGTGTGAATCTCTTGTGAGATCTGAGAAGTGGTTGCCTTCACACATGCTTAGGATTATCAAGAAGGATATTTCATTGAGAACTTGATGATCATTCAATTGATGCATTAAAGAGCTTAAAGATATACAGGCAGGAGTGCTTGTACTTGCTGGAGAATCCAAGAAAGAAGGAGTCTGTGGTCTCGGAGCTTGCACGTGGTTGTGTCAGTAAGTTTTCTACTGGTGAGTAGCAATAGGATGTTAGTGGTTTAAGTCGCTATTGTAAAACTTCGATTCTTTCATTAGTGGATTCAGTTTTACCTTGAGGATAGCTAGGTTAAATCCTCCCCAGGTTTTTTACCGGTTTGGTTTTCCTGGGTCTAATATCTTTGTGTTCTTTATATTCCGCACTTTACATTGATATGATTGTATGATTATGTTAACCTAGATCTAGAATTTGGACTAAGTAATAACTTGGCTTGTTAACTAGGTTAATCCAATTGTGTTTTAAAGGGTCTAAAATCGAACAAACTCAAATCACATTGCAGCATATTCACCACTCTTAAATGACTGCAGGTACCTCCTCAGCAAGTTTTGGCAAGTCAAAGTCAGCCATGCTTTTAGAGAAGTAAACAGGTGTGTAGACTGGCTTGCGAAAAGGGGATGCGTTATGTTAATGCAGTTTGAAAGTTTTAATGTACCCCCCACCCCAGATATGGTTGCTTTTGTAAATGATGATGTGAATGGTTTGTACTTAAGGCGATGTGCCAATACTCTGCCTATGTTGGCCAGTTAGTTTCTAAATGAATGACCTATTAACCCAAAAAAAAAAAAAAAATGGCGTAATAGTTGCAGCTATAGGTCCACTTTTTTTTCTTTTTTCTTTTTTACACTTTTTTGTCGTTTACAGTTAAAATTGTCCCCACCCACCCCCTCTCCCCCTTTTTTTATTTTTAATTTTTTAATAATTTGATAATTTGGAGTATTTGAATTTTTTTTTTTTTTTTTTTTGGGGTGAAAAGGATTTGCATTAAACAAAGACCAAGTAACAAAAAGGAGTTTCACGCACAGGCCAGCTAAATCAAACTCTAAAACATTTGCTATGTCCACAAGGGGACTTTCAAATAAACTATTCTATTTCTCTTCCGTCCTAGCTAACTTATCAGCACTTTTATTAACTTCCCGAAAATAGTGGCTAAACTGAATTTGGGGAGCTAGAAGCTTGCAATCATCCACCATAGAAGATATATAATTATAAGTGCAGCTCAAAGAAGACAAGACATCAATAATAGATTTAGCATCTAATTAAGTTACGTCTATTATGCAGAGCCCAATGTTTAAACCACGTATATCGATTAGAAGCAATGAGAAATGCTTACTAATTAAGTTACATAATTCTTGATTTAATTTGAAAAAAAAAATAGTCTTGCATTGATGATCTGATTGAAAAATAGACTCTCTCTCTCTCTCTATATATATATATAGTCAACACTTAGAAAATCAAATTTGAATCTAATTGTACGCCATGTGTGTTATTTAATTTTTAATTTTTGTGCCAAGTAAATTATTGAGTGTAAAAATCAAAAAGTCCAAATCCAATTAAATTCTAAATTAGAGTGCAATTCTACGCCGCCTATCCATCTAAAGATGTAAGCTAATACTATGTATAATTTCGACATCTTCTATAAAAAAAAAATGTATAATTTGAGCTGTATAATTGTGATTGTTTTTAATTGTACCTGTGCATATGCGCGGGATTACATACTAGTAAAATTAATTTAAATTACAAACCTTTAAACTTAAAAGGAGGCAATAGGCAAATATAAATTAAGTTTTTGGGAATCAATTATCAAATGGAATAAATTATGAATGTGAGGAGTTCATACATTGGAAGAGTAGGATTGCGTAAAATTCAATTCTTCATAATCCAAATTCCACTTTTTCTTTTTCTCTCAAAGCAAATCTAAATATGGAACATTCATATTCCCATTTTTAATTTGGAATTTGATTGTTCAAGATCCATATTATCTTTATTCTCACTCATATTTATTCTATTATTATTACACATGTTTTGACACACACACACACACACACACACACACACATATATATATATATATATGATTTTTTTAATTAAATATTTGAGAGAGTGGGCATTTGAAAATTGAGATCTAGGCAACATCTTTAAACCACCAAGAGGTGTTAGTTGAGCTAAAAAACTCTTAGAAAGTTATATGCATGATTCACTCTAGACCAAGACCTAAGGCTAAAAGCATTCACATCAGATGTGTCAAATGCCAAATATTTGACATTTAGCGCACCAAACACCAAAAAACCTCTCAAATGAGATGTTTCAAAATATTTGACATAGATGAACAGTATCGTTCCAAATTTAGAATGATATGTGTTAGGGGCATATTTTATGTAATTGGCATATCCTTTGACAAAACGCACTTTACTTGTATTTAGGTAAATCTAAGTAGGTTCAAGATGATCATTACAAGTGGTTAAATTGAAGACATGAAGACTACTCAAGAACTGTTCAAGAAAAGTGCAATCTGCAGGTCTCGATACCTGCTCGATAGAAGCTCAATCTGTCGAGATTCATTAAAGCTCGATCGATCGAACTTACGGGATTTTTTTCTATAGCCAGCAACGTTTTATTTTAAAAAGACTATTTGTTTATGGGTTTGTATAATCCTTATTGGACTAGGAAATCCCAAGGTTTATGTAAACCTATTTGGAATAGGAGAGCCCATTAAACTCCTATTTAAAGGAGGTGGAAAAAGAAAAACCTAACCCTAGAGAGCTTCATAAGGTTTTCTTTTTGAAACCCTAGCCTCCTTCTACAGAAGAAAGAGTTCTTGCTGCATTTCTTGTATGCCTTTGGGTTCTGTAACCAAGCAAAATCTCTTGCACTAACATTGAAGATCTTATTGGTGTTTCTATGTGAAGCTGCTGCAAATCAATTACAACAATCAAAGGGTTGCTGTGGAGTTAGTCACGTACTTGTATTCATGCAAAGGATGAAGATCTTATTGGTGTTTCTATGTGAAGCTGCTGCAAATCAATTACAACAATCAAAGGGTTGCTGTGGAGTTAGTCACGTACTTGTATTCGTGCAAAGGAGTAAGCTACGTACTGGGATCCGCGCATCAAATTGGTTAGTCATGTACTTGGGAGCCATGCATCAAAAAGAGGAACTGTCACTACAGAGCAAGTCCAATTGGGTATTGGGGTAAGAGTTCAACTGTAGGTTGGTATAAGATACTGAGATTCCTTTGCTTGTAACCGCTTATTGTGATAATAGTGGAGTTTCGAGAGTGGTGACCTTAAAATCACCCAGTGGAGTTTTGCCTCGGTGGTTTTCCCCATTCGTAAATAAATCACCTATGTCAAATTTATTTTCCACTGCATACTTTAGATAATTGGTGATTTGTTTGTGCTACCACGCGTTTTGCATGTTAATTTGATTAATTAATAAATTGGCTAATTAATCAATTAATTTAATCACAGGGGGTCAATACGTTTTTGTCCTATCAATATGGATAAAAATGTTTAAAACAAAATTATAATTCATTTTCTCTCTCCTCTTTATGACTTTTTCTTCTCTCTCTTTCTTTTTTCTTCCTCACTCTTTTATCTTCTATCACTCTCTCTTTGTTTTTTTCTCCTTTCTTCTTCTTTCTTCTCTGCCTCTCTCTTCCTTTCTTTTTTCCTATCACTCTCTCTCTCTCTCTCTCTCTCTCTCTCTCTTCTTTCTTCTTAGACCGTCTCTCACTTTCTTTCTTTCTTCTCTCTTCTTCTCTCTCTCTCTCTCTCTCTCTCTCTCTCTCTCTCTCTCTCTCTCTCTCTCTCTCCTTGCCACAAATCTTCTTTCTCTCCTTGCTGTGTAGATCGGTCGTTGTCATTGTGATTGTGGGTAGGGATGACAATTCGTGTTCATGTATCATGTTCGTGTCGTGTCAACTTATGAGTATTCGACTATATGAGTCAACACTAACTCGACATATTTATTAAATGGATTAAGATTTCTCAACTCTAACACGACCCATTTATTAAACAAGCCAGTCGAGTCGACCTGTTTATCAGATTTTATCAAAATCAAAAAAAAAAAAAATTATGAAAAAACAAACAAATATTTGTAATATAAAAATTTAGAACTAACGAGTAACTGCATCACAAATAATCATTCAAAACTAAAGCATATCTCAATATCACAAATAATCAATCATAATATGTCCAAAAAAAAAAAAAACTACAGCAACTAATAAGTTTATATACCTAGGGTTTGAAGGGTATATTAGTAAAATATTATTTAATTAAACAGGTAAATCAAGTCAAACTGGTTCCATGGGTTGAACACTAACCCAACCCGTGTATTAAATGGGTCAGTCATGTTAACCCGAATATGACACAAACCCATTAAGCCTCAACCCATAACTTGCTTATTTCGTGTCATGTTGGATTCACGGTTCATGTCCAATTTTGCTACCCTTAATTGTGGGTGGTGGTGGATCACATTTGATTATGGGTGAGTTGGTAGAGAAAGAGAAAAATGAATAAATAATTGAATAGAACATGAAATTAGAAAATGTGATATATAGTGTATTGTCAAATGCTATATTAAAGTAGAAAAAGGTAAGTTTTGGTGTATGAAAATAGATTTTTTTTTTTTTTTTTTTAAGAGACCTGATGCTAGTGCTGATCTAATGATCTCTATCATAAAAAGGCCCCAAAATTTGTGGAATGCTTTTTTTTTTTTTTTTTTTTTTTAAGTAATGGTAGGTACAGTGGTACACAAAATTTTCCACCAATTTTTCATAACTAATGTTATTAGATTAACGTCACTTTTATATGGATTCTCTATTAACACCATATTTACTAATACTAACTATTAACAATAATCATAAAACTGTACATGTTGTTATAGTTGTTTTTGCATAAACAATTTTTTCAAAATTTAAAATTGAAAAAAAAAATGTTAGCAAAACCCTAAACAAAATTATTTAATTAGTAATTTTAAATCTCAAAGGCATGAAAAATGGTTTTTAAATACAAAATTATAGTGTTGAAAGTTAATTAAATGTTATTTATTTGAAATTAAATATTTTAAAAAAATCACTTGAATCGCCTTAGGGTCTGTTAGAGATCTACTTATTTTGCTGAAATTGAAAACTTTTTGCTAAAAGTACTGTAGATAAAGGTAAAAGTTAGCTGGAATAATACAATGAGACCCATGAATAGTACCAAAAAGTGAAGTGAGGCCTATGAATAGTAGCAAAAATAAACTAAATAGTAAAATAAGTTAGTTTTTTAATTTGGAGCCAAACGGCAAACGCACACTTAGGCCTCAATCTAGATCAAGCCGCCTTAGTTTTATGTGATGTTAACCACCTCATCTTTCTCTTCTAAGCCATGTTAGCTGCATCTATGTATCTACTCAACAAACCTGCTCAACCTGAGTCCATTCGATCCTAAATTCAACCCATCGGAATGGATCCAATGCAAAATGTTGAGACCTTATGATATTGGATTAAGAAAAAAAAAGTTCATACATTAAACCATAAATGCAAAATTAACCTTGAATAAACCTTTTTTTTTTTTTGGGTCCAATACCATTTACCGAGACACATTAGATATCAAAGTGAATGCTCTTAGATTTGGAGGAAAAACAAATTCAGTTTGGGTCAAAGTAAACTCAAGAAGAAACAAACGTGAATCAGAGGTTTTCACCTTTCAGATGTTTCTTAACTTTTGTTCTCTGTTAAGGGCCACACAACAGGACAACATTGAGTTTTGATTTCGTTCCCTCTCATGGTGGACAGCTGGAATCTGCAGCAATGCAAGAACTAGGAAAGCAACAAAGTGGGGCCAAAGGCTTCCTTGAGATCTTAGTTCCTTTTCTTTTATTTTAGGTGAAATGGTAAAATTTATTCTCTATGTTTCACGTTTTGATATTTTAGTTTTTTAAGTTTGACTTTTGTTATTTCAATCTTCTAAATTTCAATTATACTAAATTCAGTCAACCGTTTACTATCCGTTAAATTGTACTGTTAAAAATAATTACTAATTTACTACCCATAAAAAAAATATTGGTTACAGTTTCTTGGTTTTAAAGATAATTGCTAAATCATGAATATAAGCTCTTTTTAACTTTTGTTATGGATGTGTAATAAGTGGCTAAATTTTAGGATTAAAAAAAACTTGATAACTCCCATAAATAATAATATAAAAAATCAACAACAACAAGTAAAGATTTTCCATTTAAAAAAGAAAAAAAGAAAAAAAGAAAACTTGAATCCTTTCCTTTAACCAAAAAAAAAAAAAATCTATTTCAATTTTTTTTCTTTAGAAATCCCAAACTTTTGTTAGGATTTGTTGTAAAAATTTTGCAAAAATGTTGTAGATGTATCACTTTTTTTCCTATAATCTAAAAACCAAAAAAATGCGAGAGCCTTTCCTAGAACAAAAAAAAAAAAATACTATTTAAATTTTGTTTTTTGTTTTGTTATGGATGTGTACTAAGTGGCTACCTTTTAGGATTTAAAATAACTAGATAACTCCCATTTAAAAATAAATAAAAAAATGATAACGTGAGAGCCTATAAAAATAATTAATACTATCAATAATTGGGGTCAATTAAGCTACAAGTGAAAAAATTATATTTATACGATTATATTATAGTTTTACAACACTAGCTAAAATATTGTATTTACATTTTTTAAATGTCACGGTTGTTTTAAGCGCACAACAAAATTTCATAATATGTGAAGGTGTCAAGTCATCACAACTAAGAAACATTCATATAAGAAATGAGTGTTAAATTCTTTGACTAGGCTTAAAAAATTATTGTGAAATTTTGTTATATCAATAAATTTTAAATTTATGTATTTTAAGAAATGGTAAGTAATTCCAAATAACCTGATTATCGAATAGTTGTATTTTTTAAAATGAATTTTTGATCTTCTCTAATAAATGAGTGATGTTAGGAAAACTAGCCTCTAAGCACATGCTTGCTTAGAGTCTCCCTCTTGTTTTTTTCTTTTTTCTTTTTTTTTTTATATAATAAAGTTTAATAATTTTCATTCATTATAATTTGGGGTTGTTGCATTCTTCAATCACAAAAATACCTAGAGATGCGAAGAGATTTATGTGTTTGTGGGTAAAATAATTTTTTTAAATAAATCTCATCACACCTCTAAGTATTTTTGTGATTGAAAAATGTAACAACTATGAATTACAATTAATGAAATCAGACTTTAGGGGGAAAAAAAATAGATGAGCCTCTCAGCACGCGTGTGAGAACATGCTTAGAGGCTAGTAGATATAAGGAGAAAACTTAATGCAATGGTATTTGAAAAAATAAAAATTTATTGAGCAATGAAACATATGTCCAATAAGTTGAGGTTCACATAAGTCTGTTGATATTGTGGACTCAGTTAATCTCATTCACCAGAACTAGTACATCTTCACTAAGCTGATGGAGCCGGTACACCTTCACTTTGTTAATCCCAATTTGGTTTTCAGCATGTGAAAGTCGTTGTGTGATTGTATGTGATGATTGAATGATGAGTGGAAGCATGAAAGAGAGAGCAAACACAAAGGTTTATGTGATTCGGCCTAACGGCCTATGTTCACAATGATAACAAAGCCCTAGACAACTACATATTATATTAAGCACTTGTGTTATAACGAACCCAATGTAAAGTTTATATACTAGAGAATACTTGACTAACTCTAGAATAACAATAGGCTAAACTAAAATTAATATGCTTATTCAACAAGTACAAGGGCCTATAATTGGTATGGGCCACTTGGGCCATAATATGTCTAACACTCTCCTTCAAACTAAAGGTGAAAGCTTGAGTTTGGAAGGTCTAGAATGTATAGTTTAGTATAGCACCTATGTTGCTCGATTGACATGGCAAGATCTAGTGTCACTGACATGGCATTGATGACAAGGTGGACATCTTGTTTGGCATGACAGAACTACTGAAACAGATAGGATTTTGTGTCAATACCTTGCATAGAATTACACCACTAAAAAGATAAGCTATATGTGATCACTTTGTAACATTATTGTGGTTGTTTTTGTTTTGATTTTTGTTTTTTTTTTTAAAATAAAAAAACAAAATAAAGCTTTGGACATAGCCATGAGTCCATGAGGGACCAAACGATGGCCCACTTCTTGTAATCCTTACGTCTTGCTGAAGTGGGTCTTTGTTAAGTCTGAAGCCTAATTTGACATCTTCGCAAAGCCCAACTAATGTCTGTTGACCAGTATTTTTTTTTTTTTTTTTTTTCTTTTAAGATAGAAATTCACATGTAAAGGTTTTTGTGGTTCAGCCTATGTCTACAATGATAATAGAGCCCTAGACAGCTACATATTAGAGTATATTAAGCACTTATATTATAATGTACCAATGTAAGGTTTATTAGTTTATATACTATAGATTAATATGCTTGTTCTCACTTGGGCCAATAATATGTCTAGTCTCTATCGAAAAAAAAAATAATATGTCAAGTCTAACACAGCAAATGGCAGCCTCCCCACATGGTTGGATCAAGATTAACGTTGATGCAGCTACGACAAAATCCCTTACAGTTTAGCGGCCGTAGCAAGAGATGATAATGGCATTGTGATCAAACTCTGGTCAAGAACACCCTCCAAGCCGAAGCTACTGCCATCCTATGGACTGTGCTACTCGCAAAAATTGAAAGATGGAGCCATATTATTGTTGAGGGTGATGCCAAGTCTTGCTTCAACTCATTAGCCTCGCCTGCGTCCGCACCCGATTCGTCCATTTGCAACATTATTAGTAATATTCTATGTTTTTAGAGAGTTTTTTGCTGGTTGTATTTTTCTTTGGGTCAAGAGAGACTGTAATTTAGCTGCACATGCAGCAGCTAAATTCTTTCTTAGAACTCTTCAGGCTTATGTTTTCAATAATCTGAGTCTTCCAGAGGCTCTTGCAGCCGCTTGTAAGGCAGACTGCTTTCCTTTCCCTTCTGAGTAATAATACATTGAAGCTTATCAAAAAAAATAAAAATAGAGGAGGCCAGACGGAAACACTAGACAAGAATTTGGAGCTATTCTTGGTGACTGACTACTCAAAAGTGCTGACTGGTCTGTTCTCTCTCCTCAAAAACCCAACATTCTCACTATCTCTATTTCATTGACGGCTTAAATCCTATCTTAAGTTCCATATTCATACCTCCATCCAATCTTTTTATGGACCCAAGTCTTTCTTACTGTACTGTTTAGTCATTCAAATTAATATTTTCGGTTGCATTAACTAACTTAAGTCATGGAGCTTCTTGACTCATGATGAGATTAACCAAGGACATAACTTGTTTGATAATTCAATTGTCACAAACTCATATTCTCCTCATATAGGAGACTAGGCAATGTCATTTAGCTACAAGGCTCTTGACAATAAATAATTTAAAAAGGTCATCCCTGGCTGACGAATACAAAACCAGTTTATATTTAACCCCCATTTATGTTGCTTCCCATCATCCACCACGTTCTTGAACTGCAAGATCATAATGCAGTTGCTGCTAGATTTCCTGTGCAAATAAAAATAACCGAGACTAAGAAGTTTGGGCAGTTAGAAATGAGTTCAATAACATCTAGGACAACTAGGCATTCGTTCCAATGATCTAATATCTAAGTAAAGCTGTCATAGAGGGTGTTATTATAGATACGAATAATATAGATGATATTAATAAAGATATTTGGTATAACCATGTAAAACCCTGTAACTTTAGAGCAACTTCTGGAAACACAAATATGGTGAGTCTCTAAATGAAATGGTATTCTTAAATTCTGAAAGGCCAGTATAAACCAATTGTCCAATAGCCTAATATTTTTTCTTAAATCAGTTCCCAAGTCCTCTCCACAGTTTGAACTAGACCCTCACCTAAGAAGCTTAGTAGCACACAATGGTTCAGCAAAGTATTTGATCACGCCAGTTTCAACAAAACTCAACTGGCTAAGTAAACCAAGACCACCTATAATGTGTCATAGAAAATTACCAAATTATGCCGTGATCATCATTCCATCACTTACTGCTTTCCTAGTTTCTGCATAACTGTGGACTTCACTGTGAGAGGGAAGACATTCAATAATACCCTCTTGCCCTTAACAGAGCAAAAACACCAACCCTTGTTTCCTTGAGTTGCCTTGACCCCAATGAACTTGTTTTTCTTGAGTTGACAAGTAAACAGCCTATTTCTTTGCTTCCAGGCTTTGTGCTCTAGACTTGAGATGGCTTCTTTCCAAAAAAATAAACAAAACAGATGGCTTCTTTCAAGCCATTGCTACTACATTACCTGTGTTCTGGAAAATGAAATTTGATAGAAGCCTAAAAGCATATGAAACAAAACCATCAGGGAGAACTAGACCCTCACCTAAGAAGCTTAGTAGCACACAATGGTTCAGCAAAGTATTCGATCAGGACAGTTTAAAAAAAAAACTCAACTGGCTAAATAAACCAAGACCACCTATTATGTGTTATAGAAAATTACCTAATTATGTCGTGCTCATCATTCCATCACTTACTGCTTTCCTAGTTTCTGCATAACTGTGGACTTAACTGTGAGCGGGAAGACATTCAATAATACCGTCTTGCCCTTAACAGAGCAAAAACACCATCCCTTGTTTCCTTGAGTTGCCTTGACCCCAATGAACTTGTTTTTTTTGAGTTGACAAGTAAACAGCCTATTTCTTTGCTTCCAGGCTTTGTGCTCTAGACTTGAGATGGCTTCTTTCCAAAAAAATAAACAAAACAGATTGCTTCTTTCAAGCCATTGCTACTACATTACCTGTGTTCTGGAAAATGAAATTTGATAGAAGCCTAAAAGCATATGAAACAAAACCATCAGGGAAAACTAGACCCTCACCTAAGAAGCTTAGTAGCACACAATGGTTCAGCAAGTAAACTCAACTGGCTAAGTAAACCAAGACCACCTATTATGTGTTATAGAAAATTACCAAATTATGCCGTGATCATCATTCCATCACTTACTGCTTTCCTAGTTTCTGCATAACTGTGGACTTAACTGTGAGAGGGAATACTTTCAATAATACCCTCTTGCCCTTAACAGAGCAAAAACACCATCCCTTGTTTCCTTGAGTTGCCTTGACCCCAATGAACTTCTTTTTCTTGAGTTGACAAGTAAACAGCCTATTTCCAGGCTTTGTGCTCTAGACTTGAGATGGCTTCTTTCCAAAAAAATAAACAAAACAGATGGCTTCTTTCAAGCCATTGCTACTACATTACCTGTGTTCTGGAAAATGAAATTTGATAGAAGCCTAAAAGCATATGAAACAAATCCATCAGGGAGAAATTCAGGGTTGGCAATTTAATCAGAAACAATTTTTTTTTTGTCACTGGGAGGCAGAGGAACTCCTGTCCATTCTATCAAGTCCAGTCATATACACGTTGCTGCCAGAGCAAACTCATGAAGCTATCAATCAAATTAATGAGAATTTTCTTTTACCTTCAGCAGTAGAGAGGCCAATAGGGTCAAATTGCAATGAGAAAACCATAGATATCACCTGTCTGTCTTCAAGGGCCCAATTAATTGTCCCATAACTTGTGGTTCAAACTTCAAAGGGACAAAGGACTCTTGGAGACACTAGTTTCATATTCTTGGTGACTGACTACTCCAAGCAATCACCCCTCTCTCTCTCTCTCTCTCTCTAAAGCCATACATTTTTCCTAGCTCTTTTTCATTAAGGGCTTAGGCCAAGAAAGACTTGAATCCAATCTTTTATGGATTCAAGTCTTCCTTCACGTCTTTTTGAGCCATTAAAATCCAATCTATTCTGCTGCATTAACTAAAGAAGGCATGGCGCTTTGAGACTCGTGACATATTGAGATTGATCAAGGACTTAACTAACATTTAAAAGAGGCCTTCCTGGGTCAGGCAACCAGCATGAGATGACTTCAAGAAAATCTAGGACAACCAGTCATTTGATTAATTGGTCTAGTATAGCCGCTATATATCTTTGAGGTAGATATTATAGATACCAGTAGCATAGATGACAATAATGAAGGTAATAACCATGTAGGACTTGGTAACTTTAAAGGAGCTTCTGGGAACATAGATATGTGGAGTATCGATGAGATAGTCTTCCTAAACCTTGTTAAGGCCAATATAAACCAATTGACTAAGCCAGGTAATTTTGTAAAAAATGTTTTAACCAAATATTGTCAGCCAATCATCCAATAGCCTAATAGTTTTGGTCAAAATTGCGTAAGATCAATTCCCAAGCACTGCACAGTTTGAACTAATCCACACCCAATAAGCTTAGTAAACAAAAGTTCAGCAAAGTATTTGATCAAGCTAGTTTCAAAAACACTCAACTAGCTAAGATAACCAAGTCTAGCCAACAATGTTTTTCTCCAATATGTGTAATAGAACATCACCATCCACATCGGTACAAGGGTAAGTCTAACCAACATTTAAATGTGATACCACAAAGATAAATTAACAATAAGGTCAACAACATATCTAATCGAGGGGTAAAACTGAAGCTAACCAAGCTAGCTGATTATCCAAGTAAAAGCTAACTCATTTGCTAATCAATTAAGAAAATTAAAGTAAGTAATACTTCATATTGATGTGGAAGATTCTAGGGTATAGGTTGAATTCGGACCAAATCTTATCATGTAAATGTGTCAAATGGCAGATCAAGTTGGTCAGGTAATTTAAATAATACTAAGCTTGTCCTTAATGGGTTAAAATAGACATAAGTTAGCTAATTATTAACAGCAAGCTCAATTGGGCACAATTTCTAACCAAAACACTTTAAACAGGACTGAATTACAGGCTAATATTAATCCCCATTAGACACAATGTGCTTATTCATTTATTACAAATGAGGACTCCAAACCAGCACTAGTCCCAATAAAATCTTTAAAAGGGGAAGATTTTGGTACCAATATACAAACTGATCAACAAATTATTACTAGTATATAATCTAGCTGAGTATAATAAAAGCCAACTCCTTTCCTAACCAATACTCTCATATTGATGATTACAATTATTACAGAATAGGTTTTGAGCTGATTAAGTGAATATCCTATCGCATTGATAAAATTCTAACCAAATCTAATCAAATAAGTAGGTCAAATTCCACATGAAGTTAGTTGACGTCCAAATCAAACTAATCTTATCCTTAAAAGGGTGCCAACAAATAAAACTTATCTATTTACCAACAATAAGATCAATTAGGCAAGCCAAGAGCCTTGTAGCTCAATGACCTTTATAAGGAGAACCAGTGCTTGAATCCCCTCTACCGGTCTCCCCCACTTATCATGACAATAGAATTATCAAAAATAAGCTCAATTAGGAACAATTTCAAACACAAATACAAGATATGCAAGACTAACATTTCCTACATAGTTAGAATTCTCCCATTTCATAGGAATTGAGACATTCACACAAATTATTAACCGAACAACCTACTTTTCATGAATCTTCAAGAATTTACAATTCCCAAATTTCCCATCTCAAATTCCTCCTTAACCCACGCAGCCTTGCCCTCATTTCAGTTATAACCAATGAGGACCCTCAAACAGCACTAGCGAGGTGGGCACGGCACAAGTAGTCAAAAATAAACAAAGCTATTGATCCTCTCCATTTCACATGAAATAGAAAGAGTCCATTAAGATTTGATTTATTAGATCTAACAATCACAAACTGGCACATAATTTAATTTTTAATAACATGGCCGTTTGTAAAGATCTGTAATATTTTACCCCAATCATAAAATGGATCCATTTAAACAGAGAGATATCCTTTTCCCAAAATTTTGGGGTCGGCCATATGTATTCTTTTCCGCACACAAATATACACAGACATTAAGTACCAATACATAATTTTGAAGCAATAACAACAAGATCAGTGCAAAAAAGCATAAATAGCAGTGGAAATATAAACAATAAGGGCAGAAGAAACCAAGATTAGCAAAGCGGCCACAGCATGCACAGCAGATTTACTCCCACAGGACAACATCCCCAACCTGATCTCAATCACATTCACCATTGACAGCATCAAAAACAAGCACCCCATCACCGACCCAATAGCTGATCCCATCATTCCCAGCCTCAAAACCTTCAAATTTATGTGGGCCCTGAAGGCCTCATCCACATCCTTACTATTCAACAAGTTGATAGCCAGCTTAAGCCCCTGTGCCACCAAGGAAGAAAACAAGAAGAAGCTAAAAGAGACAACCTCAAACACCAAGAGTTTCCTTGCCACGTCGATGCCAGCATCACAGGCTGTGTTGGGTTCAAGGCTGCGTTGATTCGGTGTTGTTAGAGAAAGACCCACAAAAACTGCTATTGTGAAGAGTGTGTTTACATTCACTAGCCTAGGCCATCCAAGGCTGTCACGTGTACACTTGTCTCCGTGATAGAAGCTGATGTCAATCTGCTGTAGTCTTTTGAAGATCTGCAAAAAGAAAACATATATATGAGCTATAATATTTTATTTTTCTTTTTTTTTTGTGATTAGAACAGAAAAAAAGACACGGGTTTTATCTGAATCAAAGTTGGAGAAGGAGAGAGAGAGAGAGAGAGAGAGAGAGAAAAATACTCATCCATGGACATGGTGGTATTGTTATATATTGTTGCTTTTTTTGAGAATTGTTATATATTGTTGCTGAAAGCTCAAATATGTGTGAATACACAAAAGCTTGTTTAGATCTCCAAATAAAATATTACGATTAGATTGCTTTTATTCTAATTTATCTGAGTGTAGTACAGGAGTAAATGAGGCACAATAAACTAATAACTACTCTAGTGCATCAACATGAATAACAAACAATAAAAGTAAAGTACAAGAGTAAGGGAAGAGAGATACAAACACAGGATAACACGCTGATGTGTTATCGAAGAGAAAACCAAATAAATCGGAAAAAACCTCTCCGCCGCCCTCCAAGCGGTAAATCGATCAACTAGACAATAAGTTGGGATACACGAATAACAAAAGACGCTCCAAACCAAATTTACCCAATGCACCTGAGCCCTCCAAGCTCCTACTCCAACAAGACTTCTCGAAACCGTATCTTATCTAATTTTTCGGATCCTGCAATACGTCCGATTGCATCCGCCAAGCCTCACAGGCTTCTTTTGGCAAATCCCCAAAGCTTCTTAAGTTTCAAAACACTCTTTACACTCTAAAAATGTGTGAGTTGTGTTTAGGTAAAAATCTCCTCTCAAGGTATGACAATGGGAGAAGGAATGAGGAAGCTAGAATGATTTCTCACTAAGAATGAGTAGCTCTCTCTCTAAAAGATGGGTGTGTGTGATGTAGAAAACTTATCTAGGGTTTTTCTCTCTGAATAGTCTGAAAGCTCGAAAATGTGTTGAAAACACAAGAGCAATTTAGACCCCCAAATTAAAATTACGGTTTGATTGATTTTACACTAACTTAATACTAAATGCGGAATAGTGTAAACACAAGCGTATAAGCAAGACAACTACTCTAATCCATATTTAAAACAACACAGTAGTAAAAATGAAATAAACAAGAGTAGGGAAGAAGGATGCGAACACAGATAACACCGAGACGTGTTATCGAAGAGAAAACCGAAGCACTCGGCGAAAAACCTCTCCGTTGCCCTCCAAGCGGAAATTGATCCACTAGACAATCAGTTGGGATACATGGGTTAGCAAGAGACACTCTAAGCCTAATCTACCCGATGTACCTAAGCTCTCTAAGCTCCTACTCCAACAAGGCTTCTCGGAACCGTGTCTTGTCTAGCTCTCCGGATCCCGCAACAAGCTCCATGTTGCATCTGCCATCCTTGGCTTCTTCCAATATTTCCCAGCAGCACCAAAACGTCACTCAACATTCTCAAGGGGTGTGGTAAGTGTTTGGGCTATCAACCTCTCAATGGTATGGAAATGGAGAGGGAATAGTTGAGAAAATACCACAAGCAAATGTATAGAGAAAGGTGGGGATGACAATCTCTAATTCTCAATGTGTTTGGCTAGGGTTTTCTCTCTGAAGCACTCCTCAACATTTGTGGGTAATGAGTGTATATATAGGATAGACACAGAAAGTATGAGTCATTCAGTACAGGCTGGCAGAATAAAATGCCTCGCGGGTGTCTCGCGGGAAGGCCTTACCCGCGAGATACTTGTAAGACACAATTGTCTCCACCTGGCCTGACTTTTCGCATTCCAGCATGTGCAGGGCACATAATTCACTTCGCAGGAAGCTAGGTCGCGAGATACCCACGAGAAGTCTTCAGTCTTCAAATGCTTGAGTCTTCACACTCTCTCTCTCTATCACACAACCCTTACAACAAAACCCACAATAAATACAGGGTATAAACGATTGAAAATATTTACAATCAAATTTGGCACGAAATAAAAGCCAACAAAACACATAGTTGTAAATAACAACTTTACAATCTTCCCCTTTGGCTATTCCGTGACAAAACCCTAAAACAGACTCTAGACTTAAACGTGAGTTTGAGAACAAAGGCAAAACTCACTCACACCTAATTCTAGATTCTGATAAGCTCTTGAAACATATGAACAAGTATCTCCTAAAACACAATAACACAATAATACCATTGTATGCAAAAAAACTTAAAATGCATATGGAGCAAATATAATGTGATCAAGCAAAATGGAATAAAACAATAGACCATGGCAAGATCAAACAAGCAATCACTATACAAAAGTGATCACTATACTCATTCACACAAGGAATGAACATCTGGACATGCAAGATGATAAGCTCATTTGAAGAGTATCATTTGCAAATCCAACACTCAACCAATGCAAAATACACGAAGTATTTGCATTTAGGAAAAATCCTACTAGGGCACAAGAGTGTTCATCACTCAACCAATGCATAGAACGTATATGCATCTAGGAACAATCCTACAAGGGCATAAGGGTGATGTACTGAAGTAAAATGTATGACATTAAACATCAAGCACACAAGCATAAAGGCTGCATAAGCAAGGTACTACATATGCATGGCACAAACCATAAAAGCCTACAAAATGCATGGAACGAACCCTTAAAACTTACAAAAGCAACATGGGTACAAACAAAATATGCCACAAGGCATAGAGAATATCACAAAATAAACTACTGAAATTATACTGAAATAAAAACAGAGTATCAAAGCTTTAAACGAAAAGCAGTAAAACAGTTATAAAAACTAAAAGAAACTGAATTAAACCGTCTGTAAACCAATAACCAATGTAACTATGTTTCTAAGACTATGCTCCCCCTGACGCTCTGCAAGCTCTTCTTCAGTTTCCCCTCAAAATTTCTCCCCCATTTTTGACTGGAATGGCCAAAGGGCTAGAACTGGTCGGAGTCTGAGTCTGATCCATGACCGGAGGACATGTTCTGAATCTGTGATGATAACTCGGTGATCTATCCTTGGAGGTATGCAAACTGGTTCGTTGTGTGCTACACATGGGAGTCAAGCACTGTAGACATTTGATCCATTTTAGCTAGTAACTGATCAAGTTTGCTGAAACCTTGTGTTAGAGCAGAAGACAATGGCTGTGCTAACGTCTCTGGAGCAGAAGTGAACTTGTCAATCTCCTCTTCAGTATCTCCTCCCTCATCTTAAACAACACAAGGCTGTGGGATGGTATGCACACCAGTCTTGGAGCTGATAGTGTGGTGAGGTTGGTGACTGGATACAGGTTATGAATCATCACATAACTCAATGTTCTCATTTCTAGAGGAAACTTGAGTGTATCCATTGATGATTTCTCTGGAACCCCTCCGAGAGTCGTTATCATTTCCTTGATAGAACCCAATCTTTCATCATATTGAACTGACATTGGCTGAGAGGGAGGACATATCTCCAACAAGTCTTGAATACTGTCCCTTGTGATTACGAATTCCTTGTGCCTCACCCAACAAATTATCTTGTCATCTTCCACATCAACATTTGAGAAAAACTCTCTAATAATTTCTGAGTACACAATCCCAACTGGATTCAACAACTTGGTCCAAGTTCTTTCTTTGAGCGCATCCGGAATGAATGTGTGCTCAAGAGCCTTTAATTAAACTACCCGTTCCATGATAATGGTTGCTCTCTTGTAGCAGTCATTAAACTTCATATCAGCTTCAGCAGACTTGAAGTGGTCAGAATTAGTACGTGTTCACTTTGAGGACGATTTCTTCTTAGCTGCATGCTTGGTGGGAGACATCTGCACAATTGCATAGGACAGATGGGAAACAAGTGCACAAAACACAAAACAAAACACCAAAACTTTATTAGATTCAAGTTAGTCCCTAAAACAAATGAAATACCTTAAAACAGAGCATAGTTAGCTCTGAGCAACATGCTTAAACCACCAAACCAATAAAACACAAACACAATGCATGAAAATAAGTGACTGTGCATGTGTGTGTGTCTGTGTGCATGTGCTGATGCATGTGTGTGCATGTACTGATGCATGAGTGTGCCTAGTTGTGTGCCTAGTGAGTGCATCATGAGCAAAGTGTATGAAACACTTGATCAAAGACCAAACCAAGTAAAATAAGGTTAAACATATGGAAACCCATAAATTGGAACTCACTTGAATCCAATTAAGCACAAAAATGTCACTCGGACATTTTATCAAACACCTAACATGCACAAAAGCATTCTAAGTATGAGCAATGCATGAACATGGTAAAAACTTGCCTAAATACACGTTAAAATGCCACAAGGGGCCAACACAGATGCACAAACATCAAATGGGACACAGCCCAATCAAAAATTTTGAAAAAATTGCACCCAATATAGAAAAACACCCAAATTTTCGAAAATCCCCAATTATAAAAACCTTAACAAAAAAATCTGCATAATCTAAGCAAAGACTTGAAGAGAATTGTTTAGAAGACATACCTTGCAGAGAAAAATGCAGAAAAGAAGCTTGGATTGAAGGGGTTTGAATGAAATAGTGATTTGGGATGAAAAGGGGTTCGAATGAGGTTATGCGAGGGAAGTGTTTGTGATTTGAAAAACTGTCACATCAGCAATATAAAACTGAAAACACGCGTTTTTCGCGGGTTAGAGAGTAGCAATACAGTCGCGATACAGCCGCTAAAATGGCCACTGAAGCACAAAAGCTTTCGCGAGAAGCTTTAAGTCGCGAAACAGTCGCGATACAGTCGCGATACAGTCGCGATACCTTCTGTCTGAATTTGGAAAAATTCCAATTTTTACCAAACAGCATTTCGCGAGAAGCTGTTGGTCGCGAAACAGTCGCGAGACAGTCGCGAAAGTCTCTGTGTGAATTTGCAAAAAGTTTATTTCCCTCAAACACTTTTCGAGGGAAGCTCTAAGTCGCGAGCTTCTCGCGAAACAAACCCTGAACCAGATTTTGATGAAAATCACACAAAATGCATTTGACCAAAAAAAAACACACGAAAGGATAAAATCACTTTCAAAAACATATAAACCACTCAAAAATATTTTTGGGTTTGATCAACAAGTACTTGAGCATACACATCACATTTGAACATATACAATTACACAAATGAGATAGGCATTGATTGAATCAAAGTCTTGTGTATTGTGTGTGAGTATCAAATGTGGAATAGTCTTTAGACCAGAGCGAAGCTTCAATTATCAATTCAATCAAGTCATACACAACTGATACGAAATCAAGTGGACTATCTCCATTATAGAAATGAGTATATATGACCTCCCACACATTGAATACATAACTTAGAAGTTTTTCATTTGGCTTCTGCATACGGCATAACAATTGGTCCATTTTATTTTGTTTGGACAAAAACATCTCATTTTTGAGATTAGTGCTTGAAATTTATGATATTTCAACATTGATGATTAACCTTTGGCTTTTTGAGCACCATACAAAACACATTAAGAAGAGTCGCTTTCCCTTTTTCCTAGTCGAATACTAATGTGTGCGACAGACTTTTGTAGCTCAATATCTCTTTTCATTTGGAGATTTACATTTGGTGGGCTCTTTTTGCAAAAACATAAAAATAAAGTGAGAAGAGATATAGACACGAGTCTATGCAAGTATCAAGACCAACAAGACTATTAACCAATCATTCATGACAAGTTTGAAGATCTATTTACAACAGTCACACATAGTGTTCAAGATTTCTTCCACAAAGAAATGAGTGCATACATAACAGGTCAAGATCGTAAATGCACTACGCCATTAGTACGAAGGTACTAGGCCAAACTCACATGTGACATACACAAAACAGGTGATCAAACTTTTGAGATTTTTCAATTTTTATGGGTTTTTGAATGTTTTGAACACACCCAAAACAGAGCAAATAAAAGTAAGATCAACAAAAGAAAAGGCTGGTACAAACTAACCAAATAAAAGAACAGCAAAAAATGAAAGCAATGCATGATATGACGCAACAGCAAATGTCCCTAAACATAGGCAAAATTAATGCATGGACATGTTATAATGCTTATGCATGAGTACCCCTCTTCACCCACTCGTCACGTGCGTTTGGGGTGATATCCTTGATGGATTGGGTACGAGAGTTGGAACTTTCAAACCTTCTGTTGAAGCTCTCCAAGCAAGTGGTGAAGGCACCGATCATCTTCATCACGTCCGTCATTCCGGGATCACGGTTTTGGCTTCTTGATTGCTCACCACCCGAAGCTCTATTGTCATTTCTTCTTCCTCGTGATCGAGGAACGCTTGCATTGTTGTCTGCACTCAGCTTTTGACAGTTGGGTCTGGTGTGTCCTTGCAATCCGCAATAGTGACACACATAATCCATCCTAGGACCCCGTTGATATCTTAGGATTGATCTTCCTCTGGCTTCATGTTTGACCACAGATTGATTTCGGGGCTTATTTACCATCCGTTGCTCAACCACATTCCTCTTCTTAACATCCTTAACTCTTTCAGGAATGGGTTCTTCTACAGCCGCCTCGTTTGCCTTCACAAACTTCACTTCCTTGGTGACATTTGCCGATGAGCTACTTCCTCCGATATATCACAACCCGGACTTGTCTGAGAAAGGTTTCTGAGATGAAATAACATCTTCTAACTTCCTGAAGGAGGCCCTTTCTAACTTGGCATACGCTTGGGCTACCTCATGCTTAAGAAATCTGATCTTTAAGTAAGCTTTTGATAGCTCACCATTCAGGTTTTCTATCTCGCATTTAGCTTCCTTATGTCTGACCAAGAGACTCCGGTGATCTTCCTCTGCTCTCTTCATTTTCCTCACAGCTGCCTTGGCTACCCTGGCATACTCTCCCGACTTCTCAAGGAGTGAGGAGTAATTTTCTTGAAGATCAGCTGTATTCTCTTCCTCTTCAGCATCTGACTCTTCCACAATCCCAATAGACTCTGAATCAGAATGCTCACCAAACTCCTTCACAAGTGCACCCAAGTCATCCGAGGAATCCACATGAGCAATGTTCATGAAGGCAAAGTAGTTTCCCTCTCCATCATAGCTCTCTTCCGAGTCAGAATCAGAGGAGTCAGAATCACTGAGCGTTGTGGCATAAGCCTTGGCTTTTCCCCTCAGAAAATTTGGGCACTCCTTCTTTAGATGTCCATGGCCATTGCACTCATAGCACACAATGTCTGAAGGAGGTTGAGAATCCTTCCCTTCTTTCCTCTTAAACTCTTTCCTATCACCTATTGAAGATGAAAACTTTCCTCTGTTGAACGGTTTCAAACTGTTTTTCATCTTCAGAAATTTTCGGAAGTTCTTTGCAAAAAATGCTACTTCTTCTCCACTCCATCTTCTTCGAAGGAATCATTTGTTCTTTCGGTGATGGTTTTAAGAGCAAGCGATTTACTCGTCTTATGGGAAGGCAATCCCAGCTCATACGTTTGGAGAGACCCTATCAACTCTTGGATTTTGATCTCATCCAAGTCTTTGCTCCCTTCTATGGCTGTAACCTTTACTCTAAAACTTTCAGGCAAGGACCTCAATATTTTTCTTACCACCTTAGAATCTTCAATCTTCTCCCCAAGATTGAGTTTAGCAATTACAATTTCATTGAGCTTCCCATAGAATGAATTAAACAGTTCATCATCACCCATCTTGAGCTCTTCAAATTTGGTGGTAAGCATCTGAAGTTTTGTGTCCTTAACTTTCTTTGTACCCTCATAGGTAGTCTCCAAAATCTCCCAAGCTTCTTTGACTACTGTCATATGAGCGATCCTGTAGAATTCATCAGGAGACACACCACAAAAAATAGCATTTAAAGCTTTACTATTAGCATTGGCTGCCGCGAGAGCTGCCTTATCCCAAGTGGACTTAGGAGCCTCCGGCTTAGTCCAACCTATCTCAACCGCATCCCAAACGGTATCATCAATAGAGCACAAGAATGCCCTTATTTTGACTTTCTAGAAAGCATAATTGTTCCCATCAAAAAATGGTGGAACATAGAGCGATTGAGACCGGTCCATCTCAAATAGGGTCAAGGATCACACTCAGGTATTTAAACCACAGTGAGTGTACCCACTCTGATACCAATTGAAAGCTCGAAAATGTGTTGAAAATACAAGAGCAATTTAGACCCCCAAATTAAAGTTACGACTTGGTTGATTTTACACTAACTTAATACTAAGTGCGGAATAATGTAAACACAAGCGTATATGTAAGACAACTACTCTAATCCATATTTAAAGCAAGACAGCAGTAAAAATGAAATAAACAAGAGTAGGGAAGAAGGATGCAAACACAGATAACACCGAGACGTGTTATCGAAGAGGAAACCGAAGAACTCAGCGAAAAACCTCTCTGCCGCCCTCCAAGCGAAAATCGATCCACTAGACAATCAGTTGGGATACATGGGTTAGCAAGAGACCCTCCAAGCCTAATCTACCCGATGTACCTAAGCCCTCCAAGCTCCTACTCCAACAAGGCTTTTCGGAATCATGTCTTGTCTAGCTCTCTGGATCTCGCAACAAGCTCCATGTTGCATCTGCCATCCTTGGCTTCTTCCAACGCTTCCCAACAGCACCAAAACGTCACTCAACACTCTCAAGGGGTGTGGTAAGTGTTTGGGCTATCAACCTCTCAATGGTATGGAAATGGAGAGGGAAGAGTTGAGGAAATACCACAAGCAAGTGTATAGAGAAAGGTGGGGATGACAATCTCTAATTCCCAATGTGTTTGGCTAGGGTTTTCTCTTTGAAGCATTCCTCAACATTTGTGGGTAACAAGGGTATATATAGGATAGGCACAGAAAGTGTGAGTCATTCAGTACAGGCTGGCAGAACAAATTGCCTCGCGGGTGTCTCATGGGAAAGCCTTACCCGCGAGATACTCGCGAGACATAGCTGTCTCCACCTGGCCTGACTCTTCGCATTCCAATATGTGCAGGGCACATGATTCACTTCGCGGGAAGCTAGGTCGCGACATACCCGCGAGAATTCTTCAGCCTTCAAATGCTTGAGTCTTCACACTCTTTCTCTATCACACAACCCTTACAACAAATCCCACAATAAATACAGGGAATAAACAATTGATAATAATTACAATCAAATTTGGCATAGAATAAAAGCCAACAAAAAACATAGTTGTAAATAACAACTTTACATAGTCTTCTTTACTTTTGTAGGTAATGAGGGTATATATAGTATGGGTGAAGGGTACGAAAGTTACACTTAAAAATCCTCAAGGCAGAGAGTTTCGCGGGTATCTTGCGGGAATGCCTTACCCGCGAGACACTTGTGAAATCGACAGCTGGTATGACTCTTTAGCTTCCAACATGTGCTTCTCACATGGCTCTTTCATGGTTTAGCTTCTCACGAAATCCACTTGTTCTTCAATACATGCTCAATTCTTCACCAATTTAATACTAAACCCAATACAATAAAATCCCACAAAATACAAGGAACAAATTAAAGCAAATACAACACTTTTTGTCATGGAATAAAGCCTACATAAAACATAGTTGTAAATCACAACTTTACAGTTGCTTAAGGGGTTACTGCTGGTTTTTGGGTTAGCTTCATAGATATGCTATAAAATCATAATACCCATTATCCAAAATCTGCTTAATTGAGTTTCTGTAGACACTTTTTTGTATAACATTTGTTTTTGAATTTGTTTTGTTTTGTTTTTACGCATTTCAATCCTAGTTTTAGCTTGTTATATTATGTGGGTCAAGAATGGTTTTTGGGTTAGTTTCATAGATATGCTGTAAATTTTTGTACACATTATCCAAAATTTGGTTAATTGAGTTTTTGTAGACATTTATCTTGGGTATCTGTTTGTATATCATTGATTTTTGAATAGATGAACTTGTTGTTGAGTGGGGATGGCCTTGACATGATTTTATTTTGTATTATTTTACTCTTTTTTTTTTAGATTGGTTGTTATGAGGGGTGCAAAATGGTTTTCTGGCAGTGGATGAACACCATTCTTCAGGTGAGGATAGGGATATGATAGAGAGTTCTAATGGGAAGGATTTGGTTTCAACTGAAGGGAGTTCAGATATGGAGCCGTATGTGGGTATGGATTTTGAATCTGAGTAGGCTACCAAGGTGTTCTACGATGCATACGCCACTTGCATGGGATTCATTGCGTTGATGCATTTTGGAGATCAATGCGAGATGGGAAAGTTGTTTGGCGTCAACTTGTGTGTAATAAAGAGGGTTTTCGTAAGTTAAGGCCCAAAATAAGTGAAAATAGGAAACCTCGGTCGATCGCAAGGGAAGGTTGTAAGGCAATGATAGTGGTGAAGAAAGAGAAAACTGGGAAATGGGTTGTTACAAGATTTGTAAATGAGCATAATCATCCATTGGTAGTTACACTTGCTAATGGTAGACGAAGTGTGCTTCTATCACAAACACCTGTGAGTGCTCAATTAACTTCTATACAAATAGTTGCCAATATGCTCTTTTATTTTATAAAAGTTGCATTATCTTCTAGTATAATGTGGTTTTAAACCATTATATTCTTATACGGTTACAGTAGCATCATAGAAAATTTCAAGCAGTTATAACTTGGTTATCTAACAGAACATGGGTGTAGCTTTATGTTAGTTGAGTACCAAATTTTTTAGTTCTTAGTAAGGTTAGATTTTATTCTAGTTTATGTTGTTAGCCAAAAGCGTTGTAGCTCAACTAGTTGGCACCTCTTGGTGTGTCCATGACATCCATGGTTCAAATCCCCCCTCCTCCGTTGTAACTATTAAATTATTCACACAAAAAAATGTTGTTGAAATTTCTCCTTTGTAAAAAAAATCCCAATAGAACCTGACGTTAGGTTTAGATGATTTGAAAATTTAACTTGTTGGCAAATTAGTTTTAGTTACAAGATGTAACTATGTTGGTAGATAATAAGGTCAATAAGATGGATTTGTTTGATTATATGTGCTTAGAAAGGTTATCCTTTCTGTGCTTTTGATCTCTTTGAGAAGCATCGAACCTGATAGGTAAAATTATAGCATGGAGAACTTTAGGTTCAACCCGTCAGCTTTTCTCAATATAATAGAGCTTACAGCTTAAGCTGATGGTGTAATTGGTGAATAGTTGGACATTGAGGCTGACGCCATTAAGAAGCTGACACCAATATAGCTGAAGGAAATAAGGTGAGCTGACGGTCCTAAAGGTGACGACCCTTCCTGATTAAAGGGAGTAAGGCAAGCTGACGGTCTTAAGGCCGACGGATCTAATAAAACCATGACTTGGCCAACACGCATGACCAATAAGGAAATGTCCTGTATCCCATGCTCAATGTTAGAGTCCTATAAGGAAATGATTCTGCAATCTACGCTCATAAAGACTTCTATAAGGAAAAGACTTCTACTCCAAGGAAAAGAGGTCAACCCTCTACTACTATAAAAACCCCAATACCCTCACAAATCAAGGTACGAAAAATCAACCCCTCTCTAGCACTCTAGAGTTGAAAAGAAGTTCTAACTTGACCTTCGGAGGGTATTTGGCCGGCACCACACCGGTGCTCTCTGTTAGGTCTTCCCCTTTTTGTTGTGCAGGTGCTGTTTAAAGTGTGCAAGTACTGTGTGGCTCAATGATGATATTTTTGGCATCATCAGTTGGCGCCGTCTGTGGGAACGAGTTTTTGGTTTGTAAGCCATAGCAAACGTTTCCCGGACAAGAGAGTTGCATGGTGCTGACTCGCTCAATGGCAACAATGAACAACGTACAAAGAGACGAAACTCGCGCCACGGCCCTTGAGAGGCAGGTTCAGACCTTGGCCGCCGCCGTAGAGCCCCTTACCAAGCAGAACCACGATCTGGAGGAACAGTTACGCTAGAAAAATGCAGGTCACGGTACTCATGAGCAGGACCAAGAAGGCATCAGTGCCGATAGAAGAGAACGAGAAGGGCCAGAGGGCAGTAACGCTCCGAGTAGACTGGAGCGATAGAATTTGAGCATGCCATCCCTCATGGATGCAACTCAACCACACATTGCCACGGAGATACAGGCGATAAAGGAACAAATGAAGGTCATAATGAACGCCCTCAAAGGAAGGGTATCCAACGACCTTGACAATCTGGTAAATCGCACTAACTTGCCATTTACTACAGCTATCAATTCCTTCCTCTTACCACATAAATTTCACATGCCACATATAGACAGTTACGACAGAGTGAAGGACCCCCTAGATCACCTAGAGACCTTCAAGACCTTAATGCACCTTCAAGGGGTGGCAGACGAAATCATGTGTAGGGCCTTCCCTACCACGCTGAAGGGCCCCGCGAGGGTATGGTTTAGCTGGCTGACGCCGAACTCCATCAGCATTTTTAAGGAGCTAAGTGCTCAGTTCACTACACACTTTATTGGGGGGCACAGGTATAAGAAGTCTACGGCATGCTTGATGAGTATCAAGCAACGAGAGGACGAGACACTAAGATCCTACATAACGCGCTTCAATAAGGAAGCGCTCTCATCGACGAAGCTGACGACAAAATACTTGTAGCAGCCTTCACAAATGGGTTGCAAAAGGGTAAGTTTTTGTTCTCACTATACAAAAACGACCCGAAGACCATGTCGGAAGTACTCTACAGGGCCACCAAGTACATGAATGTTGAAGACGCGTTGCAGGCTCGGGAGGAAAAGCCAAGAAAGAGGGAAAGGCAAGAAGATGCACGACAGGACCAAGGGCGGAAGAAGCCGAGGACGGGAGACCGAAGGGATGAAAGGCATTCCAAGCCCCCGGGGGGAAGGTTCACAAGCTTCACCCCGCTAACCACCCCGATAGATCAAGTCCTAATGCAAATCAAGGACGAAGGGACCCTGACCTTTCTCGGAAAGCTGAAGGGAGATCCTAGCAGCTAGAGACAAATATTGCCGCTTCCACCGAGACCATGGTCATGACACGGCTGATTGTTACGACTTGAAGCAGCAAATTGAGGCCCTCATAAGACAAGAGAAATTACAGAAGTTCGTAAGCAAGGAAAGAGCAGATCCACCGCCTCAAGAGCAGCCCCTCCGACAGGATAATGACCGTCCTCAACCTCCCATCGGTGTCATAAGAATGATTGTAGGACGAACGACTGCCGGGTCATCCAAAAAGGCTCGAAAGACATACTTCAGGATGGTCCAGAACGTCTAGCTGACGAGCCCAGTACCAAAAATAGCACGAAGAGAAGGCCCTATCATTGGGTTTTCAGAAGAGGATGTGTGACGTCTTCACCATCTGCACGATGATGCGCTTGTCATTAGCCTACGAGTAGGGGACTAAAACTTGCACCGGGTGCTGGTCGACAATGGGAGCTCGGCAGACATCCTGTATTACTCGGCGTTCCAAAAAATGAGAATTGGCAGAGAACAACTAATTCCGACGAATGCCCCGCTCATCGGTTTTGGAGGAACAAGGATATTTCCTTCGGGCGCGATTACATTGTCTGTAACAGCAGGCGACTATCCTCAGCAGATCACTAAGGACGTGACATTCCTCGTAGTCGACTGCTCATCCGCCTACAATGCTATCTTAGGGCGGCCCACCATCAACTCATGGAAGGCAGCGACCTCAACTTATCATTTAATGATTAAATTCCCTACCGAATATGGAGTAGGAGAACTACGCGGAGATCAAGTGGCCGCACGCGAGTGTTACGTGGCTATGATGGAAATGGACAACCACCTCTAGGCCATGAGCATAGAAGAGCACCGAAGTACAACGGAGCCCACTAAGCAGCTTGAAGAAATCCCTCTTGACGACTCCACACCTGATCGGACAACAAAGATTGGAACCCTTGCCAGTCCCGTGGTCCGACAAGCACTTACAGCCTTCCTCAAGAAGAATCGGGACGTGTTCGCCTGGAGTCACGAGGACATGCCAGGAATAGACCCTTCAGTCATGGTGAATAGGCTGAATGTGTCACCCTCCTTTCCACCCGTCCGACAGAAGAAGCGGGTGTTTGCCCCAGAACGAGATCAGGCCATAGCTGAGGAAGTCCATAAGCTAGAGGAGGCAAACTTTATTAGGGAAGTCTACTACCCCGACTGGCTAGCGAACGTAGTGATGGTGAAGAAAGCTAGTGGGAAGTGGAGGATGTGCATAGAGCCCATTGAGAAGCTTGAAGAAATACCCCTTGACGACTCCAGACCTGACCAAATAACAAAGATTGGAACCCTCGCAAGTCCCATGATCTGACAAACACTTACAGCCTTCCTTAAGAAGAATCAGGACGTGTTCGCCTGGAGTCATGAGGACATGCTAGGAATAGACCTTTCAATCATGGTACATAGGCTGAATGTGTCACCCGTTTTTCCACCCATCTGACAGAAGAAGAGGGTATTTGCCCCAGAACGAGATCAGGCCATAGCTGAAAAGGTCCGCAAGTTGTAGGAGGCGAACTTTGTTAGGGAAGTCTACTACCCCGACTGGCTAGCGAACGTAGTAATGGTCAAGAAAGCTAGCGGGAAGTGGAGGATGTGTGTGGCCTTCACCGACCTAAACAAAGCGTGCCCGAAAGACAGCTATCCTCTCCCGAGGGTCGACACTCTAGTAGACTCTATAGCCCAACACCAGCTGTTAAGTTTTATGGACGCTTTCTCCGGTTACAACCAAATCCAAATGCACGAAGCCGATCAAGAGAAAACTCCGTTCGTAACCAGCCAAGGCCTCTTCTATTACAAAGTAATGCCATTTGGTTTGAAAAATGCGGGCGCAACATATCAAAGGCTTATGAACAAAATGTTCGCACAGCAGATCGGGAGAAATGTCCAAGTCTACGTCAATGATATGTTGGTAAAAAGCCGAAGGGAGGAAGATCACTTAGAAGACCTCAGGGAAACATTCGACACTCTTCGCTCTTACAACATGAAGCTTAATCCAGGAAAGTGCGCCTTCGGGGTGACGACAGGAAAATTCCTAGGATTCACGGTGTCACAGAGGGGCATCGAGGCCAATCCAGACAAGATCCAGGCTATAATGGAGATGGCACCACCAAAAAATGTGAAGGAAGTACAAAGCCTCAATGGCAAGATAGCAGCGCTAAATAGGTTCGTCTCAAGGGCAACGGACAAGTGCTTACCCTTCTTTCGCACACTGAAGAGATCTTTCGAGTGGACCACTGAGTGCCAATAAGCATTCGAGGAATTGAAAACTTATCTCTCCTCCCCGCCACTACTGAGTCCCTCGCAACTAGGTGAAGAACTTTTTCTCTATCTTGCCATCTCCTCAGCCACCGTCAGCGCCGCCTTGATGAGAGAAGAAGAGAGAGTGTAGAAGCCTGTGTACTACACCAGCCGGGCGCTTCGCGAGGCCGAAGAAAGATATCCGCCAATGGAGAAACTCGCCTTTGCATTAGTTACGGCAGCACGCAAACTCAAGCCATACTTTCAAGCCCACACGGTGGTCGTCCTGACCGACAAGCCTTTGCGACGGGCAATGAGCAACCCTGAAGCCGTCGGACGACTGGCACTGTGGGCCATAGAATTGAGCTAGTTTGACGTCCAATACCACCCACGAACCGCCATTAAAGGGCAGGTCGTCGCAGATTTCATAGCTGAGTTCACAAATGGCGAGGACAGGGGGGCAGAAGAATCTCCTCTATGGAGCATACATGTAGACGGATCCTCCAACAGGCAGGCTGGGGGAGCTGGCGTCGCACTACAGTCGCCCGAAGGAGACACGGTCGAGTGTATGGTCCGCCTTGAGTTCCCCACCACCAACAATGAGGCAGAGTACGAAGCTTTAATAGCAGGGCTTGATCTCGCCAAGGCTGTAGAAGCCAAAAGCGTGATCATTTACTGCGACTCTCAAGTCGTGACCAACCAGATGAATGGGGATTACGAGTGTAAAGGCGAAAGAATGAAGAAGTATCTGGACCAAGCAAGAAGGAGGGTAAACGAGCTGAAGGCCGAAATTATACGGATCCCCCAGGGAGAAAACGAGCAAGCTGACCGCCTAGCCAAAGCCGCTTCAGCCGAACATATGGCCACCCTTGGTAATGTACTCTCCTTCGTTCAGCTTTCTCCACTTATAAATTATGTCGATATACAGGAGCTTGGTTCCAAAAGCGATTGGACCACGCCGTTAGTCTCTTACTTGAAGAATGGCGTGTTGCCAGACGGAAAGAAAGCTGCAAGAAAACTGAAGGTCCAAGCAGCAAGGTTCATTCTGATAAGGGATGTCTTGTACAAAAGAGGTTTCTCCCGCCCCTACCTAAGATGCTTAGGTCCTGAAGAAGCAGACTACGTCATGAGAGAGGTGCACGAGGGAATCTGCAGAAACTACTCAGGGTCGAGATCATTAGTGCATAAGCTAGTGTGGACGGGGTACTTTTGGCCAACCATGCAGAAGGATGCCGAGGCTTATGTAAAGACCTGCGACAAGTGCCAAAGGTTCAGCAATATTATCAGACAACCACCCGAAGAACTTACCCCGATGATGGCACCATGGCCATTCGCTCAATGAGGACTGGACATCATGGGGCCGTTCCCTACGGCAATACAACAGCTGAAGTTTCTGGTAGTGGGCATCGACTACTTTACAAAGTGGGTGGAAGCTGAAGCCTTGGCCACCATTACGAAAAAGAACGTACGAAGTTTCGTCTGGCGATGTATCATATATAGATTTGGCATCCCTAGAGTCTTAGTCTCGGACAACGGGAAGTAATTCAACAACGACTCCTTCCGGGACTTCTGCTCACAGTTGGAGATACGGAACCACTACTCCTCCCCTGCCCACCCTCAAGCCAACGGACAGGTCGAAGTCACGAACCGATCCTTGCTGAAGATTATCAAGACTCGGCTCAAAGGGGCAAAGGGTATATGGGCAGAAGAGTTGCCGAGCATACTTTACGCCTACAGGACTACGGTAAAGACACCAACAGGAGAGACACCATTCTGACAAACATACGGGAGCGAAGCAGTCATCCCAGCTGAAGTCGACCTCACAAACTACAAGGTGTACAACAACGACGAAAGGAAAAATGACGAGGCCATACGTCTACAGCTCGATCTGGTGGACGAGGTCAAGACAGCGGCAGAACAAAGGCTCGCACGTACTAGGACCGCATGGCCAAACACTACAACTCCTGGGTCAGACACAGAGACTTCTAGGTTGGAGACCTCGTTCTAAAGAAAGTCATGGGCGCAGCAAGAGACCCAACTCAAGGAAAACTCGGCCCAAATTGGGAAGGACCTTACCGAGTCACGGCGTGGCAGAGGAAGGGCACCTACCATCTAGACGGACGGAAGTTACCACATCCTTGGAATGCTGAACATTTGTGAAAATACTACCGGTAGAGATGACGACATGAAAGAACAACACCCCCCTTTATTCATAGTTTACTCCTCAGATTTATTATTTACTTTTAAGTTTTTGCTACAATAAGCCCAAAGGGCAGGTTTTTTACTTTGGTTTTTGCTACAATAAGCCCAAATGGGCAGGTTTTGTTTTTGGACTACTTTTTATATAGATGCATGGCAATAAGAGGAGTTTATTCAGAACTACTGAAGTTTCTACCTACAAGTCCAAATTCTAAAAAAATATATATTAAAGTGGACGAACTAAACACACAAAAAGGGACAAAGCTATTAAGATGACGGTCTAAAAAAGACCAACAACTTGGCCGTCCACAAGAGGGACCAGCCAAAAAGCTGACGGTCTAATAAAAAGACGTTGGCCAAGTCCACAAAAGGGACAAAGCTATTAAGCTGACGGTCTAAAAAAAAACCGACGACTTGGCCGTCCACAAGAGGGACAAGCCAAAAACCTAACGGTCTAATAAAAGACGTTGGCCAAGTCCACAAAAGAGACAAAGCTATCAAGCTGACAGTCTAAAAAAGACCGACGACTTGGCCATCCATAAAATGGACAACTATAAAGCTGACGGTCTAATAAAAGACTGACAAATTGGCCAAAGTCCATAAGATGGACAAAGCCATACAGCTGACGGTCTAATAAAAGACTGACGAGTGGGCCAAGTCCATAAAATGGACAGCCATAAAACCAGTGGTCTAATAAAAGACGAAAAGTGGTCAAGTCCACATTATGGACAAGACTATAAAACTGACGGTCTTACATAAGATGACCTCATCTCAAAAAAGTAATAAATTATCAAAACTGGGCAAGTCCATAAGGTGGACGACCTTAACCCAAGGTAATATGTTGTTAAAACTCCTAGGAGCAACAGATTAAAAGTCTGGGAAAAAGACAAGTCTATTGATCCATAAAGTAGACGAATCTCGCTTAATAAAATAGACTAAGTCATAAAAAGTGACAGGCTCACCAAAATGACCGTCTGTTCGAAAAATTGTTAAAACTAACGGCTTAATTAAGCCAACGGTTCCATTTAGCTGACGGTGTCATTAAACTAGACGAGCCCAACCTACGACTGGGAAGTAGCCTTAGCAAAGCAAGAAAAAGAAGCACTCGAGTGAATGGCCATACATACATGATCAAAAGCGACGGGAGCTAAGTATCATAAGCAAAAGCAAATTAATTACAAAAAGAAACCCCAAAAACCAAGGGGGCACCTAAAAACATTGTTTGCAAATGGAACAGAAAATAACAACTACAAGAGACAAAACTATGACTGGGCAGAAGGGGCGTCACTTGAAACCCTCTTTACTTCTTTGAAGCAGGAGGCTCTTCTGCGTCCGGATCCTCCACAGAAGGCTTGGAAGTAGTGACAGGTGGGATCGCAGCGGGCTGCGCCAAAACAACACCATCATCTTGGGGAGGATCTCCAAAGCCGTCACTTTCGACATTGACAGTGTCATTAGCAGGCGTCGCTGGTAGGAGTCCATCTATAGTAATTCCTGATGGATCCAACTCAGGAAAGACTGACCTGCTTAAGGCAGTCGTCAAACCCTGTTCCGTAGTATCCACCACAAGAATTAATAAAGGAATCTGACTCCTTGAACTTTTGGACTGTGTCAGCCCCAGCCTACTCCACCTGTTTGCGAAGGGCCGTCAGTTCTTGTTCTAACTTCTCCTTCTGACGGTCTGCCTCTTCAAGCTTCTCCCTAGTCTCTTGCAAATCAATGTTCAAAAGACGAATGGCCTCCTTGTACTGAGCCTGTTAGTTCATCAAGTTGGTGTTGTGCTTTCTAACACGATTGACGACCCCCTCCTTGGCCACACATCGGTCTTGAAGCGCTTTTACACGTACCAAAGCCTAAGAAGGACACAACCGTCAGTCAAATAAATGAAAAGAAAATGAGAAGAAAATCTAGTTAGGAAAGACAACTTACTCGTGTTAGGTCGAAAATGGTTGACGCCCCCAAATCCTCCGTCCCCATCTGAGCACAAAGGTCTATGTCCGTCGACTTTATAAAAGATTCTACCTCCTCGACAGCATAGTTCTTGTGCGTTAGTAGGCAACGGGGCCCTTCCAAGATAGGGCCGACAGAAGTCATCACCCTCTTTCCAACTCCATGGCCTGATTTGGGGGTGGACTTCTCTGGGGGCTCATTCTCAGAAGTGACGGTCACCTTCTTAAGCAGACGATTATCTTTCCCGTCGGTCTTCCTCTTTGGCGTGCCTTTGATGATGGACTGAGGAGCCGACGAAGATGCCAACCCCCCCCCCTTTGCCTTTTTCTCCTCCTTCTGACGGGCAGCAGTAGCCCTTATTTGTTGCTTGGCTGACTCCATCTCTGCAAAGATAAAAGATACATATTAGAAAAATTGACGGCGAAAACCGAAGTGACGGGACTTTACGAAGAAATTACTCACGACGACGAGAAAATTCCTCTAACTTGCGAGCTACAGGCATCGATTCAGGGCCCCTGCAGTATGCGTGAAGAGTGTCAAGAGTAATTAAGTCTCGACACGATCACTCCTCTATAAGAATCTCAAGAACCCGACGGATGAAATCCTCCTGCTCTTCAGTTATGAGAGGACGAGTGTTTGCTAATGAAGAAAAAGTAGACAACATTAAAACACTTCAAAAGGCAGATGGGAAAATACATGTAAAAACTGACGAAGGTAAAAGTTGACGGATAAAAACCTAAGTCCCTAACAAAAGCCCAAGTATTATCAAAATAACCACGGGGCATCGTCTCCCACTCTTCCTGACGGCACACCCAGTCCGTCAACAAAAAAGTATCTGCCTTTCCAATTTCTATTTGAATCTGGCATCTCAGACACTAATCTTAATTCCCTCTCTTTGACGGCAAAATGGTACATCCCTTTGGAAGAAGACAGGTGTTGGGGTCTGTAACAGTAGAAGAACTCGTCTAAAGAAAGCTGACGGTGTCCTCCACTTAGACGACCCTATAATACCTCAGAACTTATAAAGATCCTCCACGAATTTGGAGCAATCTGGCTAATGGACAACCCCAGATAGTCGGCCAACTGATGGTGTAAGGCCGTCAGGGGCAGTTTGAGCCCCGCGGCAAACATGGTATAATACATACCAACGTCTGCGGTTCTTCCTGTATAGCACTGTTCATTTTCCCTGGAGAGACGGATAGGGATATGGTCTGGGATTTGGAAACGGGTGCGCAACTCTTTGAAGACCTTGTCACTCATATTTGGTAAAAATTTATTGACGGCCCATTCCTCGAGAAGGATGAAGGGACGGCTACCTGCAGGACTTCCTACAGTCCCCTCACAGGATTCCTCGTCACCTTCATCTCCGTCATTATCTCTCTCTCCTTCCACCTCAACTTCCCCTTCCTCACCTACTACTTTCTCCTGATCTTCGCCTCCATGACTCCCTACCTCCTCGTCAGGAGTTTGGGCTGATGTCTCCCTCTCTAATGACCAGGAAAAGCTCCCGGACTCATCACCTGAACCAAATACCTCGTCGTAGCCCGCTCCATCGCGGACCAACAACTGATCACTCGACTCGTCACTTGATATCTGACTACCTACAAGTGACGGATGTATTCTAAGCACCTAAGATGACGACCTCGTTTTAAAGAAATCAATCAAAATAAGGCATATACAAAAAAAAAAAAAGAAAAAAAAAAAGAAAAAGAACTTACGAGTTTCTCAAAACAGGTGACGGTTGAAGAAGTGACAGTAGCAATGTAAGCAATAGTGAGGGAGGATTGACAGAAGAAGGGCGACGGATCTACTCTCCAAGAAACAGTAAAGATGAAATAGGAAAAATGAGGAGAGGTGGACTATATATAAAAGAGAAAAAGCGCAGAAGACGAAGCGATGCCTTCGTCCAGAAACGGAGCCAACCAGAGTGCGCCATGTGTCCGAGCATTTAATAAATGGCTGCTCGAGGAGACATCTTTGAGTTATTTTCTCTGTACTGGCCAAAGTGAAAGCTAGCAACAAAATAATTAACTCCACAGCCCAACAGTTTAAACTGACAGAGATATGGAGTAGGGGGCAACTGATAGGTAAAATTATAGCATGGAGAACTTTAGGTTCAACCCGTTAGCTTTTCTCAATATAATAGAGCCTACAGCTTAAGCTGACAGTGTAATTGGTGAATAGCTGGACATTGAGGCTGACGCCATTAAGAAGCTGACGCCAATATAGCTAAAGGAAATAAGGTGAGCCGATGGTCCTAAAGGTGACGACCCTTCCTGATTAAAGGGAGTAAGGCAAGCTGACGGTCTTAAGGCCGACGGGTCTAATAAAACCATAACTTGGCCAACACACATGACCAATAAGGAAATGTCCTATATCCCATGCTCAATGTTAGAGTCCTATAAGGAAAGGATTCCGCAATCTATGCTCATAAAGACTCCTATAAGGAAAAAACTTCTACTCCAAGGAAGAGAGATCAACCCTCTACTACTATAAAAGCCCCAATACCCTCACAAATCAAGGTACGCATAATTAACCCCTCTTTAGCACTCTAGAGTTGAAAAGAAGTTCTAACTTGACATTCGGAGGGTATTTGGCCGGCATCACACCGGTGCTCTCTGTTAGCTCTTCCCCTTTTTGTTGTGCAGGTGCTGTTTAGAGTGTGCAAGTACCGCGTGGCTCACTGGTAATATTTTTTGCATCATCAGAACCCTTGTCATGTATCTTTGTTATTGGATGATGCTACTTGTGACATGGATATGTTAATGGTAGTTGTTCTAAATAATAAATTTTCACTTTTTGTTAAGGTAAAAATTTGTGGAGAGATGTTGCATTGTCAATATACTGCTTATGTTTGGAGGATAAATGAGAGAAAATTTGGTTCAAATCAGCATAATGTCTAGTACCCGTATCAATTCCCCTAGGTGGGAGAGACTTGGTCTTTTTGAGTATAGCTATAGGTAGTACTCTAGTGTCAATTAGCGTTGAGCAATCCTTCACCATCCAACTTCCAACCGCAAGGTCATTGGGTGGAGTTAAGGAGGGCGCAGGCTTATGCATAAGTAATGGGTTGGGCATTTAATGTGTCAGGCTGATTGAGGGACTGATTTGGGCTGGGCTTGGGTGTTGTTTACCTTTCAAATGGGTTAATTTGAAGGCTTGTGGACATTGGGCCTTTGGGTACGAATCATTCTTGTCTTTTTTTTTTTTTTTTGGGGTCACTCTTGGCTACAAGGTTGAAGTTCATCAGTGGTGAATGGAGGTTTCCTAGAGCCAACAGGGGAATGATGGGTTTGATGGCAATGGTGGGGCTCACGGCAGGGGCTTGGGCTATGGATTTTGTAGATGGTGGCAGGATGGGTTCTTGATAGAGGTTGAGCACTAGTGATGGGTTGGAGCAAGGTGATAACTGTGGATTTTGTGTAATTTGAGACATAGTTTTAGGTGTTGGCTGACTGTGGGGTGAGAGTTTGTGGTATTTTGATCACTGTGGGTGGTTGGATTTGGGCAGATTGAGTGATTTCAGGTTTGTGGGCATGGATGTGAATTGGTTAATATTGTTGGTGCCAGTGATGGTGTCTTGGATATTGGTGTGGAAAAGCAAGATTGTGATGGATTGAGGTTTGCTCTGATACTAAATCTGATGCAGCACTGGTAGATACACAAATAGAAAATAAAGGGAAACAAGGGAAATGGGCACAAACTCTAGGCTTCAACTCCCTAGGACTGCTTGGAATCACCACCAAGCTATAGAGGAAACTCAACTGAGTATTTTTTATCCATTGAATCATTCAAAATTCAACGTCCCAAACATTTACTGGAACCTAAATAGGGTTTTCAAGCTTACATCAACAAGGAACGTTATAATCATGCCATGAATACAATCCCATAAAATCCTTAATCAAAATAAAATCAAAATCATTCAAATTTCAAATTTCAAATAAGCACAAATTTGGTTTAAATCAGCATAATATTTGGTGTCCGCACTATGGAACCTCTTTTGTTCATAAATCATCTTCATTTGAGGCATTTTTTTTCTTGTTTCTGTACATCTTGAAATCTTTAACATTGTTAAAATGAAAAATTTTCTGATTACCAAACTATTATTTTCTTTAATGAAGGCCTTTTTGAAGCATTATTAATGCTGTTTATGTTTAGATTTCTATAAAAGATAATGATATCTTTGAATGAGTATGAATTAGTCATCTACTGAATAAGATGCTCAAAGTTCAAGATGCTTGAAGAAAAGAAGGCATATATATTCCTGTAATATTGGTCAATGTTGTTAAAAGCGCCTTGGTGCAAGTGTGCAGAGGGTGAAGCTCTGGGAGTGAAGCACTTTTGTTACCTGAATGAAGCATAAGGTGCACTGGAAAGTTCAAACTTCTAAAGTATATGAATCAATTACAATTAACCGTTCGATCATAAAATGAGTTATTGGATTATAAAGAACACTATTCTTAGGCTGTGCTAACTACAAACAAAAATATTTCTTATTATATATATCAAAACCTACAGGATAAGATTTAGAAGAAAATAAAAGGTTGTCGGTTAGCAGATAACTCTTTAAAGTGATTTACTGGCAAACCTCAAGGGATTTTTTTTTTTTGGTATTATTACCCAAAATATATTGCTATTTTATCTTTGAAATTAAATGTTATGAATATATCTCTAGACTTTAGATTATATTTTTAAAAAATGTGCACTTTAATTGAATCAGGCATGCCCCTGCGCTTTGCATTTTCTGTCCAGGCTTTAGGAGGCATTTGCATTTAAATGCACCTGGAACTTTTAACAACACTGAGAATGGCTGGAAGTCAATGATTTCATATTTGTAGATTCTGAAAGCTTGGAAATGCCGCAGCTCACTCTTGAGATATTAATTTGTTTTGTGAAAAAGGTTGGCTTCTCTAATTCACTAGATGACACTTGAACAATGAGATGATTTTTTATAGCAGTCAATCATTTAGCTCTTCCATTATATGAATAGAAGAGCAGGAAAATCAGTGGCATTATCTTTTCCAAGTCCCCTTACACGTAAGAAAATGTTAGTGCTTTGAATCTTTTAATCCACTATCATTATAAAAATTGTTGTCCTTGACAATTATGTTGGATATTTTTCCTGATAATTTTCCTAATAGATAATTGAAGAACAAAAATATTATTATTGTTTCCCTCGCTCTCTCTCTCCTCCAGCAAATGAAATCTGACCTTGAAATGGGTACCTTTATTGTTATGATTTCTTTGATTTGATAATTTGATTTTTCGAGCCATAAAAAATACATTATATTTTTGTTGGAAAAAAGATTCTTTACATGTTACTATCAATATTTTTTTAGTGTTGTTGATATTTCTTTCAGGATGAGAAAGATGTAAAAATTCGAGAATTGACTGCCGAGTTACAGCGAGAGCGAAAGCGATCTGCAGCTTTTCAAGAACAACTTGATATGGTTCTAAGAGATATGGAGGACCATTCGCATCACCTATCTAGAAACATTGATGACATAGTTCAAAGTGTGAGGGAAATTGAATCAAAGAGGTTAGCCCTTTCACATAGCTAGTGGCTGCAGTAGATGTTCAATTTGATTTGTCTCTGTACAATTTCTTTGATTATGTATCATTTATTTTCAAGATATAAATTTTAGTTGTAGTTTTTTCTTTTTAGTCTGGCATTGTAGGTTGAACTCCTCTTATTGTATAATAAATAAGGCAAATAAAATTTGGTGAGGTGTTTAGCGAGTTGGTGCTGGTTTGTTTTTGTTTTTAATAACTCTAGTCGTAACATTTCCACAACTGTTGAGATGGCAAGTTAATAATGGTAGACACTAAAATGGTGTTAGTGGTGGATCGGTATGAGAATGAACAATTTACTAACTCAGCAGTTGTAAAAGATAGTGTTTGTAGCATTACTCTTTTGTTTTTGGTTTAGGTTTAATAGGCAGGATTTGAACCTAAGCAATCTACTAGGCATGCAAACTAGTTAGGTATAGGAGTGTGAGCATCTATTGAATTTCTTGTTCCACTTCATGATCCCTGCAAACATAGAGCGAAAAAATTTACAGGACATCAAACATCAAGATGAAGTTAGAGCCAGAACTTCAATTTGAAAATTTCCATTTTAAGCTGTATTTTCACTCTCTTGGATGAATTCTATTGTGTTCATATTGTTGGGGATTAGAAGTCTCTGACTCACAAACGAGTTTTGCCTAAAAGGTAATACTTGTTGATCCAAACCTTAGGTACTAAAATCTTGTTAATCTTCCAATTATACAGTATTGTTATTTATCTTTCTGATATGCTAGTAAGGTTAGGCATCAATATATACAATTCAATTTTGAATCCACAAATGTATTCTTGGTGCTTCGACTGAAATTGTCTTTAGCTTGATTTGTGGCATGGCTACTGAAAATGAAACCTTCATCATTTTTTTTTTATTGGGGTGTCTTAGTCATTTTGATTCAAATCTATGAATTTGTACCTGATTTGTTGTATTTACCATTGAGTAAAAACTGAAATGGCACATTATGACTCCGAATAGTAAAACCAGCCAAATATAAATGGCCAATACAATTTCGGGCCCTGTATTTTTACAAAATAAGCATATTCAAGTTTCAACCAACCATCCTTGCTGAATGTGGGGCCTTCAATAAACTTTGCACTTTGCAGTTGGGGGCTTGCTCTTCCAATTCATGGCATAGCAGAAAAATTTTGATTAGCAAATTGGCCATTAGTAGATGCTTGATAATGATATTAAGAATCTAAATGGCTGGCTGGTACTTTACATTAAAAAAAAAAAAAAAAAAAAAAGGATGATGTGAACTATTGATTCAACTGATGCTTTGTGAATTCTACTTGTGGGGTATTAAGCAGCAAATAAACTTTGTTTGGCATCACCACTTTTCTTTTTCTTTTTTTCTTTTTTCTTTTTTTTTGAAAGTAACTTTTCAGTTTATTTGTTCATGTATAACTTTTTAATGCCTCTTTTTTTCCGAGTATAATTATTTTTTAATATACTTTCAGCAAATTAACAAATAAACTTTCAGTAAAAATCTACATTTGAAGGCACTCTAATCACCACCAAAAGCACATCAATCAATATATATATAAAAGCAGAGACCTCATGTGAGAGTGTATGAGGTCCTACCACGTGGCACTCTAATATTGCATTTAACTTTTTTTTACCTTTTTCCATTAAGATTTTTTTTTTTATTGTTACTCAATAAATTATAGTAACTTATTTTTACTATTATATAAATTTAGCATTTTTTACCTCTTTTTATTAAGTTTTTTTTTTACTATTACCCAATAGATCATAGTAATTTATTGCATTTAACATTTTTTACCTTTTTTCATTAAGCTTTTTTTTACTGTTATCCAATAGATCAAAGTAACTTATTTTTACTATTATATTGATATGAACTGTTTTTGACAATTAGACCAATTAGACCAAAAGTTATCCACTATAAAATGGATTACCTTTTAAAAGTAGACCAAACCTTATGAAAAACTCAGGCCTAGTTCTTACTTTACATATTATGACCCAAGTTTGACCATTCCCATGTGTAAATCAAAGCAAAAACTCTTACCCTCTTACAAACTCTCTTCTTCCTCCCCCACGTATAGATGATACTTCTAGAAAATCTCATTCTCATGAAATTTCTCTTCATTTTTCCCCAATTTCAATTCAATATGCTTTTGTCTATTAATAATATTCTATGCAATTTATGCAAACAAATTCTCTGTCATCGACCAGTGCAACAAAAATATATATAAATCTTGAGATCCCTCAGGTTGCTGAAATAATTGACAAGTGCATATTTCTAAAATTTATAATAACAAAAAAGTCTAATAAATAGCATATACTATCTCACAAAATGCCATTAACTTAATATTTTCTTTTAAAAAAAATTCAATGATAGGAATGGTCAAAAACATAATCCTATACAAGAAATACCAAAAATACATGCAAAACAATTTTCATAGGAGGATTTATCTTTAAATAATATGAAGACAATAGTAAAGATAAAATGCATTGAATGAGATCCTACGAAACAGGTTTGTTAATTATTTCAAATTATACTCATCATTTATGTAAAAAAATAATAATACATCATATTATTTACATTAAAAAAAATAATACATATTAATTTCAAAGTTCATTGCAAGATGTGAACTGCTAGGGTATTGCAATAATAAGTAACATTGATACAACAATGGGTTGGTATTACATTTTGTGCATATTTTGTGAAAGGAATGACAAATTACAAGCAAGATCATTTTGGTGTGCAAAATGTAAAACAAAAATAAATCTTTCTATCCCAAAGTTAGAGGCACTCACATTAACTACATACTCTCCAAATATTTATAACATATTTATCTCACTATAACTACTATATATATACAATTGCAAACTACTTCAGATACATGATTCAAATTGAAGTTTTTAATGCAACTAACAAAACAAAGTTTGTGATATTTGATCGAGATGCCGAGAAAATCTTAAATAAATCTACAAGATCGAGATCTTGTTGAAAAATAAACTAAGGTACAACTTATTTAAATTATTGTAAAAATATTGATATTGGAGAAGGAATCCCACATGATTTGAAAAAAAAAATGGATTTCTCTACTTCATTTGAATGAATTCAATCTAAAAGATGGTTTTGAAAATTACATAGTTTGCTAAGATTTTTGATGCGCCTTCAAATGATAAAAAGGTATGAAGGAAAAAAAAAAAAAAACACAATTCAACATGCTATATTAATTCTTTTTGTTGCACTATTCCAAAATAAACAAAAATAAAAAATTTACAAAAAAACTATCACATCATTAAAATTTAATATAAATGCAAATACCTATGAAAAATCTTAGCGACAAAGTCCAAATTTTGTAAGATCTAATCAAGAATTTCTCGGTGTCAATTCATTAGTAATTAACACAAATGATGCAACAAAAGAAAAAAAATGATGAAAACTCAAAAATTAAACAAATATAGACGGACTAAGGAGAAACTGATGATGACAACAAGCATCACCATACCGCAATAACAAAGCATTGAAGAAAAAAAAATTGTAATGAAGTTTTTTATTATATTACATAATAAAAATCAATAATATAGAATGAATTAATATGCTTGTATCAATTTTTATTATACAATATTACTCCAAGTTGTTTGCATTATTGCTCGTTACTTGAACAAAATAATTATAATAGATATATGTGTGCAATTTATAATTGTTACTTTTTATGATGAACTTATTACTAACAAAGTTTTATAATAAATATGCTATAATATATGTATAATATTTTTCAAAAACAAATTTACATAAAACATTATAATATTATCCGTGCATCGCACGTGAAACTTACTAGTTAAACAAACAATAGAGGAATCCAGTTTCTACAGGGAAAATTTCAGATTGTATGACACCAAATGCATAACTTTTGATGCTTACTAAGGTTTATACCTACAAATTTGCGCTTAATATTTTAAGGATAATTCCAGATTAGTATATTCTGGCCATTCTTCACTCTCCTCTTGTCTCCTTTATCTTCTTTCGTTTCAAACACACTAGAATCTATGATATTTTTAAAGAAATGAATAAATAATGCTTTACCCTTTAATTGATAACATTCTGACTAACTGATTGTATTTGCATTATCCTAGTAGAAGATTTATAAATACCAACTTTTAGCAATGACCACCATTATCAAAACAATGTAAATAGTTGAGTTGGACCTTACTCAAGCTGTGAATCACAATGTCCCTGTCCAAGCAGAAGTAGAGGTGATTTGAAAATGCAGTTTAGATGGCTATGCATCACAACCTGGTCACGGTATGCATAGGGGGTGATTGCAAAACTTGTATTCAAGCCTTCTAGGGCTATCTTCGTGTGTCATTGTTCCTTGGGAGAATTGTAAGCATTATAGCTGAGATCAAAAGTTTAGTAAACTGTAATTATAATAGACCTATCTCTTTTGATTGGGTCCCAGGAGTTGCTAACAGGGCTGCCTATATATTGGCCCACTGGTATTTGCTGAGTAACATTTTTGGTTTCTGTGGCCCAAGCTCAGCTCCTCTGAATCTTTTGGATGTAATTTTGGAAGATGTTGGTGTTGTTTCTCAACTCTCTTCTTAATAAAATTTTTCCATTCATCCAAAAAAAGATGAAGATGCAAACTCAAAAAAGCCACCTCCTGGATAACTCCAAATTAGTTTGATGATTGCAGCAAGTAACTGGTTGGAGCATCATGCAACAATCTTCTTTGAATCAAGACACAAAATTTGAAAGGGTGTCAAATATCATACCACAAAGAAGTGCTTTTCCCATCTCAAATTTTAAATTTTTAGATCTTTTAAGTGTAGTATTAAGATCTTCTTCAAGACTAAGAACAATACTTCTTCTTCCTCTTGCCAGTAGCAGACCATAAAACTCTCCTAATTTTCTTCCAATATATTGCTGAACTTGCCTAGGATACATGGAATCGTTGCGGCAGAACACTTGTTACTAGCTGAATGAAACAGTCTTGTTTTAGTGTAATAAACCAGCTAAAGAAGAATTCTTCTTGTTACTCCAAGAGAGTAGAAGTATAATAGGTAGTGAGAAATTGAATGATGTATCAATGAGTCATAATTAATCCCATTTTTTTAGAAAACATTCCAAGGGAATTGCAATCACAGTATTACTAACAATTAAGACTTGACCAGGACCTAGCTAAAGGAATCACATTCTAAAGAGAAGTGCCTTTAAGCATTGGGGACCTTGATAGAAAACATGGTGAGCATGTTACACCTTTTATTTGATAGTCACTTTTTATCTCTCAAAAAAAAAAAAAAAAAAAGTAAATAAGCTCACAGTACATTAGTTGGTGATAAACACTGGTTTGTCTTAGGTCTTTTTAAAAAATAAAAAATAAAATTGGTCTTTTAAAAAAAAATTTTGCCTTATGGTTTCTATTAATAGGTCTTTTTAAAAAATAAAAATAAAATTAATGAACAAAAAAGATAGGAGGGGTACCCACTAAGACTGAATTTTATAATACAATTGATTCTTTGTTTTTATTAGTTTTTGCTATTTTCCAAATGCAGGTGAGAACCTTTTGAAGCCTCCTTAATGAGTGTACAAAGACACCCGTTAACATAAATCTATCTCAATTTAAGGTTACACCATTTTATGACCATCCAAATAACAACATACAATGTAGGAATCAATAAATTAGGGACAAGGATTTTCATTTCTATTTGAATTTTTTTTTTTCAAAAATTTTTATATTATAAAAGTCATATTTTGGTGACTATTTTTATAATTACAACTATCATCTTAACAAGTAACAAAAAAATTGTGTTTCTAATGTTTCTTTACTAGCATAGGAATAAGGATAATAGCCAAAGGAAAAGGTTTCTCTTTAAAATGCTTCTCCTCTCCATTCATGCAATTAATAAGGCTAAATAGCTTGCCGATTAGCTATTATGTCGAACTTGGACGTTCTAGAGTTATATTGTGTATTGAGAATCTTTGCTAAGAAAGCAGCTGAGTTCTAAAAATCAATTCTTAATTTAGGTGAGCCTCATGGGAGTATTTGAATTGCAATGGCAAATCAAATACTTGAACTTCCAAAATTACTGATGACCATAAAATGCTATTGTCTACTCAATAATTTGTAATCAAAAATTAAAATTTGGAAATGTACAAATCAGCCACGGTTTTCTTGGCATACATGGTGCATGATGTACAAATCAAAATTTCCCAGAATCTGTACAGAATATAACATGCTTATTTATTTATCTTGCCTAATGCATAATAAATATCTTATGGTATTTTTATTTATTTATTTAGAGGACCTAATGCATAATATTTGTTTTTGACTAATGCAAATGTAGACCTCGGAATAAAAATTCTCATAAAATTTCTTACTTTCCACTTCAGATATTTTCATCAGTGATGCATCCCTTTGCAAAGGACAAAACTCTCTTCCTCTGTACTTTCAATAGGAAATAGAAAACAAAAATTCTAGTACCACAAAAAAATACACAAATTTTTCCACAACTTTTCATGTGGTTGATTGTGATTAGTGAAAAACAAAAGATGGGTCTGTGTGAAAGTGACAAGAAGTCAGTCACAATTTTGTTGTTTCTCCTTACAACCAATTTTAATCTCTGCTAAACCAGAACTGCCCAAGTATCAATTAAAGTTTCTAATAAATTTTTAGATAAAATTATTATTGAAAAACATGCAGTCTTAAATAGAATTACAGAACTCAAAGGATAATTAAACGGATATAGATTATAAGCACTATGCTTATCTGATCCAATTCCAACACTAACACACTCAATGGACTTCCTAATCATAAGGATAATCATAAATTAACCCCTTATTCAAAACAGTAAAAACTGAAAACAAAAGATAAAGTGATCCACATCTAATATGGATGAGTGCCACTGCTGCATATCTGTCAGAACGTAAGTGGCAATTAGAGCACAAATAGTTTGTGTGAGCGTGAGTAGCAGAAGGATAATAGCAGCATGGTAGAAACAAATCTCCAAGGAGTGCTAAAATATTGACGCCATAACGTTGTCTTCCATTTATGCCAACGTTTCTTATAGAATGCATTCAAATCTTCACATATTATTGAGTATTCAGGGTTCATATAATCCCATAAGATAATGGTGTTAAGATTGTTGACAGCTAATGCTGCTGCGTTGCTGTTGCCAAGGTAATTAACGAGGATTCCCTTATCACAAAGTAAATCTACATCTTTGGAAGTATTGATAAGGAAATCCAAGATGACGTAGTAATCCGTAACATATGCATGCCCTACATAAAGGGATTGCTCTAATGCAATAATGTTTCGAATTACACGTATTCTCTCATCACTTAAAGTAATGCATGTGATTTCCAACACTCCATTGTTTAAATTGAAATATATGTCAAGTAAGCGTCCACCAATTTCTCTCGCCACCTTTAACGTGATGCCTGCCTCATGCAGCTGGGTTGCAGAGCATGACCGTTTAGCCCTCCCAGATATTCTATCCGATAGTTCACTTTCACCTAGATAAAAGAATCTAACCAAATCGGTGAAGTGTTCTATTTTCTTATTGAAATTCTCAGAGTCCATCCCTTGAATATTGTAATATTTAAAGAATTCAAAAGCGAGTTTCCTTAGGGACTTTTTCTCTAATTCAGCCGGAAAGGTTGCTTGCTCTTACAGCATCTCTAAAACAGAAAAGGGAAACTGATTTTCAAGTAATACCAAGTCAAATCTCAAAATTGGAGGCATCCATCCCGGTATCTTTATTGTAGGATCGTCCCTTTCCAAACTTTCTTCAGAATGTCTCAAGAAGCACTCAAGAATGACCATCCCATCCACCAGGATCATTATCACAAAATCATCACTGCTTATGCTGGAGACAATAGTCTCTGTGTAGTAAGAGCGAATTTTTTCTTCCTTTTCTCTTATTTTGTGCACTGAATTCTGTGGGCTTATGTTAGCCCGTTTAATGAAACGCCCACAAAACCGTTCTTTAAACTTTCTCATGGTTTGTAATTTTGCATTGGAGAGGTGAATAGGGCCAATTGAAATAAGCAGAGGAGTGAAGGCTTGCTCATCCAGATTGCGAAGGTGATCTGGAACACTGATCAAACCCCTAATTGAGAATTCTTGCTCCAAACTTGCCAACATTTTTGTGATTTTAAGTGTCAAATCTCCATTTCCACTTGCAGATGAAGAGCTTCCTATCTCTCAAGATAAGAGCCACTAGGATTAAAAACACACCCCGTGTGAAGTACAACACAGGGAGTTACAATTTGACTTCAAAGTTCATTATATGGCACTATCTTCTAATATGTTAAAATGCACGGGTGTTACAAGAATAATGATCATTTTATATTTAATGTTTATGAATTTTAAAATAAAATAATATAATCAAATTTAACCATCCTCCTTCATTGTCCTGTAAAGCTGATCACATAAAGGATTTGCAAATATTTTAACTGGAAGACAATAGTAATTTTGAATGAAGAATTTGAAAATGGTTTCTTTTGAAACAATAATTAATTATTAGAACAAATAACTTTAGTACTTAAATAATTTCATTTCATTTTTTAATCGATAATTTCATTGTTAGTTTGATAGAGACGTAGAGTAATTAAATAGCCAGATTGAATTGTTTCATTTTAGTAGGTAAAAAAAGGTACTTTTTGATATATTTATGTACATACTTTCTACTTCCTATTACAATATTTGTGATTGTGATACTATGAAATTTTTTAATGTTTTATCAAAATTTATTCATTATGGAAATACATTGAAAAGGCACAATTTTTTTTTCTTTTAATGAGAATATGGTGTTGTTCAATAAATTTATCATAGAAGTTTGTCTTTGTACTTGAGTTGAATTCTAGAATTCTCAGAGAATTTTGAAGTCAGAAGTAACTTTAATTAGGTTGAAAGTAGTTTTAATATATGGAAAAAGTTATTGGATGTCTAAGGGAAAAGAAAAAAGTAACTAATATTTTTAACAACTTTTTATACGGGTGTTAACTGGACTCTTAACATATAAGCAAATTGAGAGTATTAAAATTTGTACGGATACTTGATATAAGATTTGAGTAGATTGACAATATAATTTAAGGAAAGCATAAAATTAACTTGGATTAGCTTAATTGTTGAACTTTCACTTTAATTATGTATAGATTAATAATATTCCTTCCAATTTTTTTTTAATTGAAAAAAAAAATAGAAGTGGGAGATTGAAATGATATCAATAGAGTAGATAAACCACATCCGACAATTGATTATCACAAGTAACTTAAAATTCATTAAAAAATTCGTACAATATAATAGCAAGGAAGTCAATTTCGTATCAGAACCGTTTGGGATTTACCGCTATATATATTTATATATATAGTTTAATTAAAAGAATTTTAATAATTAAAAATTTACTAAACTAAATGTAAATAGTTTTTGATATATATATATATATATATATATACTTGCTATCTCTTTTAATCTTGTCCACTCATTGTCTTCACTTTTTACATTTTATCATTTTTTTTTTCCATCTTTCTTTTTATCCCCCTCCACATGTTGTAGGCTTTGAAATCTCAATTTACTTTTGTCCAATGTTATGGATATTGTTCCGTTCTAGCCAAAACGGTTGAAAAAATCTCGTACTAGTATAAAAACCGGAAAGGTAAGCCCCCTATTCCACCTTCAATGAAATGTCAGCCCATTTCGAACCATTTCAGTTAGTACTGGCTAAAATCAATGATTCAGCTGGAATGAGATTTAGAGTTTGAAAATGTTTTCCTCAAACCTGAAAGAATTTTTCTGACCCCGAAATACCCATCGTGGATCACTGTAGAAAGTACCAGTACAATAGAGAAGGAAAAAAAGGGATCAAATGGCGGAGTAAAAAAATGAAAGAAAGAGACAAGAAGAGAGAGGGAGTTATAGAGGGAATGGTGAAAGAGAAAAGAAGTGGTGAAATATATGAGTGGAGAGAGAAGAGAGATTGGGAGATAGTCACGTGGGGGATGAGGGCAGACTTTTGCAATTTTGAAAAAGAAAGCTTCTCTGCTCAAAAAAAAAAAAAAAAAAATAGAAAGCTTTTTGGAACCTGCTATTGACAAACCTCATTCCGTACTTATTTTCAAAAAGGGTAATGTTAAAAAATATTTTTACGTCAATTTTTAATAAACCATAATAAGAAAGTTTTAACACAATTTTCATAAAAATTATAAAAAAATGTTAACAACATTTATTATTTTATCATTTTCCCAATAAAATGTTTCTAAAAATAATTCTTAAACCAATGCCTTAAGGGCATTGATTAACGTTTCCCTTACAAAAATACCAATTTGGCTTTACCTTTTTTTTGCTAAACAATTTGTATTTACCCTTTTAAAACCAATTATATTAGATTCACACGGTATTTTAAAAATTATTATTATTATTATTCAAAGATAAGACATGCTGCTGTCTGTTAATAAAAAAATGATAGAAAATTTAGCAAATAATTGTTGTATGGAAAGATTTAATTAGTATAAATGAGATGATTTTCGGCAAGATAAATAACAAGAAATTAAATAAATAGATAGATAGACAATTGGAACTTAACGAGGAAATATTATATTATGAAAGCATACCTCAGTTATACTTGTTGACATATTGATTGTGTAGCACTAGCACTAGCAGTCAAAGGCGAGATAGGAGTGCCGGACCGAGATGCGATTTGTGGGAAAAGAAAAAGAAAGAAGATGATACAGAGATTAACAGAGGCACGGTGAGATTGTAAGATACTATAAAAGACCACTGCTGCACTGCAACCCATACTCATAACTAGGTTCACATGCATGTAAATTATTCTAGCTACTAATGCTACAATTAATTAACATTTTATTTTGTTTTTTTGCATGTTTGTCCAACCTCATCATGTAGTGTATATGAAAATTATGTGGGTCTCACTTAAAAGAGGAAAGCATTTGGAAAAGCTGAATTGCATTTTCCCTATCATATTCTATCCTTTCAGTAAAATAATCACGCATGAAAAGTAGCAAGTTGTATGAATTATTGTCAGGGGCAGAGCCGGGAAATTCCCCCGGCCCACCTAAAAAATCTATTAAAATTTCTTCTATTACATTATATAATACAATAAATGTATTTAGAAATTATATAAATAAATGGTTAATAAATAGGATGGTTTTTTAAACCAAAACCAAAACCCTCCTATATAACATTTTTATAATTACAATTTCAAAATGATTTTTTTTTTTGAGAAACAAACACACACACAAGAGAGAGGGAAAAAGATTCTAATACAAAGACACACTACAACTCTACTCAAAAGCCATGGTAACTTTTAAGGGAGGGTGAGACAAGTTATACTACACACAACACACTCTCTTAAGCAATGTGGGACATTTCAAAATGATTTTTAATGTAAATAAACCCCTTATAGATAAATAATATAATAAATATGTTATTTTATTTTGAATTTTCTTGCATTCAAATATTGCTTAATATACACATGAATGAATTGTTATTTTGCAAATTGATCTCAAATACTATATATATATACTAGTATGATGCCCGTGCAATGCATGACTTAATAAAAAAAATATTTTGATAATATAATTAAATTTAATAACAAATAAAATGAAGAAAGAATTAGCTTAAAATTTAAGATTAAAAACTAAATTGTACTTGTACACTTAAAACAAATTTAATTTTTATTTCTTATTTTGATATTTAAATAATTTGTTTTAGTGTTAATATAATACTCTATATTAATGTAACATTCTAACTTACTAATAAATAAATATAACACCCTAATTTAAAGTAATGTTTGTAATTATATTGTGTTTTAGCCTTTAAGAACACATATATTTTTTTTATCATAAAAAAACACAGATATTAATATTACACATGAAAAAATAATGAATTCAATAATTGAAACGTTTGAAAAGAAAATTAAGCCAAAACCTCAATTCACTAATGAAAAAATATCCAAATTTTTGAGCTTAAAAAAAAAGGGAGTTGAGTAAAGATAGACTTACATAGAAATTTGGCCAGATGTCGTATCCAATTTCATGTTTGACAACAAATTTTGCTTTTAATTAAAGAATTACATGGAACAAAGCACCAAACAAAAGCCATAACAAATTAAATCCATTATAAAATATTGATGTCAACAACAAATAATCATGTAATAAGAAATTAAAAAATACAAATATATTGCTTGCTATATTGACTTCTAAAAAAAACACTAAAATGTGTGATCAAACATAGAATTTCAGTCTATCTATAAAACTTGTTGATAAAAATCATATTATATATAATAAAAAGGCAACAAATACACAAAATCTATTCAATTTGATGAAAGAAAAAAAAATTACCAGCAAGGTTGTAAGTAGGATAGAGAGGAGAAAGGAAGAAACACCAAAAAACTGTATGTATATATAGTGGGAATTTTAGGTTGTGAAGAAGATGATATGAACAAAAAGAAGTAGTTTAGGTGAAACTCAAATATATATATATATATATATATATATTTTACTTTATTATTAGGAAAAAGATGACATAAGATGCAAATTTATCCACCAAAAAGAAAAAGAAAAAAGAAACGTAGGAGAAAAAAAAAATGCAAGTTCTATCTTTTTTTCCTTTTACGTTTTTTAAAGAAACGTAAGAAAAAAAATGCAAATTCGATCTTTTTTTTTTCTTTTACGTTTTTTTATCTCTCTTTTTTATTTAGATTCTATCCTTAGGTAATTCCAATTTATTGATTTTAGGCTTTGTTGATAACATTTTAGACAGACACAACTGTTATAGTAAACTGTGTGTATATATAGTGAGAATTTTAGGTTGTGAAGAAGATGATATGAACAAAAAGAAGTAGCAACGTATTTAAAAAAAAAATGCAAATTCAATCTTTTTTTCTTTATGTTTTTTTATCTCTCTTTTTTATTTAAATTATATCCTTAGGTAATTCTATTCTATTAATTTTAGGTTTTGTTGATAACATTTTGATAGACACAACTGTTATAGTTGCAAATCAAATACTACTTTCTTTCATTACTTGATTTGTCATATTTATCCAAAAATATGTTTATATCTATTTTTAAAATCTAAAAATTTATTAAAATTTACAAAAAGAAGTGGTTTAGGTGAAACTCAAATAATTTTTTTTTTTTTACTTTATTATTAGAAAAAAGATGACAAAAGATGCAAATTTATCCACCCCCCACCAAAAAAAAAATTAAAAAAAAAACGTAGGAAAAAAATGCAAGTTCTATCTTTTTTTTCCTTTTACGTTTTTTAAATAAACGTAGGAAAAAAAAATGCAAAATCGATCTTTTTTTTCTTTTACGTTTTTTATCTCTCTTTTTTATTTAAATTCTATCCTTAGGTAATTTTATTCTATTGATTTTAGGCTTTATTGATAACATTTTAGATAGACACAACTATTATAGTTGTAAATCAAATACTACTTTTTTTCATTACTTGATTTGTCATGTTTATCCAAAAAATATGTATATATCTATTCTTAAAATATTAAAATTTATACAATTTGGTGAAGCCACTTAGTGTAATCACGACGTTTAAGCCCAATTTTTATTATATATAATATGATATATGTTCGTTTGCACGTGCGTAAATGTTATATCAAATGTGATTTTTGCCCTCCTCAAGTTAGATTCTAACTCCGCTATTGATTATTGTATCCTTTTATTTCCACAAACCTAAATGGTGCCCATCATCTTTTCTACAGCAATAAAAGTCTTACACTCACAAGAGTCATGACATTTTTCATTTTCATTTTTGGGTTGGGAACTGTATTTTCCATTTTCGAGTAAAGAGTTATATTATTGATTTCTCATATAGACCGTTACCAATTTATTAACTACCCTTAATAACTTATATGACCTCGATAATTGTGATATTTATGGTAAAAAAATGCTGATTGCATTCAGATTCATGCAAGAAATTGTATTTATTCTCCCGATGATTTCCCTCTAACCGCACATATATCAAAAAACAAAGAATATAATATAGAAAAGTTAAATTTCACATCCACTACAAGGGAAATGATAACAAGCATGCTTGTTTGCGTACATATAAGTGGATGTAAAATTTTTATAAATTTACATATTTAGAACTTTTTTTTTTTTAATTGTACACATTTATTTTTACAAAATACCCACATCTATTTATCTATACTACGTATCTATTTAATAAAATATTCATTCTAATATCATTTTTTATTATTTTCTCACTCGTGGCCTCTCTCTCTCTCTCTCTCTCTCGCCAAACAGATCTGCAACCTCACAATCATCTCTTGAGCCAAACTGAAAAAATTTCACAGCAGAAACTGAAAACCCAAAACCCACCATTTTAGCCAAACTGAAATCCTAAATTACCGACTATTGCCACCAGACAGCCCAAATCTCCACCATTGTCACTGCAACTCAAACTCGGACTCGCAACACCACCACCTAAAGCCGATGCTTTTGACCTGAGGAGGTGGACAGTGATCTGAAAAAGGGTGGGGATCTCTTTGTTTTGTGGTTCAAAAGGTGAAGTTTATGGCCAAGAAAGAAGTCTTTAATCTTTGTTTTGGAAAATTTTCTTTCATTACATTCTCGCAAGTTCATGCTCTATAATTTTTTGGAATTTCAATTTGGCTAATACGGTGGGAGAGTGAGGTGAGATGAGAGCAGAGACAAGGAGAGAGTCAGCTGAGAGTGAGAGGGAGAGTAGAGATAAGGAGAGAGAAAAAAATCATTAAAATATTAAATGCACATGCTACAATAATCATACATATATACACCGTTACTATAATAATTGTGCATTTATGCACAATTTTAGACCCAGTAATATAAATGTTTTTTTTGCTCAGAAGGTGTAAAATCACTTACTTTTCGCAAAACTTTGCACACATTGATGGGATGCTCTTACGGTTTGAAATATAAGACCACTGCTACTACTACGTCATTTATTCTCCTGTGACCTTACGTCACATTTTCTCTTGTCTTTTTGTATCTCTTAGAATATGATGTTAGAGCGTCTCCAACTATGTAGGCAAAAGCATAAAATTCTTTATAAATGAGAATGGGATCATAAAAATAGTCTTCAATAGATTCTTTATATTCAGAATTTTTTTTTGGCTCATGAATAATAGCTCATCAAGTCTAATGGGCTACTGTTCATTCTTCAAATATTTTTTTTTCTATTATAATAATCAAGTATTGAATAAAAAAATGTTGGAAGATGTGTAGTTGTTAAAAAAAGAATCAATAATGAATGAAGAAATAATATTTAAATGAGATAGAGAATCTGTTGGAAAGTGTATTTAAAAAAGTGGGTAGCTGAAGAGTAAAAATCACTGTTCATTCTCCAAACAGTACATAAATTTGATAAATTTGCTGGAGATGGTCTTATATTTTTAGGGTTACAATCACTTTAGAGTCTGATTAGGATTCGTTTATTTTGCTAAAATTGAAAATTTTTAACCGAAAATATTATAGATAAAAGTAAAAGTTAGCTAAAATAGTACAATGAGACTCATAAATAGTACTAAAAAGTGCAATAGCGCCCATAAATAATAGTAAAAATAAATTGAATAGTAAAATAAGTTGAATTTTTAATTTTTGCCAAACAGATACTTAGTCCTTACATTTTTGTAACAATCAATTTGGTCCATGTTATTTTCAATTTGTCGTCAATTTAGTCCCTGTCATTAACTCACTAATAGAAAATGCTTACGTGGTAAACAATGTACACTGTTGGCACATTTTAAACTTATGTGGCAACTAAAATAATAATATTTTACATGCCACATCATCTGAAAAAATTTTAATTTATCAGTTTTAAAGAAAAAAAAAAATCAGACTTGGGAAGAACGTGAACGGCAGAAAAATCCAACCCAAATCCACTTCAGATTTGGTCAGGACACTTGTTACTAGCTGAATGAAACAGTCTTGTTTTAGTTGTAATAAACCAGCAAAAGAAAAATTCTTCTTGTTACTCCAAGAGAGTGAAGAAATGGGTAGTGAGAAATTGACAAGGACCTAGCCAAAGGAGTCGCATTCTAAAAAGAGGCGCCTTTAAGCATTGGGGCCATGATAGAAAACATGGTGAGCACGTTACACCTATTATTTGACAGTTACTTTTTATCTCGCAAAAAAAAAAAAAAAAAAAAAAAAAAAAGTAAATAAGCTCACAGTACATTAATTGGTGGTAAACATTAGTTTGTCTTAAGTCTTTTTTAAAAATAAAAGAGATAATAGGTCTTTTAAAAAAAACTTGTCTTATGGTTTTTGTTAATAGGTCTTAAAAAAAAAAATTTAATGAACAAAAAAAAGATAGGAGGGACACCCACTAAGACTAAATTTTATAATACAATTGATTATTTGTTTTTATTAATTTTTGCTATTTTCCAAATGCAGGTGAGAACCTTTTAAAGCCTCCTTAATAAGTGCACAAGAACACCCGTTAACATAAATCTATCTCAATTTGAGGCCACACTATTTTATGACCATCCAAATAACAATATACAATGTAGGCATCAATAAATTAGGGACAAGAATTTTCATTTTCCTTTGACTTTTTTTTTTCAAAAATTTTTATATTATAAAAGTCATATTTTGGTGACTATTTTTATAATTACATCTTATAATCTTAACAAGTAACAATAAAAATTATGTTTCTAATGTTTCTTTACGAGCATAGGAATAAGGATAATAACTAAAGGAAAAGGTTTCTCTTTAAAATGCTTCTCCTCTCCATTCATGCAATTAATAAGTACTCAAGAATGAACATCCCATCCACCAGGATCATTGTCACAAAATCATCACTGCTTATGCTGGACAAAATAGTCTCTGCATAGCAAAAGTGAATTTCTTTTTCCTTCTCTATTATTTTCTTTACTAAATTCTTCAAGTTTATGTTAGCCCGTTCAATAAAACACATTGGAGCAGTGAATAGGGCCAATTGAAATAAGCAGAGGAGTGAAGGCTTGCTCATCCAGTTTGCGAAGGTGATCTGGAACACTGATCAAACTCCCAGGTATGAATTGTAGCTTCGAACTTTCAAACATTCTTGTGATCTCACTTACCAAATTTTCAATTCCATTTGCAGTTGAAGAGCCTCCTATCTATCAAGATAAGAGCCACTAGGATTAAAAACACACCCCGTGTGAAGTACAACATGCTATAATTTGACTTCAAAGTTCATTCTACGCCACTATCTTCTAATATGTTAAAATGCACTGATGTTACAAGAATAATGATCATTTTATATTTAATCGTTTATACAAAAAATTTAAAAAAAAATTATATTTAATCATCCTCCTTCATTGTCCTTGTAAAGCTGATCACATAAAAGATTTGCAAATACTAACTGGATGACAATAGTAATTTTGAATGAAGAATTTTAAAATGGTTTCTTTTGAAACAATAATCAATAGAACAAATAATTTTGGTACTTAAATCATTTAATTTCATTGTTTTTTTCAAATAGATAATTCATTGTTAGTTTGATAGAGACATAGAGTAATTAGGGTGTGACTTACCTCCAGTACTTTTTTTTTTTAAAAGAACATGTTCTTTTGTTTTAATTATACAATGACAAGTGGTAGTAAGCTTTAATCTTCACATTTTATTTAGTTAGTGGATAATGTGGCAGTTTCTCATTAAAATGAAAGGAAATTCCAGTTAAAAAAGTACTAGAGGTAAGCCAAACCCGAGTAATTAAATAGCCAGATTGAATTGTTTCATTTTAGTAGGTAAAAGAAGGTACTTTTTGATATATTTATATACATACTTCCTACTTCCTATTACAATTTTTTTTTATTGTGATACTATGAAATTTTCTAATGTTTTATCAAAATTATTCATTATGGAAACATATTGAAAAGGCACAATTTTTTTTTCTTTTAATGGGAATATGGTGTTGTTCAATAAATTTCTCATTGAAGTTTGTCTTTGTACTTGAGTTAAATTCTTGAATTCCCAAAGAATTTTGAAATCAAGAGTAACTTTAATTAGGTTGAAAGTAGTTTTAAAATATGAGAAAAGTTATCGAATGCTCTAAGGGCTTGGTATCGGAAATATTTTTTAAAATTTTTTATCGTAAAAGAAAAAAATAACTAATTTTTTTAACAATTTTTTTTATACAAGTGTTAACAAGACCCTTAACATATAAGCGAAATAGAAGTATTAAAAATTGTATGGATGCTTGATATAAAATTTGAGTAGATTGACAATAAAATTTAAGAAAAACATAAAATTAATGTGGATTAGCTTAATTGTTGAACTTTCACTTTAGTTATGTATAGATTAATAATATTCCTTGCAATTTTTTTTTTATCGAAAAAAAATGTAGAAGAGGGTGACCAAAATGATATCAATAGAGTAGATAAACCACATTTGACAATTGATTATCACAAATAACTTAAAATTCATTAAAAATAATTGTAAAATATAATAGCAAGAAAGTCAATTTCGTAAATGAAAGAATTTTAATAATTAAAAATTTACTAAACTAAATGTAAATAGTTTTTGCAAAAATACTATAGATACTCTAAATTTTACTGCATAATATTTATTAATTGATGTAATGTGGATAACGTTTCAGTCTGGCTGAAACGGCTTAAAAATCTCGTACTGATATATAATCTGGAAAGGTAAGCCCCCTATTCCACCTTCAATGAAATTTCGGCCCATTTTGGACCGTTTCGATCAATACCGGCTGAAATTAAAGATTCAATTGAAATGAGATTTGGGGTTTGAAAGTTTTTTTGTCAGACCTGAAAGAATTTTTCTAGCCCTGAAATACCCACCGTGGATCATAGTAGTAAATAACACTACAATAGAGAAGGAAAACAATGGATCTAATGGTGGGGTAAAAAATACAGAAAAAGAAAGAGACGAGAAGAGAGAGAGAGAGAGTTGTAGAGAGAATGGCGAGAGAGAAAGAAGTAGTGAAGTAAATGAGAGGAGAGAGGAGAAATTGAGAGGGAGTTCGGTAGGGGATGGGGGCAATAAAGATAGAAAATTCAGCAAATAATTGTTGTATGGAACTGCTTATAAAGATTTTTGTCTGTTTAGATTAAGGGGAAGTAGAGTCGAGTTGGTTGAAAATTAACTTAATTTCTTACAAACTCTACTCTATTCTCCCTTGCTCTCCTCCCTCTCTCTCAATCCAAATAGATCATTAATATTAAAAAATATATATTTTTGGATAAATAAGGAGAAATTAAATAAATAGGTAAATAGACATGGAACTTAAATAACGAGGGACTATTATATTATGAAAGCATACCTCAATATTTGTTGACATATTGTTTGTGTAGCACTAGCACTAGCATTAGCAGCTGAAGGCGTGATAGGAGTTCCGGACTGAGATGCGATTTGTGGGGGAAAAAAAAAAAGAAAAAAAAAAAGATGAGAATAGAGGTAACTGAGAAAAAATTATAAGGTCCTCATGTTGGACAAGAGATGTGGTCCACTATTCTTATAAAAGACTCCTACCTATTTAAAATTGTAAAATTTTAAATAAAAACTGAATATTGACTTAGCAATTTTAAATAAGTAATAGTCTTTTACTAGACTGGTGGAGAAGTAATATAGTCCATCATGAAAACAGTATAATTTTCCGATAAGTGGGCTCGTTTGGTAGAAGAGTTTGAGTAGTGTTATTTGTAATTTTTTAAAATACGTGTGGATAAAAAAATATGTAAAAATATATATAATATTATTTTAAAAATGAATGTTTGAAATGCCATATCAAACGAGCTTGAGACTCTAAGATTGTGAGATTCTATAATAAAATAATATAAGACCACTGCAGTATATACTCAGGAGAAGAAATGGCGTAATAATTTCAGCGATTTGATATAGGTCCTTTTTTTTTTTTATACACTTTTTTGTCGTTTACAGATAACATTGTCCCCACCCACCCCTCACCACCCCCCCCCCCCCCCCCCCCCCCCTCTTTTATTTTTAATTTTTTAATAATTTGATAATTTGGAGTATTTGATTTTTATTATTATTTTTATGGGTTAAAAGGATTTGCATTAAACAAAGGCCAAGTAACAAAAAGAGTTTCATGCACAGGCCAGCTAAATCAAACTCTAAAACATTTGCTATGTCCACACAAGGGGACTTTCAAATAAACTAATCTGTTTCTCTCCCATCCTAACCGAATCTGGGGAGCTGAAGCCTGCAATCATTCCCCATAGAAGATATATAATTATTAGTGCAGCTCAAAGAAGACAAGACAAGACATCAATAATAGAGTTAGCATCTAATTAAGTTACATTTATTACAGAGAGCCCGAAGTTTAAACCACGTATATAGATTAGAAGCAATGAGAAATGCTTACTAATTAATTTACATAACTCTTGATTTAATTTGAAAAAAAAAAAAAAATAGTCTTGCATTGATGATATGATTGAAAAATAGATACTCTAAATATATATATATATATATATATATATATATGTAAAGCCAAAGTTCAGAGAAAATCAATTTTGAATCCAATTGTACGCCTTGTGTCTTATTTAATTTTTAATTTTTGTACAAAGTAAATTATTGAGTGTAAAAATTGAAAAGTCCAAATCCAATTAAATTCTAAATTGGAGTACAATTCTACGCCTGTATCCATCTAAAGATGTAAACTAATACAATATATAATTTCAACATCTTCTATAAAAAAAAATGTATAATTTGAGGCTTTTGAGCTGTATAATTGTGATTGTTTTTAATTGTACAAGTGCATATATGCAGGGTTACATATTGGTAAAATTAAATTAAATTGCAAACTTTTAAACTTAAAAGAGGCAACAGGCAAATAATTGATAATAGTGAAATAAATTAAGTTTTTGGGAATCAATTATCAAATAGAATAAATTATGAATGTGAAGAGTTCATATGTTGAAGAGTTGGATTGCATAAAATTCAATTCTTCAAGATCCAAATTCCGCCTTTTTTCTTTTTTCTTTCAATGCAAATCTAAATATGGAACATCCATATTCTCCTTTTTAATTTGGAATTTGATTGTTCAAGATCCAGATTCTCATTATTTTCTCTCATATTTATTCTATTATTATTACAAATGTTTTGACACACACATATATATAATTTTTTTAATTAAATAGTTGAGAGAGTGGGCCTTTGAAAATTGAAATCTAGGCAACACCTTTAAACCACCAAAAGGTGTTAGTTGAACTGCAAGGCTCTTAGAAAGTTTTATGCATGATTCGCTCTAGACCAACACCTAAGGCTAAGAGCATTAGCATCAGGTGTGCCAAATACCAAATATCTGACATTTGGCGCACCAAACACCAAAAAACCTCTCACATGAGATGTTTCAAAATATTTGGCATAGATAAACAGTATCATTCCAAATTTAGAACGACACGGATAAAAATGCTAAAAAAAAATTATAATTCATTTTCTCTCTCCTCTTTATGACTTTTTTCTTCTCTCTGTGTCTTTTTTCTTCTTTCTTCTCCACCTCTCTCTTTTATCTTCTATCACTCTCTTTTTGTTTTTTCTTCTTTCTTCTCTGCCTCTCTTTTTCTTTCTTTTTTCTTCTCTCTCTCTTCTCTCTCTTCTTAGACCGCCTCTCACTTTCTTTCTTTCTTCTCTTTTCTTGGTTTCTTCTCTTTTCTTCTTTCTTCTTTTTTCTTCTTTCTACTCTCTCTCTCTCTCTCTAGGTATCCCTCGACGAAGACTCACAACTGTCTCTCTCTTGTCCCCTCTCCCTCTCTCCTTGCCACAAATCTTCTCTCTCTCCTCATCGTGGAGATCAGTCGTTGTCATTGTGATTGTGGGTAGGGGTAGTAATTCATGTTCGTGTGTCGGATTTATGTTGTGTCAACTTATAAGTATCTGACTAGATGAGTCAACACTAACTAGACATGTTTATCAAACAGGTCAAGATTCCTTAACTCTAACACGACCCATTTATTAAACAGATTAATCGAGTCGACCTGTTTATTAGATTTTATCAAAATGAAAAAAATATATAAATAAAATAAATATTTGTAATATAAAATTTAAAACTAACGAGTAACTGCATCACAAATAATCATTCAAAACTAAAACATATTTCAATATCACAAATAATAAATCATAATATGTCAAAGAAACTAAACCACAAAAACTAATAGGTTTATATACCTAGGTTTGAAGGGTATATTGGTAAAATGTTATTTAATTAAACGAGTAAGACAAGCCAAACGGGTTTCATAGGTTGAACACTAACCCAACTCGTTTATTAAATGGGTCAGTCATGTCAACTCGAATATGACACAAACCCATTAAGCCTCAACACATAACCTACTTATTTTGTGTCGTGTCGGGTTCACGGGTCATGTCCAATTTTGCCACCCCTAATTGTGGGTGGTGGTGGATCACATTTGATTATGGGTGAGTTGGTTTTGGTGGTGGTGATGGTGTTCTGTTTTTTTTTTCTTTGATGGTGGTAGGTTTCAAACCCAGATAGTGTGATTGTGATTTGATTAGGATTATGATTTGTATTGGTGGTTGTGGGTTTAAGGTGGTGATGGTGTTTTTTTTTTTTAAAATAAAAAAAAATTAGTGGTGGAGAGAGAGAGAGAATTATTGTGGAGGAACGAAGAGGAGAGAGCTTTAGATTAGAGATAGTGAGAAACAGAGACTCGGAGAGAAAGAGAGAGAAAGAGAAAAATGAATAAATAAATGAATAGAACATGAAATTAGAACATGTGATATAGAGTGTATTGTCAAATGCTATATTAAAGTAGAAAAGGTTTTTGATTTATGAAAATAGATTTTATTTTAAGAGACCTGATGCTAGTGCTCTAAGGACCTCTATCATAAAAAGGCCCCAAAATTTGTGGAATGTTAGTTTTTTTCCCCCCTTAATGTAATGGTAGGGACACAAAATTTTCCACCAATTTTTCATAACTATTGTGATTAGATTAACATTACTTTCATATGAACTCATTATTAACAATATATTTATTAATACTGATTACAGAATTGTACATGTTGTTATAGTTGTTTTTGCATAAGCAATTTTTTTCAAAATTTAAAATTGTAAAAAAAAAAAAAAAAAAAAAAAATCTTAGCAAAACCTAAACAAAATAATTTAATTAGTAATTTTAAATCTCAAAGGCATGAAAAATGGTTTTTAAATACAAAATAATAATCTAGAAAGTTAATTAAATGTTATTTAATTGATATTAAATATTTTTAAAGAATCACTTGAATCGCCTTAGGCCTCAATCTAGATCAAGCTGCCTTAGTTTTATGTCATGTTAACCACTTCGTCTTTCTCTTGTAATAAGCCATATTAGCTGCATCTAATATATATCTAGGGTTGTTCAATTTGAACCAAACTCAACAAACGTGCTCAACCTGAGTCCATTCGATCCTAAATTCAACCAATCGTAATGGATTCAATGCAAAATGTTGAGACCTTATGATATTGGATAAAAAAAAAAAAAAAAAAAAAGGTTCATACATTAAATCATAACAGCAAAAGTAACCTTGAATAAACCTTTTTTTTTTTTTTTTTTTTTATCCAATACCGTTTACTGGGACACATAAGATATCGAAGTGAATGCTCTTAGATTTGGAGGAAAAACAAGTTCAGTTTGGGTCAAAGTAAACTCAAGAAGAAACAAACGTGAATTAGAGGTTTTTACTTTTCAGATGTTTCCTAACTTTTGTTCTCTGTCAAGGGCCAGGACAACATTAAAATTTGATTTCGTTCTCTCTCATGGTGGACAGCTGGAATCTGCAGCAATGCAAGAACTAGGAAAGCAACAAAGTGGGGCCAAAGGATTCCTTGAGATCTTCCTACTTTTTCTTTTATTTTAGGTCAAATTGTAAAATTTATTTTCTATGTTTCACGGTTTGATATTTTAGGAAGTTTTTTTGCATAATTAGCCCTAGACCAAGACCTAAGGCTAAGAACACTAGTGTTTCGCAAGAGCGGCTAGAGATTCAAGTGTTTCGCAAGTTTGGAAAGGTGTGTGCCCAAGCTTTGTGGAGCATATTATCTTGAAGGATGGTTGTACGTAGCTATTGTTGTTTGTTCTCCCTACTGATGTTGTGTTCTTTTGTTGTTGCTCCTTTTCAGTCACTGGTTTATTATATTGTATTTTCTCATCAAAAAAGAAAAATGAAAAAAAAGAACACTAGTGTTGGTGGTGTAAAATCCCCCAAGCTGTTATTTTACGATCAAATTCACTAAAAACTCACTCCATTGGAGTATGTAGTTGTAAAAATAAATGCCACCTTACTACAGTAAGTTGGCATATTTGCAACTTATTGTAGCTAGGTGGTAAAGTTAAATATTATTATTTTAAGTAGTGTGTAGGTTCCCTCAAAAAAAAAAAAAAAAAAGTAGTGTGTAGGTTTGGTAGAGAGAGACAAAAAGGTTAATACAAAAATTATAATCTTGAAAGTTAATTAAATGTTATTTAATTGATATTAAATATTTAAAAAAATCACTTAAATCGTCTTAGGCCTTAATCTAGATCAAGCCGCCTTAGTTTTATGTCATGTTAACCACCTCGTCTTTCTCTTGTAAGCCATGTTAGCTACATCTATATATCTACTCAACAAACTTGCTCAACCTTAGTCCATTCGATCCTAAATTCAACCAATCGGAATGGATCCAATGCAACATGTTAAGACCTTGTAAGGTTGAATTTAATCAACCACATTGTTGACTTTATTCCATGCCAAATTTGCTTGTATTTTAGCAATTTGTAACCCTGTATTTAGGTGGGATTCATGTAAGGGTAGTGTGTGAGAAAGTGTGAAGAAATGCTCAAGTTTGTGCAAGGATGCAAGGACTCGCGGCTGACTCGCAATTGGCAAGCCGCCAACTGCAGCACACGTGAGAAGCACGCAGGGGAGCTGAAGGGTCATGCCAGTTGTCGCACTACAGGACAAAAGTCCCAGGCTGGCTAGGCCGTTAACTCGCGGTTGGAACTCGCAACTCAGACCAGTCGCGAGGCCAAGCTACCAAACCACCCTGTTTGGGAAAAACTGACTCTTCGCATTCCAAACACACACCACTATATATAGACCCTTATACCCTGGAAATGTAGAGAGCTTCCAGAGAGAATTTTGAGAGAGAAACCGTAGAGAAAAACAAGATTGATTCATCCACAATCTTCACCTAAGAGACTCTTCAAATTCCTCTACTCTCACCCTTTCCATTAATACATCCTTAAGAGGTTCTTAGCCAAATCATTTTCTCACCATACCTATATCTGTGAGAATGTTTATTTGGTGCTTTAAGAAGCAGTTATGAAGGAACCAATTCATATTGGTTGATGCTATGGGCTATAGCGGAATCCGGTAAGCTAGAAATGAAAAAAGTTCGGCACAACCTCGTTGGAGCAGGAAGCTTGGAAGGCTTAGGTACACTAGGTAGATTAGGCTTGGAGGGTCTATTGCTGTTCATGTATCCCAACTACATTTTCTAGTGGATTATTGACCGCTTAGAGGGCGACAGAGATTTTTTACGCCAAGGGCATCGGTTTCCTCTTCGATAACGCATCGAGTGTTGTCCTTGTGTTTGCATCTCTCTTCCCTTTATCTTTACCATTTATTTTCTGTTGTGGATGTGATTATATTTGGCTTAGATTGTTTATCAATTCTGTGTTCAACTTATGTTCATGTTTCGCACGTTAATTGTTTGATATTAAGCTTGAATTGATATTTTGTAATTTAGGGTCTAAACGTTCAAGGGTGTTTTATACCCAATTTGAACATTCAGACCTTATGATATTGGATTAAGAAAAAAAAAGTTCATACATTAAACCATAAATGCAAAATTAACCTTGAATAAACCTTTTTTTTTTTTATCCAATACCATTTACTGGGACACGTTTGATATCAATGTGAATGCAGTTAGATTTGGAGGAAAAACAAGTTCAGTTTGGGTCAAAGTAAACTCAAGAAGAAACCTACGTGAATCAGAGGTTTTCACTTTTCAGATGTTTCATAACTTTTGTTCTCTATTAAGGGCCACACAACAGGACAACATTGAAATTTGATTTCGTTCCCTCTAATTGTGGATGGCTGGAATCTGCAGCAATGCAAGAACTAGGAAAGCAACAGAGTGGGGCCAAAGGATTCCTTGAGATCTTCGTACTTTTTCTTTTATTTAAGGTCAAATTGTAAAATTTATTTTCTATATTTAACCTTTTTTTTTTTTTTTTAGTTTGACTTTTGTCATTTTAATCTTCTAAATTTTAATTATACTCAATTCATATTGCACCATTAACTTACCCAAAATGATTGCTGTTTTATAGTTTAATTAATATTTAATTTTTTTTTATTTCTGAATTTTAGAAAAAACGTTAATTAAAAAAAAAAAAAAAAAAGAACCCATGAAGAACAAAGTTTGAGAAATCCCACCCCCACCTAATGAGAGAGAGTGATCATCCTCCACAATTACTCCAAACGGGTGAGAATCAGTATATGGTTGAATCTTATGTGTTTGTGGGTGAAATAATTGTTTTTATATAAATCTCATCACAGAAGAATGCAGCAACTCTGAATTATGATGAATGAAAATTACTAAACTTTAGGGGAAAAAAATTAGAAGAGTTTGAAAAAATAAAAATTTATTGAATAGTGAAACATTTGTCCAATAAGTTGAGGTTCAAATAAGTCTGCTGATATTGTCATCAAAGTCTGGTCAAGAACACATCACATTTGCTCACCCCCTCCAAGCCGAAGCTACTGTCATCCTATGGACTCTGCAACTCGCAAAAATTGAAAGATGGAGCCATATTATTGTTGAGGGTGATGCCATGTCTTGCTTCGAATCATTAGCCTCGCCAGTGTCCGCACCTGATTCGTCCATTTGCAAAATTATTAGTAATATTCTATGTTTTTAGAGAGTTTTTTGCTGGTTGTATTTTTCTTTGGGTCAAGAGAGACTGTAATTTAGCTGCACATGCAGCAGCTAAATTCTTTCTTAGAACTCCAGTCTTCTGTTTTCAATAATCTCAGCCTTACAGAGGCTCTTGCAGCCGCTTGTAAGGCAGACTGCTTTCCTTTCCCTTCTGAGTAATAATACATTGAAGCTTATCAAAAAAAAAAAAAATAAAAATAGAGGAGGCCAGACGGAAATACTAGACAAGAATTTGGTGCGATTCTTGGTGACTGACTACTCAAAAGTGCTGACTGGTCTGTTCTCTCTCCTCAAAAACCCAACATTCTCACTACCTCTATTTCATTGATGGCTTAAATCCAATCTTAAATCCAATCTTAGTCATTCGAATTAATCTTTTCGGTTTCATTAACTAAGTTATGGAGCTTCTTGACTCATGCTGAGATTAACCAAGGACATAACTTTTTCGATAATTCAATTGTCACAACAAGTGGGGGTAGATACAAACTCATATTCTCCTCATATAGGAGACTAGGCAATATCATTTAGCTACCTTTTGACAATAAATAATTTAGGAAGGCCATCCCTGGCTGAAGAATACAAAACCAGTTTATAATTAACCCCCATATATGTTACTTCCCATAATCCACCATGTTCTTGAACAGTAAGATTATAATGCAGTTGCTGCTAGATTTGCTATGCAAATAAAAATAACCAAGACTAAGAAGTTTGAGCAGTTAGAAATGAGTTCAATAACATCTAGGACAACTAGGCATTTGTTCAAATGATAAGCTGTCATATATCTTTGAGGGTGTTATTATAGATACGAATAATATAGATGATGATAATAAAGATAATTGGTAAAACCATGTAGAACCCTGTAACTTTAGAGCAACTTCTGGAAACACAAATATGGCCTGAAAGGCCAGTGTAAACCAATTATCCAATAGCCTGATATTTTTTTCTTAAATCAGTTCCCAAGTCCTCTCCACAGTTTGAACTAGACCCTCACCTAAGAAGCTTTAGAAGCACATAGTGGCTCAGCAAAGTATTTGATCAAGCCAGTTTCAACAAAACTCAACTGGCTAAGTAAACTAAGTCCATCTATTATGTGTTATAGAAAATTACCTAATTATGCCAGTTCAGTAAAGTATTTGATCAAGCCAGTTTCAACAAAACTCAACTGGCTAAGTAAACCAAGTCCACCTATTATGCGTTATAGAAAATTACCTAATTATGCCGTGATCATCATTCCATCACTTACTGCTTTCCTAGTTTCTGCATAACTATGGACTTCAATGTGAGAGGGAAGACATTCAATAAACACCATCCCTTGTTTCCCTGAGTTGCCTTGACCCCAATGAACTTGTTTTTCTTGAGTTGACAAGTAAACAGCCTATTTCTTTGCTTCTAGGCTTTGTGCTCTAGACTTGAGATGGCTTCTTTCCAAAAAAATAAACAAAACAGAATGGCTTGTATGAAATTTGATAGAAGCCTATAAGCATATGAAACAAAACCATCAGGGAGAAATTCAGGGAGAAACTTTTTTTTTTTTTGGTCACTAGGAGGCAGAGGAGCTCCTGTTCATTCTATCTAGTCCAGTCATATAAACGTTGCTGCCAAAGCAAACTCAAAGCTATCAGTCAAATTAATGAAAATTTTCTTTTACCCTCAGCAGTAGAGAGGCCAATAGGGTCAAATTGCAAAGAGAAAACCATAGATATCACCTGTCTGTCTTCAAGGGCCCAACTATTTGTCCCATAACTTGTGGTTCAAACTTCAAAGGGACAAGGACTCCTGGAGACACTAGTTTCATATTCTTGGTGACTGACTACTCCAAGCAATCACCCCCCCCCCCCCCCTCTCTCTCTCTCTCTCTAAAACCATACATTTTTCCTACCTCTTTTTCATTAAGGGCTTAGGTCAAGAAAGACTTGAATCCAATCTTTTATGGATTCAAGTCTTTCTTCACGTCTTTTTGAGCCATTAAAATCCAATCTTTTCTGCTGCATTAACTAACAGAAGGCATGGCGCTTTGAGACTTGTGACATATTGAGATTGATCAAGGACTTAACTAACATTTAAAAAAGGCCTTCCTGGATCAGGCAACCAGCATGAGATGACTTCAATAAAATCTAGGATAACCAGTCATTTGATTTATTGGTCTAAGTATAGCCGCTATATATCTTTGAGGTAGTTATTATAGATACCAGTAGCATAGATGACAATAATGAAGGTAATAACCATGTAGGACTTGGTAACTTCAAAGGAGCTTCTGGGAACATAGATATGTAGAGTCTCTGGATGAGATAGTCTTCCTAAACCTTGTAAGGCCAATATAAACCAAATTGACTAAGCCAGGTAATTATGTAAAAAAGGTTTTAACCAAATATTGTCAGCCAATCATCCAATAGCCTAATAGTTTTGGTCAAAATTGTGTAAGATCAATTCCCAAGCTCTGCACAGTTTGAACTAATCCACACCCAATAAGCTTAGTAAACAATAGTTCAGCAAAGTATTTGATCAAGCTAGTTTCAGAAACACTCAACTAGCTAAGATAACCAAGTCTAGCCAACAATGTTTTTCTCCAATATGTGTAATAGAACATCACCATCCACATCAGTACAAGGGTAAGTCTAACCAACATTTAAATGTGATACCACAAAGATAAATTAACAATAAGGTCAACAACATATCTAATCGAGGGGAAAAACTAAACCTAACCAAGCTAGCTGATTATCCAAGTAAAAGATAACTCATTTGCTAACCAATTAAGAAAATTAAATTAAGTAATACTTCATATTGATGAGGAAGATTCTAGAGTATAGGTTGGATTCCGACCAAATCTTATCATGTAAATGTGTCAAATGGCAGGTCAAGTTGGTCAGGCAATTTAAATAAAACTAAGCTGATAATGGGTTGCAATAGACATAAGTTAGCTAATTATTAACAACAAGCTCAATTGGGCACAATTTCTAACCAAAACACTTTCCAGGACTGAATTACAGGCTAATATTAATCCCCATTGGACATAATGTGCTTCTTCATTTATAACAAATGAGGACTCCAAAACAGCACTAGTCCCAATAAAATCTTTAAAAGGGGAAGATATTGGTACCAATATACAAACTGATCAACAAATTATTAGTACTAGTATATAATCCAGCTTACTACAATAAAAGCCAACTCCTTTCCTAACCAATACTCTCATATTGATGATTAAAATTATTATAGAATAGATTTTGAGCTGATTAAGTGAACATCCTATCACATTGATAAAACTCTAACCAAATCTAATCATAATATAAGTAGGTCAAATTCCACATCAAGTTAGTTGACGTCCAAATCAAACTAATCTTATCCTTAACAGGGTGTCAACAAACAAAAGTTATCTATTTACCAACAATGAGCTCAATTAGGCAAGCCAAGAGCCTTGTAGCTCAATAACATTGTCCGATCACCTTTATAAGGAGAACCAGTGCTTGAATCCCCTCTCCCCCACTTATCATGACAATAGAATTATAAAAAATAAGCTCAATTAGGAACAATTTCTAACACAAATACAAGATATGCAAGACTAACATTTCCTACATAGTTAGAATTCTCCCATATCATAGAAATTGAGACATTCACACAAATTATAATTTACTTGTCAACCAAACAACCAAATTTTCATGAATCTTCAAGAATTAACAATTCCCAAATTTCCCATCTCAAATTCCTCCTTAACCCACACAGCCTTGCCCTCATTTCAGTTATAACCAATGAGGACCCTCAAACAGCACTAGCGAGGTAGGCGCGGCACAATTAGTCAAAAATAAACAAAGCCATTGATCCTCTCCATTTCACATGAAATGGAAAGAGTCCATTAAGATTTGATTTCCTAGATCTAACAATCACAGACTGGCACATAATTTAATTTTTAATGATGTGGCCGTTTGTAAAGATCTGTAATATTTTACCCCAATCATAAAATGGATCCATTTAAACAGAGAGATATCCTTTTCCCAAAATTTTGGGGTCGGCCATATGTATTCTTTTCCGCACACAAATACACAGACATTAAGTACCAATACATAATTTTGAAGCAATAACAACAAGATCAGTGCAAAAAAGCATAAATAGCAGTGGAAATATAAACAATAAGAGCAGAAGAAACCAAGATTAGCAAAGCGGCCACAGCATGCACAGCAGATTTACTCCCACAAGACAACATCCCCAACCTGATCTGAATCACATTCACCATTGACAGCATCAAAAACAAGCACCCCATCACCGACCCAATAGCCGACCCCATCATTCCAAGCCTCAAAACCTTCAAATTTATGTGGGCCCTGAAGGCCTCATCCACATCCTTACTATTCAACAAGTTGATAGCCAGCTTAAGCCCCTGTGCCACCAATGAAGAAAACAAGAAGAAGCTAAAAGAGACAACCTCAAACACCAAGAGTTTCCTCGCCACGTCAATGCCAGCATCACAGGCTGAGTTTGGTTCAAGGCTGCGTTGATTCGGTGTTGTTAGAGAAAGACCCACAAAAACTGCAATTGTGAAGAGTGAGTTTACATTCACTAGGCCATCCAAGGCTGTCACGTGTACACTTGTTGTTGTCGCCGTGATAGAAGTTGATGTCACTCTGCTGTAGTCTTTTGGAGATCTGCAAAAGAGAAAACATATACATGAGCTATAAAAATTTGATTTTTTTGTGATTAGAACAGAAAAAAAGACATGGGTTTTATCTGAATCAAAGTTAGAGAAAGAAAGAGAGAGATAAAATACTCATCCATGGACATGGTGGTGTTGTTATATATTGTTGCTTAAGGGGTTTATGTTTTTCTTTGTGTGGAGAGAGATAGAGAGGATGTTGATGAAGGAAGGAGGTGTGGTTTTGTTTTGTTAATTGATTGTTGCTTGTAGGGTTTATGATGGTTTCTTGGAAGGAAGAAGAGAGAGAATACTTTGCTTTTTGTTTGTGGTTTGCTTTTGGTTTTGCTTTATTGGTGAATTTGGTATGGTCTTTTAAGGGTGTGAACTTTGAAGCAGTGAAGGTGGCAGATGGTGAGGACTGTTTCAAAACAAAAGTACAAATGTCTGAACCTGATGTTTGACAAAGACATTACAATACAAAATGACTGGAATGCCCCAAATTGATAATAAATAAAGTGCCCCTCTTTTCATGATTTTTTTTTCTGATAAAAAAAAAAAAAAAAAGTGTACCCTTTTCATTTTGTAATAATATCCGGTTTGCCTATCGAGAGGTCAACCAATGCGCTGATGCTTTGGCAAAAATGGGAGCTACGTCGCTAACTTTTTTTGTTGTTTTTTTGAATCCACCGCCTGTGGTGGACAGCATTCTAGCTCATGATAGAGCCAATGTTTTTTGTAATAGAATAGTTAATATCTAATCTAATGAAAGTTCAGGTTTTACCGAAAAAAATATATATATATATCCGGTTTATAATAATTATTTTTTTTGGTTATCCAACATGCTCTTAATCTTAAGGCACATACCAATCATCTATTTTTAAAAAAAATTATGAAAATTTGAAAAAATTGCATTAATTTTTTGCTCTTTCATTAAAAAAATTTCTAAAATAATTTACTAGCTATTGCTCTAAGGGCTTACATTAGTAAAACTCATAAATAAAATTTGAACTTTAAATATTTTAATTGAACTAAATTAAAATTTATTTATTAAATAATTATTTATTCATCACTTAAATCAAACCATATTTTGAAAATTATCAGAAGTGTTACTCCCAGTACGTCAGCAAAAAAATTATAAGATATTAATTTTGACATGACATTGTGAATAAATATATAAAATTACAATATTTTAAATTTTACAAACATATTTTATTAATAAAAAGCATATTTCAGTCTTTTACTTTATTTTATTTTTGGTCAAATAATCATCTACACTACCCTAATCATTAACTTTTTGTTTTTTGATAAACATCATTAACTTTTTGTTGGTTTAGACTTTAGAGGCCAGTCGGCATATAGAGAAAAGTTTTTTTTTTTTTTTTTTTATGACATACATATCAAATTTTAGTGATTTAAAAAAAAATTATTATATCGTACATGTTATATCATACTTTTAGTCCAAATGATATGATGGTGATCTGAATTTTCCACCGACTTTCTATAACTGAGGTTGCTTCTGGACCAAGATTCAGGGGGAAATTTTTGAAACTTTCAGCCGAAGGACACGTGGCTGTAAATAATTTTCATTGCTTTCACTTACTCTCTAAAATAGTAAAATTACAATATTCACCCCACCCCACCTAACATTCTCCCTGCAACTTTGCAAATATTATTTCTTTGGTAAAACGTAAAAGTTTGCGCGTTATTACTTTTATTCAATGCTTAAACTTTACAAGTAATCTATACATTGGATGAGAAAAGATGGTCATTCATCAAAAACAAAGAAAAGATGGCCAAGTTTACAACCTTTATTTATATATAAGAAAAAAATTTACATCTTCCAGATGTACCAATAATAGCCATCTTCACATCTATAGAATTCCGAGTTTTAAATTTTTTTTAAGTTTTAATTAGCTCAACTGATAAAATTTTAAAAAAAAAAAATCCTAATTCCACATCCTGAAAATAAAATATTACAGGTTTCAAGTGGGACAGATTACCACACTCACATATATGGTTGACTAATTGCACATCCATAAGTCCATGTTGTATTGTTGTTGGCATAAAAGTGTAGAGCTTTTAAGAAGCCATTAAAGTGAGCTTCCACCCAACTTTGGTCCCTGAAAATATCTACTTTTGCTGTGATACGAAGATTCCTTTGAAATTTCTTATAGCAAAGCCAATACCATATATATCCAAATTCCTTTATCTTTTTCACATGGTTCTAACTTTTCTATATGCCTTTTTTTTTTTAAAAAAATCTTCTATATGCCTTATTCATAAACCATTATCTACATAGTCAAAAGAATACTTATTTAAACTTTAAAGTAGATTTAGGATTAAAAAAATTATGAGTTTCATTCACTCTTTTCATTTCTTACTTTAAAAAAAAAAATTTAATGTATTAATTTAAAGAGAGCCAATTGATAATATTGGTTACCCTTATGCACTTTTGACTACTTACAATTTTTTTGGGGAGAAAGATTGACTACTTACAATTGATTGGCCATAACATCAATTAGATGGAGAATATGATGCTTGATCCAAACTTTTTGTTGTTGTTGTTTTAATAAAATATGAGAGGATTTGTTTCTCAAAAAAAGAAGAAGATAGTATTTAAAACATGTGACGTCATTTTTTTTAATTATTCTTGATTATCAAGTTAAAGTCAAAGACGCCAATAGATTAGATTCTTTTTTAGTGTAGACGGAATTTGAATTTACATCCTTAATTTAACGACACTCCAAATGAATTATATAGAACTAGAACATACAATGTTTGGCCCAAACTAATAAGTAAAGGCTTGCAGTTTTTGCTCATAGACGATTGTCCATAAATTTTCTTATATTCCCAATTCATCAATTGATCTGTTCTAAATAACATTGCATAATCTTCAAAAATCCAATTATGCCTTATTAGAATAAATTTTTTGATCCAACCAGATTAGAAATTAAAGTCACGCACTAGCATCCTTTTTCTATGTTCGCCTGCTAACACTTAAAACTAAAACTTAATGGTGTTTTGGAAAGAGTTGCGGTCAGTTTATGGCTTAACTCATATGAAATAGTGTCTGCGGATCTCTCAGTTGAGACTTGAGACCCTTTATCTTGGGTCTATCTAAGCTTCTTAGATATTGGCTTTATAGTTTATAGTAGGGAGGGAGCTACTATGATTACCTAATGGTGTTTTGGGTAGAGTTAATGGTCAGTTTATGGTTTATCTTACATGAAAGAGTGTCTCTCATTTGAGACCCTTCATTTATGGGTCCATCTGTACCACCCTGAATTAATTGAATAAAAATGAAGTTCTTCTGTATTTTACCTCCTAAAAATGCAGGCAACTTGGTCAAGAAGTTTTAACGTATCTACAAGAGTGAAATCCCACAAAAGAGATTAGTTACCACTATCATAGCAAGATTTTCAAAGACAAATCCCAACCTCTTTTAGTTGCCCACAGTATGTAAAACAAGATAGGCAACCAATTCACAAGGATATGCATCTCCAATTGGTTCACTTCTTGGGTGAATCATTTCCTTTTTTCTATCATTGGCAACCTCATGAACAACTATTAAATGAGAGAAAATTACAAGAAGGTTCTATATGCTTGCTAACACCTACAAATCATAGAGTTACTCTTGACCCTCGGCTTCAACTTCTTTTACATTCTCAACTATTTCTTGAACACTTTTTGTAAGGTGGTTTGCATGTTGTTCAATATATTTCAAAATTATTTTTAGTTGCTCCTGGCACTGTGCTATTTGTTGGTTTGCACGACCGAGCTCCGTGGACAGTTCCCGTATTTTCTTATCTTTCTCATCCTGCACAGAACAACCATGCATAAGCATAATTGTATAGCTTTGGCTAAAGCTTAATTAAGCCATGATACCTCCAAGATTTGCCATTAGAATAACGTAATAAATATGGAAGGAATTACAGTATACAAACAATCATTAAAAATCTAAATGTTGACAATTAAGCTCCAATAATTTTGTAGAAATCATTTACAGCCCAAAAATTATAATTAACTACTTAAACAAAAGCAGTAGCTTTAGCTATTTTAGTTGGGGATGATATTAGCCCTTTTTTTTTTCTTCTGGAAAAAAGTACCATTGAATTAATGGCAATTCTAGTGATTTGATGAATGAGCCCTATATCTATTTATATTATGAGAGAATGGTTCAAATTAATAGTTGATAATAAAGAGTTAAGATTTACACAAATAGTTCACTTCAAATGACAATTAAATATGACACTCTTCTTAAGAAAATTATAGATATCTTTAGATTTTACTACTGTCATTCATTCATGTATGGAAAAATACCTAAATTGAGCTATTTCATATATATTTATTCATAACACCAATATTGTAATAGTGAAAGTTTCAAAAGAAGTATAAATTACAATGTCTTACTCAAGAAAATAAATAAAAAATAAATTACATTTATTGATAGTTAACGTCCAATTACTTTTATAATAAATAATAGTATTCATTTTTCTAAGAAATCATATGAATTATGGAAAAATTATTGAATACTCCGAGAGTACCATAAATGCGTACTCTTTCCTCTCACATGAATTGTAGGTCCCACCATAAATTTAATTAGTGGGACTCACAATTATGTGACAAAGGCAATACGCATTTATGGTACTTCGAAAATATCCAATAATTACCCTGAATTATGACATATAAACATCCCACTTTTCAGTAAGATTATAATTGCTAGTCTTATGACAAATGCACAATTGCACATTGCTCACAACTATATTAAATAAATAGTCATCAACCAACGAGTACAATAAAAATGCCAAAGATATAAACATTTAAAATCAAATTGGCAACACAACAAAAAAACTTGCATGGTCAAATGTTATTAAATATTTTGATATTTAGATAGTAGGGTCTACTCCTCTTTCACCCACATCAATTTTCTGTTTTAAATCTTTTTCTGTTCTTTAATCTAATCTATTTATTTTAAATTTGTAAAACCCCTAATTTTCAAGTAAAGTTTCATAATTAACACAATTTTTTAAAGTAGGTGGCACTTAAGAAAAATAATCTTAAAATTGTATATGAACCTATAAGATTTTCTAATTTCAGTGGGAACAATGCCCTCATTGATGACAATGTAGCTCTTGCTCTGCCCCCTGTGGAAGGCAGCCTATTTTAATCAGTGTCAGACACTTTTCTTAAACACTCAACAGACCACAACAGAACGTACTTCTGCTGAACATATTAAAATACAATTTCCAAAATTTTACCTATAAAAAAAATAAAAATACACCAAAATAATCGTAAAGAACAGCTATTAAAAATTGTAAAAACTATTTGCAGGCAAATGCTTTCCATGTAAACAAAGCTGAAATGAGGGGTTTCCCACCCTCCTCCAAAAACACATCATTCCTTTCATTACAAATGAGGATGGCAGAAAACTGATATGCCAAAAGCCACTACTAATTGTTTTGAATGACTTAACATTGATAATGAAGCTTAGACACACTCACTGTTAATTCTACAGTGAACAAAAAAGTCATAAAAATTTACTCAAGGCTTGTGAAGTAACAAATATAGAAAACATCCCAATCTTCTTATTTCACATTTTAATGCATTAGTTATGACAAGAAATAAGGTTTAGGAGCCTTGGAGTCAGAAAACCATCTGTTTCATCTATCTATCCCTTTTTTCCCCTGTTGGTGTAAATTTGCTATTACGGGCAAGAAAGGAAAATTGCAAGAGGTAAAATTATAATCAAGAGAAATGCTCTCAAAAAATATTAAGGGCAAGACTTAGGTGCTGTTCTTTAGATTCTCCTCTTAAAATTCAGCTTCAGCCATGTGGCAGTACTTAACTAAAAAAACACTTCATCCCATGAGAAAAAAGCCACATGGCTGAATTTTAAGAGGAGAATCTAAGGAACAGCACCTAAGTACTGTACCTAAGTTTTGTCCAAATATTAAACCATCTTTCCCATGATGCCATTCCTGACTCCAAGAGTAAACGAAGAGAAAATTCACATATTTCCAGTGAAGTAACACATGGAAATGCTAAAATACTTTTGACCACCCCTATTAGTATGCAGCATTGTGAAATTTGAGGCTTGATACTTACTTTATTGATACCTTCTTGAGTGCTTTGATTTAATTCTGGCCCAATTGGCACAATAAATAAGAAAAAATTGACTTACAATTCAATGAAGAAATTTTTATTAGAATATCTGGGTGCTTCCAGCACGAGTTCCAAGAAGATTTCTCCTACCCTGCTTTCATAAGATGGAATTTCTAACAAAGTTGCATAACCTAGGACTTCCTAACTCATTACCAAATAGATCTTCAATGGAAAGTCCTTTTCGAATGGTTGGCAAAAAGTATTCCTTTTCTTTGTATTTTATGGAGCAATGACAAACACCACCTAAAAGTTTAAGCAATCAATGTGATCTGAAAAAGGAGAAAGAGCAAAGAAAAAGTCTATCATCCATGCAAGTGAAAAGTGCATAAAAAATATAATTGTAAGGAAAACTTACATCTCTTCAAACGACAAACTACTTACTTCATTCACAAGGACCAAATCCAGCCTAGAGGTCTGACTATTTCATTTTTTTCCATACAGACAAAATCATCCATAAGATCAAGTATCAGGCCATATACTCCAGACCAGCAAGCATCTCATAAATTTGGATTAAAAAATTATCCCTCACAAATAATAAATTAAGATTTGAAGGTACCAAGCCAATTCACTGACTAGCTACCTCTTGATGGATTCTGCAGCAACTAAAAAGAGAGTATCTTCTCTAAATAAGGTTTAGTAGATAAGAAATTTTGGTGTTTGTGGGTAGTACAACCAGGGACACAGGACCCCAAAAAAAAACCTTTGAAGGGACCCCATGAGAAGAAACTTCCACGGAAAACCTAGGCCCAGGAGCCCTCTAAACCATGTAAAGGGGACGACCACAAATTGTTGATTCCTATTTAAAGTCTAGGCCACCCCCTTGCCCGCTCCCTAGCCCCTAGAAAAATACATAAAGCTCGAAGAGATAATCCAATTCCTAATCATAAAAAAATCTTATAAGTCTATGACTGCAATAAAGTTGACACCATGCAAACAACTTGGCAGCAAAAGCATCATCCTCATTGATATTGAGCAGAATAACAAAGAAAGGCTTCATAACTTCCCAGACCAAACACATTGCTGAAAACAGTCTGGATTACTATCCTTAATCTTAATAGTTTAGAACCTAGAAAAGAAATCTCAGCTGTCCTTATATCTCTCCAGAGACATACTCCATGAAACATCATGCCCGGTATACAAACTTCCAAGTCCAAACCCCCATCACATTAAATCTACATTATGAACAATCTCTGCAAAGGGCAAGAAAAAGCACTACAATCTTTCCATCCAAGCAGTGACCTATAATCACAACTCTCACCTAAAAAATTCTTTCTAGGACACTATTTACATGTCTCTTGAATTTCTTCAGATATAAAATAGCACCTAGTGCAGCACTAGATACAGAAGGGTATCACAGATAAATTTTATTTTTTACTTCTCTTTTAATGCTCACCTCCATGGGTGAGGGCCTTGTCCATAAATAGCCCATTATCATTTAAATACAGAGATAACAATTTATATTGTTTAAAGTTTAAACACATAGGCATCCAAGATAAAAGTTGATGCCTTGCTTCACTGAGGCAAGTGTCTTATGGAGCCATGCACCTCATCAGTTTGGAAACCTTAATTCCTTGAAGGCATTTTCCGCATTTCACCACACTGCTTGTAAAGTACTTTAGGTTGCAAGAGGACATTGTGCATGACCAAGAAACTCAAATTACTGGAGAACTTTGGACTGCACTCATTAACTTGATGGGTATAAAGTTAAAGTTCTCTACTGCCAATCACCCTTAGACAGATGGCCAAATTTAGAGCATATTTTTAGAGGAAATACCTATAAAAATTGGGTTGCAACTCATAATAATTGGGCAAATCTGTTGGATCCAGTGCCTTTTTTCTACAACCTATATTGATCCTCAACCAGGATGAGTGCCAGTACATTGGCAACCAGCCAAGTAGCCACTTACTCTCCATGAGTGGCAGTGCAGTGAACTGATGAAAGTGCTTCGCAGAGTACAGGTATATTCAGTCCAAGATGGAATTACTACTGGAAGCTTGAGTTAGCTTCACAAGAAACAATGCATGAACAAATTATGCTAATAAGAGAGCATGAAAGAGTATGCTAATAAGAGAGAATGATTGTAGGAATTGCGAGTTGGAAATAAAGCTTTGTTTAAACTTACTCCCCAAATCTAGAAAAAAGTTCAAATGGAATGTGGTGCACCAAGAATGATAATGATATATGATGGCCCCTTTCAAGTTACAAAGCTAGTAGGGAATTACTAGTTGTGAATCAGTTGAAAATCTGGCCTACTTTTCACTCAAATTCATCAAAACCTTGACTGAAGATTTCAGGGACCCTTCTCAAAGGAAGTTAAAAAGACATTTTCTGCCACATTCATAAGGACCTGGACCATGACATAGAAAAAGATCAGTGCTGCAGGGTACTTACCACCAGTTCACCATTGGCCTATTGCAAACTCAAAGGAACTCATCCTAATTGCTGAGCATTAATTTCGATTGGGAAAATCACATCAAATCAAGCAAGTCTATGACAATTCTTCTAATAGCAACATCAGGCCAATTGTAGTCACATGATGCCACAGGCATTCACTTTTTACACTTACCAAGCCATAAACAGCACCAACTATTCAGTAAACTACACATTGAAAACCAATATTACTTAGTCATCAAAATAAACACAACTACACATTTATTTATTTTGTTGTAACTACATGTTTGCATGCACTTGATCTAGCCACATTTAATGTACTTGATCCTGCCAGGTAGCAACCTGTGCATATGATATATTTTTCCAATATGGAACTGATTAATTATAACAAAGAAGAAAAAATTTCTAATTCTCAGTTGTATTCCACCATAGCAACCAAATAAGTGAATGGGAATCACAATTTATTCTTAGGGATACCAATTCCTATTCCAGTAATTTTGTGTAGCAGATTTCACCTAAAATCCTGATATATTCAAATAATTAAGAGAAGACACAAAAGTGGAAGAAATTTCCTCTGAAAGAATGGAAAAGAAACAAAGAGACATACTACATAGATTAAAATAGCATTCTATGATTTGAACACCTAACGTATCCCCTAAACATAGTAAAATAGATGACCACTTCTTGGCTAAAGAAGGCATCAAAGTCAAGAGATATCCGTCCTCCAGATAAGACGAATCCATGAGATTTAAAAGGATAAATCTTGGCAAGCAAATTCCAGCTAGGAGGATTAAAACATTCAATTGAAAATGTATACAAAGATCAAAATATTGTTATTATGATTAGTTGAATCAAATTAGATTCTAGTAGAAACCAATCAGTAGGCAAAGGGACAGAACAAATTTTCCTCTGCTCAAGATTTATTAGACAGGAGAATATTTTATTAAGGGAGCTGCAAGGTAGACAAAGAACAGAAGACAACTTTATATTCTCCACTTGCATTTGTTGCATAAATCCTTTCATAAAAAAATCTTGTTTCAAAAACTATCATCAGACCAGAGCAATATAAACTAAAGTAACTTGTCAAGGCTATTGAACCTCTTGAAAATTTCATGGGAACTGTGCAATTCAATTTAATAATTTGGAGTGGCATTGATTTTATTGTATATTCAACTATAGTAGATCAAAGCAGAATGATAAGGAAAACCACTATAGTTGCAATGCATCTGATGAGTAGAATGGAAGCAAAACTACTTCTATTTATTATATATGACTTATTAAAATCAGCATCAAGATAAAGTACTGTATGCATGTACACACACGCACACATATGACTTTATCATAAAATTATAAACAGTTTATGTGAAACTAACCTGCGGTCTGGCCTGAACTGTACACCTACGACCCTTGCCAACAGATATCCCCATTGGGTGGTTATGTTTTGTTTCAAGCTTTGTGACAACCCATTTTCCTGTCTTCTCTTTCCTCACCATAATCATAGCCTTGCAACCCTCCCTAGTAATCTGCCTTGGCTTCCTCACTTCGAGACTTCTTGTATTTCTTGTCTTGTTATTATTAACACGGAAACCTTCTTTGTTACAAAGAAACCTTCGACTGATAACTGATCCTTCACGACCTGAACGATGGCAATTACCAACTCGGATAATGAAGCCCAAACGCTTAGCATATGCATCATAATACATCATAGCTGCCTCTTCAGATTCAAACTCCATCCCAACATAAGGTTCCACATTAATATCTATTTCATGTATACCTAACTCTCTCCCCTCATATAAATCAAGCATTTCTCCAGCCTCGGTAACACAAATCTCCCTTCCAATTGAGCACTCTATTATCTTGCTGTCCAAGTCCACATCAAGTTCCATCTCAGCAGAATCTGAAATCATTCTGTAATTCCACATATATAAGCATTGAAATCCACTGTTGAACACAAATAAACATGTAGTCATGTACTAAACCCAGTGTAAGTATTAGACCAAGATATATAAATGAACACTCTTAAAAAAACCAAACTCTTTTAGAAGTACATACAAATGTAAGATTCCAAGAAAAGTTCATGCAGAACAGAAAAAAGTCAACTATTTAACTTATGGTGAAACCGAGATATTTTATTTCTGTAAAGCCCCTGCACTGTTTTCTGCAGCTAACTAGTTTGGTACCTAGCTCCTTAAAATAATGTAGATTTCCAATTTCGCATATATTTCATAATGTATTTAGTCATTTAAGTAAAGTCTCCAAAATAAATTATGGGTTAAACATTAATCTTTGCGCCTTCTTTTCCTAGAAACTTTCTAGATGAAAACAATGATGGGAAACTGTTAATAGATTTTCTCCCCAGGTATTACCTCTTTTTCTTGATATGCCTCTTCAGTATTTCCAGCCTTCATGCAAAACAGCAAACTGCATGTGTAAGATTACAGAATATCATTGCAAATCAATAAAGGTGGAGATAGTATTTTAAGTACTTGCAAAAACAATTCTTGAAATAACAGCCCTCAAAGTATTGGAGTAAGCTTCCAAAAGTTGAGAGTTTTTAAGCAGTCTTTACTAGTAAGGTATATGTTTGTAAGAAAAGTAAAAGTGAGATAATTGAAATTGGTGAAGCAAGCAAGCAGCCATAAACCATTTGATGCTGTAACAAAAAATTAGCATCATCCAGATGATTGTAGTGAAATTTCAAAACTTGAGTTAATTAATGATCTGACAAGCTAAATTTTATTGTAAAGAGGCTGTTAAACCTTCAATAAATTTCCTTTGATTTTCTTTTGATCTGGAGCATGTACTTCAAAAGATAAATAAATGGGAAGCACAAAGCCCAAAGACACAAAAAAGCAATGCTTGGTCATCCAACTGTTTAAGGGGTGAAAAGCACTTTACAATGGATCAAAGGTCATAATGAAACATGCACAATACAGACTTCATCGGTGCTAATGTGCAAATGCAAATTGATACAACTGAAAGTTCAAAAATCAAAGAAGCTAGAAGGCCATAAACCTCCAACCTAATTTAATACTGTGACCCTCAAATGGATGGAAATTTTCAAAATCTAAGGAGTATAGGTAGAAAATGAACAATAAATAACTTCATCATCCAACTCACTACTATCAATTATAATGGAAAAGGTTTTACTCGTATTACTCATGCAATGCATTCCATTACATTTATTTCCTTTCAAACCAATTTGAAAGGAGGCTTGTTTTGCAGGTCATTTGATGCCCAATATTCAAAAAAAGTATTACAGAAGAAATCATTTCTTTAAAGCTTTCTTACAAACCTTACTAAATAAAATTGTTGACATGACCTCACTAGCTCCCATTCTTGACAGTCAGTGTAGGGCTGAAAGTCTCTTACTTAAACAAGTTTCAGTGACCAATTGTGCCGAAAGTAACATGTTAATTGATTCCATTTGCACATGAAATCACACAATTTAAATTGAGTTCTTGTGATTTATTTTTGCATCTATTCAACAAGAAACTCCAATTTTCATGGGAAACACTTTAACTCACCCAATTGACCAAAAAAGAAATTCAGTTTAACTTTACCATTGACCATATTATTGTTAAAATAATAACTCAAAATTCACTTCATGCCAATAAGGTCTAGCTTTAATTGGGACTAGTATCCTATAGAGTTTTTAGGAAACTCCACTCTATGAAGTTCTTAAAATCTTATTTATCCATTTTGCAATTAGTGAATTGGATTTGGCCATATCATCAAAATTTTAAATAGATACCAAAATGACGATAGCCAATGTTTTACATTAATGACGTGGTAAAATCTAATCTACTCATTTCAACAATAACTTATCAATATAAAAAAAAGAAAAAAATAAAATAAAATTCAGTTTGTAATCATCTAATTTATATAATTGTTTAATGATTTGTTATAGCAAATAAATGCAACAGGGGCTCAGGGCAGATACACATTCGGTTGACCAGATTGAATGATGCCCATTTTGTTAGGCAATACAACAATTCACTTTGCTTTGAAACTAAACCCATTAGTCCAACATTCCAAACTAGAAAATTAAAGCAAACTAAACTAAATATTTCAAACAGTTGGACAAAATAATTAAAACCCATCAAGGAAAAAGTCGTAAATTCCACAACCAAAACCCCGTATTAATCTAAGCAAGTTTTATAATTCTATCTTTACTCTTAAGAGAGAGAGAGAGAGAGAGAGAGAGACTCACGTAGCTTCCTTCTCATCATGATGATGATGATGCCCTCCACTCTCTATCTCTCTCTCTCTACAGTGAGGAAAGTTTCAGTTCACAAGATTCTTTCCCTGTTCTGGGAAATCCACTGTCCACTCGCCAGACTCCAGTGTTCACGCAGGCAGTTGAGTTCTCGAAACTGTTGTAAGTTTGTGCAGAAAAACTTTTTTTTTTTTTTCCTCAAAATTTTAGTGAAGTGTATTCACTTTGGGCCTTTGGCCCATTCATTTTTTTGTTCCGATGTATTTTTGTTATAAATTTTATATGGTGAAAATTGACATTATAGGTGTGATATGTCTTAATGAACGTTGATGATAGTTATTTGATACTTAGTAATCATAACTACGTGGGTGATTTGTCTTAATAAACAACACATATCTAACACTTAAAATCAAATTACTAACAAAAATTGACTCATATGGGTAAAATAGTCAGCATTTATTTAGCACATAATGTGAGTTTCAGTTAGCTCAACTGGTAAAGTCTCTGATGGTTGAATAAGAGATCTGGGGTTCAATCCCCGCCTACACCAAAAACCGATTGGTGTCTTGGTCTGATGATAAAGAGCTATCATCAGGAGCGGATACCATAGGTTAAAACTCTCTCAAAAAAAAAAAAATTAGCACATAATGGTCATATTATTAATAAAAAACATGAAAATGGAATCAAACATAAAAGACCAAAATGAAAATAATCTCAAACTGTACGGGCCAAAAGTATATTTTCGTTTCTTTTTCATTTGGCTGCAATAACCAATGCAACACAAATATATTTTCTAATAAAAATTAAATTGGGAAAAATGTTCATACACCCTCTAAATTTTGAACTAGTGACCAAGACACCCCCAAAAATTTTATATTGGCCAATTTACTCTCTCAACTTTACACAGCTACCAAATCAATACTCCAATTACTTTACCGTTAATGTACTAACGAAATGGTCATGCGAGACTCACATGGAATTTAAAAAACAAACTCAATCCCATGAAATTGAAACCCAACAGAGAAAGAAGAAAAACCTAGGATTAACCTACAAAGAGAAGAGAGAGAAAAAGACTTCAGAACCATAAACACCATGGCATGGCACCAAGTTCTTTCTCCTGCATTTGTCTCACTGTCCTTATCCAACCTCGCCCTCATGGTCCCATCATGTCATTTGACAGCCACCATTGTTACCACCTCTCGCCATTGTTATTTCTTTTACCATTATCATTGTTGGATTGTATGTTCTTTATGCCTCTTAACACACATGTCAAATTTTGCGTCAATCATATGATATTTACTATATGATTTATAAACTTATTTTTTATACATAATTTTAAACTAACAAAACTTTAAATTTAAACAATTGATTAGTGACATAACTATTAATCTTTGATCTTCTGAAGATTTTGCAAGCATAGAAGATATAAGAAAAAAATGCAATCCAATAATGGATTTGTCACGCCCCAAACCCGATACCTAGATTTGTGACCATAACCGGCATGCTAATATCAAGCTTAAACCTGATATTAACAAGAATTAACTTAACTTTTATAAAACTTGTACAAAAACTTCCCTCTTTATTTAAATCCTTGTTTCTTTACTTAAAAGATATAACTTTTCACTTGACATTCAGAGCATCTACACTATACTCAAAGAATAACATATTCCACCAGTTACTTAAATTCTAAATCTCACATAATACATCTCTTAATACTTTAGGTACACAATTTTCATTAGATCCTAAAATACACCATACTACAAATCTAAACATCAAATTGCTAATTCAGGATCTATACATATAAAACTAAAACCAACTCCTTTCAAAACTCGACTAAGGCTCCCTTTGCTCCAAAATAAAACCTGCCAACTGAAAGAGTGGAAGGGGTGAGCTACACAGTTCAGTAAAAGTAAGATATATGAGAATTTAATAAGGATGCATGTAAATCAATTCATTTCATTTAATAAATATTCAGATAGGAGAACATCTTTTCATGCATAGTATCTTATACTATGTATAATAATAACTTATACGCTCTTCGTAGGAAAATGATTGTTCTCCATTTTCTTATTAGAATAATTTTACCAAAACCTTCCAAATTGAATTTTCTTTCATTTCTTACAAAGTCACCATATATATTTTCATTACAAAATAATCATTTTAACTTAAATCAGATAATCGGTAACTTTGTCTTAAACTGGAAATATCTTAAAGAATAATAAAACTTTTCTTCATAAACTTCTTCTCGTAAAATATTATAACATTTATGATCATAAAACTTAACGTTTCATAAAGAATAGATATCTGATAACTTTTAATATAAACTTGTACTTTCATCAGAAGCTTTATCTTTTTATAGCACAACAGAACTTCAGAAACTTTTATCTTTAATGAACAGCTTTCTTTTCATCAGAAACTTCTTCTTTTCATGAGAGCTTTTAACTTTTCACAATGCATTTAAGCAAAATAATTCTCTCATGATTAATAACATAATATAACTGTTCATAAATAACTTATTGGTTAATCCATATCTGATAAGTCTGTACTTATTTGGGAGGCTTCTAGCACCACGGTGTTAGGCATCCAACATTCCCCATAATGCCAGGTATTCCCGGGATTACATCATAATACATATTTTCCAACCATTGAGGTAGGTTGGCTTTCTCCACAAGTTGGCCGTATCCAACAAGGGCGGGTACAGTAGAGCTAGTCCCACTTAATGGCCAATCACATAACATTTTCCATGGAAAGCTAGTAATTAACCCTTACTAACAGAGTTCAGATCACCAGAGAACATAACTCGAAAACATTTCATACTTATTCATCATACTGAAATTCATAGTTTGCATTACATTTTACAATAATAGCATTTCTATTGTTTTCTTTAATTATCATGTTCGTGGAATTAGTAATAGCATTAATATGCTTACATCATATACATAAGATTTCGAAAGTTCACGAACATATCTTTGTCTGTGTTAGGTTCTAAAGATTTAGGAATTTATGTATTTAGAACTCTAATGTGTAATATTGGCAAACCATGATCAAAACAATGTGTTTAGTCTTGTTTAGGCTTGCTCAAAGTTGATTAAATATTGTAAAGTTGGAATCGAGTGACTGCAGATGCATTGGGGCATTTCGGTTTATCTCGATCGATCGAAGGATAGACTCGATCGATCGAATATCGGGCCAAATGCGTTTTCTGCAGATTTTCCAACTCAGCCCTGACTCATTAAACGTTTAGGGTTTTATGTTTTTGCCCTAGGTATATAAGGCAAAACCCTAGCCACGTTTTTAGAGTTGCTTCCAGTGTATTGTTGCTCATACATTGCTGTTTTGTGTAAATCTCTTGTGAGATCTAGAGGAGTTTTCCTTTACACAAAACTTAGGGTTTTCAAGGTAAAGATAGTATCAACATCTTGATGATCAACTCGGTTGCTACCATTGAAGCTTAAAGAATATCAAGCGTGGGTGCTTGTAGCTGATTGAAGAATTCAAGAAAGAAGGAGTCCGTGGATTCGGAGCTTGCACGTGGTCGTGTCAGTAAGTTCTACTGGTAGGTAGCATTAGGAAGTCGAGTGGGGAGCTTGTAAGTCCTTTTGTATGAACTTCGATTCTTTCATAGTGAATTCTGGTTTGCCTTGAGGATCGGTGGGTCAAATCCTCCCCAGGTTTTTACCGATGTGGTTTCCTGGGTGATCATATCTTGTGTTATTTATTATTCCGCTGCATTATATTCTTGATATGATTGTTTGATTGTTTTAACCTAGAATTGCTTAATTTGACTAAGTAACAACTTGGCTAATTAACTAGGCTACTCAATCTGGTTGTGTTTTAAGGGGTCTAAAATCGTTCAAGTGGTATCAGAGCAGGTATCTCTTTTTGTTTGAGATTTTTTGATCTCTGAGCTGATCCTTGACCCCTATTGTCATGGAGCACGGTCACTCTCTTATTGTTCCTCCTCACTTTGATGGGAATAACTATGCTTATTGGAAAGTAAGGATGAAAGCATTCCTGAAATCCATTGATGAGAGAGTTTGGAATTCCGTTGAATACGAATGGCAAAAGCCCACTACTCTTGTGAGTGAGTGGCAAACTTCTGAGAAAGAAGCAGCAGGCTTCAATAGCAAAGCTATGAATGCCATCTTCAATGCTGTTTCCATGGAGGAATTTAAGAGGATCTCTAATGTTGAGGTTGCTCATTCTGCTTGGAAAATCCTCCAAACTGTGCATGAAGGCACAAAGGCAGTTAAGATCAATAAATTGCAACAATTGACTTCTAGATTTGAAAGCATTAGAATGTTTGATGATGAATCTTTTGATGAATTCTATGCTAAATTAAATGATATTGTCAATTCTGCTTTTAATTTGGGTGAGATCTATGATCAACCTAAAATTGTTAGGAAGATTCTTAGATCTTTAACTGAGGACTTTAGACCCAAAGTAACTGCCATTACTGAAAGCAAGGATGTGGACTCCATCCCTGTTGATGAGCTTGTAGGATCTCTTCAGTCCTATGAGTCTGACCTTCCCAAAACAAACAAATCCAAATCAATGGCTCTTAAGTCTGTTGATGATGTTGAGGTTGGTGGATTTGATGATGAGCTCTCTGCTACAGAGATAGCTTACCTTGCCAAGAATTTTAGAAATTTTCTGAGAAATACTAATAGAATGGCAAGAGGTACAAACACTGCTGAACCTAGAAACTTTAGGAAGAATGATCTCACTAAGGTTAATAACTTTGAAAAACCTAGAGAAAGAGTAGGTCAACCTTCTAACAATTCTTTGGGTGCTCAGTGTTTTGGTTGTCAAGGGTATGGTCATGTTAAATCTGAATGTCCTACATTCTTGAAGAATAAGGGTAAAGCCATGGCTGTAACCCTTAGTGATAATGAGGTTTCTGATGATGAGTCTGGATGTGACGAGGATGGAAACTTCATTGCTTTCACTGCTACAGCTGTAGTCAATGAAAGCATATCCGTTGAGGAGAACCCTTTTGATGGGGAACTCTCTGAGGATGCAGATCTTCAAGAGGCCTATAATAAACTTTGCAAAGTTGCTGCAAAAGATGCTATGAATGTTGAACTTGGCCTGAAGAAAATTGATACTCTTGAGCTTGAAAAGAAGAATTTGCTTGTTAAACTTTTTGATGCTAATGATCTTTTGAATCATGTGAAATCTGAGAACATGCTTTTGTTAGATAAAGTTAAAACTTTGGAACATGATTTATCTATTGCTAGATCTGCTAGTTCTAAACTTGATCACATGCTGAATGTTCAAAAGTATCATTCTGATAAATCTGGGTTAGGTTATGTTGAAAGCATATTCGTGTCTGCTCCTAATTCCACAAACTTTGTTCCGTCATCTTCTTCTGAACCTTCTGTGAGTGAGGTTGTGAGTGAAACTGTCAAACCACCTGTGAGTGAGGTTGTCAAACCTGTAGAAGTTTCACCTCCTAGGAAGATTAGGGTTGATCTGAGAGAGACTAAACCTAAGGATTCTACCATCTCTAAGGACAAGATGCATGGTAAACCTGCTTGGGTTTGTCATTATTGTGGAAAGTCTGGACACATTCGTCCTAACTGTTACAAGCTTCAAGCTGCAAAGAGAGCAAACAAACCAAAAGTGTCTGTGCCTCAAGCACAAGATCCTATGGCACTTATTGGTGAATTGGTAAAGGCTTTGAACCTTTATTCCAATCCTGGAGTTGGAAATCACTCGAATGAGAATAAGAACTCCAATGCTCGTGGTGCATCTAAAAGGTTTTGGATGCAAAAGACTCGACCTAATTGAGTCTTTCTAACATGGTCCTTGTGCTTCATTGCTCATTCCTATGTGACCATTGTTCTTTGGTTTTTGTGTTTCTTCTGCTTTTGTTTCTAGGATTTGCATTGCATTACATTCATGCATTTCATTCTAGGATTTATTTGTTTTCTCTTTTAAAAAAAAAAAAAAAAAAAAAAAAAAGAGAAAAGCAAAATTGTGTTAAGCACTATTTTTTTTGGTTTTTGAAAAACAAGGTTGGTCAATTTATTTTCACATAACATGTCTTATGTACCTTGTTTAGCTTTGATGAGCTTATTTCTTGCACTTTACTAGTTGAAACTTTGTAGTGCATATTGTGTGGGAAAGATGTTTATGGTGTTTATTACTTTGTCTTAATCTTGAAGTTACATGTTATTTGACTGTCGGACTTGATCCTTTTGAGAAAGGCATAAATAACCATCTCACCACTGTTCACTAGCCAATCATGAACACCTTAGTGCATATCATAAGATTTTGTGCTCGAGAAAGTGTAGCACATGCACGAAAAGAACATAAGGTGTAGCCTCTGTTAAATGCTTAATGCTTAAAACTGGTGTGTACTATTAGGCTTGATGCCAATTCACTTAATTTAAACTGGTGTGTACCATTAGGCTTGATGCCAAATTTCACCTAAATAATGGGGCAAAATTCAAGAAACTTACATGATTGCAAGCTTATGTTCTAGGAGATGTGGGAGTTATAGGATGTAACTCTTTAGGTGATAGTCTCTTTTGAATTCTATGTGATGAATTTTGTAGACTTTGTGATTGATTGCTATTCACATATCACCTCACATGTATTTCAAATTTTTGTTAGTTGCACACACTACACAAGTTACTCCTTGCTAAACTTTGTACATGTTATTGTGTGTGTTTTTGGTCTGACCAACCAAGTTTGAAAATACCTTGAGAATTATGCAAAACATTTTCTTTTGCTTGAGAATTTAAAGGAAGAATGGCTGAAATTTTCTTTCGAGAAACTGGAATTAAAACTTGGGTTTTTGAAAAACATTCCATCTCATACTCATGCATTTTGTTTCAATAAGTTTAATGCTTTGAGGAGTTGTTTTCAAAATATGGTTTGTGTTTTTCAAAACTGTGATTTTTCTCAAAAAATTTGTGAGCCTCTGCCCAGTTCGATCGATCCATTCTGATTTTCGATCGATCGAAAAAGTGCTTTAATTTATTTCAAAATGACTGGTTGATTCGATCGATCGAATGTGTTTTTCGATCAATCGAAAGTCGCGAATCAGGTGTTAAAACACTGTTCTTTGACTGATTCCAATTACCTTTTTCAAAAGTTTTTTTTCAAACTTTCTTTCTCTCTCCGACAAGGCAAGGCTACACAGTCAAATTTTTGTCGTTTTCCTCCGAATTTTTTGCAAAATTTCTCTTTCCTCAAGCTGGTAAGTCTGTTTTGTCCTTCCTTTTTGAGTTTATTTACTTATTTCATGCATTTTTCATGCATTTTTGCTCAAAATTTTGGAACTTTATATTTTTGGGATTTGTGTTGATTCAAACCAAATTTTGTGAAATTGATCAATGGGTTTTTGTGGGGACATGCTATAAACATGATCTTGATAGTTTAATTTGATCAATTTTGGGTTTTGTGAAAAATTTCAAATTCTAGGGTTTGTATTTTATCCGAATTTGGGGATTTTTGTTCAATTAGGTTTAATTGATGAAATTGGCTTGTTGTATTGATGAAATTGGTTGTTCTAATCTGTTTTCAACCTTGTGTAATGATCAATTCATCAATTTGTTTCAAAATTAACAAGTGGTTTTTCAAATTTTTAGGGTTTTTGTTAGAAACTCTATGTTCGAGCCAATTTTGTGAAATTGAACTTAATTTTGAACCTTGTTTACTGCATTAGTTCATGCATCACAACATTGTTATTGTTCATGCATCATATAGATTTTTGTTCTATATTTTTTTGTGCTAACTTGCAGTCTGCCCTTGGTTTTGTTTTATTCTGTTTCTTTTGGGTTTTCTCTGTGTGTCCTTGTCCTTTCCTTAGCACTATGCCTAGGAAGACTAGAGCCCGTAGGACTGTTACCTCATCTTCTCCACCCCCTCCGTCCTTTGACCGAGAGAAGTTTCCGAGTGAGAAAAACCAAGAGATTTTTGAGAAGCTTAACCTTAAGAGGAAGATTTGGGCTGAGCGTTCTGTTCTCTTAGATGAACTTGATCCTGTCATTAGGGCAAACTTTGAGCGTAGGGGCTGGTTACCCTTGGTGGATATTTCTGATCCTCCTCCACCGTCTGCCTTGATTAGAGAGTTCTTTTCGAACATCTCTATCCGCATCTATGATTCCAACACTTTGGTAAAGAGTTGGATACGAGGTGTAGAGTACTCCATTACTCCTCAGGTAGTGGCTGATGCTCTAGAGGTACCTTTGGTCCAGAATCCTGTCTATCCATATGATGTGTCTCCCGAGATTAGTGATGTCTTGTCTTACATCACTGGATCATCTATCCAGTGGGGTTCAGATCCTAGGATCACTTCTGCTGAGCTTTCTGGATTGCACTATCTTTTCTTTAGGATAGCTTGTCATTCTATCTGGCCCATATCCCATGTTCACACCATTCCTCTCGAGAGGTGTGTATTTTTGTACGCTCTGGTTACTGATGCTCCTATCAGTTTTCCTTATCTATTTCTTCGTTCTTTGAACGATGTTTATAGGAGTTCATCTTCTGCTCATGCTCTTGTTCATCCTATTTTCATTCATAGGATTTTGCTTTATCTTGACCTTTCTAGTTTTCCTTCCTCTGAGCCTGTTCATGTGATTGCTCCCATCGGTGCGTCTTTTCTTAGACAAAGGGCTGCTCATCTTAGAGCTGGTTCTAAACACCCTAGGTCTGAGCCTTCTGATAGTGCACCTCCTCCTTCTTCTTCTACAGGTCCTGCTGGTGAGGATGTTCCTGATCCTGATGTTGATGCTGCTGCTGTTCCTCCACCTCCTTCAGATGACTTTGATGTTCGTCGTACCTTGGAGACTGCCATGACCGTTCAGGCGGCTCATGGTCAGATTTTGGTGGACTTGCTGGATGAGATTCGTGCTCTGTGAGCCGACTTTGCGCATCTTTATTCTCCCTCACCACCTCCTTTTGATGATGACTTGTGATTGCCCTTTGGCATTCCGTCACAAAAAGGGGGAGTAGAGTATTGACTTGTAGAGGGGTTTTTGTAGTTAGGGGGAGATTTTTTTTTGTTTTGCGGAGCTTGTGGAGTTTATAGATTGTATCTAGGTGCTTCACTTTGTATATTTTTTTTGGGATATTCATGTTAGGGGGAGTAACATTGATTGATATACATGATATATATTTGATTCTTGTTGCTTTGTGATTCACTGCTTATTGATTTATATTTATGAGTTGTTCATTGATATATGTCTTTATTCTGTGTTGTGTGAATCTTACAAGAATGTTATACTTGTTGTTTTACTCTTTTCTGTCACATATGCGTTTATGCGTTTGTTGAGTATTTCAGGAATATATAGGCTGATTCAATTGAGCTGCTGTCTACACTTGCAATTGATGGATAGTAGTTAGGATTGAATTGTGTTTATGAGCATTTTTTTGTAAAGGGCTTATTACGTGTAAACTTTGAGCTTTTTATTTGTGTTTTGTCACGGATTGCCAAAAGGGGAGTTTGTTAGGTTCTAAAGATTTAGGAATTTATGTATTTAGAATTCTAATGTGTAATATTGGCAAACCATGATCAAAACAATGTGTTTAGTCTTGTTTAGGCTTGCTCAAAGTTGATTAAATATTGTAAAGTTGGAATCGAGTGACTGCAGATGTATTGGGGCATTTCGGTCTATCTCGATCGATCGAAGGATAGACTCGATCGATCGAATATCAGGCCAGATGCGTTTTTTGCAGATTTTCCAACTCAGCCCTGACTCATTAAACGTTTAGGGTTTTATGTTTTTGCCCTAGGTATATAAGGCAAAACCCTAGCCACATTTTTAGAGTTGCTTCCAGTGTATTGTTGCTCATACATTGCTGTTTTGTGTAAATCTCTTGTGAGATCTAGAGGAGTTTTCCTTTACACAAAACTTAGGGTTTTCAAGGTAGAGATAGTATCAACATCTTGATGATCAACTTGGTTGCTACCATTGAAGCTTAAAGAATATCAAGCGTGGGTGCTTGTAGCTGATTGAAGAATTCAAGAAAGAAGGAGTCCGTGGATTCGGAGCTTGCACGTGGTCGTGTCAGTAAGTTCTACTGGTAGGTAGCATTAGGAAGTCGAGCGGGGAGCTTGTAAGTCCTTTTGTATGAACTTCGATTCTTTCATAGTGAATTCTGGTTTGCTTTAAGGATCGGTGGGTCAAATCCTCCCCAGGTTTTTACCGGTGTGGTTTCCTGGGTGATCATATCTTGTGTTATTTATTATTCCGTTGCATTATATTCTTGATATGATTGTTTGATTGTTTTAACCTAGAATTGTTTAATTTGACTAAGTAACAACTTGGCTAATTAACTAGGCTACTCAATCTGGTTGTGTTTTAAGGGGTCTAAAATCGTTCAGTCTGAAACATGCTTACATGCCATATCTCTAATAAATAAATAAAAAACATTTTAATGCATAATATACTTTAAAATAACCTCATGACTTACCAAATGCCCATATAACTTATCCCTTACCTGAAAGCAGAGAAACCGAGAGCCTAAAGTCGAAAGAGCTTAGACCTGGCGGCTGGTAACACCAATTTTCTTGTTCTTGAGGGAATTAGAGGTAGAGAGCTTGAGAGAGTTTTCTCTCTTTTTGGTGTTGGAGCCGTGGGCATGAGAAGGGGGAGAGAGTCATTGATTGTTGTAGTTGCTTGGAAAGAGTCAAAGATGAGATAAGATGGAGACTTATATTTCTTTTGGTGTGTGAACCCTTGGACTCAAGAGAAGACTTGAGAGTTTCTAGCTCTTTCCTTAAGAGAAAAGAGAGTCAATTTGAGGTGAGAAATATGATTTGTGTTTACCCGTGGGAATAGAGAGGGAGTGAGCTTCTTGGAATTCTATTTACTTGAGAAAGTCAAAGAAGGAATAAGGTAGCACTTGGTGATTGCATGGCCGGCCAATTCTTGGTCTTTGAGTTTGACAACATGCATAGTACTTTGGCTTTATGTGTGTGGAATTGGTTGCATGTGTGGAATTTCTACTATAATATCTCATGCATCATACATAGTTAAAACACCACCAACTATGCATCTAACAACTTAAACCACTTAATATAGTTTTGTACATGCTTATATATATTCATAATACAAACAGCCATTAAGTATTTATAATCTTTACAATTCTTATTCAAAGGTATTATAAAATAATATGCTTATTAAATACTCTTATATTAATTATAGAAAGAAAGTGGCTTAAAATAATAATTAACCATTTAAACACATAGTTTAACTATAAAGTTGGGTCAGGGTGTTACAAGATTTGTCAAAATTCACCTCCAATAAAAAGATATTGAGTAAAATTGTGGTTTTAGGTTACGACTAGGGGTGACAATTTTTAACCAAACTCATTAATCCACCCACGACTCATTAATCCACTCGTTAATGTACTAACAAAATGGTCATGAGAAACTCACATGGAATTTAAAAAACAAACTCAATCCCATGAAATTGAAACCCAACAGAGAAAGAAGAAAAACCTAGGTTTAACCTACAAAGAGAAGAGAGAGAAAAAGACTTCAGAACCATAGACACCATGGCATGGCACCAAGTTCTTTCTCTTGCATTTGTCTCGTTGTCCTTACCTCGCCCTCATGGTCCCATCACGTCATTCGACAACCACCCTTGTTACCACCTCTCGCCATTGTTATTTCTTTTACCATTGTCATCGTTGGATTGTATGTTATTTATGCCTCTTAACACACATGTCAAATTTTGCGTCAATCATATGATATTTATTATATGATTTACAAACTTATTTTTTATACATAATTTTAAACTACAAAAACTTTAAATTTAAACAATTGATTGGTGACGTAATTATTAATCTTTGATCTTCTGAAGATTTTGCAAGCATAAAAGATATAAGAAAAAAATGCAATCCAACAATGAATTTGTCAAAATTCACCTCCAATAAAAAGATATTGAGAAAAGTTGTGGTTTTAGGTTATGACTAAGGGTGACAATTTTTAACCAAACTCATTAATCCACCCATGACCCATCTAATTTGGGTAAGTCATGACCCAACCCAATTAAACATTTAGGTTAAATGGGTAAAAACCTATTAGGTAAACTAGTTAAATGAGTCTTAATAGGTAAATCCACTGGGTCGTGTGTTACCCATATACATTAAATAAAACACAAAAAAAAAAAAAAATAATAATTAAAATCCTAACCTATTCCCAGGAGGTTAGCCTAACCTCCTTTCCTATCTCCCTTTTTCCTCTTTTTTCTTCTTAATGATTTTCTTAGGTTTTGCTCTTATTTTCCCACCTCCCAAACACCAAGATCCACTTCTTGAGCTTTGTTCCTAGCTATGGTTTTGGCGTTGCTGGCCACCTCTGATGAAGATGACGACTGCGATGATACCAGATTCTGATTTGCTACACCCTCTCCACCTTTTCCAACAGCAATGATATCAATCTCTCTGTCATTGTTCATCTATTGAGTACTCTTCTTCTTCATGAAATCGTTCCCTCTTTCCTAGCTCTCTCAATCTCTCACTCTCCTGTTTGGTTCTTGAGAAACCATAGGAAATTAGATGAAAAAATTTCAATGTAGTTGTTGATGATTGATTTTGTTGTGATTGCAAGAGTAAATCAATTAATGATTTTCTTGGCTTTGGGCTTTGCTTGGTTTTTGAGAAAACCTAAAAAGAAAAGAAAATTTTTCATATTTGTTTTTCTTCTTAATTTCTCAAACTCAAAACTCATGCAATCTAAATAGTTCTATGAATTTTTCATTTTTTATAAATAAGATACCACGTTTTAATTTGGACAAAGTTTAGTTATAAAATTAGTTGTAACCTTAGGCTACAACCTTACTCAATTTTTTTTATTGGAGGTGAATTTTGACAAATTCAACATTGGATTATATCTTCTTCTTATATCCTCCATGCTTGCAAAATTTCTAGAAAATTAAAAATCAATAGCTATGTCATCAATAAATTGTTTAAATTGCAAGTTTTTGTAATTTAAAATTATGCATAAAATATAACCTTATAGATCATATAATAAATAATATTTGATTAACACAAAATTTGACATGTGTATTAAGAGCGTAAAGAACATGCAATTCAACGGTTAGATTTTCAAAATATGCAATAATATTTATTTTATTGAGTAAGATTGTAACCTTAGGCTACATTAAATTTTGTAGCTAATCTTTGTCATTTTAATTTTATGTATTTTTTATTTATTATGAAATTAATTTGGTGTGTTAGCATTTTAGCTTTAGATTAAAAAATAATCTAAATAAGTTTTTATTTTTAAAGGAGAGTATATGTGAATTTAATAAATGGATTAAATGGCTTTAAAAAAAAAAGATTAAATGGGAATTAAATGGGTTAGGTGACTAATGAGTATTTAATTTTTATTAAACTTGGTAGAAAATGATTAATTGGGTAATTATATTCCTAACTCATTTATAATTCAACACAAAATTTACCAAACTCGCCTAATTGTCACTTCTAGCTACAAATAATTTTGTTGCCACACTTTGTGAGTTTTAGTTAATTTGACAAAAAAAAATTTGTCAATAAGTTAAAATTTGACTGTTTTTATCTGAAAATAATAATTTATTGGCTAAGGATCATTGGGATGCGGTGTGATTTTTGTCATATGACTAGCAATAATGACGTGTAAAATTGTCAAGTGCTCTTGAAAGGGAAATAATGAGACAGCTTATATAATTTTGTAAAACTTCTCCAGAGAAGTCAAGAAATTGCCAGCCATATGCAGTAATGTACTGGGTATGGCCTATGAAAGAGATATAAAGTCACCAAAACTGATAGCCGATGTCATGTCAAAAGGGCTCTTAGCTAATTGGCACTTTCATCAAAAATCATGACAATAAAAGTCTAGACTACACGTATATTGACAATAAATATCACAATTGGTAGTACTCAAAATTATGATCAATCAAATCATCCTCCATGTGAAAAAGATTATGACCACAAATATTTATATAGCTTTTACCATAATTTTAACGTTCATAATTTGTGAGTTGCGACAACAATTATATTATTATCCGTTACGTCCTAATCATCATCAAAAGGAAGGACAAAGCCACACCCACCAGGGCCACCACAGCAGCTTGGTTGGTGCAAGACAATAATTGCCAACCTCCACATGCAATACCACGTGCTGCACGTGGTACTAATTGCTGCATGGTGTCCCAATTTTGTCACAAATGTTCCTTTATGAATTACAAACATTCATTTTTATATATGAATTCATTTTTTATTTTTCAAGTATACTCATATTTAACCACGTTCAAATTATAGCAAAAAAGTTTTTGCACTAAAATTGTATCTTTATGATTTCTCTTTCCCCACAATATTTTACAATTTGTTCAAGTGAGAAGTTTTGATGAGCGACCTCACTTTTATTGTAAAGAAGAATTGTCGCTATAATTGTTTTTCCAATATGGTCAAGTGTCCTTATTAGCTCAAATTAAATGTGAATTTTTATGTTATTGAATAAGGGATGTGGGTTCAAATTTTGCTTATGCCTCAAAAAATTAACTTTATTAATATCTTAACTTGATGATAAAATGATTATTATGAAGTGAATATTATAGATTTCAACTACTATGTATATATATGAAGTGTTTTTATTAGGCTCCGTGCACATGGATGCCTGGGCCATGACCCCAAACTTGAAAAAAAAAAAAAAAGATTACTTATGCTTTTTTTTTTTTTGAGAAAAAAAAGATTACTTATGCTAATATAGATATATTTACAAGTGATATTTGAGAAAAATAATACTTGCCACCTGAAAAAATTTCAATGTTTATATTCTTGTTAGTATTAGTATATTTATAGACAATACCCCGAAAAACTATATCATAATCATCTCAAAAATATATGTCAAAGTCCTTATATTGTTAAAATCACATTTTTACAAGTTAAGAATGTTTTAATCACAACCTTTGTTTAATATTCTATCAGTAATTATAAAGAAAATTTTAAAATATTCACATGGGTTATAAATCATTGACCACATTATATGTGATTTATGAAAAAAATATATTCACTTATATTATTTTCTTTAATATTAAAAAAAAATCTCAAAATAAGAACATAAAAATATATAAATGAATCATTTAAATAATTCTAAATATAAAAATTATAATAATGATGACATCGCATACTTTGATTTGTAAGTACATTGATATATCAATGGATGAAAGTTGTGCGATGTAATACAATCATAACATGTGGTGAAACATCCTTCATCCAAAAAAAAAAAAAACCTAGAATGTCAATTGCATATCTTAACAGATTATGAGAAACACTATTCTCTTACCAGATTATGAGCAACACTATTACATTATCTCCTTGTAGGAGAGTATAGTAATTGAATAAAACTATTAGAATAGATCTTAGCATCTTCAATCCAAGGGCCTATTGATGACTGTGGGATGTCGGGTTCAGTTAGTGCTTTGATAACAACCAGAGAGTCACCCTTCAAGATTGCTTTGTTAATGCTAATATCAGCAGCAAATGACAAAGCCGAAGTAGCAGCTAGGGCTTCAACTTCAGTACTGCTAAAGGCTTGTTGAAATTTCTTGGAGCAAGAAGCAATTACTAATCCCGAACTGTCTATAATTACCACACCGATACCTGACTTGTTCTCACCAGAGAAGACAGCCCCGTCGAAGTTAATCTTCTCCCATGTCCGCCTGTGGAGCTTTCCAGAAATTTCTGCTTTGTGCGTCTCTCAGTCGATGTAGCTGTCGTTGTTGCTTGGCAGACTAGGAACTCCGGACTTGATTCCTTTGAGTCCAAGTCGATCACGTCATCATAGCAAAGAGCTCGGCATTGTTTTGCTGCACAATCATCCAAGATAATAATTCTTTGAAGTTAAGGAAATGAACCTGCCTTCAACAAGACCATAGTTTGCGATCATTGCAGACCATATCAACCTCCTTGCACAGCCATAGAGCTTGCAAAGAAGTTTCATGAGCTTCATGGCAGCGGTCACAAAGATGATCATCAATGATTGTCCTCCGCACTAAGCTTACTTTTGTTGGCATAGAAATTTTATCAGTTGAGTTAACTAAAATCACATTAAAATATTAGATGTATGGAGTGTGATTAAAAAATAATCAAAGTGGTAATAAAATATGTATATTTTATTTCATTTTTAATATATTATAACCACTTTTTTTTTTTTTTTGAGAAAATATATTATAACCACTTAAATATCACTCCATACAAAGAGATTGTTTTCCAAGAATAAGAATATACATTGCAAATAGTTTAACGGAACAATATGTCATAGTTCAATATGATTTTTTTTTTAAATGAACTTTATTTTGAGAATAGATATCTTTTAATGTTGTGATATTTATTCCTTTTAGATGTAGAGTTATAATTAAATTCTATTTATATATAGGACAAAGTTTAGTTACAAAATTAGTTATAGCTTTAGGGTACAAACTTACTTAATATTTTTTTATTGGAGGTGAATTTTGACAAATCCACCATTAGATTACATCTTCTTGTTATATCCTCCATACTTGCAAAATTTCAAGAAAATTAAAGATCAATAGTTATGTCATCAATAAATTTTTTAAATTGCAAGTTTTTGTAATTTAAAATTATGCACAGAATATAAGCTTATAAATCATATAGTAAATAATATCTGATTAACATAAAATTTAACATGTGTATTAAGAGCGTAAAGAACATGCAATTCAATGGTTAGATTTTCAAAATATGTTGTAATTTTTTTTTTATTGAGTGAATTTGTAGCCTTAAGTTACAACCAATTTTGTAACTAAACTTTGTCCTTATATATATAAAATAAAAATTAAGAAGAAATATATTCATATAGTTTTCAACATTCAAGGAAAAACATTAGTTATAAATGCATTATACTACAAAATGACTAGTCTAGTCACAATTGAGACTTATTGTAGTTGTTTATAAAGCCCAGATTAACCAATTATACTTGATATGGGACTCAACACATACCCAAGTATCACACACTTAACTAATTCAATTTCAAATAGTTATATCACATTATTATTCGATAGGATGTTTTAATTTAACAAAATATTTATTACCTAAGTTTCAAGAAATTAAAAATTCTAGTCCAACTAAAATTCTATTAATCTTTGTCTCTAGAAAAATTCAATTTATATCATTAATTGTTAGATTTATTTAGGTAGAACTAGGATATTTTAGTATCAAAAAAAATATTTTACAAATTATAACTATCATAATAATTAGTGAACCACTTGAAATTCTAAATTTACTATCATGGTACATTACATATATTGAGTCACTTGATGCACGGACAATACGTAATGTCCAAGTTTTATGATATTAAAATACAAAATTTTGATAAATTATTATAAAATATATAAAATATTAATTTAGGTTTTTTGAAATTTTTTATAATAAATTTTTAATTGGAGTGGAATTAAATTTTTTTTTTTTTTTTTTATATATAAAAGTTTCAATTAATCCATGTATTGTATGGAATACTACTAATATTTTAACCAAGTACTAAAATGGTAGCACTCAAAATTTTCCAAGGAAATTTTTATTTACAAAGATCGATAAATTCAACAACTCAAGCCAGGGTTTTTATGATTTTCTCCTTTTGTCCTTTTCTCTTTCAACGAATCTTGTTCTTTTTCCTTCAAAATGAAAGATATCTTTGCCTTGCATACCATTCGAATTTTATGCCTCTTTATATATATATATACACACACTAAATTACATTTTTAACCCTTAAAACTGAAATGGTAGTATGTTACATTATGACTCTAAATAGTAAAACAATAAAACCAGCCATATATAGATAACCAATACAAATTCAGGCCCTCGGGAGCTGATGGGACTGACGAAATCAAGCATAGACGAGATAAAAGATGATGACGAGACAGTCCCTCGCTGACGAGTAACCACCTCACTGACGAGTAACCACTTCACCGACGAGGTTAAATATCTCATTGAATGCTGCCAGTAAACACCTTGGACGGTTACAAAGCCAACTATACAGACCGTTGGAGGAAATTAAAGCAACATTATGAGGCCAGAAAACGTTACCCAGGAGGCCATTGAAGCCACCATAACTGCCTCAACGGCTAGAGGCTGCATCAACATATATATATAGCCCCCACGCTGCCAAGGAGGAGGTACATTCATACATACACACTAAGAGATTATTTTTATTCTATTATCTTCACATTGCTCATTCTCTAATAGCAATTGATACTAACTTTGTCATCGGAGGTTTTGTGGCAGGCACCGCACCGGTGACCACTCTCGAGAACACATTGCATTGCAGGCCGGAGTCCATTCTTGTCTGTACACTCTGACTGACAAATTTACGTTTCATCAGTTTGGCGCCGTCTGTGGGAACGACATTTTCGTGTTCAATCTCGAAGAAATAGTTTCCAGTTAGCAATCACTATCAGATGGAGTCCAATCAAGATTCCACATCATTGGCTCAGCAGATTCAGGCTCTCGCAGCCACTGTAGAAGAACTGACCAGGCAAAATCAAGAATTGAAGTTACGACTTCAGCAGGAGGAGAATCGATCTAAAGGAAACCGAGACGACGAGGGAGATAGCCACAGAAGAAGTGACCATCAAAGACCCGCCACTCCAACCGAGCACAACTCAAATCTTCTTCAAGAGATGAGGAGGGAGATGGACGAACTTAGGACCGCCATCAAGGAGAAAACAGAGAGGAGTGTAGACCGACTGGTAAGGGCGACGGACTCGCCATTCACTTCAGCAGTCCTTGATTGTCCAGTACCGTCAAAATTTCGACTGCCCCAGCTTGAACCATTCGATGGCTTAAAGGACCCTCAGGATCATCTTAACACCTTCAAGACGACCTTAGGGCTCCAACAGCCCTCAGATGAAATATTGTGTCGTTCTTTCCCGACTACCCTCAAAGGAGCTGCAAAGGAGTGGTTCATGAAGTTGCCAACGTCGTCCATCGACAACTTCGAGCAATTGAGCAACGCCTTCCTGCGTCACTTCATTGGAGGACAGCGTCCTAAGAGAACCGCGGACCATTTACTCACCATCAGGCAAGGAGAAAAGGAAACTCTAAGGTCGTACGTGAAACGCTTTACTCGCGAAACACTAAAGGTAGACGAAGCAGATGATAAAGTGCAACTGACGACCTTCAAGGCAGGGTTGAGATCCAGAGACCTCGTTGCGTCACTCGCAAAGAATCCCCCAAAAACAATGGCCGAGATGCTCATTAAAGCGCAGAAGTACATGAACGCTGAAGACGCATTAGCAGCCATCAAGGAAGCAGGGAGGCCAGGGGACAAAGAAAGGAAAGATGACGATCGTAGGGGGCAAAAGCGGGAGCGCCCGAACCGTCGAGCTAGTGACAGGATCAGGAGGAAAGACGATAAAGGATCACATATGGTAAAATTTACCCCTCTTGTTATGCCTATTGATAAAATTTTAACGCAGATTAAGGACGAGCATTACCTTAAATGGCCGCGACCACTACACTCATCTCCCGGCGTCTATGATAAGAATAAGTACTGCCGATTCCACAAGGATCACGGCCATTATACCGAAGATTGTCGAGACCTCAAAGAGCAGATAGAGGAATTGATACAGAATGGGAAGTTACAGAAGTTTGTGAAGAAAGGGGAAATCAGGAGGTTCCGAGATGGAAACAAGGGGCAGCACGAATCCACATCTGGAGTCAGTGACCGTCAGATACATCCTCCCCAAAATGTGATAGGGGAAATACAGACGATCTCAGGAGGGCCCGTCGTAGGAGGACCATTCAAATCCCTTAAAAAAGCATGTCAACGACAGGTGAACAGTGTTCACATGACACCCCCGTTGAAGCACAAACGAACTGATCAAGACATAATTTTCCATGAAGGAGATGCTAAAGGAGTGAAGCAGCCTCACAATGATCCCCTGGTCATAGCACTTACCATAGAAGGATTTAACACAAAAAGGATCCTCGTGGACAATGGTAGCTCCGCCGATATCATTTACTTCCCCGCGTTCCAACAGTTGAAACTAGACCTAAAAAGGCTACGTCCATTCGAGTCTCCCCTCGTCAGCTTCAGTGGTGACAGGGTGTACCCCAAAGGCATAGTGACACTGACGGTAACCGTGGGAACCTAACAAAGCAGTTGACCTGTCATCTGGACTTCTTAGTAGTAGATTGTCCTTCGACGGAGAATCAAATAAGACAACCAGGATAGGGACGACTCTAGGTCCCGAGATGAGAACGAAGCTAGTCCAATTTCTTAAAGAAAACCAGGACGTCTTTGCCTGGAACCACGATGACATGCCTGGCATATCTTCAGAAGTCCTTCAGCACAGGCTGAATGTAGACCCAGAGAGGAAACCCGTCAAGCAGAAACGGAGAGTCTTCGCACCCGAAAGAAACCAAGCGATCACTGACGAAGTTAACAAGCTCTTGACTGCAGGCTTCATCCGCGAAGTGTATTATCCAGACTGTCTCGCCAACGTCGTCTTGGTGAAGAAAGCGAATGGGAAATGGAGAATGTGCGTAGACTTCACAGACCTGAACAAGGCATGCCCAAAGGACAGCTTCCCCCTACCAAGAATAGACCAGTTGGTAGACTCCACAGCTGGCCACAAGTTGCTGACGTTTATGGACGCCTTCTCTGGATACAATCAGATAAGCATGGCTGAAGAGGATCAGGAGAAAACAGCCTTCATCACCAGTCAAGGGCTCTATTGTTATAAGGTAATGCCCTTTGGACTAAAAAATGCAGGTGTCACTTATCAACGATTGGTGAACAGAATGTTCAGCAAGCAGATAGGCAGAAACATGGAGGTGTACGTGGATGACATGCTCGTCAAGAGTAAAGAAGAGCTTACACACCTGGACGACCTCAGAGAGACATTTGCAACCCTCAAGCAATACCATATGAAGCTGAATCCTGGTAAGTGTGTCTTTGGCGTAGCCTCAGGGAAGTTCCTGGGATTCATGGTATCTCAGAGAGGAATAGAGGCAAATCCAGAAAAGGTACAAGCCATAATCAACATGACATCGCCCAAGACCGTCAAAGAAGTCCAAAAGCTCACAGGACGGGTTGCGGCCCTAAATAGGTTTGTCTCTAGATCGACGGACAAATGCCTACCTTTCTTCAAGACCTTGAAACGGGCTTTCGTTTAGACTGACGAGTGTGAAGCAGCTTTCCAGGAACTCAAACGTTACCTAAGCAATCCACCCCTTCTAAGCCCGTCAAACGAGGGTGAGAACTTGTATTTGTATTTAGCAGTGTCAGATACAGCCGTCAGTGCAGCCCTGATCAGGGAAGAAGACAGGAAACAGCTTCCAGTTTACTATGTCAGTCAAGCCTTCCAGGGAGCTGAGTCCAGGTACCCAAAGATTGAAAAAATCACGTTTGCATTGATTGTAGCCTCACGCAAACTTAGACAGTATTTCCAAGCCAATCCAATCTTGGTGATGACGAACCAACCTATTAAGAAGTCCATGAGCAAACCGGAGGCAGCGGGGAAAATGGTCCAATGGGCAATCGAACTCAGCCAGTTTGATGTCGAATATCATCCTAGGACAGCAATTAAAGCACAGGCTTTGGCAGATTTCATCGCAAAATTTACCCCCTCAGACGAAGACGAACTCATCGACGAAGAAGGGACATGGACAGTACAGACCGATGGTTCGTCAGCCCAAAAGAGGGGGGGAGTAGGGGTCGTCATAACCACTCCCGAAGGAGATGTACTAAAGTATGGAGTCCAGCTGAACTTTCCTGCCACCAATAACGAGGCCGAATACGAAGGAGTTCTGACTGGTTTGAGGCTCGGAAAAGAGCTTGGAGCCAGGAACCTGTTGATCCAAAGCGATTCAAAGCTGGTAATTGGGCAGGTGAGGGGAGAATACGAAGCAAAAGAAGAAAGAATGCAGAGGTACCTCAAACTGGCAAAGCATCTGGCTCGAGAATTCGAAAAAGTGGAGTTCGTGCAGATTCCCAGAAGTTAGAATGCGATAGCAGACGAAGTCTCAAAGATAGCCTCGTCTGATGGAGGAGCATTGGAAGAAGGCCTGATGATGGAAGTCCAGAAGAAGCCCAGTATTGAGGAAGTTCCGACATTCGTAATCCAGAGCACAAACAGCTGGATGACACCCATTGTATCTTTCCTTCAGGACGGGCACCTCCCACAGAATACAGAAGAAGCCAGGAAGATCAAAAAAAGAGTAGCCAGATTTATGATCCTCAACGACGCCCTATACAAGAGGGGCTTCTCCATGCCTTACCTAAAGTGCGTTGACGAGGAAGAAGTAAAGTACATTTTGCGAGAGGTCCACGAAGGTATTTGCGGGGATCATGCTGGTCCCAGATCCCTGGCAAGTAAGATAATTCGAACAGGCTATTTCTGGCCCACTATGCAGGTAGACGCGGCAGATTTCGTCAAGAGATGTGACAAGTGCCAACGGTTCGGAAATGTTCAGCGACTTCCAGCAGAAAAACTAACGACGATTGCATCGCCATGGCCGTTTGCACAATGGGGAATCGACATCATCGGCCCACTGCCCCAGGGCAAAGGTCAGGTAAAATTCTTACTTGTTGCCATTGATTACTTTACAAAATGGGTTGAAGCGGAGGCACTGGCCACCATAACTGAAGCAAAAATCCAGAGCTTTGTATGGAAGAACATCATTTGCAGGTTCAGGATTCCAAGGACGATCATCTCAGACAACAAACGACAATTCGACAGCCAAGGCTTCAGAGAATTTTGCTCAGGCCTAGGCATCAAGAACCATTTCTCCTCCCCAGGCCATCCACAAGCGAACGGACAGACGGAGGCGACGAATCGAACGTTGCTCAAGATTATTAAAACGAAGCTGGACGACGCGAAGGGAGCCTGGCCGGAAGAGTTGCCCAATGTCTTGTGGGCTTACAGGACAACAGCGAGAACGCCAATAGGAGAGACCCCCTTCAGACTCACCTACGACACTGAAGCAGTGATCCCAGTCGAAGTAGGAATAACCAGCATCAGGCGAGAGGCATTCATTGAAGAAGACAATGACGACCATTTGTGAGTCAACCTGGACTTCCTAGACGAAGTAAGAAATAAAGCCTGTAGCAGGATGGTGGAATATCAACAGAAGATGACTGACTACTACAACAAGAGAGTAAAGCTCAGGCAACTTGATATTGGTGACCTCTTCCTTCGCAAAGTAACCCCAGCAACCAGGGACTCTTCTCAAGGGAAACTCGGCCCCACATGGGAAGGGCCCTACCAGGTCATTCATTACTCCAGGAAGGGCAGTTATCACCTGGAGACCGTAGACGGACAAAGGCTCACCAGACCACGGAATATCGAACACTTGAAGAAATACCATCAATAAACACAATCGTGACATGTATTCATTATTCATTGTTGAAACTAATAAATGAGTTATTCAGATGATGTTTTTCTAAGAGCAGGCATATCCGGTTACAAATCACAAAAAGGCCAAAAATGGCCAAGTAGCAAGAGTCCGCTCTGACGGACGTAAGCTATTGACGATGACAAGATCCTTGAAAAAAGGTGTAAGTCACAAAAAGCCAAAAATGGCCAAGTAGCAAGAGTCCGCTCTGACGGACGTAAGCTATTGACGATGACAAGATCCTTGAAAAAAGGTGTAAGTCACAAAAAGCCAAAAATGGCCAAGTAGCAAGAGTCCGCTCTGACGGACGTAAGCTACTGACGATGACAAGATCCTTGAAAAAAAGGTGTAAGTCATAAAAAGTCAAAAAGAAAAAGGGGCTGAGTAGCGAAATTCCGCTATAAAGAAGGAGATATAAGAGCTTCACCAAGCACATCACATAGGCAGTTAAAAGCATGCAAATTACAGACGCAGGTAAATGCAAGAAGTAAATTAGAACCAAGAGCATGCAAGCAAAATTACCATTGTTTTTTCAAACCCATAAACACTGGGTTAAAACATTGATCCCACCAAAAAAAAAAAAAAAGTTTCAAAGTAAGATTTACAAAAAGGCCACGACGGGCCATGATAAAAAAAAAAAAAAAAAAAACAAAAAAAAAACAAACATATACTGTTAAAACTTGAGTGCCAGGTTCAGGCTTCTGAGGCTGGAGGGGCGACAACAGATGCAGCAGCACCAACGGATGCAGCATCATCAACAGGAGCAGTTTCTGGAGCGTCACCAGCAGGAACCACGAACTGAGCAGCTTCATTAGCAGCCATCTCTTTGTCCACTTCTTCCAAGTCCAGGTTTTCAATATCAACGCCAGTTGGATGCTTGACCAAGTACCTTCGAATAAGCTCAAAGCCTTTAAAGTACCAACTGAAGAGCACAGTGTTGTACTCGTCAGTAGTCTGAAAAGCTTCAACAGACCTGGCCGCGATTGTCTTCAACGATTCCTTGGTACTCTGGAGCTGCTCGTCCTTCTCCAGGTTCAGCTGGCGCTCAACCCTAAGGTCGTCACCCAGCATCTTGACCTTATCCTTCAGTGCATTAGCCTCGTCCATTGAATCGATGAGGTTCTTCTTCAGCTTTAAATTCTCACCCTCCAAGGCTTGCACCTTTGACGAAAGAGATGCCAGCTTGGCCTCTTGAGTAAGATACTCAGAAGCAATATGCAAGCTCTCTCCCAGTGCCTAAAAAGAAGTACCAAGTCGTCATCAAAAAAAAAAAAAAAAGGGTTGCTCATGAAAAAAGTAGGAACAATTTACCTGCACAAGTCTGTGGACGTGACCACCAGCGACGGTATTAAACGGGACCCCAGAAAAAGCCCTCAGGTCATCAGCCGTCACGATGCTATGGGCCCTTTCAACTGCCAGCCTCTCGTCATCCTAGACTGAAGATTGACGAGAATCCCCTTTCTCCTTCTCCTTCTCTGACAAGCGCGACCTCTTGGAGACAGGTGTAGGAAGCTCCTCCACCGAGGTTGACGGAGAAGCGGTCCTTGTCGTCTCAGTGCCGGATACAAGAGGAGTGACGGAGGCCAGCGGGGTGGCAGAAGGGCCCCTCCCTGTCACACGCACGTTCTTTTTCCCTAGGTTCGACAAGGGCTCGTCCTTCTTTGCCCTCATCTTCGCGTACATATCTTTATTAAACTTGGACGTCATCTCTGTCAAAAGAAAAACATTAGTCCCGAATAAAAACACAAGAAAGCAAAGGGAAGAAGGCGAATACTGACGAAGATAGAACTTACTTCTCTTTCCTTCTATATCGAGGTTTCACAAAACGAGAGCAGAAGGTTCTGGCCCGAGGCAGTAGAACGCGAGAGTCCTGGGATTAACAAGGTCGTCCCAACTCTCGATTGTTTGCGCGTACCCGATAGCCTTCTGCACCCACTCTCTGTACCTGCTCTTAAGCTTTGGACGCCTCTTGACTAAAAAAAAAAAAAAAAAAAAATTTCAGCAGCCATAATTGTAAACACAACGGAATCCAAGAGACAAAGAGGAAATATTGACGCACCTAAAGTCGGGGTTTCCCACCGACGACGTAACCTTGGGAGATCACCCCAAAACTCGCCCGAGGGTGTCTCAAAATCGTCCCCAGACACAAAGAAGAACCTCAACTTCCAGTACCTGAAAGAGGACAGTAATCCCTTGACGATCCTAGTCCTTCTCTCCCAAGGCACCAGTTCATAGTACCCATGCTCTTTAGATGTTTTCAGACGGTAAAGGTAAACAAACTCGTCAACCCTGAGCATGTCACCGTCGTTTGCAGCCAACCAAATCCCCATACAGCTCACCAGGATCCTCCACGAGTTGGGCATGAGCTGCCCGGGAGCAATACCAAAACGGTCTAAAAGCTCCATAAGGAAAGGATGGACCGGGAACCTTAATCCACAGACGAAGGCAGATTCATAGAAGCATACCTCCCCGGGAAAGTGGTGACAGGCCCGTTCCCCCTCACCGGGCAGACGAACCCTAACTTGATCTAGGAATTGAAATCTATCCCTGAATCTACCCAAAGTATCCGCGTCCAACCCACACTCCTCTTCCAGAGCATAAAAAGCCCTAACCTCTCGGGGATTGGAAAGGGCTGTATCCTCGTCCGCTGGGTTACCGCTAGACGATAACCCAGTCTTAAGCTCGCTGGATCTAATTTCTGACATCGTCCTGCCCTCCTTCACTAAATTTTCAAACCAATCAATTGATTGACGCAGTAAAGGCAGTAAATCCGCCAATACCACAGCCAAACTGCTACCCTCGTAAACAAAATTTTCAAGGTAGGGAAAATTCCCTAACGACCCCCCTAGTCGAGCGAAAAGAAACGAAATCGAAGGGCAGTCTAATCTGACCTCAGAACTACTAATCATGGGAAACTAGAAACCACAAAAGTCTATAAGCCCCAAAGACAAAAAAGAAGCCAAACAAAAGAAAAAACAACAAGGAAAAGAGAAATGGAAAATCAGAAATTTGCTGCAATGCGTATAGGAAAAATAGAAAGAAGCAGAAGGAAGAACGTACCTTGAAAAAGCTATTGCGCTACACGCCAGTCAGAAAGAAAAATTGCAGAAAGAAAGGGTGAAGAAGAAGATGGTCAGAGCAATGATTGGAGGATTTTTTGAAAAGAAAGAAGGGAAAGAAGAAGGGAAGTTTGAAACCAAAGGTTGGGAAGCTAAAAGAAATCAGCGGGAATATCAATAAAACCCATCGTATGGAGCATTAACTCCCCTAATCAAAGTGTGCCACGTAGGCCACCACCCAAAAGGCAACGCCGTAACGCATTTAATACGGCTCAGAAAACCCAACCGCTTGCAACTCAAAAACTTTTCACCTTCCCTGGTCAACATGACATATCACGACGACCAAGGAATCCGGGGGCAACTGATGGGACTGACGAAATCAAGCATAGACGAGATAAACTGTGATGACGAGATAGTCCCTCGCTGACGAGTAACCACTTCACCGACAAGGTTAAACATCTCATTGAATGCTGCCAGTAAACACCCTGGACGGTTACAAAGCCAACTATACAGACCGTTGGAGGAAATTAAAGCAACATTATGAGGCCAGAAAACGTTACCGAAGAGGGCATTGAAGCCACCATAACTGCCCCAACGGCTAGAGACTGCATCAACATATATATATATATATATATATATATATAGCCCCCACGCTACCAAGGAGGAGGTACATTCATACATACACACTAAGAGATTATTTTTATTCTATTATCTTCACATTGCTCATTCTCTAATAGCAATTGATACTAACTTTGTCATCGGAGGCTTTGTGGCAGGCACCACACCGGTGACCACTCTCGAGAACACATTGCATTGCAGGCCGGAGTCCATTCTTGTCTATACACTCTGACTGACGAATTTACGTTTCATCAGGAGCTATATTTTTAATTTATAAAATAAGCATATTCAACTTTCAACCAATCAAGTAGGTTTCAGTTAACTTAACTGATAACGTTTCTTATCGTTAAATAGGAGATTTAGTATTCGAACCATACCTACACAAAAATCAATAGAATGTATACTTAAAATCTTGAAAACCAACCCTCTAGCTTTGGAATCAAATTTTTTTGTCCTATTCTCCTTCCTCCACCCTATTGACAAACTTACATGGGTTCCAAATTCCAATCGTATTAATACTCAAAATTTGCCCAATAAATTACGTTGCTTTGAAAAAAAAAATAAAAACTAAAATAAACAATAATAATAACCTTATTATAATATAAACAAATTAAATTCATAAATAAAAAAATGCATTAAATTTCTAAAAGTAAAATTCAAGTACATTTTTTTGTGATAATTTGATAGCTTGGAGAAGAGAGATTTAAACTTTGAATGCCTTTGTTAAAAACACTAGGAGGAGTAAGTTGAATAAAAAGACTCTTGATTCAACTACAATTCTATAGGTAATATATCTTAGGTTTTCCAATTAACTTCAACTACGTGGTTGTATTCATATTTAATTTTTTAGTGAAAATTATAAAATTGGTTTTGTTATATATATGAACACAATTTTTAATAAGCTTTTAAAAAAAACACCAAAAAGTAAAGATAAAACTCTGGTAAAATCTATTACCATAGAATAAGAGATTTGGGATTATTAACTCCCTGCTCAATAATGCAAATTCTCCTCTGAGTATTTCAAACAACATCTTTAGGTCTCAGATACAACTCTAGCAATTTTGAAGTATTTAGATATCCCATGTTTGTTGCAACAGAAATAAAGTAGCTCATGTTTTGGTCCAACATGCTAGTGACATTTACTATTTTGTCACTTTTTTTTTAGAATGACCATTTTGTCACTTATTATTGAGTGAGTTTGGAAAGCGTATTTTGCGCGTTTTCTCAACGGGTGCGTTTTTTTTGGTGAGTCCCGTGCACTGTTTACGGGACCTATAAATACTTTTTTTTTTAAAAGTTTAAAATTGGGTCCCACCACACTATTCACACATTTAAAAATTATTTTATTACAGTATTTTTAATTTTCAGTTTTCAGTAATAAGCAATTTCCAAACAGACCATAAGTGTATAGTTGCTCAAAATGTATTGTCTTTTATTCTCATTTAAATGAAAATTTTTAGTTTCTTATAAATAATAAAATAAAGATTTGAACTTCATTTTTTGTCTGCACAAAAAATTAATTAACGTTAATATTAAAAGTACTATCTCTGAGAAGGAAAAAAAAAAAAAAAAAACAATAACAATAACAATGATCAATATGTTTAACACCTAAACTAAGGTACAAGAGAGTCTCCCAAACATTTTTTTTTTTTTTTTTTTAAAAGAGTCTCCCAAACTCAGCCAAAAAAAAAAAAAAAAAGTCTCCCAAAGTTGTTGAACATAATTTTTTTGTTGTCCTTTTTTATCGTTGTTCTGTCCTCGTTCAGTGTGTGGATAAGGATAAGTATAAATGTATAATAATACCACTGTATAGATTTCCAAAGGACTAAACCCATTATTGTACTTTTGGTCCCCAACAAGTCTGTAATATAAACCTCTCTAGAAACCTGAAAGTATTCTCTTCCTCTCCCAAAAAAAAAAAGTGGGTGCTTTTTTCTACTCCTCTATAATTCTATCTTCTTCGTTCTTTCTTCAAATCCCCTTTATTTTCTCTTGGGGTTGACTGTTGAGTTTATACTTCGTCTGAGGATTCGGGTCTAGATCTGGTATGGTCGTGGATATGTTATATATAAGGTTGTTTTTGCTAATATTTTTCTAATGCTATTTGAATCTTTCTTTATCTCTCAAAAAAAAAAAAAAATTTCTTGGTTTCATTACTTTGCGTTTATGCTTTGGATTATTAATATTAATTCTATTGTTTTATCATACCTTGTCTATGTGACTTCATTTGCTTTAAAGGGTTTTCTTTTCTTGGATTTCTTGTAGTTTTTTTGTTAATTTGTTTGGGTTTTTTTTATCAGTATTTCAAAAAATGTTGGAGTTAAAGCACAAGGAAGCCATATAAAATGATGTGGGGGGTTTTGGTTTGGTTTAAAATGTTTGTTTTTCTATTTGTATTAAAGGAGCTATTTGCATGTCTCAATGGATAATTAGCCCAGGAATCTTACCTTGAAAAGGTCAGATTTTTTTTTTTGAAAAAAAATTGCTTTGATTTGTCTATTAATCTCTCTCTCTCTCTTCACAACAAAAGACGAACTTTTAGATCTCTTTGGGCTTTATTATGTAACACTGATTTGTTTTTTTATTTAAAAATGAATCCTTTATTTTTTGGTTGCAAAATTTTTAGATTTTTGAAGAGTTGGTAAGTATATTCTTTTTTGCAATATGGGTATAATTTTTTGGCTTGTCTTTGAGTTTATTATGCGGTTCATGGTTGAATTGGTACTGATTTGGCTTGGATTTCTTGTTTTAAGCTTTATGCTGGAAACATTAATTCTGAGATATCTGGTTTTGGTTTTCTACAAGGTTTCAAAGGGTTTGGTGGTTGGTTTTTTTTATGATGATTTACTTTAGTTGGAGGCTTGTATTCGGTTAAGATGGAGTCTAGTCTTTTTCGGTTGTTTCTATTTTTGGTAGTTTTGGTTATTTAGTGTTCAAGATGTACTCCTAGTTTGGAGTTTCAAGGGTTTTGGTTAAGTTTAAGGGTTTAATTGCATGTGATACTTCTTTGTACATGTTTGTGGCTTAGTGTTAGAAGGATCTTGTTGTTGTTGAGAATGGAATACTAGCGTGGGATAACGTCTAGAGTAAGAAGTGTAGAAAAAATTTCAATCTTTAATCTTTGAAGTTGAAACTTAAAATGAGTTGATTTTTACTTGAGTTTGGCATTATAACATAGTTAGAACATCAGGCTTAGAAATGATCCATTCTTGATGTATAAAGCAAATAATTCAGTGGTTGAAGGGAAGAGTTATCAAAGTGGAACAAAGGGAAGAAACAGTAAAACCCAATTCCGGGAAGAAAAAAAGAAAACCTTGTAAGTTAGGATATGAATAAGTTTAGGGATTAATTGAGATGCTTGGATTTTGTAAATTGGATAAGGTTTGAATAGGTTAAAACTTGAAAGAGTAGCTGGGGACTTGAGGGAATAAGTTGATGACAAAGAAAGTTATACTTATGGCTGGGTTAAAAAAGTCAGTTAACTGCTATATATAGGTTGTAAATTTTGTGGGCTTAGGGTGTTAGAGGTTTACTAAGTGGAAAGGAACACTCAAATGATCATTGCTTTAAACTTCAATTTAGGACACCCAAAATTTAATAACGTCTAATAACATCTGAAAATATTACTTGCACTTTTTCATGTTGTAGTAGCTTCCACGTTAATAGCTGGCAAGACTCCCAATTTTCTAAACAAAGAAAGAAAAATTGTGCTAGACTCCAATAAATTTTAGTTTTCCTAAGGAAGTTTCTTGAAATGGTGAAGACGAGAGATTCACATGCTTAATTACTATTATAAGTGGAACATATGTTAGTCGAACAGATTTGGTCTTTACTTGAAAAGGTGATAGTAGATATTGTAAAGATTATAAGTTGATTTTATGAGAGCGAATAACCACAACACAAATTCATGGTACTAGACATTTGTAGAATAGCATGGAAAATAGGAGATGTTAGATAGAGGAACTTAGGATTTAGGTGGTGGGATTTGAAGGGAGAGAAACAAATGTTTACAGATTTTTAATTAAAGAAGGCAAGGGGAGTCTAGAGAAAGGTGTTCATAAGATGCATAATGAACGACTAGCATTGAAAGGGGGCTGAAGAAGCACTTGGAGAATCAAAAAGATTTGGCCAACTGATTAAGGAGACTTGGTGGTGGAATGAGGTGGTTTAAGTAGTAGAGAGAGAGAGAGTCAAAAAGGCTAGATTTAAGGCTTATTATGGATTATAGAGCAGGTTAGTGACGATGAATGTAGAAAAGAATATAGAATTGTTAAGACAAGGGAATGAAAGCAAGTGAATTGAATGTGTTCAATGCATTAAAAATGAAGATCAAAGTTTGTTAGTAGTAAAGTAAGAAGAGATTAAAGAGAGATGGGAGACTTATTTTGATATATTGTTTAATGGAAGCCACACAAAAGATTGGAGCACACCAAGTTTTACCCAATTGAGGATGGAAATCATAGGTTTGTTTGAAGAATTAGGATGATCGGGTAAAGGACGCATTGAGGACGATGAAAACAAGAAGAATTGTGGACCTGATGAATTAACCATTATTGTTTGGAAGTGCTTGGTTGATGAGATGAAAAGATCTTTAAGTGATAACAAAATGTCTAGTGAGTGGAGAAAAACACTCAAATATCCATATACAAGAATAAGGGAAATAATCAAAATTGTACAAATTAATGTGCAATTAAGTTTATGAGTCACACTATGAACTTTTGGGAGAATAAAAATTTGGAGATTTACTTTGATTTTATTCCAAGGTGATCTATCATAGAAGTTATTTTATTATACATCTATTGGAAAAATGTAGAAAATGTAGAGAAGCCCGTAAAGATCTTTATATGGGTTTTATTGACCTAGAGGAAGCGTATGATAGAGTACCTACGACAGTTTTTGTGGTGGGTTTTAAAATAGAAATGAGTTCTTTTAGAATAAATTAAATTGATTAAGACCATGGAATTAATTAAGTTTTATGTTTGATGTAGCTTAAACTAGTTATCTCATTTAATGGATTCAATATGAAGTCTTTTTGTCTATGCCTTTTGTAGATGATATAGCTTTAGTTGATGAAATTTGACACGGAGTTAATGTCAAGTTAGAAATTTTTAGAGATGCTTTACCATCTAAAGGCTTTTAGAAAAGTCAAATTACATGGAATATATGTCTATTTATTTTAAGTGTAGATATCTTCTACTGTCCCTTATTTTCTTGGTAAAAATGCCATAGTAGTTGGATTTATTTTGTCTATAGTCATTTTTGATGCATTGCTATTATATGTTCTCTCTTATCTTTTACAGATTCTTCAAGCTTTGACATATAATTGCTTGACAATGAGAGAGAGCACGCTTGTAAGCATTCACGAAACGGTCGTGACTGTGTACATGCGTGCTCTTTCTCATTGTCATGCAATTTCCCAACTGCAGCAGGTTTCTTTGGTCTGTATACATGTTATTGGGCATTTGGGTTGCAGGTGGGTTTGATCTCTTATGTAGACAAATTCAAATATAGAATACTTATAACTCTAGGTCTATAGAACCTATATGGAAATTAAGAATGTTTATGTGAATATACAACTTCAAAATATAGAGTACTCATAAATTTATATCTATAATGCCTACATGGCAATTAAGAATGTGTATATGTGTGTGTTAAGTTCATGTTATACCTAGTTTAAGCTTTGTTAGTGTTAAATTACTTTTTATTGTATGTTATTTTTGAAAAAAAAAAAAAAATCAATCGTTGGATTGCATTGTTTTCTTATACACTAATGCTTGCTAAATATTACAAAATATCAAGATGATTAAATACCAATAACTCTTTCATCTATAACATTTTTTTAAAAAAAAAATTATACACAAAATATAAGTCTATATATGCTAACTAACCAAGCTCTCTCTCTCTCTCTCTAATATTATTTTGAACTTATAAAAAAATGAGGTTATACATTAGATAGTAAATACTATTTGATTACCACATGATTTTGGTGTACATGCTAAACATGTAATCTAATAGTGGGATTTGAAAAATACCAATTCAATAAAAAATTATTTAAGTGGTGTAACATTAACAAAATCAAAATGTTGCTATAGGTGTAATTAAAGATCTTAGAGAGATTTGAAAAATATCAATTCAATTTACATAGTGTAACATTGTCAAAATGTTACTTTGGTGTAATTTGATCTTTACCATATACATATGGGCTTATGTAAGATCACTCACACCCAAGTGGCATTGAACCCGCCGCCAAAGATGAAATCTAATTTTGGGCTACCGCTTGTTAATTGGCTTGAATTTTTCTAAATATTAATGTGCATTTTGTAATTTATTTTGTTATTTTCATTAATTTCATAGCTTTTGCATTGCACAGAACTTTTTGTTGTTGTTCATAGCCTTTTTATATATTTGAATAGGCAGAAAAAGTGTTTTACCTGGTGATCCTTTTAAGAAAGATGCATGATTTTTTTAACACCACACTCCCCCTTCCCAAAAAAAAAATCCTTTTTTACTTGTTCTTGTACGTGGGTTGGAATTTAGGTAATTTATGGTTTAGAACTTCAAAAAGAATATTTGATAGAAGCTTTAAAGGGCTCTGATAGCTCTTGGGTTTGCCTTAATAGTTGGACTTTATAGAGGACACACTCACACACATTCTCTCGAGCCATGCAATGTTTGTGTCATTATAATGTCTAACTACTCTATAAAGCATTAGGTGGGCTTTGTACAGTTTACAAACACAAGGTAGTTTTTTAAATATTTTTATTTTAATATTAAGAGTTTACTAAGAAAGGGCAATTGGGGAGGGCACAACCCATGAAGTTCAGGTAAATTTGAAAAAGAATATTGTCTTGTGACCTTCATCTAGATAAGGATCTGAGGAATAATATCAGGTCGATCTAAAATTGGTTTTTCACATTGTTTAAAGTTCTGAGTGTTTCCTTTCCTCCAAATAACCACATGAGGCAATGAGAAGCTTTCAAGTTTCGTCTTGCCTATAGGGTTCTCTATAGACATTAGGCTTTGTTTGCCCATTTCCTAATATTTACTACCAGACTTCCACTATTGTTATATTGATTTTTTTTCCATGTTTGTGCCTGTCATAGAATTATTTATGGACAAATCTTTCACTGTTTAAATTTCTTTTCTTTTTTCCTTTGTTTCTGCTAGGGCATATAAGTGGTATATTAAACATTTGTTTTCAAAGTGTGGGTGTTGGGGGCAAGAAACACAATAATTTCGAAGGGGAAATACAAGTCATGTTGAAAATGGTTATGTTTGAGATTTAAATACTAGTATTAAAACTTTGGGGAAGGCTGGGGGTGGCACATCCCCTAAAGTTGCCATTGTAACTGTTGATGGTTTTAGTCATTTAGATCATATTAGGTTTGTGATTTAATATCTAGAAATCTATCCTTTTGATCTCATTTCCAAAGTCCTAGTGTGTAAGAATTATTTCTTTCTAAGTTGGTTGACATAACCTTGTAGATAGCTCTAGGTAGTGGTGCTGGTCACTGTGACTCATTTGCATTATAGAAGCTGCTGCATATGCAGAGCTCAGAAATGATTGAATAAAATTGTCATTGAGGTGGAATGAAGCCAGTTGTTGTGTGAGTTATTGAAAATGGTTGACACAATTAGAAGATGATAACCTGTTTTAGAGTGCAAATAATGGGTTTCATCTTTCATCTTCAAAGGGAGCATGCAATAGCGAGTGTGTAACAAGATTTTTGTATGAAATAATTTATGAAACATCATAAATGGGAAATAGTTTTTCTTCTTTGGGGATGGCAACAATTTGAGCCAAACTGCATAGATTTCCTTTATATGTGCTCTATTCAAGTGAATCTTTTGTATATCATTCATTTTTCTCTAGTTATTTTGGCCATCCTACTTGTTCTATGAAATGGTCCGTATATTTAAGTAATAATTTTATTCTTCTTTGTATTCTCATTGTATATCTTTACAATGTTGACATTCATATATTCTTGCTACTCATAGGAAAAAGGTCTTGTAATGGTATGATTAGCTATAAGAGTAGCAGGATGCCAGTTTTAATTATAGGGAAGAAGAAAATAAAAATATGTAGAGCAATTGAACTTTGCATTTTCTTTTTTTTTGAAAGCAAAAAAACCACAGAACTTGAAAGTAATATTTAGAAATTTCTGTGGCCTTTATTAATTGATTATAAGTAACTTTTTTTTTTTTTTGAGAAACAATTGATTATAAGTAACTTGATTGTCTCTCATGCCCTCTATGCATCAACTTATTTCTTTTCATTGGTTTAATGGTTATAAGATTAACTATTCAGGATTATTGTAAATGGTTTGGTTGCTAATTTATTTGCACAAGATTATTGAACCCACTATCATAAATTGTTGACTGCTGTTTATTGCGTGTTACAGTCGTGCATTTCCATAGTATTGTATTTACAGGAATTAATCTATTAAGGACTGTATTTTGTTTCGTGTTATATTTTAAATTCAAATAATGTTGCTTACATAGCTACTATTTTAATTAAATCCATGTTTTATGAAAGATGCTTGTGTGGTTAGTTGAGATCTTCAAGAACTTTGAGAAAATGAATGATTGTGCTGAAAAGATATCAAGCTATAAGCACACACAGATGGATATAGCTATGAAAATGACAATATGAAATTTTTATTTCCATTTGGGGAACAAACTAAATGATTAAATGTTCATTTAATTATTAGTAACTTGTGTAAGTCATCTTAATTAGTGTTGTCAAATCTGTCTTGCTATTTTATTTAACTCACAAAACTGCTGTACCAATTATTTTTTAATCATCGAATAAATTGTTCCTATTCATATTAGACTTGATCTTGACCACGACTAGAATAAACTACTTGAATGCAGAAACACACTCATTTTGTCATTTATTATGATTTTTTTTGTCTTCAATTTTCTCATAAGCATTTCCAGGTCAGTAATTACTACTATAGATTAAATAGAAAATGGAAGATTTTTGCCATTTAATGAACATTGATACATCAATCTTCAAGAATCTGATTTCGTTTCTTCAAGAATCTGATACATCAATTCAAACGAAAGCTTTCTGCCACTCGGAGTTTATTTATTGGCAATTTGGCATCCTATAAATATTTGACCCTTGTTAATACAATTTAGTAAAATCTATAAATGGCTTTTGAATTGTTTGAAACTTGTAAGTAATGCTTTTTTGTTTATGTTGGTGGCAGCTCCATTTTGAATGGAATACACCTTTTCTAATCTCTCAAATGGTATTTGTTGAAATGCTAGTTTTGGCATAACTATCGATAATTTGCTTTGACAGCAACAATAGTGGTGGATCATAGATGTGCTATTATTCGATTCCCCAACATGGGAATGATTTATGACTTTCAATGTTATATGGATTACCAGTCACGGTCTAAGTGGAATGGACTTAGCCTCATGTAAGAGTTGTTTCATGTAATGGTTACTCATAATACCACCTCAGTTTTCAATGCCATTATATTTAAAAATTTTCTATTAAGTATTTAATTAATGAAAAAAAATTGAAAGATAATCTCACATAAAAATTTTATTAAATTTTTTATTAATTTTCTGAACTATTTTCAATTTAGAAAATTATATTTATAATAACAAATTTTTAACGAAATTGGATGAACATTGTATTCACTGTTTTACTAATATCAATATTTGTGTATTAATTTACTTGTTTTATTTTAAATCTTAACATTTGTGCTTACACAAGCCAACACATACTTTTTCAATGCATAGGGGATTATAACAATTTTCTAACAAAACCTAATTAAATTTCTTGATATTTCATTATGTATATACAAGCCTTTAAAAAAAAATTTTAATTGTAACCTTTTTTTCATTTTTGGATCACAAATGTAGGAAATATCTTTACTTTTCAACAATTTTCCACCGATAATATTTTAATGTATAAATGTGTATTTGTATGTTTTGGGTTAAAATTATATAATTTATCGTTTTGTTCTAAATTCTTTTGAGTTGACTGTTGTAGTTCTTATTACTTTCCAAGCAAAATGTGAGTCTATGGCCAAAAAAAAAAAAACAATTAATCCAAAAGAACTAAGATTTGGGATACTAAGTTATAAATTGGGACGATGTTGGTCAACTGCCCCAATAGCAATAGCCATTAGGCAAGATTTGACTTCAAAATGGAAAAAATGTATAACTAACGAACATATATCTTCATAAACATGTATGTTGTGCACGCTTTATAAATACTTAAGATCAATTTGGACAATAAAATGTCACTTATGTAAATATTGAGTAGTATTTTTATATTATTAAACTCATTAAAAAATAACATATCAATTATATTATGCTCATTTGTTTAGAATTTTTAATATACAAATACATGGTGTTTATATTTTTTATAATAATATTCCACTTATAAGTTAAGGCTGTGATTTTTAATAATTATGAGGGGTAAAATGCCTTGACATTTCCTGAACTTTGGAGTCGTATTATAAAAACAAGTTTAAACCAAGGGCTTTGTAGCTAAATTGACATCTTTCTGTGCACAAAGTACTTAGGGGTCTGGGGGGAGGAAAATGGTTCAAGGTGTCAATTTTAAACCATAGACATAGAGTAATCATTTGTTTGTTTGAACCTTTTGAGGTTAATTTAAAAATAATATCAAAATTATGGTTTTATTATACAATTAATGTCAAATTTTATTAATTATATATTCATTTTGATGAAAATTAACAAAATAATATATAATGAATTTAAGCTGTTTTTAAAGAATAATTTAAGCTCTTAACACTTTTTAAAATCATAAAATGTAGCAGTATACTTTCTTTTCTTTGGTTAAAACTTTTGCTTCTTTATTTTCCTTTTGATTTTTGATTTTTGATTTTTAATTTTTTGTGTGCCCATCCTTGTTTAACTTTCAAAACTTAAAAGAACGCTGATAAGATAGGTGTGGGGCCAGAATAAGTCAAGCAACCCCGGCCTACTTCAGACTAGGCCCAGAGGCCCACGCCGAGGACGCGTCCAAGGTCCGAGGACGAAAGTGTAGAGCCCAGGGCTCAAGGAGCATTGCCGAGGATGGTTACATCCTCGGGAGACCGAGATCAGAAAGTGAGCAAATAGCATACCCCTAAGGGGAATCTCCCTGAGCATCCAAGGAGCAAATAGCAAGTACCAAGCACCGGACATGGAAGCATGGTGGAGGAGCAAGTCCCAGGTGAACTGTCACCTCCACATTAAATGCCTTCAACTAACGCCCTGGCCGCATTAATGAGGATAAGACCTCTGAACAATGCCGCCTTGGGTGCTGCAACCTACAGGAGGGATGAGAATGCGGCTGATGGGACAGGCTCTCAAGTGGAAGCCGGGTTGATCAACAAATGTAGGGATAGGATCAACTGGGAGAGAAGTATATAATGTAAGAAGTCCCTCTTGAGAGGGGGACGGACGGAAAACTAGAGAAAAGAAATACTGTAGCAGTTTATATTCTCTTCAACCTTGTAACCTTTCTGAAAGGAGATAATAAGAACTTCAAGCTCTATAAAACCCGTCCGAGGAGCCTTATTGTGCGTTCCGACCCACACTTAAGTTATTAGCATTCACGTACAACCATGCATGGCCGCTGCATTCCTTACTAGAGCCTAACTCTTGAACCCATACTCTATAAATTTATTGGAGGGTTAGCTGGGCTTGGGTCCACTCTCTCGATCTGCGGAGAGCGCTCGAAACCGGTCCCTACAATAGGAAATATATTATTTATAATTTTTTCCGATGAAACTTTGTATATAAAATAAACATATAAAAATAAATTAAAAAATATAAAAAATAAAATATGAAGGAAATTTTCTTGGGACAAGGTGAAATTGTCCCCACGGTACCTACTCCGCCATCATTTATCGGTCAATATAGTTCATTTACTCATCCAAATCATAAATTAAATATAATATTACTATGAACTGCAAAAAGAAACAACCAAAACAATGGAAGTGACATATACTACACATCACATGCAAACAGCATTGTAGCTCAATTAGTATGCATTTTTTGAAATTTTAGAGACATCTAGGGTTTAAATCTCCCTTCCTCATTGTAACTATCGAATTATTAAAAAATGAAAAATTAAATGGACGAAACATTTGTAACTATCGAATTATTAAAAAATGAAAAATTAAATGGACGAAACATAATACGAAGAATATTGAAATTAGATTCTAAATTAAGTTAACATATACTTTAAGTAAGAATTAGATGCAAAAATCTTGAAATGCATGAACAAGTGATGATTTAAAAATGAATTGACATAGGATAATAAGAGAGTGTTTCAATATGTATTATGTGATAATGGATGATGCTTAAGCATGTGAAAATTTGTTAATGCATAAATTACAAGAAAAATAACTTTTAGTGACAAAACCTTGCGGAGGATTGCACAAAATCCTAAAAAATATATATTTGGGTAAATTGCAAATTACACTCATAAAGTTTGGAAATGTTTAGATTTTACACCATGGAGTTTTAGAATTTAGATTTTACCCCCTGAAATTTGGGGATGTTTAGATTTTACACCCTAACATTTCAGAATTTGGATTTTACTTCCTAAATTTTAAGAGTGTTTTGATTTTATTCCCTAAAGTTTGGAGGTATTTGTATTTTATACCCTAAAGTTTCAGAATTTAGGAGTGTAAAATCCAAATTAACACTCCCAAATTTTAAAGGATAAAATTTAAATTTTGAAATATCAGGGTATAAAATCTAAATGCTCCAAATTTTAAGAGTGTAATTTGTAATTTACCCTATATATTGTTGTGAGGGCAAAAAAATCGGAATAAGGGAAGGTTGAGATACTCCTTGCGCTTCTTCAAGATCTTAGCCGCAGGAGAATAGCTAGCGGTGAAAAGAGTAACAGTCAAAAAAATATATACATCAAAGTTAGATGGTTCAAACAAAAGAGTACAAAAGGGCCTTAGAAAGACCAACAGTCAAAAAATTACAAAAGGTCTGGGTGCACCCAGCAATGCTGGGTGGGCGTGATCAAGGCAATAAAGGCCAGACTACTCACTTTAGAGTGAATGAACCAAATCCCAAGTGGTTTGATCTGCATGCATTTTCTTTTTATTTATTTATTTATGAATTTAATATATTTATATTATAATAAGGTTATTATTATTGTTTCTTTTAGTTTTTTTTTCAAAGGCAACCTAATTTATCCGGCAAATTTTGTCTGTTAAGAGTCAAACATTACTATGGGTAGTAGGATTTAAATCTCTAGATCTGTGTTGGGAAACAGGTGAACATAAATTTGTTTTGTTACAATCTTTAGAGTCAATAGGAATGTCTAAACAAGTGCTCAAGCTTCTGGAATTCAATATGTAAAAATAGGAATTTGACTTTTCAATCTGTTCAGGATTTTATAGTTTCGACTGATAGAAACTTAAACTTGACCGATCAAATTACTATTATGGACCAAAATAGTATTTTACCATTTATATTATTTATTTATTTGAGATAGAGATTATACTTTAGTTTAATTTAAGTGTATACATGTGTGAAACTTTATCTTGAACACTTGAACCTGACCATTACCTCATCCATTCTATAAAAACTTGTACTTATGAAGTGACCATCATGCAAATGGTACGCAATGGTTGAAAATTTGTTTTAAATTAAAATGTTTTGCACTTTAAGGTGTTATTAACTCCCTACTCAATCACGCAAACTCTCCTCTAAGTACTTCACACAACATCTTTAGATTTTCGAAATATACAACTCTAGTAATTCTAAAGTATTTCGATATCCATATTTGCCACAATGGAAACAAAGCAGCTCATGTTATATATATATAAAGCAGCTGTCCAATATGTTAGTGACATTTATGATTTTGTCACTTTATTTTTTTAAGAAGAACGATTTTGTCACTTAGACAAAAGAAACTCCATGTATTATCAAGCATATATAATTTCTTAAGATGTATTGTTTTTTATTCTTATTTAAATGAAAATTTTCAATTTCTTATAAATAAAAGAATAAGATTTGAGGTTCATTTCCCCAATTACATAAGCAATTAATTATCGTCAATATTAAAAGTATTATCTCTAAAAAAAAATAATAATAATAACAATGATCAATATGTATAACACCTAATCTAACTTTTTTTTTTTTTTTTTTTTTGAGAAGTTCACCTAATCTAACTTTATCTAAGGTACAAGAGTCTCCCAAAAGTTTTTAAACATAATTTTTGTGGGTCTTTTTTAACGTGGATCTGTCCTCGTAGAGTGTGTGGATAAGTATAATAATACCACTGTATAGATTTCCCAAGGACTACCCATTATTGTACTTTTGGTCCCAAACAATTCAGTAAAAACTTCCTTGGCCCTTGCCTTGCATTCACTTTTCTCCCTCTCTCTCTCTCTCTCTCTCTAGAAACCAGAAAGCATTTTCTTCTTCTTCCCGTAAAAAACAAAGTAGTGGGTGCCCTTTTCTACTCTTCTACAATTCTATCTTCTTTCAAATCCCCTTTATTTTCTCCTGGGGTTGACTGTTGACTTTATACTTCGCCTGAGGATTCGGGTCTAGATCTGGTATGGTCTTGGATATGTTATACACTTACATGTAAAGCTTGTTTATTTTGCTAATATTCTTCTAATGCTATTTGAATCTTTCTTTATCTCTCAAATTTTTTTTCTTTGGTTTCATTACTTTGCGTTTTATGCTTTGGATTTTTCATATTAGTTCTATTGTTTTATCATACCATGTCTTTCTAACTTTATTTCCTTTAAAGGGTTTTCTTTTCTTGGATTTCTTGTAGTTGTTTTGTTAGTTTGTTTGGGGTTTTTTTTTTTTTTTTTGGTTTTTATCAGTATTTCAAAAAATGTTGGAGTTAAAGCACAAGGAAACCATATAAAATGGTGTCGGGGGTTTTGGTTTGGTTTAAAATGTTTGTTTATCTATTTGTATTAGAGAAGCTATTTGCATTTCTCAATGGATAATTAGCCCAGGAATCTTACCTTGAAAAGGTCAGATTTTTTTTTTTTTTTGGAAAAAAAAATTGCTTTGATTTGTCTATTAATCCCTCTCTTCACAACAAAAGACAAACTTTAAGATCTCTTTGGGCGTTACTATTTTTTTTTTTTTTTTACTTAAGTGAATCCTTTATTTTTTGTTTGGCAAATCTTTAGATTTTTGAAGAGTTGGTAAGTATATTCTTTTTTGTAATATGGTTATAATTTTTTAGCTTTTTTTTTTAGTTTATTATGCGGTTCATGGAATGAATTGGTGCTGATTTGGTGGTCGGTTTTATTTATTTATTTATGATGATTTACTTTAGTTGGGGGCCTTGTATTCGGTTAAGATGGAGGCTTAGTCTTTTTTGGTTGTTTCTTTTTTTGGTAGTTTTGGTAATTTTTAGTGTTCAAAATGTACTCCTAGTTTCGAGTTTCAAGGGTTTTGGTTAAGGTTTAAGGGTTTAATTGCATGTGATACTTCCTTGTACATGTTTGTGGCTTAGTGTTAGAAGGATCTTCTTGTTGTTTAGAATGGAATACTAGTGTGGAATAAACTCTAGAGTAAGCAGTGTTCAGATTATGACCCTCTAAGCAAAAATTTCAATCTTTAATCTTTGAAGTTGAAACTTAAAATAAGTTGATTTTTACTTGAGTTTGGTATTATAATATAGTTAGAACATCAGGCTTAGAAATGATCCATTCTTGATGTATGAAAGTAAATATTTCAGTAGTTGAAGGGAAGTGTTATCAAAGTAGAACAAAGGGAAGAAACAGTAAAAGCCAATTCCAGGAAGAGAAAAGAAAACCTTGTAAGTTAGGATATGAATAAGTTTAGGGATATATTGAGATGCTTGGATTTTGTAAATTGGATAAGGTTTGTATAGGTTGAAACTTGAAAGAGTAGCTGGGGACTTGAGGGAATAAGTTGATGACAAAGAAAGTTATACTTCGGCTGGGTTAAAAGAGTCAGTTAACTGGTATAGGTTGTAAATTTTGTAGGCTTAGGGTGTTAGAGGTTTACTAAGTGGAAAGGAACACTTAAATGATCATTGCTTTAAACTTCAATTTAGAACACCCAAAATTTAATAGAGTCTAATAACGTTTAAAAAATATTACTTACACTTTTTCATGTTGTTGTAGCTTCCACGTTAATAGCTAGCTAGACTCCCAGTTTTCTAAACAAAGAAAGAAAATTTGTGCTAGACTCCAATAAATTTTAGTTTCGCTAAGGAAATTTCTTACAATGGTGAAGACGAGAGATTCGCACACTTAATTACTATTAGAAGTGGAAAATTCGTCAGTCAAATAGATTTGGTCTTTACTTGAAAAGTTGATAGTAGATATTGTTAAGATTATAAGTTGATTTTATGAGAGAGAATAACCACAACACAAATTTGTGGTACTAGACATTTGTAGTATAATGTGGAAAATAGGAGATTTTAGATAGAGGAACTTAGGATTTAGGTGGTGAGATTTGAAGGGAGAGAAACAAGTGTTTACAGATTTTTAATTAAAGAAGGCAAGTGGAGTCTAGACAAAGGTGTTGATAAGATGCATAATGAATGACTAGCATTAAAAGGAAGCTGAAGAAGCACTTGGAGAATCAAAAAGATGTAGCCAACTGATTAAGGAGACTTGGTGGTGGAATGAGGTGGCTTAAGTAGTAGTTAGATGAGAGAGAGAGACCTACCTAGATAGTGCCCTGCTTGTGAATATTATAAAGTGGCAAAGAAAGCTGTCAAAAAGGCTATATTTAAGTCTTATTATGGATTATAGAGCAAGTTAGTGACAAAGGATGTAGAGAAGAATATAGAATTGCCAAGACAATGGAATGAAAGCAAGTGACTTGAATGTGTTCAATGCATTAAAGAGAGATGGGAAAATTATTTTGATATATTATTTAATGGAAGCCACACAAAAGATTAGAGAACACCAAGTTTTACCCAACTGAGGATAGAAATCATAGGTTTGTTTGAAGAATTAGGATGATTGGGTAAATGACGTATTGGACGTTGAATACAATAAGAATTGTGGACCTGATGAATTAACCATTGTTGTTTGGAAGTGCTTGGGTGATGAGATGAAAAGATCTTTAAGTGATAACAAAATGTCTATTGAGTGGAGAAAAAGACTCAAATATCCATATACAAGAATAAGGAAAATATTCAAAATTGTACAAATTAATGTGCAATTAAGCTTATGAGTCACTATGAACTTTTGGGGGAATAACAATATTGGAGATTTACTTTGATTTTATTCCAAGGAGATCTATCATAGAGGTTATGTTATTATACATCTAATGGAAAAATGTAGAAAATGTAGAGAAGTCTGTAAAGATCATTATATGGGTTTTATTGACCTAGAGGAAGCGTATGATAGAGTACCTATGAGGGTTTTTGTGGTGGGATTTAAAATAGAAATGAGTTCCTTTAGAGTAAATTAAATTGATTAAGACCATGGAATTAATTAAGTTTTATGTTTGATATAGCTTAAACTAGTTATCTCATTGGATGAATTCAATATGAAGTCTTTTGGTGTATGCCTTTTGTGGATGATATAGTTTTAGTTGATGAAATTTGACATGGAGTTAATGTCAAGTTAGAAATTTGTAGAGATGCTTTACAATCTAAAGGCTTTCAGCTATGTATAACTTAGTCAGATTACATGGCACATTTATGCCTGTTTGTTTTAAGAGTAGATATCTTCTGCTGTCCCTTATTTTCTTGGTAAAAATGCCATAGTAGTTGGATTTATTGATGCATTGCTATCATATTTTCTCTCTTATCTTTTGCAGAATTCCTCAAGCTTTGACATATAATTGGTTGACAACGAGAGAGAGCACGCTTGTAAGCATTCATGAAACGGTCATGACTGTGTACATGCGTGCTCTTTCTCGTTGTCATGCAATTTCCCAACAGCAACAGGTTTCTTTGGTCTGTATACATGTTATTGGGCATCTAGCTAGCAGGTGGTTTTGATCTCTTATGTAGACTAATTCAAAATATAGAATACTTATAACTCTAGGTCTATAGAACCTATATGGAAATTAAGAATGTTTGTGTGATTACTGATTATACAAATTCAAATTGTGTGTGTGTGTGTGTTAAGTTCATGTTATACCTAGTGTAAGCTTTGTTAATGTTAAATTACTTTTTATTATATGTTATTTTTGAAAAAAAAAAAAATCCATCATTGGATTACATTTTTTTCTTATACACTTATGCTTGCAAAATATTACTAAATTTCAAGATGATTAAACTACCAATAACTATTTCATCTGTAACTTTAAAATAAAAAAAATTATACACTAAATATAAGTTTATATATGCTAACTAACCAAGCTCTCTCTCTCTCTCTCTCTAATATTACTTTAAACTTATAAAAAAGGTTATATATTAGATAGTAAATACTATTTGATTACCACATAATTTTGGTGTACATGTTAAACTTGTAATCCAATAGTGGGATTTGAAAAATGGAAATTCATTAAAAAAATATTTAAGTGGTGTAACATTAACAAAATCAAAATGTTACTATAGGTGTAATTAAAGATCTTAGAGGGATTTGAAAAATATCAATTCAATTTAAGTGGTGTAACATTGTCAAAATGTTACTTTGGTGTTATTTGATCTTTACCATATACATATGGGCTTATGTAAGAACAGTCACACCGAAGTGGGATTGAACCTGCTGCCAAAGATGAAATCCCATTTTGGGCTACAGCTTGTTAATTGACTTGAATTTTTCTAAGTATTAATGTTCATTTTGTAATTTATTTTTTTATATTCATTAATTTCATAGCTTTTTAATTGCACACAACTTTTTTTTTTTGTTTTTGTTTTTCATAGCCTTTTTATATTTTTGAATAGGCAGAAAAAGTATTTAAGATGCATGGTTTTTTAACACCAACACCCCCCCCCCCCCCCCCCACAAAAAAAAAAAAAACGTTTTTTACTTGATCTTGTTGGAATTTAGGTAATTTAAGGATTTATTTGATAGAAGCATTAAAGGGCTCTAATATCTCTTGGGTTTTGCATTAATAGTTGGACTTTATAGAGGGGTCACAGTGTCTCACTCACACACACACACTCTCTCTCTCTAGCCATGCAATGGTTGTGTCATTATAATGTATAACTACTCTATAAAGCATTAGATGGGCTTTGTACAGTTTACAAACACAAGGTAGTTTTTAAAATTTTTTATTTTTAATATTAAGGGTTTACTAAGAAAGTGCAATTGGAGAGGGCACAGCACATGAAGTTCAGGTAAATTTGAAAAAGAATATTGTCTTGTGGCCTTCATCTAGATAAGGATCTGAGGAATAATATATACCATGTCTAAAATTGGTATTTCACATTGTTTGAAGTTTTGAGCGTTTCCTTCCCTCCAAATAATCACATGAGACGAGGGATTGCAGACAATGAGAAGCTTGTAAGTTTCGTCTTACATTTTTTTTTTCCATCTTTGTGCCTGTCATAGAATTATTTATGGACAAATCTTTCAATGTTTAAATTTCTTTTATTTTTTCCTTTGTTTCTGCTAGGGCATTTATGTGGTATATTAAACATTTGTTTTCACATTTGTTTTCAAAGTGTGGGTGTTGGGGGCAAGAAACACAACAATTCGAAGGGGAAAATACAGGTCATGTTGAAAATGGTTGTGTTTGAGATTTAAATACTAGTATTAAAAATTTAAAACTTTGTGGAAGATGGGGGGTGGTGCATCCCCTAAACTTGCCTTTGTAGCTGTTGATGGTTTTAGTCTTTTAGATCATATTAGGTTTGTGATTTAATATCTAGAAATGTATCATTTTTGTCTCATTTCCAAAGTTCTAGTGTGTAAGAATTATTTCTTTCTAAGTTGGTTGACATAACCTTGTAGATAGCTCTAAGTAGTGGTGCTGGTCACTGTGACTCATTTGTATCATAGAAGTTGCTGCATATGCAGAGCTCAGAAATGATTGAATAAAATTGTAATTGAGGTGGAGAGAAGCCAGTTGTTGTGTGAGTTATTGAAAATGGTTGACACAATTAGAAGGTGATAACCCGTTTTAGAGTGCAAATAATGGGTTTCATCTTTCATTTTCAAAGGGAGCATGCAATAGCGAGTGTATAACAAGATTTTCCCTATGATATAATTTATGAAACATCATAAATGCGAAATGGTTTTTCTTCTTTGGAGGTGGCAACAATTTGAACCGAACTGTCATAGATTTCCTTTATATGTGCTCTATTCAAGTGAATCTTTTGTATACCATTCATTTTTCCTCTAGTTATTTTGGCCATCCTACTTGTTCTATGAAATGGTCCATATACTTAAGTAATAATTTTATTCTTCTTTGTATTCTCAAATTGTATATCTTTACAATGTTGACATTCATATATTCTTGCTACTCATAGGAAAAAGGTCTTGTAATGGTATGATCAGCTACAAGAGTAGCAAGATGCCAGTTTTAATTATAGGGAAGAAGAAAATAAAAATATGTAGTGCAATTAAACATTGCATTTTCTTTTTTTCTTTTCTTTTAAAAAAACCCACAAAACTTGAAAGTAATATTTAGAAATTTCTGTGGCCTTTATTAATTGATTATAAGTAACTTGATTGTCTTTCATGCTCTCTATGCATCAACTTATTTCTTTTCATTGGTTTAATGGTTATAAGATTAACTATTCAGGATTACTGTAAATGGTTTGGTTGCTAATTTATTTGCACAAGATTATTGAACTCACTATCATAAATTGTTGACTGCTGTTTATTGCATGTTACAGTCGTGTATTTCTAGAATATTGTTTTTACAGGAAATAATCTATTAAGAACTGTGTTTTGTTTCATGCTATATTTTAAATTCAAATAATGTTGCTTACATAGCTACTATTTTAATTAAATCCATGTTTTATGAAAGATGCTTGTTTGGTTAGTTGAGATCTTCAAGAACTTTGAGAAAATTAATGATTGCGCTGAAAAGATATCAGGCTATAAGCACACACTTAGATGGATATAGCTATGAAAATGACATTGAGCAATTTTTTTTTTTTTTTTTTTTTCCATTTGAGGAACTAAATAAATGAGTAAATGTTCATTTAATTATTAGTAATTTGTGTATGTCATCTTTATTATTGTTGTCAAATCTGTCTTGCTATTTTATTTAACTCACAAAACTGCTGTACCAGTATATTCCCTTATCTCATCCCTCTTTCCCTATATATATATGTGTGTGTGTGTGTTTCTCAAATAAAAAAAAAAAAAAAAATTTTTTTTTAATCGGTTGTCCTGTCAAATAAATTGTTCCTATTCATATTAGACTTTACTTGAATGCAAAAACACACTCAATTTGTTATTTATTATGATATTTTTTCATCTTCAATTTTCTCAAATTTGCTCATAAGCATTTGCAAGTCTGTAATCACTACTATAGATTAAATAGAAAATGGAAGATTTTGGCCATTTAATGAAACATTGATACATCAATCATCAAGAATCTGATTTAATTCCCTTTTGCCACTTAGAGTTTGTTTTAGTAGAATATTTATTGGCAATTTGGCATACTATATATATTGACCCTTGTTTTTTAATACAAGATAAAAGTTTTACTCTAGTCTAATCTAAGTGTATATATGTGTAAAATTCTCTTCTGAAGACTTGAATCTTGACTTTCGCCCTCCACACTCCAAAAACACTTATATTTGTGGAATGACCATTACATTAAGAGTGTGCGGTGGTGACCCTAGTTAATTTGGAATAGATCAAGTAATTGCAACTTTGGCTATAAATGGCTTTTGAATTGGTTGAAACTTGAAAGTAATGAATGCTTTTCAATTTATGTTAATTTAGAGGTTGGTGTTGGTGGCAGCTCCATTTTGAATGGAATACACCTTTTTCTATCTCTTACTAATCTCTCAAATGGTATTTGTTGAAGTGTTAGTTTTGGCATAACTATCGATAATTTGTTTTTGACAGCAACAACAGTGGAAGATCATAGATGTGCTATTATTATTCGATGGTTCTCTTTACAGCTTCCCCAACATGGGAATGATTTATGACTTCCAATGTTATATGGACTCAGCCTCGTGTAAGAGGGCTGTTTCATACTCATCATAATACAACCTCATTTTTCAATGCTATTATATTTAAAAATTTTCTGTTAAGTATTTAATTAATGAAAAATAGCTGAAAAATAATCTCACATAAAAATTCTATAAATATTTTTATTAATTTTCTAAGTCATTTTCAATGTAGAAAAATGTTATATTTATAATGGTAAATTTTTAACGTAATTGTACAAAATATTTTAATTGAATAAATTTGAAACTTAAAAAACTTAATTGAATGAAAGAGAAGTTCAAAAAACTAAAATGAATTTAATTCAAATTTAAAGGGTGTTATTTGTATTTTAGCCTAAACTTTTTTAGTCATTCTTTGGAATGATCTGGCAACGGAATATAATTCTTCCCTAATTTGGCCTTCCAAGAGCTTTAGTAATTATAGCCTAATCTTCTCAACAATCAAAAAATAGTTATATTTGCAAAAATAATGTTACATGCAAAAATTATTTTACAATATTTTCAATATTTTTACAAATTGTAGATATGACAAATTTTTATAGGTTTTTATTTGAATTTACTATTAACATCACATTTTTACTTATCAATAACTACATATCACTTTAGCAATTTGTAAAATAATTTGTGAGTATAGCATTTTTTTATTTACAAATGGTCTCTCCCCCTAAAATTCTAAGCTATAAGAACTCAGTTACTGTACGTTGAATCCACCTATATTGTAGGGTAAACGCACATATATACTTGGATTCTGGAAGAGGGTTTTATTTATTTATTTATAATTTTTTAATAATTTTTTTTCCAACTTTTTAGGACCATTCTTTTAATCATTTTTAGACTAAAATATTATTTTTGTCCTTAAAATTTACTAAAAATTTGTTCTGTCTTTAAATTATTGAAAGGTTTTTTTTTTTTTTTTTCTAAACATGTGTTTGAAATTATGCGTGGAAATGCGTGTGAGTGAAAAAGTGTGTAGAAATATGTGTAATATTGTTTAAAAATTGAAAACATGTGTTTGAGTTGTGATATCAAACAAGCTCTTAACTTTCTATTTTTAAACTAATTTTTTTCCAAATGGTTGAAATTTTTTTTTTAGACTACTGAAAAAAAAAAAAAAAAAAGCGCTTTACAAAATTTAGGGACGAATTATTTATTTATTTAGTTTTGGTACAAGAATGATATATTAGCTTCCTTTTTTTTTTTGGTAAAGAATAATTTTTAGACTTTTAACACATTTTTGTTTCTTTTATTGAAATTGTTTATAATTCTATGAATTGTTTAAGAAGCTAGGGGAGATATCTTTGTAATCATTCATAAACTTATGCTTTATATGCTTATGTTACATCTAGGGGTCCGTTTGGATAGCACTTATTGTTGCTGAAAGTTGCTAAAAACTGATTGTTGCTGAAAACACTGTAACAAAATAATTTTTAAATGTGTGAATAGTATCGTGGGACCCACTTTTAATATTAAATATTGTGTGAACAGTGCATGAACAGTGCACGCACAGTATATGCACAGTGTTTTTTGTCTCCTAAAAGTTAATAAGTTCGGCTACTAAAAAAAAAAGAAAACTGAAAATGCAACTTTACTTTGAGTGAAAAGTAGTGCAATCCAAACCGGCCCACACCTACTTTGCTGTAGAAAATTATCTAGAATCACCATTTATCCTTTATTTTGGCTAAGATGGGTTAATTAATTGTAGAAATAAAGTAGTGTTTAGTTATCACCATTTCGCAATATCTGAAAAAAGCAAGTTTCTTAAGCCAAATTGGGCTTAGCTTTTGTGTTTTGAGTAACAAACAAGGTAGTCAATGCCGTACTGGTACCGGTCGGAATGTACCGTACCGGCTGATATATACATCGGTATCGAAATATCAACGTTTCGTACCGGTTTAAATATCGGGCATACCAGTCATACTGGCCAATTTTGGGCAATACCGGCCGGTATCGGGCGTACTGGCTAGTACAGAAAAAAGTTTTTTTATTTTTTATTTTTTTTAAAGTTTTTTAATTTTTGAATTTTTGTTAGGGCAGAATGATAACTTATTTGCATTAACTTATTAGTATTATTTGTTTTCTTAGTATGTAATGGTAACTTTTAAACTTTCTATTTTTTATTTTGTGTTTTTTCCCCCCTTTTAATTGATACTATAGTCTAAAACCATAAATAATTAGTTCTGAATTGAGAAAAATTTTTACGGTAAACTTTTATATTTATTATAATAAACACACACACACACACACACACACACACATATATATATATAAATATAAAAAATAGCGGTAAACTCGAAACGGTACATCGGTATTGACCGGTATCCGAAATATATCGTACTGCTGGCCAAACCAATACAGCCTCCGGTACGGTATTGACTCCCTTGGTAACAAAGGCCAATGGAAGAATGCTATGCTTGTTTAAAACAACATAAAATGAAATAAGAAAAAGAAACATAAGGGAGAAAAATGAAAATGCAATCCTCGTAATAACAATTAATGGAACAAGAACCTTTATCATGAGTTTGTTTTAGTGTTCATTTGAGAACAGTTTATTTGGATTTTTGCTGAATGTTTTTTGATAAAAATGTGCTAAAGTATATTTGTACCTTGAAAAAATTAGAACAAATGAGAAAAGATGGGGAAAAGTAAAGTTTTAAAAAACTATACATAAAAACTAAAAGTTAAAAATTGAGCTTATAAGCTGATGCCAATAAAAACTCATAACGGAATCTAGAATTTTTAATTTAAATTTTTTCAAACAAATATTCATAGGACAAACAACAATAAAGCCAAGAACATCTAATTTGAGATTGAGATTGAAATAAATAATTAAACTTAGAAATTTGAACATTTGAACCTTCTCTCTCTCTCTCTCTCTCTCTCATATTTGATAGTGTTTGTGTTTATGTTTATAATGCTTATGGGTTTGTATTGTGGTACTGTTTATGTTTTTATATTTGCAATACTATCTTTTTTTCATACCCTTGTTTGTGACTATTTTATGTGTTTATGTTTATGTTTACTTTTATGTTATTTTATGTTTTTATATTGCTTTTATGCTTGTGTTGTGGTGCTGATTATATTTTTAATTTTTTTTTGTTAATTTTTTTTTTTTGGGTACTCCCTATGTTTGCATGAACTACTCCACTGTCATTGCCATCACTGTTCATTAGTAAGGAACAAGAAACTTAGAAGTGGTAACCAAGTGGAAAAATTAGCCTAAACCTGAATGGGAAAATGGCTAAATAGCCTTAATTTTTAAACTATGTATTCAAACAACCCTATTTTCAAACAATCTAGGAGAATGCCCCTCTTTTGCAGTTTGATATTTCTAATGTTGAGTTCTGCGTGGAACTTGATATTAGCAAAATGTCAAGTTTGATATAGATCTTGCCAAGTGGCAATGCTGATGTGGTGTTTTTTAATTAAAAACTGTCACGTTACAAAAATTAAAAAAAAAAAAAAAAAAGTGAAACTTGACATTAGGAATGTCGAATTCCATTGAAACAAAAAACGTAGATGGTTCACATAACTCAATAGCCTTTTGGATGCTTTCGATCTTCCTAAACTAGGTATTAACAAAGTTAAACCACGGATGAAGCCAGAAATTTTCATCCTTCATCATTTGAACAATTATCTAGGTAAATTTTTGCATTGCCATCTACAATTCCAAGATATGTAAGATACTTATAACAAAGCTTATGTACTTAAAAGGTTATTAAAGCTCACTTTTTTTTCCAGAGAGATAGAGACTTTGAAAGGCTCATTATCTGTTCTAAAGCTAATGCCTGGAACATATTTCAACCAAACATAAAACCCCCTAAGACCAAAACAAAACGCAAAAACAAACATTGTATTCACTGTTTCACTAATATCGATATTTGTGTATTAATTTAGTTGTTTTATTTTAAACCTTAACATTTTTGCTTACACAAGCCAACACATACTCTTTCAATGCGTAGGCGATTATAACAATTTTCTAACATCATGTATATACAAGCCTTTAGAAAAAAAAATTTTAATTGTATCCTTTATTTCATTTTTGGATCACAAAATATAGGAAATTATCTTGCTTTTCAAGAATTTTTCACCAAAAATATTTTAATGTATAAACATATGTGTATTTGTATGTTTAGGGTCAAAATTATATTTATCATTTTGTTATCAATTCTTTTGAGTTCACTGTTTTAGTTCTTATTTCTTTCCAAGCAAAATGTAAGTCAATGGCAAAAAAATACTTTTAATCCAAAAGAACTAACATTTATGGCACTAAGTTATAAAGTGGGACGATGTTGGTTAGCTGCACTAATAACAATGGCTATAGGCTAAGATTCGACTTCAAAATGGGAAAAATGTATAACTAATGAACATATATCTTCATAAACATGTACGTTGTGCATGCTTTATATAATACTTAAGATCAATTTGGACAATAAAATGTCACTCATGTAAATATTTAGTATTTCTATATTATTAAACTCATTAAAAAATAACATATCTATGAGAGATTGCAAACTTCTAATGAGAAATGGTGCTCTCAAAAAAGAGATTTGGGTGCTTTTAAGGGCACCTCTTTTTTTGGGTAAGTGGTGTGGAGTTACCATTTATTTATTTTTTATACAAAAAAAAAAACAAAAAAAAAAAAAAAAACAAAATTGCATGATTGAATAGAAAAGTACAACTTTGGTAAATTAACCTTACAAGGCTTTGGGTCCTAGTTACAATCTACCAAAAGAATACATGGCTTTTTGTCCTAGTTACAATCTACCCAAAGATAAAAAGAAAGACAAAGCACAGGTCTACCTATCCAAAAGAACTAAATTCGGAGGCTAGGTTGTGGAATGGGAAGGTGTTAGACACCCATTCAGCCCAGACAGAGACTGGTTTTCTAGACTCTAATGACCAATATATACTTTTTGCATGATGTGAATGATATGTTGAACATACATGACACATTTGACCAAAACTAACTTACATAAATCTATCTTATGAATGTATCCTCTTTTTTAGAAAAAATTCAGATATGTTTTTGTAAATAAAAAATAATAATTTGATTCATTAAAAAGAAACCAGATCTGTTTCTGTGTAGATAAAAAAAAAAAAAGTTTTGTGAAGAAAATCAGATCTGTTTTTGTGTAAATAAAAAGAATAAGGTTTTTGCTAAAAAAATATCAGATCTATTTTGAAGCAAAGTTAAAAGTGGTGATTTTCATTAAGAAAAATTAGATCTGTTTTGTGAATAAGAAAATCTAGATTTGTAGAGAAAAAAAATTCAAATATGTTTTTAATGAATAAAATAAGAAAAAGACTTTTTTAGAAGAGGAACTACACTCATGAAATAAATCTATGTTACATGCATTAAATAGAATTCATCTTAACTTTTAATTTCCTCTTTTAAATTTCAAAATCTGCTATTTTGTGACAAAGAAAATTTTCTTTAAAAAAATCAGATCTGTATTTAATGAAAATACAGATCAGTTTTTATGGGTTAGAAAAGTTCAGGTCTGTATTGAATGAAAATATACATTAGTTTTTATATGTAAAAAAAATCAGATTTGTATTTAATGAAAATATAGATCAATTTTTATGTGTTGAAAAATTCAGATCTGAAAATTCAGATCAGTTTTTAGTTTTGAAAGAATCAGATCAGTTTTTAGCTTAAAAAATCTTTGATGATTGGCAGATTTTGAAATTTAAGAAAAAGATTACAACAAACAATCATCTAAACACATATTTAAAGGAAAATTTCAAACCAAACATGGCGATTATATCAAGATTAAAAAAAACATCCTAAACCTATTCATGCATCATCAAACAAAATTAATAGAAAGGAACATAAAAAGAAAGGGAAAGAAATAAACTACCTCTTGCATGAGCGTGCTCTTCTTAGTGAAGGAATATTTTAGGATTTAAAGAAATTTATTCAATTCTTTGAAGCTAAAATATTTTGCTTACAGAAAAGAAATTCCTAAAGCAGGAGCCTCTAGAATGTCTTTAACGTAAGGGAGAAAAGAAAATAATAGAAGAGCCAGAAAGAGGGGGGGACAGAAAGCGTGAAAAAAGTGTGCTAAATTTTGAGAGGCCTCCTCTATTTATAAAAGCTGGGATGTTCGAAAAATTAGCTAAATGATCAGAATACGAACTGGGACGTGTCCTTATCTCTAAAAAATTGTCAAAGGTAAGATTTGTCTCAATCCAAATGCCCTCGGGTTGTGGCCCACGTTTGTGCCAATTTTCACGCCAAAAGTGCTGAATGACCCTTTTGGGTGCCGGTATTGTCAAAGGTAAGATTTGTCTCAATCCAAATGCCATCGGGCCGTGGCCCACGTTCGTGCCAATTTTCACACCAAAAGTGCTGAATGACCCTTTTGGGTGCCGGTCCTGTGTTTGAGTTTTATTCCACTTTGGACTCCTTTTTTGAGGTTTTTTGAGCGGGGACTTGTACTTAGACACGTTTTTAATCCATATTCTAAAAATTAAACTTCTTTTCTAATGATTCAGGTCTCCACAACAATGATTATCTTGTAGATAAACACTCCAAAAAGTCTTGATTATCCACAATTTTGTTGTTATCTGATTATCCTCTTTATTCTCATACAAGCAAGCCTATTTTTGACACTAATTAACAACCAATCACAAATTATTTAATTAATTTTAATTGTGTTGACGAAAATTGTTAACCTATGTTTAACAATAATTGTTAGATTATGTTTAACAAATGTTTTCAAATTATGTTTAACAAACGTTGTCAAATTATGTTTAACAAGAATTGTTAAATCTATATATATCTAAAAACTGAAGCGTAGCATTTATTGTTGCTACGCTCCTGTTGAGCCACATCAGCGGTTACATCATCTACCTATTTTTCATTTCTCTTCACTACTTCCAACCATAACTTCTCTTTTACCTTTTCATCTCTCCACTACTCTTAACCTTAATGTCACTCTTGATCTATCTCTTCCTCTTCTTTTTATTTTGACTCTTCTTGTCCCTATTATATTATTATAAATATGACATTCTTTATCCCATTCTGTACATATTTTCTCACATGAAAAAGGTTATTACTCTCTTTCTCTCTCTCATGTTTTACTTTAGATTGATGTATTTATGTGTTCTTTAGAATTTTACTTTGGGTTGCAATTTGGTTTTGTGTTCTTAAGTTTCTATAATTGTTAAATGTTATTTTATTACATATAAATATAGTTTACAAGAATATAATGTTACTCTATTATATATCATGGCTTGGATAATTTGGTGTTTGACTTATGACTATATTTTTTATTTGATACTTCTTTTTCTCATTTTATTTTGTATTTCTCTCCCGGAAAAGGTGATTACTCTCTCTCTCTCTCTTTATATATATATATATATATATATATATATATATATTTATATTCTTTTTTGCAACTTTACTTTAGGTTGATGAATCATTGTATTTTTTATATAATACTATTTTGGGTTAATACGATTTGGTAGTATGTTTGATTTTTTAAGTTTTTCGTCACAAGTCTTCTCTCTCCCTCTTTTAGCTTTTGTTTGATTTTTTTTTTTGAAATAATACTTAGTTATTTTGGAAGTGAGATTTTGAATTTATATCAAAATACAATGTTGGCTATGTATTTGAATGTGTCTATCAACTATTAAAGACAATATTTTTATTTTTATTTTTCATTGATTTATTATTTAGTTATAACATCAAAATTAAAGTAAATGAATATGTAAAGTTAAAACTGCCTAAGATGAATTTGTAAAGCCAATATATTTATATATTTAATATTTTCAAAAAATTAAAAGTTAAAAATAAATACTAAAAAGAATAATGATTTGGCCAATGATGTGACAAATAAGAAGGCTCAACAGGAGTGTAGTAACAAAAATGCGATATGAAGATCCAGTTAAAGGCAATAAAATCTTAATAAATAAAAGTGTATGCAATGAAAAAAGAAAAGAAAAAGAAAAGATCATGTTCTCTTTATGTTATACTGATTATTTTCTTTCATTTCGATAGGTGAAGTGTTTAATTTTAGACATGAAGTCTACTTTTTTCCTACATAATATTTTAAATATTAAATTTATAATATGGTATAGTCACTTAGGAATGTTTAAGAAATATGCAGTTCCAATTTCATGTATCTATATTAGTAAACAAAACTCAATCAATAGTTTGAAACTACTCCTATGATAAGAAAAATTATTAATATAATAATATCTTTTTAAGAGAATGAAAATTTTGAATCATATATTTGAAACTCAAACAGTTTAGTTGTAGGAAAAAGAAATTAGGAAAAATATAATGCACGATAACATAATTTATCAAAATATGGACCGCCTAAAAAATGAATAATATCTGTGGGTGCATGACTCCGCCATTATCAGGAGATTATCCGCCTACAATAATATCATGAATAATTTATCATGTGTTGTAGTGGTACACTAACTCTTGCTCCAGAAGCTTATAAGGGGTTAGTGGGAGGGAACTCTAACCGATGTGGGACTAAGTTGCCTACAAGTCCAAGCTAAGCGCTTGCTTGGGTGAACGCCTGCACTAGGGGACGAGCCAATAAACCGTGAGGGCCTGGCTCCCCAAAGCGGATAATCTCCTGATAATGGCGGAGTCATGCACCCACATTAAAAGGGCATGTGTAGTAGTGGTACACTAACTCTTGCTCCAGAAGCTTATAAGGGGTTAGTGGGAGGGAACTCTAACCGATGTGGGACTAAGTTGCCTACAAGTCCAAGCTAAGCGCTTGCTTGGGTGAACGCCTGCACTCGGGGACGAGCCAATAAACCGTGAGGGCCTGGCTCCCCAAAGCGGATAATCTCCTGATAATGGCGGAGTCATGCACCCACAATATCAATCAAATAAATCCAAATAATAAAATGATGACATATTTTTTGAGATAAATAAATGAAAAATAATTTTAGAAATTGTTTAAGTTTTTAGGAGAACAAATTATTTTCCACAAAATTTAGAGAACAAATTATATATTATACCATAACTAAAATATAATTATCTATTCCCACGCATCGCGTGGGTCTGCGACTAATTATGTCTAATTCATCAAACATAATTTCACCCATAGGCCTTTTGGCGTATGAGTTTTATTGATGTGAGTGGTGCACATTCAAGATAATGTATCTCTTAATTATAATCCATTGTTTCAAGGGAAGGCCCATTGATTCCAACCACGTCATCTTTATACAGAAGTTTATTTATTTTCATGTTTAAGGGGATATATGTTTTTATTTATTTGTGACTGCACCTAATAATTTATTTAGGTTGCCTACGTACCCTTGACGGAGGATCAAGCCAATTTGTAGTACTTAATTTGAGGTTTTAGATTTATGATCCTTAAATTGATTTTGCCCAATTTAATGATATTTTGATTGAGGTTCCCAAATTTAATTAAGGGAAAGAAAACTCCTTTGAAGCAATTTTATTTTTTATGAACATGTTTTAGGAATTGGAAAATTTCCTCAAATCAATTTTTTATGGTCATTTTATTTTGGGTATTGTTAACTTCAATCTTGATTAAGAAATTAGGAATCCCAAAAAATTTAGCCATGTTGGAATTTGAAGGAATTAGAATCATAACTTTAGGAGTCAAGGACTCCATTGATTTGGGTAGAGTCTAGGACTCCATTGATTTGGGTAGAGTCAAGGACTCCGTTAAAATATGGTAGAGTCAATGTCTCCATTAAAATGGTAGAGTCAAGGACTCCATTAATTTGGTAGAGTCAAGGACTCTATTAAAATGTGGAAGAGTCAAGGACTCTATGGATGAATTTGATTTGGTAGAGTTAAGGACTATAGTCAGGGACTCGTATCTAAAGCTTCATGCATGGAGTTAGGAACTCCTCATGAAACCCAACCCTATTTGTTTTACCAAACAAAAATTCAGATTTGAAGAAGAGGAAGAGGGAGAGATTTAGAGAAAAAAGGGATTGATAAAATCCCAACCTAATGCTATGTGTTTCTCTTCTGCATGTTGCTCTTTATCTCTGTCTGTGTCTCTCTTCTTCTTTTTTCTTTGAGTTTTTGCTGTCTGTGTGTTTGCAGTATTTTTTTGTGTTTGTGCGTGTCCTTTTTTTTTTTTTTTTTTTTTTTTTTTACGTGTTCCACTCTAATTTATTGAGAAACTGAGAAGCAGTTTTTCCCTATTTTTTCTCTTAATTGATTAGTTCGTGGAGCAGTTTGCATCAGTTTTTCCTCCGTAACTCATAATTTCATGTTCAGCCGTGCCCCTTTATTTCAACTTTCCAGGTAGTTGGCAGCTACTCCACTTCTTTTGAGGTGTGGGGTTTTATAGGTATTTTGCTTTAGGGTTGGGTTCAAGTTACACATGTGTAACTCTAAGTAATATTACACCACTCAATATTTTTTAATTGGATGTGAATTTTGACAAATTAGCCGTTGGATTACATTATCTTTGTATAATCTTCATGTTTGCAAAGTTTCAAGGTAATCAAAGATCAATAGTCATGTCATTAATCAATTGTTTAAATTCAAGTTTTTATATTTAAAATATTGCATAAAATATGAGTTTATGGATCGAATAGTAAATAACATCTAATTGGTATAAAAATTGGCATGCATGTTTAAAACATATAGAACATGTAATCCAACGGTGAGATTTTCAAAATATGAATTCAATAACAAGTTATTGGGTGGTGTAACACTGCTTAGAGTTACACCAGGTATAACTTGAACCAAACTCTTTGCTTTAATATTTATTTTCTTTTGGACTCATGTGATGTCAATTCCCTTATTTTTTTGGTGACGTGTTGCAAGTGCAACTAACCATTTCCCTTTCCACGTTGCTTTCCTTCCATCTTTGATTTTTTTTTTTAAGAGGAAATATATTTTTGACCCCCACAAACTTGTTCAAAACTTTAATTATTATTATTGTTTTGATAAATCTTTCTTGGCAATTTTTAAGTAACCACTTTTTTATGTTGAAAATTTCATATTTCAAAAAATTGTCTAGTCAATCAGAATTAATTTAAATTAATCATGTGTAATTTATTTTACTTGAACAAAATGCATGCAGACAGTGCAAACTTGATTATGCGATATCTTCTAATCCGACAGTCCGATTTGGAAACCAGACATACTGTCGCGACCGTTAGAACCTCAAGATCATTTTTATGATATGCAATGAATTAATTAATGTATGTAATGCAATAATGAATTTTGGGTATATGAATGGTCACTTTAGTCATCTTCCTTGATTAAATCATGGGTGCAAAATCGAGTGTCTACAATATCAATTATATTATGCTCATTTGTTTATATTTTTTAATATACAAATACATGATGTTTATCTTTTTCAAAATAATATTCCACCTATAAGTTCAAGGCTATGATTTTTAATAATTATGAGGGGTAAAATGCCTTGACATCCCCTAAACTTTGGAGTCATTGTATTTGCACCCCGACTTTGGACTTTTATTTTAGGCAATTAAGTACATAAACTTTAGCACTGTAAAAAATAGACCACTCTAACTTTTATGTTGTTGCAAAAATTTATTTTCATTATTTTTAATGATTTGGTGCAAAAAGAGGTTAATTGGCCACATTTAAAAAAAAAAAAAAAGAGTTAAAGAGGGTCTTATTGCTACAATATAAAAGTTTATATACTAATTTGGTTAAAGAAAAAGTTAAGGGAGACTATTTGCTATATGAATTAAAGTCCATGTACTGAATTGGCTAAAATAAAAGTTTAGTGGTGTAAGTGCAACTATCCCAAAGTTCAGGAAGTGTCATGACATTTTTCCATAGTTATGAATTTCAAGTATAGCTTATGTCAGCATTTGTTAAAGTAATAAAATATTTTAAAAATAATTTTAAACCTAGAGCCTTATAGTTGAATTGGTACCTCCTCATATACAAAGTGCTTGAGGTCCAAAGGGTGAGGGGGAAATGGTCCGAGCTGCCCATTTTAAACCATAGACATAGAGTAATCATTTGTTTGTCTAAACCTTTTGAGGTTAATTTAAAAATAATATCAAAATTATGAATTTATTATACAACTAATTTCAAATTTTATTAATTATACATTCATTTTAATGAAAATTAACAAAATAATATATAAAGAATTTAAGCTCTTAACACTTTTTAAAATCATAAAATGTAATAGTATACTTTCTTTTCTTTGATTAAAACTTTTTCTTCTTTATTTTCCTTTTGTATTTTTTTTTTTTTGGTGCCTATCCTTGTTTAACTTTCAAAACTTAAAGAACACTGATAAGATAGGAAATATATTCTTTATATTTTTTTCTGATGAAACTTTGTATATAAAAAATAAAATACAAAGGAAATTTTGGTGGGACAAGGAGAAATTGTCCACTCAGTCCCTACTCCGCCATTGTTTATTGGTCAATATAGTTCATTTACTCATCCAAATCATAAATTAAATATAATATTACTATGAATAGCAAAAGGAAACAACCAAAACAATGGAACAGTGACATATACTACACATCACATGCAAGAGCGTTGTAACTCAATTAGTAGGCACTTTTTGAAATTTCTGACAGAGACATCCAAGATTTAAATCCTCCTGCCTTGTTGTAACTATCAAATTATAAAAAAAAATGAAAATTAAATGGACGAAACATAATATGAAAAATATTGAAATTAGATTTTAAATTGAAGTTAACATATACTTTAAGTAACAATAAGATGCAAAAATCTTGAAATGCATGAACAAGTGATGATTTAAAAATGAATTAACATAGGATAATAAGAGAGTGTTTCAATGTGTATTACGTGATAATGGATGATGCGCATGTGAAAATATGTTAATGCATACATTACAAGGAAAATGGCTTTTAGTGACAAGACCTTCTTGAGGATTGCACAACACCCTTGCAAATATATATTTGGGTAAATTGCAAATTACACCCCTAAAGTTAGGGGTGTTTGAATTTTACACCTTAAAGTTTCAAAATTTGGATTTTATCCCCTAAAGTTTGGGAGTGTTTGGATTTTACACCCTAACGTTTCAAAATTTGAATTTTAGCTCCTAAATTTTAGGAGTGTTTGGATTTTATTTCCTAAAGTTTGGGGGTGTTTGGATTTTACACCCTAAAGTTTTAGAATTTAGGGTTGTAAAATCCTAACACCCCCAAACTTTAGGGGGGTAAAATCCAAATTTTGAAACATTAGGGTGTAAAATCAAACACCCTCAAATTTCAGAGTTTAAATGCCAAAATTTGAACCTTTGGGGTGTAAAATTCAAACACCCCCAAACTTTAAGAGTGTAATTTGCAATTTACCCTATATATTTTTGTGAGGGCAAAAAAATTGTAGTAGGGGAAGGTTGAGATACTCCTTGTGCTTCTTCAAGATCTCAGCCAAAGGAGAATAGTAAGAGGTGAAAAGAGTAATGGGTTTATGTAAAGGGAAATGATTTGTTGCAAACTAAGTTGCCGCAACTCCTGCAAAAATGCACGTGTCAATGCCTCAGATAAACACCTGTCTAGGCTTATATTTAAACGAAAACTTCCTTGTCAAAATTGAATTTTTCACAAAATAGTCACTTGACATGTGTGCATTTTGTAATAGTTGTTACAACATAGTTTATAGCAAATCCTTGCCCTTACGTAAGTATTGTTTAGGTATGCCAAAATAGAAGAGAAGAGAAAGGTGGAAAGAGTAACTAATGATGTCTCACTTAATGAGAGAGTCTTATGTGGAAGGTTGTTGAGAGAGAGATAGATAATTCTCCTAATTTGAGCCTTGGTAATTACATAGTCTCACTCTCATCTCCTCAAACACTCTCTCACCCTTAAATACTAAAGCCATAACGACTCAATTACTATGCCTTGCATGCACCCTTCCATTGCAATAAAAACACTTGGAAGAATGTTTTGTTTTCTTTCCAACTTTTAAGGACCGGTCTATTAATTTTTCTCTCTTCTTATTTTTATTTTTAATATTCTTTAGAATTAAACACATTTTTGTTTCTTTTATCGATATTGACCACAATAAAATAAGGGTACCTTAATGGGTGCCCTTAGGACATTTGTTAATGGACCATTTTAGAAAAGTCTAAATATCACTTTGATGAGAAATATAAAAATTTTATCAAAAAGTTAGTTGTTTTTTTTTCATGAAAAATTTCTAAAATTTTTTCCTAAATCAATTCCATTAGAGAATCCATTAACTTTTTCCATAAATGAATTGTAGTGAATTTGAGAATGATTCCACTTGCTTACACAATGTAAAGAGCTACTGAATTTCAGCACTTTTTTTTTTATATATCAAAGTTAGAAAGTTCAAACAAAAGAATATAACTTGCGTGTGTTAAAATACTTGGTATTCTCAAAAGAAAAAAAAGTAAGTTAATCCCACATCGGAAAATAAGTGTGAGTTAAAAATGTTTAAAACTTGTGCTGTGTATCTAAGAGTTAGACCATTTTGAATATACAATACTGACAGTTTTTTTAAAACCTTCTCCCTTCTTCCATGTGTATTAAAATACTTAGTATTCTTAAAAAAAAAAAAAAAATTATAAGGAGAAATTATACACACCGTATATACACACCACTTGAAAAACTGTGTCAATTATGATTTTAGACGTGGTGGTTCACACACAACATAATTAACGGCGCTCGAGTTATGTCTTCACGCGCCTTTCGTTGTATCCGTTGTTGTCTGGAGATTCGAGATACACGTGAGGTTCCTTACTTTGTTAGCAACTTTTGTAGCTTCAAGTAACTTAGACAATGCTCAACCTTCTGCACGACTTTTTTTTAAACTTAGAATACAACAACAAACATATGTATCTATTTGACTATTTCATTTTATATCATAATCTAATAACATTGGCTATACTATACTATATATATATATATATATCTATAGAATTTGCTCTCTGTTGTGTTCTTCTGAAATGTTCACATGAAGACGTCAAATTCTGTAAGACCCTCTTAGTCCTTAACTATCTAATCTCTGTTTCATAACTATGACATTTTTTTTTTTTTTGTTTTTTTTTGTTTTTGGGTATTTATTTACTGTTCATGAATATACTCAGAACTACATATATACAGGTTCTTCAATTCAGTTGGGAGTTCATATATCCTAAATGCAGTTTTTATTATAATGTGATCATTCATGGGCATTACAAGTTAAAAGGACACCTCCTTTTCCTTTAAAGTACTACCATATAGTTTCTTCAAATTTGTTGTGGTTTGAGCCTATCACAATTTAGTTTTCAAATTTGAGTTTCTACATTTACCGTTTGGATTAACAAATTTTGCATTTTGTACATAAAAATTTACCCTTAATGGTTTGGCCTAATCACAATTTAGTACCACAAGTTTTTTCAATTGTTACATTTAACCCCCTAAGGATTGGGTTAAAATAAAATTGTTAGTGGTACTTCGATTTTATTTTAGACCAAAACTAATGGTGTCAATTTTAGCAATTGAAAGTTTGAGGACTAAATTGTGATAGGGCCAAATCACATGGAGGTAAATTGTAATGTTCTCACTCGTTTGTTTGTTTGTTTTTTTTTAATAATTTTTTTTAAATTTATTTATTTTAATAAGTTAGATTGGAGTAGGAGATTTGAACTAGCTTAACTGGGAAGTGAATATGGTCCTATTGAAAACTTCTGATTATTAGTCCCCATTTTAGCAAGAAAGTCACATTCAAATTTTGTGTGGATTCTTACTCCACAGTGCTCATTTTATTCCTTTGTGTGTTTTAATTTATCATGAATTCAATAACACCTCATAGTGGATCTCTCAATTGTAAATCTTCTTCCATTTATTTGTTTCCTTAGTGAAACTTGGATTCATGGGACTAAGTTTTGGTTGTTGTTGTACATCGAAATATTCAAATTCTTTCAGTTAACAAGAAAAAAATGAGTACAGATGACTGAGAATGCTACTTTAAACCTGTATGCCAAAAGAATGAGTCTTTCTAAGTGTGTTATTTCAATTAATGCATTCCATGTTATCCGCTTTCTTGGGCTAATATTTTTTGTTTCCTCTTTGCTTTTAGATAGCTTTAACGGTGGAGCCTAGGAGGCAGAGAACATTTAGATGCAGGTTCCTTTGCATGCTGTTTTTGCTTTCTGCAGGCTTCTTCATAGGGAGTGCATTTGTAGTCACAGATTACAAAGAGGTAAAACATACTCTCGTTTCCATGTTTATTGCATAAATTTACTTAGTATTAGAGTACTGTGGTATGTTTAGTTTGCTTTCTGGGTTTAGAGGCATTTTCCACTATATTATTATGGACTTACACTTGACATATCTTCATTCATATCTTATACTAGAAAGCTATATAAGTTCACTTGCCAATGTACACCAACTCTAATGAACATATCAATCCTGTTCATAACTATTTTTAGACCCAAATAAATAACATGGCTTCTAAGAGTAATAACCGGGCCATCTTTGCACAGAGGTTTTTGTCAAGGGGATTCATTGATGCTATGCAGAATACAAGATTGAAGACGTGTGAGGTATGCTGCTACCATCCAAAACCAATTTAAAAGCATAATTTGCTACTTGTTCTAGCATGTACTGATTAGCTTTTCTATTCTTATATGCACATCCATTTGTATTTAGACTCAGTGCAGGCCACAAGGAAGTGAATCACTACCTAAGGGTATTGTTTCCAAGACTTCTGACTTGGAAATGCGATCATTATGGGGCCCCCTGGATAAAAAGGTTTGTCACTCTTAGTAATACGGCCTTTCAGATTGCGTTACTTTAGTCATTTTACTAAAGGGCCATGCAGTTTTTACTTTGTTTTTTTCACTCCCTTCTGATTTAAGGAATATCTTAGGATAGAAAATCATCTTACTGGAAAATCTAGGTCAGAGAAGGAGAAATTTTTGTTGCTTCCTTTCTTGTTGACTGTGCACATGAACTGTAGGCACAGAAATATTATTTTTCCATCCAAAAACTTGCTTGTAGAGACAATCTTTGAAAGGAGAAGTTATTTTTTGCTATCATATTTTCGTTTGTTTTTGCTTTCTGGTTTTTGTTTTTATATTTTTCAAGAGATGGGGAAATAATAGGTCTCACTTGGTGTACCGGAGGTTTGATGATACAAATTTCTACCTTAGATTGCAGGCTCAAAACTTTTAGGATCAAATTCTTTTTAGAAAAAAAAATATTATAATTTACGGGATCCTACTTCAAATCAAGTGAGATATTGATTGTTAGTTACCACTTTAAGAAAACATTCAATTCAATTTTTTTTAAAAGAAAGGAAGACAATAAATAGCATAAAACATTCCACTGACCAAAGAAAAGTTATACTTCAGAAACTTGAAACATAATTACAAAAATAACTTCTAAGAGAAAAGATTTCTTTCTGTAAATTCTGCTCTTTATTGTCTTCTACTTGTTCTTCACTCTCTTTTTCAATTGATACAGATCCAGTGTACTTTCTTTGATACTAACTTGAAAATGCTGATTATCTGATTTGACTATTTTTAAATTATATTGTATGCTACTTCTATCCAGAAATCAAAGTCATCGATGAACTTATTGGCTATTGCAGCTGGGATAAAGCAAAAAGAAAGTGTGAATAAAATTGTAAAGAAGGTGACAAGCCATGCTCTCGTTACTTTGATTGTCTTTGAATTCATTAAATCTAATTTCCTATTCAACCCAAATTACAGTTTTTGTCCAGTGATTTTGTCGTGATGCTTTTCCATTATGATGGCATTGTGGATGACTGGAGAGATTTAGACTGGAGTGATCATGCCATACATGTTTCTGCCGTCAATCAAACTAAGTGGTAACTTTTATTAGCTATAAATAATAATAATAATAACAACAACAACAACAACAACAGAAAGATTTATGATTGTTCAGATGTGTCAAGTCATCATACTAGTATATAAATTTTTTTTTCAATGACTTAGGTGGTTTGCCAAGCGGTTCTTACATCCAGATATTGTGTCCGAGTATGCCTACATCTTCCTATGGGATGAAGACCTTGGAATTGAAAATTTTAATGTTGGAAGGTAAATATGCATTTTTATGAGTTTGTAGTTTTTGGGTCAGTATGAGTTTGTGATTATGTATGTATGTATGCATGTATGTATGTATGCATGTATGTATGTATGTATGTATATGTAAATGGCTGGTACTTAGTATTTGTAGCTGTACATATGTCATATATGCATGTATGAACGAGTACATAGATGCATGTATGTTGGAAGTGTTAACAGATTTGTGCACCTGGTTGTTTATCATTTGAAAATAATAATAATGATAGTATAAAATATTAGCTTTTTATATCATAATCTATCAATGGAATGTCAACATAAAACAGTGTCATAAATATATGACACACCTAATCTGTATATGTGTGTGGGTTCATGTATGCACATAAACCTCAGTTTGGCTCAATTTTGGGTTAATGTCTTCCTTGCAGATATCTTAAAATCATTAAAGAAGAAGGGCTTGAGATATCACAGCCAGCACTTGATCCTAACATATCAGAGGTGCATCATCATCTCACAGCGAGAGATAGCAGATCAAAAGTACACAGGTTCCCTAATCTTTACCAAGAAAATGATGTTTCAGAATGAGCTGAATTAATGTCCCATCTCTATTTATTCATTTAACTATTATATAAATTTTGGTGGCAGGTCTTCATGATTTTTATGTATAACTGTCATATGTTTTGTCATTTTGGGTGTCATGACAAAAACTACTTGGCTTTGATCAAACTGAATTTCTCAGTATGGTTTCTTCTAATACGAGACTATGTTGTGGCTGGTTTTGCACTGGTTAACAGGAAGATAAACAAGTTGATTGGAGGTGGAAGGAAGTGTGATGCAAACAGCACAGAGCCTCCATGCACAGGGTAGCAAATTTGAATGCAGCTCGTTTTTGGTTTGCTACTTTACACACACAAACACAAACAATTATGTGTATATACATACATGTATGTACATATGAATGCATGTATGTATGTGTGTCCAACAGTTGAAGGTTATCAGTTATTGTGCTGATATTTAGTTTGTGAAATATGACAGGTGGGTGGAAATGATGGCTCCTGTTTTCTCAAGAGCATCCTGGCACTGTGCGTGGCATATGATTCAGGTATGGCCTTAACTTGAACTGTTGAATACAAGATTGAGTGTTTCTTTCTTATCAGTTTTGCTGGACAGTATGACCTGGACTTGACCTATCAATAATAGATTTTGGTCTAATGAACAAGATTTTAACATTATCAGTAACTTCTCTAAGATGGATAAACATAGGGCTTTACAAAATTTTGCCACTAATTTATATTTTTTCCCCTAATGTTTGGACAGAATGACTTAGTTCATGCGTGGGGCCTGGATTTTCAACTTGGTTACTGTGCACAGGCAATTTTCCCATCTTATGACCACACACACGCGCACAAACATATTTCAATTTGTTCATACCTTGAGCAAATTTCTTATGTGCAAAGCAGGGTGATCGAACCAAAAACATTGGTATTGTTGATTCCGAGTACATCATCCATTATGGTTTACCCACGCTAGGGGGTTCAGTGGCAAATAAGGTTAGAACTCTTTTATTACTAATTCAACTAATTCATAATCCCAATAGTGTTGGGATGGGCTAAAATTAGCGTATCTAAGGCTATATAATCAATTAAATGTTAATAATTGTGTCCTTCCTCATTACTTCTATCCATGTTCTTCTTCCTTAATTTACTTATGCTCCTTAACTTGAATTAAATAATCTTTGAGACACATGTTTCCATAGTGGAAACTTTATTTATACACAACCAAATCTTCTTGTTTGATCACTTAGCTAGATACATCGTTATAGTTGGTTACTTTAGTTTGTATTGCCTCTATCAGAACTAAAAGCCATGCTGCATGCTTACATGAGTCTAACATAACATCTAGGCTACTTTTTGATCACAGCTCCTCCCATACATATCATGTACCCTATAATTTGCCAAGGCTGAACAATTTGTTCTGTCGAATAAAAAAAGACATTTGTTTTGGGGTTGAATGCCGATTGAACTGATACTTCTTTTGGTCAATGTGAAATTTAGAGTGTTTGACACAAGGGGCATGTCAACCCAATGGCATTAGGGTGAATTGGGCCATACTTATTGAGTTATTGCAAGGTGTATAACTTCATTGTTTATAAATTCCTTTTTTGTTTTTTTTTATACACTATACACAAACACACACACCTATGTGGCTATGATGGACACCTTTGACTTGAAATATATGGAGCTCGTCCTTCCCTTCTTCCTTATTTTTCTCCCTTTCTTTTTTTAATTTTTTGAATGAATACAGTCTCTCTTGTGTGTAAATTTATGTTTGAGGGTAAAATATCTTGCTTTCTCTGGCTTTTTTCTTTAATGCAGATGCTCTTGCTGGATCTTCATCAGTCCATTTTTATGTTCTTCTTCCGTTTCTTGTGTCGTTTGCTATTATTTACCAGAAATATTATTATTGGGGCTGCATAGTGGGAGCCAAATGAGTTTTAGTTAAAGATCATGGATAACTAAATAAAAGGAGGGAAAGGCTGAGTTTCGAATGTTCTAAAGAATGGTACATAAATCCGTTTGTTATTGAGGGAATCATATGTCCATCCTGCCATTGCCACCATTGTTTAAGTATTGGATGTTGTCTTTTAGTCCTTTATTAGTAATTAGATGAGACCATATAACACATTGGTACACATCATGTCACATTATAACCAAAGACATCATAAGGAGTTCTATCCAAGACTGGGGTTCTTGGCCATAGAAGATTCACCCGTGTTTATCATATATCTGGGACTTCCTTTCCTCTTTTAAGTCCTTAGATTTGTCTAGAACTTTTCTCTATCCTGCTTTTCGTCATCTTTTCTGCAATTTATTCTCTTAGTAAAATTTTATTGGTTCCCATATAAGAAATTTTTTATTTTTGAAGTGTTTTAATCATGGGGACTCATAATAGAGAGAGCATTAGGTAGTTGTGATTAATTAAATCTTCACATTAGGATTACATCCAAATCATGGCTAAATTATAAATTATTATTTTTTAGTTGTTAAAACTTCTCTCTCTCTCTGTCCTTCTCTAACTAACCCAGTCGTGTAATATTTCTATCGCTACTAATTCATAATGATGATTATATATACAGACTGAAGAACCTAATCAAGCTGCCCATTATATGAGCTCACATAGTTCAGAGAAATCGGTACTTAATCAAAACCCAATATGCCACATCACATTCTTTAGTTGTCTGAACTGGTACTAATAAGCAGCTTTGAATTTGCAGGAAGGATCACTGTCACATCAATCTGATGGTAGAACTGGGGTAAGCCTTTCAATGTATCTTCTATGCACAGAAACTAGATATTCTGTCCAAATCCTGCATATCAGGATCCCATTTTTCTTCTTTAATATATACTTAAGCCACTTGCCAGAGATTTATATAGTGCATACTGAATGTGAACATGTGCAGTATAAATTGTGCATAATGGCTTTCTTTGATTATCAGATGATATTGATGCCTTATGCATCCAAAAAGGGGGTTGCTCCTTAAATAAGGTGGTCAAGAGCCACAGTTTACTAGAAAGTCTCTGGTGTTCATATGATACTGGCTGCTTAAGGATAAGATTTTCTCACTATTTGATTCATTGCTCACTTGCAGGTGAGAAAGAGGTCCTTTGTTGAATTAGAGATCTTCAAGAATAGGTGGAAAAAAGCAGTAAAGGAGGATTATTGCTGGATTGATCCGTATCAAAAACCACCCCAGCAAGGCAAAAGCTAGTACATTTTTTAGAACCTTGTTTATTTCCTTGCGTAGATAAGTTGATTGTTGAAGACATACACATGATGACACAGTCATTGACCTAAAGTAGTGGGAGGAGGACAGCAGAACTGCTATGTAGAGTTCAAGTAGTGCTGAAATACATCTTCCCAAATATGGCTGATACTTAGCAAGTTGGCATTGCTAATATGGTACATATTACTGTATACAAGTCCTGTGATCATTATCTTGTAATTTCACTATTCATTATTTGTGAGAATTTGAATAAATACACAAAATTCTCAAGATTGCAAGAATGAAAACCAAATCAGTTTCATTTATAGTGTATTATTGTTTTATGACAGTATTAGTCAATCTTAATGACCTTTTATAACAAGGGTTTGTGATGAAATTGCAAGTCTTTCAATTCAAAATTCCATAAAATTTTGAATTTGGGATTTTCAAGCATCCAAATCCCAAGTTCATATCAAGAAAGAAGCTGTCATTTCACAAACATTTTACCAACATTGCCATCCCATACAACCCACCATTGCTCTTTACGGGAATGGAAGTGTGATATCGTATGTGTTCAAGAATCTAAACTAGATAGCACAAGCTCCAGCATGGTTAAAAGTCTCTGGGGTAGCCCTTTTGTAGATTGAGGGGCTTTAGACACCATACATACAGCTGGGGGTGTCATTTTGATGTGGGACAAAAGGGTTTTTGAGAGAGTAGATTCAGTGGTTGGAAGTTTTTCAATTTCTGTTGTGTTGAAGGGTGTGGCAGATGGCTTTGAATGGATTTGTTCAGGGGTGTATGGACCAACTAATGGAAGTCTTAGAGATGCTATGTGGGCAGAATTAGACTTAGTGAGATCACGGTGGGCTGGGGCTTGGTGCTTGTTGGGAGATTTCAATGTTATCCGTTATCCGGCTGAGAGACTTGGCTGTAACTCTTTTAGTCCAGCTATGTTTAAATTCTCGGATTTCATTGCTAAACATTCGCTGATTGATTTGCCTTTGGTAGGAGGTGAATATACTTGGTTTCGAGACTCTGATAGTCCTTCTATGTCCAGACTAGATAGAGTTTTGATGACAGCAGATTGGGAAGAGCATTTCTTAGATGTGACTCAAAGAACTCTCCCTAGGGTGGTGTCGGATCATTGTCCTTTGCTAGTGGAGGCAGGTGGTTTGTCAAGGGGAAAGAGCCCTTTTAGATTTGAAAATATGTGGTTAAAGGTGGAGGGTTTTGTGGATAAGGTTCGTCATTGGTAGAATGGTTATCATTTTGTGGGACCTCTAAGTTACGTTCTAGCTTGTAAATTGAAAGCCCTTAAAAGGGATTTGAAGCATTGGAACAAGCATGTTTTTGGAGATGTAGCTTTTAGGAAAAAGAGTCTTTTGACCGAGCTCTTAGACCTTGACTTGAGAGAAGAGTTGCAGGTGTTGACTCAAGAGGATAGGGCTAGAAGGTTGGTGGTTAAATCTGATATAGATTTTCTGGCTTCCTTGGAAGAGATTTCTTGGAGGCAGAAGTCAAAGGCTCTTTTTATCAAAGAAGGTGATAACAACACAAGATTCTTTCATAGAATTGCTAATTCCCATAGGCGAACCAATCAGATTAGGGGTGTGGAGGTGGATGGCTTTCTCTTTGAGGAGGAGTCAGATGTTACGGATCAGGTGGTGGATTTTTACAGGAGATTATATCAGGAACCGGAAACTTGGAGACCTACTATTGATGGGTTAGAGTTTGCTTGTCTAGACGAATCTGAGAGGTCTATGTTGGAGAGAGAGTTCGAGAAGGAGGAGATTATTGAGGCCCTCAAGGAGGCGGAAGGCGATAAGGCCCTTGGGCCAGATGGGTTTACTATGGCATTCTTTCAGAAATGCTGGAGTGTTTTAGAAGGGGATATATTGGCCTTCTTCAAAGATTTCACAGTCAGTGTGTTTTTGAGAAATCTCTGAATGCCACATTTCTGTGTTTGATCCCCAAGAAGACTAATGCAGTTAATATCAAAGACTTTCGCCCCATTAGTCTTGTGGGCAGCCTTTATAAACTGTTGGCTAGGGTGTTGGCTCATAGGCTTCGAGGAGTTTTGGATAAATTGATATCTAACTCTCAAAATTCTTTTGTGGGAGGGAGACAAATCTTTGATTCAGTTCTTATTGCTAATGAATGCTTAGATAGCAGGTTGAAGAGTGGTATTCCTGGTGTTATAATAAAGCTGGACATTGAGAAGGCTTATGATCATGTGAACTGGAATGCACTATTTTACCTTATGGAAAGGATGGGCTTTGGGGCAAGGTGGAGTAGGTGGATTAAGGCGTGCATCTCTACAGTTAAATTCTCTGTTCTGGTTAATGGATCTCCTGCAGGTTTTTTTGGTAGTTCTCGTGGTCTTCGCCAAGGGGATCCTCTGTCTCCACTTTTATTTCTTATGATTATGGAAGTGTTGAGTAGACTGTTAAAGAGGACAGAAAATGGTGGTTTTCTTTGTGGATTTAAAGCGGGATCACATAGACATGGGGGTATCCATATTTCTCACCTTCTTTTTGCTGATGATACTGTATTGTTTTGTGATGCTTCTAGGGAACAGTTATTATACGTGTGGATGGTGTTGATCTTCTTTGAAGCTATTACAGGCCTGAAAGTTAATGTAGGCAAGAGTGAGATTGTCCTCTTGGGGCACATTACAAGGATTCATCAATTTGGAATCCTATTATTGAAAAGATGGAGAAAAGGTTGGCTGGATGGAAAAGACTATATTTGTCAAAAGGAGGTAGGCTTATTTTGTTAAAAAGTACCCTATCGAGTCTTCCCACCTACTTTTTATCGTTGTTTACCATCCCTCAGGCTGTGGCTGCAAGAATTGAAAGAATTCAGAGGAATTTCCTTTGGGGGGCCTCAGAGGATGTTTTTAAATATCCTTTAGTTGCTTGGGATAAGGTATGCTTGCCAGTTGAATGTGACGGTTTGGGAATCCGGAGTGTTGGGCTATTTAACAAGGCTTTGCTTGGGAAGTGGTTGTGGCGGTTTGGGAAAGAAAATCATAGATTATGGCGTCAGGTTATAGCAGACAAATATGGAGAGGCAAGAGGAGGCTGGTGCACTAGAGGGGTAAGAGGTGCTCACGGGTGTGGGATATGGAGGAGTATTAAAGAAGGATCAGAGAAGTTCTTTAGCCAGATTTTGTTTAATGTGGGGGATGGTAGCCGTGTTAGTTTTTGGCATGACCTATGGTGTGGGCCTACTCCTTTGAAGGAACTCTTCCCTTCCATGTATGATTGCTCTGTTTCTAAAGAAGCATGTGTCTCTGACGTGGTTGTAACAAATTCAGAAGGAGGTGGGAGCTGGAATTTATTGTTTCGTCATGGTCCTCAGGATTGGCAAGCAACCACTGTCTACTCATTTTTTGAGTTTATTTATTCCTCTATGCCGAGAGGTGAGGGGGATGATCAGTTGGTTTGGAGATTGACTACATTTGGTGTTTTTGATGTGCGCTCTTTTTATAAGCTATTATCTAGTCCTCCTACTGATGCCTTTCCTTGGGAGTGTATATGGCGTACTAAGGTGTCTAAACGGGTGTCTTTTTTCTTATGGACAGCAGCTAATGATGGGATACTCACCATTGACAACCTTATTAAGAAAGGTCAGTTTTTGGTTAATCAGTGTTGCTTGTGTTGTTGTGATGGGGAATCAGTGGACCACCTTCTTCTTCATTGTAAGTTCTCTCATGCCTTATGGTGTGAAGTTTTTGCAGTGTTTGGGATCCAATGGGTCATGCCAAGGTCAGTGAAATCTTTTTTCTTTATTTGGAGAAACTGGTTTGGAAAGCATCTTTCAATCATTTGGAACATGGTCCCGGCATGTTTAATGTGGTTAGTCTGGCAGGAACGTAATGCTCGCATTTTTGAAGACAAGGCGAGAACTTTGGAACACATAAAATGTTTACTTTTTCGTACTTTGTTTCTTTGGGCTCGTATTTGGGGGTGTACGAATTGTACTACTGTAGCTGATTTTTTAGTTTCTATTTCTTTTAGCTCTTGATCTTCTTGTATTTGTTTCATTGTTCAAAGTGTTCACCATCGTGAACATGATGTTCAATTTTTCAATAAAAGTCTTATTACCTATCAAAAAAAAAATACATTGTCATCACCACCATGTTGCTACTGTCACCATCATTATTGATAGCACTAACATCATCATCATTGCCGGTAGCACCAACACCACCACTGCCATTGCCATTGCCATTGTCATTGTCACTGCCACCAGTGTGCACTGAACCACAATCATCACTCACCACCATGACCACCTTTTTTTGTGACTACTGCCACCACTGCCATTACCAACACTGTCACTACTACAATCACTACCATGACCTCCACCACCACCATAACACCATATTACCATCACTACAAACACCATGATACCTTACCATCACTATCACTATCACTATCACCACAATGAAAATTTAAATTGGAGCAGATTTTCAGATAATTTTGATAATTTAAATTAATGGGAGTGAATTCTCGTTCATTTAAATCTTGTCATTTTGAACTTCATATAAATTTCTCAAATTCATCTTTTAATTCCAAATGCATCCTTATATAATTTTCCATTTTGGTGCAATGTCTATATATTATAGAGATACCATAAACAGAGATAAATATCCTAACTAAAGTATGTTTACAATTGATCTCATATTTCTTGAAAGAGTATTTTTTGAATATATCACTTGGGCCCTCCTTCAGCTCCAAGTCTGCTAGGGGTCAGTATATAATTTATATTTACAAATATTATGCAGATTTTATGTATTTTATTTTATTTTGGACAGAAGAGGAATGCAGCTGACTATAACACCTACAACAATCTAATTAACTATTAACACTCGAGAAACTGACTACTAGAAAAATCTTATAGTACATTAAATTCCATTTTCCCACAACACTTGTCCTAAACACTACATGTCAACCTCCATTTTATGGAATGCCATTTCCTCTCTTTCTCTCTCTCCAAATTTTTAGTGACCATTTCCTCTCTCTCTCTCTCCAAATTTTTAGTGATTTTTTAACACATGGACGCTCAATCTTTGATGAATATGCCATTTTTTACCTTTCAAAAAATATACTGAATTAAAGAAGTAGAGGAAAACCAAAATTAACATTAGTAGAAGTACTAAAAAATGACATGTAATTAAGAAAGTAACAAAGAGTACAACTTCAGTTAGAATAGAGTTGAGGAAACAAATACATGTGACAGACCCTAACTAATCTGTTGAGGATCGTAGCTAAGCCTAAAAATTTTGTGACTAAGGCTTTATTGTTGTTGTAAAGAATATACTGGATGGATTGTAAAATGCAAAATAATATTTACTGAATGCTGAGCACTGCTTACTCAAGCAACATTTTTGTATCATCAAATTTGGCTCCTTTTGTTGATAATCTTAGAAATGAGTTGTCCAAGTTCTTCACCACGATCTTCTTGTACATGATGTCCTGCCTACAGAGCATGACATTAAACTGTATGTTTTCTACAATAGTAAGAAACTTAACAACTGAAAATATATGGCAATGATGATCAGTTTCGTACTTTCTGGCAACCATTTTATTATAGTATAGATGCAAAATAAATATACAAATCTATTACAAAGGACCACTAAAAGGATATGGCAATAAGTTTACTAGCAGAAAAGCGTGACTAAACAAATATGCACAATAATTTAGGAAAACAATTAAGGACTGTCAAAAAGCCTTAGGACCACAGTAATGACAACTACTTCAAACAGATATGAAGGGAACATAAAGAGAACCAAAATAAAGGGAACTCAAAAATATTTTGTAAATGGAGTTTTCAAAAATGATCCCAAAAGGTAGCTGAAATTTTTGGAGGTTGTGATTTGGTTTTAGGATGCAAGCTTCTAAATGAGCAACAATGAAAAAAGCCCAAAAATTTATATTCCACCCCCTCAAGCCCAAAATCAAACATGACTTATCATACTAATAAATGTATAGAATGATATGAGGGAGGTTAGGTCTTGGTACTATGGACTCAGGTCCATAAGAATCAATTCTATACAACTGTTGGAGTATCCAGCATAATGCTTATAAAATCTATTCACAGTGCTGGAAAAGACAACAAAATTGAAATGGGAACTATAGAGGAAAATATTGTTGCAGAGAATGAGCTTAATGAATGACAATGCTCAGTAAATGATATGAATTTGGAATGTTCACTTGAAAACTCACAAGATTGTAGCTGTTAATTCTTCGATACTATAGCTTATATTTTGTTTTGGTTTTATTTTTCTAAATGGTAAACTAAGTTTCTCAATCCATACACATGCATAAGAGAATATTTTTGTACCATTGGTAGTTCTACAAGCTTATGGTTTGAATCCTTGCAGAAATCTTCAACTCCATCATAGTTCAACCAGCGATCTCTTTGGCCCCAGAAAACTGTAGTTTGAACATTCCAATTTTTATCTGTGAGTATCATCTGCATATCCTCCACATAGGTCTGCCAGTAAACAAAGAAAAGAACAAAGATAGAAAAATCATCAACAACTAATCATCTTCCCCAAGAAAAGGAAAAAAAAAAAAAAAATCATACGCCTGCACGCATACACACAAAACTAGTCATCTTTATCTATGACAAAAGAAGCTTGCATTGGAACTTTTATAAAACACAAAAATGCTGTATGAATAAATCAACAAGACAGAAATTTAGCACAATCATGTGTCCCCCCATACCTAAGGGTAACATTTTGACATGGTAATCCAAATCACACACCGTGTGTATTCAGCAAATTGTCCTCATGTCTGAGGAGAGCTTAAATCGGCCTTGGGAATCAGGACTAAATGGTCAGATTCAGATTTTCCATCAATAATAAATGATAGAGTAGATGGTATAACACCTATTGAATTTGCACATCAGCTATAGATGTTTGTACAATTAACTCCCACAAAGATGGTAACCCATGAAGAGGCACTGTGTATTCAGTATACTTCAAGGCAAAAATAACGAAAACTGCAGAAATCTTCCAGCTATGAAGAGAGAGAGAGAGAGTAAAATAGAACTTGAAGAGCATTCCCTAATGACCCCTACCCAATAGAAAGGATGAAAATCCACTATCTATTATCTCATGAGAATTTGAAGAACTTGAAGAGTCTGCCATGTTATGGCAGCAATTCTCCCCCACTCCTAGAAGTAGGTAATTCTTTTATTGGTAATTATACACAAACCTAGTAGGCCTTGAACCCATAACTTACCCACACCATTCTCACAAGGAGAGGAGATGACATTTGAGCTAGAGCTCATTAGCACAGGAAATTTTATCCATGCCTAAAAGCTCTTTGGCAATTTTAGATGGCATAGAGAAATGGGTTCACTTTTACCTTGTTTTCTTGACAATCTTAATCTGTTAAAGCAAACAAAAATTTTAAGGTTTACAACAAGAGAATTAAATTTTTTTTAAGATGTAAAATGAAAAGAAAATGTGAAAAAATTCACCTTTAGCTCTTTCTTCATTGCCCTGCTAATTGCATTTAAGGCAAAACCAGAGGAACCAGATGTGAGATAAGGTCTTCTATAAACCATTGCATCATCCTCCTTCATTTTGTAAGGACCACAACTGGTCAAGGCTTTATCACTAGCCCTTAAGGGATCCTAGATGTACATAGGAGCAAGAAATGTATAAGTGCACTCACAAAATACTACCCCCCCAGTCTTCTCTCCTTTTCATTTTTCATAAGCTTAGAACCATCCTACCTGAGCGAATATTTCACCTAGCAAAAAGTTGCTGAATATGGACAGGGTTGATGGAAGATTAGCATGTTTGGCTGTCAGCTGTAATTTCCAGAGGAAAGAACATGTTCATTAGTTGTTATAATACTATATTACCAAGAAAGCAATATGCATCACTGCCATTGTTCTGTTCTTGAATGTTAGATAGCTACATTCAAACAGTACAGATTGCAGAATCTCCCATGTTCCAAAATTGAGACTAACTTTCCTTGAGTTTTTTAAAATTAAAACTTATCCCAAGGATTTGCAATTTTGTACTCACTTAGTTCTATGTAACATATATTTTACATGAAAAGTCCCGAAAGGAAATGGAAGGCTAAGTCGATATAGAAAACAATACTGATTAATGGAATTTCAGAAAAATCTCAGAAGATCAGAAATATTTCAGGAATTACAGGGAAGCCAGAGCTATACCACAAAACCATTAGGGAGATTTCTGCAATTTGACTGTTTACATATATACCGGCATTGTTTATAATCAGAATGACTCTATGAGTATTGCGGGAAAGAAAGTCCAAGCAAAATGGTAAGGTTCACGAAATCCATACCGGAGGATTGAGTAGTATTAAGTTGTTAAGTTTCTCTTGATGACTGAGAGCATATTTAACAACAACTGGGGAAAAGTAGCCCTGGGAAGTGCATCAAACATAAAAAATAGTCTTCAGTCTGATGTTACTGGAAAAAAGAAAAGAAGAGAAAGGCAATACTGATTGGTACATCCATTATTCTACAATCAGGAAAGGCAAACACACCTGGACAACAAGTGAAACCTTACTGATGGCAAGCTCATTTATTAGAGACTCCAAGGATGACACATACTCTGCAGTCATAACGAAACTTACCATGCGAAACACTCTGATATACTTTGATATTAAAGGAGTGAAAGATATTATAAGAGAATATATAATAGCCTCCATTGTTTGGGCAGATAAAGCAATTACCACCCAATGTGTAGTCAAATCCATATCCAGGTTGAGGCTTATCTGAAAATCCAAAACCTTTTGGAACAAAGGAAAAAAGGACAGGAAAATAGTCTAATTAGCATATAATGAACTTTATTTTCCTGACAAGATGTATCATGTAATCTGACAACTATAGCAAGATTGTTAAGCAGAAATTAAATCTTGGTGAATATTTTTTTCCCTAAAACAAGTCTGAAAATGAGAAACCTTACATAATTTTTATATACTTCAATTTTTTTTTTTTTTTTATTTTTTTTTTTTTGTGGGGGGTGGGGGGGAGAAGAAATTAGGAATTATCAACTACAAACATTACAGACACTAGTGATAACAAATATATTCTTATTTCACAAACCAGCATATAGGATCAATATTTTCAGAATGGATACTTTTTCTATCTCCAAGGAGTCTAAATATTATAAAAATCATATGCTTAAATGAGTTCAGAGGGACTTTTTTATTCTATGCTGTGCATACAGGCGATATACTCACCTGCTCCTAAAGGAAAAAAAATTAAAATACAATGTATCCAACAAATCATACAAATTGAGACTCATCTAGAATTAGCCAAGAAGATAAGGTGCCAATAAATTCAGCTTTTAATCTTTCAATAGAAAGCTCATGTCACTCAAATATTCTCCTATTTTTCCCTTCCAAAATTTCCATATGAGACATGATAGAATCACATTCCAAACCCTATTCTGCAACAAGTTTAGTTTCCTCCTCTAACACTGAATCATTCCTTACACAGGTCTCAGCATCACCCAACTCATCCCAAACACCACAGATACAAAAGTCCATACATCCTAACAAATGGAAAAATAAGTAACAAATGATCCACACTCTCCGCTGTGATTACACAGAGAACAGAAAACTGATAAATTATGTGAAATTAACAGTTTATATTATAATTCACAATAGACTAAATCTATGATCTCACCTAGCCAATCAAAAGTGATGGCATGACAGTCCTTAGAGAGTACAGGAAGAACTTTACGATAAGAGTATGCCTGCCAATGTACAAAGTACTAATGTCAGGCCAGTAAGTTGGTATTTTTAGAACAATGACATTTACTGCAACAATTATAGATTTATGCATCAGCTGCAATATGTAAATGGAAGAAATAAGAAATTATTTGAAATCAAATATACTCAACAACCTTAAAGAACACATGCTAGAGAAGCAAAACAAAGTGAATACATATCTATATCCATAGATCTGTCAAGAAGAACTGCATCTTAGCAAGATGGGCTCTTGAACTAGATATTTCAAGATGACGCACAGACATGCATGCACGCCCACTCACACACTCCTATATTTACTATTTTGAAGCGATACACCAGCCATAGACATTTCAGTACTCCTCTAAACTTGTTCAAACATCATTATACTTATGCCAACCAATATCTTAAGAAATATATAGCCTAACATAGACTAAGAAGTTATTAATTGGAGAAAATAAATTATAGCATTTCTAAACACACCCTAGACATGGACCTTCCACAAATTACTAGCAATAAGTAATGAATTGTGGACCAAGAAGTTTTAATTCCATGTTCATCCTTTATGCTGTATAACAAAATACTCAATTTTCTGAACTTCAGGATCTGACAATTTTGTTAAATAGTGCAACCATTAATGGAATAATTAAAACATCTATCTTATATAGTAATCATAATTTTGAATCTGTCAAAAACATCACAGATAAAATTTTGTACAAAGATCGATTTTTATAAATGAAATGATTTCCCATTTTATATGAAATGAAACACTCAATTGAGCACCTTAAGAGGCTGAATCTACTTAAGCTATCAAACTCACATGACAATTATTTATCATATGGTGTGTATTATATGCCAAAGTTTACAAAATTATGTAACTATCCTTTCAATATATGTGATAAAGGATGTTGTAGGTAAAAAACTGATATATATGACCCCGAAAAAACAAGTAGTATTTATAGACATAAATCACAAACAGAAAATATCTCTTTAAGAAACCATAAAACAAAACCTGATATTATCAATCAGTCATTGCTTGGCATGCTAGTTTCAGTAGTATTAAATAATACCTGAAATTAAAAAATAAAATAAATAAATTGGTGTATCTAAAAGAAAATAGTTAGTCACAGTACATGACTGTTGTTATAATCAAAATCATATTAAAATCACAACATTTCATCTGCCACAATGATAATGGAGTTCCTAGAATATCAAACTGACAAGATGAAATTACTTGTAAAAAAATTACACAAACAAAAGATTCACCTGTGAAGGAAAACCATGAATTAATATGACCGGATGCTTATCAGCACTTCCACTTTCAACGCAGAACCATCTATTGCACAAAATCAAATATACAGAGCATATTTCAAAATCGGTTAACCCTGCAAATTTAATTTGAATTTTTGCATATCTTAGAGCCTAAAACCACTTAAAAATCACAGTTGAAACATATTGGTATGTCGCATATCAGTCCAAATAAGGAAAGTTCTCTCAAAGCTACCTCAGAATTTACCTAAAAACATCAGCTGAGGTCTGAGAACTAACACCCATTGTAAGTCCAAAAATGGGATCCTTTGCCTTCTCTCCAGACCCAGCAACTCCATGAGCTCTCACCTAGGAAAAGTATATGATCAACATTAAATTTCTCACATACCAAAACATGATGGAGATAGAATCCCAATGAGACAGTTTAGATTGTGGAGAATATAGCTTGCATCATTATTTTACACGGCCTACATAACAAGATTAATAATGTAATTAAGTGTCAGCAAGAAGATAATATTAATAAGCATACATTTTATAGACCAAATCCGAAGGAAACAGTATGAGAATAATAAAAATAAGAGACCAACCAACTATGGAATTTACTGCTTATGATGATAAAGTACAAAAGGGTGAAAAATCCAAGTACTGATGTTATACAATTAGACATTAGCTAATCATTCCAAATAAATCTTTTTTATTCCAAATACCTTTTTTACTAAAAGATGAAAACTTTTTCTTTGTACCAGTTTATTGTCAGACCAAGATGGTCTTTTTAGATGTCATTGAACATCAGAATGCATAAAATTTGAGGCAATGCCATTCTTATATGAAGCTCCCATATTATTTGTATACTTTTTCTTTCCTCAATTCCTCTCAAATGCAATTCCTTACTAAAAGTACAACTTAAATCATTATGTTTCTTCAATTGACATGTGGAGAAGCCCTTCGTAGGGAACAGCTCTTGAAATCCTATGATACTCAATATTTGTTTACTCTCTCTTTCTCTCTCTCTCTCACACACACACACACACACTTGAACCACTCAGAGATTTGATCAAACATGTCACTGCCACAACTGCTCTTGGGAAAAGCTATGATCTGTATACCCCTTAGACTTCTCACTCAATCACACAAAAGCAACTGTTAATGCTTCAGAGCTATGAAGAATGTTAAAATCTCTAAATGCATCTAGTTCTTATAAAACGTATAAGTTAAGGAATATCAATTTGAATGTCCAAAGCCATATTAAGGAACAAGGAGAGTACTCACCATCTTCCCTTTCTTAAACCATTCATCTGATTGGCTTGGCTCATCTGAATACTTTCCTGTTAAAAACGCTCATCCACATTTTTCAATTAATCCACACACACACATCAAAACAATGCCAAAATACACCATTGGTCTCTAAAGTTTACTCTATGAGTAATTTTACTTTCTGAAGTAAAAAAGTGATCACTTTAGTTCCTAAAAAACTTAAAGCAATCATTTAAGTGACTAAAAGCAATCATTTTAAATTTCATGGACTAAATTCACTAATGGGCTAAAATTTAATGAATTTAAGCCACAAAGCAATAGTAACAAATGGGTATTCGAAAGAGAACAGAATAGCACCTCCACTGAAGGAAAAGCCATCTCCAACTGACTCAGGAGCATCAATCAGATAATCCTGAAACATAATCAAGGAACCAACCAGATCAATGAAGATGGGTTTTTTTTCAGTTTTTGTGTCAATATGAACAAACAAAAAACAAAAAACAAAAGTAGTTAAAAGAACAATGAAAACCCAATCATACTTGCTGGTTATCATTGGGGTTGGACTTGCAAGTGAGTTCAAGAGACTTTCTAATTCTTTGAGGTTTTGAAGCCATTGACATTGACCTGAGTGGTCCAAAGAGAAGAGATAGAGATGCAGGCATAGGGGAAGGAGAGTGAAAAGTATGAGAGAAATGAAGAGTAGGGGTTTTAGCTTGAACTGCCATGATGTTAGTAACTTAGATTGAGATGTCAGACATAACCGAGAGTCAGTGCAGTGCATGTTTCAATATATATATAAAAAAATGTATATATTGTTAGTTTATTTTTTGGTTTGGTGTTTTTTGAAGGGATATGGATTCTTTGGTTCTCGTACGTTATGAACTTATGATTGAAATGTAATCATTTGTAAATTGTAACACGGTAAACATCATGGGTTGGAATCTCATTTTCCTTTGTTTGTACCCAAAAATTTACTTATCTACTACGAGTATCAATATCATATTCATACCGATTACCGATACCTCCAAAAACATGGGAGATATGACACGTGGCAATGCGTCATTCACCGACGTGGAACATCATAAGTTGTGTCAAGGATCCTTTTTCCATTAACAGGAAAGCCCTTCTCTTCTATTTCTTCTCTTTTTACCGCAATATATATATATATATATATATATATATATATTTTTTATAGACAAAGTTAGGCTAAAAATTGGATTGTAGCTAGTGGCTACAGGTCCTACTAAAAAAAAATTAGGACAAAATTTAGGTACAAAATTGGTTATAGTCTTAGGTTACAACCTTACTCAATAAAATAAATATTACTACATATTATGAAAACCTAATCGTTGAATTGCACATTTTTTACACTTTTAATACACATATCAAATTTTGTGTCAATCAGATATTATTTACTATATGATCAATAAACTTATATTTTATGCATAACTTTAAACTATAAAAACTTGCAAATTAAACAATTTATTGATGACATAGCTATTGATTTTCAATTTTTTAGAAATTTTGCAAGCATAGAGTATATAAAAAGAAGAAGTAATCCAATAGTGGATTTATCAAAATTCACCTCCAATAAAAAGATATCAATTTTGTAGCTAAGTTTTGTCCAAAAAATTAATATAATCACATATTTTGAAAATCTAACCGTTGGATTGTATTTTTTTAAAAACAAAGTTTAGCTACAAAATTAGTTGTAGCATAAGACTATAATCTTACTCAATAAAATAAACATTATTACATATTTTGAAAATCTAATCATTGCATTGCATGTTTTTTACACTTTTAATACACGTCAAATTTTGTGTTAATTGAATATTATTTACTATATGATCTATAAGTTTATATTTTATGCATAATTTTAAACTACTAAAACTTGCAATTTAAATAATTTATTGATGACATAGTTATTGATCTTTAATTTTTTAGAAATTTTGTAAGCATGGAGGATATAGGAAGAAGATGTAATCTAATGGTGGATTTGTCAAAATTCATCTTCAATAAAAAGATATTGAGTAAGGTTGTATTCTTTAGGCTACAATCAATTTTGTAGCTAAACTTTGTCATTCTTTTTATATTCTTTACACACAGATCAAATTTGTGTCAATCAGATGTTATTTATTATTCAATCCATAAACTTATTGTTTAAGCATAATTTTAAACTACAAAATTTTGAAATTTTAAATATTTGATTGATGATATAGCTATTGATCTTTGATTTTTTAGAAATTTTGCAAGCACGAAAGATATAATAAAAAAATATTATTCAATGATGAATTTTTCAAAATTCGCATCAAATGAAAATATATTGAATGGAGTTGTAGTTATTGGCTACAACCAAGTTTGTAGCCAAACTTTGTCTTTATTTTATAAATCTCTTTTACAAAGATTCTAAAAGGGAAAAAATGATACTAGATAATCAACTTGATCTTCTTATTACATTGATCTTCTTCAATGGTCATTATTAATAAATAATTTTTCCCTATCATATGCTACATTCTAAAAGTTCTGATTTATAAAAGATATTATAGCAATTTCATAGAATAATATAATCTACCAGTGGGAGACTGATTTATAAAAATTAAGTCTCAAGTTGATAGGGATATTAATTGTCAATGATTCTTCGAAACACTCTTTTTTTTTTTTTTTGGGAAGTAGTATAAGGTTTTAATTGGATTGAACTTCTATTGACGCAATATTTTATGGATCTTCTTGGAGGCCAAAATGGGCAAATGCCCTTTTCGTGCAAAAAAATCAGCGTTTTGCCCCATTTCCCAAACTAATTTGGAAAATGCCTCTCTTTTGTAACTCCATTTTCTCAAAATTGAGTTTCAATGTAAAACTCGATTTGTAGAAAATCAAGTATGGGGCGATTAAATTTAAAAAAAAAAAAAAAAATTTGCATGGAACTCGAATTTATGGAGCTCGAGTTCCATTAAAAACGCCACTATAGGCCTCCATGAAATGCAGCTATAGGTAAAATTATAAAAAAAAAAAAAAAAAAAAAAAAAAAAATTGCATGGAACTCAAGTTCATGGAGCTTGAGTTCCATAAAAAACGCCACCATAGGTATTTAAAACGCCACTATAGGGCTTTAAAAAATTGCATGGAACTTGAGTTCATGGAGCTCGAGTTCCAAGAATTTTTTTTTTTTTTTTTAATTTTCAATTTGTTATAACTTGATTGTCCAAAAATTGAGTTTTAAATTGAAATTCGATTTTTAGAAAATTGAGTTTCAAAAAAGGAGCATTTCCCTAATTTGTTTGGGAAATGGGGTAAAATGCTAATTTAAAAAAAAAAAAAAAAAAAAAAAAGGGCAAAATCCCATTTTCTCCGCTTCTTGGAGGAGGGGGACAAAAAGCAAAACCCACCTTTATTTATTTATTTTTTCTTTTTAAAAAATCAACTATCATTATACAATTTTTAAGAATTTTTAATTCAATTTTGGGAGCATTTTGTTTATGTAATGGAGGGAGTTGGAGACTTTTTATATTTTCCGGGCAGGGGGTTCTAGATCCAACCCCATTCTTCTCTACAGGTCTAATGTTTTGTAATGTAGCATATGATTTAACTAAAACATGTTTGATGCAACATTATTTCATATAGGATGTATTGGACCACACAAACGTGAGACCCATTTCATGTAAGAGAATGTTGCATACAACTTATTACACATAATTCCATCTCATAGTATAGGTTGTGACAATGAAGAAATGTACCAAATGATGAACAAACTTTTTCTCCTTCTTTGTGGATTGTATGTAACAATAGCATAACTTGTCTCCTTTATTGGCTAAGCAAAGTCTTACTCAGAAGAAAAATACTAAAGTTATTATCAAGTTTAAATTAATATGACATTAAATTTGATTGTTACCACATAAATGACATAATATATATGAGGCTAAATTAATAATTTAGTTCTCCAATGCTCCAACTATGGGGTAAACTTTAATTTCATTCCTTGCGGTATATATGTTGCAAAAGGAGCACACTTTAAAAAGTTACCTGGAATTTCCCTTTCAAAATAGTATGACCATTTTTTGATAAGAGTTGTTTAGAGAGAAAGAGAAATATTGAAGTATATATCTTGGTAAACAAACGTCCAAAAAAAATTAAAGCACCATTGTGACCAATGTAATCTTTTTAAAGGATATTGTGTTAAACACCAGTCTCGTTTCCATTATGTTTCTTTAGGTTTGTAAGTTTATCTTTTATCTTTAGGTTAAGTATGATTTGATATTTAATTATTTTATAGAATCATAAATAATAAATAAATTCCATAAGAAATAATAAATAAATAAATGCATTATTTTTATTAATAATTGTGTCGGGTTGACTAAAGTCCATGAACTATGATATTATCTTAGTAAGGGATTTCATGTTAGTCTTTCCTCTTATGAAGCAACACTCCTCCCAATATCTATCAATATATCTTCGTGCAGTAGTCAGAGAAAAAAAATTAAAAAGAAGAAGAAGAAGAAGAAGAAGAAGAAAAAGAGATACACTGATAGGAAATTAGAGAAACAGAAAGATATCAATATATCTTTGATGCTTTGGAATGAATTAATATGCATGCATAAATGAAATAAAAATTAAAAATTCATATTTTTGTGCTAGAGTATGTTATGGCATATATAATATATTAGGATAATTTAATCACATGTATCTATTTCTCTTAATGTCAATGCCATATTCTTAATTTCGTTAGAGTTCCGTGGCATGTAGAGAGAAATTAAAAAAAAAAAAACCTTAGTTTTATAAGTTCACAAATTTTAAGCCATTTTTGAACCGCTAATTAAAAAAAATTGCTTATAATTTTTACATGGTTTGAAAGTACGTACAATTCAGAAACCTTAAACCTACAATTGGACTTTATATGAGAAAGTTATAAGAATTTGAAGATTAGACTTGAAATTTAAGAAAATTTGAAAAATAGCAACTGCCAAGATGTAACTAAATTTCAAAAAATTTGAAAAAAATAGAATGCCTATTACTAGTGTTGATACCCATTTTCGTGACACATTTTTTACAAGCCCAATTCAACCAAGCCCGACTTCATTGTGCGCTCAATTCATGTATTATATTATATTTTATTATTTTAAGCATGACCCAAGCCCATGTGACTTATGGGGGAAATTGAGGAAGTGTGGTTTGTAGGATATGGGTCAGTTCCTTTTGAAACTTTTGCATCAACCCATGCATGCTATCAAGTGGCAAGGGACACTGGTAGCATCTCAAGCTTATGGAGGAGGTCTTGTATCCAAAATTTCCACATCAAAATAGCTTTTATGCTCTGGGTGACTGTGGCCCAAAATTTCTATTCGAACCCTTTTTTTTCTTTAAAAATGGTTGGCTCTCATTGGCCAACTTCAGCTGTTAGCTCTCATCTAGGTGAGCCTCCCAATGGTCTGAAACAACTAAAAAGGGGGAGCCAATAAGAGTTTAGTCAAGCATTTCCAAAATCATGCTAAAAGCGTACCAAACTCTTCCCTAAACAAAAGCAACCCAAGCCAAAACACCAAATTAGTATCATGGGGGATAAAAGCCTCTTCCACTACTCAAAAACAAGTCAAGAGCAACACCCCAAACTCTATATAAAACTCTCTCTTCAGCTCATAAATGAACCAACCACGTTCTACCCACATACTTGAAACTTCAGAGTAAAAGCCCATTCAGCCAGTCAACAATCTCACAATTCCGAAGCTTGGGGGTGGAAATATGGGTATAGGGGAACTTTCCCTCTCTTCCTCACAACCTCTCTCAATTTCCTCTTCTCGCTAACTGTGGGTCGAAGTTTCAAACCTGTTGAACCACGTTTTCCTCATAGAGCTTAAACTTGAGAGCAAAAACCTACTGAGGCAGGAAACATTCTCACAATTCTGAACCTTAGGGGTGGAAATATAGGTACAGGGGAACATTTCCTCTCTTCCTCACAACCTCTCTCAATTTCCTCTTCTCGGAGACTGTGGGTCGAAGTTTCAGACTAGTTATGTTTTTATGCTTTTTCTGCACTTTTGTTATTAGCATTTTGATTCTTTCTTGTCAAAGCACCATTAGCCTTTTGTTCATTATATATTTGGAATTTTGGACTTGATTCTCCACAATAAACACCTCTAAAGAACCCAATGGGAGATTTGGGCCGTTCTCGCATTTTCAGCCCTTGTCGCAAAACGTCCCCGACAACTAGCATGACTGATTTTAACAACAAACCTCCAATTCGGTACATGTCCCTTAGCACAATCCTTGATGGTCTTAACATGCCCTTCTCCTTCAGAAAACCTTATTCATAAAGTGAGGATATTCGAGCTTAAGTGAGTGAAGAAATTCTTCAAGTTATACGACATCTATTTTCAACACTTTCTTCTGTTGTGGAAAGTCATACTATTGGATTATTAAAATTAATTATTAGAGTATAAACTTAAGGATTTATGTATGATCCAACTTTTATTTTTATATTTTTCTTTGTGTATTTATTTGTATCTGAAAGGAAATAATTTTTTTTTTTTTTGTTATAAAGTGCATTTAAGTTTCTTTTTTTAAATTATTTTTTATATGCAAAAAAAAAAAAAAAAAAAAAAAAAAAAAATCAAGTCATAATGAGTTTACTCAATTCCCCAAAGACAAGGTATGTTCTAAGCAGAGTACTTAATGAGCCATACCTAAACCCACTCTTTTTTCTTGGTCTAGCTTAAGCAATGGTTGACTTAGCTTTGTGTTAGGTCTCTTCTCATTGTTCTCAAAAAAAAAAAAAAAAAAAAAATGAAGATTTGTGTTAGATCCAAGCGACATATGGACCCTTGTTAAAGGAACAAAAGTTGATTGTGAGGTTGTCCGGTGGCTCCCAATAAGCTATAGAGGTTAATACAACTCTAAACACCTTCGTCCTCGCTTCTTAGCTTCAAGGGGCATCAACTTTAGTTCTAAGTCAAGAGTTGTCAACAAGTCATGATTTGTCAAGTTATAAGTTCTACAAAAAGTCTAATGTTCAGGCTCTAGTAATGATTAAATTACTTTTCATTAAGTTTTAGTAGTGTAATTGATATAATTCAATTACACAGTGATAAATGTACAAATTATGTCAAAATAAGTGCGTAAGTGCAATTTTAATCATACATTGATAAGTGTACGTCTATAGAAGAACTTTAATCTCAACCTGCAAATGACATTAGATTATTGGGTGCCTTCAATCTATCCACAAGTTACAAGAGGACCTTATTAGATGTGGTGCTTGCTTCTCAAATGGTTCTCAATATATATTCTCCCTTAGAGAAAATTCTATATGCCATTAAGCCTTCCTTGGGTTCAGCTCTTTTTGCTAGAAAATCTACTGTGGCAATCCTTTTTGCTTTGTGATTGGAGAGAGGGTTATGATAAATATTGGTAGAATGATCCGAGAGATCAGTATTACTTTCTTTCATTTGCTTGTGGTAGAACTGTTGTATCTTTGATGTCACATAGTGCATATACTACTGTAATAGACTTCTTTTTTAATAATTCAATAGTTACAATAAACAGAAAGATTTGAATCTTGAATGTTTTTTTTTTTTTTTTTTTTTTTTGAAGAAAATCTTGGATGTTTTGAAAATACTAATAATTGCCAATCAGTTGAGCTATAGTGCTCTTGGTCAAATTTCGTTTTTGACTTTGAACTTTTAGTCTTTTAGATACCCATCCATAAATTAATGGTTAACAATGGTGTCTCGCGGCTCTCACCTATGATCCAATGTCTAACTCCAACTATGAATCTCCTTTCGGTCTAAATTTCTACTCCAACCTCCAGATAATTAATATAAGTGACATTAGTATCCTTTTTATTATTTGAAGGTATATACTCGAAAGAATTAATCCCGTGTTTATGAAATACGAGAATTATAAACTAAGTCAAATATTTTACACGCATTATTATAAGTCGATAAAGATATATAACATTAGAAAAAAGTGTTTAAAAGTGAATCACTTCTCACATTACTAGAAGCTAACTTAAGCAAATACTATGTCAAATTGACATGAATAATTGTTATTAAGATTGTTATGTTTAGGGTAAATTGCAAATTACATACCTGAAGTTTTGTGTTGTTCGGATTTTACACCTTGGCGTTTTAGAAATTTGATTTTACACCTTGAAGTTTGGTTATGTTAGCAATTTACACCCCACGGTTAGTTTTTGACGTGTTTTATTTTTGCTAAATCAACAAAAAAACAGTACCGTTTTAGTGAAGACCAAGAGCAGACCTAGCACTATCCAAACAGTACCGTTTTGTAGTGTGAAAACACAAAACTCAAATCCTAAACTATACCGTTTCAGCCAAATTCTAAAATCAAAATCATTCGTGAACCCATTCGCTTGAAAACTACTGGCTCATCATGACGTGAACCCATCAGCTAGCTCGACAATGGCCACAGATATGGCGAGCAACAATAGAGAAGCTCGAAGATGGAAGATTATGGAAAGAGGATACGACCGTTTATCTTTATCTATCTATCAATCCAAACCAACGGCGCTGATTTGCAAGTGCTGTAATAAAATTCAAATTCACAAAACCAAAACACTGTTGGATGGATTTAATGGTATGCTAACCTACCACTCCCAATTACTGTATATATCGTGTTTTTGTTTTGTAAAATTAATTGTGATATTTTATTATTATTATTATTATTATTATGGATTAGAAAAGTGGAAGTGGAAGTGGACCAAGTGGTGATAAGAATGAGGTGAAATTGAAGCTGTATTCATTCTAGTGGAGCAATTCTTCCTTCGGTGTTCGTACTTTTCTTTAATTATTTAATCAATTTTACTAATTAGATCTGATTTTTTAAGTCATTATTAAACAGTCTATCCTCTTTCCATAATCTTCCTTCTTCGGGCTTCTCTAACGTTGCTCTCCATATCAGTGGTTGTGGCCTTGGCTGCTGCCAGGCTAATGGGTTTACGATGAGCCGATAGTTTTCAGGAGGATGGGTTCACATTGAGTTCCTGCTCTATAGACTGCAATTTGGAAGTAGTTGATACAAGTTATTTTGATTTTAGAATTTGGCTGAAACGGTGCTGTTTAGGATTGGAGTTTTGTGTTTTGACATTGGGCAAAACGGTATTGTTTGGATAGTGCCACTGCCAAGTCTGCTCTTGGTCTTCACTAAAACAATACTGTTTAGCGTTGATTTGGCAAAAATAAAATACATCAGCATGCACATGTGTCACTTAACGGCAAAAACTAACCGTGGGGAGTAAATTGCTAATGGAACCAAACTTCAGGGTGTAAAATCTAATTTTTGAAACGTTGGGGTGTAAAATCCAAACAAAACCAAACTTCAAGGGTGTAATTTGTAATTTACCCTTATGTTTAATAAACAATGTTTATTGTATTTTTATTATTAAATATGATACTTTGATATTGTATTGTTCATGCCTAGTTTGGATATTTAGTATATTGCTAAGCAGAAAATATAATTCTTGCAATTATATAGAACGCTACATATTAAAAGGATAAATCTCGTCTATATAGAACGCTAGCCCATAAAAAGTACTCCCTCCGTCCCAATTTTTTTGTCCTGTTTGAAAAGTCAAACTTTTTAAGGGAACATCATTTATTGTTTTGTCTACCTTTTAAAAATGTATAAGTTTCCAAAATTACCCTTAAAAAAATTTATTAAAAAATTGAATTAGTAAATTAATAGGGGTATAATAGGAACATTAGTAAATTAATGACTTTTATTTTTAGAAACAGGACAATATTTTGGGACATCTCAAAATGGAATAGAAGACAAAAAAAATGGGACAGAGGGAGTATGTTTTTGAGCAATTTACTAAGGTTTGAGGCTACATATTATGATATGGAAGTGTTTAAAACAAAAGAAATTTCTTAAATGAGTGATGCTCCTGCAGTTTAATCTTAGTTGAAGGAATTTATTAACATATTTAGTTGGCTTCTATTTTAAATACCTTGAGCTTTTGATTTCTATTGTAATTACTTAGAACTTTTTTTCAGTGATGCCTTCTATGATTATATTAAACTTGAGATTTGATGTTTGAAATTTTACTCTGGATTTTAATCTCTTTGAGCTCTCTTAATTGGTAAAATTACACTTCCTATTTCCTATTTTTTACTTTACCGCCTTTTCAAAAGTCTATCAGCTGATTCACCTAATGGTTTTATGACATTATATCCTACTAATAAAGTTGAATTAGACCATTAATGTCGATCACTCATTAATGTTTACACAAAAAGAAAAAAAAAAATTAATTTGTAATATGTTTTAGACAATAATTTAATATTAGAGTAATCTCCTTGGAAATATGTAAAATTAGTACTGCAAAGTCATTACAGGCTGAGTCACCTATATGGCTTAATGAGCATTCCTAAGAATTGGTCACGTTGGTGGTTTCATGATAGACTAGTCTTATAAAGTTATCAGCAAAGTCACCTAAGTGATTTTTCATTGTATCATGAATATTCTTTTACAGTTTATATGTTAGTCTAACTAGATGATTATTAATTTATGTTACGAAATGCAAAAAATTATAGATATATGATAAAAGAAAAATTGTTTAAAAGTTACAGTAAAACATTTCTTACATCACCAGCACCTATCCAAATAAAGCATATTTTAAAAAAAATGATTAATGATTGTTATTATTATTGTTATGTTTATTTTTATTAGTATTGTTATTACCTAATATAGTATAACTAATAAATTAGAATATGATTCTTTTTTTTTTATGATGTTTTTGGATTTTAGTATTTTTTTAATCTTGAGTAGGACAAAATTAAATATTTTTACTTGAACCATCCCTCTATTACTTATGTACTTAAAATATGATTCTTTATTTTTTTTTTTTTATGAAAGATTTGGATTTTTAGTATTTTCCTTATCCTAACTAGGATAAAATTAAATATTTTTACATGAATCTTCCTTCTATTACTTTATTTTTAATAGAATAGTTCTATTACTTAGGTGCTAGAATATTAACAGGATATATATTGTATTGTTTGGAAAGAACAAATTGTAACTCAGTGCAAAATAATTTTTGGGCAATCTACAAAATTTTGAAGCTACGTATACTCCAAAAAATAAATGTGTATCATGACAAAATTGTTTAAAAGAAAGGAAATTTCTTAAATAGAAAAAAAATCCAAACAAATAACAAAGCAAAAAATTTAAATTAGGCCCACACGCCCTTTTGGGATGGATCTGAGTTGGCAAAAAGTATCTTCCTTTTCCTCTATTTGGTCATGTTCTCCTTTATGAAAAGAATAATGCCATATGATCACCGCTCAAACTTTTTTTTTTATATTGTACTAGTGTTGACAGCACGTTCAAGGCACGTGCTTGTCATATATATAAAATGGTGGATAACATTAAATTTAGAATTTACTTATGACACAAACAAATATAAACTATTTGATTTTTGAAGTGCTTAGAAATTTTACCACTATTGGATTGACTATTGAGAAATTAATTTTACCATATATGAAAGAAGAAACACGTGGGTTATAACAAGAGACATATTACATTACAAGCCAACATTATATATCCAAATTCAATAATATACACCATATAGTGGAAATTTAAATAAATTAAGGTCTTTCTTCACATGAACATCTTTAAACATTAAATAAGAAAAAACAAAGGTCTCTTTATTCATGGTGTGACTTATATCCCACGTGAGGATGGCAAAAGTTTTGTCTCTTCTACACCAATTGCAAAAGTTCCTCCTCTGCAATTGCACCCCATTCAGATTAAAAGTTATCGAAGATTCAAAGAAAAATAAACTTAAACAGAGTCAAAATAGACTGTATAATCACATATTAAACTCAATGGGTCGATGAGAGCATTCTATACTTTACCTTAGAGAATTATGAAAAACAGCGAGAGAGATAACTCTTTGTACCTTGTCTGTAACTAAATTTCTATTTCAATAAGCTCCATGGTTTTGAAGCTCAAGATTTTGAATCTTAAGTGTCAACCATTTCACCACCAGGGCATCTTGAAAATAAATCCTATTCCACAAAGCACAAACTGAAATGCTTTCCTATGTTACCATGAATTCCACAAAGCACAAACTGAAATTCTTTCCTATGTTACCAGGAATTGCTAGTGAATGCTCCAAATACCCTTTTATAACTTTAAAGCTTCAAAATCAAAACTACCAAGTAACAATTGTAGCTCACATATAAAAAGAAAAGTTTGGGCTGCAATTTACACAATGAATGGCGCTGAACTTTCAAAGTTATTCTAATATCGTTTTCTTAATGAGGGTAGGAGGAGGGGGCGGGAGGGGACAAGGGCGGCTCTACAGCCGCCCCGGGGGGTTCAAATGAACCCCCTAACTTGGGGAAAAAAAATTATATATAACATTTAAAAAAAAAAAATTGTTTTGACCCCTTAAAATAAAATTTTGATCATCCTGAGCATAAATTTTGTTTAAATCTAGCTGAAATTAGCTTGAATATGCTCAACTTAGTGCCATTTTCACAATATTTTCATAATAATTTTAAAATAAAGGTTAAGTAGCAAGTTGTAACTGATTTTATTTAGACCCACAATTGACATCACATTTTTACATACGTTTAACAACTTATTACTTAGATTTTGTTGTGCAGTAACACTACTCTTAAAATTGCTCATTCATTTTAAAATAAATAAATTTTATCTAACTCTAGCTTATTTTACTGTTGACGATGAAATGAAACTATTTTTCCTTACACTTTTCTTCTTCATCAGCAAAAAATTACACCACATCTCAATAAACTTATTTGTATCTACATCTATGATTTTTTCCTCATTTCTCTATCTCTCTTTCTCCCTTCTATGTTTTCTTTCTGTCTAATCAAGTAGGCTGATAAGTGCTTTATAGATTTCCAAGTTTAAAAAGTCTATTCGTGCTTGCTCCAATTCCAAAAGAACGACCATGTGTATGGTTAAAAATTCATACACTTCAAATGCAAAAACTTATATAAATTACCATTTTTTTTCTAAGTTTCACATTTACTCCTAGACCAAATCTTATGTGTGTTACTATTCTTATTTATCTTTTTTTTTTTAAAATTGTTAGTACATATAAATATAATAAAATTATTGATAATTTGACAAAAATTTTTAATTATTTATTTAATTATATTTATTTATGCATTTAATAATTGTTGTCTTATCGATCTTTAAACTATTTTAGATTATTGTATAATATAGTTTGTATACTAAATTATATTTAGAATACTATTTTAGATTATTCTATATAATATGAAAGTTGAATATACAAAATAATAATAATCATTTTATTTTTTACTCCTCCCACAACAAATTTCTAACTTCGACACTATTGACCCTCCTAAAAAAAAATCCTAGAGCCGCCACTAGGAGGGGAGGATGTTTCCTTAAACTTGAACCAAATGTAAGACCAAAAGATGAACTACCTCCTAAAAGGCCTTCAATAATTAATTATTCAGATAACACCAAAGAGAACTGTAGACCCTACTAGCATTAAGGGAGAACCTCCACATTTATAATTGACATATATAATCAGGGTATAGTTCATATTTGTAGTATAAAGAAACAATGATAAAATGGTTTAAAGTCATGACAAGAATTACTGCAAACAAAATGAGGGAGAGTCATCAAAGATTGAGACACTTGGTCATGACAGATCCCAATGCCTAACTAAAACTGGGATGTGATGTATCTCAAGTTGAAGAGAGTTTTAATAACAATAAGTTCTGCAATAAGAACAAGGTTGGATTAAAATAAATTTCATGATGTTTAGAAGGATATGGCCTTATAGAGGGTTGAATTGAGAGTAAAAAAAGAAGAAGATTAATACAGAAAATTTGAGATTATTCAAAGTCTAATTTTAGCATAACCTAAGTGAACATATTTCCCCTTTGATTAAATGCAACATTACTATGAATGATGGAGTTGATCCCATAAAACCATGTATAGAAAAAGCAAGAGCCCTCTTTAGTATTTCCTTCTCCGTATGAACACTGATGGAAATTTAGACCCCTTAAACAACCAGATTGCGTAGCCTAGATTAATTAGCCAAGTTGTTACTTAGTCAAATTAAGCAATTCTAGGTTAAAACAATCAAATAATCATATCATGTATATAAAACAAATAAAGCAGCGGAAATAATAAAGAACACAAGATATGATCACCCAGGAAACCACACGGTAAAAACCTGGGGAGGATTTGACCCACCGATCCTCAAGGCATAACAGAATTCACTATGAAAGAATTGAAGTTCTTACAAAAGGACTACAAGCTCCCCGCTCGACTTCCTAATGCTACCCACCAGTACGAACTTCCTGACACGACCACGCGCAGGCTCCGAATCCACAGACTACTTCTTTCTTGAATTCTTCAATCAGCTACAAGCTCCCCGCTTGCTTTTCTTTTAAGTTCCAATGGTTGCAACTATGTTGATCATCAAGATATTGACAACCCTAAGTTTATGTGAAGGAAAGCTCCTCAAAGATCTCACAAGAGATTCACACAAACAGCAAATATGAGCAACAATACAATATGGACAACCTTCAAAAAACGTGGCTAGGGTTTTGTTTATATACCTAGGGTAAAAACATAAAACCCTAAACGTTTAATGAAGTAGGGCTGAGTTGGAAATTCTGCAGAATAATCAACCTGTGCGATTTTCGATCGATCGAGTCTATTATTCGATCGATCGAGCCAGGCCAAAAGTCCCAAGTACTTCTGCAGCCACTCGATTCCAACTGTACAATAATAAACCAACTTTGAGCAAGCCTAAACAAGACTAAATACAATGTTTTGATCATGGTTTGCCAACATTACAAATTAGAGTTCTAAATACATAAAATCCTAAGACCTTAGAACCTAACAAACTCCCCCTTTGGCAATCCGTGACAAAACCATAATTAAAAGCTCAAAGTTTTACAAGTAAAAGCCCTTTACAAAAGTAATGCTCATAAAATCAAATTCAGCCTAACTACTATCCATCAGTTGCAAGTGTAGACAGCAGCTTAGTTGAATCAACCTGTATATTTCCTGAAACACTAAACAAAATGCATAAACGCATGTGTGACAGAAAGGAGTAATACAACAGGTATAACATTCTTGTAAGATTCACACAACACAAAATAAAGACATATATGAATGATCAACTCATAAATATAAATCAATAAGCAGTGAATCATAAAGCAACAAGAATCAACAAAAATAACATGTATATCAATCAATGTTACTCCCCCTAACATGAATATTCCCAAAAATGATATACAAAGTGAAGCACCTAGATACAATCTAAAAACTCCACAAGCTCCTCAAAACAAAAAGTTCTCCCCCTAACTACAAAAACTCCTCAACAAGTCAAAAATACCACTCCCCCTTTTTGTGACGGAATGCCAAAGGGCAATCACAGGTCGCCATTAAAAGGAGGTGGTGAGGGTGAATGAAGACGCGCCAAATCAGCTCGTAGAGCACGAAACTCATCTAGCAAGTCCACCAAAATCTGTCCATGAGCCGCCTGAACGGTCATGACAGTCTCCAAAGTACGACGAACATCGAAGTCGGCCGAAGGAGGTGGAGGAACATCAGCAGCAGCAGCATCATCACCAACTGGATCAAGAACATCCTCACCAGCAAGACCTGCAGAAGAAGAAGGAGGAGGTGCGCTACTAGAGGGCTCAGACCTAGGGTGTTTAGAACCAGCTCGAAGATGAGCAGCCCTTTGTCTAAGAAAAGACGCACCTATAGGAGCAATAACATGAACGGGCTCAGAGGAAGGGAAGCCACCAAGATCAAGATGAAGGAGAATCCTATGAATGAAAATAGGATGTACAAGAGCATGAGCAGAAGATGAACTCCTATAAACATCGTTCAAAGAACGAAGAAAAAGATGGGGAAAACTAATAGGAGCATCAGTAACCAGAGCGTACAAAAATACAAACCTCTCAAGAGGAATGGTGTGAACATGGGAAATGGGCCAGATAGAATGACACGCTATCCTAAAGAAAAGATAGTGTAACCCGGAGAGCTCAGCAGAGGTGATCCGAGGATCAGAACCCCACTGGACAGTAGTCCCAGTGATGTAAGACAAGACATCACTAATCTCGGGAGACACGTCATATGGATAGACAGGATGTCGAACCAATGGTACCCCTAGAGCATCAGCCACTACCTCAGGAGTAAGGGAGTACTCTACGCCTCGTATCCAACTCTTGACTAGAGTGTTGGAATCATAGATGCGGATAGAGATGTTCGAATAGAACTCTCTAATCAAGGCAGAAGGTGGAGGAGGTTCAGAAACATCCACCAAGGGTAACCAGCCCCTACGCTCAAAATTTGCCCTAATGGCAGGATCAAGTTCATCTAAGTGAACAGAACGCTCAGCCCAAATTTTTCTCCTAACATTCAGCTTCTCATAAATCTCTTGGTTTTTCTCACTCGAAAACTTCTCACGATCATAGGATGGAGGGGGTGAAGGAGAAGGTGAGGGAACATTCCTACGGGCTCTAGTTTTCCTAGGCATAGTGCTAAGGAAAGGACAGAGACACAAAGTGAAAAACCAAAAGAACAAGAGAAAACAGAACCAAGGGCAGACTACAAATTAGCACAATAAAAAATATAGAACAAAAATCTATATGATGCATGAACATTAATAATGTTGTGATGCATGATCTAATGCAGTAAACAAATAAGTTCAATTGAGATTGAATTGACAAAATTGGCTTGAACATGGAATTTTTATCAAAAATCCCAAAAATTGAAAACCACTTGTTGAAATTTTTTACCAAAAAGATGAATTGAGCATTATAAAACACATTACATAGATTATAATGCTTAATTACAACTACACAACAAGTCAATTTCATCAAAGTCATCCCAATTTAACAAAAGCCCCAATTCGGATCAAGAACAAGCCCTAGATTTTTCAATTTTTTTACCAAACTCAAATTTGATCAAATTAACAGGTAATAATCATGTTTATGAAGTGTCCCCACAAAAACCCAATGATCAATTTCATAAAATAAGGCTTGAATCAACAGAAAATCCCAATTATTCAAATTCCGAAAATTACCCTCAAATGCATGAATATATGCATGAAAACATGAAAATAAATTCAAAAGGAAGGGCACAAGTGTCTTACCGACTTGAGGAGAGAGAGATTTTGCAAAAAGAACGGAGGAAAACAACAAAAATCTCTGATTTGAGCTTGCCAACGCGGAGAGAGGAAAAAGGTTTGAAAAGATTTTGAAATAGGAACTTTGAAAAAGTCAGAAAAGTACCTTTTAAAAAGCTTTTTCACGATGTTCGATCGATCGAAAATCAGATTCGATTGATCGAAACACACAGTCATTTTGAGACAAATGAAAGCACTTTTTCGATTGATCGAAAATCAGATTCGATTGATCGAAACACACAGTCATTTTGAGACAAATGAAAGCACTTTTTCGATTGATCGAAAATCAGGCTGGATCGATCGAAATGGGCAGAGGCTCACTAAATTTTGAGAAAAAAACACAGTTTTGAAAGACAAACCAAATTTTGAAAAACAACTCCTCAAAGCATTAAATTACAGAAATAAAATGCATGAGTATGAGATGGAATGCTTTTTCAAAAACCCAAAATTTTAAACCCCAATTTTCTCAAAAACAAGTTTCAATCATTCTTCCTTTGAATATTCTCAAGCAACAAATATGTTGTACACAAATCTCAAGATAATTTCAAACTTGGTTGGTCAGACCAAAAACACACACTAGCATGTACAGTGTTTAACAAAGAGTAACTTGTGTAGTGTGTGATACTAGCAAAAACTTGAGATACATGTGAGGTGATATGTGAATAGCAATCAAACACAAAGTCTACACAATTCATCACATAGAATTTAAAAGAGACTATCACCTAAAGAGTTACATCCTATAAGTCCCACATCTCCTAGAACAAAAGCTTGCAATCATGTAAGTTTCTTGTATTTTTGCCCCATTATTTAGGTGAAATTTGGCATAAAGCCTAATAGTACACACCAGATTAGATTATGTGAAATGACATCAAGCCTAATAGTACACACCAGTTTAAATTATGTGAAATGGCATCAAGCCTAATAGTACACACCAGTTTTAAGCATTTAAGCATTTAAGCATTTAAAGAGGCTACACCTTATGTTCTTTTTGTGCATGTGCTACACTTTCTCGAGCACAAAATCTTATGATATGCACTAAGGTGTTCATGATTGACTAGTGAACAGTGGTGAGATGGTTATTTATGCCTTTCTCAAAAGAATCAAGTCCGACAGTCAAATAACATGTGACTTCAAGATCAAGACAAAGTGATTAATAACCACAAACATCTTTCCCACACAACATGCACTACAAAGCTTTAACTAGTCAAGTGCAATATTTAAGCTCATCAAAGTTAAACAAGGTACACAGAACATGACATGTGTCAAAAGATAGACCAACCTTGTTTTTCAAAAATCAAGAAAAATAGTGTCTAACATAATTTTTGCTTTCACTTTTCCCTTTTTTTTTTTTTTTTTTTTTTTTTTTTTTAAAGAGAAAACAAATAAATCCTAGAATGAAATGCATGAATGTAATGCAATGCAAGTCCTAGAACAAAAACAATAAAAAGACACAAACCAAAGAACAATGGTCACCAAAGAATAGAGCAATTAAGCACAAGGACCATGTCAGAAAGACTCAGTTAGTTCGAGTCTTTTGCATCCAAAACTTTTTAGATGCACCACGAGCATTGGAGTTCTTATTCACATTCGAGTGATTCCCAACTCCAGGATTGGAATAAAGGTTTAACACCTTTACCAATTCACCAATTAGTGCCATAGGATCATGTGCTTGAGGCACAGGCACTTTTGGTTTAGTTGCTCTCTTATCAGCTTGAAGCTTGTAACAGTTAGGACGAATGTGTCCAGACTTACCACAATAATGACAAACCCAAGCAGGTTTACCATGCATCTTGTCCTTAGATTTGGTAGGCTCCTTAGGTTTAGATTCTCTTAAATCTACCCTAATCTTCTTAGGTGGTGAAACTTCGACGGATTTAACTATCTCACTCACAGGTGGTTTGACAGTTTCACTCACAACCTCACTCACAACCTCACTCACAGAAGGTTCAGAAGAAGAGGAAGGAACAAAAGTAGTGGAATGTGGTCCAGAATCAAAAATGCTTTCAACATATCCTAACCCAGTTTTATCAGCAGGAGACTTTTGAACATTCAGCATGTGATCAAGTTTAGAACTAGCAGATCTAGCAACAGATAAATCATGTTCCAAAGTTCTAACTTTATCAAGCAAAAGCATGTTCTCAGATTTAACATTATTCAAAAGCTCATTAGCATCAAACAGTTTAACAAGCAAATTTCTCTTTTCAAGCTCAAGAGAATCAATTTTCTTTAGGCCAAGTTCAACTTTCATAGCATCCTTTGCAGCAACTTTGCAAAGTTTGTTATAGGCCTCTTGAAGATCTGCATCTTCAGAGAGTTCCCCATCAGAAGGGTTCTCCTCAGCAGATATGCTTTCATTGACTATAGCAGTAGCCGTGAAAGCAATGAAGTTTCTATCCTCGTCACCACCGGACTCATCATCAGAAACCTCATTATCACTAAGGGTTACAGCCATAGCTTTACCCTTATTCCTCAAGAATGTAGGACATTCAGATTTCACATGACCATACCCTTGACAGCCAAAACACTGAGGACCCAAAGAGTTATTAGAAGATTGACCAAAATTTTCTCTAGGTTTTTCAAAATTGTTAACCTTAATGGGATCATTCTTCCTAAAATTTCTAGGTTCAGCAGTGTAAGTACCTCTTGCCTTTCTATTTGTATTCCTCAGAAAGTTCTTAAAGTTTTTGGCAAGATAGACAATCTCTGTAGCAGAGAGCTCATCATCAAATCCACCACCCTCAACATCATCAACTGACTTAAGAGCCATTGATTTGGATTTGTTCACTTTAGGTAGGTCAGACTCATAGGATTGAAGAGATCCTACAAGCTCATCAACAGGGATGGAGTCCACATCCTTGCTTTCAGTGATGGCAGTCACTTTGGGTCTAAAATCTTCAGTTAAAGATCTAAGAATCTTCCTAACAATTTTAGGTTGATCATAGATTTCACCCAAATTAAAAGCAGAATTGACAATATCATTTAATTTTGCATAAAATTCATCAAAAGATTCATCATCAGACATTCTAATGCTTTCAAATCTAGAAGTCAATTGTTGCAATTTATTAATCTTAACTGCCTTTGTGCCTTCATGCACAGTTTGGAGGATTTTCCAGGCAATATGAGCAACCTCAACATTAGAGATCCTCTTAAATTCCTCCATAGAAACAGCATTAAAGATGGCATTCATAGCTTTGCTATTGAAGCTTGCTGCTTCTTTTTCAAAAGTTTGCCACTCACTCACAGGAGTAGCGGGTTTCACCCATCCGTATTCAACGGAATTCCAAACCCTTTCATCAATGGATTTCAGGAATGCTTTCATCCTTACTTTCCAATAAGCATAGTTGTTCCCATCAAAATGAGGAGGAACAAACAGAGAGTGTCCATGCTCCATGACAACAGGGGTCAAGGATCAGCTCAGAGATTAAAAATCTCAAACACAAAGTGCTACCCGCTTTGATACCACTTGATGGAAATTTAGACCCCTTAAACAACCAGATTGCGTAGCCTAGATTAATTAGCCAAGTTGTTACTTAGTCAAATTAAGCAATTCTAGGTTAAAACAATCAAATAATCATATCATGTATATAAAACAAATAAAGCAGCGGAAATAATAAAGAACACAATGATATGATCACCCAGGAAATCACACGGTAAAAACCTGGGGAGGATTTGACCCACCGATCCTCAAGGCATAACAGAATTCACTATGAAAGAATTGAAGTTCTTACAAAAGGACTACAAGCTCCCCGCTCGACTTCCTAATGCTACCCACCAGTACGAACTTCCTGACACGACCACGCGCAGGCTTCGAATCCACAGACTACTTCTTTCTTGAATTCTTCAATCAGCTACAAGCTCCCCGCTTGCTTTTCTTTTAAGTTCCAATGGTTGCAACTATGTTGATCATCAAGATATTGACAACCCTAAGTTTATGTGAAGGAAAGCTCCTCAAAGATCTCACAAGAGATTCACATAAACAGCAAATATGAGCAACAAAACAATATGGACAACCTTCAAAAACGTGGCTAGGGTTTAGTTTATATACCTAGGGTAAAAACATAAAACCCTAAACGTTTAATGAAGTAGGGTTGAGTTGGAAATTCTGCAGAATAATCAACCTGTGCGATTTTCGATCGATCGAGTCTATTCTTCGATCGATCGAGCCAGGCCAAAAGTCCCAAGTACTTCTGCAGCCACTCGATTCCAACTGTACAATAATAAACCAACTTTGAGCAAGCCTAAACAAGACTAAATACAATGTTTTGATCATGGTTTGCCAACATTACAAATTAGAGTTCTAAATACATAAAATCCTAAGACCTTAGAACCTAACAAACACATTACCACATTATCAAAATCCACCAATATAACTTAGAACAATGTTCAGTAACAAACAACACCAAATCAGCCATTAAAAAGAAACGCAATTGAGGTATCCTCTAACATGATCCTTCAGTTTTAATACAGTCTTATTCATGGAAAAAAATTACCTTTTCCCCAAATACACATGCTATGAAATGAAAGATTAGCAATAACCCATTAACCTCAAGATTGTGAATTGACTATCAAGCTGCAGTAATAGAACATATATTGCTAACTAAAAAAAACCTTAATCAGTCCTATAATAAGAGTCGTGACTATATATTTGCTTTGATGGTAGCTCATTTTCCCAAATTTTCAGTCAAGAATGAATGGTATTTACTAATTAGATTGCCTTCCCACTTCTCTCTTACCTAATGGTTTTATGACATTATATCCTACTAATAAAGTTGCATCAGACCATTAATGTTGATCACTCATTAATGTTTACCCAAAAAGAAAAAAAATATTTTGTAATATATTTTATACAATTATTTAATATTAGAGTAATCTCCTTGGCAACATATAAAATTAGTAATACAAAGTCATTACAAGCTGAGTCACCTATATGGCTGAATGAGCATTCCTAAGAATTGGTCACGTTGGTGGTTTCATGATAGGCTAGTCTTATAAAGTTATCAGCAAAGTCACCTAGGTGATTTTTCATTGTATCAATTCTCTAATTTGATCATGAATATTCTTCTACAGTTTATATATTTAGTCTAACTAGATGATTATTAGTTTATGTTACGAAATGCAAAAAATTATAGATATATGATAAAAGCAAAATTGTTTGAAACTGTAAACATTTCTTACATCACCAGCAGCTATCTAAAGAAAGCATATTTAAAAAAATGATTAATGATTGTTATTATTATTGTTATGTTTATTTGTATTGGTATTGTTATTACCTAATACAATATAACTAATAACTTAGAATATGATTCTTTATTATTTTTTAAGATATTTTTGGATTTTAGTATTTTTCTTATCTTGAGTAGTATTTTGACTTGAACCATCCTTCCATTACTTTTGTACTCAAAATATAATTCTTTATTATTTTTTTATGAAAGATTTGGATATTTAGTATTTTCCTTATCCTAACTAGGATAAAATTAAATATTTTTATATGAACCGTCATCTATTATTTGTTTTTTAGAAGAATAGTTCTATTATTTAGGTGCTAGAATATTAACAGGATATATATTGTATTGTTTGGAAAGCACAAATTGTAACTCAGTGCAAAATAAATTTTGGGCAATCTACAATGATTTGAAGCTACGTATACTCCCCCCCCCCCCCCCCCCCCCCCCCCAAAAAAACCGTGTGTCATGATAAAATTGTTTAAAAGAAAGGAAATTTCTTAAATAGAAAAAAATCCAAGCAAATAAGAAGCAAAAATTTAAAAGTGGGCCCATACGCCCTTTTGGGTTGGATCTGTATTGACAAAAAGAATTTTCCTTGTCCTCTATTAGGTCATGTTCTGCTCAATGAAAAAAATAACGTCATATAATCACCGACTCAAACATGTTTTTTTATTATTTATTTATTTATTTATTTTTTTAATGCAATATAAAGATTTTAAATAGAATAGGGTAGAGGAAAAGAAGTGTGATTGATCCTGGATTCCTAATTAGTCTATCAAGGATAATAACCAATTTCAAAATTTGGGATAACGCTTCTTGTTGTTTTTGTTGCAATTGTTAACCAAAAAAAGAAATTTATTAACAAGCTAAAGATACACAATAGCTAAGAAGCCGGTTGACCAAATAGCACACAAACTAGACCTAACCAGACAGTGGTGACGCCACGTTGAAGTCAGGGTGTTCCTAGGAACACCCTGACCTGAAAAAAAAAAATTATATATAATAATTTAAGTTTTTTTATCTGTTTACCCTTAAAAAATAAAATAGGAACACCCTCAAGCAAAATAAGGAACACTCTCAAAAATTTTTATGCTAAACAAATTTTTGAACTAAAATCTAAATAAAAAAAAAAAAAAAAAATCTTATGTCGGCCAAATCCAAATTTATAGCTTTCAGCCCCCCCCCCCCCCCACAAAAAAAAATGGTAAAACCTTATGATTTTACAGAACACATTTGTTTGGATTTTACAGAGCAAGCCCAAAAAAAAGCCCAACAAAAAATCTAAACAAACACCCAAAGGCCCAACCCAAACGTATTCTCAAAAAAAAAAAAAAAAAAAAAAACAACCAACCAAAACCCAATACGTATACGCGTCTGCCTCAATCATCAAATGGTAAAGGTAAAGCAAAACCTAAAATCAGAAACACTAAAGAAAAAAACCTTATCAAGGACAACGCCTTACGCCTCTGCCTGAAACCTCATCATCAAGCACATAGGCACGGCGTGGCGACGGTGCCTCCACCTGAAACTCGAGCAAGAGAGCTTGGATTGGCATCGGAGATCGGAGATCAGTCCGATCAAATTAGAGCTTGCGATGCCTCAAGGTATTTTACACTTTACTTCTGTCTCTTTTTCTCTATTAATCTTTGGGTTTTGTTGTGGACTGTGGTCTAAGACTGATGAGAGAGAGAAAGCTCTCTTTCTTTTTGAACTGATTCTCTCTCTTTAAGGCTTTATAATTATTCAATTTATTTGCCCCTATTTTTTTTTGACTTTATCCGTTGGTGTGTCACTGTGTTGGTCAATTGGTGTTGGTGAGTTTGTCTTTTAGTATTGTTATTTGTGACCTGTTGTTAAGAAACACCAATTTATTTGCCCCTGTTTTTTTTTTTACTTTATATGTGGGTGTGTGCACACATGAGGTGTATACTAATGCACAATAAATTGTGTGCTAGACTGCTAGTAGTTAGTAAAAAAAAATTAATGAAGCAACTAAATATCAATAATTAATAATTTAATTAACTAATACATTATAAAAGACAAACAAATTAAATTATTTTAGGCTAAACAACAATTAATAATTTAATAATTAATGAAACAACAATACAACAAATTATAGTTTATAAAAGAATCCAAATCTTCTGTCCCACTTTTCCTGCTCCACTCTATACTCCACCAATAAATGATTGCCACGTGTTCACTTAATTAATTAAATACTATCATTATTGACTTATTAATATTACAGTTATTAATTAATAATAGTATTTAATTAATTAGATGAACACATGGTAAGCATTTATTGGTGGAGTATAGAGTGGAGCAGGAAAAGTGGGACAGAAGATTTGGACTCTTTATAAAAGACAAACAAATTAATAAAACAACTAAACAACAATAATTAATAATTTTATTAATATTTGAAATGAACTTATAATTTTATTAATGAAACAACTAAAAACAAATTATAGTTTATATATATATATTTTTTAAGCACAAACTTCATGCCGGCCAAATCTTGAATTTCGGCCGGTATTTACCGAAACGTCCTGAAACACCCGAAATAGACCGAAATGACCCGAAATTTTTTCAAAGTAAAATAGGAACACCTTAGACAAAATTCTTAGAGTCGCCACTGCAACCAGATCTTGCTATATGTAACATTGTGTTTGCTGATATATTTGAGGAAGAATTTGAATCATGGAAGACACTGCTCTTATTCCAAGGCCCAAAATGCCAAAGCTGTATGAATAAGATATTGACATCAACAACAAATGCTTAGCAAACTTACCTGATGAAATTCTAAAAATTCATCCTCTCCTTAATTCTAAAAAAAATTGAAGATGTTCAAACTAGCGTACTTTCTATGAGGTGGGAATACCTTTGGACGTCATTTCAAATGTTGAATTTAAAGAAGATTTTAAGAGAACATTTTTCTTGAATTCTATGGAGAGTCAGAGAGTTCTTTTTCTTGGTAAATCCTTGTCGACGCTCGGCCTCGAGACAGATAATCGCCGTGCCTTCATTTGACCACCCGCCGTGGCAAAACTCCCTCGCGCGCCGGGCCCCGTTGGAGGGCCCTTCTCAAATGATTGTATGTGTGTGGTTTGCGCGGAGCTTCGGGTGCTCTCTCTCTTAGTGGAGGAAGGTAGGTCTACCTTTGGCATTATGGCAGAAATTTGGTTGATTTTATTAGCAATCCTAGGCTAAGAAAAATGTCATTTTTCCTAATATAATGTGGATGGCAAAAAAATCTTGATTCTTGAGTCCAGAAGTTTGGTTACGTGTGGGGAAGGTGTTAAGCACCCCACAACGCCTGTCTAAGGACAGTCCTCTGTTTTGATAAAACTTTAATTTTTTTTTATTGGTAGTAAAAACATGATTTTGGCATTGGCTTTCGGGGCTTTGCATGCATGGGGGCTTTGAGGTTTGGCTTTTGAATGGGCGTGGTCCCAATCTATGCTTTCCTAAGACATTCAGGCGAAATGCCATATTTCCACGTCAAAAACCCGGCGACATGTCACCTTGCTTTCTCAGTGGAAATTAGGCATCGCTTGCCTTAGGTGACATGGACTGTGACAATCACACCGAAAGAGGGCGAGCAGGTATATATATACATACATCATGCATAATGCAAGTACACAGAGTAGGAAAGTAAATGCCAACATCCCTAGAGCATGGCCTAAAATATAAGTGCGGGAAAATAAATAGGGGTCACCATACTCTAGAGATGAGGATGAATGGTACACGACATGATATACCTAATACAAACCGTCTAAGAGAGAAAAGGGGGAGGTAGAAAGGGGGTTTAAAAGAGTACATAATTTTAAGGGATAAACTAGGCTCCTAAACCTATTGAACATAGCCGCTCAAATCTACATTCTTGACTCTATGCCCTTTTTGCTTTCGCTTGGGAGGCCGTGCCCTAGCTCCAAGTGTCCTAGCTCCATGTGCGTACATGCAAAGGCAAAGACAAGAAACCAACAGACAATTAATGGAAGGAAAAGATGCAACGAGCATACAAGAGAGGCACAAAGCGATAAGCATGCTAGACATAGTAAGCATAGCATGTGAAGGGAAACATGATGAGCAAAGATAAGTAGACAAACGAGAAAGCAAGCAGAAAAGAAAGCAAACAAGCTAAATGGCAAACAAAGGTGGTGTCCGCGAGGGACAAATGTAGGTTTGGATCAAATGTCCATAGCTTCATTGTGTTGAAGTATGGACGACACACTAGCAAGCAAGACTCATGCATGGACATGTGAGCAAGCGTGTAAAGATGCAAAAAAAGCCAATAGGTGGTGTAAACAAGCATGGTAAGCATATAATTGCATGAAACGGAAAAGGGGAATGGTATACACGAAGCAACCCGACGTCTGGAGATGCATCTCGAGTGGTTACGTCCAAACAAGGCCTCGTGGGCGTCAGACATAGCCACACAACCATAAACCCGCTAAGGGTGTCAAGCGTGGCAAAGCCTGTAACTAGAGAGGTTAACACAAGCATGAAGCATAAAAGCAAACAAGTATAGACATGCAACAAAGGATGATCCAAACCCTTTGATATGGGCCAAGGTGCACAGATGAGGACCAAGACCATGGGGTCGAGATCGGATCCGGACCAATAGGCCAAAACGAAAGAAAGAAAGACAAAGCGACAAAAGGGCTACAATAGCACATGGCATGACAAACATAACCTAGATCTAAGCACACAAGCATGGCATGGGGCGCACAAGCACATGAAGGATGGCATAAAGCACGTAGAAAACATAGATCTAGGCACACAAACATGTGAAAGCATAAATTTAGGTATATAGACATAGGAACACACATGTAAACATGTAAATCCTAATACCTAAACATGGAAGGACGTGAATCCAAGCATATAAGCATGTAAAAGCATGGATCTAACCTTATAGCATGGAAAAATAGGCATAAATACATAGATCCGTGCAAGGCATAGCCAAATGTCATACAAGCATGTGAGCATGTAACCCTAAATATCAACATAGAGCAAAAAGATGAACAAGGCACGGGAAAATATGGCATAAAGCATAAACACATAGATCGAGACAACTAGCATGTGAACAAACATAGACAGAACATGGATCTAGCCAAACAACATATGGAAGAGATAGATCTAGGCATAAACATATAGCACAAAGCATAAAGCATGTAGATCAGGACAAATAACATGTGTGCAAGGATAAAAGAACATGGATCTAAGCTAAAAACATGCTAGAAACAAGATAAAGCAAGAAACATGTCAAAGAAAGCAATAAAACATATTATTATGGTAAAAAGAGCTAAAACATGCTAGGAAAAAGATTTAGAAGGTTAGGGGTGTAGATGATAGCTAAAAAGCTACATCCACACCCCTAAACCCCAAATCCAAGATGTAGAATCAAGGAGAAGAAGATTGGGTACAAGAACACTACCTTGTATTGTTGGTGAAGATGCGAAAATCAAGAAGTTTTTATGTGTTTTTGGGTATTTTTTGTGTGTTTTTTGGTGTTTCGAAGAGAGAAAAAACATGTAGAGAAACCAAGCAGAGAGTAGAAATTCAAAAAAATGTCCTCTCCTTCAGTCTGAAGGGTGCCTAGGGCTATTTATAGTCTCGACACATGTTTTGAGGCGGTGGCCCTTGGAGGGCCGCCGGCGACCCTTCAAGGACCACCGGCCTAAAAAGGCCTCTAATTGGATTGGTCTTGACTCGCCTGGAAAGATTTCGACTTCTTGTTTTCGAAAAGGTATGGATCTTGAAAATCCAACGGTCGGATCAAAATTTATGGTTCTCGGAAGTTAGCAGTGCATCGATCGGTGTGTTGCCCCAGTTTTCGTGATATCTCGGCCTTTCTAACTCCGATTTCGACCCATGAATAGTCTTTAGAATGATAATTTGATAATCTTCGCAATGGTGTTGGTTTCAACCCGTTCTGACAGCCGGATAAAAATTAGAGTTTTTGGGCCCACCAGGGATTGACTTTGGGTCAAACTTGGTCAAACTTGTCAAAATTCTCCGAGAAGCTTGGGTTTGATGTAAAACTGTGAAAAATGTTGTTTTGTGAGGGTTTTGATCTCGTTTGACCTTTGGTCAAATCTTGGGCTGACTAGGGGCATTTTGGTCATTTTAGTTGAAAAGGGCCCTTTGGGTGCTCCGGTGCCTGAACGGGTTGCACCACATCGTTCTGGATGTTCTCATGGCCCCATGGAGAGAAAATGATATTTTTGGATTTTTCGAGGTTCGGCACGCAAATCAAGGGCAGACAAAATACGGTATCAACAATCCTCTAATTTTAAAAGGTCCTCTTCCTCTTGTTATGTGTTATCTGAAAAATCTCATTGAAAGCTCAAATTAGTGTGGAAACACTAGAGCTTGTTTAGAACCCAAATTAAAAATTACGACTAGATTGCTTTTACTCAAACTTAACAAAGTGCGGAACAAGAGTAAATATGCGCAATGAACTAATTACACTACTCTAAGCTATATCCATCCACAATGAACAATAAAATGAAAGTTTAAAGAGTAGGGAAGAGAGATGCAAACATAAGATAACCCCAAGACGTGTTAGAGGAAACTGAAAAACTCAGCGAAAAACCTCTCTATGACCTTCCAAGTTGAAATCGATCCACTAGAGAATAAAGTTAGAGTACACGAATAAGAAAGGACCCTCCAAATCTAGTCTACCCAATGTACTTGAGCCCTCCAAGCTCCTGCTACCAACGGACTTCTCGGAGTCTAGTCTTCTCTAGCTTTCTAGATCTTGCAATTCAGCCGGATTGTATTTGCCACTAAATGGCTCCTTCCAGTGCTTCCCAATAGCACCAAAATCTCACTTAACACTCAAATTGGGTGTGGTAAGTGTTTGGACTAAGAACCTCTCAAGGATCTAGAGATGGAGAGGTAGGAGTTGAGGAAAACCACAAGGAAATGTGTAAATGATTGTGGGTCTAACAATCTCTAACTCTCGAGTGTATTTGCTAGGGTTTTCTCTTTGAAAAGCACTCTTTACAATTCGTGGGTAATGGGAGTATTTATAGCGTGGGTAAAGAATTTGGTAAAACACTTTATCTTTTTGCCAAACAGAGAGTTTCGCAGGTACCTTGCGAGATGGTCCTTCTCACGAAACACTCGCGAACTTGACCACCTGGTGTGACTCTTCAGCTTCTAGTCATGTGCTTCACATGTGGCCTTTTGCAAGTTACTCTCCTCGCAAGCTAGTCGCGAACTACACTAATTCACCGTTAAAGCTTGATTCTTCACTGATCTCTCACACTTATCCCTTACAAATAAACCCACATAAATACAGGGAAATGATTGAAACAATTACAATCAAATTTGGCACGAAATTAAAGCTAACAAAGGCTAGTTGGAAATCACAACTTTACAATCTCCCCCTTTGGCTATTCTATGACAAAACCCCTAAACATACTCTAGACTTAAACGTGAGTTTAGGAATATAGGCAAAACTCACTTACACCTAAATCTAAAAGCTGTGAAGCATTTGAACCATATACACCTGTATCTTGAAACACTTGTACATAACAAATAAAGTCCATTAAGCATGAGACAAGTAGAACACAAGGCATGTATAAAGAACAAGTAAAATGTGATCAAGATACCAATTGAAATGTGAACATAAAGCATAACTTGATCATACGAGAACAGTCATTAGGAAATTACCACAATGAACATTTAACGAGTAAATGATCATTTGGACATGCAATGCAATTAAGTGCAATTGCATATCCAACAAACCACATGATGCATTAAAGAAACTAAGGCAAGAAGCAATAGATAACTATAAGCATCAAGAGACGGCTACAAAAACCAAGATATACAAAGTACTAAAGAAAAACTACGCTTAAACTAAATTACTAAAAGCTTTAAATAAAGCATTGTAAATAAACATAAACTAGACTAGCCAAACAATGGTTAGACTATCCAAAAAGTGTGTAGCTGTAGGTTAGCTTCCTCCTTTTGAGCCCACTGATCTCTCCCTTTCAATATGCACACCTCCTTTCCATGTGATGCTCTCCTGCTTACTTTATGATACAGTCATAGTATTCACAGTAAGTGTTCTCCCCCTTTTTGGCATGAATAGCTAAAGGCTCTCATCGAGCTTTTGCTGAATCTCATCCAATTATGTCTCAATGGTGGTTAGGTGAATCTGAACATGATTTTGGTGAGAGAACATGACATTTGCAAGTCCAGAAAAGAGATCATGCAACCCTTCAATCAAAGTTATCAACCTATCTAGATGAAAGGTGGACGGTCCTGGCTGAGTGCTAAAGGGGTGAGGCTCAGGATTGTGGGGAGAAGCTATCTTGGGATGTTTAGAGACAGTAGGAGTAGCTGTGCTCTTCTCAATAGGAGATGCATGATGGGAGGATTCACTTTTTGGAGGCTTAGAAGGGCTCTTCTTTGCCTTTTCAATAGATGAGTGACCCTTGCTCATTTGGAGAGAGTGCAAGGAAATTGGTCCTTGACGAGGCAAGGCTGTTGCATCTTTTAGAGGACGGATACCCTTAAGAGTCATGATCTTCATAACAAGGTTGCAGAAGGGTAGACATGTTCTTGTAGCTAATCTCCTTGTTGTTTTTCCCATTGTCTAAAAAATGTGAGCACAAATGTCGATTTGATCTCCCTTGATTAGATTACATCGGAATTGTGCTCTTTCGAGGTTAATGAAACCTGTGTTGGACAAAGGGTACAAGTTGGAGAACATAATCAAGGTGAGAGTCTTTAACTCCGGCTCGAATTTCGAAATCCCAATGGAGGTGCCCGTGGAGGAGACTTCATGATGTGCTCCTAAAGTATCAAGGATCTTTGCAATGGGTTCTAATCTATCAACATATGGATAAGTGTCCACATTTTCTGGACGATTGATACAAAGGATCTTTGCTAGATAGTCCGGAGTGATGACAAAATCCTTTCCTTGAACCCAACACTTCAGTTTAGCTTTGGTGAACCATGCATTAGAGTAGAATTCTTTGGCTAACTCTTCAATGGGATCCTCAAAGTTACCAAAGAAACTGGTCCAATCCTTATCCGCAAAGATTTTAGGGATGAAGCTTGATCCCAATGTATCAAACCTCACAATCCTTTCCACCACAGTAGGTGCATTCTTGAAATTGTTGAGGAAGGATTGAGAATCCAAGAGAGTTTTGAACCTCTCATTGTCAAAATTTCCTGATGATTGACAAGTCCTCTTTGATACCGGAGTTGTTGTGAGATCATTCAAGGGTTCCTTACCACGTGAAGATCAATGGGACATCTGCAAAATGCCACACAAGCAAACAAACCATACACAAACAAGGTAACAAACTTGATTAGATACAAGTTAGTCCATAAACACGAATAAATTAAGAAAAATTGTCCTAAAATGGAAATGGACAAGCAAACATAGTCACAATAACATGTTATAGTTGCTAAAGGTCTAAAAAGACTTAAATAGCATGAGTGAATGCAAAACATGTCAAGTGATAGAGTGTGCGCATCAAGTGTGCTTGTGGTGTGCATGTGAGATGCATGAGCAGTGCATGACAAAGCATTCATGGCGCAAAGTGTGTAAAACACATATCCAATGATCAAAACATATTAAACATGTATGATCATGGTAATCCCCAAAAATTTGTACTTGATGGAGTCCAAAACAATGAAAAAAAAAAATCATATAGACATTTTATCAAACACTTAACATGCACACACTACACTTATATGAAAAAATGCATGAACATACGTAAATATTGCCTAAATACATGTTAAAAAGCCACTAGGGGCTAACATAAACACAAACAAACACAATGGGACACAACCCAATAAAATAAAATGAATAGATTTGACAGAAAAATGAAATTTTCCCAACCCCTTTCAAAATAACCCAACCCTAGAAATCTAAGAATCTAAGGCTTAATCTAAGGAATCAAGGAGTAAAAGATGTTAAAACACACCTTAGATAAGTCTTAGAGTTGAAATCTTCTGAATTTTGGTTGAGATTTGGGAGAAAAAAAGTGTCTTGGGTTGAGTGAGGCATGGAGGAGGCAAAAAGAAAGTTTTGAAAAACTATCACTGTTTGCCCTTTTAAAAACTAGAAATCCTCTCATTTTGCGAGATAGCTATTCGCGGGTTACTCGTGAAATGCCTCAAATGCACAGGGCTAGTTTCGCAGGAAGCTGTTTCTCACGAAGAAGCCTTGAGGGAGTCGCGAAACTCTTTGTTTAAAGTTTTGGAAGAAATGAAAATTAGCTTCCTCATTTTCGCGACTAGGCTGCGAGATAGCTTACTCCCGACTTACTTGCGAAAATGCCTCTGAAGGAGTTTTTCAACAAAATAGATTAGGCTTTTTGGAAAAACTTTCAACACAAAAGTGGTCTACAAAAACACTTTTAAAAAAAAAAAAAAATACTGAAAAATCTTTTTGGGTTTGATCATCAAGTAATTAAGTATACACAAATCACATTTGAACACATACAATCACACAAATGAAATAGACATTCATTGAACAATAGACTTGTGTGTCGTGTGTGTGAATCAAGTATGAATTAATCCATAGTCTAGTATGAAACTTTAATGATTAATTCAATCAAGTCATACACAACTAGTATGAAGTTAAGTGACCTATCTCACTAGTAGAAATGAACATATATAACCCCCACCAAAGTGTTTACATTAATTGAAAGCTTTTCATTTGGCTTTCATTTTTTATACTTTTTGATCTATACAACTCAATTTTTGAGCAAAAAAGCAATGAAATTTTTTATATTTCTTTGATGAATAAACCTTTGGCTTTGGCACCATACATTTTGAATAAATTTTTGCTCCACCTTTTCCTAGTCAAATTAGTTTTCGAAGCATGACTTTTTCAGCTTTTTCTCTTTTAGAGATAGATGTTTGTAGAGCTTTTTAACATAAAAATAAATGTGAGGAGATATATAGGCATAAGTATACGCATGTATCAAGATCAAATAAGACTATTGACTAATCATTCATGACAAGCTTGAAGATCTATTTACAACAATCAAACATAGATTTCTAAATTTTGCACACACTTAAAAAATGTGCACACATAACAAGTTAGGCTCGTAAATGCACTACGTCATTAGTACAAAGGTACTAGGCCAACACAAGCGATCAAAATTTTTGAGATTTTTTACTTTTTATGGGTTTTTGAAATTTTCAACACACTAAAAAACAAAGCAATAAAGTAAGATCAACAAACAAGGTAAACAAAACAAAGACCTATAAAAGAAACATGCTAGGATGGAAGCAATGACTTTAGAAGAATGCATTATGTCATGATGCATGAAACTATGACCCTAATATATTGGAAGTATTAATGCATGGACATAGTGAGTAATCATGCATGAATACCCGTCTTCACTCACACTGCACGAGAGTTTTAGGTGAGGTCCTTAGAAAGAGGGGTACGGTCGACATAACTCTCAAACCTTCAAGTGAAGCTAGTTAGGCAGGATGAAATAAATGCTTCACTTGAGGTTCCCTTTGACTCTTGACCACGTAGAGCATTAGCCCTCTTAAGAGCTCGAAGCTTGAAGCAATTTGGTATTGTGTGCCTTTGTACACCACAATGATGACATAAATGCTTCACTTGAGGTTCCCTTTGACTCTTAGGCAACGACTTCCTGTTTGCCTTTGGTTTTGGACCAATGACTTTCTTCTCAACATTAGGGATCTCAACCTTGGGCTTCTCTACTTTGAGCTTTTCTACATTCTTGGCCAACACGAATTTCACTTTCTTTTTGGGTTCGCTGCTTAAGCTTCCTTTACTAGTGTAGCCCAAACTGATCTTTTCATTTGAAGGCTTTTGAGATGAGAGCACGCTGTCAAGTTTCTTGGTGGTGATGCGTTCCACGTTGAAATTTTCTTGAATTACTTCAAGTTTAAGAAACTTGATTTTGGAGTAGGCATTCAACAACTCTTCCTTTAGCTCTGCAATTTCACATTTGGCATCCTTAAGTTGAACAAGAGTGGACTTGTGCTCTTCTTCAATTTTTTTTCATTTTCTTAACATCGCTCTTGGCAATCTTAGCATATTTGCCACAATCTTCAAGCAATGCATTGTACACTTCTTGAAGATTCTTCTCACCCTCATTAAGGTACACATCCTCATCATCTGAAACATCAACTTCTTCACCTTCAGAATGTACACCAAGTTCATCAACCAAATCGCTGAAGTCATCCTTAGAATCAACTGTGGTAATTAACATAAAAGTTGAATAGTTCATTCCACATCGGAGTTTGAGCTCTTCGAGTCACTAAGGGTAGTTGCAAGCACTTTACCCTTCCCTATCAAATAGTTTAGACATTCTTTCTTTAGATGCCCATGGCTATTGCATTCATAGCACACGATTCCTTGAGTGGATAATGAATCTTTCCCATCATTCTTCTTGAAGTCTCTTTTGTCATTTTTGGAGGATGAGAATTTTTATTTGCCAAACGACTTCCCATTGTTCTTCATCTTGAGAAATTTCTGGAATTTCTTTGCAAGAAACGCCACCTCTTTTCCAACATTGTTGTTAGGGACATTATTGATGTAATTGACTAATGCTTTGACAAGACGCACTTTACTTGTAATTGGGTAGATCTAGGATGGTTCAAGACTTCAAGAAACATGTTGTTCAAGTCAAGTGTTAAAACGATGCAAGTCTGTTCAAGGAAAAAGTGAAGAAGTGTTGTTCATTAAAGCTCGACAGATGTCTTGATAGAAGCCTATCTATTGGGGTTTAATGTTGAAGCTTGACAGCAGCTCGATAGAAGCTATATTTGTCGAGAATTACGAAATCAGAATTTTCAGATCTGATTACACGCATATCCAAGTGTATTTGTGTAGAGTTTCTTTTCTCTCACACTCAACCCTTACAAATAAACCCACATAAATACAGGGAAATGATTGAAGAAACTATAGTCAAATTTGGCATGGAGTTAGAGCCAACAAAGGCTAGTTGGAAATCACAACTTTACAAGATATATGACAGGCAATGATTAAATTACTTTTCATGAAGTTCTAGTAGTGGATCGGTATGTAAGTGATGTAATTCAATCAAACATTGATGATAAATGTGAAAATTGTGTCAAAGTGTGTCAATGTGCATCTATAGAAGAATCGTAATCGCAACCTACAAATGACATTAGATTATTGGGTGCCTTGAACCTATCCACAAGGGATAAGTAGACCTTATTCTGTTGTGGCGCATGCTTCTCAAATTGTTCTCAATATTCTCCCTAAGAGTAAATTCCATATGCCATTAAGCCTTGGTAGAATGATTTGAGAGATCAATATTGCCTTCTTGAATTTACTTGTGATAGAACTACTGTATCTTTGATGTCACATAATGCACGAACTAATGAAAAAGACCAATTTTTTTTTTTTTAATAATTCGATAGTTACAACGAAGAGGAAGAGATCTAAATCTTGGATATCTTGAAAGTACTAATAGTTGTGAATCAGTGGAGCTACAATGCTCTTGGTCAAACTTTTTCTTTGGCTCTTGAACTTTTAGGCTTTTAGCTAGCCATCCATAAATTAATGATCCACAATGGTGTCTCTGTTTGGGTTAGTGCCCTTAAATCCTATTGTATAATGCTATGTATGACTTAATGTTGTGATTAATAAAGTTGTTTTATTATTATCTAAAATAATGGTAACATGAATATTTGGACATTATCATATAGTCTATGAGATGCATAGTACGTGATTTAGTCACAGAAGATGTAGATCACAAGTTCTTTGTAAACTCAAAATTTTAGTTCGTAGTTGGTGATGAAATTGGGCATTTCATCTGCGAAGACTATAACATATCAACTAAGATGATTTGTCTTGATCATGGAAGTGGATACTTCTAGTTGATGTACTGATATTTTTTAAGAGTTAAGACATATTGAACTGGACTGCTGTGAGATTTATTATTCTCCTAATGACTGTCAAATAAATAATAAATCTTATGAATTCTATTTACATGAACTCTTAATCCTGAGAGAATAATAGACCTGATAATGAGATGTAGGTTGCTTTGATATATCGGGAATGAGATCTAAAGTCACAATCTAAACCTCAATATGTTGGGCAGTCACATTTAGTGTTGATGGAACATATATTCTCAAGATGGAATCATAATCTCTTAACGGAGATATAAAATATTACATTGAGATAAGTTTAATGGATTTGGTTATTCAGAGTGTTAGGCCTAACTACTTTAGTAAGGAGTTACTAAAGTATATATTTATGAAATTGGATTTCATAAATATATGATGAATAACATAATGGATTAAACTGGATACTCAAGGATCAAGATGTAGTAATCTTCAAAGTGGCAGTCTATATTCATGACTTTGTATTATTACGAATATTTTATGAAGGGGTTGCATGTACAATAAAGTCTTGGGATATAATTTATTAATAAGGCCTAGAATGCAATTATATTTATATAGTGGTATTAAATATAATTAATGGAAACTTTGGACTTGTCAAGAGTTGACAGAAAAGCCCAAGGCTCACTGGAGCTAGAGTCTTGTGTGTTCCCTTTTGGTCTCACTCCAAGCCACATACTTAAGCCCAACTGGAATGACCCAAAAGGTTAGCCGAATTAGATAATCAATTAGATATAACGGAAAAACATACAACATTTTGTGAGAGAAACTATTGTAAAATGGTTTGTATGTGAGTGTATGCCACTCTCTTATTCTCCCTTGTAAATTGATTGATATAAGTGACATGAGTAATTCCTTTCTATTAGTTGATGCTATATACACAAAAGAATAAATCATGGAAATTCGAGAATTATAAGCCAAGTCAAATATTTTAAATGCATTATCATAAGTAGAGAAAGATATATCATTAGAAAAAAGTGTTTAAAAGTGAATACACTTCTCACATTACTAGAAGCTAACTTAATCAAAAGTACCATGTAAAATTGACACGAATAATTGTTATTAATATTGTTATGTTTAACAAACATTGTTTATTATTTTTGTTTTTAAATATGATTATTTGATATAGCACCCAATTTGGATATTTAGAATATTGCTAAGCAGAAAATATAATTCTTGCAATTAGCCATCTATTATACTGAGGTGCTAGAAAATTAAAAGGATAAATCTCGTGTATATAGAACGCTAGTCGGTAAAATTTAAGTTTTTGGGCAATTTACTAAGGTTTGACGCTATATATCATGATATAGATGTGAAGTGACCGTCACACCAAAAGTGTGCAACGGTATTGACTCCTCAAAGTTAATTTAATTCTGTTCTATGGGAGCATAAATATGTAAATGCTCCATCATAATATTCCGAGTTATATGATCAGGTTAAGTCCTACGGTAACAACGTTATGCATTACCGAAGTTTCTGCACTTAATATACAAGGATCTGTAGTAAGTACAACTTGTATAATGACTGTTCAGGGTTAGACTATGGCAACCGTTGAGAATTTGATTATCAAGAGCCTAAGGAAAATCTTTTAATTTTTTGCTGAAGTTTTTTCTTTTCTTGGTTTTTTGGTTTTTTTTTTTAGTATTTATTTTTATTTATTTTTTAACATTACGTTATTTACTTATTTAAAATAGATGGCGACTGGCGTTGGGGACTAATTGTACCAACCAAGGTTGTTAAACCCGGACCGGACCGTACGGTCCGACCGGAAAACCCGTGAACCGTTCACTTTCACGGTCCGTTTAAGGTGAAGAACCGTTCCATGCGAAAAAAGCATGGACCCGTCCGGACCGCGGTCCGACCGTCCGGTTCTGTGAACCGTGACCGGTTCACACGGTTCAAACGGTTGGCTTCTTTCAAGCCTTAAAACTGCGTCGTTTCTCCCTTTTTTTTTTTTTTTTTTTTTTTTTTTTTTTTCCTATACGCGTCGTTTGGAGCAATGGAGCATAACCTGAAAACAAAAATCACTCTCAACTCAATCTGAATCTGAAACCCTCGCCTCACTCTCTCGATCCAATCACTCTCTCGTCTCTTCGCCGTTGCAGCTCAGCCCAGATCTCTTCCTCACTCTCTCAATCACTCTCTCGTCTCTGCCTCTCTCCCTCGTCGTCGTCGCAGCTCAGCCCAGATCTCTTCCTCACTCTCTCAATCACTCTCTCGTCTCTGCCTCTCTCCCTCGTCGTCGTCGCAGCTCAGCCCAAATCTCTTCCTCACTCTCTCAATCACTCTCTCGTCTCTGCCTCTCTCCCTCGTCGCCGTCTCTGCCTCTCTCCCTCGTCGCCGTCGCAGCTCACTCTCTGCCTCGTCGCCGTCGCCGTCGTTTGGTACTTTATTACCTCTAATCTGCTTTTTCTTTGTTAATATTTGCAAGTTGATTGTGGATGATGATAATGAGTTTTTTTTTTACCTTGATTCGGGTCTTTTGAAAATGATTCAAAAGTTGATCTGAAGTGGTGGTATATATTTATAGCTCTTCTTTGTCCTTGCTTCGGACCTCGTAATGAAAAATAGAATCTCGTTGATATTGGCCTTTTCAGGGTAGGTCTTGAACTTTTATAAAGACTTCAAATGTTTCAAAGTTTTATAATTGGTTCTTGATATCGGTGGTAGTCCTGTTTCAAAGTTTGCACTCATTACTAATACACTGATTTGGGTCAATTGAAAATGATTCAAAGTTGGATATTATTAGTGTTTTATGAGCAAATAAATCTGGAGTGTTGGATATTAAAGTTCTGATAAGTATATTTTACAATTTTTGTTTGCAAGCACAAATGTGTTTATATTTATGCTTCAATCTTGAGAGTTTGCAAGCACATTGAATGTAGGTGAAGTCTTGGAGGGTTATAGCCTTATGGATTTTGGAGAAGGAAAATGGATCATGTCTAGGTTGGAGTTGGATGTCTTAGCATGTATTAGCTGTTTAGTGTCTATACTAATGCAACAAAAAGAAAGGTATTTGTTGTGGCAGCATACAGTTTACTTTAGTTCTCTTTATTGTGAATTAATTATGGAGATATAAGTACCTATCTCCGGCCTTAGAATGTCAGTAGAAATAAGTTCTTTGGTAAGCTTTGGCTTGTATTGAGAACCCACTCTTGAGACTAAATTCTTTTTAGAACTATAATTGAGGAACACTTTTCTTGATTTCATTGGGCTCTTAACTTATTGCTTTACTGGGCAAGCACATTGAATGTAGGTGCTGGCTATAGACCAGATCATCCTGTAATCATTCAATGTGCTAAATTTTTATTGTGAACCGTGCTGCTCATCCTGTAATCATCCTAGAAAGAAGTTGAATAACCTTAAAAAAATTGACTTCAAATGTTTCAAAGTTTTATAATTGGTTCTTGATATCGGTGGTAGTCCTGTTTCAAAGTTCGCACTCGTTACTAATACACTGATTTGGGTCATTTGAAAATGATTCAAAGTTGGATATTATTAGTGTTTTATGAGCAAATAAATCTGGAGTGTTGGATATTAAAGTTCTGATAAGTATATTTTACAATTTTTGTTTGCAAGCACAATTGTGTTTATATTTATTGTTTGAAGTTTGAAGTTTGAAGTTTGAAGACACAGTGTGTAACTTGGAGTTTGAAGTTTTATTATTGTTTTTTAGAAATAAATTTTTATGTATTTTTGTTTGTAAAAAACAATGTTTAGTTGTGTTTGTGTACTGTAACTTGGAAAACATTATTATGAGAAACAAGGTTGTACACGTAGTTGTATTATGAGAAACAATGTGTAGTTGTATTTTGGATTAACAAACACCGTTAATGCACACAGTTTATGCATACAGTGTTTGTACAGTTTATGTTTGGATTAACAATGTTTTATGCACACAGTTTATACATACAGTTTATGCACAGAGCGTGTAGTTATGAGAAACAATGTGTAGTTGTGTACTATATTTTTGTAAGTTTTATGTATTTTTTAGAAATAAGCTTCTCTAAATGAATTAGACTATTTTAGTTAATTTTTCTATTTTTTTATTAATTTAATGTTTTTATATATATTTAAAATAATTATTAAATTAATTATGACGTCATCACGGTTCGACCCCGGTTCGACCTCGGTTCGACCTTAAAACCCTTGAACCTCTCCCTTTTACGGTTCAATGAACGGTCCGGGTCTGAAAACCATGGTACCAACCATTCCTTTGTTTTCTAAAGCTACCCAAATCCCCAAGAGTGTTGGTTCAATAGGTAAAAAAAAAAAAAAAAAAAAAAATTTATTAAATGTTAGCTGTTGTTTTATTGGGATATATGCTTCAAATAGTTATTATGTTATTTTATTAGGATATAATCTATGTTTTTGTGATAAAATCAATAACATAGGAATTTTGAGTTATGAAGTATGAAAATTTTTCTTCAATCAACTTTAAAAAAATCAAAATAATTTCCTTCAATCAGCTTCTTCTTCCCAAATAATGAAGGATCTGCTGATTTTTTGTTTTCTTAGAATACATAGGATTTTAGCATTTGGGCTTTGTCTAAATTATGCTCACCTCTGTTTGGATTTTCTGGTATTTTGAATTGGTTGATTGGTTAAAAGTGACAAAATTTCTTACATCACCAGAAGCTATCCAAATTAAATAAAGCGTATTTTTTTATAAAAAAATTATTACTGTTATTGTTATGTTTATTTTTATAGGTATTGTTATTACTTATTACATTTCAATTAATAACATAAATATGATTCTTTATTTTTATGACATTTTTGGATTTTAATAGTTTTCTTATCATGAGTTCCACAAAATTAAATATTTTGACTTGAATCATCTTTCTATTACTTTTGTATTTAAAATATGATTCTTTATTTTTTTAATGAAAAAATTGGATTTTGAGCATTTTCCTTATTCTAACTAGGACAAAATTAAATATTTTGACATGAACCATTCTTCTATTACTTTTTTTCAGAAGAATACTTCTATTACTTTTGAGTTAGAATAATAAAAGGATACATAATTGTATTGTTTGAAAGGCACAAACTGTAACTCAATGCAAAATAATTTTTGGGCAATCATACAGTGATTCGAAGCTATGTATTACTCCAAAGAAAAAAAAAGCCACATATCACGATAAAAGTGTTTAAAAGAAAGGAAATTTCTTAAATAGAAAAAAAAATCCAAACAAATAACATGTGTAAGATTAATTGTTATTATTGTTTTTGCTTTATTATTAGGTTTGTGTGTGCTACTTCTACTGTTTTTTGGTTGAAGTTTAATGAATGACTTTTTTGACATTTTAAATTGAAATCTTTTATAATTACTTGGAAGTCATCCAGGTGGTTCTTCCTGATTGCATATTTAATTTATAGTGTCACAAAATGTTATGTCACATAATGTTATCTCTTTAATTACATTGGTCCATGCATAAGGAGATATGTTATGAGTGTAAGAGCATTAGCATCTGGTTTCTTCAAAAAATCTCATTTTACCATCTCAAAAGCAAATTTATCTATTATGTCATACCATTTTACAACACACCTAACATCCCAACTTTTATTTCCTATTCAACTTATTAAAATAATATATTCTACCCAAATAGAAGAATATAATCCAATCTCTCTCTCTCCCTTCTCCCCCATCTCTTTGTTTACCTTTTCCTCACTGTCTCTCTCTTTCAACCACCCATCACCACAGTCTTTGCCACAAGAATCCCACTACCACCACGACGGAAAAAATCCATAACTACCACCTCTGCCACAAGAAACCCACCCCTACCATCGAGAACAAAACCCATTAAATCCACCACCACCTCCACCCACAACATCCACAAAAACACCACTAAAAAACCCACTAAACACTACAGCCACAGCCACAGCCACAACCACAACCATGGTGAGAATCAAACCCATAGGACAAAATCAAACCTGAATTAGCAACTAATAGCCACCCACCAGACCCACCAAGGAAATCCATCATATACACCACCACAAGAACAACCCACCCCACCATCACCATGCACAGAAACCCACAAAAAAATTAAAGCAAAAATCTACACAACTGAAACCCACATTTGCCACCATGAAACCCACCTCTGCCACTACAACCAGAGACACTACCGCGGCAACAACACACCCACCACCACCATGCACAAAAACCCCAAAAAATCAAAGAAAAGTCCACATTAGAACCCCATTAGAACCCACCGAAAGCTGATCTCCACGCCTCTATCGTGATTGTCTTCATGCCTCCATCAGAAGTGGAACCCACGATCTCCACGCCTCCACCACAGAAGCTGATCTCTAGTCCTCCATCGTCGTTGTCTCTATGCTGATCTGAGAGAGAGGAAGGAAGCCTGAGATAGTTTCTGGTTTGAAGAAGAGAGAGTAGAAAGAAAGAGAGAGAAGGAAGAGAGAGAAAGAGAAATGCAATAATGAGATAGAGAAAGAGGAGAGAGAAGATGAAGCAGAGATTAAAAGTATTTTCCTTCTCCTGTGTCCTCTGTGAGAAGAATAACATCACATGATCACCTGCTCAAACAATGTTTTATTTTTTTCAAATGCAATATAAAGATTTTAATTAGAATAGGATAGAGGAAAAGAAGAAGTGTGATTGATCCTAATTAGTTTGTTAAGGATAATAACCAATCTCAAAATTTGTGATAACACTTCTTGTTGTTTTTGTTGCAATTGTTAAACAATGTTTTATTTATTTATTTATTTATTTTTTTGAGATAGATAAAATTCTACTCTAACCTAATCTAAGTGTATATGTGTATAAAACTTCCTTCTGAAAATTGAACCCCAACCCTTGCCCCCTGTTAGAGTACATTTTATTTTTATACCTAATTTTATTTAAGTACCACCTATTTATTTTCAAACACCACTAATAAGTTATTGGGGTTTCATAAATATTTTTTGCCCTATTATTATGTTAACAACAAATGTTTCATATCTTTTATCTAAATTGGGTCATGATATAAACTATCACAAAAAGGTACAAAAAACTCATATTTTATCCAATTTTAATATCATTATTTAGCTAAGCCCAAAACCAGCCCTACGAGCCTAATGCACACATCCTATTTTATTCAAAGTTCAAGAATACTCATACTTGGCAATATTTGAAAAGCCCATGATTCAAGTCCATGGCAAAACAATTTTTATCCTTGATAAAAGCCCGTGGTTCAAACCCATGGTGATTTCAACGGAATTCAAATCCCACAAGCAAAGCCCATGATTCCAGTCCATGGCAAACAATTTTATCAATGGAATTCAAATCCATAATCAAAGCTCATGGTTTCAACCCACCGGAATTTTATCAATGGAAGTCAAATCTATGATCAAAGCCCATGATTTAAACCCATGTCAATTTATTTATTAAAAGCCCTGTTTTTGCTGGCAATATTTATAACCCAATTTTCATTGGCAACATCAAAAGCCCAATTCTCATTGGCAACATGTCGTGGGATCTACTTATTCACACTTGCACTGTGATATTACGTGAACAAGACTTCCATTTCAGCCTATAAAAGCTCCTACTCCTACATTTGCCACCATGCTTATCAAAGGGTTATAAACTGTAAAGTTGTGATTTCCAATTATGTTGTGTTGGCTTTAACTCCGTGCTAAATTTGATTGTAATTTCTTCAAGGTATGTATATGGGTTTAAATGTAAGGGATGAGTGTGAGAGATCATGAAGACTCAAGCTTCAAACGATGAATAAGTGGATTTCGCAACTGGCTTGTGACTGTCTCGCGAGAAGTTTACCTGTGAAAAGAGCCACGTGTAGAGCACATGACTGGAAGATGAAGAGTCATGCCAGCTGTATGTTTTCGCGAGTGTCTCATGAGTAAGGCCAACCCGCAGAGGACTCGCAAAACTCTCTATTTGGCAAAAAGTTATGTTTTGTTTTACTATGAGAGGTTGCTAGCCCAAACACTTACCACACCCATTCTAAGTATAAAGTGAGATTTTGGTGCTATTGGGAAGCATTGGAAGGATCCATTCATTAGCAAATGCAATCGGGCTGAATCAGGATCCAGAAAGTTAGAGAAGACAAGGCTAAGAGAAGTTAGTTGGTAGTAGGAGCTTGGAGGGCTCAAGTACATGGGGTAGACTAGGCTTGGAGGGTCTTTTGTTATTCGTGTACTCCAACTTTATTATTTAGTGGATCAATTTCAACTTGGAGGGTCGCAGAGAGGTTTTTCGTCGAGTTCTTCGGTTTTCTCTTTGATAACACGTCTTGGTGTTATTTTGTGTTTGCATTTCTCTTCCCTACTCTTTAAGCTTTCCTTTTGTTGTTGATAATAGATGAATATGGCTTAGGGTAGTGATAACGGTTATATGCGCTTATTTACTCTTGTTTCGCACTTAGTATAAGTTAGAGTAAAAGCTATTTAGCCGTAATTTTAATTTGGGGGTTTAAACAAGCTTTCGTGTTTTTGCACAAATTCGAGCTTTCATAAACAAAATCCCATTGAGCATTATTATTATGGGTTTATCAATTTCTTTGTTCATGTTCATACGCCTACTTCTTATATTTTTGCTGCTTTCTCTTATATCCGTTGGCTCTAATTCTTCTGTGAAGCCATTGTGCCATGACGATGAGAGCATTGCCTTGTTGCAATTCAAAGAAAGCTTTATCGTGAATCAATCCGCATCTTTTGCTCCTCTTGCTTCTCCAAAAGTTTCTTCGTGGATGGCACAAAGTACTGATTGCTGCATGGGATGTTGTTCAATGTGATGGAAAAACAGGTCATGTGATTGGTCTTAACCTGAGTAGTAGTTTTCTTTATGGTTCTTTCAACTCCAACAGCAGCCTCTTCCAGCTTGTTCACCTTAAAACACTTAATCTTGCCAACAACAACTTCAATCACTCTGAAATACCCATTGGAGTAAGGTGGCTTTCAAATCTTACTTACCTCAACCTCTCTTATTCTAGATTTTTAGGTCAAGTCCCATCAGAAATTTTACATCTCTCTAAGATGGTTTCCCTTGATCTCCACTCGAATCCATTGAAGATCCACAAGCCTGGTCTCAAAAGTATAGTTGAGAAGTTAACAAACTTGGAAGAAGTAGATCTAAGTATGGTTGACATATTGTCCATTGTACCAAGTATCTTGGCAAACTTATCTTCTCTAACAACTATTTATCTTAGTGACTGTGGTTTGCATGGTGAGTTTCCTACAGGAATTTTTCACTTACCAAATCTCAAGTCTCTATGTGTGCGCTTCAATCCAAGTATGAGTGGATGTGTACCAGATTTTAATAGAAGTGGGCACTTCGAAGTTCTTTCACTTGCAGGCACAAGTTTCATTGGTGAGCTACCAGATTCAATCGGTAATCTCAAATCCTTATATTCCTTGAATGTTGAAGGATGCAATTTCTCTGGACCAATACCAGTAGGGACGGAGCCAAGACTTGGAGTTAGGGGGGGCAGAAGTAAAAAAAAAAAAAAAAAAAAGAAACTCCAAATAAACATTCATTTAATAAACCATCAACAAAGAAAAATACACAAAATTATTGTTTTTTAAGATATTACAATGTAGTTATTTATGAAAATGGAACTCACTGTCTTTTTAAATCTTCAAAATCATCTATGATTGAATCCGTACTAATTGTCGCAGCAATGTCCCTTTCAATGAATAACATCATAGCGTCTAACAAAAAATCATCTTCCATTTTGTTGCGAAGGTTAGTTTTGATGACATTCATAGCTTAAAATGCTCGCTCTATAGTTGCAGTAGAAACGGGAAGAGTAAGCACAAGCTTGACCACTCTATAAATAAGCGAATAATATTCTGATTTTCTAGTTTTCACCATCCATTGGCACAATTCAGAAATATTTTTCAAATTCTTGAACCCTGAATGCTGAACTACATCATACTTATAAAGATCAAGTTCCTTTTTCAAATCATTCTTTTCATCATCTGTGAAATCTATTGGATAAAAATTATCTACCAATGAACAAATATCACTGACTCGAAAAGATTCATATGCCTCTCGAGGGTCTAGAGCTGAGCTAAGCGTAAGTAACTCCATGGCATGCTCACTAAACCGATGATTTAGTTCCTGTAATTGAGAATCTATTCCTGCATTAAAAATATCTACTTTATAATAATGCTAATTTTGAAAGTCCTCTTGTTGATGACGAGATCGACCAAATCTTGCAACATAATGAGCATTCATATCAGGGACATCTAAATCACGTTCCTTACAAAATGATATCACAGTAGCTAGTAAGTCATCCCATTTGTCATCTCTAAATTGTTGAATAAGTTTTTTAGTGGATGAAACTAAATGCATAGCATTTAAAATGTCTTGCAATTGGTTTTGCAAAGCTTGACAAAGTTTATTCGTGATCCCTATAGTTTCATTAACAAAATGCAAGATGAAGATAAATTCAAATGAAATTAATACCTCATAAGCGGACTCTACTTCTACTTTTTGTGAAGAATTTCCTTCATCCATAATTTTCAGTAGAACTTCACATGTTGGACTAAACAACTTTATCAAATTAGAAACCGATTTATAATGCGAACCTCAACGAGTGTCTCCAGGTCACTCTAAAGTGACCATCTGATTAAGTCCTTTCCCAGTCTCAAGCTCTTCAATATCAATCAAATATGCAATGTCAGAAGCTCTAGCAATTTTTAATTGCTCAATATGTTTGCATGAAGCACGAATATTATTGATAACCAAAATCAATTTAGTGAAAAATCTATTAAGAGGGACAACTGCTTTTGATGCTCCTACTAATGCCAATTGTAAGCGATGTGCAAAACAATGAATGTAGTAAGCATATGGACAATCATTCAAAATCAAAGCTTGTAATCCATTCCACTCACCTTGCATGTTGCTTGCACCATCATATCCTTGCCCCCGAATGTTTTGGATATCTAAGCAATAATGAATAATTAGAGAACAAATAATATATCTCCTTTTTAAGGGTTACACTGCAGTGTCAACAACATGAACACTCCCATAAAATCGTTCTCGCACAAAGCCATTTGTATCAACATATCTTAAAACCACAGCTATTTGCTCTTTCATGGATTCATCACGAGCTTCATCAACCAATATGCAAAACTTTGCATCACCAATTTCTTCCCTAATTGCCTTCTTCACTTTGGTTGAAATAACATGTAGAATTTCTTTTTGAATCTGAGGTGATGTGTAGGTGGCATTTTTTGGAGCTTTTGCCATTATTTCAACAATATTATTATTATAGCCCACCATTAAACCCAATGTCGTAAAAAAGTTTCCCTGATTGGTTGAAGTAGAGCTTTCATCTCGACCTCTAAAAACAATAGCTTGCAAGGCAAGATGTCGAACAACATCAATTGAAGCCCCTTCAATCGTACTCGATTATTTGCAATTTGTTCTGAAGTGAAATTGCTCACTACCCTGTCTATGTGTTGAGACTGGTTCATCAAATCTAGACACACTTTATGGGCAATTCTATGAGTGGAGTTAAGATCTTTCCCTATATGAAGATTAAAAGAGCAACTTTCACCATTTCTAACTTTCTTCCAACTCTCAAATCCGTTAACTGTGAATGCATTTTGTCCGTCCTGCCTAGTTGGCTTATGAAAGAAAAAGCATGGTAGACAAAATGCGGCATCTTTTTTAGGAGAATATTCAAGCCATGACTTAAAGCGATCATCTTCATACCCAGAACCTTGAAAGCTTCGACCCTTCTCATATTTTTAAATTTTTTTAAAACGAGGCTGGTATAGACCCAACTTAATGTAACGTCGCCGAATCTCATCTCGTTAATCAACATGATAGGTATATATTTGTCTACGCAATCCAAGATCAAGTTCTATTTGCAACGAACTCATATCAACCTTTTGAAATTTTGTTTGAGAATTTTGCTTAATAGGGACATCAAGATTTTCCTCAACAGGTTCATCAGGATTTTCCTCAACTGGAACGTCGAGATTTTCCTCAATTGGGACATCAGGATTTTCCTCAACATTAGTGGCTGGCAATGTTGCACCACTAGTATTAGCTTCTAAATCATTTGAAACTTTTCTTTTGAAAAAATCAAATATGGTAGTTGATTTTTTCATAATCTACAAATAAAATATAATTTGAAATTATTATGTTATTATATGGTCAATAATCTACAATCATTACACACAATAGACAAATACTATGCACACAAACATTCAACAACTAACCAATGAATTTTAAAATTACAAATAATCTCTTTAATTATTTATCCAACTTTAATGTTTTAAAAGACTAACTAACTAATAGACAAAAACATTAAAGGCAAAACTTAATATATATATATATATATATATATGAACGGTTTTTAGACCCTTTAACACAACCGGATTAACCTAGTTAATTAGCAAAGTGATTAATTTAGTCAAACTATGCAAATCTAGGTTATCATAATCAAACAATCATATCAAGTATATAGCAGCGGAAGTATAAATAACACAAAGATATGATGACCTAGGAAACCACACCGATAAAAACTTGGGGAGGATTTAACCTAGCTATCCTCAAGGTAAACTTGAATCCACTATCTTGAAAGAATCGAAGTTCATACAATAAGACTTACAAACCCCCACGCTTGACTTCTTATTGCTACCCACCAGTACAACTTACTGACACGACCACGGACTTCATCTTTCTTGGATTTTCCAGCAAGTACAAGCATACCCACTTGTGTATCTTTAAGCTCTTATGGCAGTAACTGAATGATCATCAAGGTCTTGAAGAAATCTCCTCTTAATAATCCTAAGCTTGTGTGAAGGAAAGCTCCTCATAGATCTCACAAGAGATTCACACAAACAGCAATATGAGCAATTTGTAAAACGTGGCTAGGGTTTGCCTTATATACCTAGGGCAAAAACATAAAACCCTAAACGTTTTAGAAGTTAGGGCTGAGTTGGAAAAACTGCAGAAAAACGCATCTGTGCGAAATTTGATTGATCGAGCCTAAACTTCGATCGATTGAGCCAGGCCGAGATGCACAGTGAATTCTGCATCAGCTCGATTCCAACTTTACATAAACAACACTACTTTGAGCAAGTCTAAACAAGACTAAATAACTTGTTTTGATCATGGTTTGCCAACAATACATATTAGAGTTCTAAATACATGAAATCCTAAGTCTTTAGAACCTAACAAACTCCCCCTTTGGAAATCCGTGACAAAACACAACTAAAAGCTCAAAGTTTACAAATAAAAGCCCTTTACAAAACAAATTAAATCCTAACTACTATCCATCAGTTGCAAGTGTAGATAACAGCTCAATTGAATCAACTTGTATTTCCTGAAATACTCAACAAACGCATAAACGCATGTGTGGAAAATACAAGTAAACAAAATAAATTCTTGATTTCACCAAAACACAAAATAAAGACGTATCAATGAATAACCAAAAATATAAGTCAATAAGTAGTGAAACAAGAAACAAAATAAATGTATCTCCCCTTAACATGAAAAGCCCACCACAAATACATCTAGAGCCAAAAGAATGTAAATACAAGATGCAGCTCCTAGATACAATCGAATCACCATAGGCTCCAAAGAAACAAACAACTCCGCCTATCAGCAGAAACTCTACAAGCTAATCCAAAAACTACTCCCCCTTTTTGTGACAGAATGCCAAAGGCCAATCACAATCCATCATCAAAAGGAGGTGGCGAAGGAGATCGTTTGAAATGTGCCAACTCTGTACGCAAAGCACGAACCTCATCGAGCAAGTCCACCAAACTCCATGAGCCGCCTGAACGGTCAAGACATGATCCAACGTGCGTCGAATGTCTGAATCATCCGAAGTAGTCGGTGGAGGAACATCAGCAGCAGCAGCAGCACCAGACGCCTCGGCCTGTGCATCACCTGTAGAAGAAGAAGGAGGGGGTACAACACCAGAAGACTGAACACGAGGAGGCCTCAAATGTGCAGCCCTCAGACGAAGAAAAAAGGGACATATGGGACCAGTAACATGTATGGGCTCAGACGTGAGCAAACCATCTAAATCTAAAAACAACAAAATCCTATGAATGAAGATAGGATAAACAAGAGCATGACCAACTGCACTAATTCTATGAATCTCGTTCAAAGAATAAAGAAACAGATGAGGAAAAGAAATGGAAGCACCAGAGACAAGGGCATATAAAAACACACATCGCTCAATAGGGATGATGTGGAGATGAGAGATAGGCCACAAAGAATGACACGCTATCCTAAGAAAAAGATAGGTAGTCACAGGAAGCTCAGCGGACGTGATCCGAGGATTAGAATCCCACTAGATAGAAGACCCAGTGATGTATGACATGACGTCATCAAGGGTTGGAGACTCCTCATAAGGATAGTTAGGCTGCTGAACGACCGGGACCCCAAGAGCCTCAACCACTACCCTAGGGGTAATGGTGAACTCAACACCTCGTATCCAACTCCAAACAAGGGTGTTGGAATCATAGACGTGGCAAGAGAGGTTCGAGTAGAACTCTCTAATCAGGGCGGTCGGAGGTGGATGATCTATCTCCAACAAGGACAACCGACCTCGACTCTCAAAGTTTGCCCTAATGGCCGGATCTAACTCATCTAGCAGCACAAAACGCTCAGCCCAAATCTTCCTCTTACTGTTCAGCTTATCAAAGGCCTCTCTGCTTTTGGCATCCTTAAACAACTTACTCCTAGAGGGAGACTTAGAAGAAGATGAGGGAGTCCTATGAGCTCTAGTTTTCCTAGGCATGGTGCTAACGAAAGGACAAGGACACACGGCAGAACCAAGAAAAAAACAAAAAATAAAAAAAACCAAGGGCAGATTGCAAGTTAGCAGCACAAAACAGATATAGAACAAAAATCTATATGATGCATGAACAATAAAATGTCATGATGCATGCTCTAATGCAGTGAAACTAGGTTCAATTTAAGTTCAAATTCACAAAATTGGCTTGAGTATAGAGTTTCTAACAAAAACCCCAAAAATTTGAAAACCACTTGTATGTTTTTAAAGAAATTTGACCAATTGATCATCACACAAGTTTAGAAAACAAATTAGAATGAGCAATTACAATAATCCAACAAGCCAATTTCATCAATTTCAACCCAATTGAACAAAAACCCCAATTCGGCCCCTAGAATTTTTAATTTATCTCAAATCCCCAAATTGATCAAATTAACCATCATAGATTAGGAATATAACAATATAGCAACAAAACCCATTGATCAATTTCAGAAAATAAGGCTTGATTAATAAAAAAAACCCCAATTTATGCATAGTTTGAAAATTTACCCAAAAAACATGAAATAATGCATGAAAGCATGAAAAGCAACGCAAAAGAAAGGGTAATATGGACATACCGGCTTATGGAGAGAGAAACCTTGCAAGAAATTAGAAGGAAAACGACAAAAAAATTGTTGTGAAGCCTTGCCGAGTCGGAGAGAGAGAAAAAGTTTTGAAAAGTTTTTGAAAAAGATGTTTGAACTAGTCAAAACTGAGTTTTTAAAAAACTTGATTCACGATTTTCGATTGATCGAAAATCAGTTTCGATTGATTGAAACAAACAGAGGCTCACCTTAAATTTTAAGAGAAATTTCAATTGATCGAAAAACAGATTGGATCAATCGAAATTCTAGAAAAAGCACAAATTTGAAAAACTCAGCAATTTTTATGAATTCTCTCCTCAAAGCAAAAAAAAAAAAAAAAAAAAAATGAAACAAATGCATGAGTATTGGATGAAATGAGTTTCAAAAACCCAAGATTTTAAACCAAGTTTCGAAAATTAAGATTTTCAAACAAACTCCTTTTGAATTTTCAAGCAACAATTCTATTTTGCATAAAACTCAATGTATTTTCAAACTTGGTTGGTCAGACCAAGAACACAAACAATAACATGTACAAAGTTTAGCAAAGAGTAACTTGTGTAGTGTGTGTAACTAGCAAAAACTTGAGATATATGTGAGGTGATATGTGAATAGAAATCAATCACAAAGTCTACAAAATTCATCACATAGAATTCGAAAGAGACTATCACCAAAAAAGTTACATCATATAACTCCTACATCTCCTAGAACATAAGCTTGCAATCATGTAAGTTTCTTGAAATTTTGCCTCATAATATATACACCAATTTTAATTTATTTAGCAACTTACTAAAAAGCGAGGATAATGTATACACCAATTTTAATTATGTGATTTGGCATCAAGCCTAATAGTACATACCAATTTTAAGCATTAAGCAATTAAATCGAGACTACACCTTATGTTGTTTTTGTGCATGTGCTACATTTTCTTGAGCATAGAATCTTACGATATGCACTAAGGTGTTCATGATTGGCTAATGAACAGTGGTGAGATGGTTATTTATGCATTTCTCAAAAGGATCAAGTCCGACAGTCAAAAACATGTGATTTCAAGATCAAGACAAAATGATCAAAAACCATAAACATCTTTCCCACATAACATGTACTACAAAGTTTCAGCTAGTAAAGTGCAATAAATAAGCTCATCAAAGCTAAACAAAGTACAAAGACATGTTATGTGAAAATAAATTGACCAACCTTGTTTTCAAAAACCAAGAGAGTAAATACAAAACACAATTTGCTTTCCTTTTTCTCCTTTTTTTTTTTTAATTTTTTAATTTTTATTTTTCTTGAAAAGAAGAAACAAAAGCAATCCTATAATGAAATGCATGAATGTTATGCAATGCAAATCCTAGAAACAAAAAGGTAAAAGAAACGAAAGAATAAAGGTCACAAAAGTTAGAGCAATGAAGCATAAGGACCATGAAAGCCAACAGAGACTAGGGACACCGAAGCACCCCAATCACTTGACGAAGTGTCTCAAACTCATTTCCATCAAGAGGTTTGGTGAAGATGTCAGCGTTCTGACTATCAGTAGGGATATACTCAAGAACCACAATCTTCTTTTCAACCAAATCCCTAATGAAGTGATACCTAAGTTCTATGTGTTTGGTCTTAGAATGCTGAACATGGTTCTTAGAGATATCTATAGCACTAGAATTATCACAGTAAACAACCATGGTGTCTTGTGGTATCCCATAATCACTCAAAAGCTTTTTTTATCCAAAGAAGCTGAGAACAACAACTCCCAGCAGCAATATATTCTGCCTTAGCAGTAGACAAAGAAACAGAATTTTGCTTCTTACTCATCTAAGCCACAAGATTGGCTCCAACATAAAAACACCCACCAGTGGTGCTTTTTCTGTTATCAGCATTGCCAGCCCAATCAAAATTAGAAAAACCAGCAAGAGACAGATTAGACTCTTTGCTATAAAATAATCCATAATCACAAGTTCCATTTACATATTTTATGATTCTCTTAACAGCATTTAAATGTGAAACCTTAGGATTAGATTGAAATCTAGAATAGACACGAACACTAAAGGAGATGTCAGGCCGACTGGCAGTCAAATACAAGAGACATCCAATCATGCTTCTATACAAAGTAACATCAACAGACTCACCTGATAGATCAATTGTTAATTTTGCATTTGCAGCCATCGGTGTTCTAGCATGAGCAGCCTTGTCTAGTCCAAATCTTTTGACTAGATTTCTTGCATATTTTGCTTGATTGATGTAGATTCCTGACTCCGTTTGCTTCACTTGCAATCCTAAGAAATAAGTTAGTTCACCAACCATGCTCATTTCAAACATCACCTTCATTTCATCTGCAAAAGAATGAGCAAGAGAATCATTAGTAGCACCAAAAACAATGTCATCAACATAAATTTGAGCTACAATAAAACCATTTTTATCATTTCTTATGAAGAGAGTTGTATCTGCAGATCCCCTTTTGAATCCATGCTCAATGAGATATGCAGTCAATTGATCATACCAAGCTCTAGGAGCTTGTTTTAAACCATAAAAGGCTCTCTTCAACTTGTAGACATCATCCAGTCTGTGAGGATCAATAAAACCTTTTGGTTGTTCAACATATACCTTTTCTTGCAGCATCCCATTCAAGAAAGCACTCTTGACATCCATTTGGTACAACTTGAAGTTTAGATGACTTGCTATGACCAAAAGTATTCTGATGGATTCCAGTCTTGCTACTGGTGCAAAGGTCTCATCAAAATCAATTCCTTCCACTTGTGTGTACCCTTGAGCAACAAGTCTTGATTTATTCCTGATAACAGTGCCATGTTCATCTGACTTGTTCTTAAAGATCCATTTAGTTCCAATCACATTTACCCCATTTGGTCTAGGAACTAATTCCCACACATCATTCCGAACAAATTGATGAAGTTCTTCATGCATGGAACTTACCCAATCAGCATCTTGAAGTGCTTCATCTACCTTCTTCAGTTCAAATTGGGATAGATAGCATGAGTGAGTAATGACATTCAAGGCTTTTGATCTTAATCTCATGTTATCATTCAGACTACCCAATATATTTGTGTCAGGATGATTCAATTTGACTCTAGAGGATGGACCTTTTACTAGAGATGTGGAGGTACCTTTCTGTTCTAAAGGAGGACTAAGCTCACTTTGTGCTGGTTGAGTTTCATGAACCGGAGTGGATGATTCTGAACTTGATGGTACTGAAACAGTATCATTCAATAACAACAGCTGTTCTTCACTATGTTTCCCCACATAATCAGCAGTAAGTGAATCATCAACTTCCAAAGGCTTATCTTGAACTGGAATAATGTTTTCTGAATGTGCTTCTGAACATACTTCATCATTGATCACAACGTTTGAAGATTCCATGACTGTTTTAGTTCTCAAATTGTACACTCTGTAAGCTTTACTAGTGGAAGAGTATCCTAGAAAGTATCCTTTATCATTCTTTGCATCAAACTTTTCTAGATTCTCTCTGTCACGCAGAATATAATAGTCACTGCCAAATACCCTGAAATATTTGACAACAGGCTTCTTCCCTTTCCAGAGTTCATAGGGAATTTTTTTGGAATCAGGCCTGAAATACACCCAGTTGAGTGTATGGCAAGCAGTGTTAACTGCTTCTCCCTAGAAGGATTTTGGCAACTTTTTGTTGTATAGCATCACACGTGCCATCTCTTGAACAACCCTATTCTTTCTTTCCACTATCCCATTCTGTTGAGGTGTCTTGGGTGAAGAGAACTCTTGATGTATTCCTTGATCATTGCAGAAAGTAGCCAACTTGGTATTCTCAAATTCTCTTCCATGATCACTTCTGATTCTGGCTATCATAGTATCTTTCTCAACCTGCAATTTCTTACACAGATGTATCATCTTCTCAGGAGCCTCAGCTTTATCTTTCAAAAGTACAACCCAAGTATATCTAGTAAAGTCATCCACAACAACTAGAATATACTTCTTTCCACCCAAACTCTGAACTCTGGCAGGACCCATAAGATCAATGTGTAATAGCTCTAGAGGTCTTGAAGTTTGAACACTAGTTACAGATGGATGCTTGGATTTCACTTGTTTACCTATCTAACATGGTCCACAAATGCACTTATCTATCTTCTCAAACTTATAACTACATCACACTTGAAAATCTTCTCTAACTGCTTATGACTTGCATGCTCCAACCGTTGATGCCACAAATCAACTTGATCTATTTTTGCACTAAAACACTTGTTGTTTATGCTTGGTGTTATACCAAAACAGTTGTCAGCTGTCCTTACACCAACACACATACAGTTACCTCCTCCATGAAGTAAACATTCATACTTAGTGAAAAGAACATTCAAACCATTGTCACAAATCTGACTGATGCTGAATAGGTTGGCCTTCAATCCATCAACATACCAAACATCTTCGAAAATTGGTAACCCTGGAATGTCCATAGTTCCAATGCCTCTGATCACAGATTTGGTTCCATCTCCAAAAGTGACTATCCCAATCTTCCCTTCAAAGAGTGTCTTGAATAAACCTTTGTTTCCTGTCAATTGCCTGAAACAACCACTATCCAAATACCAAAGACAAGAATCACGTGCCTTTAGGGCAGTTAAGGCAGTATAACATAAATAATTATCATCACATGTGATTAATCCAAGATACTCAAGGAAAGATTTTGCAAAAGTAACAATAGACACAAGCAACAAGTAGGCAAAATGACATATAAGCAAGAAGACTTTCCAAGAATCCATGACAACAGGGGTCAAGGATCAGCTCAAAGATCAAAAGATCTACAACAAGAGAGCTACCCGCTCTGATACCACTTGAACGGTTTTTAGACCCCTTAACACAATCGGATTAACCTAGTTAATTAGCCAAGTGATTAACTTAGTCAAATTATGCAAATCTAGGTTATCACAACCAAACAATCATATCAAGTATATAGCAGCGGAAATATAAATAACACAAATATATGATGACCCAGGAAACCACACCGGTAAAAACCTGGGGATGATTTAACCTAGCTATCCTTAAGGTAAACCTGAATCCACTATCTTGAAAGAATCGAAGTTCATACAATAAGACTTATAAACCCCCACGCTTGACTTCTTATTACTACCCATCAGTAGAATTTACTGACATGACCACGTGCAAGCTCCGAGACCACGAACTTCTTCTTTCTTGGATTCTTCAGCAAGTACAAGTACACCTGCTTGTGTATCTTTAAGCTCTTATGGCAGCAACTGAATGATCATCAAGGTCTTGAAGAAATCTCCTCTTGATAATCCTAAGCTTGTGTGAAGGAAAGCTCCTCACAGATCTCACAAGAGATTCACACAAACAGCAATATGAGCAACCTCTAAGACGTGGCTAGGGTTTGCCTTATATACCTAGGGCAAAAACATAAAACCCTAAACGTTTTAGAAGTTAGGGCTGAGTTGGAAAAACTGCAGAAAAACACATCTGTGCAAATTCGATTGATCGAGACTAAGCTTCGATCAATCGAGCTAGGCTGAGATGCACAGTGAATTCTGCACCAACTCGATTCCAACTTTACATAAACAACACTACTTTGAGCAAGTCTAAACAAAACTAAATAACTTGTTTTGATCATGGTTTGCCAACAATACATATTAGAGTTCTAAATACATGAAATCCTAAGTCTTTAGAACCTAACAATATATATATATATATATATCACAAAACATCACAGCTATTCACTATTGCTAAAGACAAAACTACCAAAAAGAAAAAATTATAAAACATCAATGGACTGTTGCGTGTGGTGTTTAGTTTGTCAATGTCAGATGCAACTTTTTCAATTATAAAAGAATGCTAAAGACAAAGATGGGTATTGAATCAGATTTTTACCTCTTTTAACTCTTTCTCTAGTATATTTTGTCTTTTGAGTCTCAACTCTCAGGTCTCTCCGTCCTAGCCCCCAGGCTCCCAGGCCTCAGCGTGACAACGTCCTTGACTGGCTGTGGCTGACTTCCTGCACTAGTTGCTTAGTTGCTCTGTGCCCTTAGCCGAATTCCTCTCCTCTGTGTTCAACCGTAAGTTAGGTTTTCCTTTTTTTTTTTTTTTTGAATGGCTTAGAAATCCCCTTCTTTTTTCCCTTTTATTATAGGTGGAAGGTAAGTTAGGGGTTTCTACTCCTAAGCTGGGTAGATATCTAATTGGAACCGGCTTTTATTTTTTTTTTTTTTTTTTTTGCTTGTGTTTATTATGGAGTGTTGTTTGGGCTTAATTTTTGTTGTTGGGCTAATATTTTTTTTATAGCATTTAAAAATATCAATAATATTGTTAAGGGAGCAAAGTGTAATTTTATTGAAACAAATTGCTAAAAATAATATATTATATATATACTAAATTTTGTTTTTTGAAAATCTGGGGGGGGGGGGGGGGGGGGGGCACTGCCCCCCAGGTCCAAGAATAGCTCCGTCTCTGAATACCAGCCTCATTTGGTAACCTTACGAAGCTCATGCATCTAGACCTTTCATGTATTTATCTTGGAAATTGTAGTTTTCATGATGAGTTTCCAGTAGGAATTTTTTTTCTACCAAATCTCAAGTTTCTCAATGTGGGCTTCAATCCAAATCTTAGTGGACGCGTACCAGATTTTAATTGAAGTAGCCCCCTTGAAGCTTTGTCACTTGCAGGCACAAGTTTCTTTGGTAAGTTACCAAATTCAATTGATAATCTCAAATTCTTATATTCCTTGAATGTCGAAGCATGCGATTTCTCTGGACCAATACGAGCCTCATTTGGTAACCTTAAGGAGCTCATGTATCTAGACCTTTCATGTATTTATCTTGGAAATTGTGGCTTTCATGGTGAGTTTCCAATAGGAATTTTTTCCCTACCAAATCTCAAGTTTCTCAATGTGGGCTTCAATCCAAATCTCACTGGTCGTGTACCAAAATTTAATATAATTAGCCCCCTTGAAGATTTGAGACTTTCAGGCACAAGTTTCTTTAGCAAGTTACTAGGATCAATCGGTAACCTCAAATCCTTATATTTCTTGGATGCTGAAAGATGCAATTTCTCTAGACCAATTCCATTGTCATTTGCTAACCTTATGGAGCTCTTGTATCTAGACCTCTCGAATAACAATTTCAGCCGTGGGACTTTCTATTGGATTGGTAAGCAAACCAAACTCATTGGTTTGGATATATATGCGACCAATTTACAAGGTGACATCCCATTTTCTCTTGGAAACTTGACTCAACTTACAGTGTTAAATCTTGGTTGGAATGAATTAACCGGTCCTATCCCATCTTGGCTAGCAAACCTCACCCAACTAAATAATTTGTGGCTTACATATAATAATTTCTATGGTCCAATTCCAACATCAATTTCTTGCCATTCGAATCTTCAAGTTTTGGATTTGTTTTCAAATAACTTAAGTGGCATACTGGAATTTGATTTGTTTCGAAAGCTCAATAATCTCGTCCACCTTGATCTATCTCTTAACAATCTTTCATTGGTTATTGATCACAATACCAATGCTACCTACCAAAACTTTAAGGTATTAGGACTAGATTCTTGCCACTTAAGTGACTTCCCTAGGTTCCTTCGAAACCAAGATCAATTGGAAGTTTTGGAACTTTCTCAAAACAAAATCCATGGCCAAATTCCAAAATGGATCTCAAACTTGAGTAAAGACACTCTCGTGATTTTAAGCCTGGCTGAAAACTTCCTCATAGGTTTTGATCGAACTCCAAATGCTCTCCCTTGGACCAATCTACAACTTTTGTCCCTTTCGGTTAACAAGCTTCAAGGGTCACTCCCAATTCCACCACCATCCATCATCAGTTATTATGTCAATAACAACATGTTGGGTGGAGAAATCACTCATGTGATTTGTAACCTAAGTTCTCTTTCTTATCTTGATTTTTCATACAACAACTTGAGTGGTTTTTTTTCCTCAATGTTTAGGAAACTTGAGTAACCTTTCAATTCTTAGTCTAGAGTACAACTTTCATGGCAGCATTCCTCAAATATTCATGCAAGGATTCAAATTGAAAATGATTCATTTGAATCAAAATCATTTTCAAGGGGCTTTACCAAGGTCATTGGTTCATTGTACCATGCTGAAAATTCTTGATATTGGCAACAATCATATAAGTGATCGTTTTCCCTCTTGGTTGGGCATTCTTCCAGAGCTGAGGGTTCTCATTTTGCAATCGAACAGATTCCATGGTGTTATTGGAAAACCCGAAACAAATTCTAGATTCCCAAAATTACAAGTCATTGACCTCTCTAACAATTATATTACTGGTAAGTTGCCATCTGAATACTTCCAAATTTGGAAAGCCCTGCAAAGTTTTGAGGTAGGCGGCTTAACGTATATGCAAGAAAGTGAAAAGATCATTGGCTGGTTAGACATATACAACTACCGAATGCAATTGACAAACAAAGGGATAAAGACAAATTATTGCAAAATCTTAGATTTCTTTGCAGCTATTGATCTCTCAAGTAACATGTTTGAAGGAGAAATTCCGAAAATTGCGGGGAATCTAAAAGCACTTCATATGTGCAATCTTTCCAATAATGTTCTTACCGGTTCTATCTTGTTGTCCTTGGTAAACCTAACAAACGTAGAATCATTGGACCTTTCTCAGAATATGCTAGTTGGAGAGATTCCTCCGCAACTAGCCAGACTCACCTTCCTTGAATTCTTGAATGTGTCCCACAATAATCGTATAGGACCTATACCATATGGGGAACAATTTTCCACATTTCAAAATAGTTCATTTGATGGAAATGCAGGATTGTGTGGAAGGCCATTGTCAAAACAATGTGCCATATCTGAGGACTCACCACCTCCACCATCAAGTTTTAAAGAAAATCAAGGCTTTGAATTTCCATTTGAGTTTGATTGGAAAGTAGTTGTGATGGGGTACGGATGTGGATTTATAGTTGGTACTTTTGTTGGACAAATTATAATCAAAAGGAAGAGTGATTGGTTTATGAAGTTGTAGAGAGGGAAAATTCCCGATCTATCACAAGCTGACACATCATACTACCAAGTTCACAAAATACAGCCAATTACAAAGCACCACATATTGCTGTTAGGTTTTGCTATCACTGCTCAGAAACCAACAAAAATTTGCCAAGTGTCATGCAAGAACCAATCACACATCAGCGCACGTGTAAGTGATGACATAAGCAACCTCGCACGTGTAAGCGATGACGCAATCAGTCTCGCACGTGTAAGCGATGACACAATCAGCCTCGCACGTGTAAGCGATGACATAAGCAAACCAATCATAATGTGACATGTGTCACCAATCAAACTCCGCCACGTGTCGCTCATCCACCCCAAAACTCCTATAAATAGAAGCCTTCCTAAGGCATTGGAGAGAGCTGGAGATCGGGGGAGAGGGCATCAAGCCATCTGAAGCACTCAGAAGTCCAGAAGCTCTGCAAGAATCAAGCCTCAAAACCTTCAAAAACTTCAAGAACTTCAAACTCAAAATCGAAGAACATTCGAAGTAGAATCATCCAAACTTTCTACCTAGATCTCAAAGGTCACTGGAATCAAGCTCAAAAGCCTCCAGAAACCTCAACAAATCATAAATCAACGAAGCTCTACGGATTCAAGCCTCTAAAGCACCGAAGAACTTCCACCACAAACCTTCGAAGACGAAGAACACGCCAAGAACACGAAGAACGTGAAGAACAAAGGATTTCTAACAAGCTCATAGTCAGAGATTCATTGTAATTCCGTTTCAAAGATCTTCGATCCATTCTTCAGCCAAATTAAAGGATATCTTGTGTTCAAATCAAAATCACATTACCACAATTCCAATCAACAAATCTTTTAAGGAGATCGAATCAGAGGATCACTCTTTTGTAATCACAGAGAATTGTACCACACAATCATCAATACAAATTCGCATTTGTGCAACTATTTTACTTGTTTGACTTATTTCGAACAGAGAAATTTAGTCGTCTACAGAAGTTTTTTCACCATCCAACAAAAAGAAGGTTGAAGTGGAAGAGACATCAAAAATAAATTTAGTCAGATATGAATTTTTCTTTATTTATAAATAAAGTCATGCATATGTTGCTATCATTACTAGTTTTTCCTTCTTCTTTTTCCCCTAGAGTTTGGGAGGGGCAATGGATAAATTATTGTACTGGATAATATTTTTTTTTTTTATGAAATTGTACTGGATAATATTGACTGTCTACTCCAACTTCAGTGTAATATGTTTGTGTGTTGCTTTTCTTCTTTCACCTTTTCCTTTCGGAGGCCTTAGTTTTGCCATAAATGATAAAATGGTGTTGTGTAAGGTATTTTAGATTTTAAAAGACTAAAGAGAAATACATAGTCTTGAATCATTAAGAGTATATGTTTAACATAGAATGGTTTTGGAGTAGTTGAAGATGAACTAAGCCTATTAAGTCTAATATGAGTTAATTGGGTGGATTGTGTGCCATGTTAATTATTAAAATCAGGGTATTGACTTTGTTATGTAGGGTACTGGAACTAATTCCAAAACTTTCTTGAGCAATTCCCAAGAATTGTGTGTGAGATAAAAAAGGGGTGCAGTTTTTCAAAATGGAAGGGCATCAAAATCGAAAGCCAACATGAAAAAAACTAAAACATAGCTTTCTCACGTATACGTTAAAAAGTTTAGTTCTCAATCTTGTTTTCAGAAAAAAACTGACAATTTTTGTTACGACAACAGTGATAGTTGCTACATATTGGAGTTGTTATGACTATATAAAGGAAGATAAAAGTTGTGTACAAAAACGAGCATGAGTAAGTAATGAAGACTTGGACAATTGAACACAAAAAGGGAGATGAAGACGGAAGACCCACCACAAGCCTCTATTGAATGAACAGAGTGAATTAAAGGAGAAGCCATAATTAAATTTTGTTCGGCAAGACATTTCACTAAACAGGCCATAAGAGTTTGGAAGGGTTAATGGATAAAATTATGGATAAAATTTAGATACAGTAATTAGGTGTTGTTTTATTAGGTTTTCTTTTTAAAATTCAGTTATGTGGCATTCTTCTCATGGATGGAAGTGTATTTTTAATTAAGTACAGCTACATAACTGAATTTTAAGAGGGGTAACTTAAGGAATAACACCTAAGAATTGTACTTAAATCTTGTCTTAAAATTATTGTTGTTCACATAAAAAAAAAAAAAAAATTATTGTTGTTGATATATCCATTGCCTAGACCAAATCTCTCTCTCTCTCTCTCTCTCTCTCTCTCTCTCTCTATATATATATATATATATATATAAAGTAAAAAATTAGAGAAAATCTAATTAGATTCTAAATTATAGTCCAATTATGCGTCACGTTTCGTGTAGGCAAGTGAATTATTGGGTGCAAAAATCAAAAAGTCCAAATCCAATTAAATTCTAAATTTATATATATATATATATGTATATTTATAATGAGAAATTATTACATATTTTAGAAATTCATGACTTAAAAAATGTGTAAGTTGTAACTCTTATACCAAGTATAATTTGAATTCATATGTGTGTAATTGTGATTGTTTTTAAATGTACCCATACATATACACGGGGTTATACTCTAGTTCAATTTAATGAGCCTACCACTAATACAATTTTTTCAATTACTAATAATCACCTACCATATTAGCTATTTGTAAAATAGTTTTTAGTTTTAACATTTTTCCAATGTAATATATTTATGTGGTGAGTTTCTTTCTACACTTTTTTTTTTTTTTTGGGTGTAGAATAATTATCATATACTATATTATATAATAAAAGTTAATTTTTTTTTCTTTCTTGGAATTGTTAACTCTTTTTACTTTTATCAACTTTTTTTTTTCTCCGCGTTTAAACTCTCATTTTTAATAGGAACACTTGACTAAGGAGAAATTTAGCTATAAGTTATCACTGGTCGGTAACGACTCTTAAAAAAATTGAAAAATAAAGTAAAAAGTGTCATTCACACCAACATTAGTGTCTATACAAGCCACACACTTTGCATACATGTCACCAAGAACCACAAGAAAAAACAAAGAAGGTTGGGGTCAAACACACCGAAAGCCGGTGTGGTACGACATATGATAACATAATGCTTTCATCAAAAATCCAAAAATACAACATATGGATGAATGAAAAATCTTTCTTTTTATGGAATTAACCATGAATTTTTTTTTTTTTTTTTTTTGGTAAAACGACGATGCATTAAAAACAACTAAACCACTACATCCAGAACAGGACACATCCTGCTGAACAGCACACCATTACAGTCATCAAAAAAAGCACTACAAATGTCCATAGGAGGACTACTAAAAGAAATAAAATCTACATCCTGCATAGCACCCATCCTAGCCAGCAAATCTGCACACCTATTGGCTTGACGGTAACAACGGTTAAAGCGAATTCGGTGGAAGCGAGCTATCAATCGCCTACAGTCATCCAACAGGGGAGAAATGATATTGTTAACATAAGCTGCATTCAAAAAAACCTCCACCACAGCTTGAGCATCCAATTCAACAACAAGAGAATCAATGTTTAAGTTGTAACAAAGCAGCAGCCCCTCTCTAAGCCCCCAAAGTTCTGCAATAAAGCTATTAGATGAGCCAATATGTCTAGTAAATCCCCCTACCCAATTTCCATGCTCATCCCTCACCAATCCTCCACATCCAGCTCTATCCGATCCACCCACACAAGACCCATCAGTATTGAGCTTCTTCCATCCTGTAGGGGGTTTCTCCCATCGAATAGCCCTTAAGACTTTGCGACATGGGTTTCTAGGAGATTGAACACAGTAGAAGAATTCCATAGTTTGGTTCATAATTTCCTTAGACAAATTTTGGTTCTGACCTTTCCTATTGAAAACAAACATGTTTCTACTTTTCCAAATATACCACACTGCAAAAGAAAAGATAGATTTCCAAGGGATGTTACCTCGATCAAGGCTGTTATTTGTTTCCCCATTGATAGTGATCCACTCTTGGAGAGTGCTCGTCCAAAAGGCTTGATTGGATATGCTAACTCCCATCTGTAACCACACGGCTTTGACCCAAGCACAATCTCTAATGGCATGAATGATCGTCTCAGGCTCTCTTTGGCATATAGGGCATAGCTCATCAACCACTACCCCTCTTTTAGCAAGGCACACCTTTACACCTATGCTATTGTGTGTACACAACCACAAGAAGGTTTTAATTCTAGGCAGTGTTTGAAGCTTCCAAATCCAATCATAGTTGAAGGAATGGCCTAACTCCTCCTTTGTAGCAATAGAGTAGGCACTCCTTAGATCAAAAATTCCTCTCGGATTGCCAGACCAAGCTAGCTTGTCTTGACCTCGACTCATGAAGGGAATGGGGGTTGCTTGAATTAATGACTTGACCTGAGAGGGAAGCTCAAAAGGAATTCTATCCCAATCCCAACCCATATCTGACAAAATATCACCCACCTTCCATTTTTCAGCTCCTTGGGTTAAAGGTCCTTGGATCATGTAGCGGAGTGCACCTTTACCCGGCCAATTTTCCCACCAAAAACTGACCTTACTGTCTCTTCCAACTGTCCACATACAGCCCTTATTGAAAGTATCCCTTCCCTTCTTTATTCCTCTCCAAATCTGTGAACAAGGAAGTCTATCCGCATTGGTAGAATTTATCCTTCTGTGGTTACAGTATTTCTGCCTTAGCACTTTAGCCCATACGGCTTCTTTCTCAACATGTAGTCTCCAATTGAGCTTAGCTAGTAAAGCAGTGTTTCTACCCTTGGCTGTTTGCAAACCAAGCCCACCTTCCTCCTTCAATTTCGCTACCTTTTGCCACCCAACCCAATGGATTTTTTTGGACGATTCCGACGACCCCCAGAGAAAGTTTCTATTCACCCGGTCTATCCCCTCAAGGATTTTATTCGGAATGTGAGTGCATTGCATAACATATGCTGGAATAGCCGCTGAAGAAGCTTGAATTAAGACCGCCCGACCAGCCAAAGAGAGTAAGTTAGCTTTCCACCAAGCTAACTTGGTCTTCACCCTATCGAGAATGAAATTGAAATCTTGAGAAGAAGAACCAGGATGCTTAATAGGAATTCCAAGGTACTTTCCAAGAGACGGGGTTGATGCAAAGCCAAGAATATCACAAAAGGATTCCCTAGCATCCCTTTCCACATTTGGCGAGAAATAAACTCTAGATTTAGCATCACTTACAGATTGACCCGATAATCTGCAAAAATCATCCAGAACATCCCTAATAGCCGAACAATTAGAATGATCAGCTTTGGCAAACAACACCAAATCATCTGCAAAAAATAGGTGTGAAAAAGCCGGGCCACTGTTCGAAGCCTTCATGGGCTGCCATAGTTTAGCATTACACTTCTCCTCAATGAGTTGGCCAAGAAATTCCATACAAAGAATGAATAAATAAGGCGAGAGAGGGTCTCCTTGCCTAATCCCTCTAGACGGATATATTGGATCAAGGGCTTCACCATTGAACAAGATAGACGTTGAGACCGTGGATATACAGCTCATAATAATATCAATCAAATCAGATGGTAAATTGGCCCTAATCAGCATATCCCTTATGAAGCTCCATTCGAGTTTATCGTACGCCTTTTCTAGATCAATCTTTAAGGCCATGTACCCCACCCTTCCTTTCTTCTTACTGATGGTATGAACGACTTCCTGCACTATGATTGCATTATCAATGCCCTTTCTTCCTGGGACAAAAGCCGTTTGGAGAGGAGAGATAAGCTTGTCCAAATACGGTCGAAGTCTAGCAACAATAATCTTTGTCACAATCTTGTATACAGTATTACACAAGCTAATAGGTCTATAATTGCTCAACGTCTCAGGACTTTGAATCTTTGGGATTAAGGCAATAAGGGTTTGGTTCAAATATTCCGGGATAGTCCTCTCCGTAAAAATCTTTTTAATCACATCAATCATCGACTTGCCCACAATCAACCAAAACCTGTGAAAGAATCCAGCATGCAAACCATCTGGACCCGGCGCTTTAAACGCTTTCAAAGACCATAGGGCAGATTTTATCTCTTCCTCCGTAGCAATCCCACCAATACTCTCCTTGTCTTCATCAGATAACCTAGCCTGCCAATGTGATACAACGGGTGCAGCCCGAGAACCCGATGTAAAGGAAGAAGTGTAAATACTGCTGAAACCACTTCTAAACATCTCCTTAACAGCACTTTCTTCATGAATCCACTCCCCCACATGATCCTTAATGGCCAAAATCTGATTTCTCTTTCTTCGAACAAGAGTAGACACATGGTAGAAGTTGGTATTTCGGTCACCTTGAATCATCCAATTAACCCGAGACTTTAAAGCCCAAAGCTCTTCTTCTTGATTAAGCACCCGGTCTAATTCCTTAAGGAGCTCATTTTCCAAATTAACCAGGAAAACAGAAGGTTTCACTGATAAGGCCCTCTGAATACCATTGATCCTAGCCAACAGATTCTTTTTCCTAGTAAAAATATTCCCAAAGTGGGAACCATTCCACCTTATTGCTGCTTGAGTAAACCTGTTCATTGCATCCCCTAAAGTAGTAGGGTCTCTCCAAGCATGTGTCACAATAGAAGGGAAAGATGGTTCGGACAACCAGCAAGTTTGAAATCTAAAAGGCCTTTTTTTCCCCCCGATTATTCTCGGCTGCATCTCCAAAAGAATAGGGCAGTGATCAGAATGACAACGGGTGAGATGAACAACTCTAGCTTCCGGATACAAAACGCACCAGCTAGGATTCACAAAAACCCTGTCTATTCTTTCCTAGATTAGAGCTTGGAACTCCCTTCTGTTTGTCCAAGTAAAACGGGGCCCCGAAAACCCTATGTCAATCATGTTACATTTATCCAGGCACTCTTTAAATAATAGCGACCTATTGACACTCACTTCTCTTCCCCCGAATTTATCCTCCTCCGTAAGAGGTTCATTGAAATCCCCCGCCAAAACCCAAGGCATATTATGCAACTCAGCAGTTTTAATAAGGTTATTCCACAAAATAAATCTTTCAGCAGATCTAGGACTAGCATACACAGCAGTAAAGAGCCAGCTAGAGTTAGAATTTCGTACCTTAACTATAGCATGAATTTCCTGCTCAGTATTTGCCAAAGGCGTGACATCCATTCTGTCTGAATCCCACAGAAGCCAGAGCCCGCCGGCATAACCAATGGTATCCGTATGCACTGCACCATCAAAGGGCAATCTGTCAGTAATCTCCTTTGCCCTGCTACCCCCAACACGGGTCTCCATTACAACCAAAATCGCTGGATTATGATTCCGAACCAGCTCACCAACATGTTTCTGAAATGAGGGCTTACGAGCACCTCTACAATTCCACACAATTATATTCATGAGGACAAAAATAAAATGGATTGAGGCAAAATCAGGTTGAGATAGCATCTCCGCCTCCTCCCTCAAGCTCCATTCGATCCGCATCAAAACCGATCTGAGATGCCGCACTCCCACATCCCACTCCTTCAATGCCCTGAGAAGTCTGAACAACTTGGGCTGTTGAAACACTTTTTTCCCCATGGGACTTGTATAAACCGGCTAAGTTACCAGTCTTCAGCACCGCTCCGCCTCTATCGGCGGAAACGCCGTCATTACAGTCCCTTTCATGACCTTCGCATCCATCCAGACTAATTCCGACATTGGTGTGGAGCCCTCCCTTGTAAGCACCTTCTTCAGTTGACCACTGCACTTCCATATTCGCTGGAGCTTCACACTGACCCAGACCACAGCTCGGCTCGGCTTTACTCTCATCTCGGCATGGGTGCTTCTTGGAGTCTCGGCGATCTCCTCCTTTGAATTGATACCCCGTTTCTGGCCATGGCGCAGACGTGAGCAAAAATTCCGGCGAGTCACGCGAATTTGGAAACTCATTTCGACCTTGAGCTGTTGGCCGTGTGTTCTCTCCATCTCTTCTTGCAGCATCTGAAGAAGAACTTTGGCCAGCCATAGCACGCGCAAGTGCTTTCTTGCCTTTCACTGAGTTCTTCACATTAGACTTTACAGGCCCCTTTTCTTTCCCAAGCCCATCCCGGTTAGTATCTTCCTCCAGACCCATATTGTTTGGGCTTATCTCAACCTCAATAACGTCTCCAGTACTGGGCTCCTTCACTAAACGTTGGAGAGAGCTTGCCAACATAGGCCCATTAATCTCCCTGATGGGCACCAGCTTTCTTTTTACTTCCTTACCAAGCCCACTACTAAGCCCGTTCTGTAAATTCCCCATATTCGTCGCTTTCTCAAAACCACTTCGTACCAGAATTTGTTGTGGCTGCTCACGCCCTTGACCTATTGAGGTCCCACCATTTCTCTGCTTCCTTGTCTCTTGTCTCCTACGTGTAACGACTACCCACGGGCCGTACGTACTTTCTGCAGTCTCCTCCTTCGCACTACCATTCACACTCCCACTAGACCCTTGTCCTTTCTCCACCTTGTCCTCTGCATGCAAATCGCATGGGAAAGAATCCACGCTCCCTTCCGTCGTCTTCTCCGTCCTTCCACTAGGTGGTTCTTGCCGGATAGTGTACGGGCAAAATTCTTTCCGATGTCCCACTCTACCACACTCAAAACATAATTTCTGGATACCCTCATAACACACAGGTTGCTCAAACTTCCCTATTAGAATAGCCGTAGTCAATGGCTTGTTGACATCAATCTGTACACAGAGCCTAGCAAACTTACCTTTGGTTTCAGTGGCCGTGTGCGTGTCAACCCGCAACACATTACCAATCGCCTTGCCAATCTGATGCAGTGCTTCCGCATGATAATACTCAATAGGTAACTCATTTAGACGAATCCAAATTGCTACCGATGAAACATTGGCCGTCGCCGGCCGGAAATCAGGCTCCCACGGTCTAATGGATAGAAAATGCCCTCCGATAAACCAAGGTCCCTTCCTAAGGATAGTCTCATAATCCTCCTTAAGCGATAGACGTGTGAGGAAAAATCCCTGTCCAAGGGGTACACAATCCATCCTCCCAGCAGGCTTCCATAGAGATAAGAGCTTGTTCTGAATATAACTGATCCCAACTGACCGCCCAACAACTTTAACAATAAGAGCTCTTGTCCATAGACTCCGAATCTGTTGTTTAAAATCTTTGGAGAACCTCACTGCCACCAAACCTTCACGGAGAGCTTCCACCTCCTCATCTGATTCTAAATCATCCTCCATGTGGTCTTCAAAGCTGAAGGCCTGAGTGTAGGCACCTGGGACCTCACCGACCAATCTGTCTTTGAAGGTCCCTGTTTGATTCCAAACGCCATTGCCATACCTCATTGAGGTAGTAGGAATGTCCTACCCATTTTGCCCATCCTGAAACCCTGCATGTCCAACATTCTTTACTTTTTTATTACTACGAGAGAGTTCCTCTTGTTCTTCCGTTGAAAGCACGAGAGAGCGAGAGCTGTCCATAGTTCTCCAGTTATATTATTACAAAACAACCTTAGAAAATACTTGAATTAACCATGAATGACTTCATGTATCATGTAGGAATTTATTTAGAGTCTGCCACTCAATATTCTCACATGTCTTATTGTAGTTTGATAGGGGCATTTTCAGAAAAGGCTCACAAAACAGAAGGCCAAGAGAGCAGACGACCTTGGTAGGGTCGTCAGCCTCATGGAAAGGCAATGGAGGTCTCTCATAGAAGGATGACCCCAAAGCTGATGGACACATCCCATACCGACGGAAAGCAGAGGTGATGGTAACAGACCCAAACCGACGGGACGAAGAAAACCGATGAGTCCTACATTTCCATGTGTGCTCCCCACGCATGCTCCTACAAGGAAATGTCTTGCGCATCATGTACCAAGGCCATATCACGGACACATGTCTTCCTTATATGGAAAGACATCCAAGAATCACGGAAACCCTAACACCAAATACCCTCCGCAAGGAAAGATCCCTACTTCTAAGGGATCTCGATTCACCGCTCAGCACTATATAAGCACCAAACCCCCTCTTTTCTCAGGTACGCAAAAAATCCCTTGCTCTCTCACTATAGAGTTCTTAGAGAATTCTCATTCACTAATTTAACATTTGGAGGATCTTTGGCCTGTACCACACTGGTGCCTTCTGTTTGGTCCATTTGTTCTTATTCTACAAGTACCCATTGGAGTGCTTTGGAGCCTACAACTCACTAACGATTTCAACATATCATCATAATCCAAAAACCTAACCTAACCCTCTACTATGATGACCAAAGGGATAAAGTCCCCATGTTGGTTAGTGATGAGGATCCTATCTGAAGTTTCATATCTAAGACCCATATACATTTATTGAATGTGGAAGACTGCCAAAACTATGCCATTCTTTATGGGAAATTGCTATGTTTGGCAAGTTTGCCCATTTTTCGGTCTAGCTGAGATCCTAGAAAACCCATGGAGTAGAAAATTGAAAGAGAAACTATGAATGATGGACTTACAGGTCAATCTGAGAATCCATGTAGAGCATTAAGAGCATTAGGAGGATTCGGATAAAGAGAGAGAGCTCGGATATTAATTATGAAGACAGATCCTAATGCAAAGACATACAAATTAGGACCATTTTGTTTTATATTTTATGCTTGAGAAAATGGAATATGGTTCGGTTAATCACACCTTTTTTTTTTGAAAAAAATTATTGGATTATTGGGGTGCTTCTATACGCTAACGCCGCCTATTTGGATGGATGGGGAAAGGAGGGGGACAAGAGGGGAATAGAGGAGAGTTGGTTAAAAATAGTCTAATTTTTTACTAAATCTACTTTACTCTACTCTTCTTCCCCTCCCTCCCCCTCAATCCAAACGGACTAATGTTTTTCTTAATAGATTATTTTTATACTGTATCACTCAGGAACTTTGTGAATAAGTTGTACATATCTACATATAATATCTTTAAAACAAAGCAACAACAAAGGTTAAGTTAATCCAGTATATTCATAAAAAAAAAAAAAAAAAAAAATGAATAATCCACTTCTTCTTCTTCTTCTTCTTTTTTTTCTCACTCAAACAAGACTTTGGGTTTATTGAGTTTAAAAAGCTGACTAGACTTAAGATCCAAAAAGAGTGGGGCCAACGGTGGTTGAACCGTTGATATCATAAATAATTTAATAAATAATTATTTAATGAATTAATAATATAAATAAATATAATTAATAATAATATATATTTTAAAATTATCTACAATTTTTTTCTAATCAATCTCTAGTCTTTAAAGTATAATATATTTTTTTTTAATATTTGAATTTAACTATAATACCTATTACATTAATGAAAATTTGAAATACATATTAGTTAGAAATGCATACACCAAAATTTGAAAAATGCATAAACTAAGTCTAAATGCATACACCAACTAGACCGGATCTATTTATATATTTTATTCCACAAATAGTCCAAAGAAGCCCTTGAGTGACACAAATGGCAGACTCACCATCTCACTGAACATGCTCTCTCTCTCTCTCTCTCTCTCATGGAGCCAGATGCTAGATTTTCTCCTCTTAGCCTGGTCTGTGTGTGTGTGTGTTTTTTTTCTCTCACTTAGCCAAATTTCACAGAAGTTTGTTGTCATTGAGAATGATACATATGGTCCACAGTCACGCGGAGAAGTGGCTTTAGTCTACACGGCCAAGAGACACTTATCATTGAGAATGATACATTAATTGCAAATATATCTCATGGAAAATGCTAAGGAGGACTGAATGGAGCATGACAAGGGATAAGAAATGAATGGTTGTTAGGTATTTTAGGTAGTAGTAGTGCTTAAATACCAAAGTCAAGTAGATTATAATTATATGCAAGTGGCTTTGGTTAAATCAATCAAATTATCAAACAAAATATTGAGTTTCTAATTTTTGAAAGGATGACACCATCTTTGATACTCTAGTGTCTGTTATTTACCTTGATGATGGAGATGGTGTCTCTCCTCCTCTTTTACATGTCTAAATATAATACATTTAAAACAAAGTACAAAAAAAGGATTAATCCACTCTAACTTTATGTCACATATTTCTTTTGAGAGAGTTTCAACTTATGGCATTCACTCTTGATAGTAGCTTTTATTCAACTATAAAAAACTTTACTAATTGAGCTAACTGGAACCCATTTGATGCACTATAATTTGACCATGTGTCCCTCTAATTTATAACTAACGAAGTCCATTTAAATCTACCTCAAAAGAATTCCAAACAACTTTCAACCCCATTTGATGCATATCGAATTTTTCTTACCAAAACTTATCATTAACTCAAATATAAAATTCATTATAAATTTTATCAACTAAATGTATAAACAGATCAGAAAACTATTTTCCTTTTTTCATACACGAATGAAACATTTGGTTTAAAAACCTAATTGAAGATAGGATCAAAAAGAGAGTGGTTCTGATAGAACCCTTTGTGATTCTTGATTTTTTAGACCAATCAAGGTCTAATTAGTAGTTGATCTGATGATATCATAAATAATTTAATTAATAACTATTTAATAATATAAATAAAATAACCATTATTAATATTATATATATAAAATATCTAAAAATGTAATCACTAACAATATCTCACCAAAATGTATTTTAATTTTCATTAATATTATAGGTATTATAGTTTAAATTCAATATATAAAAAAAAGGTGTTATGAAAAAAAAGGAGTAAGATTAAAGACTAAAGATTAGAAAATTTGGTAGATATTGTAGAAATGAACTTGTATGGTTTAATTACGATATTTTTTTTACTAAAGATCAACTTGCTTTGGTCATGTTTAGTATTGGATTGCATTATTAAAAAATTGTGAATTCTAAATAATATAAACTCAAATAGTTTAGCATTTTTATAGAACCAAATTAAAAATTTTGATGTTCTCTTTCTGTTATTTTCCCCCAATGATATTTGATTACTATAATAATTATTAATAAAATTTTTCAATGATTGTGCTTATATATGAAAATATTTATTATTATATGTAAGATTCTATTATAGTATGTAAATATATAAATTATAAATTATAAATTATAACATTTAAACTTTGTAAGGTAAGAATTTCTTCCACCCCACATCTAATTGTGTCCTGACCGCGGTGCCTGGCGCGGTGCGGTTTTGCCTTCGCACCGAGTGCAGGACCCAAGAGGCCACGGGCTTGCTGCTTGCACAAGGCACCGAGCTTTAACTCGAATCCCACATCGGATAGAAAGAGTGTCCCACTACCCTTTATAACGCATCAGGTGCTTGTGTACACTACCCAAGCACCTGATGCGTTATAAAGGGTAGTGGGGTGCTCTTTCTATCCGATATGGGATTCGAGTTAAAGCTCGGTGCCTTGCGCAAGCAGCAAGCCCGTGGTCTCTTGGGTCCTGCACTCGGTGCGAAGGCAAAACCGCACCGCACCAGGCACCGCTGTCAGGACACAATTAGATGTGGGGTGGAAGAAATTCTTACCTTACAAACTTAATTGAAAAATATTTATAAGAATAATGGCATGAATTGTGAGTTATCTTATGTGACATAAAATTATGAAGTCAATCAAAAATCAAAATTTTGTTTTGAAATTCTATATATTATTAAAAACCAATTATTCTATATATTATGAAATTATATATGGCATTAAAGAGGAAATTCCTTTACGTCTTTGTCTAATACATTTTAAACTTCTTACTTAAGCTAAATATTTTTGATGGTCAAACTTATATTTTGTTAATTCTTATTTGGTAGAACATGCAAATTATTCATTTTTAGATTCTATTTACCAAAAAAAAAAAAAACATTTTGTTACTTTTTAACTAACTTTTTTGTTATTTTGATGAATAAATTTATTTCATATGTTCACATTTTTAAAATAAGATATGAACAACCAATTTTTAAAACATGGTATATGGTTTTATTGAAATTTATATGGAATGGGTTAGAACTAGTTTTAGATGAACATAAAATGGTTTTAAATATATGTTGGAAGTATTATGCATTCGAAATTTTGTATAGAAGTATAATAAATTTTTAATTGAGTTTTTTATTTATATTTTTTAAGTTTATATTTATGAATCTACATATATAAAAATACTTGACACAAATTGAAGCCTATTTAAAATATAGGCACTTGGTATCAAATTAGTAGGAAATTAAAAGGATACTTGGCACAACATTAGAGTTCAATTAGAATCTAATTTGAATTTTTTATTGAATTTTCTCTGAGTTTCTACTTTGATATAATATATATGAGATGATTATTTTAATGTTAATTGTTTGCTATTTATTATTTATTATTATTCCATCAAAAAATTATTATTAGTTAAAATATATGTTTATTAATTGAAAAATCACTCAACTTTCAAGTTTGACTCTTGAAAATTTAAATTGATTCCTCTATCTTTTTTTCAAAAGCTTTTTTTTTTTTTTTTTTTGTCTTTCTTGTGACGAGGCTTAAATTCTAAATGAAAAAGGCCTAATCAGCAATCAAAGTATATGTATTTTTTTAGGGAGAGAATCAGTGAGAAACATTGCTTTTTCGGTTGCTAGTTAGATTTTTTACCTTTAAAATAATTTATCATATTAGATAATGTTGACACCCAACCAATTGTGTAAAGGAAAAAGAGTAAACTGATTTTTTTTTTTTTTTTCTTTTCATAACACAGGAATAGATAATTAGATATATACCTTAAACTTAATTTTTAACCTAATTGGGATTAGAAAAAGTAATCTTAAGGTTTTTTGACAATATGTATTTATTTATTTATTTTTGAATTTTACAATTCTCATGTTAGTAAGTATATATAAAAAGGAGTGATGTCAGTTATTACAAAATTTATTATATAAAACTTATAAACTGGTTATAAAAAAGAAAAGAAAAACTTATAAACCGATATATCATCTTCTAAAACATAGAATAAAAGATACTTAAAATAGTAATTTACAAACTATTGTATCATTTTTTGTATTGTAAAAGCTAAAAAGGCAAGTAAACCATTTTGCTCATAATCTTTCTAAATAGGAGGCTTTTACAATGTACATGACTTTATTTTTATTTCTTATCTTTCTAATTGGATCTTTTATTTGGTAGTGGGAGATGACATTCTCGCTCATCATTTTTGTCTTTTTGTCGATTATAAGTCAGCTAGTGGAAGACTTATCTGTGTAGTATGCAAGTCTCTTCACAAAATAATTAATTGTTTAGACCGTCAAATACGCAAATGAAAAAATAAAAAATAAAAAAAATCGCAGAAGTAGCTTGGAAGTCTCATTTTTAGTAGTGTTTTCTAGGGAGAAAAAGGCTATGAAGGAACACTTCACTCCAAATAGTGGGGATCTGGATCCTCTCCATTTCAAGTAGAAATAGAGAGGATCAATAGTGAAGTGTTTGGTAAGCTCCCATGACAGACAAAGATGCCTTGACTAAATATCATGAATTCACATTTGCAACGTGATATTAACTATTAAGTGCACTCGTGTCGCTTGAATTCACACGTGCAATGTGATATTAAGTGCATGCACAAGATCGATGACTTCAATTTCAGTCTATAAAAACTCATAGATACACGTCTATGTTTATTCAAGAGTTATCAGCATCTTATAGAACGTTATGGGTTTATCACTTTCTTTGTTCATGCTCATGCGCTTTCTTTTTTTATTGTCGTTGTTTTCTCTTATGTCTTCTGTGCAACCACTGTGCCATGATGATGAGAGCTTTGCCTTGTTGCAATTCAAAGAAAGCTTTATCTTCAATCAGTCCCCATCTTATGCTCCTTCTGCATATTCGAAGGTCTCTTCGTGGATGATACGAAGTAATGATTGCTGCACGTGGGATGGTGTTAAATGTGATGAAAACACGGGTCATGTGATCAGCCTTGACCTCAGTAGCAGTTCTCTTTATGGTTCTATCAACTCCAGTAGCAGCCTCTTCCAGCTTGTTCACCTTCAAAAGCTTAATCTCTCATTCAACAACTTCAATCACTCTGAAATCCCCGTTGGAGTAAGGCGGCTTTCAAAGGTTACTCACCTTGACCTCTCTTATTCTGGATTTTCAGGTAAGATCCCATCAGAAATTTTACAACTCTCTAAGTTGGTTTCCCTAAACCTCGCTCTGAATCCATTGAAGTTCCACAAGCCTGGTCTCAGAAGTATAGCTGAGAAGTTAACAAACTTGGAAGAACTAGTTCTGAGTGAGGTGGACATATCGTCCACTGTTCCCAGTATCTTGGCAAACTTATCTTCTTTAACAACTATTTCTCTTAGAGATTGTGGTTTGCATGGTGAGTTTCCAACTGGAATTTTTCATCTACCAAATCTCAAGTCTCTTAGTGTGCATTTCAATCCAAAACTCACTGGTCGTGTACCAGAATTTAATAGAAGTGGCCCCCTTGAAGATTTGAGACTTGCGGGCACAAGTTTCTCTGGCAAGCTACCTGATTCAATTGGTAACCTCAAATCCTTATATTACTTGGATGTTGCAAGTTGCAATTTCTCGGGACCAATACCATTGTCGTTTGCTAACCTCACGAAGCTCATGTATCTACAGCTTTCAAGTAACAATTTCAACCGTGGGACTCTCTCTTGGGTTGCTAAGCAAACCAAACTCACCATGTTACTTCTAGGAAATATTAGTTTATATGGTTGTATCCCGTTTTCTATTGGAAACCTGACTAAACTTACATCATTATCACTTGGTGGGAATGAATTAACCGGTCCTATCCCATCGTGCCTAGCAAACCTCACCCAACTAAATACTCTGTGGCTTGCATACAATAAATTGTGTGGTCGAATTCCAACATCTATTTCCAGCCTTTCGAATCTTCAAATTTTAGAATTGTATTCAAATAACTTGAGTGGCACAATAGAATTTGACTTGTTTCGAAAGCTCAATAACCTCTCCATCCTTGATTTATCTTATAACAATCTTTCATTGGTTATTGATCCTAGTACCAATTCTACCTTTCAAAAATTTAAGGTATTAGGACTGGGTTCTTGTAACTTAAGTGACTTTCCAGAGTTCCTTCAAAACCAAGATCAATTGGAAGTCTTGGAACTTTCTCAAAACAACATTCACGGCCAAATACCAAAATGGATCTCTTACTTAAGTACAGACACTCTCATGATTTTAGGCATGTCAGGAAACTCATTCACAGGCTTTGATCAAGCCCAAAATGCTTTCCCTTGGCGTAGTCTACAAATTTTAAACCTTTCAAACAACAAGCTTCAAGGGGCACTACCAATTCCACCTCCATCCATCTTATACTATTCTGTCTCCAACAACATGTTGACTGGAGACATCTCTCAAATGATTTGTGAACTAAGTTCTCTTTCTTATCTTGATGTTTCATACAATTACTTGAGTGGCTTCCTTCCCCATTGTTTAGGAGACTTGAGAAACCTTTCCATTCTTAATCTCCAATACAACAACTTTCATGGCTGCATTCCTCAAATATTCATGGAAGGATGCAAATTGGGAATGATCACATTGAGTCAAAATAGTTTTGAGGGGCCTTTACCAAGGTCATTGGCTAACTGTACAATGCTGGAAGTTCTTGATATTGGAAACAATCATATAATTGATATTTTCCCCTCTTGGTTGGGCATTCTTCCAAAGCTAAGGGTTCTCATTTTGCAATCAAATGGAATCCATGGTTTTATTGGAAAACCTGAAACAATTCAAAGATTCCCAAAATTACAAGTAATTGATGTCTCCGACAATAATATTAGAGGTAAGTTGCCATCTGAATATTTCCAAATTTGGAAAGCCATGCAAAGCTTTGATTCAAGTCACTTAATGTATATGCAAGCAAATGGTCAAACGCAAAAAACCTAAGCAATGGCTGGCCAATGTCGTACATCTACTCAATGACATTGACAAACAAAGGCATAAAGACAGAATATTAGGAAATCCAAGATTCCTTTGTGGCCATCGATCTATCAGGCAACAAGTTTGAAGGAGAAATTCCAAAAAATTTGGGGAATCTAAAAGCACTTCACATGCTTAATCTTTCCAACAATGTTCTTACTGGTTTTATCCCATCATCTTTGGCAACCTTAACAAACCTGGAATCACTAGATCTTTCTCAAAATATGCTAGTTGGAGAGATTCCTCCACAACTAGCGGAGCTCACCTTCCTTTCTTTCTTGAATGTGTCTCATAATAATCTTAAAGGACCTATACCACAAGAGAAACAATTTCTCACATTTCAAAACAGTTCATTTGATGGAAATGTAGAATTATGTGGAAGCCCATTGTCTAAAAGATGTGCTAATTCGGAGGACCCACCAACACCACCTTCAAATTTTGAAGCAAACCAAGGCTCAAAGTTTTCATTTGAGTTTGATTGGAAGGTAGTTGGGATGGGATATGGATGTGGATTTATAGTTGGAGTTTTTGTTGGACAAATTATAATCAAAAGGAAGAGTGGTTGGTTTATAAAGTCTTTTGCAATTGGCCATCCAGTAGGAAGGGTGAAGTGGAGGAGACGTCAAAAATAAATTTAGTTGGGTAAGAATTTTCCCTTATAAATAAACCCATGCATATGGTGCTTCCATTACTAGTGTTTTCATTTTATTTCAAGAGTTTGGGAAGGGTATTTGATAATTTATCGTACTAGATAACGTTTATTGTCTACTCAATGTAATACGTTTTTATGGTGCTTTTCTTACTGCACCTTTTCCTTTTGGTGACCTTGGTTTTGTCATAAATGATAAAATGGTATTGTATAACGTATTTTAAATTTAAAAACTTCAAGAAAAAAAAAGAACCAAGCCTATTAATTCCAATCTAAGTAAATTGGGTAGATTGTGTGCCATTTTAATAAAATCAAGGTATTGATTTTGTCAGTGGTGGAACCAGAAATACACTATCCTAGCATAACTCACTTTTCCCTACTTATAATGTAATTGTAACTAGGAAATAAAGTTATGTAATCTTCTCTATCTTAAATTGAATCTATATCAAATCCGTGTAAAAAAACTTTCCAACAAATAAGTGGGTCTATAGAAAGCGTCACAAGTAATTGTAGCGATAATCGTCACTTTCTAATGAAACTTATTTATATACTGTTAAAGGTAACTAAGCATTGAAATTAAATTATTCCTTAGATGATGACATGAACTAGCATTTTGTAACATATAAATTCTAATTAATTGAGATGGGTAGTCTAGACTCTAAAGAACAAAATTGGCAAAAATACACTTTTGGTACCTACATTTTGGGCAAATTCCCATTTTGGTCCTTATTTTGATTTCGCTACTATTTCAATCCGTAAAAACAGAAAATCAATTATATTTTAGTCTCTACCGTAAACCCACTAACCAAAAACTCCTACGTGTTAGACAAAGTCCTTACTTGCAAACATGGCGCTAATGTGACCATTAAAATATTATTAAAAAATTATTTTACATTTTTTAAATGCCACATTAGATTTAAATTAATAAAGAAATTAAAACAAAAAATTTACTTTTCCTCAATTTTTATTTTAATTAAAAAATAAATAAATAAACAAAAATTTCACTTTTTTTTTAAAAAAAAAAAGATTGGAGCTCTTTGAATTTATAATTTTTTTAAAAATAATTAAAATAATTTTATTGATTTTTTTACTCTTTTCCTTTTTCGGAAGAACATATTCATGTTCTTTGTGTTTTTAGCAAATTAATCCATATTCATCTTTCCCCAGAAAATGATTCATATTTTTAGCAAATTAATCATTGTTTTCTTATAATTTTCTTTGTCTTTCTTGTACTTTCTTTATAACCAAACACATCAAAACAAAATAAATTAATTAAATGTCTTTCTTGTCTTTTCTTTCCCATAATCAATCTCCAACAAAGAACCAAACTCAAACCTAGATTTCCAACAAAGCAACCAAACCCATAGATCCAACAACCAAACAGATCTCTAGCAAAGCAAACCTTAGCCTTCAAACCCCCAAATCAAACAAACAAAACACAGCACCACCACCGAATCAAACAAAAACAAACAAACCCAAATCACCATGCTTGTTTGCTAAACAAACCCAAATCACCTTCAAAGAACATGAACATCACCACCACTAACTGGGCCACACAAACACAATACAAACACGTCATTAGGTTGTTGTACCTGTGTTGTACTTACTATATAATTTTTCAAAAATTGCTCATGTCACTATGTCCTACCTATACCTATACTAGTGTACATGCTTCCTAGTTTAAAATAGAAGAATTTCATCATTTTTCTATTGCATCTTTAGAAGGAAGAGGAGGGGGGGGGGGGGGGTGGAGGAAACCATTGTAGTTTTTATTTTTTATTTTTTATATATATTTATTTATTTTAATTGATAAGTTACGTGCACACACCATGGGTCCTAAACCCAGTGTTACTGTATATTCCATTATTGAGGGAAAAGAATTATCTATAAAAATAATTGAAGAGAACCCCTTTGTTGTTTGCACATTTGTCCCAATTACCAAACAAACAATTGAATAAAAGTGGAGTGATAGTTTTACAATTTCTGAATGGTCTACAATGCATGTGACATGACCATGCCATTTTTCACATTTTCTAATATTTTTCACAAAGACAAAACTTTGAATCTTGTAGCTCCCACTCAAACTAATTAATTTATAAGTTTGACAAAGATCTCTATAGATAGAGTTTCAAAAAATTCTTGCAACTTAAAAGTTAAAACTGAAAAACCAAAAAGAGTTAATAGCATCCCAATTGAAATGGAACAAAAAAAATCTAAGATCTTAAAGATAGAGGATAAAAAAAAATTGAAATGAGAAAATCCAAAGCTTAGAGCATTTAACATAGTAGATAAATTTAGCATGTGGTCTCTTAACACTTACTCATGATATTAGTGCACTAATTTCAGCATTACATATTGGCTATCTGGTCTCTACATGATCTCAATTAAGGAATTATCACATAATCTATCATCCCCTTCATCACAAACATAATAGTCTATTGAGGCAATTACATCATCCTCAGCTCTCATAAACCTTTTACCCATTCCCAGCTCCACCTTGTCTCGGATCACACCAAAAACCATCTCCATTATACAATAGCAAACACCCACAACCAGCCTAACTATCTCTCAAATAAACACAGCCAACAACTCATCCACCCTTAACTCAATTCCCCAACTCACTTCAAACCACCCAAATTCACCAAAGCCAATTCACCCATTACCAAAATCACCACCAACTCAACCTACTCACTCTAACGAGTTGGATTACTCACCCTAAACTTCAATTTAACTTACCTATAGTTACCACTCAACCTTCTCAACTTAACCACTTCTACCACCAAGTCCACCACACAGTCCCTTCCCCTCACCCATCTATACATGGTCACCAATAAAAGAACCAACCATTGTCTAATTACTTATACACAAACTCACTACTACTACCTTACCATCTTATCACTGAAACACGATCAAGAAAATCATTACACCACCCCATAGTTGAACCTCCACCAGTGGTAGCCAAATTAACATCACTGCAAAACCCAACATCCCACTTTATTTGTATCAACTTTATTTGATAAGGATTGAAGCCAATTTATCAATAGAACATGTTTTTACCCTAATTGCCAATTACCATTTTACCCCAAATACATACACAGAAGCCAAAAAAAAAAAAAAAAAATTAGGGAACTTAAAAGCTGCAGTCTTTAAAGAAGGATGTGGTTGATTTCCATCGAAGCAGACACTATGGGTGAAGGAGAACGACAAAGAGCTCAGTCAGGGAATCTCTTTCTCTAGTCATCAACTAGTGATAGGCTTTGACATTTGAAACCACCATTGGCATACTCTACTCTAAAACTCTTAAGGCTATTTCCTTTACCCCCAAACTCTAACACTTACTTGACAAACAAATCCCACAAAACATTACACATACATTTCATGGGCTTGTTGTCCCCAGCCCATCCAACCTTAAAATTCATTCAATCAAAGCCATCTTATGTTCAGCACTACTCTATTGGATTAGAGATTTGAACTCATCATCCCCATTGGAAAAGCCCAACCCAACAAATTGAAAACCCATCATCCCCATCTCCCCCATAGTCGCCAACACTAACTCTATTTGTTCAATCAATCCTCTGTTCCTTTCTCAAACTCAAATAAACCCCTATTTTCCATTGGACTCTCTCTCTCTCTCTCTCTCTCTCTCTCTCTCTCCCCTACACTCTGTTGGTTTGACCCTCTTGCTCTGGTTACAGGTTTGGACTAGTAGTGATAGGCCACAAACTGAATGACCCCTTGTGATTAAACCAATTAATTAATTAGCCAAGTTATTAATTAATCAATTTAACATGCAAATACGTGGAAGCACAAACAAATCACCAATAAACTAAATATGCAGCGGAAATTAAATAACACGGTGATTTGTTTACGAATGGGGAAAATCCTAACGGCAAAAACCCCACTGGGTGATTTTCAGGTCATCACTCCCGAAACTCCACTATTATCAAATCAAGCGGTTACAAGTAAAGGAATCCCAAGTACCTTACCAATCTACAGTTGAACCCTTACCCCAATACCCAATTGGACTTGATCTGTAGTGATAGTTCCCACCTTTGATGCACGGCTCCCAAGTACGTGACTAACTAATGCGCGGATCCCAGTACTCGACTTCAAACACCAACTTAGAAGGAGAGGTTGGCTGCAAAGTTCTTCAGTTCAACCTACACGATGAAGATCAGGAAGATGCTTGGTCACAAAACCCTTTGGTGCAAATACACAGCAACTTCTTCAGAGAAGATGAACTAGGTCAAGAACTTCGTCTTTTGATTGCAATTTGCTTGAACAGAGATTGCTCAATGCTTTTGCAACTTGTGTACAATTTGATGGCTCTTAAAACAATCCTTTTATATGTTTAGGGTTAGAAGAAAAGAAGGCCCAAAAGCATATTCACGGATCCCAAGGAAATCAAATCAGAAAATCTGAATTTATAATTCTCGACAGATAGCAGGTGTCGAGGTAGCTATCGAGAAGGTGTCGAGATTTAATGAATTTGCACTTCAGCTTGTTTTTCTTGGACAGACTTGATGACTTCAACACTTGATCTTGAAACCTTGTTTCTTGAAGTATTAAGAACGCCTAGAACTACCCAATTACAAGTAGAGTGCGTTTTGTCAAAAGGATTAGCCAATTTACATAAATAAGTGACATATGTTCTTAACAAGTGAAAACACATATGTCCTAACAATCTCCCCCTTTGGCAATCTGTGACAAAACCACAACAAACAAATGAACATATGAGAGAAGTCATAAATCACTCAACTCATACTCACTTGTTGAATACAATAAAATCTATCATAACACAAACTCTTGAAAAACTTTGCAAGAAAAGAGTTTATGGCAAGTAGACTTTGACAACCTGTATTTCTGAAACACTTTAAACAAAACTCATCAAGGCATCTTGTGTGAAACAGAAATAATAGATTGCATACAAGTATAAGAATCATGTGTATAAAGATAGAAAAGAAACAACACATGTAGAGAGAGGTGAAAGAAACATACAACCAAATATAGAGAAAATAAGTACAATGTATGTAAAACTGGTCACAAGACCTCATATACAAGAACAATGTATCTATAAAGAAAGAAAAAGAAAAGATACATCAAGACCTTACTACATCCCTCAAATAGCAACTGTAACACCCCGACCCAATTTTATAATTAATCTATTTGTTCAAGTAGTTAATTATTATTTTAATCACTTACTTTCTAAATTAATAAAAGAGTATTTAATAAGCATATTATTTCATAATATCTTTGAATAAGAATTGTAAAGATTATGAATAATTGAATGGTTAATTTTATTATGTATATATGTACTAAGTATGGACAAAACTATATTAAGTGATTGGGTTATGAGATATATATATATATATATATATATAGTTGTTGGACTATACTAAGTGGTTAAGTTATGATATATATATATATATATATATATATATATAGTTGTAGGTGTTTTAATTAAGCATGATGCATGGGATAGTATAGTAGAATTTCACCCACATGCAACCAACGGAAATTCCACACACCTTAAGCCAAAGTACTATGCATGTTGTCATACCCAAAGACTTCTTGGCTGGCCATGCAATGAACAAGTTCCACATCTCTTCTTTGACTTTTCCATGCAACTAGAATTTCCAAGAAAATCTCTTCCTCTCTATTTCCACGGGTCCAAGGAAAAATCTGAAATTGTTAACTCATTTTGCTCTCTTTTCTCTTAAGGAAAGAGCTAGGAAGCTCTCTTAAGCCTCCTCTCAAGTCCACGGTCCACACCTTAAAGGAAAGACAAGACTCATCTCATCTCTCATTCACACTTTCTCAAAGAAGCTAGAACAATCAGGAAACTCCCTCCCTTTCATGCCTACGGGTCTAACACCAAAAAGAAAGAAAACCCTCTCAAGCTCTCTACCTCTAATTCCCCTCAAGAACAAGAAACTTGGTAAGGGCTAGCTACTCTCATCTTAGAATCCATGATTTCTTTAAAGAATTTTTGTAATGGTATTTGTGGTTTGTGAAATTAGGGAATCATGAACTTGTAAGTTTATATATATATATATATATATATATATGCTGTTTAAGAAGTTTTGAAATTTTGTTGGTGATTTGTTAAAGGTAGCTTAGGGTTTTTACTAATTAAGGATTGTGTATGATTAAGGAAGTGAGAAAAAGTTAGGATGAGTACTATGGATGTTACTGCTGGGATTTTTAGTTGTATGTAATTTTGCTCTAAATGGTAAAATGACTATATATAAGTATTTTATACATGTCTAATGAGCGCATAAAAATCCCCATATGAAAATAACATCCTTTGACAATTGTTTGTGAATTTATAAGAAAATGTTTCAAAATTGCCTCTGTGACAGATTCTGTGTTCATGCATGATAAATTATGTATTAAATTGTATATAGTGAATTTGGATGCTAGGGTTATTTTCTATGAAAGCTAAGACACATACAGTTGTTATGGAAGTGGTATCACAGCATTTGGATGAACATAAAAATAATGGTTTAATTTGTAAGTTGCATAAAATTCTGTCAGGACAGATCCGAGTGTGCTGTATTCTATGATTTTTAGCAAATTATGGTTTTATGATTTGACTACGAAATTTTTATGGTATATACTGGACATACAGGGGAGTTTCTCTGTAAAATTTCATGAGGTTTGGATGAGATTTGATGGCCCTTTTGTGTTTTATAAATGAAGTATACGCTGCTGGAATAAAACAGTGAACAGTAAGAGACATGCCTAACTTTAAGGATTTAATTCTAAAGTTAGGGTGAATGATTTGAGCTATAATTTATTATGCTCATTATATGATATGTCTAAATCATAGAGTAATTTTGTATAACTTGGTTCAAGGTATAGTACTCAAAGGAGGGGTTCTAAACCATTCGACGGTTACATTTATGAAGCTGTTTTGCTGAACATGTTGTATGTTTCCTTAAGAGTGTTTATGGTTACATGACAATGCTTAAAATAGTGTATATTTATGCATGCATTATTGTCCTAAGCTCAAAGCACCTTTCGAAATGAAGTTGACTCTTCTAGAGATATGGTATTAATATAAGAATGTTGATTTTCCTTAGTTTGGTACATCATTTGTTGATGTGTGCATTATATATTTGTGGGAACCTCGTTGAGGTGGGATTAGGATTTCCTTAATTTTAAGAGATAGGCTTTGAGATGAATGTGTAAGTTTATGATAAGGAAATTATGGATAGTAATAAGTTTTGATTTCGGTTTAAGTGTTACCAGCCGCTAGGTTTAAGCTCCTTCGACTGTAGGCTCTCGGTTCTTCTGCTTTCAGGTAAGGGATAAGTTATATGGGCATTTGGTAAGTCATGAGGTTATTTTAAAGTATATTATGTATTAAAATGTTTTTGATTAGAGATATGGCATGTAAGCATTATTCAGACAAAGATATGTTCGTGGGCTTTCGAAAACCCTATGCGTATGATTTAAGCATATTGATGCTATGATTAATTCATGAACATGATGTTTAAAGAAAAGAATGGAAATGCTATTGTTATGAAATGTTTTCGGGTTATGTCCTCTGGTGATCTGAACTCTGCTAGTAAGGGTTAATTACTAGCTTTCCATGGAAAACGTTATCTGATGGGCCATTATAAGTGGGACTAGCTTTGCTGTACCTGCCCCTTATTAGTTACGGCCAACTTGTGGGGGAAGCCAACCTACCCCCATGGTTGGAAGATATGTATTATGATGTGATCCCGGGAATACCTGGCATTGTGGGAAATGCTGGATGCCTAGCATCGTGGTGCTAGAAGCCTCCCAAATAAGTACAGACTTATCAGCTATGGATTAACTAATAAGTTATTTATGAACAACTATATTATGTTATTGATCATGAGAGAATTATTTTGTTAAATGCATAGTGGAAAGTTAATGGCTCTCATGAAAAGAAGAAGTTTCTGATGAAAACAAAAGAAAAAGGAGAACAATTATTTTCCTACGAAGAGCATATAAATTATTATTATACATAGTATAAGATACTATGCATGAAAAGATGTTCTCCTATCTGAATATTATTAAATGAAATGAATTGATTTGCATGCATCCTTATTAAATTCTCATATATCTTACCTTTATTGAGCTGTGTAGCTCACTCCTTCCACTCTTTCAGTCAACAGGTTTTATTTTGGAGCAGAGGGAGCCTTAGTCGAGTTTCGGAAGGAGCTAGTTTAGTTTTATATGTATAGATCCTAAATTAGCAATTTGATGTTTAGCTTTGTAGTATTGTGTATTTTAGGATCTAATGAAAGTTGTGTTCTTTAAAGTATTAAGAGATGTATTATGTGCAAATGTGGAAATTGAATGACTGGTGGATTATGTTATATTTTAAGTACAGTGTAGATGCTCTGAATATCAAGTGAAAAGTTAAAACCAAAAGAAAAGAAATGAGAAAGAAAAGAAAGAGAGAAGCTTTTGGTAAAAGTTTTGTAAAAGTTAAGTTGGTTCTTGTTAATATCAGGTTTAGGCTTGGTATTAGCATGCCGGTCATGGTCACAAATCCGGGTATCGGGTTTGGGGCGTGACAGCAACACTCCCCCTAACAAAAATGTCATATACTAACTTTCCCCCTAAGGATGACTACTCTCATAATCCAAAACTACTCCCCCTTTTTGTTACTAGTGACAAAGGGTAGAGTGTCATGTAGACATCTCATTAGTAGAGCTAGCATCTCCATCATCATCCTCCGAAGCATCATCATCATCACCATCATCATCATCCTCAGAGTCAGAAGCCGCTGGAGAAGGTGGTGAAGGAGTAGCCTCAGGAGCAAAACCACCCATGGTCGCCTGCCGTCGTGCAATACGACCAACACGAACATTCACCTAATACAACTTAGAGGAGAGTGTATCGAGACGAGTATCCATGCGCTCCAGCTGTGCCATGATGTCTCCAAGAGATACATCGCCCATAGAGAAAGAAGGAGCCGATTTGGATGGAGCAGATTTGGATGGAGCTGAACGGGAGGGAGGAGTGGAATTCGTCTGTCTCGACCTAAACTGAGCCTCACTACGTTTTATGGTAGCGGCATCTATGGCACAAATGTATGTGAAGTGGTCGGACACAGGAAAAGGGATAGAAAAATGGCGTAAGATCCTCGTGATAGCAGAAGGAAAAATGAGTTTATCACGGGACGCTGAATCTAAATGAATATCTATGATAGAAAGAATGAAATGAGAAGTAAAATCTATAGTCAGATGCTCAAGAAGAGATAACAAAAATCGAGCACGAGGCTCTGTGATGGAGTTGTAGTGAGAGAGTGGATGGAGCACAAAAATGATTACCATGTTCAGAAATCTAGGACCTTTAGCAAAAGGCCTACATGATGTATACTGATGCTCACCCCAATCAGTGGGGCGCTCACAAAAAGCAGAGATGAGCTCATCTTTGGACACAGTCCTCAGATGCTCACAAGAAGGATAGTCAGGAAACTCTATCTTAGGAACCCTAAGTACATCCGCAACTAGCTACGGTGTGACAGGGATGTGTGTACCTCGAACGCGAGTGAAAAAGAGAGGTACTGAACGATCGATCCCGTGCATGTTGGAGTAGAACTCCTGAATGAGCACGAGAGGACAAGTGACCGGGACGTCACACAGTGACTCCCATCCCCTACTGTGAATGGCAGAGGGAAGGTCAGTGTCGGCGAAGTCCGCCAAAATGACTTGGCGTTCTGAATGAACACCTCGTCTAGAAAAGTTCTCAGAAAATGCCTTGTGGGCATCTCCATCACGGAACCGAAGATTTAGAGGAGCAGAATCAGAGCAAGAGGAAGCTCCAGAACGCAGAGGGTTCCGAGCCGGAGTGGATTTATGCTTAAGTGCCATAGACACTACTAACGTAAAAAGAATAAGAAAGAGAAAGAGAAGGAGACAATCAGAAAAGTCCCAACACAATTCACATATATCAAATATATTGAACAAAAATTACGTATGCATGGGAATGCATGAACATGTGACATGCAAAGGAAAAACATCATGGGCTCAGCCAAATCCAATCCTAGCAGCACACAAACATAGAACACACATCTAAATGCATGTAAATACTAGTCTAATGCACATGAAATGCAATGTATGACATTTTGAACACATTTAAGTGAAAACCCAACCCAAAATTTCAAGAAAAACTCATTAATTTTGAAAAACCCCAAAAAAGTTCAAAAACCCCAAAACCTAAGCTTCAAAACATGAAATGCATGAAAAAGGAAGGAAAATGAGATCTTACCAAGTGATTAGAAGCAAGGTAGGGCCGAAAATCAAGTGGGTTGGAAGTTTTGAGTGAGAAAATCAAGTTTGGGAGAGGAACCGCCACGGACAGATCGAGAGAGATCGAGAGAAATGAGATCAGAATCGCGACAGAGGCTTAAATAGGAGCTTCAGTAAATCTCGATAGCTGAGGTGTCGAGAGGTATCGAGGAAGCTGTCCAAGAAAGTATCGAGAAAAGCAAGTCGACAACTGAAGGTGTCGAGAAGGTGTCGAGGAATGAACACCAGAACCAAGAACAGAAGCTCGATCGATCGAGAAGGTATCGAGGAGACAGGAGATTTCTCGATCGATCCATCAGGTGTCGAAGAGGTGTCGAGATTGTGATAAGAAAAGGCTTGAGAAGCTAGACAGGTAACAAGGTATCGAGGAGGTGTCAAGCTAGCAGTTAAAAGCAGTTTTTCGAGAAGTGAAAAACACAGTCAAGAATGCAATCCAACATGAACCTCAATCAATGATCCAATCAACATATTAAACTCTCAAAATCATCTCTCAACAAAAATTTTAAGCACATGGATCCTTAAAAAAACACACACACACTAAACAAGTCTAACCAATTTTATATTTCAAAAACAAGTCAAGACAGTTTAGTGAGCATACATTAGCACATGTAAACACTTGTGATGGCCAAATCACATTATACCTGCACATGTATCAAGAGTAGCAAAGAATATTGCGAGTTGTGTATGAAAAATATCGCAAGATTGCATATGTGTATACAAGTTATGACGATCTGAGATATGAGAAAATAACTTTAACTCACACACAATCATAACTGTTTGATGGGGACTATCACCTTTGAGGTACATCCTATAGCTCCCACATCTCCTAGAAAACACGCTTGCAATCATATTTAAAGCATTTTTGATCTTTTCGCTTTCTATTTTCTTTGCATATTTTCTTTTTAGCATATCATGCATGGGCATAAAAAGAGAGAAAAGAAATACCCAACATGTTAAGCATAAACATTGCACTTTTGCTATGCCGAAGCATACGGATGTCTTTGACACTGCACTTTTGCTATGCCAAAGCATACAGGTGTCTATGACACTGCACCTTTGCTATGCTGAAGCATACAGGTGTCATACATGATTGGCGGGTAACAGTGGTGAGATGGTTATTTATACCTTTCTCTTAGAATTTTCTAGTCCTACCCGTCAAAAAGAGTGATATGAGTGTTAAGTTTTAAGAGATAACTTAATCTTACTCATAAAAAACAAGAGCCACAAAGCTCACTTGCTTAGTTGTGCATAGAGATGCTCATCTAAGCTACAAAAGATACAAAGTTTAGAAAACTTTGTTTCAATGGCCATCCAAGGTACACAAGTACCAAAGTACACATAACACACATTGTTTTTGTATTTTTCAATTTTTTTTTTAATTTTTCTTTTATATCAAAAACAAAATAAATAAAACTAAAAATAAACAAACAAAAACATGTTATCAATGCAGAGCAAAAACTAGATGCAAATGCATGAGGGAGAGGAACAAGAGAAGGAGATCAATCCATAGAGATGACACTAATGTTTTGACGAAGGAATTCAAAACGTTTGCTATCAAGAGGTTTGGTGAGCAAGTCAGCCTTTTGATCATCAGTGTGGATAAACTCAAGAGTGAGAGTACCATCTTCGACAAGCTCCCTAATGAAGTGATGTCGAATCTCTATATGTTTGGTTCGAGAATGTTGAACCGAGTTCTTAGAGATATTGATGGCACTGGTATTGTCACAGTAAATAGTGAGATGCTCTTGACAAATACCATAATCATGAAGGAGTTTTTGCATCCAGAGGAGTTGGGTGCAGCAGCTACCGGCAGTGATGTACTCAGCTTTTGCTCTGGATAAGGAGATGGAGTTCTGCTTTTTGCTCATCCAAGAGACAAGATTGTTACCCACATAAAAACAACCCCCCGAAGTACTCTTTCTATCATCAGCGTTGCCAGCCTAATTAGCATCAGAGTACCCAGCTAAGACACCATTAGTGTCCTTGCTATACCACACACCGAACTCAGTAGTGGTTTTGACATATTTTATAATTCTTTTTAAAGCAGTCATGTGAGATTCTTTGGGATTAGCTTGATATCTAGCACACACACCAACACTATAGCTAAGGTCAGGTCTACTAGCAGTAAGGTAAAGAAGACTACCTATCATGCTTCTATAGAGAGAAGGATCAACACTCTTACCTAACAAGTCTACAGTAAGTTTAACATTAGGGCTCATAGGGGTTCTAACCGAACTAGCAGATTCTAAACCAAACTTTTTCACAAGATTCTTAGCATATTTAGATTGAGAAAGGAATATACTTGAATCTTGTTGGCGAATCTGCAATCCTAGGAAGTGAGTCAGCTCTCCAATCATACTCATCTTGAACTCGGCTTGCATGAGTTTTGAGAAGCCATGAGCAAGTTCATCCTTAGTCGACCCAAAGATGATATCATCAACATAGACTTGAGCAACTATCAACTCACCATCTTCTTTTTTGATGAAGAGAGTTTGATCAGCCTTCCCTCTTGTGAACCCATGTGACACCAGATATTGTGTAAGTCTATCATATCAGGCTCTAGAAGCTTGCTTCAACCCATAAAGTGACTTTTTAAGGTACATCAAATGATCCAGAAAGTGTGGATCAATGAATCCTTTTGGTTGAGCCACATAGACATCCTCTTTGAGTAACCCATTCAAGAAGGCAGTTTTACATCCATCTGATAAAGTTTGAAATTCAGCTGACATGCTAGGGCAAGAAGAATTCTGATTGACTCCATTCGGGCAACTGGGGCAAATGTTTCATCATAGTCTACTCCTTCCATTTGCGAGTATCCTTGAGCCACAAGTCGAGCCTTGTTGCGAATCACATTGCCTTCTTCATCAGTCTTGTTGCGGAATATCCACTTTGTACCTATGATGTGTTCACCTTCCAGTCTAGGTACTAGAGTCCAAACATCATTCCTCTGAAATTGAAGTAGTTTGTCATGCATTGCTTCGACCCAACTCTCATCTTGTAATGCTTTCTCAACTTTCTTAGGTTCAACCTGTGACAAGTAGCAGGAATAAGACACAAAGTTAGCAACACATTTATCAACTATGTGTTTCCTTAATGTGAGTTCATTCATGTCTCCCACAATAACTTCTGGATGATGATTTAATTTGATTCTAGAGGAAGGTCCCTTCTTTTCATGAGATTCAGACTCTGGTGAAATGGGTAAGTCTGCAGAGTCTTCCACAACACTCGGAGTACTGGAAGTACTTGGAGATGCAGGTTCTTGTTCAATAATGTCATGAACTTCCCTAGGCTCAGGAGGAAGAATTTCTTTGGAGAGTCCCTCAATGCCTTTCTCAGAACTGGACTCTGAAGACTCATCAATGACAACATTTACTGTCTCCATTACCTTCATAGTTCTTTTGTTGTACACTCGATAAGCCTTGCTTGTAGAAGAGTAGCCCAGAAATATGCCTTCATCGCTCCGAGAATCAAACTTTCCCACATTCTCTCTATCCTTGAGAATGAAGCAAGTACTTCCAAAGATTCTGAAGTACTTCACATTTGGCTTCCTTCCTTTCCACAACTCATAGGGAGTCTTTTTGGTACCGGGTCTGAAGTATACCCTATTAGCCGTATGACATGCAGTGTTTACGGATTCTCCCCACAAGTTTCTAGCCACATCTTTGTTATGCAGCATGGCTCTGGCCATCTCTTGAATAACCATATTCTTCCTTTCTACCACACCATTTTGCTAAGGCGTAATAGGAGCAGAGAATTCTTGAGATATGCCTGATCTTATGCAGAAAGACTCCATGTATGAGTTCTCGAATTCCTTCCCATGGTCACTTTGAATTTGATCAATCTTTAGGCTTTTTTCATTTTGCAGTCTTATGCATAAAGCCTCAATATGCTCAGGAGCATCAGACTTGGATTGTAGTAGAATGACCCAAGTGTATCTGGTAAAGTCGTCTATCACAACCATGATGTATCTCTTACCTCCAAGAGACTCGGTTCTGGTTGGACCCATAAGATCTAAATGTAACAGCTCCAATGGTCTGGATGTAGCTGATGTCTGAGTGCCTGGATGCTTAGCTTTCGTCTGTTTTCCAAGCTGACATGGTCCACACACCACATTGCTCATTCTACTAAGCTTTGGTATCCCCAAGATTGATTCATGCTTAGATACAATATATAGATGCTTTGTAACTAGCATGTCCCATTCGTTGATGCCATAGATCTTCATTAGGCAAACGAATGCTATTACACATAATATCAGCATCAGGAACCAATCCATAGCAGTCGTCCAAAGTGCGAACCCCACTAATGAGCTTCTTTCTAGAATCATCCATGACAAGACACTTTCCCTTTGAGAATAGCACCATGAAGTCTTGATCACATTAATAGGTTCACCCTTAGACCTTCTACATAAAGAACATTTGCAATGTCCGGCAGTCTTGGCAGAGATATGATTCCTTTCCTTTTAATGTTACCTTCCATCACCAAAGGTAACATTGCCACCTTTCCTAGACTCGAAGACCTTGAAGAGAGATCTGTCTCCAGTCATGTGTCTTGAGCAACCACTGTCAAGATACCATAGACATGTGTCCATTACTTTGAATGCAGACTTCATCATGAAACACACTTCATGCTTAGATGACAAATCAGAGGGAATGGTTCTTTCTCTCAACTGCCTTTTATGAGCTAAGCCTTTAACTTTCACTCTTCTCAGATGAACTCCTTTGCACGTTTTCATTCTGAGACAGTCTAGTTTCTTCTTAGCCAAACTGAGATCTTTTCCAATAGTCATCATAAGAGAATTCAAATAACTTTTCGACTTGTATTTTCTGAGACTCTCAAACAAATAGTGATTAGAAAAACAAGATGTATTTAAAAACAAAGATCTCTCCAAGCTAGTTACAACCATGACAACAGGGGTCAGTGGATCAAACACAGCAAAGATTAAACTCTAATCAGAGTGTGCCCGCTCTGATACCACTTGATAGGCCACAAACTGAACGACCTCTTGTGATTAAACCAATTAATTAATTAGCCAAGTTATTAATTAATCAATTTAACATGCAAATACGTGGAAGCACAAACAAATCACCAATAAACTAAATATGCTGCGGAAATTAAATAACACGGTGATTTGTTTACGAATGGGGAAAACCCTAACGGTAAAAACCCCATCGGGTGATTTTCAGGTCACCACTCCCGAAACTCCACTATTATCAAATCAAGCGGTTACAAGTAAAGGAATCCCAAGTACCTTACCAACCTACAATTGAACCCTTACCCCAATACCCAATTGGACTTGATCTGTAGTGACAGTTCCCACCTTTGATGCACGACTCCCAAGTACGTGACTAACCAATACGCGGATCCCAGTACGCGACTTTAAACACCAACTTAGAAGGAGAGGTTGGCTGCAAAGTTCTTCAGTTCATCCTACATGATAAATATCAGGAAGATGCTTGGTCACAAAACCCTTTGGTGCAAATACACAGCAACTTCTTCAGAGAATATGAACTAGGTCAAGAACTTCGTCTTTTGATCGCAATTTGCTTGAACAAAGATTGCTCAATGCTTTTGCAACTTGTGTACAATTTGACGGCTCTTAAAAAAAAATCCTTTTATATGTTTAGGGTTAGAAGAAAAGAAGGCCCAAAAGCATATTCATGGATCCCAAGGAAATTAGATCAGAAAATCTGAATTTATAATTCTCGACAGATAGCAAGTGTCGAGGTAGCTATCGAGAAGGTGTCGAGATTTAATGAATTTGCACTTCAGCTTGTTTTTCTTGGACAGACTTGATGATTTCAACACTTGATCTTGAAACCTTGTTTCTTGAAGTATTAAGAACACCTAGAACTACCAAATTACAAGTAGAGTGCGTTTTGTCGAAAGGATTAGCCAATTTACATAAATAAGGGACATACGTTCTTAACAAGTGAAAGCACATATGTCCTAACAAGTAGTAGTTGAATTATAAATAAATTATTTAAAATTTTTCTTTTTATCTTCTTTTAAATTAAAAAAATATATTTTTATTGATAAAAAATAAAAGAATAAAAAGGAGGTCCCATCACGTATGAGAAATAAATACTAACTGACTTAAAAATCCCTCTGTTACGGTTTGGGTTATGAATGACAAAAAAAAAAATCTCTTTGTTTTGTTCACTCTGACTCAGAGTCGGACAGACTGACTTAAACACAACTGCATTCTAACAAAAGATATACATCCAAAATGTAACAAATTTGTATGTTTTTAGACCCCTTTAAAACACAATTGGATTAACCTAGTTAACAAGCCAAGTTATTACTTAGTCTAAATTCCAGATCTAGGTTATCACAATCAAACAATCATATCATGTATAGCAGCAAAAAAATAAATAACACAAAGATAAGATCACCCAGGAAAACCAAACCGGTAAAAAACCTGAGGAGGATTTAACCTAGCTATCTTCAAGGTAAACTTGAATCCACTATAGAAAGAATTGAAATTTTACAATAAGACATAGACCACTAACATCTTATTGCTACCCACCAATAGAAACTTACTGACACGACCACGTGCAAGCTCCGAGACCACGGACTCCTTCTTTCTTGGATTCTCCAACAAGTACAAGCACCCCCGCTTGTGTATCTTTTTGCTCCTTAGTGTAGCAACTGAATGATCATTAAGTTCTTGAAGAAATCTCCTCCTTGATAATCCTAAGCTTGTGAGAAGGAAAGCTCCTCACAGATCTCACAAGAGATTCACACAAATAGCAATATGAGCAACTTCTAAAACGTGGCTAGGGTTTGCCTTATATACCTAGGGCAAAAACATAAAACCCTAAAAGTTTTAGGAGTTAGGGCTGAGTTGGAATTATGCTCCAAAAACGCATTCTGCCCGAGATTCAATTGATCGAGCCTAAGCTTCAATCAATCGAGCCAGGCCGAAATGCATAATAACTACTGCATCAACTCGATTCCAACTTTACATAAAAGAACCAACTTTGAGCAGGTCTATACAAGACTAACCAACTTGTTTTGATCATGGTTTGCCAACAATACATATTAGAGTTCTAAATACATGAAATTCTAAGTCTTTAGAACCTAACAAACTCCCCCTTTGGCAATCTGTGACAAAACACAACTAAAAGCTCAAAGTTTACAAAATAAAGCCCTTTATAAACCAAATCTAATCCTAACTACTATCCATCAGTTGCAAGTGTAGACAGCAGCTCAATTGAATCAACCTATATTTCCTGAAATACTCAACAAATGCATAAACGCATGTGTTAGGACATATGTGTTTCACATACTAAGAACATATGTCTTACTTATTTATGTAAATTGGCTAATCCTTTGACAAAACGCACTCTACTTGTAATTGGGTAGATCTAGGTGTTTTTAATACTTTAAGAAACTATGTTTCAAGGTCAAGTGTTGAAGTCATCAAGTCTGTCCAAGAGAAAGCAAGTTGAAGTGCAGAATTTTTAAAGCTCGACACCTCTCGATAGCTACCTCGACACCTGCTATCTGTCGAGATTTAAAAAGTCAGAATTCCAAATCTGATTTTCTTGGGATCCGTGAATATGTTTTTGGGACTTCTTTTCTTCTAACCCTAAACATATAAAAGGATTATTTTAAGAGCCGTTTTGGGTGACACAAGTTGTATTATCATTGAGCAATCTCTGTTTATGCAAATTGTGATCAACAGACGAAGTTCTTGACCTAGTTCATCCTTCATCAAGAAGTTGCTGTGTCTTTGCACCATAGGGTTTTGTAACCAAGCATCTTCCTGCTATTCATCACGTGGATGAACTGAAGAACTTTGCAGCCAACCATTCTTCCTCAAGTTGGTGTTCTGAAGTCGCGTACTGGGATCCGCGCATTGGTTAGTCACGTACTTGGGAGCCGTGCATCAAAGGTGGAAATTGTCACTACAGATCAAGTCCAATTGGGTATTGGGGTAAGGGTTCAACTGTAGGTTGGTAAGGTACTTGGGATTCCTTTCTTGTAACCGCTTGATTTGATAATAGTGGAGTTTCGGGAGTGGTGACCTGAAAATCACCCGGTGGGGTTTTTGCCGTTAAGGTTTTCCCCATTCGTAAACAAATCACCGTGTTATTTATTTTCCACTGCATATTTAGTATTTGGTGATTTATTTGTGCTTCCACGCAATTGCATGCTTAATTGATTAATTAACAACTTAGCTAATTAATTAATTAATTAGGGTTTATCACAAGGGGTCATTCAGATTGTGACCTAACAAGTGGTATCAGAGCAGGCACACTCTGATTAGGATTTAATCTTTGCTGTGTTGATCCATTGACCCCTGTTTGTCATGGATAGAGGACAATCTTTAATTATACCTCCTTTATTTGATGGCACTAACTATGCATATTGGAAAGTACGCATGAGAGCTTTCTTGCAGTCTTTAGATGAAAAAGTGTGGCAAGCTGTAGAGATTGGCTGGACTAAGCCAACAGAATAACTGGCCGAGTGGGATGATGCTAAGATCAAGGCGGCCAACTTCAACAGCAGAGCGCTGAATGCCCTTTTTAGCGCAGTCACCAATGAGGAGTTCAAGAAGACATCCTCAACTGAAACTGCTAAGGAGGCTTGGACCATTCTCCAGACAACCTATGAAGGCACAAAGGCTGTCAAAGACTCAAAGCTTCAAAGGCTGACAACAAGCTTTGAAGAAATAAAGATGGAGGAGGATGAGTCGTTTGATGAGTTCTATGCCAAGCTCAAGGACATAGTGAACTCAGCTTTCAATCTTGGGGAAACCATCCCTGAACCCAAGATTGTAAGGAAGGTGCTCAGATCTCTACCTGAGAGATTTCATGCCAAGATTACGGCAATTGAGGAATCAAAGGATATAGACAAGATTCCTTTGACTGAGCTGGTTGGAAACTTGCAGACCTATGAGATAGGTTTATCTAGGGTTGGCAAGACCAATAAAGGCAAAAGCATGGCCTTGAAGGCGAAGAGCAGTGATACAGATGAATCTTCCGATGATGAAGATTCTAAGATAAAGTCCTACATTACTCGGCAGTTCAAAAAGTTCATGAAGAATGCCAATGGAAGGAGCTTCGACAAGGACCGCAGGCAATTCAGTTCTTCTCAGTTCAAAAGCCAAGACAAAGGGAAGAAGGATGCTAGAGAGCCTGGTCAGTATACTGTTCCCGCAGGACCAAAGTGCTTTGGTTGTCATGGGTTCGGACACATGAAACATGAGTGTCCTACATATCTGAAGAGCATTGGGAAAAGCAAGGCCCTTGCTACAACCCTAAGTGACACTGAGCCTGAAGATGATTCCGACACTGAGGATGACGGAATCTTAAATGCCTTCACTGCCACAGTCAATCCTACTGAAGGGATTGTTGAAGAAGTGGATGAAGAAGAATTGGTGGAGTCAAAATTTGAGAAGATGGATGATCAAGATGACATCCATTCAGCCTATGAGAAGCTTTACAAGCTATCTGAAAAGCACGAGAAATTATATAGGCTGGCCACCAAGAAGCTCAGTGAAGTGGAACTCGATCGTGAAGAGTTGTCCACAAAGTTTGATGAGGCGAATCAAACTATTGGAGCACTGAGATTTGAGAACAATTTTTTGGCTGAGAAGACCAAGAAGCTTGAAGTGGAGCTGTTTCAAGTCAGAGCTCAACTGGAGAGGACCTCAAGTGCAAAGCTTGATGAGATTCTTAGCAATCAAAAACCTGCTTCGGATCGAACTGGTTTGGGGTATGGTATTTCTTTCTCTAATACTGCTTCTACTAGCAATACTGTTTTTGTTCCTGCTGCTAATAACATTGAAATTGAGAACACTAATGTTAAAACTGAATTAGCTAGTGAGAACTTAGACAAGGGAAAATCTATCTTAGGAGCACCCCCTAAGCTAGACAAGAAAGATGCTAAGAACCCTAGGGCTAAGAAGGCTAATTCTCAAAAGCCCAAACAAAAGAAGCAGCATCTTTGTCATTATTGTGGAGCTGCCGGTCACACTCGACCAAATTGCTATAAGTGGCTAGCCACTCAACAGAGCAATGGCATGATAGCATCTGGAAGCCAATCTCAGCTTCAATCCTCTCTTGCTCCTCTTGGAGATCTTCTGAAAGCCCTCATGATCCTTTCAAACTTGAACGGTCTAAATTCTTCCCCCTCACCACCTGTTCAAGGATTCAATCAAAGGAAAGGTTTTTCCAAGGCTTGGAAGAAAAAGGACTCTAAGTGATTACATCACTTTCTTTTCCCTTCTTGTTTTTCTGTTAGTTGCATTGCTTGTGTGTTTTATTTTTCTGCTGAGTCAGTCTAGTTTTTGCTTTGCTTTGCTTAACATGTTTTTGTTTGTTTATTTTCAGTTTTTGTTCATTTTGTTTTTAATATAAAAAAAAAAAAAAAATTTGAAAAATCAGAAAAATACAAAAACAGTGTGTGTTTTGTGTACTTTGGTATTTGTGTACCTTGGATGGCCATTGAAACAAAGTTTCTAAACTTTGTATCTTTTGTAGCTTAGATGAGCATCTCTATGCACAACTAAGCAAGTGAGCTTTGTGGCTCTTGTTTGTGATGAGTAAGATTAGGTTATCTCTTAAAACTTAACACTCATATCACTCTTTTTGACGGGTAGGACTAGAAAATCCTAAGAGAAAGGCATAAATAACCATCTCACCACTGTTGCCCGCCAATCATAGTATGACACCTGTATGCTTCGGCATAGCAAAAGTGCAGTGTCAAAGACATTCGTATGCTTCGGCATAGCAAAATTGCGATGTCAAATGCTTAACATCTTGGGTATTTCTTTTCTCTCTTTTTATGCCCATGCATGATATGCTTAAAAGAAAAAAAAAATATGCAAAGAAAATATAAAGCAAAAAGATTAAAGATGCTTTAAATATGATTGCAAGCGTGTTTTCTAGGAGATGTGGGAGTTATAGGATGTACCTTGAAGGTGATAGTCCCCATCAAACAGTTATGATTGTGTGTGAGTTAAAAGTTATTTACTCATATCTCAGATCGTCATAACATCTATACACATATGCAATCTTGCGATGTTTTTCACACACAACACGCAACATTCTTTGCTACTCTTGATACATGTGCAGGTACAATGTGATCTGGCCATCACAAGTGTTTACATATGCTAGTGTATGCTCACTAAACTGTCATAACTTGTTTTTGAAATATAAAATTGGTTAGACTTGTTTAGTGTGTGTGTGTGTCTTGCATGATCTTTGTGCTTAATTTCTTGTTGAGAGATGTTTTGAGAGGTTTATATGTTGAGTGGATCCTTGTTAGAGATGTGTGTTGGATTGCATTCATGTCTGTGTTTTTCCCTTCTCGAAAAACTGCTCTTTTTCTGTGTCTCGACACCTTCCTCGACACCTCCTCGATACCTGATCATCTGTCGAGCTTCTCAAGCTTTTCTTATCGCAATCTCGACACTTCCCTCGACACTTGGTGGATCGATCGAGAAAGTCTCTGTCCTCTCGATAGATTCTCGACACCTGTTGGATCGATCGAGCTTCGCGTATCTGAAATTCTCCTTGCATCTCGATACCTCTCGATACCTGCATCTGTCGAAGGCTTATTCCTCGATACCTTTCTCGACAGATACCTCGATACCTCTCGACACCTCAGCTGTCGAGAATTACTGAGGTGCCTATTTAAGTGCAGATCGCGATTTCTTCTTCATTTCACTCGATCTCTCTCGATCTCTCCGTGGCTGTTCATCTCCTTTTCACTCTCCTTTCACTCAAAACCTCCAACCCTCTTGGATCTTGCTCATTTCTTGCTCAAATCACTTGGTAAGATCTCTTTTCTCTTCCATTTTCATGCATTTCATGTTTTGAAAACCTAGTTTTGGGATTTTTCATAAAAATTTGGGGTTTTTCAAAATTGCTGAGTTTTTATTGAAATTTTGGGTTGGGTTTGGACTTAAATGATTTCAAAATGTCATACATTGCATTTCATGTGCATTATAATGATATTTTCATACATTTAGATGTGAGTACTTTGTTTATATGCTGTTAGAAATGGATTGGGCTGAGCCCATGATGATATTTCTGTTTTGCATGTCACATGTTCATGCATTCCCATGCATACGTACTCTTTGTTCATATATCTGTCATATTTGAACTGATTTGGGAATTTTCTGTTTGTCTCCCTCTCTATCTCTTTCTCATTTGTTTACGTTAGTAGTGTCTATGGCACCCAAACGTAAATCTACTCCTGCTCGGAACCCTCTGCGTTCTAGAGCATCTTCATCTTCTGATTCTGCTCCTTTTAACATTCGGTTCCGTGATGGAGATGCCTCAAAGGCATTTACTGAGAACTTTTCTAGACGAGGTGTTCATTCGGAACGCCAAGTCATTCTGGCGGACTTCGCCGATACTGACCTTCCTTCTGTCATTCACAGTAGGGGATGGGGGTCACTGTGTGACATCCTGGTCACTTGCCCTCTCGTGCTGATACAGGAGTTCTACTCCAATATCCACGGGATTGATCTTTCAGTACCTCATTTTTCCACTCGCGTTCGAGGTATGCGCATTCCTGTCACACCGCAACTTGTTGCGGATGTGCTTAGGGTACCTAGGATAGAGTTTCCAGATTACCCCTCTTGTGAGCGTCTGAGGACTGTGTCCAAAGAAGAGCTCATCTCTGCCTTCTGTCAGCGTCCTGCTGATTGGGGTGAGCATCAGTTCACATCATGTAGGCCTTTTGCTAAAGGTCCTAGATTCATGAACATGGTGATGACTTTTGTTCTCCATCCTCTGTCTCACTATAACTCTATCACAGAGCCTCGTGCTCGATTTTTTGCTCTCTCTACTTGAGCATTTGACCATAGACTTCCCTTCTCACTTCATCCGGTCTATCATAGATGTTTATCTTGATTCGGCGTCCCGTGATAAGCTCATCTTTCCTTCTGCTATCACGCGGATTCTATGCCATTTTTCTGTTCCCTTTCCTGTGTCCGACCACTTCACACACATATCTACCATAGATGCCGCTACCGTAAAACGTAGTGAGGCACAGTTTAGGTCGAGACAGCCTGGTGCCACTCCTCCCTCCCGTTCAGCACCATCCAGATCTGCTCCATCTACATCTGCTCCTTCTTCCTCTTCGAGCGATGTATCCCTTGGTGATATCATGGCGCAACTGCAGCGCATGGACACTCGTCTTGATACACTCTCTGCTGAGTTGTATCAAGTGAATGTTCGTGTGGGTCGTATTGCACGACGGCAGGCGACCATGGGTGGTTTTGCTCCAGAGGCTACTCCTTCACCACCTACTCCAGTAGCTTCAGATTCTGAGGATGAGGATGATGATGATGATGATGATGATGGAGATGCTAGCTCTGCCGATGAGATGTCTGCATGACACTCTACCCTTTGTCACTCGTGACAAAAAGGGGGAGTAGTTTTGGGTTATGAGAGTAGTCATCTTAGGGGGAGAGTTAGTATAGGACATTTTTGATAGGGGGAGTGTTGATACTTTTGAGGGATGTAGTGAGGTTTGATGTATCTTTTCTTTTCTTATCTTTTTAGATACATTGTTCTTGTATATGAGGTCTTGTGACCAGTTTTACATACATGGTACTTATTCTCTTATATATGTGGATGTATGTTTCTTTCACCTCTCTCTACATGTGTTGTTTCTTTTCTATCTTTATACACATGTTCTCTACTTGTATGCAATCTATTTATTTCTGTTTCACACAAGATGCCTTGATGAGTTTTGTTTAAAGTGTTTCAGAAATACAGGTTGTCAAAGTCTACTTATCATAAGCTCTCTTCTTGCAAAGTTTTTCAAGAGTTTGTGTTAGGATAGATTTTATTGTATTCAACAAGTGAATATGAGTTGAGTGATTTATGACTTCTCTCATATGCTCATTTGTTTGTTGTGGTTTTGTCACGGATTGCCAAAGGGGGAGATTGTTAGGACATATGTGTTTCACATACTAAGAACATATGTCTTACTTATTTATGTAAATTGGCTAATCCTTTGACAAAACGCACTCTACTTGTAATTGGGTAGATCTAGGTGTTTTTAATACTTTAAGAAACTATGTTTCAAGGTCAAGTGTTGAAGTCATCAAGTCTGTCCAAGAGAAAGCAAGTTGAAGTGCAGAATTTTTAAAGCTCGACACCTCTCGATAGCTACCTCGACACCTGCTATCTGTCGAGATTTAAAAAGTCAGAATTCCAAATATGATTTTCTTGGGATCCGTGAATATGTTTTTGGGACTTCTTTTCTTCTAACCCTAAACATATAAAAGGATTATTTTAAGAGCCGTTTTGGGTGACACAAGTTGTATTATCATTGAGCAATCTCTGTTTATGCAAATTGTGATCAACAGACGAAGTTCTTGACCTAGTTCATCCTTCATCAAGAAGTTGCTGTGTCTTTGCACCATAGGGTTTTGTAACCAAGCATCTTCTTGCTATTCATCACGTGGATGAACTGAAGAACTTTGCAGCCAACCATTCTTCCTCAAGTTGGTGTTCTGAAGTCGCGTACTGGGATCCGCGCATTGGTTAGTCACGTACTTGGGAGCCGTGCATCAAAGGTGGAAATTGTCACTACAGATCAAGTCCAATTGGGTATTGGGGTAAGGGTTCAACTGTAGGTTGGTAAGGTACTTGGGATTCCTTTCTTGTAACCGCTTGATTTGATAATAGTGGAGTTTCGGGAGTGGTGACCTAAAAATCACCCGGTGGGGTTTTTGCCGTTAGGGTTTTCCCCATTCGTAAACAAATCACCGTGTTATTTATTTTCCGCTGCATATTTAGTATTTGGTGATTTGTTTGTGCTTCCACGCAATTGCATGCTTAATTGATTAATTAACAACTTGGCTAATTAATTAATTAATTAGGGTTTATCACAAGGGGTCATTCGAATTGTGACCTAACAGCATGTGTGGAAAATACCAGTAAACAATATAAATTCTTGAATTCTCCAAAAACACAAAATAAAGGCATATATAAATGAATATAAGTCAATAAGTAGTGAAACAAGAAACAGAATAAATATATCTCCCCCTAACATGAATAGCCCAACAACAATACATCAAGAGCCAAACAAAGATGTAAATACAAGGTGCAGCTCCTAGATACAATCTAATCACCATAGGCTCTAAACAAGATCAAAACTCCCCCTATGAACAAAAAACTCTACAAGCAAGCTCCAAAAACTACTCCCCCTTTTTGTGACGGAATGCCAAAGGGCAATCAGAATCCATCATCAAAAGGAGGTGGCATAGGAGATCGTCTAAAATGCGCCAACACAACACGCAAAGCACGAACCTCATCGAGCAAATCCACCAAAACCTGTCCTTGAGCCGCTTGAACAGTCAAAACATGATCCAACGTACATCGAAAGTTAGAAGCATCCGAAGTAGTCAGTGGAGGAACATTAGCAGCAGCAGTAGCACCAAACGCCTCAGCCTGTGCATCACCTGTAGAAGAAGAAGGAGGGGGTACAGCACTAGAAGACTATACTCGAGCTCTCAAGTGAGCAGCCCTCTACCGCAAGAAGGTGGCACCTATGGGACCAGTAATGTGTACAGGCTTAGATGTGGGGAAATCATCTAAACCTAAAAACAACAAAATCCTATGAATGAATATAGGATAAACAAGAGCATGACCAACAGCGCTACTCTGATGAATCTCGTTCAAAGAACGAAGAAACAGATGAGGGAAAGAAATAGAAGCACCAGATACAAGGGCATATAAAAACACATATCGCTCAATAGGGATGGTGTGGAGATGAGAGATAGGCCACAAAGAACGACACGCTATCCTAAGAAAAAGATAGGTAGTCTCAGTGAGCTCAACGGACGTGATCCGAGGATTAGAACCCCATTGAATAGAAGACCCAGTGATGTATGACATGACGTCATCTAAGGGTGAAGACTCCTCATAAGGATAGACGAACTGCCTAACGACCGGAACCCCAAGAGCCTCAGCCACTACCCTAGGGGTAATGGTGAACTCAACACCTCGTATCTAACTCCGAACAAGGGTGTTGGAATCATAGACGTGGCAAGAAAGGTTCGAATAGAACTCTCTAATCAGGGCGGTCGGGGGTGGATGATCTATCTCCAACAAAGACAACCAACCTCTACTCTCAAAGTTTGCCCTAATGGCAGGATCTAACTCATCTAGTAGGACAGAATGCTCAGCCCAAATTTTCCTCCTACTGTTCAACTTATCAAAGGCCTCTCTGCTTTTGGCATCCTTAAACAGCTCACTCTTAGAGGGAGACTCAGAAGAAGTGGAGGGAGTCCTATGAGCTCTAGTCTTCCTAGGCATGGTGCTAAGGAAAGGACAAAGACAAAGTAGAACCAAAAAGAACAAAAAGAAAAAACCAAGGGCAGACTGCAAGTTAGCACAAAACAAATATAGAACAAAAATCTATATGATGCATGAACAGTTAAATGTCATGATGCATGTTCTAATGCAGTGAACTAAGTTTAATTTAAGTTTAAATTCACAAAATTGGCTTGAGCATAGAGTTTCTAACAAAAACCTCAAAAATTTGAAAACCACTTGTTTGTTTTATAAAAAATTTGACCAATTTATCATCACACAAGTTAGAATACATAATATAATGATCAATTACATCAATTCAACAAGCCAATTTCACCAATTAAACTCAATTTGAACAAAATCCCCAATTCAAGTACATTCAAGCCCTAGAAAATCCAATTTCTCACAAAACACAAAATTGATTAAATTAACTCATCAAGATCAGGTTTATAACATCCTAGCACAAAAACCCATTGATCAATTTCAGAAAATAAATCTTGAATAATCAAAAAGCTCTATTTTCCATAGGTCCGAAAATTTACCTATAAAACCATGAATTAATGCATGAAACATGAAAAAAAAAATGCAAAAGGAAGGGTATAATGGACTTACCGGTCTTGGGAGAGAAAAACTTTGCAAAAAATCCAGAGGAAAACGACAAAAAATTGAAGTGGAGCCTAGTCCGAATTGGAGAGAGAGAAAAGTTTAAAAACTTTTGAAAAAGTGGAGTTGAACAAGTCAAACCTAGATTCTTTAAAAACCTTATTCACGATTTTCGATTGATCAAAAATCAATTTCGATCAATCGGATCAGACAGAGGCTCACTTAAATTTTCAATCGCAATTTCAATTAATTGAAGAACAGGTTCGATCGATCGAAATTGTAAAAAAAATGAATTTTTGAAAAACAACAGATTTTGATGCAGACTCTCCTCGAAGCAATGAATTTTATGTATAAAATGCATGAGTATGAGATGAAATGCTTTTCAAAAACACAAGATTTAAACCCAATTTTCCAAAATTAAGATTGTCAAACAATCTCCCTTTAAATTCTCAAGGAACAATTTTGTTTTGCATAAAACTCAAAGTATTTTCAAACTTGGTTGGTCAAACCAAAAACACACACAATAATATGTACAAAGTTTAGCAAAGAGTAACTTGTGTAGTGTGTGCAACTAGCAAAAGCTTGAGATACATGTGAGGTGATATGTGAATAGAAATCAAACACTAAGTCTACAAAATTCATCACACAGAATTTAAAAGAGACTATCACCTAAAGAGTTACATCATATAACTCCCGCATCTCCTAGATCATAAGCTTGCAATCATGTAAGTTTTTTGAATTTTGTCTCATATTGTACACACCAATTTTAGTTGTTCAGAAACTTATTAAAATAGCCGGGATAATGTACACACCAATTTTAAAGATTTAAACCGAGGCTACACCTTATGTTCTTTTTGTGCATGTACTACACTTTATCGAGCACAAAATCTTACAACATGCACTAAGGTGTTCATGACTGGCTAGTGAACAGTTGTGAGATGGTTATTTATGCCTTTCTCAAAAGGTTCAAGAACAACAATCAAAGACATGTGAAAGATCAAGACAAAGTGATCAAAACCATAAACATCTTTCCCACACACCATGCATTACAAAGCTTTAACTAGTAAAGTGCAATAAATAAGCTCATCCAAGCTAAACAAGGTACAAAGACATGTTATATGAAAATAAATTGACCAACCTTGTTTTCAAAAACCAAGAGAATAAATTCAAAACACAATTCGCTTCTTTTTTTTTTCTTTTTTTTTTTAAAAAAAACAAAAAAAAAAGTCCTAGAATGAAATGTATGAATGTTATGCAATGCAAATCCTAGAAACAAAAAAAAAATAAAAAAAAATAAAAAAAAAAGGAACCAAAGATCAAAGGTCACAAAAGGTAGAGCAAAGAAGCACAAGGACCATGTCAGAAAGACTCAATTAGATCGAGCATTTTGTATCCAAAACTTTTTAGATGCACTACGAGCATTGGAGTTCTTATTCACATTAGAGTGATTTCCAACTCCAGGATTGGAATAAAGGTTTAAAGTCTTTACCAATTCACTAATAAGAGCCATAGGATCTTATGCTTGAGGCACAAGCACTTTCGGATTATTTGCTCACAAGCTGCTTGCAGCTTGTAACAGTTTGGACAAATGTGTCCAGACTTTCCACAAAAATGACAAACTCAAGCAGGCTTACCATGCATCTTGTCCTTAGAAGGGGTAGACTCCTTAGGTTTGGACTCTTTCAGATCAACCCTAATCTTCCTAGGAGGTGTGACCTCTTCAGGTTTAGCAGTCTCACTCACAACCTCACTCATAAGGGGTTCAGAAGAAGAAGAAGGAACAAAGTTTGTGGAATTTGGTGTAGACACATAGATGCTTTCAACAAAACCTAATCTAGATTTGTCAGAAGGAGCCTTTTGAACACTCAACATACAATCAAGTTTAGAACTAGCAGATCTAGTAACAGATAAATCAAGTTCCAAAGATTTAACTTTATCAAGTAAAAGCATATTCTCAGTTTTCACATTGTTCAAAAGTTCATTAGCATCAAACAATTTAACAAGCAAATTTTTCTTATCAAGCTTAAGAGATGTAATTTTCTTTAAGCCTAATTCAACATTCATGGCATCCTTTGCAACAACTTTGCAAAGTTTATTGTAGGTTTCTTGAAGATCTGCATCCTCAGAGAGTTCCCCATCAGAAAGGTTCTCTTCAACAGACACACTTTCATTGACTACAGTAATAGCAGTGAAAGCAATGAAGTTTCCATCCTCGTCACATCCAGACTCACCATTAGAACCTTCATTATCACTAAGGGTTACAGCCATAGCCTTCCCCTTAAACCTTAAGTATGTAGGACATTCAGATTTCATGTGATCATATCCTTGACATCCAAAACACTGAAGACCCAAAGAATTATTTGAAGATTGACCAACTTTTTCTCTAGGTTTTTCATTGTTGTTAACCTTAGTGGGATCATTCTTCCTAAAGTTTCTAGGTTCAGCAGTGTTTGGACTTCTTGCCCTTTTGTTATTGTTCCTAAGAAAGTTTCTAAAGTTCTTGGCAAGGTAAGCAATTTCTGTAGTAGAGAGCTCATCATCAAATCCATCAACCTCAACATCATCAACTGACTTAAGAGCCATTGACTTGAATTTGCTAGTTTTGGGTAGGTCCAACTCATAGGACTAAAGAGATCCTACAAGTTCATCAACAGGGATGGAGTCCATATCCTTGCTTTCAGTTATGGCAGTCACTTTGGGTCTAAAATCTTCAGTTAAAGATCTAAGAATCTTCCTAACAATTTTAGGTTGATCATAGATTTCACCCAAGTTATATGCAGAATTAACAATGTCATTAAGTTTAGCATAAAATTCATCAAAGGATTCATCATTAGACATCCTAATGCTCTCAAACTTAGAAGTTAATTGCTGCAACTTATTTATTTTGATAGACTTTGTGCCTTCATGTACAGTCTGGAGGATTTTCCAAGCAATGTGAGCCACCTCTACATTAGAGATTCTCTTAAATTCCTCCATAGAAACAACATTAAAGATGTCATTCATAGCTTTGTCATTGAACCTAGTTGCTTCTTTTTGAGAAGTTTGCCACTCACTCACAGGAGTAGTGGGCTTCTCCCATTCGTACTCAATGGAGTTCCAAACTCTCTCATCAATAGATTTCAGGAATGCTTTCATCCTTACTTTCCAATGAGCATAATTATTCCCATCAAAGTGAAGAGGAATAACTAGAGAGTGTCTGTGTTCCATGACAATAGGGGTCAAGGATCAGCTCAGAGATCAAAAGATCTAAAACAAAAGAGCTACCTGCTCTAATACCACTTGTATGTTTTTAGACCCCTTTAAAACACAATTGGATTAACCTAGTTAACAAGCCAAGTTATTACTTAGTCCAAATTTCAAATATAGGTTATCACAATCAAACAATCATATCATGTATAGCAGCGAAAAAATAATAACACAAAGATATAATCACCCAGGAAAACCAAACCGGTAAAAAACCTGGGAAGGATTTAAGCTAACTATACTCAAGGTAAATTTGAATCCACTATAGAAAGAATTGAAATTTTACAATAAGACTTAGACTATTAACATCTTATTGCTACCCACTAGTAGAAACTTATTGACACGACCACGTGCAAGCTCCGAGACCACGAACTCCTTCTTTCTTGGATTCTCCAGCAAGTACAAGCACCCCGCTAGTGTATCTTTTTGCTCCTTAGTGCAGCAACTGAATGATCATCAAGTTCTTGAAGAAATCTCCTCCTTGATAATCCTAAGCTTGTGTGAAGGAAACCTCCTCACAGATCTCACAAGAGATTCACACAAATAGTAATATGAGCAACCTCTAAATCGTGGCTAGGGTTTGCCTTATATACCTAGGGCAAAAACATAAAACCCTAAACGTTTTAGGAGTAAGGGCTGAGTTGGAATTATGCAGCAAAAACGCATTCTGCCCGAGATTTGATTGATCAAGCCTAAGCTTCGATCAATCGAGCCAAGCCGAAATGCATAATAACTACTGCATCAGCTCGATTCCAACTTTACATAAAAGAACCAACTTTGAGCAAGTCTATACAAGACTAACCAACTTGTTTTGATCATGGTTTGCTAACAATACACATTAGAGTTCTAAATACATGAAATCCTAAGTCTTTAGAACCTAACAAAATTAAAATTGTAAATGATCATCATCATTACTTAATGAACTAAGTATAAAGAATTCAAAAATCATATTAAATCTAAAGGTTAAATATACCAAAAAAAAAAAAAAAAGTCAACAACAACATGTAGATCATCAATGACAGTAATGGCACTTGGACTTCTTGGAGAGATTAATCTCTGTCTCAGGCTTAGGGATGTCTCTCAAATCCACCAATTGAATCTTTCTTTTGGCCTTTTGAACTTGTTGGTATCCAAGTTGTAGCTTTCTTTTTGATGCTTCAAGTTTCAACTCCAATGACTTCCTCTTCTCCTCTTCCTCCTTTTGCGCTTTCCTTTGCCGCCATGCAGCCAAATTAATCTTGACCACAATCCTCTCTTTCTTTTCACTATTCTCGGCACTATTCCTGGCAGCAGAAGACAACGTTGAGATCGCTTCCTTCTTGTTACCATCATCTTGCTGCTTTAAAGGAAACTGTTAGGTCACAATCTGAATGACCCCTTGTGATAAACCCTAATTAATTAATTAATTAGCCAAGTTGTTTAATTAATCAATTAAGCATGCAATTGCGTGGAAGCACAAACAAATCACCAAATACTAAATATGCAGCGGAAAATAAATAACACGGTGATTTGTTTACGAATGGGGAAAAACCCTAACGGCAAAAACCCCACCGGGTGATTTTCAGGTCACCACTCCCGAAACTCCACTATTATCAAATCAAGCGGTTACAAGAAAGGAATCCCAAGTACCTTACCAACCTACAGTTGAACCCTTACCCCAATACCCAATTGGACTTGATCTGTAGTGACAATTTCCACCTTTGATGCACGGCTCCCAAGTACGTGACTAACCAATGCGCGGATCCCAGTACGCGACTTCAGAACACCAACTTGAGGAAGAATGGTTGGCTGCAAATTTCTTCAGTTCATCCACGTGATGAATAGCAAGAAGATGCTTGGTTACAAAACCCTATGGTGCAAAGACACAGCAACTTCTTGATGAAGGATGAACTAGGTCAAGAACTTCGTCTGTTGATCACAATTTGCATAAACAGAGATTGCTCAATGATAATACAACTTGTGTCACCCAAAACGGCTCTTAAAATAATCCTTTTATATGTTTAGGGTTAGAAGAAAAGAAGTCCCAAAAACATATTCACGGATCCCAAGAAAATCATATTTGGAATTCTGACTTTTTAAATCTCGACAGATAGCAGGTGTCGAGGTAGCTATCGAGAGGTGTCGAGCTTTAAAAATTCTGCACTTCAACTTGCTTTCTCTTGGACAGACTTGATGACTTCAACACTTGACCTTGAAACATAGTTTCTTAAAGTATTAAAAACACCTAGATCTACCCAATTACAAGTAGAGTGCGTTTTGTCAAAGGATTAGCCAATTTACATAAATAAGTAAGACATATGTTCTTAGCATGTGAAACACATATGTCCTAACAGAAACCCAAAAGCAGAAGCAGAAGAAAGAGTCTTCTTCATGCCCATATGAGGGTTAGCATCTAAACCCATAGCCACACGAGTGCTTGCATCTAAACCCATAGCCACACGAGTGCTTGCATCTAAACCCAAAAGCATAGCCTTAGCCATGACTACTGAAATCTTTGCTGAAACAGGGAGAGATGAATCTTGGAGAGGGTATTTTTGCGTTTAGGTTTTTGTTGCCAAAAAAGAATATATATGTACATATATAAATTTACTACATCACTCTTCGGCTCACCAGTGCCGGCTCTATATATAAAGCAACCGATGCAGTCACCTAAGGCCCCAAGTAGAAAAAAGGCCCTCAAATTTTAATCAATAAAAGTTTTTTAAAATATTATAATAGTATTAATTAAGTCCAAATATTAGTCAATAAATAAAATAATATTTTTTTATCAAATGAAAAAAAAGAAAAAAAATGTTATGTTCACAACATTTTTCACAACACTTTCAAAATAAATCCTAAGAGATAGGTTGTTACACGGTATTATTGATGATAAAAAATTAATTTCAATGGTGAGTTCAAATTAGAACCAATAACAAATTAACAACTAAGATTTGTTATGAAAATATTATAAATATAGCTTCTAAAAAAAAAAGAGCAATACAAAAAAGAAAATCGCAACACTTTTCACAAATTGAGTTGACAAACTTTTACTAGTTTTTATCTAAATCCACCATTAACATCACTTTTTTACTTACAACTATCAAATTATCAATCTACCACGTCAATAGATGTGAAAAGTTGTCAAATTTTTTGTCTATAGACTTTCAAAAAAAAAAATCTACATAGTTCATGTTAATTAGTAGTAATTTTGCATCTAAAATAAGATAATTAAATTTAAATTTAAAAAAAATCATATTTAAATATATATATATATATATAAAATGCCTCAATTTTAGTTTTTGTCTTAGGCCTCTAAATACATTAAGCCGCCTCTGCGACTCACACACGGAGACGGAGAGACTCTCACTCTCTGTTTTGTTATCACCGACTCAGAGGAAGACGCAACCTGAACCCCAAGTAGCCGTTACTATTTCAATTTCTTCTTTACTGCCACGTCAGGATTGAGATCAGGATCACAACAATTAAATCTCTCTGCTCTGATTCTCAAAAAAAAAAAAAAAAATGTCTCTGCTCTGTTTTGTTTTGAATTGCAATAAGTCACTCTCACACACAAAAACGGAGAGACTCACTCTCTTTTTTGTTCACTCAGACTCAGATAAAAAGGACTTACAATTTCTTGAATTATTTTCCACACTCTCTCTTCCTCTAATCTCTGTTTTTTTTTTGTTCTACTTTCTTTATTGTGTGTGTTTTTTTTTTTTTTTAATCTCTGAAACTCACAGAGAAGAGAATTATTTGTTCTTAGAATGATGGAGAGTTGTTTTAGGGTTTGGGTTTTTTTAATTCTCTATAAATCCTTCACACTCAGACTAAGAGAAACACTTGCACCCTACGCAACCCAACCCCAACTAGCCGTTACAGTTTTTGAAGAATTGCTCTCCTCTCTTCTCAAACAACAAACCCTCTCTCTCTCTCTCTCTCTCGTCTCTGGAGGTTTGTTCAATATCGGTTTTCAGTGTTTTGGGGGCAAAAAGAAAGTAACTTTTAACCCCATTGTCGAAACCTTTGAATATGTTTCATGGGATGATGAAGTTGAAGACGACGAGCAAAATATAGCAAAGTCATTCCTAAAAATGTCTTCTTCTTTTGAGGAGTGTGATTTTGACGATGACTATGAGGGACAGGTGGTGAATGATGTTTATGAAGATGATGGAATTTTGGAGGAATCAAAAATTAGAAAGATTTCCGGGGGTGCTTTTGTTAATCCATTGTTGAATCCATTAACAGATCTTTCTCAGTGGAAAGCTGTTAAAACTAAAACCACACCACTATTGAGGCCAAAATCACCAAGGAGGTCACCCAAATATTTTGGGAGAAGAATTTCTGTGGCCCAAGAGATGAATTATGTTCTAAATAGAAACTCTAAAGTTAATCCATTGTTGAAGCCTACAGAAAATCTTGGTCAATGGAAAGCCTAAAAGGTTGGAGAGAGCTTTTAATAGATATATAAGGCTACTGCTGAAGCTTAGAATCATACTCCTCCTGCTGTATGTGAAGACAAGGCTTGTAATATGTGTTTCTGTCTGCTAAAGTCACTTTGTTGTGTCTGCAGCTTCTTGCTTTGTACTTTTTATTGCTGTTAGTTTCAATAATATTTACTTCATTCATGATCTTGGTATCTATATTTTCTTAGTTCTTTTGTGAAATTCAATTTGGCTGTTTGTTACATTTGCTTTCCTGTTGTGATTTCCTGTTTTGATCCAATTGAATTTATTCATTATTGTATCCATTATTCTTTCTGCCATAGTTGTAACCTCTAGCTCTATCACAAGATGAAATAATCTCTTGAATGGTGTTCAATATATTTAAATTATATCATTCTTCTTCTAAAAAAAAAAAAATTTAACAACAATAATAATAAAAAGCTTGTGAATGTTTGTGTATGTGTTAACTAGAAACTAAATACATAAAAGACTTTTTTGCTTTATGCAAATGAAGATGCAATATGCCATGGTTAATATTTGCTTAGGTCCTTGCATAAATGAGAAGTTGATTGGCACTAGAATTATATATTCAGAAACGGTTTTATATATGGTTTAATCACTAATTTGTCCATGAAAATGCTTTCAAATATATGGTTTAATATATGGTTTAATCACTAATATATGGTTTAAGATCGTCTGTTTTGGTATCAACTCTTGTAAACAGTTTAATCACTAATTTGTCCATGAAAACGCTTTCAAAAACTAGAATGCACAGCATTTAGCAGAGGTTATAAGAATAGAAAGACAGACAACTGATGAAGGATATACACGGTATATGTTCGATGTATGTTCATTTGCTCTGCTCAGCTGCCAATTGCTGGCTCTAAGTTATCCTCACATTTCTTGCAATTGGCAGTATTATGGATTGCTTGTAATTTTTTTTTTTTGTGTTTTTACCACTTCCAACTTCAAACTCACATTCCCAAAATGGCTGACATGGTGGCAGATGAAAGGTATCTGCTTCCCATCATTGAGAACTAATTTTAATCTATAACCAAACTAAATATGCATCCTCCTTCCAAATATGATGGAAAATTTTAATTTTAGCAATCAATTTTTTAATTTCATTTAGGTAATATTTTCCATAACATTACATTGATTAATTGTCTCATTAAAAATTACATTAGTTACATAATGTACGCTTGAAGAAACTGACATTAAGCAGGGAAGAGAACACTATGTAAAACTAGCACACTTGATCTATTTATAGACATATAGCTTGAAGAAGTTGACATTAGGCAGGAAAGAGAACAATATGTAGAGCAAGAACACTTCCCTCCCTTGCTAGTAAACTTGATCTATTTATAAAAATATATTGGACAATTGTATTGGCACATGAATAGTTACTCATAAATAATCATACTAGACTTTGACCTATTGACGATGCAAATTTGTTGTTTGATCTATTTGTAAACATACATCGAATAATTATATTGGTACATAAATATTTAGAGATAAATGACCATACAAGACCTTGACTTATTGACCAGAAAAATTTGTTGTTGGGATAAACATAACTCAGGTTGGTTACCACATTTCTAATATGAATGGAAAAATAAAATTTTGAAGCTTTTGAATTTGGTTTGGCCCCTCCTTCCGAAGTCTTTAAACCTCAGGTTTGATCCCCCTTCCACATGTTTCTAGGCTTATCACGCCTTTTAAAGCCTCAATAAACCCGATTTCTGGGCTTATCAGGCCTTTTTAAGCTACAATAAAACCTAACTGTTGTAAAGCTACATGCGCCATCCATTATACTCATAACCATGATATTGAGGTAATTTGTTCTGGATACAAGGAAGAAAAAATATTTGTTTCAAGGTGTCAGTTATGAGAATTTTATAGCTAAAGTGCTAAAAAAAAAAAATTGGGGAAAAGCATGATGGATTACATGGAAAGGATGAAGAAGCAATAGAATGGTAAACCCTTAATAAAATATTTCAAATCAAACTAGAAATGGGGCTATTTGTGGCTAGTCTAGTGAACAATTTAAGAATTTGAAGTTTTATACAGTAAAGATGAGATGAAGCATAATAGCATGGCAATATAGAATTTATAGTAATTTGATGTAGCTTTCGTTATTGGTATCTTTTTCCCCTCTGGCAGTTTTGTTGGATTTGAACAAAAAACCTATGCCAAACCAATCTCTCAGTCTTTAAGACTAGTTCGATTTGTATGGAGAACTTTTTTGTGTATCTTGCACTTTCTCTGTCTCAATTAGAGGGAAAAAAGATTATCCCAAAAAAAAAAATGTGGGAAGAAGGACTTGGATTGGAAAGTTGCACCCATGAAAAAGACTAAACAATACCAATTTAAAGAACACCAGATAATTAAAAATAAATTAATTAATTAATATTTATAAATTGAGACATGCCTTTTTTTTTTAGGAGTCAAAGGATAATTAATATATTTTTTTAGGTGACATGCCTTTTTTTTTTAATATTTATAAATTGAGAATGAAACAAGAGGTCTTGTAGTAGGAACAATGGAACATACTTATCCCATTCAGGCTTCCGCCTCCAATTGTGTATGCTTCAATGCTGAATGCCTGCTTAGCTTCAGCCTTGTTGCTGTAAAAGACAATTGCATATATACCAAAATGTCAATAATGGGCTTTTATTTTCTTACTAGTCGCTAACCCGTGCGATGCACGGGAAAATTCAGAAAAATGTTCAAGAACTTCATTTTTTTAAATTCATCTTTAATATTCATGTACTTAAATAGCAAGTTTAAATGGATAAATATTGCAAGTTTGATGAATCCATAATCATAGCCTTTAAAAATACTCCATTCCAGACTTGCAAAAGCAAATTTATGAATCTTTATTCCTCCTTCAACAAGCACAATTATTTTCCAATTAAATTGCCTTTCAAATAGTGTTTCTCATTATTGGTACATTTTGTAGTTTGAGTGGGAGCAATGGCAGAGGAAGCAGGAAAGGCGTCTGGAATAGAAAAGTTTGATGGCACAGACTTCGCGTATTGGAGGATGCAGATTGAAGATTATCTCTATGGGAGGAAATTGCATCTGCCTCTTTTGGGGACAAAACTTGAGGCGATGAAGGCTGATGAATGGGCTCTTCTTGACAGACAGGTACTGGGAGTTATCAGGTTAATTCTGTCTAGGTCTGTTGCACATAATGTTGTAAAGGAGAAGACCACAGCAGATCTGATGAAGGCTTTGTCTGGTATGTATGAAAAGCCGTCAGCAAACAACAAGGTGCATCTGATGAAGAAACTGTTCAATCTGAAGATGGCAGAGAACGCATCAGTAGCACAACATCTGAATGAATTTAACACTATTACAAATCAATTGTCGTCTGTAGAAATTGATTTTGATGATGAGATTCGTGCTTTGATCGTCTTGGCTTCTTTGCCAAACAGTTGGGAGGCAATGAGGATGGCAGTAAGCAATTCTACAGGAAAGGAAAAACTCAAGTACAATGATATACGAGATTTAATTCTGGCTGAGGAGATTCGCAGAAGAGATGCAGGTGAAACCTCAAGATCTGGTTCTGCCCTAAACCTTGAGACAAGAGGCAGAGGTAATAACAGAAATTCAAATCGAGGCAGATCAAAATCCAGAAATACTAATCAGAACAGAAGTAAATCTAGATCAGGCCAACAAGTACAATGCTGGAATTGTGGGAAAACAGGTCACTTTAGGAACCAATGCAAAAGTCCTAAGAAGAAGAATGAAGATGATTCTGCTAATGCTGTAACAGAAGAGGTACAAGATGCATTACTTCTTGCAGTAGACAGTCCACTTGATGATTGAGTTTTGGATTCAGGAGCCTCGTTTCATACCACTCCACACCGAGAAATCATACAGAACTATGCTGCAGGTGATTTTGGTAAGGTGTATTTGGTTGATGGTTCAGCCCTGGATGTTGTGGGTATGGGAGATGTCCGGATATTGTTACCCAATGGGTTTGTTTGGTTACTGGAGAAGGTTCAACATATTCCTGACCTAAGGAGGAATCTGATTTCTGTTGGACAACTTGATAATGCAGGGCATGCAGTACTATTTGTTGGTGGTACTTGGAAGGTTACAAAGGGAGCTAGAGTATTGGCTCGTGGAAAGAAGACTGGCACTCTCTATATGACCTCAAGTCCAAGAGACACAATTGCAGTTGCTGATGCAAGTACTGATACAAGCTTATGGCACCGCAGGCTTGGTCACATGAGTGAGAAAGGGATGAAGATGCTGCTGTCAAAAGGAAAACTACCAGAATTGAAGTCCATTGATTTTGACATGTGTGAAAGCTGCATCTTAGGAAAGCAGAAAAATGTGAGTTTTTTGAAAACTGGCAGGACACCGAAGGCAGAAAAATTGGAGTTAGTACACACTGATTTGTGGGGGCCTTCTCCGGTTGCATCCCTTGTAGGTTCCAGGTACTACATCACTTTCATTGATGATTCAAGCAGAAAGGTATGGGTTTATTTTCTGAAAAATAAATCTGATGTATTTGAAACTTTTAAGAAGTGGAAGGTCATGGTTGAGATAGAAACAGGTTTAAAACTAAAATGTTTGAGGTCTGATAATGGAGGTGAGTACATAGATGAAGGGTTCAGTGAGTATTGTGTTGCACAGGGAATTAGGATGGAAAAGACCATTCCTGGGACACCACAGCAGAATGGTGTGGCTGAGCGCATGAACAGAACTCTTAATGAGCGTGCTAGAAGTATGAGGTTGCATGCTGGACTACCAAAAACTTTCTGGGCTGATGCTATTAGCACTGCAGCTTACCTGATAAACCGAGGGCCATCAGTTCCCATGGAGTTCAAACTTCCTGAGGAGGTTTGGAGCGGTAAAGAGGTAAAATTTTCCCATTTAAAAGTTTTTGGTTGTGTTTCTTATGTTCATATTGATTCTGATGCTCGTAGTAAACTTGATGCTAAGTCTAAAATATGTTTTTTCATTGGCTATGGTGATGAGAAATTTGGCTATAGGTTTTGGGATGAACAAAACAGGAAAATCATCAGAAGTAGAAATGTGATATTTAATGAACAGGTTATGTACAAGGACAGGTCAACTGTAGTCTCAGATATTGCAGAAATAGATCAAAAGAAATCTGAGTTTGTCAACTTAGATGGATTGACTGAAAGTACTGTCCAGAAAAGGGGTGAAGAAAATAAGGAGAATGTAGATTCACAGGTAGATCAGAGTACACCTGTAGCTGAAGTCCGCAGATCTTCTAGAAACATTAGACCTCCACAGCGTTATTCACTCGCTTTAAATTATCTACTATTGACTGATGGTGGTGAGTCAAAGTGTTATAATGAAGCCTTGCAAGATGAAAATTCAAGCAAGTGGGAGTTAGCCATGAAGGATGAGATGGATTCCTTGTTGGGGAATCAGACATGGGAACTGACTAAATTGCCAGTAGGAAATAAGGCTTTGCACAACAAGTGGGTATACAGAATAAAGAATGAGCATGATGGTAGCAAACGTTACAAGGCCAGATTAGTTGTTAAAGGGTTCCAGCAGAAGGAAGGCATTGACTACACAGAGATATTTTCTCCAGTTGTGAAGATGTCAACAATTAGACTGGTGCTGGGAATGGTGGCTGCAGAAAATTTACATCTTGAGCAGTTAGATGTGAAGACGACATTCCTTCATGGTGACTTGGAGGAAGACCTTTACATGATTCAGCCAGAAGGGTTCATTGTTCAGGGACAAGAGAATCTAATCTGCAAACTGAGAAAGAGCTTGTATGGCCTAAAACAAGCTCCTAGACAGTGGTACAAGAAATTTGACAGTTTTATGCATAAAATTGGGTTCAAGAGATGTGAAGCTGATCATTGTTGCTATGTTAAATTCTTTGACAATTCTTATATCATTTTACTGTTGTATGTGGATGATATGCTCATTGCAGGATCTAGCATTGAGGAGATTAATAATCTGAAGAAGCAATTGTCAAAACAGTTTGCAATGAAGGATTTGGGAGCTGCAAAGCAAATCCTTGGTATGAGAATCATTAGAGACAAGGCTAATGGTACATTGAAGCTTTCACAGTCAGAGTATGTGAAGAAAGTTTTCAGCAGGTTCAACATGAATGAATCTAAACCAGTGAGCACACCCTTGGGTAGTCATTTCAAACTGAGCAAAGAACAGTCACCAAAGACAGAAGAAGAAAGGGACCATATGAGCAAGGTGCCTTATGCCTCAGCTATTGGCAGCTTGATGTATGCTATGGTGTGTACAAGGCCAGACATTGCACATGCAGTGGGAGTTGTGAGCAAATTCATGAGTAGGCCTGGAAAGCAGCATTGGGAGGCAGTCAAGTGGATTCTGAGATATCTGAAGGGTTCATCAGATACACGTCTTTGTTTCACAGGTGCAAGTTTCAAGTTGCAAGGTTATGTAGATGCTGATTTTGCTGGTGATGTTGATAGTAGAAAGAGTACTACTGGGTTTGTATTTACTCTGGGTGGTACAGCTATATCATGGGCTTCAAATCTGCAAAAGATTGTTACTTTGTCTACTACAGAAGCTGAGTATGTTGCAGCAACTGAAGCTGGAAAGGAGATGATTTGGCTACATGGTTTCTTAGATGAATTGGGTAAGAAGCAGGAGATGGGCATTCTACACAGTGACAGTCAGAGTGCAATCTTTCTTGCCAAAAATTCGGCTTTTCATTCAAAGTCGAAGCATATACAAACAAAATACCACTTTATCCGTTACCTTGTTGAAGATAAGTTGGTAACACTTGAGAAGATATGTGGATCTAAGAACCCAGCAGATATGTTGACTAAGGGTGTCACTATTGAGAAGTTGAAGCTGTGTGCAGCTTCAATTGGTCTTCTAGCTTGAGGACAGGAGGATGAGTTGTAGGGATGAGGGATTGCTTTTGGAGGATAGCGGCTGATGTTAATGATTGAACTAGTCTCCAAGTGGGAGATTTGTTGGGCTTTGTGGAGCTTAGTTTATTTTTGGCCTAGCCCATTATAACCCTGTAAGTAGGATATAAAAGCCGCTTTTATAATTAGGGTTTGTGACTACAACTGTTGTTGTGTTTTTAGAGAGAGAAAAAAAACACTGTAGCCGCACTTTGTATTTTTCCCTGATAATAGTGAAATCCCTGCAACTCCGTGGACGTAGGCAAATTGCCGAACCACGTAAATATTGTCGTGTGCGTGTGATTATTTTTCTTTGGCGTGTGTTTTCTCTATTTTTTATTGTTTCTCATAGGTTGGAATTTTGGTTAAAATCCCAACAAGGTGGACATATCATCCACTGTTCCCAGTATCTTGGCAAACTTATCTTCTCTAACAACTATTTTTCTTAGAGATTGTGGTTTGCATGGTGAGTTTCCCACCGGAATTTTTCAGCTACTAAATCTCAAGTCTCTCAATGTGCGCTTCAATCCAAAACTCATTGGTCGGGTACTAGAATTTAAAAGAAGTAGCCCCCTTGAATATTTAAGACTTGAGGGCGCAAGTTTCTATTGCAAGCTACCTGATTCAATGGGTAACCTCTAGTCCTTATATGAACTGGATGTTAGAAGTTGCAATTTCTCTGGACCATTACCATCGTCATTTGCTAACCTGACAAAGCTCACGTATCTAGATCTTTCAGAAAACATTTTCAGCCGTAGGACTCTCTCTTGGGTTGGTAAGCAAACCAAACTCACTACGTTATGTCTAGAAAATATTAGTTTATATGGTGATATCCCATTTTCTTCTAATGGAAACCTAACTAAGCTTACAACATTAATTGTTAAGGACATATTTTATGTAATTGACTAATCCTTTGACAAAATGCACTTTACTTGTAATTGGGTAGATCTAGGATGTGTTTAATACTTCAAAGAACAAGAGTTCAAGTCTAGTATTGAAGCCATGTAAATCTGTCTAAAAAACAAGTGAAGAAGTGCTAATTCAAGAAATGCTGATTCATTAAAGCCCGATACCACTCAATACCTCTCGATAGCTCGTAAGTGAAGAAGTGCTGATTCATTAAATCTCAATAGCTTGCAACAGATACGAAAATCAGTTTTTCAGATCTGATTTTCGGCCCATGCTTATGTATTTATGTAGAGTTTCTTTTCTCACAACTCTAGACATATAAGACTTATTTTAAAGGCCGTCACATAAGAGAATACAAGGAGAATATATGTTAAAGGTGACAGATGCCTTGTTCTCTTTGAAAGAAGCTACTACGTCTTTGCGTCTTAGGGTTTTGTAATCAAGTGCTTCTTAATCTTCATTGTTGATAAAGTGAAAAACTTTATAGCCAACATCTTCTTTAAGTTGGTGTGTTAGTCACGTACTGAGAGCCGTGCATCTTTGGTTAGTTACATACTGGGATCCTTGCAAAAAGGGTGACGTTCATATATTGAAGAGTTCAAAGGTTCTGAAACGGTAGAAGGTTTCTGCTGTAAGTTCATCTACGGGGATTGTAGAGTCTAGGGACAAAGGTTTTGTACTAGATCTGAAACTTCTCTTTATTATAGTGGATTGCTTTTCGAGAATGTTTCCCCCCAGGTTTTTTACTGTGAAACTAGTTTGTTTCATTGGTTTTCCTGGATTATCATATCTTGTCTTATTTATTTTTCCGCTACATGATTTTGACATAATATTGATATTTGTTTGTTTTGTTAGGACATATGTGTTTCACATGCTAAGAACATATGTCTTACTTATTTATGTAAATTGGCTAATCCTTTGACAAAACGCACTCTACTTGTAATTGGGTAGATCTAGGTGTTTTTAATACTTTAAGAAACAATGTTTCAAGGTCAAGTGTTGAAGTCATCAAGTCTGTCCAAGAGAAAGCAAGTTGAAGTGCAGAATTTTTAAAGCTCGACACCTCTCGATAGCTACCTCGACACCTGCTATCTGTCGAGATTTAAAAAGTCAGAATTCCAAATCTGATTTTCTTGGGATCCGTGAATATGTTTTTGAGACTTCTTTTCTTCTAACCCTAAACATATAAAAGGATTATTTTAAGAGCCGTTTTGGGTGACACAAGTTGTATTATCATTGAGCAATCTCTGTTTATGCAAATTGTGCTCAACAGACGAAGTTCTTGACCTAGTTCATCCTTCATCAAGAAGTTGCTGTGTCTTTGCACCATAGGGTTTTGTAACCAAGCATCTTCCTGCTATTTATCACGTGGATGAACTGAAGAACTTTGCAGCCAACCATTCTTCCTCAAGTTGGTGTTCTGAAGTCGCGTACTGGGATTCGCGCATTGGTTAGTCACGTACTTGGGAGCCGTGCATCAAAGGTGGAAATTGTCACTACAGATCAAGTCCAATTGGGTATTGGGGTAAAGGTTCAACTGTAGGTTGGTAAGGTACTTGGGATTCCTTTCTTGTAACCGCTTGATTTGATAATAGTGGAGTTTCGGGAGTGGTGACCTGAAAATCACCCGATGGGGTTTTTGCCATTAGGGTTTTCCCCATTCGTAAACAAATCACCGTGTTATTTATTTTCCGCTGCATATTTAGTATTTGGTGATTTGTTTGTGCTTCCACGCAATTGCATGCTTAATTGATTAATTAACAACTTGGCTAATTAATTAATTAATTAGGGTTTATCACAAGTGGTCATTGAGATTGTGACCTAACATGTTTTAACAAGTTTTATTCATAATAAATCTAATTAACAACTTGAGTTTAAAACTTGTTAATTCTATCAACTGGGGTCTAAATTTTCCAACATTAATATTTGATAGGAATGAATTAACCAGTCTTACCCCATCGTGGCTAACAACCCTCACCCAACTAAATACACTACGGCTTTCATACAATAAATTATGCTGTCCAATTCCAACATCTATTTCCAGCCTTTTGAATCTTCAAATTTTAGATTTTTCTTTAAATAACTTGAGTGGCACAGTAGAATTTGACTTGTTTCAAAAGCTCAATAACCTCTCCCACCTCGATTTATCTTAGAACAATCTTTCATTGGTTATTGATCCTAGTACCAATTCTACCTTTCAAAAATTTAGGATATTAGGACTAGGTTCTTGTAACTTATGTCACTTCCCAGAGTTCCTTCGAAACCAAGATCAGTTGGAAGTTTTGGAAATTTCTCTAAACAACATTCATGGCCACATACCAAAATGGATCTCAAACATGAGTAAAGACACTCTTAAAGTTTTAGAGACGTTTGACAACTTACTCACAGGTTTTGATCATATCCCAGATGCTCTCATTTGGACAAATCTACAAATTTTGATCCTTCCAAACAACAAGTTTCAGGGGTCACTACCAATTCTGTCAAAAAGATTTCTCATATATTTCATATATTTCTGTACAAAGACAAGTATGGTTATATAGCAGTACAAAGAGAATGATCTAGAAGCTAAACTAGGCTATACATAAATTATGGCTACTATAATGGTTGACCCTTAAGAGAAGGGATTCTAAACAATCTAGCCTACAATTTCTCCAATCACTGACAGCTCACGCCAACACTCCCCCTCAAGTTGATGCATATATATCTTTCATGCGCAACTTGTCAAGTGAGCTGTAGAAGACTTTGCTGGAAATAGCCTTTGTAAGAATGTCTGCCAGTTGATCTTCAGACCTAACAAATGGAAATCGAATTATCTTTTCTTCGAGATTCTGTTTGATGAAATTTCTATCCACTTCCACATGTTTAGTACGGTCATGTTGGACTGGATTGTGGGCAATATCAATGGCTGCTTTGTTGTCACAAAACAGGTCCATTTCGGAACTAGGAGCAAAGCCAATCTCAGTTAGCAATCTTTTAAGCCAAAGAAGTTCACAGATGCCCTTGACCATTCCCCTAAACTCAGCTTCAGCACTGGATAATGCCACCACCTTTTGCTTCTTGCTTCTCCATGTAACAAGATTTCCTCCTACGAAAGTAAAGTAGCCTGATGTGGATTTCCTGTCAGTAATGTTTCCCGCCCAATCTGCATCTGTATAACCCTCAATGTCTAGATGATTATTTTTGGAGAACATAAGCCCTTTTCCAGGAGAGGACTTTAGGTAGCGAAGAATCCGAATTACTGCATCCATATGATCTTCACTAGGACAATGCATAAATTGACTCACTACGCTTACAACATAGGCTATATCTGGGCGAGTGTGAGATAAATAGATTAGCTTACCCACTAATCTTTGATATCTCTCTTTATTTGTTGGCACATGATCTGAATACTCTCCAAGTTTATGATTCTGAACAATTGGAGTATCAGCAGGTTTACAGTCTAGTAGTCCCACTTCAGACAACAAATCTAACACATATTTCCTTTGAGAAAGAAATATACCTTGTTTCGATCTGGTTACCTCAATTCCCAAAAAATATTTGAGTCCTCCGAGGTTCTTCATTTCAAATTCAGTTGCCAGTTGCCCTTGAAGTCTAGAGATCTCTTCAATGTCATCTCCTGTGATAATCATGTCATCTACATATATAATTAGAGCTGTTACCTTTCCTAGTCGGTGTTTCAAGAATAGAGTATGATCTGAATTGCTTTGGGTAAAACCATACTTTCTCATAGCCAAGCTAAACCGACCAAACCATGCACGGGGTGATTGTTTTAGCCCGTATAGTGCCTTTTGTAGCTTACACACAACCTCAATCTTTGAAGATGTCGTGTATCCTGGTGGAATATCCATGTAAACTTCCTCCTCTAGATCACCATGAAGAAATGCATTCTTTACGTCAAACTGATGTAACGACCAGTTCAAATTTGTTGCAAGAGATAACAAGAATCTGACTGTTTTCAGCTTTGCCACAGGTGAAAAGGTTTCTTGGTAGTCTATGCCATATTTTTGTGTATATCCCTTTGCCACAAGTCTCGCCTTGTATCGTTCAATGGATCCATCTGCCTTGTGTTTAATGGAGAAAACCCATCTGCACCCCACGGTCTTCTTTCCTTTCGGTAATGGAACGAGAGCCCATGTTTTACTCTTCTCCAGAGCTTCCATTTCTGCTTTTATGGCTTGAGACCACTTTGGATCTAATAAGGCTTCTTGTATCGTGCTGGGAACATTGTGTGAGGACAGCCTATGCACAAACTTCTTGAGCGGTTCTGGTAATCTCTGAGTGGACACATAATTGGCAATCGGGTATCTTGATCTTCTTTCCTCATAATCTGGAGAGTACCGATGTGGTGGCTTGCCGCGATTGTGTCTGAAAGGTAAAGTATAACCAACAGAGTTATCTGAGTCATTAATAAGTGTGATGGGAAAGCTTACCTCAGGAGTATTCTCAGGAGAAGGGGCTTCGGGTACTGAAGAGTGGGGTTCTTCATTTTCAGGTTCAGATGACTCGGATGCAGCTTCCTGAATGATATCAGGATTATCTCTCCTTTCTTCACTAACCACTACCTCATTGCCGTCACTCATCTGTACTGGGTTATCTTCAAACCCTTGCCAAGTCCACCAATTCAGCTCTTCATCTCGTATCTCCCCCTGAAGAGATGAAGTGGATACCGATGAAGGAAAGAAAGTTTCTGATTCTAAGAAAGTAACATCCATAGTGACATAGGTACGCTTGGTGGCAGGGTGGTAGCAACGATATCCCTTTTGGTTTGTAGCATATCCCAAAAAAATACAACGAACGGCACACGGATCAAGCTTGGTTCGTTGATTTTTATGGAGATGGACGAAAGCGACACAGCCAAAGATTCGTGGTGGAAGTAGCAAAATAGTAGGCAAGGAAACATGTTCAGAAAGAACCTGCAATGGGGTCTTGAACTGCAGCACTTTCAAAGGCATATGGTTTAAGAAATATACTGCCGTGGTAATAGCATCATCCCAATATCTACTCGGCACATGTGCCCCAAGCAAGAGAGCACGGGCTGTTTCTAGGATAAGCCGATTCTTCCTTTCGGCAACCCCATTTTGTTGGGGTGTTTGAGCACATGACGTTTCAAGAAAACCATGGGTTGCAAAGTAATCCTAAAATTTCTTATTGACATATTCACCACCATTTTCAGAGCGAAGAATCTGAATCTTAGCTGAAAATTGAGTTTGAATCATTGTATGAAAAGATTGAAACACACTAAACACATCATCCTTATGTTTCAACAGATATAGCCAAGTCATACGAGTACAATCATCGATAAATCTCACAAACCAGCGAATGCCAGAAGAAGTGGTAATTGGAGAGGGTCCCCAAACATCTGAATGAATTAAAGCAAAAGGAATATCACTTTTATTCAAACTAGTGGAATAAGAAACACGATGACTTTTGGCTAGAATGCACGTATCACATTTAAAGCTAGAGTTAGGTAATTTGGAAAATAAATCTGGAAACAAGTATTTCATATAGCTAAATGACGGATACCCCAAGCGTTGATGCCATAGCCATATCTGTCTCTCCTTAATGCTTGCGTGGTGCGTATGATGAGCCTGACCAGAGCTGAAATCATCCATGTAATATAACCCCCCTTTCTTAGTACCACGCCCAATGATCTCCTTGGTGAGAATATCCTGAAGAAGACAAAAGGTAGGATACATTAGTGCAACACAATTTAGTTCCTCAATAACTTGTCCTACATACATCAATTTATTTGAGAGGGATGGAACTAATAAAGTATTAGATAAAGAAAGAGATGGTGATAAGGCAACAGTTCCAGCCCCTGTAACTGGGTATGTAACCCCATTAGCATTCGCAATATCAGTTCGCTTGGGTAACTTCAATAAAATCATCTGAATTAAATGTCATATGATCTGTGGCCCCGGAGTCAATTATCCAACCATTGTCACCATTCTGGATAGAACTAAGTAGAGCATAACCACAGTTACCTTGATCATTGAGATGAGTTTCATCACTCGAGGACTCTATTTGTGAGGTAAGAGATAACTGAGGTGCTGCAGTTACCAGGGCAGCCCGACCAGGCCCTTCATTAGAGGCAGCATCGCAATTTTTCCCGGCCTTGTACTCATTCCACCAGTCTGGGTACCCATGTAACTTGAAACAAGTTTCACGGGTGTGTTTCATGCTCCCACAATGAGTACAGCCTCCTCCTTCTGATTGAACCTTGGCTCTAGTGTTAGTATTAAGTTTCCCACCACCTGTAGATCCATTTTTGGATAACTAAAGAGAAAATGGTTGTTGTTGTCCTATCTTGACTCCTTTTGATGCCATAATAGCTCCAGTCGTGTCTGTACCTGTGAGCATCACCGCCTGCCGGATTTCCTCCTGTCGAACATGAGCATAAGCCTGTTCTATGGTAGGGAAAAGACGTATCTGTAGCACATCACTTCGAATCTTGTCCAGCCGATCGTCCAATCCATCAAGAAAAATATAAACTATGTCTTCTTGTAGGATTGTATTATATTTTTGTATATCAATGGCACAGTTCATCGGGTTAGGACGTCGAAAATCAATTTCTCTCCACAAGCCTTGAAGATCATTGTAATATTTTTCAATGGATCCTCTAGCTTGTCTCATTTTAGCCACCCGTCTTTTTAGATCATATACTTGTGAAGTATCAGTTCCATCAAAATATGTAGTAGCAATAGAATCCCATACCAGTTTTGCAGTTGGGAAGCGAATGAAATTACTGATCAAGGACGGATCCATAGAATTGGTCAGCCACCCTTTGACAATTGCATTCTCAGTTCGCCATCGTCGGAAAGTCAGATATGTAGGTTCAGGTTGCAAAAAGTCACCATTGATATATCCCAATATGTCTTTGCCCGAGATATACATCTCAACAACTTGGGACCAAAGGGCATAGTTGGTGCCATCCAACTTAATGCCGATTTGTGCAGCGGAAGTATCATAGGTCGGTAGGTGGGTTTGGGTTTGATTTTTGGTCAAGACTTCAGTCATTCTTGTCGTCAAATCTTCTAGGATAGAGTCTGTGGAATTGCCGCCAGTTTGTACCACATCAGTTGGGTTCACCATGGCTGCAAATCAGTGTTTAGGGTTGGGTTTGGTTGTAAAGCAAGTCCTAGGATTTTGCTCGATACCATGTCAAAAATATTTCTCATATATTTCATATATTTCTGTACAAAGACAAGTATGGTTATATAGCAGTACAAAGAGAATGATCTAGAAGCTAAACTAGGCTATACATAAATTACGGCTACTATAATGGTTGACCCTTAAGAGAAGGGATTCTAAACAATCTAGCCTACAATTTCTCCAATCACTGACAGCTCACGCCAACAAATTCCACCTCCATCCATCCTTTATTATTCTATCTCTAACAACATGTGGACTGGAGACATCTCTCAAATGATTTGTGAACTAATTTCTCTTTCTTATCTTGATGTTTCATACAACAACTTAAGTGGCTTCCTTCCCCATTGTTTAGGAGACTTGAGAAACCTTTCCATTCTTAATCTCTAATACAACAACTTTCATGGCAGCATTCCTCAAATATTCACGGAAGGATACAAATTGGGGATGATCACATTAAGTCAAAATTGTTTTGAGGGGCCTTTACCAAGGTCATTGGCTAATTGTACACATTGGAAGTTTTTGATATTGGAAACAAACATATAATTGATTTTTTCCCATCTTGGTTGGGCATTCTTCTAGAGCTAAGGGTTCTCATTTTGCAGTCAAATAGATTATATGGTTTTATTGGAAAACCTGAAACAATTTCAAGATTCCCAAAATTACAAGTAATTGATGTCTTGAACAATAATATTAGTGGTAAGTTGCCATCTGAATATTTCCAAATTTGGAAAGCCATGCAAAGCTTTGATGCAAGTCACTTAACATATATGCAAACAAATTGTCAGATGCTAAAAACACAAAGCGATGGCTGGTTAATAACGTACATCTACTCAATGACATTAACAAACAAAGGCATAAAGACAAAATATTCGAGAATTCAAGATTTCTTTGTGGCCATTGATCTATCAGGCAACAATTTTGAAGGAGGAATTCCAAAAATTTTGGAGAATCTAAAAGCGCTTCACATGCTTAACTTTTCCAACAATGTTCTCACTGGTTTTATCCCATCGTCTTTGGCAACCTTAACAAACCTAGAATCATTGGATCTTTCTCAAAATATGCTAATTGGAGAGATTCCTCCACAACTAGTGGAGCTCACCTTCCTTGCTTTCTTGAATGTGTCTCATAATAATCATACAGGACCTATACCACAAGGGAAACAATTTCTCACATTTCAAAACAGTTCATTCTATGGAAATGTAGAATTGTGCGGAAGCCCATTGTCTAAAAGATGTGCCAATTCGGAGGACCCACTAACTCCAACTTCAAATTTTGAAGCAAAACAAGGCTCAGAGTATCCATTTGAGTTTGGCTGGAAGGTAGTTGTGATGGGATATGGATGTGGATTTGTAGTTGGAGTTTTTGTGGACAAATTATAATCACAAGGAAGAGCGGTTGGTTTATAAAGTCTTTTGCAATTGGCCATCCAACAAGTAGAAGGGTGAAGTGGAGGAGATGTCAAAAATAAATTTAGTTGGACTAGAGTTTTCCTTATAAATAAACCCATGCATATGTTGCTTCCATTACTAGTGTTTCCATTTTATTTTAGGAGTTTGGGAGGGATATTTGATAATTTATCGTAGTAGATAACGTTTGTTGTCTACTCAATGTAATATGTTTTTGTGGCGGATTATTTTAAATTTAAAAATTGAGAAAATAATGAACTAAGCCTATTAATTCCAATCTAAGTAAAATTTGGTAGATTTTGTGCCATGTTAATAAAATCAAGGTATAAAACTTGTCAGTGGTGGAACCAAAAATTTTGCTTGGGGGGAGGGGGGCATGCCTTGGCTACAACCAACACTTTCATTTGGGATCAGCTACCTCTTTCTATCGTGTGACTTCAAAGTTTTATTAAAAAAATTGAGTTTGATTATGCATTGGATATTTGGCTTCATAACATCACATTTAATATGTTTTACATATACGGGGGAAGGAGTTTTATTTTTTATGTGAGTTTTATTTTTATTTTTTTTTCATTTCTTTTTTATTTTGAATTGTAGTTTTATTAATTTTTGGGATATGTTTTTTGATGTTTTGTATTATCGGGTGGAAAAAATTGGGTTTGAGAAAGTTTATTTAAAATTGAAAGAATAATTTTCAAATTATATACACTAAAGAGCATTAGTATTGCTAGTGCTAAAAAGTCATATTACTATTTTTACAATACTAAAAAGCATGTTGCAATGGTGGAGAGAAAGCCAAAAAAATTGGCTTTTAAACTATAGTGCACAGCCAGCTAAGAAGCTAAAAAAAAATTTATTAAAATGTATATTATTTTATTGCGTTGATAGTGGTGGTGGTTGTTTATTTTAGTAGATATATTATTTTATTGGGTTGTTTATATTATTTTATTGTGTTGAAAGCTAAAATAAACTCACTAATGTTAGGTGTTTTGTAAAGTGAGGTGGTAAAATAGATAAAATAGTTTTTTGTAGTGCCAAATTGCTAAATTTATGGTTCCACCAATGTGGATGTTCTAAATAATTTTTAATAAAAAAAAATGTATATTTTCACAAATTTACCTTTTGAATTTCTAAGAAAAATGTACTGTTTTCATTTTTGGTATAATAGAAATTATATATATTTAACTTATATAAGACTTTCCTTTGCATATATGCATGTTAGCGACTAATATCTTACAGCAACAGAGGAACCCATTCCAGTCTTGCTTGTACATCCATGTAGCTGTTCCCAATTGAAATTTGAAACATATTTCTCACCTAAACTAACGCCAAAGAATTGTTGCAAGAGAAAACTCATCCAAGACAATAGTCATTTGATTAAACCGTTCCAAAGCTACTTCCTCTAACTCAAAATATGCAAGTCCATTGATTAAATAAGTCTATGAAACTGCTTTGTGTCCTATTAAGCTATCAACAAGACTACTACCAACTAGAACATCAAGAGTAGTTCCATCTGAACAATCCGATCATGCAAATTATTACCCCCATTCAAGATCAAATATATACAAAACTGTATTGTGTTCGATGGTATATGTAAGGGTCATATGTTTTGGAATTGTCAAACCATGCCAAATTATGTGTCTTTTATTGACTTTTGATATGTCTTAAAATTGTTATTAAAGACTAAGTTGAAGACACAAAATCTGCTCAAGAAAAACTCAAGAAAATATATTTTCAACTTATACCTTGATAGAAGTCTTGGTACCTCTCAATAGCAGTCTCAATGCATCAAGAAACCCACTGCCTCCTTGACACAAGCTTGATACCTCCTCGATACATCGAGCTTTGCAGATTAGCAAAAATCAGCAATGCGAAAAAGCCCATAACTTATTCGTTTAAAACCAGAATTGAGATCTGTTTAAATCGGTATTTAAAGAACATCATAAGCCATCTATTAGACGGCTTTTCAAAGAGAGAAACTATAAGGTTGAAATTTATCAACCATCTTGTTGGCTTTATTCCGTGCCAATTTGCTTGTAATTTAGCACTTAGTAACCCTGTATTTAGGTGGGATTCATGTAAGGGTAGTGTGTGAAGAGAGTGTGAAGAATTGCTCAACTTTGTGCCAAGAAGCAGGGACTCGCGACTAGGACTCGCGACTGACTCACGGCTTGCAAGCCGCCAATTGCTGCACATGTGAGAAGCATGCGGGGAGGTGAAGGGTCACGCCAGCTATCGCACTACAAGACAAAAGTCTCAGGCTGGCCGGGCCGTTATCTCGCAACTTGGACCAGTCGGGAGGCCAAGCCGCCAACCAGCCCTGTTTGGGAAAAACTGACTCTTCGTATTCCAAACACACACCACTATATATAGACCCTTATACCCACGAAATGTAGAGAGCTTCCAGAGAGAATTTTGTGAGAGAAACCTTAGAGAAAAACAAGATTGCCTCATCCTCAATCTTCACTAAGAGACTCTTCAAATTCCTCTACTCTCTTCCTCTCCATTGATACATCCTTGAGAGGTCATTGACCAAATCCTTTTCTCATCACACCCACGTCTGTGAGAAAGTTCATTTGGTGCTAGGGGAAGCAGTTTGGAAGGGACCAATGGTTATTGGTTGATGCTATGGGTTATAGCGGAATCCAGTAAGCTAGAAAAGAAAAAGGTTCAGCGCAACCTCGTTGGAGTAAGAAGCTTAGAAGGCTTAGATACATGGGCAGATTAGGCTTGGAGAGTCTATTGCTGTTCATATATCCCAACTACATTTTCTAGTGGATTATTAACCGCTTGGAGGGCGGCGGAGAGGTTTTATGCCGAGGGCTTCGGTTTCCTCTTCGATAACACATTGCGTGTTGTCCTTGTGTTTGCATCTCTCTTCCCATTATCTTTACCATTTAATTACTACTGTGATTGTGATTATTTATGGTTTAGATTGTTTATCAATTCTGTTATAAGTTTGTTATCATTTTTCGCACATACATTGTTTGATATAAAGCTTGAATTGGTAATTTTGTAATTGGGGGTCTAAACGTTCATAGTGTTTTCAACGCTATTTGAACATTCAATTGGTATCAGAGCGGGTGCACTTGTTGCGGTTTAAATACCTTAGTGAGATCCTTGACCCTGTTTTGAGATGGATAGGTCTCAATCCCTAAATGTGCCACCATTTTTTTATGGTGATAATTATGCTTTTTGGAAAGTTCGTATGAGGGCATTTTTGTGTTTTATTGATGATGCTGTGTTGGATGCTGTTGAGGTTGGTTGGACTAGGCCGGAGGCTGCCAAATCCACTTGGGATAAGGCAGCTCTTGCGGCAACTAATGCTAACAGTAAAGCCTTGAATGCTATTTTTTGTGGTGTCTCTCCAGAAGAATTTCACAGGATTTCACATATCACCATTGCTAAGGAAGCATGGGAAATTCTGAAGACAACTTATGAGGGGACTAAAAAGGTGAAGGACACCAAACTCTAGATGCTAACCACTCGCTTTGACGAGCTAAAAATGAGTGAGGATGAGTCTTTTGACTCTTTTTACAGTAAGCTGAATGAGGTGGTCGTTGGCAAATTTAACTTGGGAGAAAAGACGGAGGATTCTAAAGTTGTAAGGAAGATCCTTCAGTCACTGCCAGAAAGTTTTCGTGCCAAAGTAACAGCCATTGAAGAGAGGAAGGATCTTGACGACATCAAAGTTCAAGAGTTGGTTGTGATAGACCACAAACTGAATGACCCCTTGTGATTAATTTATCAATTTCTCATGCAAACGCGTGGAAGTACAAACAAATCACCAATAAACTAATTATGCAGTGGAAATTAAATGACACGGTGATTTATTTACAAATGGGGAAAACCCTTAAGGCAAAAACCCTACTGGGTGATTTTCAGGTCACCACTCCTGAACTCCACTATTATCAGAACAAGCAGTTACAAGTAAAGGAATCCCAAGTAACTTACCAACCTACAGTTGAACCCTTACCCCAATACCCAATTGGACTTGTTCTGTAGTGACAGATCCCCTTTTGATGCACGGCTCCCAAGTACGTGACTAACCAATGCGCGGATCCCAGTACGCGACTTCAACACCAACTGAAAGAAAGGTTGGCTGCAAAGTTCTTCAGTTCATCCTACACGATGAAGATCAAGAAGATGCTTGGTCACAAAACCCAAAAGTGCAAAATACACAGCAACTTCTTCAGAAGAGATGAACTAGGTCAAGAACTTCGTCTCCGGTCACAATTTGCTCCAACAGAGTTTTCTCAATGCTTGTGCAACTTGTGAACTCTTTGACGACGTTTAAAACAATCCTTTTATATGTCTAGGGTTAGAAGAAAAGAAGGCCCAAAGACATATTCACGGATCCCAAGAAATCATATCCAAATTCTGATTTTTATAAACCTCGACAGATAGGAGGTGTCGAGAAGCTGTCGAGCAGGCGTCGAGCTTACGGGCTTGAATAGCTTTCTTAAACCTCGATAGATACAGCTGTCAAGCTAGCTGTCGAGATTTAATGAAATTTCACTATAGCTTGTTTTTCTTGGACAGACTTGATGACTTCAACACTTGATCTTGAAGCCTTATTTCTTGAAGTATTAAAAACACCTAGAACTATCCAATTACAAGTAAAGTACATTTTGTCAAAGGATTAGCCAATTACATAAAAGAATGACATATGTTCTTAATGAGAGAACCACATATGTCCTAACAGTCTCCCCCTTTGGCAATCCGTGACAAAACCACAACGAACAAATAAACATATGAGAGAAGTCATAAATCACTCAACTCATATTCACTTGTTAAATACAATAAAATCTATCCTATCACAAACCCTTGAAAAACTTTGTAAGAAAAGAGTTTATGGCAAGTAGACTTTGACAACCTATATTTCTGAAACACTTTAAACAAAAACTCATCAAGACATCTTGTGTGAACAGAAATAATAAATTGCATACAAGTATAAGAATTATGTGTATAAAGATAGAAAAGAAACAACACATGTAGAGATAGGTGAAAGAAACATACATCCACATATATAGAGAAAATAAGTACAATGTATGTAAAACTGGTCACAAGACCTCATATACAAGAACAATGTATCTAAAAAAGAAAGAAAGAAAAGAAAAGATACATCATAACCTCACTACATCCCTCAAGTATCAACACTCCCCTTATCAAAAATGTCCTATACTAACTCTCCCCCTATGATGACTACTCTCATATCCCTAAAACTACTCCCCTTTTTTGTCACGAGTGACAAAGGGTAGAGTATCAAGTAGATATCTCATCAGTAGAGCTAGCATCTCCACCATCATCATCATCCAAAGCATCATCGTCATCGTCATCGTCATCCTCATAATTAGAAGCTGCTGGAGAAGGAGGTGGTGAAGGAGTAGCCTCAGGAGAAAAACCACCCATAGTCGCCTGTCGTCGTGCAATACGACCAACACAAACATTCACCTGATACAACTCAATGGAGAGTGTATCGAGGCGAGCATCCATGCGCTGCAGCTGCGCCATGATGTCTCCAAGTGAAACATCGCTCATAGAGGAAGAAGGAGCAAATGTAGATGGAGTTAATTTGGATGGAGCGGAACGGGAAGGAGGAGTGAAATCCTGCTGTCTCGACCTAAACTAAGCCTCACTACGTTTTACAGTAGCAGCATCTATGGCACACATGAAGGTGAAAGGATCAGACACAGGAAATGGAATGGAAAAATGGCGTAGAATCCTCGTGATAGCAGAAGGAAAGATGAGCTTATCATGGGTCGCCGCATCAGAATGAACATCTATAATAGACAAAATAAAATGAGAGGGAAAATCTATGGTAAGATGCTCTAAGAGGGATAACAAAAATCGAGCACGAGGCTCAGTGATGGAGTTGTAGTGAGAAAGCGGATAGAGTACAAAAGTCATCACCATGTTTAGGAATCTAGGACCTTTAGCAAAAGGCCTACATGATGTGAACTGATGCTCACCCCACTCCAAAGGGCGCTCACAAAAGCAGAAATGAGCTCATCTTTGGACACAATCCTCAGACGCTCACAAGATGGATAGTTAGGAAACTCTATCCTAGGAACCCTAAGCACATCCGCAACTAGCTGCAGTGTGACAGGGATGTGCGTACCTTGAACGCGAGTGAAAAAGAGAGGTACTGAACGATCAATCTCGTGCATGTTGGAGTAAAACTCCTGAATGAGCACGAGAGGACATGTGACCGAGACGTCACACAGTGACTTCCATCCCCTACTGTGAATGACAAAGGGAAGGTCAATATTGGCGAAGTCCGCCAAAATGACTTGGCGTTTCGAATGAACACCTCATCTAGAAAAGTTCTCCGAAAATGCCTTGTGGGCATCATCATCACGGAACCGAAGATTAAGAGGAGCAGAATCAGAAGAGGAAGAAGCTCCAGAATGCAGAGGGTTCCAAGCCGGAGTAGATTTACGTTTAGGTGCCATAAACACTACTAACGTAAACAGAATGAGAAAGAGAGAGAGAAAGAGACAATCAGAAAAGTCCCAAAGCAATTCAAATATATCAAATATATTGAATAGAGAGTACGTATGCATGGAGATGCATGAACATGTGACATGCAAAAGAAATTTCATCATGAGCTCAGCCCAATCCAAACCCACCAGCACACAAACAGAGTTCACACATCTAAATGCATGAAAATACAATTCTAATGCAAATGTGATGCAATGTATGACATTTTGAACATATTCAAATGAAAACCCAACCCAAAATTTCAAGAAAAACTCATTAATTTTGAAAAACCCCAAAATTTTTCAAAAACCCCAAAACCTAAGATTCAAAAACATGAAATGCATGAAGAATGGAGGGAAAAGAGATCATACCAAGTGATTTGAAGCAAGGATGGGCCAAAAATCACGTGGGTTGAAGGTTTTGAGTGAGAAAATCAAGTTTGGGAGAGGAACAGTCGCGGATAGATCGAGAGAAATCGAGCAAATGAGAATCGGATCACGACCAAGGCTTATATAGGAACCTCAGTAATTCTCGACAGATGAGGTGTCGAGAGGTGTCGAACCATCTGTCGAGGAAGGTGTCGAGAAAATGCATGTCGACAGCTGCAGGTGTCGAGGAATGAACACCAGAACCAAGAATAGAAGCTCAATCGATCCACCAGGTGTCAAGAAGGTATTGAGAAGACAGAAACTTTCTCGATCGATCTATCAGGTGTCGAGGAGGTATCGAGATTGCGATAAAGAAAGACTTGAGAAGCTCGACAGATAGCTAGGTATCGAGGAGGTATCGAGGAGGTATCGAGAAGGTGTCGAGCTTGCTTTTGAAAACAGTTTTTCGAGAAGTGAAAAACACATACATGAATGCAATCCAACATGAACCTCAACCAATGATCCAATCAACATATTAAGCTCTCAAAATCATCTCTCATCAAACATTTTAAGCACATGGATCCTCAGAAACACACACACACACACTAAACAAGTCTAACCAATTTTATTTTTTAAAAACAAGTCAAGACAGTTTAGTGAGCATACATTAACACATGTAAACACTTGTGATGGCCAAATCACATTGTACCTGCACATGTATCAAGAGTAGCAAAGAATATTGCGTATTGTGTGTGAAAAACATCGCAAGATTGCATATGTGTATACAAGTTATGACGATCTGAGATATGAGAAAATAACTTTAACTCACACACAATCATAACTATTTGATGGAGACTATCACCTTTGAGGTACATCCTATAACTCCCACATCTCCTAGAGAACATGCTTGCAATCATATTTAAAAGCATTTTTGATCTTTTTGCTTTTTATTTTCTTTGCATATTTTCTTTTAATTAGCATATCATGCATGGGCATATAAAAGAGAGAAAAGAAATACCCAACATATTAAGCATAGACATTGCACTTTTGCTATGCTGAAGCATACGAATGTCTTTGACACTGCACTTTTGCTATGCCGAAACATACAGGTGTCATATTATGATTGGCGGGTAACAGTGGCGAGATGGTTATTTATGCCTTTCTCTCAGGATTTTCTAATTCTACCCGTCAAAAAGAGTGATATGAGTGTTAAGTTCAAGAGATAACTTAATCTTACTCATCACAAATAAGAACCACAAAGCTCACTTGCTTAGTTGTGCATAAAGACGCTCATCTAAGCTACAAATGATACAAGATTTAGAAAACTTTGTTTCAATGGCCATCCAAGGTACACAAATACCAATGTACACAAAACACACACTGTTTTTGTATTTTTCAATTTTTTCAATTTTTTTTTATATCAAAAACAAAATAAACAAAACTGAAAATAAACAAACAAAAACATGTTATCAAAATAAAACATAAAACTAGATGCAAATGCATGAGGAAGAAGGACAAGAGAAGGAGATCAATCCATGGAGATGACACCAATGTTTTGACGAAGGAATTCAAAATGTTTGCTGTCAAGAGGTTTGGTGAACAAGTCAACCTTTTGATCATCAGTGTGGATAAACTCAAGAGTGAGAGTACCATCTTCGACAAGCTCCCTAATGAAGTGATGTCGAATCTCTATGTGTTTGATTCAAGAATGTTGAATCGGGTTTTACTAGAGTCCAAACATCATTCCTCTAAAACTGAAGTAGTTCGTCATGCATTGCTTCGACCCAACTTTCATCTTGTAATGCTTCCTCAACTTTATTGGGTTCAACTTATGACAAGTAGCAAGAATAAGATACAAAGTTAGTAACACATTTATCAACTGTGTTTCCTTAATGTGAGTTCATTCATGTTTCCCATAATAACTTCTAGAGGATGATTTAATTTGATTCTAGAGGAAGGTCCCTTCTCTTTATGAGATTCAGAATCTGGTGAAGTGGGTATATCTGCAGAGTCTTCTACAATACTCAGAGTACTGGGAGTACTTGGAGATGCAGGTTCTTGTTCAATAATGTCTTGAACTTCCCTAGGCTCAGGAGGAAGAATTTCTTTGGAGAGTTCGTCAATGCCTTTCTCAGAACTGGAATCTGAAGACTCATCAATGACGACATTTACTGTCTCCATTACCTTCATAATTCTTTTGTTGTATACCCGATAAGCCTTGCTTGTAGAAGAGTAGCCCAGAAATATGCCTTCATCGCTCCGAGAGTCAAATTTTCCCACGTTCTCTCTATCCTTGAGAATGAAGCAAGTACTTCCAAAGATTCTGAAGTACTTCATATTTAGCTTCCTTCCTTTCCATAACTCATATAGAGTCTTTTTGGTACCGGGTCTGAAGTATGCCCTATTAACTGTATGACATGCAGTGTTTACGGCTTCTCCCCACAAGTTTCTAGCCACATCTTTGTTATGCAACATGGCTCGGGCCATCTCTTGAATAACCCTATTCTTCCTTTCTACCACACCATTTTGTTGAGGCATAACAGGAGCAGAGAATTCTTGAGATATACCTGATCTTATGCAGAAAGACTCCATGTATGAGTTCTCGAATTCTTTACCATGGTCACTTCGAATTCGATCAATCTTTATGCTTTTTTCATTTTGCAGTCTTGTGCACAAAGCCTCAATGTGCTCAGGAGCATCAAACTTGGATCATAGTAAAATGACCCCAGTGTATCTGGTAAAGTCGTCTACCACAACCATGATGTATCTCTTACCACCAAGAGACTTGGTTCTGGTTGGACCCATAAGATCTAAATGTAGAAGCTCCAATGGTCTTGATGTAGCTGATGTCTGAGTACTTGAATGCTTAGCTTTCGTCTGTGTCCCAAGCTGACATGGTCCACACACCACATTACTCATTCTACTAAGCTTTGGTATCCCCAAGACTGATTCATGCTTAGATACAATAGACAGATGCTTGTAACTAGCATGTCCCATTCGTTGATTCCATAGATCTTCATTAGGCAAAAAAATGCTATTACAAACAATATCAGCATCAAGAACCAATCCATAACAGTTGTCCAAAGTGTGAACCCCACTAATGAGCTTCTTTCCAGACTCATCCACGACAAGACATTTTCCCTTTAAGAATAGTACCATGAAGTCTTGATCATATATCTGACTTATACTCAATAGGTTTACTCTTAGACCTTCTACATAAAGAACATTTGCAATGTCTAGTAGTCCTGGTAGAGATATGATTCCTTTCCCTTTAATCTGTGACTTACTTCCATCACCAAAAGTAACATTGCCACCTTTCTTAGACTCGAAAACCTTGAAGAGAGATCGGTCTCCAGTCATGTGTCTTGAGCAACCACTGTCAAGGTACCACAGACATGTGTCCATAACTTTGTACGCAGACTTCATCATGAAACACACTTCATGTTTAGATGACAAATCAGAGGGAATGGTTCTTTCACTCAGTTGCCTTTTATGAGCTAAGCCTTTAACTTTTACTCTTCTCAGACGAACTCCTTTGCACATTTTCATTCTGAGACAGTCTAGTTTCTTCTTAGCCAAACTAAGATCTTTTCCAATAGTCATCATAAGAGAAATCAAATAACTTTTAGACTTGTATTTTCTGAGACACTCAAACAAATAGTGATTAGAAAAACAAGATGTATTTGAAAATAAAGATCTCTTCAAGTCGGTTACAGCCATGACAACAGGGGTCAATGGATCAACACAGTAAAGATTAAACCTAATCAGAGTGTGCCTGCTCTGATACCACTTGATGGGCTACAAACTGAATGACCCCTTGTGATTAAACCAATTAATTAATTAGCCAAGTTATTAATTAATCAATTTCTCATGCAAACGCGTGTAAGCACAAACAAATCACCAATAAACTAATTATGCAACGAAAATTAAATGACACGGTGATTTGTTTACGAATGGGGAAAACCCTTGCGGCAAAAACCCCACCGGGTGATTTTCAGGTCACCACTCCCAAAACTCCACTATTATCAAAACAAGCGGTTACAAGTAAAGGAATCTCAAGTACCTTACTAACCTACAGTTGAACCCTTACCCCAATACCCAATTTGACTTGTTCTGTAGTGACAGTTCCCCTTTTGATGCACGACTCCCAAGTACGTGACTAACCAATGCGCGGATCCCAGTACGCGACTTCAACACCAACTGAAAGAGAGGTTGGCTGCAAAGTTCTTCAGTTCATCCTACATGATGAAGATCAAGAAGATGCTTGGTCACAAAACCCAAATGTGCAAAATACACAGCAACTTCTTCAGAAGAGATAAACTAGGTCAAGAACTTCGTCTCTGGCCACAATTTGCTCCAACAGAGTTTTCTCAATGCTTGTGCAACTTGTGAACTCTTTGACGGCCTTTAACACAATCCTTTTATATGTCTAGGGTTAGAAGAAAAGAAGGCCCAAAGACATATTCACGGATCCCAAGAAATCATATCCGAATTTTGATTTTTATAAACCTCGACAGATAGGAGGTGTCAAGAAGCTGTCAAGCAGGTGTCGAGCTTACGGGCTTGAACAGCTTTCTTAAACCTCGATAGATACAGCTGTCAAGCCAGCTGTCGAGATTTAATGAAATTGCACTATAGCTTGTTTTTCTTGGACAAACTTGATGACTTCAACACTTGATCTTGAAACCTTGTTTCTTGAAGTATTAAAAACACCTAGAACTACCCAATTACAAGTAAAGTGCATTTTGTTAAAGGATTAGCCAATTACATAAAAGAATGACATATGTTCTTAATGAGAGAACCACATATGTCCTAACAGGTTGGTTCATTGCAGATGTATGAATTGTCGCTGCCCACACAGAAGAAGAGCAAATCTCTTGCTCTTAAAACAATTGATGAGAGAATGGCATCTCATGACCCTTCGGAAGAGGATGTAGTAGATAAAGATGTGGCATACCTTGTAAAGAACTTCTGGAAATTCTTGAAACTCAAGAACGGTGGGAAATTTGGTGACAAAGGAAAATTACAGAGTTCCGGGAAGGAGAAGAAAGAATTCCGAAGGAAAGATGATAGAGATTCCCAATCTTCTCAAGGAATCACATGTTTCGAATGTAATGGACATGGACACTTCAAAAAGGAATGTCACAACTATTTGAAGTCGAAAGGAAAGGTCTATCCTACTACTTTAAGTGACTCGGATTCATCAAACTCTGACTCTAAAGACAGCTGTGACGGAGAAGGAAATTACTCCGCATTCATGACCATTGCACATGTGGAATCCTCGGATGATATGGGTTCACTTGTGAAAGAGCTTGGTGAGCATTTTGATTTGGAGTCTATTGGGGTTGTCGAAGAATCGGAGGCTGAAGAAGATGAAGATACATTTGGTCTTCAAGAGAATTACACCTTACTTCTTGAGAAATCGGGTGAGTATGCAAAGGTGGCAAAGGCGGCTGTGAAGAAGATGAAAAAAGCTGAGGAAGATTACAAAAGTCTGCTAGTATGATACAAGGAGGCAAAGTGTGAGATTGAAACACTTAATGGTGAGCTATCAGAAGCTTACACAAAAGTAAGATTTCTTGAGCAAGAGGTAGTGCAAGCTTATGCCAAGATAGATAGGGTCTCCTCCAAGAAGCTAGATGATGTTATTTCATCTCAAAAACATGCCTCAGACAAGTCTGGATTGGGATATACCAGAGGAAGTAGCTCATCAGTCAATGTCACTAAAGAAGTGAAGTTTGTAAAGGCTAAAGAGACGGCTGTGGATAAACCTATTCCTGAGAAAGTTAAGGCTAAAAGGAAGAAGAATGCGGCTGATCAACGGGTGTTTAACAAGTCCCATAATCAATCAGAAGCCAGATTTGGAGCTAAAGGAAGATCACTTCCAAATCACTACAGGGTCCTAGAATGAACTATCTTTGTCACTATTGTGGATTGCAAGGACATACTAGACCAAACTGTCACAAGCTGAGAGCATTGAACAATGCAAGCGCTCCTTGATCAAGAGGAAGAAGAAATGACGAGAGGTCTTGGGGTGGAGAGCAACCAAGAAGTCAAAACCGTCCAGGAATGATGGACGTTATAAAGATGATCAGTGCATTCACAAATTGCTTGAAAAGCTTCACAAGAAGGTTTGAAAGTCCTAACTCCCGTACCCAATCCGTCAAGGATATCACCCCAAACACACGTGACGTGTGGGTGATGACGGGTACTCATGCATAAGCATTACAACATGTCCATGCATTAATACTTCCCATGTTTGTGAATATGTTTGGTTGTGTGCTTCTTGCAAGTTTTTAGGCTGTTATTTTGTTAGTGTGTTTGTCTTTGGTTCAATTGTTTTTACATTGTTATTTAAGTTGCTTTTGTTAAACTTTTTACTGATTCTATGTCAAAAATCCAAAAACACATAAAAAGTAGAAAATCCTAAAAAGTTTGATCATCTTTGTTGAGTCTTGTCTCAAAGCAAGTTTTGCCTTGTACCTTTGTACTAATGGCTTTGTGCATTTAATGAGCTTAGCTTGTCTCTTATGCACTCATATCATTATGGAAAAAATTCTGAAATCTATGTGACTGTTGTAAATAGATCTTCAACCTTGTCATGAATGATTAGTGAATGGTTTTGTTGATCTTGAGACATGCATAGACTTGTGCCTATATATCTTCCCACTTTTATTTTATTGCTTTACTCAAAGAGCTCACCAAATGTAAATCTCCAAATGAAAAGAGATATTGAGCTGCAAAAGCCTGTCGCACATACTAGTATTTAACTAGGAAAAAGGGAAAGCGACCAAAATAAATTGTATGATGCCCAAAAAGCCAAAAGCTAACCCATCAAATTGCGCGGCTCACTGGCGAGTCAAGGTCTCAGTCGCGAAAAATACTTAGAAAATTTTTCAAAATTTGTGTTTTTATGTTTTTCGCGGCTTAGTGTGGCAACTTGTTCGCGGGTGAAAGGTCCAATCACGAGGGATACTCAGAGATTTTCGCGGCTCATCTCGCAACTATCTTGCGGGTAGACCTTCTAGTCACGAAAAACACTTAGAAGATTTTTTGAAAATCTTGGTTTCACAGTGTTTCGCGGCTTACCTTGGCGACTGACTAGCGACTTAATCCAATCACGAAAAACGCGTGTTTTGCGTTTTAAAGATAGTTTTTAAAATTGTTTTTCAGTTTTTCGCTCGAATTTCAATGACTGTTCATTGTCTTCCCCATTTCTCTCTCTCAAACACTCTGTGTCTCTCTGAAAAAGCTTCCATTTTTGCATCATGTCTTCATCAAACACCAAGAAAAAGGTATGGGTTATTTCTATCTCACTTCATTGTACTTGGTTCGAGTATTTTTTTGTTTTATGAAGCGTTTCTAGTTTGTTGAGATTTAAGGGGTTCGAACTTAGTTTGGGGGTTTGTGAGTTTTGTGTTCTTGTCTTGCCTTTACTTTGTTTCTCATTCTACATGTGTGTTTTCATGCTTCTATCTATTGAGAGACTGTGCTCTATGTTATGGTTCATGAATGTGTTGCTCCATTCATATCATGTTCTTGGTATTTTGTCATTTGTGACTTGCTGATGCACATTGCCCATTTGACTCTGAGTTGTTACTGTTATTCATCATATCTGTTTGCCTATTTCTTTTGTCAGTGTTGCTTATGTCTTCTTGGTGTTAAACTTGTTCATGTTTCTGTGATTCTGTGAAATTTTTTTCACATTCTTATATCTGAATCTAATCATACTAATGTGTGTATCTTGTGGCATTGCATTTGGTTCTCTGCTGTGTGTTTGATGTTTTTCAGTTGACTCGTTGTTCCTCCAAAGGCAAAGACACTGTAATCAATGACCCGTAAACCCCGGTTGCTAAACGAACACGACGGTCATCTAAGTCATCTAGGGACTCTTCCATTGAGAGATTCAGGACATTTATTGACTCAAAGACGTACACAGACACTTTCAAAGAGGCTTCTGCCATTGTGGAAAGAGTTGTCAAGTTTGATACCCTAGGGACAACATTTATCCCTAAGATTTTTGAAGAAAGAGATTGGGCTGACCTATTTGGAAATTTTGAGGATCCAATTGAAGAATTGGTCAAGGAATTCTTCTCAAATGCCAGATACACAAGGGTTGAGTTGAAATGCTGGGTACAAGGAACAGAATTTTCCATGAATGCAGACTACATTGCTAAGGTACTTTGCATCACTAGACCCAAAAAATGTGGATCGAACTCCGTACAATGACAGAGAACTTCAGGCACAAGACATCCTTTAAGTTCTTGGGAATGAACATGAAGTGGGAAGCACAGGATCATCTATAAGCACTGCATTGTTTTTGCCTAAACTGACAACTCTAAAGTTGATCATGTTTTCTAATCTCTACCCACTGTCAAACACTGCCTTCATCAGTCTTGGAAGGGCTAAATTTTTGTGTGACCTCATTATCGGTGCCCCGACTGACATCTGTGCTCACATATTCCAGATCATTTGGAAAACAGCGGCTCGTTCAACAACACGAACAATTCTTCCATTCTACAGTCTAATAATGAAGATTGTACTTCGTGAAGGTGTTAGTCCTTCATCAGATGAGAAAATCCTGCCTCGTCCTCGACCAACATCAATATACACTCTCCAAGCAAGCAAGAGTCACTCCTCCAAGAAACCTAAGACTGAGCCATCCACACAGGCATCTCCATCTGCTCATGCTACAGTTACTCTGGCACAATCAATCGACACCCCGTCTGTTCCTCCTAGATTCCAAACTCCCAAGCAAAGTTACTACATCGAAAATATGCTTCATTGGATTTCTGATTTGGAATGGCTTCTCAACTCCTTTCACAGTCAAACTCAAATGCGTCTCGGAACCATTGAGTTACAATTAGATAACATACAACAGAAGCTAGAAGACAGCCTTTAACTATTCGTGCAAAAAAGGGGGAGAGCTGCACAGTAAGGGGGAGAGAAGCTTAAGAATGAAAAGGAGTGTGCATACTGAAAAGGGGAGTTTTTATAGTTGCTACATACTCTGTTGTGCTTATTATAGTTTTTATCCTGTGTTGATATGGTTTCTATACTTTTGGAAAACTTGTGGTTCACTGGTACAATTATTTATTTAAGTAGTTCTTCAGTATATAATATGATATTCTTCAGCATATCATACTTTCATGTTTTTGGTTTGTACCTGGTACCTTTATAGGTTTTTAAGGTTTCTGTTTATGTTTTGTACCCATATTGCTTTTGTAAGCTTTTAGGGTTTGTTTCTATGCACTTTGTAGGCTTTATGGTGTGTACCTTGCTTTATGCAGCCTTTGTGCTTTGTTAAATTAGTACTTATAACTAAATGTTATACATTTCCTTCTGAGTACTGTCACTCTTGTGCCCGTGTAGGACGTTATTCTTAGATGCATATACTTCATGTACTGTGCATTGGTTGAGTGTTGGTTATTCAAGTGATTTGCCTTGTGTTTGTCAGCTTGAATATCCAGATGTTCATTCCAAGTGTGAATGAGCATTGTGATCACTTGTTTATAGTGATTGCTTGTTTTGGTCTTGCCATGGTTTATTGCTTCATTCCATTGTGCTTGATCGCATTGTGCTTGCTCCATTTGCATTACAAGTTTTCTGCATACAATGAACTTATTGTATTGTTGTGTTTCAGGAGTACTTGTTCTTATGGTTCAAAAGCTTCACAGATTTTAGAGTTAGGTGTGAGTGAGTTTTCCAACTGTTCCCAACTCACGCATTAAGTCTAGAATTTGTATAAGGTTTTGTCACGGAATAGCCAAAGGGAGAGATTGTAAGGTTGAAATTTATCAACCATCTTGTTGGCTTTATTCCGTGCCAATTTGCTTGTAATTTAGCACTTAGTAACCCTGTATTTAGGTGGGATTCATGTAAGGGTAGTGTGTAAAGAGAGTGTGAAGAATTGCTCAACTTTGTGCCAAGAAGCAGGGACTTGCGGTTAGGACTCGCGACTTGCAAGCCGCCAATTACTGCACACGTGAGAAGCATGCGGGGAGGTGAAGGGTCACGCCAGCTGTCGCACTACAAGACAAAAGTCCCAGGCTGGCCAGGCCGTTATCTCATGACTTGAACTCGCGACTTGGACCAGTCGTGAGGCCAAGGCGCCAACCAGCCCTACTTGGGAAAAACTGACTCTTCGTATTCCAAACACACACCACTATATATAGACCCTTATACCCACGAAATGTAGAGAGTTTCCAGAGAGAATTTTGTGAGAGAAAAACAAGATTGCCTCATCCCCAATCTCCACTAAGAGACTCTTCAAATTCATCTACTCTCTTCCTCTCCATTGATACATCGTTGAGAGGTAATTGACCAAATCCTTTTCTCATCACACCCACGTCTGTGAGAAGGTTCATTTGGTGCTAAGGAAAGCAGTTTGGAAGGGACCAATGGTTATTGGTTGATGCTATGGGTTATAGCGGAATCCGGTAAGCTAGAAAAGAAAAAGGTTCGGCGCAACCTAGTTGGAGCAAGAAGCTTGGAGGGCTTAGGTACTTGGGCAGATTAGGCTTGGAGGGTCTATTGCTGTTCATGTATCCCAACTACATTTTCTAGTGGATTACTGACCGCTTGGAGGGCGGCAAAGAGGTTTTACGCCAAGGGCTTTGGTTTCCTCTTCGATAACACATCGCATGTTGTCCTTGTATTTGCATCTCTCTTTCCTTTATCTTTACCATTTAATTACTGCTGTGATTGTGATTATTTATGGTTTAGATTGTTTATCAATTCTGTTATAAGCTTGTTATCATTTTCCACACATACATTGTTTGATATAAAGCTTGAATTGGTAATTTTGTAATTGGGGTTCTAAACGTTCATAGTGTTTTCAACGCTATTTGAACATTCAAAAACTATTCGTTTATGTGGCTAGGGTTTTGTAACCAAGTTTTCTCTATTTCACAAATCAAAAAGTTTTAAAGTAGTCTGAAGATTCCATTGGTGAAGAAGCTGAAGTCATAGCAACCACCACACACTTGCTACTGTGAAGAAAACCTTCAAGAGGTTCTTGAAGTCATTTGGAGGTTCCAATTGTGATTGTGGGTGGAGCGTTCATATATTGGAGAGTTCAGGGGTTCTGAAGCGGTAGAAAGCTTCTACTGTAAGTTCATCTACTGGGTTTGTAGAGTCTAAGGACAAATGTTTTGTACTAAATCTTAAAACTTCTCTTTACTATAGTGAATTGCTTTTTAGGAAGGTTTCCCCTTAGGTTTTTACTACGAAACTAGTTTGTTTCATTGGTTTTTCTATATTATCATATCTTGTCTTATTTACTCTTCCGTTGTGCATGATATTGATGTTTGTTTGTTTGTACAATATTTATGCATAATAGATCCAATTAATAACTTTGGTTTAAAACTTGTTAATTCTATCAACCGGGTTCTAAATTTCCCAACAATATAGGTCATGGAATTCAATCTAACATCTTGACTCCACATAAAGTGCTAAGGCTCTGAACCCAAAAGTCATGTTGAGAGAAGATCGATAACAATATAACATTGTGTTCCAAGACACAAAGTCATGTTCAGGCATCTAGTTTAACATTTCAAAAGCCATTCTAACTCAATATAATTTGGAGTATCCATAGATCATATTGTTCCCAACAAAAAGAATTTGGATTTGAGATCCTTAAATACCCTATCCTAGCATAACTCACTTTTCCCAACTTATATTGTAACTAGAAAATAAATTTATGTAATCTTCTTTATCTTAGATTGAATCCTTGTAAAAAACTTTCCAACAAATAAGTGAGTCTACAAAAAGTGTCACAAGTAATTTTAGAAATAATAATCACTTTCTAATTAAACTTATTATTTCTATACTATTGAATGTAACTAAGCATTAAAATTAAATTATTCCTTAGATGGTGACGTGAACTAATATTTTGTAACATATAAATTATAACTAATTGAGATTGATAGTCTAAACTCTAAAGAACCAAATTTTCAGAGAGGAAACTTATGGATTTTGAATCTATGAGTAGATGAAACTCATACAATCGGCCTAAACCCCATTATTATTAAGTCATGAGCCATCCTAGCCCACAGGCCACAAGTGCAGCCCACACACTTGAAATAGCCATCCAAAATTAATTCAAGATGGGTCCATAACAAGCCCCATGACATCAGCTTCAAAGCCCATCTATACGGACGATAAAGCCCAAAAGCCATTCCATGGAATTAACCAATTGAAGCCCCAAAGATTAGCAATGGCCTATGAAAGCCCACAGCTGTAACAAATAAGCTTTAGTACGAGAATTTCCCTCCATCACTGAGGAGAGAAATAGCTAGATAAGGGAAATACAAGAGCAATGGGTTGAAGGGCAAAATGGCCGTTTCGTGTCAATTTTGGACCAACCCAAAATTTGACAAATGAACTTGGAGCACTTGTAAGTAAAAGAACTCATTAAAGAACTCGTTAAAGCAATAATGCATATAGCTTTGTTAGGGATATTTGGGTAATTGTATTAGTAGGTTCAGTGTTGATATTGTATAGTGTATTGAGATTGTTGTATACAAGATAGTGAGGACAAGTGGCTGGGTGGTTATGACAGGGTGGCAAGTTAGTGAGTTAGAAGTTAGTTAGAGCATCTTCAGGAGCATGGCTATCCGGGTATATTTGCTATAATTTGGAGAATTTGTGCACTGTGGATGCTCTAGCGGCTTCTCTATACCCCTTTTTTTTTTTTTTGGCTTATGAACAATAGCCCATCAAGTCTGATGGGCTACTATTCATTCTTCAAATATATTTTTTCTATTATAATAATGATGTGTTGAATCAAAAAATGTTGAAAGATGTGTAGTTGTTAAAAAAAGAATAAATAATGAATGAAAAAATAATATTTAAATGAGATAGAGAATCTATTGAAATGTGTATTTGAAAAAGTGGGTAGATAAAGGTAAGAGTCACTGTTCATTCTCCAAACAAAAATTTGATGAATCTGCTGGAGATGCTCTTAGGAAATTGGGTTTAGCTGTGAGTAGTACCAGTCACGGGTTTAGAAGGCAAGGCATTAGTCAATGGTATAAAGGGAAGATGCTGTAAAGAAGGATCAATAAGAAGATTGTTACTCAATTTACATTCTCTTTTCTCTGTTTCCTTCTCTGTTATTCTCTCTTTTCCATTGGAGGACCAGTTGGCTTCGAATTCAGCTAGAGAAACCATATCCATCAATTCCACTCTTAACAAGTTTAGCTTTTAGATGAAAACCTTTTGTTAAAAATGTGCTAAAATATACTTATACTTTGAAAAAAAAAAAAAATTAAGAAAAAGTGAGATTTTTAAAAGCTTTATATAAAATATAAAACTAAAGAAGCTAGCTTATAATCTAGTCCCAAACACATACAGAGCTTTAGCCAATGTCATCTTTACCTCCATAAGACAAGGACCAATTATCATTAGTGCAAAGCTGCTGCAACCCTTGATTTCATCAAGTTCAAATTGGGGTCTTCCCCTTAAGGAAGCAGTTTTAAGGGTGATTAGTTAGTCATGCTGTTGTCCCTAAAAACAAGACATAAACATTGTCTCCTTTTAAGGACGAACACTACTCTGTTGAGAAATTGTCTTAAATTCCTATTGTGACTTGGAAAGCTAATTAGATTTTCTTATTGAAGAAGGAAAATTAAATTTGGTTATTTTCTTGAATTTCCTATGGTTGGAAGGAAATATTATTCCTTGAAAGTTAAAGAAAGTCTATTCCTTATCAAAGAAGTAATGCATTCCTTGTGTATTAAGGAATTTGATTTGAAGTCTTATAAATAGACAATGTTGCAAAGAATTTGATGGTTTTGGCCCAATGGTCCTCCCCTATGAGAAAAGGAGAAAAATAATAGAATTGGGCATGAAACCAAAAGAGAAAAATGAGATTTTTGCTTAGGAGGTACCCCAAGAAGAGGAAAAACAAGGTTTGAGTTTTCTATACAAAGCTTTTGTAAAGCGCACAAATCAAGGAAAAATTGTGAGGCTTTGATTCATGTTGTGAAGTGAATAATAGAAAAAAGGTGATGCCACAATGTGAGGATTGTGAAGAGCAAAATATTGTGTGAAAAGAAGAAGAAACCACAGTGAGTGCAGTGAGTGTGTGTGAGAGCAAAGAAAAACATAGAGATTTTTAACCAAAGGCTCATTAAGGAGTCGGGTAATTTGCTCATTGTAGAAGAAAGACACCAATATCTCAAATTCAAAATTCAAATGTGATATTATTTTGAGTAATATTTATTTAACTATTTTATACTCTTTATTAATTAACTTGTGCATTACATTTACGTGAGCGTAATTTTAATAACCAATTAAATTTGATATTTACCCACATGACCTATTGAATACTACCTTAAGCCTATCAATATTTTGTTTTTTGTAGAAATAAACTATTGGTCCATGAAATTTACTTAATGAGTGTTTTTATCCCAGAATTGTTAAAAAAAGTGCTATTGGTCCCTGATTTTTTTTTTTAAAGGGCACTATTTTTATTAGATGGTACTAATTTATTACCCATGTCACATTTGAAGGTCCCCTTTTTATGACAATAAACCCCGGAGACTGTGTAAAGCATCGTGTCCTTTTACTTGGTTAAACCTCAAGCTCATGTACCGCATCCACATCACACGGATCAGATAAGCCATTTTATGAATCTAAAATTAGAAAAAATAACACAATTTCTCCAAATTTTGTTTGACACTTGTTTTGAAAACATGTTTTGAGAACAAAAAACGCTAGGTACTCCACATGACACTAGTTTCTTATTTTTGAAAAAAAAAAAATCACTTCTCACTAAAAAGTAATTCTCTTTCTCTTTCTCTTTCTTTTTTAATTTTATTTTTTGATTCAAAAACTAAGTCTTTATACCAGTCAAATTTTATTAAAGAACCACAGGAATCAAATACAACTTACATATCCCTCTCTTGTAACAAAACTTGATATAAAGGCCTACTACAATTCACATAGGATAGAAGTCAATGGCTAGGTAAGGGGAGCCGGAAGTTCCATAACTCCATGTTGGCGATTTACAAGCCTGTTATAAGGTCTATTACATTTAGTATAGTAGCTTGATGAAAATGCCTACTCTACTACTGAACTGTTCACATGCATACTGAAGACCCTTCAAACAGATTAACTAGCAACACAGTAATGTACACAAATCTCGTGACTTAATTGGACATGTCCTTATTCCAATTCCTAACCCTCTACTACGATGACCAAAGGGATAACATCCCCATTTTGGTTAGTGATGAGGATCCTCTCCGAAGTTTCATATCTAAGACACATATACGTTTGTTGAATGTGGAAGACTTGCCTAAACTATGCCATTCTCTTCGGGAAATTGCCATGTTTGGCAAGTTTGCCCATTTTTTGGTCTAGCTGAGATCCTAGAAAACCCATGGAGCAGAAAATTGAAAGAGAAACAATGAGGAAGATGGACTTACATGTCGATCTGAGCAAAACAGAGCCATATAGAGCACTAAGAGCATGAGGTGGATTTGGAAAAAGAGAGAGAGCTCGGATATTAATTATGAAGACAGATCCAAATGCAAAGACATACAAATTAAGACCATTTTATTTTATATTTTATGCTTGAGAAAATGGAATATGGTTCGGTTAATCATGCCCCTTTTTTTTATTGGATTATTGGGGTGCTTCTATACCTGTAGGCTGACATGTTTGCCTTAATAGGTTATTTTTATACCGTAATACCCACTACCTAGGAACGTTGCGAATATATATATATATATATATATATATATATATATATATATATATATATATATATTTAGAGATAATTACAATATGCTGTTAATCCCGTAACTCGAACCATTTTTCCCTCGACCTCCAAGCACTTTGTGCATGGGGATGTGCACGTTGTGAATAAGTTTTACATATCTACATATAATATCTTTAAAACAAAGGAACAACAAATTAAAGGTTAAGTTAATCCACTCTACTCATCAAAATAATAATAATAATAATCCACTCTAATTAATTATTTTGTGTCACATATTTCAAGCTAGATTTAAAATAACAAATTGATTGCATTATAATATTTTTACCATGTGTCCCTCCAATTTATAACTTCAAATCTATTCAGAAGTCAAAACAAATTTCAAGTTTCAACCCATTTGAGGTTCATCCAAATTTTCTTACCAAAACTTATCATTTTCAACTCAAATTTTAAATCAAAGAAAATTTTATCAGGTAAATATATAATTAGATCAATAAACTGTCTTCCTTTTTTTTCACTCAAACAAGACTTTTAGGTTTAAAAACTTGACTAGATGTAAGATCTAAAAAGAGTGGTTCTCGATTTTTTTGGTTTGATTGGGGTCCAATTGGTGGTTGAACCGGGAACATCATAAATAATTTAATTAATAATATAAATAAATATAATCACTAAGAATATTTTTTTTTTTTTAAATTATCTACAAATTTTTCTAATCACTAGTCTTTGAAGTATAATACTTTTTTTTTTTTTTTAATAATTTGAATTTAACCTATAATACCTGTAGGGTTAGGATTTGTAGCCCAAGCCCAAAACAATGAATTTGTAGAGAGTGGGTGAAAGAGTTAGGTTGATTATGAATTCAGCAACGGTTAACTATAACCTCCAAGAATGAAATAACCTAAAAATGCCCGTAGAGACGAAATGAATTGAAGTCCAAAGAGGTTTATGATTGATTGAAACAGTGATTACAGTTCTTAGAGCTACAGTAAAGTCTTTCGCTACTCCTTATTCTCTCTTTTCCGATCCCCCATTATCAGAGGCCTCTTCCCTTTATATAGTATCCTCCCCCATCATCTCCATTGTCCACTTGTTCTTCATATATGTATCCACTTGAGTATATGTCACGTCAAGTACCTTCTTTAGCCCTCTGTGAGTGGTGGTAGCTGAGATTACACTGTTCAGGGGTCTTCTCCACATAAATGCGGCTAGAAAAGTTGTTGCAGTGCATTAAACACGGTGGTAGCAGCTTTTCCCTTTAGATATTTCTTCGTTTTTATCATCTCCAGACATACCCAGAGCTTATCTTTATCATTGGAGTTGCTAGGAAGATCATTTGAACCTCTCAGGCGTTTGTTTGATCGAGGCTCTTTATATTCGAGGAGAATAAGCTCTTCGGACCACTGGTGCTCTCTTCGAACCATACTTCTCATTCATTTCCAGGTATCTCCTCCGCACGGGCACCTTCCCAACCGCTTTCTTTTCTTCGGACATACAGTAATCTTCAAATAGGGTCTTAGGCTCAATACCTAAGGGTGAGCTTTTACCCCCACAATACCTATTACATTAATGAGAATTGAAATAGATTTTGGTGAGAAATGTATACACCAAAATCTGAAAATGCATACAAAAGACCAAACCGGATCTATTTATATACTTTATATACTTTGGCAGACTCACCATCTCACTGAACGTTCACTCTCTCTCTCTCTCATGGATAGCCAGATGCTAGATTTTTTCCTCAAGCCTGGACTTTGTGTTTCTTTTTCTCTTTACATAGCCAAATTTCACATAAGATTGCTGTCATTGAAAATGATACATATGGTCCACAGTCACGCGGAGAAGTGGCTTTAGTCTACACGGCCAAGAGACACCTATCAATGAGAATTATACATTTATTGCAATATCTCATGGAAAATGCTAAGGAGGACTGAATGGAGCATGACAAGGGATAAGAAATGATGGTTGTTAGGTATTTTAGGCAGTAGTAGTGCTTAAATACCAATTCTAAAGTCAGTAAGTTGTATGAATTAGGTGGCTGTATATGAAATATGAACAAAATCACGGTCTTGACATTGTTCTATAGGGTACTAGGTAGAACTAATCCTAAAACCTTTCGATAATAATCCGCCTACGGACACACTCAATTTTACCCAATTTCACAACTTATTAACTTATGCATTTGTGAGTGGTCGATAAAAAGTGGTGGATCCATATAATTTAATTATGAGCAGAAAGTCTGAAAGTGTCCACTACTAATAGTCGCACAAGTCAGTAAGTTGTGAAATTAGGTGTAAGATTAGATGTCTTCCAAGAATTATTTTTTTAATAAATTCCCTTAAATAAATTTTTTTTTTAAATATTATTTATAGGGTAAATTACAACTTTTTTAAAATATTTTTTAAAATATTATCTATGGTTTGGCTGAAATTTAAGTTGTCTACCTATGGATTAAAATTTGACACTTTACCCACCTGAAGTTAGCTTAGTTAGAATTTCGTAACCCACCTTTGTTAAAAACATGGCTAAATATGTCATTTTACTATACTTTTATGTCACTCTCCTCCAAAAATATATATATATATATATATATATATATAATGCAAGATCAAATAAAATAAAAAAGAATCTAGCGGGATACTTGCATCATGGGATTTCAAACCACAGGTAGGCAACTTAAATTTCAGTCAAACCACACGTGGGTAAGCTGTAATTTGCCCTTATTTATAAATAGGCACAATTAAATGATCAAAAAGAATGACAACTAACATGAAAAACAGAATGCATAGTAAGGTTACTTGGGCTTCTTTACTGTCCGTATATTTTTTGTACACATTTGCATATTTATAATGAAATAAAGTTCTGCCTTTATACTTAAAAGGCATAAAAACCAACATGGAAAACTGTGTGCTATCTTACATGGAGGTTTGATTCTGTATCTTTGGTTTTGAGAACGAACCTGACAACTTTTGTTGCAACCGAAGGGTAGTTACAATAAATTCGATATGAGCAAATGATGAAATAAAAGTGGGGTCGAAATAAGTGAGAACTAACAATTTGGATGTAACGAATAGAAAAATAAAGACCCAATAAACTCAACTTATTGAAAAGAGTGAAAAAGATGAAGGTTTATGAGCACTTCTATACAATGGTAGCTCCAAGAATTTTTCTCAAGGTGTTTCTTAAGAAGCATAAATTACACAATCTAATAAAAAGAGAAATTCATATATTGACAATAACAACAATAAAAAATACGCAAATATATAAAGTTTACAATTGTCTTCTACAAGTTTTCATATTTTGAAATCGTTGCATGATAGTCTTATTATCAATGCTACAAGTTACATCTCTTTTAATATACACAACCAAGCAATCATTCATCTACTGATCTCCCATTCGATTGCACAATTCATTCTTTATATATTTCATTGCTAAAAAACTTCTTTCTACTGTTGCAGTTGCGACAAGAAGGGTCAAAACTAACTTCACAAACAAATAGACTAATGGATAAGTCTCGTGCTTTTCTATATTCACTAACTTTTTAGCAAGTTCACTAACTCCTTGAAACTCTAAAAACAAGTCATTGTTGCGCATATCAAAAATATAATTTTGAAGTTAAGAGTCAAGTGTCAAGATATCTGTCCCAAGAAAATCAGATGGATAAAACTTTGCTAGACGTATCAACTTTTCATTATCAAAAGCTACAAATGAATTACTTGGATTCAAGCAAGCCATACAAAGTAGCAAATCGATATTCGCCTCTGTAAAACAGTTGTTAAGCTCTTGAAGTTACATATCTATGACTGTGTAGGAAATTTCTTTTATCACTTGAACCTTGAGATTCATCGTGACCACAAAAAGCTAATCTCCGGCATAAAAGGAATCTTATGCAATCAACTATTGCATTTAATTGAACCCGATATTCAATTTTATCTTGATGTGATTGCTTAACCAAAACACTTTGAATGTGTTGCTTTTCTTTTAGTAGATCTTCACTCTTCTTGACAGCTTGGTTATGAGCGCTATTAACTCCTCCAACATGGGAATTTAATTTCTCTTTTTGATTTCAAAGTTTGAATCTCTTCATTACAAAAGTCTCATCTCCTCTTTATTTACCAACATCTTGCCCAAATAGGTAGCAATATAATCAAAATATTGCATTCTTGTCTATACTATATTCCAACCACTTTCTATTTACATACCATTCGGGTATAAATCGACGAGGCTTTCCAAAAAAAATGATAGAGGGTAATCATCATGGTGTTCGAAAACAGGTTGACAAGGGCCTTTTTGTAAATAATATCTTCTTATTTCATCATGAATCCATGATTATTAGGATGATAAGATAATATCTTTTCTCATAGCCTAGGATCTGAAGGAAGATTTTCTAAGTTAAAATCAACATGAATTCACTTAGAAGATAAAGATGAATCTTGCACAGGAGATGAATCTTGGGTACGTGGTTTTCTTATCAAATATTTGTTCATAATTCTAGCAAAATAGTAAACAATAAACTATAAAATCATTTGAAATATTAATAAAATTTTTAATTATTGTTGTTTAGTTGTTTCATTAATTTGTTTGTCATTTATAAATTATAATTTGTTATATTGTTGTTTCACTAATTATAAAATTATAAATTGTTGTTTAGCCTAACATAATTTAATTTGTTTGTCTTTTATAATATTTTGGTTAATTAAATTATTAATTATTGTTTATTAGTTACTTCCCTTAATTAATTATTGGTTAATTAAATTATTATTTATTAGTTGCACTAGCACACATCCTATGTGCATTTACTTCCCCTAATTCAAATATCTCACCCGGCCCCATGTGCCATGTGCCCATCCACCCCCCACCCCACTCAACAGACAATGAGACAAGCCTCATGGCCCCCATTCCCCAATCACAAGAGCCAGCTGCCAATCAGAAAAATTCACAATCGCAAATTCAATAAGACAATTAATTATATCTCACCAAGTCTCACCAATACCAACACCAACACCAACGGATAAAGCCAAAAAGAAAAAGTCAAAAATAGGGGCAAAATATTAATAAAGTTAAAGCTAAGCAATGAATCAGCCAATCACAGACAGTTCAAAAGAAATAAAGAATCAGATAAAGTTAAAGTCTTAAAGAATAAAGAGAGAGAGAAAGAGAGAGAGAGAGACTCTCATTCATTTCATTTCACTTTCATTTTCATTTTTCAGATAAAGAGAGAGAGACTAAGAGAGAGTCAGAGAGAAAAAGAGAGAGAAGTTATGAAATACCTTGAGGTTGAGGTTAAGGGAGCACCGGAGCAGGGAGGCCTGAGGCTGAGGGGCAGTGCCGAAGGAATCAAGGCCAAGTCGAGCGACATGATCGATCGGCAATCTCTGATCTAATCCAGTGAGCAATCTCCGATGCCCGAATCTCGATGCGATGTGCTCTGGACTAGAGCTCGAGTTGTGTTGGTTGATCGATCTCCGATGCAGCGATGCCCGATCCATCTGTTGGCTTGTGTTGCAGCGTTGGCTGCATTGCTCTATTGACGTTTTTGTCTATAGGTTTGCTTTAGTGATTTCTGATTTAGTAATTTGAGGTTTCTGATTTAGTGATTTGCAGCGTATATTGGGTTTTGGGTTTTTTTTTTTTTTTTTTTTTTTTTGAGAATCTGTGGGTTTGCTTTACCTGTATACCATCTGTTGGGTTGTTTTTTTCTTAAGATTGAGTTTGCTTTATGTTTAGGATTGATGTTGGGCTTTTTTGTGGGCTTGCTCTATTACAATTTTTTTTTTCCAGATTTCAATTCAAAATTTTTTTTGGACTTTTTTTTTTTTTTTTTTGAAATTAGAACAAATATTTTTTTTTTTTGAGGGTTTTCCTAATTTTCCTTGAGGGTGTTCATAATTTTTTTAAAAGGGTAAACAAATAAAAAAAATTTAATTATTATATATAATTTTTTTTTCAAGTCAGGGTGTTCCTGGGAACACCCTGAGTCCAACGTGGCATTGCCACTGCCTCTTGCATTTCTTCACGCATGAAACTTCTTGAATATCATGCATCTTCCTGACATGGGCATGCAAGCCATTTAATGGTTTATTGGCTAATGTCAAGCCACTAAGTTTGACTATTCAAGCCATTCCAACAAAAACAAAAAAGTAGAAAAAAAAAATGGTACTCAACTGCACTAAGCTCGAGTACTCTAAAGATATGCTCGATTTCAGTAATATCGAATACCACATTATTTTTTTAATTACACAAATTTCAGGTCAACAGTGCCACATGGATTTTAATAAAGTCTAGTAGGGAGTTGGAGATGAAACTATTAAAGCCATGACAAAGACACAACGTGCAACTTAATTAACACGTCTGACTCAAATAGCTTAAATCAGTCATTCTTCTTTTAAAAATAAAAATAAAAATAAATTAAATCAATTATTCGACATATGAAAACCAGTTCACCTTAGTGAAAGATACTTAAATGAAAACTCCTGTCTTTTTAGGCTACTTTAAGTCTTAGGTAAACAACTTTGACCCTAGAACTCAGATGGTTAAGAAAATTTATTGTGTGGTTTTTTTAATAGTAATTGTTTATCACTAATAGTAGAACAGTCAATCACTTTTTCTTTTTCTTTTTTATAGAATGAGTCAACCACTTAAGATTCAAGTAATCTTTTTTTTTTTTCTTTTTAAATTAAGGGCTTAAATATGATTTAGGTTTAGGTAATTTGGTTAGTTAGTTTTTGTTTTGGGTATATAAGTAGAGAGAATATTTGGTGTGCAATGTAAAGTCATATTCTACTATGGTTTTATTTTATATCATTTATAAGACACATGCATATACACTTACGCACCATGTCTTAGTGTCGCACTATCAATGAGTGGAAGACAGTCAAAGTGTTGAGTATACTTTTATTTCATAGTATGAAATATGTGAGCACAACACAAATCAGTTGATTTTCATGGTCCCATTACTCTTTTGCATTTATTTTTGGTTTCATGATTTTTTTAAAAAAAAAAATCTTACCTTAAGAAGGATACAAATATGTAGTGAAGCTACTAAACCAATTTTTAATATCACAAAATATATATGTTTCTTTACTCTAATTTAGTTTACTTTTTCTCTATAATTTATGTACAACATTATTCAAAACTGTTTTACATAAAATGTCACAAAATTATCTGTGCATCGCACGGGCAACGTATTAGTTATATATAGTTTCGTTAAACCATCCCAAAAAATATTAAAATTCTCTCAATGGATCTTCTCTTTTTCTTAAAATTTTTACAAACCTATCCCCATTTCACCAATAAAATAAAATTGCAAACCTATAAGTAGCAGGTTGACAAATTGAAATTGTTTAAAATTTGTAGATGTCTAACATAATAAGATTTTCTACAATTTTATTAATCACTTGTGTCCTACTCTATAACATTAATTTGGTCCACATGATGCTGTTGTTGTGAAAACTAGTTTGAGCTTTTCTTTTTCTTTTTCTTTCTTTTTTTTTTTTCTTTTTTGGTTGAACTTCAAGGAGAGAATCACACACTCTCAATAAGGCACCTTCACAAATATAAGTGACCACAAAAGTAGAATTGGGCCAAATTTAAGCAAAAGTGAGGAAATGATTACAACTTTTTGTCACCCATTTTTTCACACTTCTCCTTGCTGTACAAGAGGATCTGCCATCAAAGTTATAAACTGTTGCTCTAACTTATTTTGTAATATTGTCTTGGTTGAAGTGTTCTTTAAGTTAAAAATATTAGCCATACCCAAGCATATCAATAAGCTTGGCACAATTCATAAATACAATGGTTCCGTTTTGAGTAAAACACCCTGAAATCCAAATTAAATTCCAGTATTATGCATTCAGCGTTCCTCTTTTAAATCTTCGTGGTTAAACTTAGTAAATTTCACACCAAAAGAAAAGATTTTTGTAACTTTGGACATCTTGTTTTGAAAACCAATAAAGTTATCTCCACGAAACATTATATGCAGTTAACTTTTTGTATATTAATTTCAGAAGCCACTTGAAAGAAAAAGCTAAAGGAGATGGTTGTGATTTCATCACAAGATCTGGACAATAACAGTTTGTGTAATATATATTATCTTCTTTTTTGCAATAATTTTACAGTGCATACATTATGTTCAATTGTTCATACAAAAAAAAAAAAAAAAAGTAATGTAGAGTAGACTTACAGTAACTCGATCCTATGTTGTAATGGAATATTTGTACAATTACTTCAAATAGTTTGGGGTTTTAACGACCGTCAATTTTAGAAAGTGTTATTTCATTTATAGAATTAGATGCTGCACTAGTTGATCTGTCTGTACTATTATAAGTACCCTTCAAAATAAATGCAGGTTGTTTTGGAGAAGGAAGAGGAGTGTCATTACCCAACATGAAAACAACAGTTGACATGGTTGGCCGGTCTATTGCATGTTCTTGCACACACAAAAGTCCAATTTGAATGCATCTTGAAACTTCATTAGCAGGGTATGTCTCATCTAGTAACGGGTCGACTATTTTCATGGAATTGTCTTCTCTCCATAGGTCCCAAACCTGAGACAAGATATTAATCATATTAGGATCAACAATATAGGCTTAATTTGCAGTCATTGTTTGCACATGTACTTACATGTCCAATCAAATTTGAGGAAGGGCCATCATGATGGTAAGTACCATTCCTTTTCCCAGTAATGATCTCCAGCAGCAATACCCCAAAGCTATATACATCAGACTTTATTGAAAAAAGTCCTTGCATTGCATACTCAGGTGACATATAACCACTGTCACAGCACAATGAAAAGGAAGATATTGAACCTCAACATAAAATGATCAAAGATAGCCCTTTGGGCACTAAAATACATGTAAAATTTGAAGTATCACAATATGAAAGCAAATTACAATGATATCCTTAGTATTTTCTTCTTACATAGGCCCATAGTTTGTACTCTCCTTAGATGTAAAAACGGTAGTCAAGTAATCGATTAAAAAAGTATATCTTTGTTTTCTAGCATACTTACTATGTTCCAGCGATGCAATTTGTATTAGCTTCAATTTGGTCCCCTCCAACAATTCTAGCCAGACCAAAATCTGAAATTTTTGGATTCAATGCATTGTCAAGTAGAACATTGCTGGCCTTTAAATCTCTATGGATAATTCTTAATCTTGAGTCTTGATGAAGATATAAGATCCCTCGACCAATTCCACAAATAATTTCAAATCGCTTTTCCCAATCTAAACATGACCTTTTTGTTTCATCTAAATGAAGAAATGAGAACTTGGATTAGATTATATTATATTCATGCTTTCTTACTTACGTATAAATCCTACTATTTGGAACTGATATGTTTGTAAAGGGAGGATCGTTTTCTAGTGATGATGTGTGAGGTTAATGTGAAAAAGAAGACATACCAAAAATGAAAAAGTCCAAACTTTTATTTGGCAAGTACTCATAGATCAACATCTTCTCTTCTTTGTGAATGCAACAACCTAAAATTCTCACAAGGTTCCTATGTTGGAGTTTAGCAATTAGTGCAGATTCCATTTTGAATTGTTCTATTCCTTGTCCAGAGCATTTTGATAGTCTTTTTACTGTTATTTCCATTCCATTTTGTAGCAAACCCTGCAATTAAAGTCCAAATATCATTTTGTCATTGTGCACAATTGTTGAAAGAAACTCAACTTGGTGAATTATTTGGGGAAGACCAATTGTACACAACAAATTCATACTCAATAAGTACCTGTAAACATTCATGATGGAATTTATGATGCATAAACACACTTGAAATGAGATTATGCAAATTCTGGGACTCGTTCAATGAGACTACCTTATAAACTGGGCCAAAACCACCTTGGCCAAGCTTGTTAGCAGTAGAGAAGTTATCTGTAGCTGCAATAACGGTTCTTAGATCAAATAATGGCAAATTTGAATTTCTTCTAGTTCCATCGAGGTCCTTTCTACTTGGAGAGTCTTCGAAGTTTTGTAAGGTGGAGTCAGCACTATATGAATATGTGCTATGCCTCTTCCCTGTAATAAAACAAGTAATTAACAATGCTAGTAACCGTATTTGTCCAATTAGGAATTCTCATACAAAAGCCTAATTTAATAAAACTGGGAAACACACTAAAATAAAAGAATGAAACAAAGGAAAATAAGAGGAAAATTTGAAGTTTACAATTTTCTATTTATCATTGGCAGGAAATCCCATTGGGTTAAAATGCACTTTTCTAAGAGATAAGTGCTTATGGGTGATGAAAGTTCTTCAGGCCTATTGATGGGGTTGGAGAAAATCTTAAGATGTCAGGGAATTGGTTGGGCCATTCATCAAGCTCTTAGTTGAAAGGGTGAAAAAATTATCCATGTGGCATGATAATTGACACCCTGAAGGTGTTTTGATCCCCAACTTTGTCCAAAAGGGGGTGTATGGTACTACAATTTCTGAGTTTGCAAAAGTATCCAATATTCTGAAAGAAATGCAATAGCCTTGGAAACCTATCAGATCAAAAGATACTACCCTACAAGCTTATTTTCATCAATTAAAATATCTAAGACAACTCAATGTACCGGATTTCATCTAAATATGGAAAAGTCACATGAATTTCAACCTAGAGTGAAATAAGAAACAAGATGGACACAGCTGAATGGTGGAAAGTGGTATGGTCTAAAGCAGCTGCTTCTAAGCATTCCTTAATGCTTTGTCTTTGTCTAACAGTGAAGGATGAATTGCAATTCAAAGTAGAATTAAATAAGAAACATGTATGTCTCAATGAATGGTAGAAACTGGTATGGTCTAAAGCAGCTTTTCCCAACAAGTCTTTCATATCTTGGCTGGCAATGAAGGACAGGTTTCCCTCCCAAGAAAGGCTTATAAAATGGGGTACAATGTTGCTCATGTATGTTTTCTGTAGAAGTCAAAAGGGATTTTTGATCATGTCACCTTCGAGATCGAGTGTTCTTTCTTTTGAATTTGACATTTGGGTATGGTAGACATGAGAGTGTGCAAATGGAATGAGCTAATGCATTTATTCGTAGGCTGAAAGGCAAGAAGTAAAAGAATAGCATTTGAAAATTTTCCTTGGTTGATTCAGTATACCATCTTTGGATCCAAAGAAATGATTATGAGGATAATAATAAAATATATCCAGTTCTTTTTCATTTTTTTCTTTTATCAACTTCTACGCTTGAAAAATATATCAAGTTCCATCCCATTTTATTCAATTTTATTTCATGATTTACATATTCTGCCTATTCTTTTATAAACTCTGAAACATAGTGTTGGAGTAATCTTGGGAGCATTTGTTCACTGGCCTTAGAAGTATAAAAATAGGTTTAAAAAAATTGCTCTAAACTTCCTTACCTTTCTTCTTCTTCATTACAAAACAATACACAACTGAGACCATTAGAAGAAACATTACAGCAACAGAAACTCCCAAAATTGCCAACATCCTCTTTTTCTGAGTAAGACCATTCTTCTTAGCATATTGAGCTGAGTAAAAAAAAAAAAAATTATTCAAATGACATCATAAATTTCAGAAGTTGATAGAACATAAATATTTATTGATGCAGTTGAGTAGGGATGAAACAATGGGTTTAAGGAAAATATGTGATTTTATTTTTTATTTTTTAAAAGGAGAAAATGTGTTTCTCATTTTGAGTTCCAACATACCAAAAGAACAAAACAAAAAGACAAACATGTTCTCACAACGATGTCATGTCCATATGTGATTCTCTTTTTTGAGGCCGAAAACGTGTTAAAAGAAGAAACGAAAAACAAAAATTGCAAACCAATTTTTGAAACAACAATGTCAAATGCCAAGAGAGTATTTCTTATTAATATAAGTAGAATCACAGTTCGAATTCTCTCTCTCTCTCTCCCCTATTATTGTAACTATATAAAAACAAAATAAGACAAGTATTACATAGTAGGACCTACTACAAGTGATGAATATAATTGTAGAAATCTTGTGTTGTTAGGGGTATACAACTCTTAAATAATTTCGACTTCTCCACACATCATTTGAGTTTTGAATTATATGAAATAAATAAGGCAGCATTGTGAAAATTTTGATATTTTTAGATAATTTTAAAAAACCATATATAATTTCTTTCCCATATGGAATGTAATACTCATTTAGATTTGTAATATGAAATAGATCTATTTTAAATAGAGAAAATCATTTTTCAATAGTATGACCTAAATCAACTTTAAGGTTGGTGCCATAGGGCAAATTAGATGTTGAACTAGTATTCTGCATCAATTTCAAACTAATATAATACAATAGATATGAACTTTGACTAATACTCTATTTGTTTTGAAGTAAAATAAATAAAATTTTCAGGTATTTAGTATGACAAATAAATATTTTCAAGCAAACAAACAAAATCAGTAGCTAAGTCACCAAAATTGTTGGTGTAGGAGGTCTAGTGACCAGACTGTCATAATTGTAGCTTGAATGATGTCTTCTACAACCAGACAAAGAGCAACTACTGCCAGAGTGATGTCTCTGGCCACCATAATGGTGGCTTCGGTTATCAAATATCTAGCAAATAGCTTCAGTGACTAGATTGCTAGCATCGGTTGCTAAAGTGATGGCTCTAGCTACCAAAATGTTGGCGTTGATCATCGGAGTGGTGGCTCTGACCACCAGACTACCAACGTCATCTACCTAGCTCAACGAATCGGTGACCCAACCACTAAATGTAGTTAGAAAAGTCATTGTGTATTTTCATAAAATGTTTTACCAAATTTTTAAAGAAAAAAGATTTAAGAGTACCTAATACAACCGCATCCACACGTATGTATAAATCTTGTCCTAAATCAGGAAATATTCTTGTGTCCACCAAGTCCCCATGCCATGTCAAGCAACCAATCCCTCCCTCACTCCCATTTGCACTTGCGTAAGCCATACAAGAACAATTCCTCAAACACTTTTGCTCACACTCTTTCATACTCAAACTCATGTTCGCATGTGCTGTTGAAGTATCCGGCAACCTCATATGTGCCAACTTCACAAACCCTTCTCCGTTGTTGCACATGGACACTCCTTGCTTTTCTCTTATGCAATCACGAGATGACTTAGGTTCAAATCCAGGAAAGCACTTGCACTCAAAAATGACCTCATTCTGTGGGTCACAGTAACTATTTGGACCGCAATTCAAATACTTATCGCACAACTCTTGTGGGGCAGACCAATATTCGACCCATGTAGTCTCCTGCCATAAGGACCGTTCCACAATTCCTGATTCATCCACCACCATTTTAACAATAACTTTGGTGGGTAAATTTGGAATAATACTGTACATAATGGTGCATTCATCTTGATTATTCACAAAGCTAACTGTGAAGAACTTTGATGCGATTTCGGGTACGCCGCTCCATGTTACGCCATTCCAAAATCCCATACGCCATAATAGAGTCTGACCCATGTATAAGCTCGTCTGAGGGTACCCAGTTGGAACCACTCGAAATGAATGGTTGCCAATTCCCGGATCATCTTTGGACTTCCAAGATGTTAGGAATCGGTTCAACCCGGTCCGCCGGTCCAGCCCAAGTTTCATAAGCGGAAGCAGAGTATTGGTGGGATAATCAAAACTTTGCCATGTAACACGTTGGCTATCTTGTTGAACCAAAACAAGATTTCCTATATCTAAGAGCTTAGCCATAGAATTATTTGTGGATGAGACAGAAAAAGAAACATTGGTGGACCAAATAGGAGTGGTTTGGTTTTGGGTGTGAAGTACAAGGTTTCCCTTACCATTGATGGAGAGGACTCCAGAGTTATCCTTGAGAGGAGTGTCTCTGTTTGCAACCCACGCAACGGTTTGTTCGGTGATTCGGTTATACCAAATTCCAACGTAGCGGTGACTGGAACTACCAGGGCTGAAAAACCCAAGTGCAAAGGTTTTCTGGTTTGAGTGTAGAAGTTGACCATCCTTAAGGGGTTGGTCTGGTGTTATGGTGTCAAAGGAAGTGCAGATTTGGCAAACAAGAAGAAGGGAGAGAAGAAGCAATGATGTATTCCCTTTAGCAAGATTCATCATTTTTTCTAATGAAGAGTACAAGAATAGGACTTGTGGCTGACTGGCTAGTATAGACTATAGAGAGCTTTATTGTCATATATATATATAATCAATTGTTCTTCTTTTATAAATAAAGTTAAATGAGTTATTAGACGTATGCAAGTTGTCATCCACTTGTCAAGGACCCACACAATTAAATCACATTTACCTTAAAAACCCTTTCTCATTGGTGAAAGATGAGTCATGCTATGGTGACATAAAAAATGTACAATTTTGTGCTATAACTTGTCACGTGATGAGTTGTGAGTAGTGAGTGTGTCTCGACATGTCCCACAATCATATATCTATCAATGACAACTTGTCATGTAGCAAGTTGTGACAAAAAATTGTACATTTTTATGTGTCGATAGTATTAATCAGGGAAAGATACTTGACAAAAACTTTGGTCTTCTTTGGCAACTTTAATTTAAGTCGAGTTCCCTACAAGCTTATTTTCATAAATTAAAATTAGTTAAGGCAACTCAATGTACTGGATTTCATCTAAATATGCAATGGCGGCTCCAGGAATTTTTCTTAGGGTGTTTCTATAAGTTCCCAGGAATTTTTCTATGAATTTTTCCCAATGTAGCAAAAAAATAAACAATAAACTATAAGTTCATTTGAAATATTAATAAAATTATTAATTATTTTTGTTTAGTTGTTTCGTTAATTTTTTTTTCTTTTATAATGTATTGATTAATTAGATTATTAATTATTATTTATTAGTTGCTTTTTCCAATTAATTATTGGTTAATTAAATTATTGTTTATTAGTTGCACTAGCACATATCTCATGCGCATTTACTTCCCCCAATTCAAATATCCCACATGGCCCCATATGCCCATCTGCCCATCCACCCCCCACCCCACTCAACAGACAAGCCTCATGCCTGATGCCCCCAATCATAATAGCCAGCTACCAATTAGAAAATTTCACAATCATTACATTAAAAGATAATTAATATCTCACCAATACCAACGGATAAGATAAAGCCCAATTCAAAAAGTCAAAAAACAAGAGCAACGTTTGAATCATTGTGAAGAAGGTTATCAATGCCTTGGCACAACTAATCATTTGCCTTACTCTTCTCTTCATAATGATTTAATTTTACCGCTCATTCGTACTTTAAAGTACAAATGAGCGGTAAATTTGCTTGTTCTCTTCAGAAAACTAGAATTTGTTCCATTAATATATTAAATTATTATTGAGAGAAAGAGAGAGAGATTCACTTGCATGATAGCCTACAATTTTTGTTATGGAGAATAAAATTAAGGCCATGCTAGTGGTAATATTGATTAAATGATAAAGTAATATAATCAATGAATTTAATGGGCTTAATTAATATTCTAACAATTTTGAAGGCAATGCCACCACCAACGAAAATGAAAAGTGAGATAACTTTCTATAATGTTTTTTGACTAGGTGAAAATGAAATTATTATAAAAACCAGACTTTTGCTTAAGGCATTGACTGAGTTATTTGGGTAACTTCCAAATTTGAAGGCCAAATTTGACTTTGTAAGAAAATGACAAAGTTTGACTACAAACTTGATTGTAGTCAATAGTTACAATTCTCACTAAAATACTTGCTATATTAATGAAAATTGATATGCATTTTGGTGAGAAATGTCAACACCTTGTATTCTCAAAACCACACCTTTTTTTTTTCTTTTTTTTTGAAACTCTCATGTATGACTCTCTCTCCTTCAATTTTGTCGCAAAATTAGCATCAAATTCCAATAAAACATTATGGGTTTGTCATTGGACCCTTAATGCTACAAGTATCTTGAGAGATTTAGAACCTATCCCAAAATTTCAAATAAAAAGATTTGTTTGCTTATGTTGTAAATTCAAACTCACTCCATAGAATCCATATGACATATCAAAGTTGACTACATCGATTATAATCACCTCTTTTTTTGGTAAGGGTAAGTGAGACTTTGTTTTGTGAATTTTTTTTTTTTTTTTTTTTAAATCTTTTTTCTTGTTTAAGATTCAAACTTTAGAGCTCACAAATATAAGCCTATTCAGTAAGAGATTTTTAATAACATTATTTAAGTTTTATGAAAATACGTATTGTAGTATTTGAATCACAATTTTTATTGTTTAAATAATATTATATCCGTGAAACTAAATCAAGAGAGAGAAAGAGGTCCAGAGTAGGGACACGTGCACGTGATCCTACGTAACGATAAATAGATGATACAAGGCAGCGGTTAACCCGTGCAGCCTCGATCGATAATCGGAGTTCGCATAGGAAGACATTTGCGTGACTCACATCGTACATTGTGTGTCTCTCTCTTGCGTGAGACTTGGTTAATGGTTGGTGTGGGATGTGGTTTGTGGTCCACCGCAGGGACATTTATCTGTGGGAATAAATGCGAGCAGTTGAGGGATTAAATGTTGGTGTTGGAGAATTAAAGATAGCTATAAATGTCACAACCTTTCTTTTCATGTTGTAATAAGACTCTTAAATGAATGAGTCTGACACGGTCTACCCTTTTAGCTGCCGCAGGGACGTTTATCTGTGGAAATAGATGTAACCAGTTGAGGCATTAAATGTTGTCGTTGGAGAAATAAAGATAGCTATAAATGTCACACTCTTTCTTTTTATGTTGTCATAAGACTCACAAATGAATGAGTCTGGCACAGTCTATCATTTTAGCTGCTTGAGGGATAGTTGGGTAAAGTTATTTGTATTTTTTAAAAATATGTACAAGTAAAAAAGTATTTAAAAATGTATATAAAATTGTTTAAAAATTAAAAAATATTGCTTAAACTACCGTACTAAATATTCTCTCCATCACTTTGAGGACAACACCTTTTCCTACTTTTAACTATCAATCATTTATTTTAATAACTACTAGTTAGTACGGCTCTAAATATTACTTTGAAAATATTAACGAATGCCTTTAGAATATTGTTTAATAATTCATTTAAAGAAATTTTTTATGGGAAAATAAAAATAAAAACAATTAATGTTTTGACAGCTTTTTTTATTTTTCAAAAAAATTATGTTAAAATTTTCTTAAAATAAATTGTTCATCAATTTTCTAAGAGCACTGTTTAGCATAGCCCATATTACTTTTATGAAAAATATTAGTAAATGCACAAGGGAGTTTGGTTTATGAATACAAATTTTCTATATCATTTTTTTGTTTCATTTTATGTTTTATCAATTACAATTTGTCATGTATTTGCTTAATTTTCCTTATAGAATAACTAAAGTTTTAACGAATGCCCTTAGAGTATTGTTTAATAATTCATTTAAAGAAAGTTTTTATGGGGAAAAAAAAATAATTAATGTTTTGACAGCTTTTTTCATTTTCTGTAAAAATTGTGTTAAAACTTTCCTAAAATGGATTATTAATCAATTTTATAAGAGTACTCTTTAGCATGGCCCATATTACTTTTATGAAAAATATTAGTAAATGCGCAAGGGAGTTTGGTTTAGGAATACAAATTTTCTGTATCATTTTTTTTGTTTCATTTTATGTTTTATCAATTACAATTTGTCATGTATTTGCTTAACTTTCCTTATAGAATAACTAAAGTTTAAAATAAAAATAAATTAAATACATGGCAAGTTATGATTGGCAGAACATAAAGTGAAACATAAAAAATGGTACAGAGAATTTGTATTCGTTTAGGGACTATTTTTAGAAATATTTTATAAAAAAAATAATAAAGCAATTAATTTTCTAACAGGTTTTTATATTTTCCATGAAAGTGTTGTTAAAAACTTTCTTAATATAGTTTATTAACCATTGTCCTAAGGACACCTATTAACATGACCCTACTTTTATTCAATATCTAATTGGTAATTTCCTTTTCAAATGTGTTAATTTTAGTCATTAAAATTATGATTTTAGCTGAAAATGTGCTGCTCATAATAATATGGATTATAAGGATGAGTATATTCCATTTATCAAGGACCAAATTAATTAACACACAACCTATTTAGAGAACAAAGACATAATTTACCCAAAAAGAGCTTATAATTATGGTCAGTGCCCCTACACAATTAAACCTTGCATGTGTTATGATGTGTGACTACTTAGACTCTTATTGAATTTATCATTACTTGAATTTACAAATTCCCAATTGTAATGAATTTACGAATTCCCAATTGTGATGAGTCTTAAAGCCTTTCTAGTTTCTACTACTACGCCGCCTTGTTACAAACGTTTGTGATCTTTCTCCATTATTATTTCCAATCCTTTTATTTTGGGTCATTATTGGGTACTCTTGGAGTACCATAATTGCGTATTCTCTCCTCTTATATAATTGTGGGTCCTACTAATTAAATTTATAATTGAACTCACAATTCATGTGAGAGGAGGGAGTTCACATTTATGGTACTCTTAGAGTATTCAATAATTTTCCTTTTATTTTACCACAACAAACTTAAGAGGGAAAAAAAAAAAAAAAAAACACATTTCCTATTCCTTCATTAAATTAGAGCTGGCAAATGGGCGGGTTAGGTCATAAATGGGTTGGATGTGTAATTATGCTTTTATCTATTTATGACCTGTTTATATATAAATTAAATATCCATTACCAACTCAACCCATTTAATTAGTGACCCACCTATTTAACCTAATATAGCCCAAATATCTCTAAAATTACTTGAATACCCCTCTTGACCTCCAAAATTACCAAAATACCCTTAAATATCTAAAATGACCCAAATACCCCTACACTTTCAAAATTACCAATATACCCTTGGACATCCAAAATTACCCATGAAACCTCTAAAATTACCCAAATACTCCCAATATCTCTAAAATTACTAAATATGCTCAAAAACCACTAAAATGACCAAAATATCCCCAAAATCTCTAAAAAGAGAAAAATACTCATAAAATCTCAAAAATGACCACAATACCCCTGATATCTCTAAAATCACCAAATATGCTAAAAACCACTAAAATGACCAAAATGCCCCCAAAATCTCTAAAATTAGCAAAATACCCTCCAAAACCTCTAAAATGTTCAAAATATCCTCAAAACCTAAAAAATTACCAAAATAGCTCCCCAAAACTCAAAAATGACCAAAATACCCTCTAAACCAAAAAAAGACTGAAATACCCCCGAAACATAAAAATTACCAAAATAGTAAAGTTTCACAATGAGTAATAATAACAAAATAGTGAGTGATTTTCTTAGTTTTCCTATGCGATACATGGATTAATTCAAAATTTTACATAAAATAAATTTAAATTTTTACTAATATTATTGAGATTATCATAATAATTAGTGAGTCACTCAAAACTTTTTTTTTTTTTTTTATACAAGATATAAATTCTACTCTAAGCTAATCTAAGTGTATATGTCATTCTAAAAAATAATTTAAGTGTATATGTGTGTGAAGCCTCCCTCTTAGAGACTTAAATCCTAATCCTAGCCCCCCCACCCCCTACTACAAGAATTTCATACATGTGGAGTCATCATGCCAAGAATCCGCAATGGTGTCACTCAAAACTTTTAAATTAACTAACGTGAGAGATGCAAAAATTGAGCCACTTGACATAAAGACAATTTATATTAAAATACAAAATTATTATAGATAGTTAAAATAACATTAAATTTTATTTTTGGTAATAGAATTTTAAATTCTTTAAAACTTAAATATCAAAGTTTTACATAAATTAAAATATCTTAACAATTAATAAGATATCTAAAAATAATAATTAACAAAATAAATAGAATTTTAATTTTGAGTAAAAATTTCTATTTCTTAAAATATTGGCAATAGGTTTTTAGTTAAATTAAATTATTCTAATAATTTATAAAATAAGCTAATTTAATAAATTAATGAGAATGTACAGCCATTTATGAATATGACAAAACAACGTGGCGACACCTTTTGGCTTGCTCCTGGATGCAAAATGAGGTTTTTTTTTAAACGTGATTTCACTGATTCCATTTGAAAAGACTTCATTATGCACTTGGGGTGATTTTCTTTGCACAGTTGTGTCTTCTTTGCTTTGTCTCAACCCATTTTGTTCTCTTTCCGCCACTACAATTGTGTCAAAATAAGAATTTTCTTCTTGATTAATTTGTGCCTACCAACCATGGCTCTGATATCACTATTGGTCCCAAATGTAGATGGCACTCCTTTTATGGGGTGATTACCAATGTTACAATATATTTGTAATGAGAAAATTATTTACAGAAAGAAATGAGAGTCCATCTTTTTATTAACTCTCTCATGCCTCTTGGTAATAGACATATCCTTTCATGAATATATATGCCTTATCTAAAAGACATGATTGTTCAATAATACTAACTAACTAACATAATATTAATTAGGGTAAGTCACATATTTGGTCTCAAACTTTTACGTTATGTGTCAATTTGGTCTTTGATATTTTAAATGTGTCAATTTGGTCCATAATCTTTTAAATGCTTTAATTTGGTCCTTAACCTTTTGGTATTGTGTCAAAATAGCCATTGCCGTTAAGTGATAGATGAAAAAATGATGATGTGGCTAAAGAAAAAATATATATATATATATATATATTATTATTATTATTATTATTGTGCCATATAAATTGCCATGTGGATTGCCATATGGCCTAAATTAAAAAACTAAAGTGACACATCAGCAATTACAATTTAGGTTTTATTATTTCATTTTAGATTTTAGAAGTAAAAACTTAAACAGAAATTATAATTAAAAAAGGAAAAAAATTTCCCAATTTGCATCTCCAAAACAAAAACCCTAAGCCTTGGTTTGGGAGGAGGGAATAGAATGTAATGAAAATGAATGAAAAGAATAATTTTAGAATATTATTTCATTCCCTTGTTTGGGAGTTTTAATGGAGGGAATGAAGAGTCAATTCCCTTGTTTGAGAGTTTAAGTGGGAGGGAATGGAATAGGTAGGAGGGAACACTCATTCCTCTATATTCCCTTAAAATCTCAAATTTTCATTCCCCCCGAAATCGGGAGGAATGTGAGGAAATGAAATTAGATTTAATAAATTTTTTACTAAAACTCCCAAAATACCCCTATATATTTAACCATTTATTTTAAAATGGGGGTTAATTGTAATATTGTCATAAAATGATTCTATTCCATTTCCTCTATGTTACTCTCAAACAAGATTACTTACATTCCATTCATTTTATCAAGGTTACTTAATTCCATTCCATTCTATTCTTTTCCATTCCATTCCATTTCTTTCCATTCACTTATGATCATTCCATTCCATTCCTTTATGAACTCTCAAATCAAGCACCTCAAGGAATCATCAATTCATCACCCACATAGCACCTCACGAAGGAATCATCAATCATCACTCCAAATACCTAAATCCAAAGCATGTAAACAATCACATTACGCCATCAACCAAAATGTAATAATTCCAAAAACATAAGTAGAGAGGAAAAAAAAAATTGGACTATCTTCTGTCTCCTTCATCACCTCTTCAAACTTCAAAATTGGCCCAAACTCATCTTCTTCTTTATCATCCCCATTGTCATCACCACCATCTCTACCTTCTTCACCACTATGAAATCTCCCATTTACGCTTCCACCAAGCACATCCCCCATCACCATTCCCATCAATATCCGCTTTTATTTCAAACTCTCTTTCCAAAATCCTAATATCCTTCCCTCCAACATTACCACTATCCAGGACGGACCTAAGATTTCAAGCAAAGGAGGCCAAAGTATAAGAAGAAAAAAAATTCAAATAGGTATCCATATAGTACTAACAAACTATCAACCAAGATCAATACACAAAATTATTGTTTCTTAATACATTAAAATGCAATCATTTACCAACAAAGACAAAAATAAATAAATAAATAAATACAAAATACAAAATAATATTGTTTCTTAAGAGCATCAATTGTTGCACAAAAAAAAAAAAAAAAAAAATCACAAACTAAAACTTACTTTTGCTACTTTAATATAGTATTTGAAATGTTTCGTATAGTAGTGTTTTTGATATTTGGTGTTATAAATACTAAATATTTACCATTTAGAATACCTAATGCTAGTACTCTAATACTAGGCTATTTGAGATTTTTTATTTTAAATTTTTTTTTTTGTTAAGTTTTTTAGTAAGGTGATTGCTAGTTGGGCTAAGCTCATTAAAAGAGAACGAGTCTAAGTTTTTGGAAGAGCGAGGTACAACTCTAGAAATATATATATATATACAATCATTAAAAAAATTCTTTTTTTTTTCTTTGGGCTAGGGGGCCTTAATATTTTTTTTTTTCCTTTTTTTCTTTGGGCCAGGGGGGCCCGAGCCCCCTTGGCCCCCCTGTGGGTCTATCCCTACCACTATCACTATTATCTCCTTTTGAAATCGTAACAGAGGCTACACCAGACTATGATTCACCAAGTGGCATAGCCACCACCCATTCACTACCACGACCCTCTTATTGTTTTTCTACACAACACCGACAAAGCTATACCACCTTGACTTGACCACATCTTCCTCAATACGTCCTTGTTTCTTAAAAACCCTAGGCTCAATGACCCACCGGCCATTACCAACACTTAGAGAATTCAACAAATCATTATGTAGTTCCCACACCCAAAATTTGACGCGGCAATAGGTTTTAAAATAGCTAACTTGTCACTTTAGTTTTTTAATTTAGGCCATGTGTTAGTTCACATGGCAGTCTATATGACATAAAAGTAATATTTCATTTTTGCGTTAGTCGTGTTAGTATTTTTCATTCATCTCCTAACTGCAGAGATTATTTTGACACAATATTAAAATGTTAGGGACTAAATTGACACATTTGAAAGGCTATAGACCAAATTGACATAGGTTAAAAATCAAATATGTAATTTACCATATTAATTAATTGACTCATACCAATGACACCCACCTAAAAAAAAGGGTACAACAATTAATGTGAGAGTACACCATATTATGGTTTGACCCATAACAACCGCAAACTATCTATAGGCACCACTACATTATTCTTTGTAAAATCAACAAGACATGTTAATGGTATTATTTCAAGGGTAATTATTGGGTACTCCTGGAGTACCATAAATGCGTACTCCCCTTTCTCACATAACTATGGGTCCCACTAATTAAATTTATAGTGGGACCCACAATTCATGTAAGAGAGGGGAATACGCATTTATAGTACTCCTGAAGTATTCAATAATTTTCCTTATTTCAATATGAAATTTAATATAAACAAACTAGACCTATAATAGAGTAATACTAAAGAATTCATTTCCCCATTTCTATTATAAGATACTACCAAACAATTGCAAAATTCAGTTTAGAAACAGAACATTATCAAAACATATTAATCCTTCAACATCAACATGCTTTTGTACTCAATCAACATGGAATACAATCAAGACAATAAAAATTTCCAGAACTTCCTTAGCCTAAAATCTCAAAATACCTCATTCAAACTCAAAACAATAAGCTGAAACAAAAAGCAACCATGTAAATATTTAGATTTTGTGTCTTGCCTCTTGAAATCTAAGGGTTGTGTGCTTTGTTCTTGAAAAAGAGAAAGAGGAAGAGAAAAAGTGTAGGATACAAAAATTGGGTGTGGGAATAGCTGGCCATGAGAGTTGGAGGTGTGTGTAAAAGGGTGAGGTGTCAACCAAAGTTTTTTTAAAAAGGGCGAGTCATGTTTTAAAGTATGTCACTCATGCTTTATGCTTCTGGATAAAATTACCCATTAATTATCATAAATTTCTATAAGATCAACAAACAATTTTGCAGTAAGACCTAATTCCTTTTAACATATTCCAAAGGTTTCCACTATTACTTTGTGGATTTCTTAAATGAAAGCTGTGTAAATTTCTCTTTATAGATTCATAAAGGATAAAGTTAAGTGCATAGATCAATTATTGTGACAAGAACAATAGTAACATCACCAAAATATGAATGACAATTTCAAATTACCTTTTAGGTTTATAGGTTTACCCTATAAACAAAGTATTTGAGGGTCTAGAGGGAAAACGGTTCAAATTGCAAGGTTAGCAGCATATTATAACTATCTCAAAAAAATAAGATTCTTAACAACAACAAAAAAGTTTTTCAAAATAAAATAAATTAAGCAACACTATTTTGATGTGGGTGAAAAAGAAAGGAAGATAGAATTATAAAATTTAGAGGTACAACAAAATAATTAGATAATTAAATTGGTAGCTCTGATCAACCAAAGGATTTGGATTCCCACGTCAATAAGAGGAAAAAAAAAAAAAAAAAAAAAAGAGCTTGATTTGAATTTCCACATCTTTACCATATATATAGACTAAAATCATTATCACCCCTATAATTACTACAACTTGCACCCAGACAGATATTAATAATTACCGGAGACACATAATAAGACTTAATAAATACAAAGCTTATCAACAAAGAGTAACTGACCAAAATCACATTTCCAAATTGTCTCTTGAATGCTTACTTAAAAATAAGGTTAAAATGCAAAACACACCTTTCAAGTTTCTTTAGAATTCATTTTAGTCTTTTAACTTTGTTTTCATTTATTTCAGTTCTCCAAGTTTCAGATTTATTTAATTAAGGCATTTTCGTCAACTTTTTTTTAAAAAAAAAATTGAAAAATATTTTTCAATCATCAATTGAATTTTTTTAATTAAAAAATTTTGAAGAGAAATTTGAAAATTTGGAAAATTAATCACAACATAAAACAAAAGTTGATAGAAAAGCCTTAATTGAATAAATTTAAAAGTTAGAAGACTGAAATAAATTTTGATAAAACATAGAATGTGAGTTTTACATTTTAGCCTAAAAATGACATAATACGCTATCATACACTACATGTCTACATCACATTATTCCATGGCAAAACCAAGATCTCCCAAAGAAAAGGGTGGGAGAAGAAAAATGAAAAGCAAATATTACATTGATTTGGTGTAGGCAAACAAGTCCATCAAATATAGTAATATTATTAACAACCCCTCCCAAACCCTTAAACTAAAAGCAAAGGAAAATATAGAAATAGTGACAACATATGCATGGATTTAATTATTTACTATGGAAACATATATATTGCCTTTCGATGTCCCCTCTAATTCACCCTTCTTCATGGTGGATGGCCAATTGCAAAAGTCTTCATAAACCAATCATTTTTCTTCTTGGTAATTATTTTCCCACCAAAAACTCCAAATATAAATCCACATCCGTACCCCATCACAACTACTTTCCAGTCAAACTCAAATAGAGACACCGCATCTTGATTTTCTACAAATATTGAAGGTGGAGGTGGTGGGTCCTTCAAATTGGCACATCTTTTGGACAATGGGCCTCCACACAATTCTACATTTCCATCAAATGAACTGTTTTGAAATGTGAGAAATTGTTTCCCTTGTGGTATAGGTCCTGTAAGATTATTATGAGACACATTCAAGAAAGCAAGGAAGATGAGCTCCACTAGTTGTGGAGGAATCTCTCCAACTAGCATATTTTGAGAAAGATCCAGTGAGACAACCGGATAAAACTAGTAAGAATATTGTTGGAAAGGTTAAGCATGTGAAGCGCTTTTAGATTCCCCAAAATTTTTGGAATTTCTCCTTCAAACTTGTTGCCTAATAGATCAATGGCCACAAAGAAATCTTGGATTTTCGAATATTCTGTCTTTATGCCTTTGTTTGTTAACGTCATTGAGTAGGCATCTGATGTCATTAACCAACCATTGCTTGGATAATTTTGCTGACCATTTGCTTGCATATATGTTAAGTGACTTGCATCAAAGCTTTGCATGGCTTTCCAAATTTGGAAATATTCAGATGGCAACTTACCACTAATATTATTGTTCGAGACATCAATTACTTGTAATTTTGGGAATCTTTGAATTGTATCAGGCTTTCTAATAAAACCATGGATTCCATTTGATTGCAAAATGAGAACCCTTAGCTCAGGAAGAATGCCCAACCAAGAGGGGAAAATATCAATTATATGATTGTTTCCAATATCAAGAACTTCCATTGTTGTACAATTAGCCAATGACCATAGTAAAGGCCCCTCAAAACGATTTTGACTCAATTTGATCATCCCCAATTCACATCCTTCCATTAATATTTGAGGAATGCTGCCATGAAAGTTGTTGTATCGGAGATTAAGAATGGAAAGGTTTCTCAAGTCTCCTAAACAATGGGGAAGGAAGCCACTCAAGTTGTTGTATGAAACATCAAGATAAGAAAGAGAACTTAGTTCACAAATCATTTGAGAGATGTCTCCAGTAAGCATGTTATTAGAGATAGAATAAGAAACGATGGATGGAGGTGGAATTGGAAGTGCCCCTTGAAGCTTGTTGTTTTAAAAGTCCAAAATTTGCAGACTACGCCAAGGGAAAGCATTTGGGGTTTGATCAAAACCTGTGAGTGAGTTTCCTGACATGCTTAAAGTCAAGAGAGTGTTTGTACTCAAGTTAGAGATCCATTTTGGTATTTGGCCATGAATGTTGTTTTGAAAAAGTTCCAAAATTTCCAACTGATCTTGTTTTCGAAGGAACTTTGGGAAGTCACTTAAGTAACAAGAACCCAGTCCTAATACCTTAAATTTTTGGAAGGTAGAATTGGTACTAGGATCAATAACCAATGAAAGATTGTTATAAGATAAATTGAGTTTGGAGAGGTTATTGAGTTTTCGAAACAAGTCAAATTCTATTGTGCCACTCAAGTTATTTGAATACAATTCTAAAATTTGAAGATTCAAAAGGCTAGAAATAGATGTCGGAATTGGACCACACAATTTATTGTGTGGAAGCCATAGAGTATTTAGTTAGGTGAGGTTTTTTTAATAGTGATTGTTTATCACTAATAGTAGAACATTCAATCACTTTTCCTTTTTTTAATGAGTCAACCACTTAAGATTCAAGTAATCTTTTTTTCTTTTTAAATTAAGGGCTTAAATATGATTTAGGTTTAGGTAATTTGGTTAGTTAGTTTTTGTTTTGGGTATATAAGTAGAGAGAATATTTGGTGCACAATGTAAAGTCATATTCTACTATGGTTTAATTTTAAATCATCTATAAGACACATGCATATACACTTGCCCACACCATGTTTTAATGTCGCACTATCGATGAGTAGAAGACAGCCAAAGAGTTGAGTATACTTTTATTTCATAGTATGAAATATGTGAACACAACACAAATTAGTTGATTTTCATGGTCCCGTTACTCTTTTGCATTTATTTTTGGTTTCATGATTTAAAAAAATAATAATCTTACCTTAAGAAGGCTACAAATATATAGTGAAGCTACTAAACCAATTTTTAAGATCTCAAAATATATATGTTTATTTACTCTAATTTAGTTTACTTTTTCTCTATAATTTATGTACAACATTATTCAAAACTATTTTACATAAAATGTCACAAAATTATCCTTGCATCGCACGGGCAACTTATTAGTTATGTATAGTTACGTTAAACCATCCCAAAAATTATTAAAATTCTCTCAATGGATCTTCTCTTTTTCTTAAAATTTTTACAAACCTATCCCCATTTCACCAATAAAATAAAATTGCAAACCTATAAACAGCAGGTTGACAAATTGGAATTGTTTAAAATTTGTAGATGTCTAACATAATAAGATTTTCTACAATTATATTCATCACTTGTGTCCTGCTCTATAACATTAATTTGGTCCATATGATGCTGATGTTGTAAAAACTAGTTTGAGCTTTTTTTTTTTTTTCCTTTTTCCTTTTTTGGTTGGACTTCAAGGAGAGAATCACACACTCTCAATAAGGCACCTTCACAAATATAAGTGACCATAAAAGTAGAATTGGACCAAATTTAAGCAAAGATGAGGACATGATTACAACTTTTTGTCACCCATTTTTTCACACTTCTCCTTGCTGTACAAGAGGATTTGCCATCAAAGTTATAAACTGTTGCTCTAACTTATTTTGTAATATTGTCTTGGTTGAAATGTTCTTTAAGTTAAAAATATTAGCCATACCCAAGCATATCAATAGGCTTGACACAATTCATAAATACAATGGTTCCGTTTTGAGTAAAACACCCTGAAATCCAAATTAAATTCCAATATTATGCATTCAGTGTTCCTCTTTTAAATCTTCATGGTTAAACTTAGTAAATTTCACACCAAATGAAAAGATCTTTGTAACTTTGGACATCTTGTTCTGAAAACCAATGAAGTTATCTCCACAGAACATATATACGCAGTTAACTTTTTGTATATTAATTTCAGAAACCACTTGAAAGAAAAAGTTAAAGGAGATGGTAGTGATTTCATCACAAGTTCTGGACAATAACAATTTGTGTAATATTATATATTATCTTCTTTTTTGCAATAATTTTACAGTGCATACATTATGTTCAATTGTTCACACAAAAAAAAAAAAATAGTAATGTAGAGTAAACTTAGAGTAACTCAATCCTATGTTGTAATGGAATATTTGTACACTTGCTTCAAATAGTTTGGGATTTCAACGACCGTCAATTTTAGAAAATGTTATTTCATTTATAGAATTAGATGCTGCACTAGTTGATCTGTCTGTACTATTGTAAGTACCCTTCAAAATAAATGCAGGTTGTTTTGGAGAAGGAAGAGGAGTGTCATTACCCAACATAAAAACAATAGTTGACATGGTTGGCCGGTCTTTTGCATGTTCTTGCACACACAAAAGTCCAATTTGCATGCATCTTGAAACTTCATTAGCAGAGTATGTCTCATCTAGTAACGGGTCGACTATTTTCATGGAATTGTCTTCTCTCCATAGGTCCCAAACCTGAGACAAGATATTAATCATATTAGGCTCAACAATATAGGCTTAATTTTGGAGTCATTGTTTGCACATGTACTTACATGTCCAATCAAATTTGAGGAAGGGCCATCATGATGGTAAGTACCATTCCTTTTCCCAGTAATGATCTCCAGTAGCAATACCCCAAAGCTATATACATCAGACTTTATTGAAAAAAGTCCTTGCATTGCATATTCAGGTGACATGTAACCACTGTCATAGCACAATGAAAAGGAAGATATTGAACCTCAACATAAAATGATCAAAGATAGCCCTTTGGGCACTAACATACATGTAAAATTTGAAGTATCACAATATGGAAACAAATTACAAAGATATCCTTAGTATTTTTTTCTTACATAGGCCTGTAGTTTGTACTTTCCTTAGATGTAAAAATGGTAGTCAAGTAATCGGTTAAAAAAGTATATCTTTGTTTTCTAGCATACTTACTATGTTCCAACGATGCAATTTGTATTAGCTTCCATTTGGTCCCCTCCAACAATTTTAGCCATACCAAAATCTGAAATTTTTGGATTCAGTGCATTGTCAAGTAGAATATTGCTGGCCTTTAAATCTCTATGGATAATTCTTAATCTTGAGTCTTGATGAAGATATAAGATCCCTCGACCAATTCCGCAAATAATCTCAAATCGCTTTTTCCAATCTAAACATGACCTTTTTGTTTCATCTAAATGAAGAAATGACAACTTGGATTAGATTATATTGCATTCGTGCTATTTTACTTATGTATATATCCTACTATTTGGAACTGATATATTTGTAATGGGAAGATCGTTTTCTAGCGATGATGGGTGAGGTTAATGTGAAAAAGAAGACATACCAAAAATGAAAAAGTCCAAACTTTTATTTGGCAAGTACTCATAGATCAACATCTTCTCTTCTTTGTGAATGCAACAACCTAAAATTCTCACAAGGTTCCTATGTTGGAGTTTAGCAATTAGTGCAGATTCCATTTTGAATTGTTCTATTCCCTGTCCAGAGCATTTTGATAGTCTTTTTACTGCTATTTCCATTCCATTTTGTAGCAAACCCTGCAATTAAAGTCCAAATATCATTTTGTCATTGTGCACAATTGTTGAAAGAAACTCAACTTGGTGAATTATTTGGGGAAGCCCAATTGTACACAACAAATTCATACTCAATAAGTACCTGTAAACATTTATGATGGAATTTATGATGCATAAACACACTTGAAATGAGATTATGCAAATTCTAGGACTCATTCAATGAGACTACCTTATAAACTGGGCCAAAACCACCTTGGCCAAGCTTGTTAGCAATAGAGAAGTTATCTGTAGCTGCAATAATGGTTCTTAGATCAAATAATGGCAAATTTGAATTTCTTCTAGTTCCATCGAGGTCCCTTCTACTTGGAGAGTCTTTGAAGTATTGTAAAGTGGAGTCAGCACTATATGAATATGTGCTATGCCTCTTCTCTATAATAAAACAAGTAATTAATAATGCTAGTAACCATATTTGTCCAATTAGGAATTCTCACACAAAAGCCTAATTTAATCAAACTGAGAAACACACTAAAATAAAATAATGAAACAGAGGAAAATAAGAGGAAAAATTGAAGTTTACAATTTTCTATTTATCATTGACAGGAAATCCCATTTGGTTAAAATGCAAAGAGGTAAGGGTTTATGGGTGATGAAAGTTCTTCAGACCTGCTGATGAGGCTGGAGAAAATCTTAAGATTTCAGGGAATTGGTTGGGCCATTCATCAAGCTTTTAGTTGAAAGGGTGAAAAAATTATCCATGTGGCATGATAATTGACACCCTAAAGGTGTTTTGATCCCTAACTTTGTCCAAAAGAGGGTGTATGATACTGCAATTTCTGAGTTTTCAAAAGTATCCAGTATTTTGAAACAAATGCAGTAGCCTTGGAAACCTATGAAATCAAAAGATACTACCCTACAAGCTTATTTTCATCAATTAAAATATCTAAGACAACTCAATGTACCAGATTTCATCTAAATATGGAAAAGTCACATGAATTTCAACCTGGAGTGAAATAAGAAACAAGATGGACACAGCTGAATGGTGGAAAGTGGTGTGGTCTAAAGTACCTGCTTCTAAGCATTCCTTAATGCTTTGTCTATGTTTGGCAGTGAAGAACGAATTGCAGTTTAGAGTAGAATTAAATAAGAAACATGTATGTCTCAATGAATGGTAGAAACTGATATGGTCTAAAGCAGCTTTTCCCAACAAGTCCTCCATATCTTGGTTGGAAGTGAAGGATAGGTTGCCCTTCCAAGAAAGGCTTGTAAAAGGGGGTACAATGGTGCTCATGTATGTTTTCTGTAGAAGTCAAAAGGGATTTTTGATCATGTCATCTTTGAGATCGAGTGTTCTTTCTTTTGAATTTGACATTTGGGTATGATAGACATAAGAATGTGCAAATGGAATGAGCTAATGCATTTATTCGTAGACTGAAAGGCAAGAAGTTTAAGAATAGCATTTGAAAATTTTCCTTGGCTACTTCAGTATACCATCTTTGGATCCAAAGAAATGATTATGAGGATAATAACAAAATATATCCAACTCTTTTTCATTTTTTTTCTTTTATCAACTTCTACGCTTGAAAAATATATCAAGTTCCATTCCATTTTATTCAATTTTATTTCATGATTTACATATTCTACCTATTCTTTTATAAACTCTGAAACATAGTGCTGGAGTAATCTTGTGAGCATTTGTTCACTGGCCTTAGAAGTATAAAAATAGGTTTAAAAAAATTGCTCTAAACTTCCTTACCTTTCTTCTTCTTCATTACAAAACAATACACAACTGAGACTATAAGAAGAAACATTACAGCAACAGAAACTCCCAGAATTGCTAGCATCCTCTTTTTCTGAGTAAAACCATTTTTCTTAGCATATTGAGCTGAGTAAAAAAAAAAAAAAAAATTATTCAAATGACATCATAAATTTCAGAAGTTGATTGAACATAAATATTTTTTGATGCAGTTGAGTAGGGATGAAACAATGGGTTTAAGGAAAATATGTGATTTTAATTTTTTTTTTTTTTAATGGAGAGAATGCGTTTCTCATTTTGAGGTCCAACGTATCAAAAGAACAAAACAAAAAGACAAACATGTTCTCACAACAATGTCATGTCCATATGTGATTCTCTTTTTTGAGGCCAAAAACGTGTTAAAAGAAGAAACGAAAAACAAAAATTGCAAACCTATTTTTGTAACAACATTGTCATACGCCAAGAGAGTATTTCTTATTAATATAAGTATTATCATAGTTCAAATTCTCCCTCTCTTCTATTATTGTAACTATATAAAAATAAAATAAAACAAGTATTACATAGTAGGACCTACTACGAGTGATGAATATAACTGTAGAAATCTTGTGTTGTTAGGTGTATACAACTCTTAAATAATTTTGACTTCTCCACACATCATTTGAGTCTTGAATTATATGAAATAAATAAGGCAGCATTGTGAAAATTTTGATATTTTTAGATCATTTAAAAAAAACCATATATAATTTCTTTCCCATATGGAATGTAATACTCATTTAGATTTGTAATATGAAATAGATCTATTTTAAATAGAGAAAATCATTTTTCAATAGTATGACCTAAATCAACTTTAAGGTTAGTACCATAGGGCAAATTAGATGTTGAACTAGTATTCTGGATAAATTTCAGACTAATATAATACGATAGACATGAACTTTGACTAGTACTCTATTTGTTTTGAAGTAAAATAAATGAAATTTTCAGATATTTAGTATGACAAATAAATATTTTCAAGTAAACAAACAAAATCAGTAGCTTAGTCACCAGAATTGCTGGTGTAGGAGGTCTAGTGACCAGACTGTCGTAATTGTAGCTTGGACGACAACCGGACAGTGGGCAACTGTTGCCAGAGTGATGTCTCTGGCCACCAAAATGGTGGCTTCGGTTATCAAACCTCTAGCAAATAGCTTCAGTGACTGGATTGCTAGCATCGGTTGCCAGAGTGATGGCTCTAGCTACCAGAATGTTGGCGTTGATCATCGGAGTGGTGGCTCTAACCACTGGACTACCGATGTCATCTGCCTAGCTCACCGAACCGGTGACCCAGCGACCAAATGTAGTGAGAAAAGTCATTGTGTATTTTCATAAAATGTTTTACCAAATTTTTAAAGAAAAAAGATTTAAGAGTACCTAATACAACTGCATCCACACGTATGTATAAATCTTGTCCTAGATCAGGAAATATTCTTGTGTCCACCAAGTCCCCATGCCATGTCAAGCAACCAATCCCTCCCTCACTCACATTTGCACTTGCATAAGCCATACAAGAACAATTCCTCAAACACTTTTGCTCACACTCTTTCATACTCAAACTCATGTCCGCATGTGCTATTGAAGTATCCGGCACCTTCATATGTGCCAACTTCACGAACCCTTCTCCGTTGTTGCACATGGACACTCCTTGCTTTTCCCTCATGCAATCACGAGATGACTTGGGTTCAAATCCAGGAAAGCACTTGCACTCAAAAATGACCAAATTTTGTGAGTCACAATAACTATTTGGACCGCAATTCAAATACTGATCGCACGGCCCTTTTGGGGCGGACCAATATTCGACCCATGTATTCTCCTGCCATAAGGACCGTTCCACAATTCCTAATTCATCCACCACCATTTTAACAATAACTTTGGTAGGTAAATTTGGAATAATACTATACATAAAGGTGCTTTCATCTTGATTATTTACAAAGCTAACTTTGAAGTACTCTGATAAGATTCTGGGTACACCGCTCAATGTAACGCCATTCCAAAATCCCATACGCCATAATAGAGTCTGACCCATGTATAAGCTCACCTGAGGGTACCCAGTTGGAACCATTCGAAATGAATAGTTGCCAATTCCCGGGTCATCTTTGGACTTCCAAGATGTTAGGAACCGGTTCAACCCGGTCCGCCGGTCCAGCCCAAGTTTCATAAGCGGAAGCAGAGTATTGGTGGGATAATCAAAACTTTGCCATGTAACACGTTGGCTGTCTTGTTGAACCAAAACAAGATTTCCTATATCTAAGAGCTTAGCCATAGAATTATTTGTGGATGAGCTAGAAAAAGAAACATTGGTGGACCAAATAGGAGTGGTTTGGTTTTGGGTGTGAAGTACAAGGTTTCCCTTACCGTTGATGGAGAGGACTCCGGAGGCATCCTTGAGAGGAGTGTCTCTGTTTGCAACCCACACAACTGTTTGTTCGGTGATTTGGTTATACCAAATTCCAACGTAGCGGTAACTGGAACTGCCGGGGCTGAAAAACCCAAGTGCAAAGGTTTTCTGGTTTGAGTGTAGAAGTTGACCATCCTTAAGGGGTTGGTCTGGTGTTATGGTGTCAAGGGAAGTGCAGATTGGGCAAACAAGAAGAAGGGTGAGAAGAAACAATGATGTATTCCCTTTAGCAGGATTCATCATTTTTTCTCATGAAGAGTACAGTAATAGGACTTGTGGCTGACTGGCTAGTATTGACTATAGAGAGCTTGATAGCTGTATAAAAAAAATCAGTTCTTCTTCTTTTACAAATAAAGTTAAATGAGTTATTGGACATATGCAAGCTGTCGTCCACTTGTCAAGGACCCACACAATCAAATCACGTTTACCTTGAAAACCCGTTCACATTAGTGAAAGATGAGTCATGCTATGGCATCGAAATATCTATGCCATCTTAGAATGACTAACGAAAATAGATTTTTAAAGCTTATCCCTTCCGCTTGTACCTAAATGCACTTCTAAACTTATATAGAACAAGAGCAACGTTTGAATCATTGTGAAGAAGGCTATCAGTGCCTTGTCACAACTAATCATTAGCCTTGCTCTTCTCTTGATAATGATTTAATTTTACCGCTCATTCGTACTTTAAAGTACGAATGAGCGGTAAATTTGCATGTTCTCTTCAGAAAACTAGAATTTGTTCCATTAATATATTAAATTATTATTGAGAGAAAGAGAGAGAGATTCACTTGCTTGATAGCCTACAATTTTTGTTATGGAGAATAAAATTAAGGCCATGCTAGTGGTAATATTGATTAAATGATAAAGTAATTTAATCAATGAATTTAATGGACTTAATTAATATTCTAACAATTTTGAAGGCAATGCCACCACCAAGGAAAATGAAAAGTGAGATAACTTTCTATAATGTTTTTTGACTAAGTGAAAATGAAATTATTATAAAAACCAGACTTTTGCTTAAGGCATTGACTGGATTATTTGGGTAACTTCCAAATTTGAAGGCCAAATTTGACTTTGTAAGAGAATGACAAAGTTTGACTACAAACTTGATTGTAGTCAATAGTTACAATTCTCACTAAAAAATTTAATATGTCTATATATTTTAAAAATATAACTGCTCAATTGCATTTTTTTTATGTTCTTAACACTTAGGTCATACTTCATGTCAATTAGATTTTATTTACTATTCGATTTATAAACTTATTTTTTATGCATAATATTATACTACAATAACTTGAAATTTAAACATTTGATTGATAATATACTTATTGATATTTGATCTTTAGAAATTTATTAAGTATGAAGAATATAAGAAAAAAATATAAAGCATTGTGTCGTGGAACGTTAGGAATAAGTTTTGCATATAAATTGTTGAGGGAAGCAATTATGATTGTGGCCAAAATAGAGATCTCCAATTAGCAAATATGAATTCTGTATTTGTCTTGCTTTATAATATGGTCATTCGTCATACAAAGCATTATATATAGTGCATTAGATCATTGACAAATAACACATTAGGATGTGTTGTTTGCATTTGTTTTGATGTAAAACATTTTCCTGATTGAACTTTCTTCAGTTGAAAATATTTTTAAGGAAATTACTTATTTTCTAGTGTTAGGTTGTTCTTGAAAATTTTTTGGAAAGAATTTTTTGATGTTTATCTTGTATTGAAAATCACAATTTTTTCTACATAATCACCCTCTCTTCAAAAATCCTTGCCAATTGCTCAGTAATAGCAACCACTACATATCAATTAGAGCATGCAACTGAATATCAGAAAAATTTTCAACACAGATTGAATTGATTAATGATAAAATTCGCACAAAAAATTAACAAAAATATTTCATGGGAGAGAGAGAGAGAGAGAGAGCATAACAGATCAACCCATCCCTACAATAGAGATGGGTTGAGGTGGGGGAAAAAAATTGGAGGCATTGACGAGAGAGACAGAGAGAGATTGATGCATGGCCGCATGGATCATGTGGGGTGGCGAAGGCACTGGCCAAATTGGCGACCAAGAAACAAATAGAGATAAAGAAAGGTGTTGATGGGTAGTGTTGGATGGCTTAATTTGATGGACCATCGTAGAAGCGTAGGGTGGATCAATGAATCGCTCATCAAGGATGGGGTGATGGGTTGTCGTGGCATTCAAGGGGAGGGGGGATTTTTTTTTTTTTTTTGGTGAATCAAGGGAGAGAGGATTTGTATGCTTTGTCTTACTTTATTTTTTTTGTCAAAACAAAAAAATGTGTTTTGTTGGACCAAGAGCCTACGCCGCCCCAAAGAGCCAGAAATTTTTGTTTGGGGGGCTAATTTTGTTACTAATTTATTAATTTATACAAACTTCCATACATATACACAAAACATATACATCTATACACATACATAAGTTAATATAGTGAAATCCTTAAAGTTAAATGTTTCATAGAATTAAATTCATCTTTCACCATCTTCTATAGTGAAATCCTTAAAATTTTTATTTTCAATATAAGTTACCAAATTGTCTACCATTGCGAGTAAAAAAATTTCAATTGAACTAATAAAGTTTTCAAAAACATGAATGATCCAAAACTTTAAGAGATACAAGAACACATTTTACAATAAATAAAAAAAGAATTTGAGAAACATTACATTCTTTATAACTACTAGACCAATTGGACAATTTTTTTAATAACATTGTTAGACTAACTCAAATATTTGAGAGGGGGGGACCATTTTGGGGGGGATAATTTTTAAAATATAAAATATTTTTATATACTATAATGATATTTTCAAAAATTTTGGGCCCCCACCCTAACATGTAGCTCCGCCCTGGCCCAAACACCTAAAAATAATAATTTTGTGGAATTAAATGAAGTTGTAGTGTAGGATTTTTTTTTTTTATTTTATTTTATTTTATCTTTGATTCTATTTTTCTAATACTTTACCTCAGGATATGATGTGATTAATCCTCGAAGATAAATAAATTAATTTGCTTAAGATGCAAATGAAGCATATTGTTGGAAAAAAATCGCACGTAATTATGTCATTCATTCATATTAATGAAAATTATAGCATATTGATTTTGTTTTGCATCACATAAAATAATGAGAAAACCGAAAATGAAATTTGATTTTTGTGTCGCATGCTATTTACATGTCATGTCGATTAGGTTCATGCAGGTTCTTCACATCGCCTGATAACAAAAGGCTTTCATCAGAAATCCAAAAAACAGCATAAGAATGAATGAATGAATAAAGTAGCACGAAGAAATTTTATTTTAAGGAATCAACCATGAAATGACTTCATGCACCATGTAGGAATTTTGTGGGCCAAAATTCTAACCTCAGCCTCTACTACATAACCAGAGGGATAACGACCACGTCCCTATCCCAACTTTCATATCTATGACCTATATACATATGTCTCAACGTGATAGACCTACCTAAAGGTCCTAAACTAAAAACATTCTCTCCAGAGTCCATGGAATTGATATGTTCGGCAAGTTTTCCCATTTTTTGGTCTAGCCAAGATCCTAGAAAAGCATAAAAATGAAAGCACGAAAATGAGGAAGATGGACTTACAAGTTGAACGGAGGAAAAGCGAATGTCTTGTAGAGCACTACGAGAACGGGAAGGATTTGGCGAAAGAGCAAGAGCTCAGATATTAATTTTGAAGACACAGCCAAATGCAAAGGCAAATACAAATTAGGACCATTTTATTTTTTGTTTTATGCTTAAGAAAATGGAATATAGTTCTGTTCATTAGGCCTTTTCTTTTTTTCTTGGATTATTGGGGTGCTTTCTATGCTTGAAGGCTAAAGCCTAAATGTTTGCCTTAAAAGATTATTTTCTAATGCAAAGGAAAATTGTAGTGCTAAGGGTGTGCATGAATTGGGTTATATTTTTCAACCCAATCAAACCTTATTCGGTTAAAAAATTCTCAGCGTAACTCAACCTATTACATAGGTAGAAATCTAGGAAGCACGGGTGCGTTTCGAGACTCGGGTGCGGGTGCGGGTGCGGGTGCGGGACTCGACAATTTTTGAAAAAGATGGGTGCGGGTGCGGCGGGACTCGGCGATTAAAAAATTATTAAAATTATTTTTATTTATATTTTTAATATATTATTAAGCATACTTTTTCACATTATATATACATATACTAAATTTAAGAACAATAATAAATAATAACTAAAATATAATATTCATAAATTAAATAAAACCCACAAAATTAATCTTTTTCTTTTTATTCTCTCCATTCAACTGTCAACAAGTCAACAACACATCACATTTAGTCTCATCAAAATATCAACTTTACCTTCTTTTTTTTTTTTTTTTTTTCTTTTTTTTATTTCCCAAGGCTTCCATTTTCCAAAGCTTAATCTACACCACACGTCCACACCTTTTTAAAAAAAATCCCTACACCAAGTCAGCCTTTTACAGCCTTCTCAACAAAAAAAAAAAAAAAAAAAAAAGGAAAAAAAAGTCAGCCTTTTACAGCTTCGTTTCTTCCTTTCTTCTTCCTCCCCTTCGTTTCTTCTTCCAGCCTTTTACAGCTTCGTTTCTTCCTTTCTTCTTCCTCCCCTTCGTTTCTTCCTTTCTACATTTTTTTTCTTCTTTTGTCTTCCTCAGCTACGTTTCTTCCTCAAACGTTTCGTTTCGCACCCTTTTATTTTTTAATTTCGGCCTGAACCGGCCATATCGGCGGTTTCGGCCGATACGGCCGATATGGCCGAAACGGCCGAAACGGCCCGAATCGGGCCGAGTCGGCCCGATTTGAGCCTCGTCGGCGCGAGTCGGCTTCGCCACGTGGCCCGACGCGGCACGGACACGCGGTCAACGGTGTCCGACGCGCGTCACCGCATCGGTACGCGTCCGACGCGGGTGCGGCGCCAGAGGCGCCGCACCCGTGCTTTCCAGGTAGAAATCAACTCAACCCAATGTCACATGAATCGGGCTAAGTCAGTGTAATATGTCTATATATTTTTTTTTCCTTGTGAAAAATAGTGTTTTCATCAATTATTTAAAAACTTTTTGTAATAAATTACTACAATTCATATAATATACTTTGATTTATATTATAAATTTTCAACTTCATCAAGACTAATTCTCTAAAATACCAAAACTAATTATATTCTATTTGTTGGGTTTGATGTACACCTCTACATATAACCAAGTAACATTGTAAATAAGTTTTCATAACTATATATATATATATATATATATGATATATTTAAAACAAAGCACAACAAAGGATTAAGTTAATCTACTATTCCACTCTAATTTTATTTCACGAATTTCAATTGAGATCTAAAATAATTGTATAATAAGAGCACGCTTGTTTTTATTGTTTCACTCTGCTTATAAGTTGAGACATTGCTGCATTTGCATGTTCTCACCTAAGAAAAATGTACAGTGCTCACGGAGTGCACTTGCGAAGGACCAACAACGAATGCAATAAAATTTCTACAATGAAACTAAAAATCCTTTCAGAACAACTTTCAAGCCATTTGAAGCTCATTCAAACTTTCTTACCATAACTTATTATTAACTAAAATATTAAATTCAATGAAAAATTTATCAACTAAATATATAAATATATCCTCCTTTTTCTTACTCAAAACAAGACCTTGGGTTTAAACACTTGACTGGACAGAAGACCTAAGAAGAAAGTGGTTTTCAATTTTCGAGCCAACTTGGGGTTCATTCGGTGGAAGAATTAGTGACATCATAAATTATTTAATTAATAATACAAGTAAATATAATCACAAATAAACTTTTTTAATATATATATATATACACACAAAATTTTCTAATCTTTAGTCTATGATCTTACTCTTTAAAATATATAATGCCTTTTTTAACCTATAATACCTGCTATATTAATGAAAATTGAAATACATTTTGGTGAGAAATGCCAACACCCTGTATTCTCAAAACCCCACCATTTTTTTTTTTTTTTGGAAACTCTCGTGTATGACTCTCTCCTTCAATTTTGTCGCAAAATTAGCATCAAATTCCAATAAAACATTATGGGTTTGTCATTGGACCCTTAATGCTACAAGTGTCTTGAGAGATTTAGAACCTATCCCAAAATTTCAAATAAAAAGATTTGTTTGCTTACGTTGTAAATTCAAACTCACTCCATAGAATCCATATGACATATCAAAGTTGACCATATCGATTATATTCATCTCTTTTTTTGGTAAGGGTAAGTGAGACTTTGTCTTAGTATTTTTTTTTTATATAATCTTTTGTCTTGTTTAAGATTCAAACTTCAGAGCACACAATTATATGCCTATTTGGTAAGAAATTTCTAATAATATTATTCAAATTTTGTAAAAATATGTATTATAACGTTTAAATAATAATTTTTATTATTTAAACAACATTATTAAACAGATTCATAAAACTACACCAAGACAGAGAAGGAGAGAGGTCCAGAGTAGGGACACGTGCAAGTGATCCTACACAACGATAGATAGATGACACAAGTCAGCGGTTAACCCGTCCAGCCTCGATCGATCATCGGAGTTTGCATAGGAAGACATTTGTGTGACTCACATCATACATTGTGTGTCTCTCTCTTGCGTGAGACTTGGTTAATGGTTGGTGTGGGAATAAATGTGAGCAGTTGAGGCATTAAATGTTGGAGTTGGAGAATTACAGATAGCTATAAATGTCACGACCATGTTGTCATAAGACTCATAAATGAATGAGTCTGACACAGTCTATCATTTTAGCTGCCACAGGGACATTTATCTGTGGAAATAAATGTGAGCAGTTGAGGCATTAACCGTTGGAGTTGGAAAATTAAAGATAGCTATAAATGTCACAACCTTTCTTTTCATGTTGTCATAAGACTCATGTCACTTTTTTCAGTTTTGTAGTACTATTTAGAACATTTTTGTACTTTTTTTTATCAAAAAAATTCAAAAAACTTCTAAGCTGGTTAAATACAAAAAAGACAAAAAAAATTTATCAAAAAAAGTCAAAAAAATTTGGAATTGTACTACAAAACTGAAAAAGTGACATAAATTGGAAAAAGAGAAAAATTATGTCAAAAAAATGTGTGCTCGACCGGCACCACACGCCTGTTAACACAACTCTTTAAAAAAATAAGTATAATTGAAAAAATTATAAAAATATATATAATTGTAGGGACCGGGTTTGAGCACTTCTACTGTTGAGTGAGTGGACTCAAGCCTAGCTAGCCCAGTACAATGAATTTGTAGATAGCGGGTTCAAGAACTAGGCCCTAATGAGGGATACGATTGCTATGCATGGCTGAATATGGATTGAATAGCATGGACATGGATTCAAACGTACAATGATGTTCCTCGGCCCTCCTCTTGGGAGCTTGAGGTTCTTACTATTTCTTTAGTGATTGGCTATAAAAGCTTTTCTGTTCTTACAGGTTGTTGCAATGTTCAATACTTCTAATTTCCTCCTCCTTTTTCCCGTCCCTCCTTCAAGAGGGATTCCTTACATTATATACCCCCTTTTCAGTTGATCCTAGCCCTACATTTGTCGATCAAGCAGGTCACTACTTGAGTGCTTGTCCCATCAGCCGCCTTCCCACTCTTTATGTGGGCTGCGGCAGCCAAGGCTGCACTGTTCAGGGGTCACTTCCTCATTAATGCGGCCAGAACGTTAGTTGTGGGCATTTAATGTGGAGGTGACAGTTCGTCTTAGGCTTGCTCCTCCACCATGCATCCACGGCTGACACGTTGTACTTGTTCCCTTTCTTTAGATGCTCGGGAAGGCTGTTTTTGGTGGCTCGTTACTTTCCCTTCCAATGTCCTCGGCTGGCCGAGGACAACATCGTCCTCGGCGATGTTTCTTGGTAGTTTGGGCTTTCTGCGTTCCTCCTCGGACGTTTCTCCATCCTCGGCATGGGCCTTGGGCCGGATATAAGATGGGTCGGGGTTGCCAGATTATCAGGCCCCACAATAATATTGTTTAAAAACTAAAAAGCATTACTTAAACTCCCATATCAAACAGCAATCACTTCGAGAACAACACTTTCCCCACTTTTTACTATCAATCATTTATTTTAATAACTACTAGTTAGCATGACTCTAAATATTACTTTTATGAAAAATATTAGTAAATGCGCAAGGGAGTTTGGTTTAAGAATACAAATTTTCTGTATCATTTTTTTGTTTCATTTTATGTTTTATCAATTATAATTTGTCATGTACTTGTTTAACTTTTCTTATAGAATAACTAAAGTTTAAAATAAAAATAAATTAAATACATGGCAAGTTATGATTGGTAGAACATAAAGTGAAACATAAAAAATGGTACGGAGAATTTATATTCGTTTAGGGACTATTTTTAGAAATATTTTGTGAAAAAAATAATAAAGCAATTAATTTTCTGACAAGTTTTTATATTTTCCATGAAAGTGTTGTTAAAAACTTTCTTAATATAGTTTATTAACTATTGTCCTAAGGGCACCTGTTAACATGACCCTACTCTTATTCAATATCTAATTGGTAATTTCCTTTTCAAATGTGTTAATTTTAGTCATTAAAATTATGATTTTAGCTGAAAATGAGCTGCTCATAATAATATGGATTATAAGGATGAGTATATTCCATTTATCAGGGACCAAATTAATTAACATACAACCTATTTAGAGAACAAAGACATAATTTACCCAAAAAGAGCTTATAATTATGGTCAATGCCCCTACACAACTTAAACCTTGCATGTGTTATGATGTGTGACTACTTGGGCTCTTATTGAATTTATCATTACTTGAATTTACGAATTCCCAATTGTGATGAGTCTTAAAGCCTTTCTAGTTTCTACTACTACGCCGCCTTGTTACAAACATTTGTGATCTTTCTCCATTATTATTTCCAATCCTTTTATTTTGGGTCATTATTGGATACTTCCGAAATACTATAAATGTGTATTCTCCCCTCTCACATAATTATGAGTCTCACTAATTAAGTTTATGGTTGAACTCACAATTCATGTGAGAGGAGGGAGTATGCATTTATAGTATTCTCGAAGTATTCAATAATTTTCCTTTTATTTTACTACAACAAACTTAAGAAAAAAAATTCATTTCCTATTCCTTCATTACATTAGGGGTGGCAAATAGGCGAGTTGGGTCATAAATGAGTTAGATGTGTAATTACACATTTCTCCATTTATGACCTGTTTATATATAAATTAATTATCCATTACCAACTCAACCTATCTATATCTATATTAATCTATATTAATAACTAATAGTCGAAACGTTTGACTTTTCGTTGACCACTCCTCATTCTGCCACATGGCTACATAAATTCCTGACATGTTCACTTTAAAACACTAAACAATTGTATCTTTTCAATGGTTTGCTAAATTTAGTTTTAGTTGGTAACTACTTATTATTGTTTATATACGCTGTTTACTTTTTATTTTCTTCTTTCCGTTTTTCCCTTCTTCTTTTTTTCCCCCTTCTGCGAGAACAAACTGAACGAAGGTTGTGGACCACTACTGCTATTGGTAATTCTTTTCTTCACAATCATGCTATTGTTTCCGTTTTTCCGTTTTCTATTTTTTTTTCCCTTCTGCGAGAACAAACCCAACGAAGGCTGTGGACCACTACTACTATTGGTAATTCTTTTATTCACAATCATGCTATTGTTTTCTGCTTTTAATTTTTAATTTTTAATTTTTATAATAACAAACGTTTATAACTAAGGCATTGAAATATTTTGTGCACACCATGTGTTTGAGAAAATTTTGCGCAGAGTAAACCAATTGCCGATAAAGTGTTTTGCCTTTATCATATTTGCTGTGTTTGCTCTGTGTCTGAGATATTTTCCAACCATTGTATAAAGTTGCTTTGATGCTTGACAGTAGTGGTGGGATTAATTAAATTATATTATATTAAGATATTTGTCTTCTTCTTTTTTTGAAGTAAGATATTTGTCTTCTTAAATCTTTGTTTGACTGAGCATTGGTCTGTATATTTGCTGGTCTGTGCGTATTGTGCCTGCGCTGCATTGTTTGGTTTTGAAATATAGTTGGCTTATAATATATTATATATTTTTTTTTTTGATACCACAAAAGGAAGATACAAGGATATCAATTTACAAAAGAAGTTGGATCAGCCCAACTGTTATGTATTGGCATTCTAATTGCCATAGTTGCATCATTATACACAAAATCAAGTACAATCCTAGGAACCTCTAACAGCTTACAAACCATACCCTCCATGTACAAAACATCCTGGTCAGCAATGAGAGACCTCTCATTCCAAGCTGGTTTCTTAGACTTACGAACAAGCTGAATTAGGTCCTTATTGTTGGTCAAAATAAGGACCCGTTGAAAACCATGGTTCCTGACTGTAAAGACAGCTTCCATCAGAGCCTCCTGCACAGCTCCTGTAATTGTACTTGCGTTGCTGCTATAAACACCATAGAATCTGATAACTCCTTGCTGATCTTTAGCTTCAAAAGCCCAAGCAGCCACTGTCCTGTGACATTGTTGGGTTCATTGCTTGGCCTGTTTCTTCTAATAAAGGGACTAGATTGGTTGGAGAAGACCTCCTTGTACCTGCAAGACAAAGTTTGGGCTGTTAGGATTACTTCCGTGTGGGGTTAGGCTGTTTACCTTCATGTACCACCGTGTTCCTATGGAGCCAAATGGTCCACATATTAGCCTTTTTGTCTCTTACGGTTTATTGCTTGGCTGGGCATTATTTAGATTCTATAATGTGTTCGTACTGTGCTGCTCTTTTTCTGCAATTCGGTGATGTAGTCAAAGCAAATGTTTTATTTGCATCTCTTGGTAAGTGGTGATTGGTCATTGTAGTACATACACGACAATATATGGGAAGGCAATGAATAACTGCCTTAAGATTTGATGTTTCATACATTTTATGGATAGTTGAGGATATTTAAGATTTAATTTTTTATTTTATTTTAAACTTAAGTTTGATTTCTATTTTTTATTAAGTAATTTAATGTTTCATCTTTATATAAAATAGTTTTTCTGTGCAATGCACGGGTTAACGAATAGTTTAATTAGTAACCCACCCATTTAACCCAATATGACCCAAATAATTCTAAAATTACTTGAATACCCTCTTGACCTCCAAAATTACTAAAATACCCTTAAAAACCTAAAATGACCCAAATACCCCTACACTTCCAAAATTACCAATATACCCTTGGACATCCAAAATTACCCATGAAACCTCTAAAATGACTAAAATACCCCCGATATCTCTAAAATTACAAAATATGCTCAAAAACCACTAAAATGACCAAAATATCCTCAAAATCTCTAAAAAGAGAAAAATACCCATAAAACCTCGAAAATGACCACAATACTCCCGATATCTCTAAAATCACCAAATATGCTAAAAAACCACTAAAATGACCAAAATACCTCCAAAATCTCTAAAATTAGCAAAATACCCCCCAAAACCTCTAAAATGTCCAAAATATCCCCAAAACCTAAAAAATTACCAAAATAGCCCCCAAAACTCAAAAATGACCAAAATACCCTCTAAACAAAAAAAAATGACCGAAATATCCCTGAAACATAAAAATTACCAAAATAGTAAAGTTTCACAATGAGTAATAATAACAAAATAGTGAGTGATTTTCTTAGTTTTCCTATGCGATACACGGATTAATTCAAAATTTTACATAAAATAAATTTTAATTTTTACTAATATTATTGAGATTATCATAATAATTAGTGAGTCACTCAAAACTTTTTTTTTTTTTTATACAAGATATAAATTCTACTCTAAGCTAATTTAAGTGTATATGTCATTCTAAAAAATAATCTAAGTGTATATGTCATTCTAAAAAATTATTTAAGTATATATGTGTGTGAAGCCTCCCTTTTAGAGACTTGAACCCTAATCCTTGCCCCCCCCCCCCCCCCCCCCCCCCCCCTCACAAGAATTTCATACATGTGGAGTCATCATGCCAAGAATCCGCAGTGGTGTCACTCAAAACTTTTAAATTAACTATCATGAGAGATGCATAAATTGAGCCACTTGACATAAAGACAATTTATATTAAAATACAAAATTATTATAGATAATTAAAATAACATTAAATTTTATTTTTGGTAATAGAATTTTAAATTCTTTAAAACTTAAATATTAGAGTTTTACATAAATTAAACTATCTTAACAATTAATAATATATCTAAAAATAATAATTAATAAAATAAATAGAATTTTAATTTTGAGTAAAAATTTCTATTTCTTAAAATATTGGTAATAGGTTTTTAGTTAAATTAAATTATTCTAATAATTTATAAAATAAGCTAATTTAATAAATTAATGAGAGTGTCCAGCCATTTATAAATATGACAAAACAACGTGGCGACACCTTTTGGCTTGCTCCTGGATGCAAAATAAGGTTGTTTTGAAACGTGATTTCACTGATTCCATTTGAAAAGAATTTTCTTCTTGATTAATTTGTGCCTACTTGACTACCTCTCTATATCTTTAAACCTATTACCAGGTATAACTTGAACACAACCTGAGTTTTACATAAATTAAACTATCTTTTTTTTTTTATATACAATAAATTAAACTATCTTAACAATTAATAAGATATCTAAAAATAATAATTAATAAAATAAATAGAATTTTAATTTTGAGTAAAAATTTCTATTTCTTAAAATATTGGTAATAGGTTTTTAGTTAAATTAAATTATTCTAATAATTTATAAAATAAGCTAATTTAATAAATTAATGAGAGTGTACAGCCATTTATGAATATGACAAAACAATGTGGCGACACCTTTTGGCTTGCTCCTGGATGCAAAATGAGGTTTTTTTTTTTGAGAGAGAGTTTCAACCTATGATGTTCACTCCTGATGATAACTCTTTCTCATCAGACCAAGACACTAATCAATTTTTAGTGTAGGCGGGGATTGAACTTCAGATCTCTTATACAACCATCAGAAAATTTACCAGTTGAGCTAACTGGAATCCACCAAAATGAGGTTGTTTTGAAACGTGATTTCACTTATTCCATTTGAAAAGACGTCATTATGCGCTTGGGGTGATTTTCTTTGCACAGTTGTGTCTTCTTTGCTTTGTCCCAACCCATTTTGTTCTCTTTCCGCCACTACAATTGTGTCAAAATAAGAATTTTCTTCTTGATTAATTTGTGCCTACCAACCATGGCTCTGATATCACTATTGGTCCCAAATGTAGATGGCACTCCTTTTATGGGGTGATTACCAATGTTACAATATATTTGTAATGAGAAAATTATTTACGGAAAGAAATGAGAGTCCATCTATTTATTAACTCTCTCATGCCTCTTGGTAATAGACATATCCTTTCATGAATATATATGCCTTATCTAAAAGACATGATTGTTCGATAATACTAACTAACTAACATAATATTAATTAGGGTAAGTCACATATTTGGTCTCAAACTTTTACGTTATGTGTCAATTTGGTCCTTGATATTTTAAATGTTTCAATTTGGTCCTTAACCTTTTGGTATTGTGTCAAAATAGCCATTGTCATTAAGTGATAGATGAAAAATGATGACATGGCTAAAGAAAAAAAATATATTATTTTTATGCCATATAAATTGCCATGTTGACTGCCATATGGCCTAAATTAAAAAACTAAAGTGACACATCAGCTATTACAATTTAGGTTTTATTATTTCATTTTAGATTTTAGAAGTAAAAACTTAAACATAAATTATAATTAAAAAAGGAACAAAATTTCCCAATTTGCATCTCCAAAACAAAAACACTAAGCCTTGGTTTGGGAGGAAGGAATAGAATAGAATGAAAAGGAATGAAAAGAATAATTTTAGAATATTATTTCATTCCCTTGTTTGGGAGTTTTAATGGAGAGAATGAAAAGTCAATTCCATTCTTTGAGAGTTTAAGTGGAAGGGAATAGAATAAGTAAGAGGGAACACTCATTCCTCTATATTCCCTTAAAACCTTAAATTTTCATTCCCCCCGAAATCAGGAGGAATGTGAGGAAATAAAATTAGATTTAATAAATTTTTTACTAAAACTCCCAAAATACTCCTATATATTTAACCATTTATTTTAAAATGAGGGTGTAATAGTAATATTGTCATAAAATGATTCCATTTCATTTCCTCTATGTTACTTCCAAACAAGATTACTTACATTCTATTCATTTTATTAAGGTTACTTAATTCCATTCCATTCTATTCTTTTCCATTCCTTTCCCTTGCTTAAATACATTCCATTCCATTTCATTTCTTTCCATTCCCTTATGATCATTCCATTCCATTCCTTTATAAACTCTCAAATCAAGCACCTCAAGGAATCATCAATTCATCACCCACATAGCACCTCACAAAGGAATCATCAATCATCACTCCAAATACCTAAATCCAAAGCATGTAAACAATCACATTACGCCATCAACCAAAATTTAATAATTCCAAAAACATAAGCAGAGAGGAAAAAAAAAATTTGGACTATCTTCTGTGTCCTTCATCACCTCTTCAAACTTCAAAATTGGCCCAAACTCATCTTCTTCTTTATCATCCCCATTGTCATCACCACCATCTCCACCTCCTCCACCACTGTGAAATCTCCCATTTACACTTCCACCAAGCACATCCCCCATCACCATTCCCGTCAATATCAGCTTTTATTTCAAACTCTCTTTCCAATATCCTAATATCCTTCCCTCCAACATTACCACTATCTAGAGATAGACCTAAGATTTCAAGCTAAGGAGGCCAAAGTATAAGAAGAAAAAAAAATCCAAATAGGTATTCATAGAGTACTAACAAACTATCAAAAAAGATCAATACACAAAAGTATTGTTTCTTAATAGATTAAGATGCAATCATTTACCAACAAAGTCAAAAAAATACAAAAAAAATACAAAATACAAAATAATGTTGTTTCTTAAGAGCATCAATTGTTGCAAAATATATATATATATATATATATTCACAAACTAAAACTTACTTTTGCTACTTTAATATAGTATTTGAAATGTTTCGTATAGTAGTGTTTTTGGTATTTGGTGTTATAAATACTAAATATTTACCATTTAGAACACCTAATGCTAGTACTCTAATACTAGGCTGATTGAGATTTTTTTGTTGTTAAGTTTTTTAGTTGGGTAGTTGCTAGTTGGGCTGGGATAATTAAAAGAGAACAAGTCTAATTTTTTGAAAGAGCAAGGCACAACCCTAGAAATAAAATATATATATATATATATATATAATCATTAAAAAATTCTTTTTTTTTTCTTTGGGCTAGGGGGCCCAAATATTTTTTTTCCTTTTTTTCTTTGGGCCAGGGGGCCCAAGCCCCCTTGGCCCCCCCCCGTGGGTCTGTCCCTGCCACTATCACTATTACCTCCTTCTTTTGAAACCATAACAGAGGCTACACCGAACTGTGATTCACCAAGTGGCATAGCCACCAACCATTCACCACCATAACCCTCTTATTGTTTTTCTACACAACATCGGCAAAGCTATACCACCTTGGCTTGACCACATCTTCCTCAATACGGCCTCATTTCTCAAAAACCCTAGGCTCAATGACCCACCAGCCATTACCAACACTCAGAGAATTCAACAAATTATTATGCAATTCCCACAACCAAAATTTGACGTGGCAATAGGTTTTAAAATAGCAAACTTGTCACTTTAGTTTTTTAATTTAGGTCATGTGTCAATCCACGTGGCAGTCTATATGACATAAAAGTAATATTTTATTTGTGCGTTAGTCGTGTTAGTACTTTTCATTCATCACCTAACTGCAGAGATTATTTTGACACAATATTAAAATATTAGGGACTAAATTGACACATTTGAAAGGCTAGAGACCAAATTGACATAGGTTAAAAGTCAAATATGTAATTTACCATATTAATTAATTGACTCATACCAATGACACCCACCTAAAAAAAGGGGTACAACAATTAATGTGAGAGTACACCATATTATGGTTTGACCCATAGCAACCGCAAACTATCTATAGGCACCACTGCATTATTCTTTGTAAAATCAACAAGACATGTTAATGGTATTATTTCAAGGATAATTATTAGGTACTCCCAGAGTACCATAAATGTGTACTTCCCTCTCTAACATAACTGTGGGTTCCACTAATTAAATTTATAGTGGGACCCACAATTCATGTGAGAGAGGGGAATACACATTTATGGTACTCCTGAAGTATTCAATAATTTTCCTTATTTCAATATGAAATTTAATATAAACAAACTAGACCTATAATAGAGTACTACTAAAGAATTCATTTCCCCATTTCTATTATAAGATACAACCAAACAATTGCAAAATTCAGTTTAGAAACAGAACATTATCAAAACATATTAATCCTTCAACATCAACATGTTTTTGTACTCAATCAACATGGAATACAATCAAGACAATAAAAATTTCCAGAACTTCCTTGGCCTAAAATCTCAAAATACCTCATTCAAACTCAAAACAATAAGTTGAAACAAAAAGCAACCATGCAAATATTTAGATTTGAACGGTTTTTAGACCCCTTGACACAACCGGATTAACCTAGTTAATTAGCCAAGTGATTAACTTAGTCAAATTATGCAAATCTAGGTTATCACAATCAAACAATCATATCAAGTATATAGCAGCGGAAAAGTAAATAACACAAAGATATGATGACCTAGGAAACCACACGGTAAAAACATGGGGAGGATTTGACCTAGCTATCCTCAAGGTAAACTAGAATCCACTATCTTGAAAGAATCAAAGTTCATACAATAAGACTTACAAGCCCCCACGCTCGACTTCTTATTGTTACCCACCAGTAGAACTTACTGACACGACCATGTGCAAGCTCTGAAACCACGGATTCCTTCTTTCTTGGATTCTCCAGCAAGTACAAGCACACCCGCTTGTGTATCTTTAAACTCCAATGGTAGCAACTGAGTTGATCATCAAGGTGTAGATAACATCTCCTCCTTGAAAACCCTAAGCTTTGTGTAAAGGAAAACTCCTCTAGATCTCATAAGAGATTTACACAAAACAGCAATATAAGCAACAAAGACCTTAGAGAGGTTTGAGTACAAAATCCTAAAACCAAAAGAGGCACAAGAGGCACTCTAATCTCTCTCTCTTCAGTCTCAAAAACGTGGCTTAAGGTTTCCTTTATATAGTGGGAGAAGTAGATCTGAAACCCTAATCCTTAATGGGTTTAAGCTGCTATTTGGGCCGACTTAAAATTCTGCATATACGATTTTCGATTGATCGAGCCTGTTTTTCAATCGATTGAACCATGCAGAATATGAAGTCTTCTTCCTACAGTTTGTATGTTCTTGAATCTTGACTTGAATCACCTTGATCAGCATTGTCTAATAAAACCTATAGGCTCTAAGATCTATATCTAGACAAGTTTGTGTTCACGATTTGCCAATTATTCTAAACATTTAGAACCTAACAAACTCCCCCTTTGGCAATTCGTGACAAAACTTTCATACAAAATGAAATGCTCAAATACAAGAACAACCCAATACAATAAAATGCCCATTACAACAAATTCAACCTAACTACTATTCATCAGTTGCAACTGTAGACAGCAACTCAATTGAATCAACCTGTATATTTCCTGAAACACTAAACAAAACACATAAACGCATGTGCGGAAAGAAAGACAGAAAAACAGGAAAACAACAAATATGCAAACTAACTCTCCCCTTAAGTTAGATACATCAAAAACAATGTTAACTCCTCCTAAACAAAACAAACAGGATTCCCACATATCAACTATTTCTCCCCCTTTTTGTCACGTATTGACAAAGACTACCCAATCAGAAGGTAGACAGAAAACATACGCAACAGAGTAAGAGAAAATAGAGAATTAAGGGAACACAAAACAAGCTCTATAAAAAATAGAGACAACTCCCCCTATGAACAACAAAGGTTAAAAACAAGCTTCTCCCCCTATAAAAATAGGAAAAACACAACAAGTTTTGGGAAAAACAGTTTTGGGAAAAAATTATAAGGTGGGGACAACTAAAAAGACACAAAACAAACTTAAAAACTAAGTTGATGATACACATGAAGAAAAATAGTCTCTCTTTCAATAAATGCAAACTTTACACTATGTGACCCATAAACAGTTGCATGAGTTGAGAAAATATTGGCACATTGATTATCCATCATATCTTTTAAGAAAAATATTTTCTTCAGTTCACACATAAAAATAGCATATACTAAAAAGTACAAAGGACTCAAAAATTAATCAATCAATTTTTAGATCAAATTGAGTATCCAATTTAGCAAAGTGTATGCAATGTGTGAAAACAATGAGGAATATGACTACAAAACTACAAGATGGATACCAAAAAATAATGCAATGCATGTGAATCCTAAACATAAATGATGCTTGAAAAAATATGTCATAATGCATGCTCTAATGCAGTGAAACTAAGTTCCATATAAGTTCAAATTCACAAAAATGGCTTGAGCATAGAGTTTCTAACAAAAACCCCAAAATTTGAAAAACCACTTGTTTTTTTTTTTTATATAAAAAATTGACCAATTGATCATCTCACAAGTTAGAGGATAGATAATAATGATCAATTACATCAATTCAACAAGCCAATTTCATCAATTGAACTCAATTTGAACAAAAATCCCCAATTCGGGTACATTCAAGCCCTAGAATTTCCAAATTCTCAAACTTTAAACACATTTTGCATTAAGATCAAGAAACTTTTAATCTTGGATGGCCACAACAAGATCACACACAATAAAATGTACCAAGTTTAGCAAAGAGTAACTTGTGTAGTGTGTGCAACTAGCAAAAACTTGAGATACATGTGACGTGATATGTGAATAGAAATCAACCACAAAGTCTACAAAATTCATCACATAGAATTTGAAAGAGACTATCACCTAAAAAGTTACATCATATAACTCTCACATCTCCTAGAACATAAACTTGCAATCATGTAAGTTTCTTGAATTTTGCCTCATAATATACACATCAATTTTAATTTATTCAGAAACTTATTAAAAAGTCAGGATAATGTACACACCAATTTTAATTATGTGATTTGGCATCAAGCCTAATAGTACACACCAATTTTAAGCATTAAGCAATTAAATCGAGGCTACACCTTATGTTCTTTTTGTGCATGTGCTACACTTTCTCAAGCACATAATCTTACGATATGCACTAAGGTGTTCATGATTGGCTAGTGAACAGTGGTGAGATGGTTATTTATACCTTTCTCAAAAGGATCAAGTCCGACAATCAAAGACATGTGACTTCAAGATCAAGACAAAGTGATTAAGAACTATAAACATCTTCCCACACAACATGCACTACAAAGCTCAAACTAGTAAAGTGCAAAAAAAAAAGTTCATCCAAGCTAAACAAGGTACATAAACATGTTATGTAAAGATAAGGTGGCCAACCTTGATTTCAATTCCAAGAAAAATTAATGCAAAACACATAACAATCTTTTTGGTTTAAAACAAATTTTATGACCAAAAACAAAAAGCACTCATTATGCTAAATGAACAATGCAAAACGATGCATGATAGTGCTTAACTAAGCTATAGAGGGTACACAAACAAGAAATATCAATTTCTTAATTAACCCTTGAGTACATGTACAAACTAGTACATACTCACAAAAAATCAAAAATAACGTAGCACTTATATAACACATACTATTCAAGTTTCTCCACAATGTCAAGCATGTTCTAAACTAAGAGAGAGATATCATAATTCATGTAATCCTAAAAAAAATATAAAACAAAACACAAAATCAAATATTTTTGTCTTTTTGAAATTTTTCAAAGTTTTTGGATTTAAAAAAAAAAATAAACAACCTAAAAAACAAAACAACCAAAAACAAAAACAAAACATATCCACAAATAATTGAAATAATTAAATTAGGGACAAGTTAGCAACACTCACCTTGGAGAATCTTTTCTCACCCATATAGCACAAGTCTTTGACTTTGTAAGTGAAAATCCATGAGAAGCAAAGTGTATTTGAGGGTTTACACCAATCTTCTGAGAAAGACTAAAATCCTGCAAATTCCTTTCACAAGCCAACAAGCTCAAATTTTTCAAAAGAATATAAAACAATTTATATGGACTTATAGCAGGAGAAATATCATCACATATCCTAGATTGAAACACAGAATGCTTAAATTTTACTTTATGACAATTAGGACGAATGTGACCGAAGACACCACAAAAGTGACAAACAGGAACAAATTTAGGAATATCAGTATTCCTAACAACAAATCTAGTCTCAGATTTTGGTTTTTGGCTCAACAAAGAACAATTTGGTCTAATATGACCAACAACACCACAAAGGTGACAGGTAGGCACAAAAACAAAATTATTATGCTCTCTAACAGTAGGTTTAGAAACTTCAGCGTCTACATCAGAACTTTTACCTTTGTTTAACCTAGAAAAATAAGCTTTTTCTTTATTATTCCTCTTGAAAGGAGGAATATAAACTTTTTCAACTTTAGGCTTAAGAGAAACAGAAACACTTCTGTTATCAATAGCAGGCTTGATACTATTCAAATTTTCAATTTTAGCTTTAGATTCAACTAACTCTTGTTCCAAGCTTTTCATCTTCTCATCTTGAGAGGAAATTTGATTTCTCAAAAATTCATTCTTTTTATTAGACTCATCCAATCTCACAATCAATTCTTCTTTTTCAAGATTAGCCAATTTTAACTCTTCTTTAAATTTCTTAGAAATTTTCAAAGATTTAAATAATTCCTTACGAAGAGTTTCACAAATATCAATAAAACAACAGAAGCATGAGAAGAAACATGATCAAAAAGACACTTCAAATTATCCATGACAACAGGGGTCAAGGATCAGCTCAAAAATCAAAAGATCAACAAACAGAGAGCAACCTGCTCTGATACCACTTGAACGGTTTTTAGACCCCTTAACACAACCGAATTAACCTAATTAATTAGCCAAGTGATTAACTTAGTCAAATTATGCAAATCTAGGTTATCACAATCAAACAATCATATCAAGTATATAGCAGCGGAAAAGTAAATAACAAAAAGATATGATGACCCAGGAAACCACACGGTAAAAACCTGGGGAGGATTTGACCTAGCTATCCTCAAGGTAAACTAGAATCCACTATCTTGAAAGAATCGAAGTTCATATAATAAGACTTACAAGCCCCCACGCTCGACTTCTTATTGCTACCCATCAGTAGAACTTACTGACACGACCACGTGCAATCTCCGAAACCACGGACTCCTTCTTTCTTGGATTCTCCAGCAAGTACAAGTACACCCGCTTGTGTATCTTTAAGCTCCAATGGCAGCAACTAAGTTGATCATCAAGTTGTAAATAACAACTCCTCCTTGAAAACCCTAAGCTTTGTGTAAAGGAAAGCTCCTCTAGATCTCACAAGAGATTTACACAAAACAACAATATGAGCAACAAAGACCTTAGAGAGGTTTGGGTACAAAACCATAAAACCAAAAGAGGCACAAGAGGCACTCTAATCTCTCTCTCTTCAGTCTCAAAAACATGGCTTAGGGTTTCCTTTATATAGTGGGAGAAGTAGATCTGAAACCCTAATCCTTAATGGGCTTAAGCTGCTGTTTGGGCCGACTTAAAATTCTGCAAATACGATTTTCGATTGATCGAGCCTGTTCTTCGATCGATCGAACCAGGCAGAATATGAAGTCTTCTTCCTGCAGCTTGTATGTTCTTGAATCTTGACTTGAATCACCTTGAGCATTGTCTAATAAAACCTATAGACTCTAAGATCTATATTTAGACAAGTTTGTGTTCACGATTTACCAATTATTCTCAACATTTAGAACCTAACAAGATTTTATGTCTTGCCTCTTGAAATCTAAGGGTTGCGTGCTTTGTTCTTGAAAAAGAGAAAGAGGAAGAGAAAAAGTGTAGGATACAAAAATTGGGTGTGGGAATAGTTGGCCATGAGAGTTGGAGGTGTGTGTAAAAGGGTGAGGTGTCAACTAATTTTTTTTTTTTTTTTAAAAGGCAAGTCATGTTTTCGAGTACGTCACTCATGCTTTATGCTTCTGGATAAAATTACGCATTAATTATCATAAATTTCTATAAGATCAACAAACAATTTTGCAGTAAGACCTAATTCCTTTTAACATATTTCAAAGGTTTCCACTATTACTTTGTGGCTTTCTTAAATGAAAGTTGTGTAAATTTCCCTTTACAGATTCATAAAGGATAAAGTTAAGTGCATAGATTAATTATTGTGACAAGAACAACAGTAACATCACCAAAATATGAATGATGATTTCAAATTACCTTTTAGGTTTATAGGTTTACCCTATACACAAAGTGTTTGAGGGTCTAGAGGGAAAATGGTTCAAACTGCAAGGTTAGCAGTATATTGTAACTATCTAAAAAAAAATAAGATTCTTAACAACAAAAAAAAGTTTTTCAACATAAAATAAATTAAGCAACACTATTTTGATGTGGGTGAAAAAGAAAGGAAGATAGAATTATAAAATTTAGAGGTACAACAAAATAATTAGATAATTAATTGGTAGCTTTGATCAACCAAAGGATTTGGATTCCCACATCAATAAGAAATAAGAAAAAAAAAAAAAAAAAAGCTTGATTTGAATTTCCACATCTTTACCATATATATAGACTAAAATCATTCACCCCTATAATTACTACAACTTGTAGACACATAATAAGACTTAATAAATACAAAGCTTATCAACAAAGACTAACCAACCAAAATCACATTTCCAAACTGTCTCTTGAATGCTTACTTAAAAATAAGGTTAAATTGCAAAACACACATTTTAAGTTTCTGTAGAATTTATTTTAGTCTTTTAATTTTGTTTTCGTTCATTTCAGTCCTTCAAGTTTCAAATTTATTTAATTAAGGCATTTTCGTCAACTTTTTTTTAAAAAAATTTTGAAAATTTTTTTGAAAAATTGGAAATTTAATCACAACATAAAACAAAAGTTGATAGAACATAATGAACATCACGAAAGAAAGAGAACTGCATGAACAGAGACAATAGAAAGAGAAACTGCATGAACATCACGAAAGAAAGTGATAAACCCATAATGTTCTATTGGGTTTATCACTTTCTTTCGTGATGTTCATGCAGATTCTCTTTCTATTGTCTCTGCTTTCTCTTGTTTCTGCTGCCTCTTTTCCTTCGGTGCAGCCACTATGTCATGATGACGAGAGCTTTGCCTTGTTGTAATTCAAAGAAAGCCTTATCATCAATCAATCCACTTCCGCTTATTCAAAGATTTCGTCGTGGATGGCACAAAGTAGTGATTGTTGCACGTGGGACGGTATTCAATGTGATGAAAACACGGGTCATGTGATCAGCCTTGACCTCAGTAACAGTTCTCTTTATGGTTCTATCAACTCCAGTAGCAGCCTCTTCAAGCTTGTTCAGCTTCAAAAGCTTAATATCTCTCCATCAACAACTTCAATTACTCTGAAATCCCCGTTGGAGTAAGGCAGCTTTCCAAGCTTACACACCTTGACCTCTCTTATTCTGGATTTTCAGGTAAGATCCCATCAGAAATTTTACAACTCTCTAAGTTGGTTTCCCTAAACCTCGCTCTGAATCCATTGAAACTCCACAAGCCTGGTCTCAGAAGTATAGCTGAGAAGTTAACAAACTTGGAAGAACTAGTTCTGAGTGAGCTGGACATATCGTCCACCGTACCCAGTATCTTGGCAAATTTATCTTCTTTAACAACTATTTTTCTTAGAGATTGTGGTTTGCATGGTGAGTTTCCAATTGGAATTTTTCAACAACCAAATCTAAAGTCTCTAAATGTGCGCTTCAATCCAAAACTCATTGGTCATGTACCAGAATTTAATAGAAGTAGCCCCCTTGAAGATTTGAGACTTGCAGGCGCAAGTTTCTTTGGATAGCTACCAGATTCAATGGGTAACCTTCAGTCCTTATATCACTTGGATGTTGATAGTTGCAATTTCTCTGGACCAATACCACTGTCATTCGCTAACCTTACGAAGGTCACGTATCTAGACCTTTCAAGTAACAATTTCAACCGTGGGACTCTCTCTTAGGTTAGTAAGCAAACCAAACTCACCATGTTACGTCTAGCAAATATTAGTTTATATGGTGATATCCCATTTTCTTCTATTGGAAACCTGACTAAACTTACAGCATTATTACTTGGTTGGAATGAATTAAACAGTCCTATCCCATTGTGGCTAGCAAACCTCACAAAACTAAATACTCTCTGGCTTCCAATAAATAAATTGTTTGGTCCAATTCCAATATCTATTTCTAGCCTTTTGAATCTTCAAATTTTAGATTTGTATTCAAATAACTTGAGTGGCCAAGTAGAATTTGACTTGTTTTGAAAGCTCAATAACCTCTCCCACCTTGATTTATCTTATAACAAGCTTTCATTGGTTATTGGGTCCGTTTGGATACAACTTATTGTTGCTGAAAACACTATAGCAAAATAATTTTTAAATGTATGAATAGTGCCGTGAGACCAATTTTTAATATTTTTTTCCTAAATAATGTGGTTGTGGGTCCCATGAACAGTGTGTAAACAGTGTTTTTTGTCCCTGCACAGTAAATTCTGTCTCCTAAACCGCATGAAAAAAAAAAAAAAAAACTGAAAACGCAACGCAACAAAACTCTGTATCCAAACCAATACATTGGTTCTAGTACCAATTCTACCTTTCAAAAATTTAAGGTATTAGGACTGGCTTCTTGTAACTTAAGTGACTTCCCAGAGTTCCTTCGAAACCAAGATTAGTTGGAAATTTTGAAACTTTCTCAAAACAACATTCATGGCCAAATACCAAAATGGCTCTCTAACTTAAGTAAAGACACTCTTATAGTTTTAGAGATGTCTGACAACTTACTCACAGGTTTTGATCATATCCCAAATGCTCTCATTTGGACCAATCTACAAGTATTGTTCCTTCCAAACAACAAGCTTCAGGGGTCACTGCCAATTCCACCTCCATCCATCCTTTATTATTCTGTCTCTAACAACATACTGACTGGAGACAACTCTCAAATAATTTGTGAATTAAGTTCTCTTTCTTATCTTGATGTTTCATACAACAACTTGAGTGGCTTCCTTCCCCATTGTTTAGGAGACTTGAGAAACCTTTCCATTCTTAATCTCCAATACAACAACTTTCATTGCAGCATTCCTCAAATATTCATGGAAGGATGCAAATTGGGGATGATCAAATTGAGTCAAAATCATTTTGAGGGGCCTTTACCAAGGGCATTGGCTAATTGTACAATGCTGGAAGTTCTTGATATTGGAAACAATCACATAATTGATACTTTCCCCTCTTGGTTGGGCATTCTTCCAGAGCTAAGGGTTCTCATTATGCAATCAAATGGAATCCATGGTTTTATTGGAAAACCTGATACAATTCAAAGATTCCCAAAATTACAAGTAATTGATGTCTCAAACAATAATATTAGTGGTAAGTTGCCACCTGAATATTTCCAAATTTGGAAAGCCATGCAAAGCTTTGATGCAAGTCACTTAATGCATATGCAAGCAAATGGTCCGATTCTAGACACACAAAGTTTTGGCTAGTTAATGGACTCATATGCCTACTCAATGACATTGACAAACAAAGGCATGAAGGCAGAATATTCGGAAATCCAAGATTTCTTTGTGGCCATCAATCTATCAGGCAACAAGTTTGAAGGAGAAATTCCAAAAATTTTGGGGAATCTAAAAGCCCTTCACATGCTTAACCTTTCCAATAATATTCTTATTGGTTTTATCCCGTCATCTTTGGCAACCTTAACAAACCTAGAATCACTGGATCTTTCTCAAAATATGCTAGTTGGAGAGATTTCTCCACAACTAGTGGAGCTCACCTTCCTTGCTTTCTTGAATGTGTCTCATAATAATCTTACAGGACCTATACCACAAGGGAAACAATTTCTCACATTTCAAAATAGTTCATTTGATGGAAATGTAGAATTGTGTGGAAGCCCATTGTCCAAAAGATGTGCCAATTTAGAGGACCCACCAACACCACCTTCAAATTTTGAAGCAAACCAAGGCTCAGAGTTTTCATTTGAGTTTAGCTGGAAGGTAGTTGCAATGGGATATGGATGTGGATTTATAGTTGGAGTTTTTGTTGGACAAATTATAATCAAAAGGAAGAGTGGTTGGTTTATAAAGTCTTTTGCAATTGGCCATCCAACAGGAAGAAGGGTGAGGTGCAGGAGACGTTAAAAATAACTTTAGTTGGATAAGAATTTTCCCTTATAAATAAACTCATGCATATGTTGCTTCTATTACAAGTGTTCCCATTTTATTTCAGGAGTTTGGGAGGGGTATGTGATAATTTATTGTCAAATACCACAAGCGAAATAATTTATTGTCTTTCTTTTTTTTTTTTGAGAAATTGTTTATATATTGTCTACTCAATGTAATACGTTTTTGTGGTGCTTTTCTTACTGCACCTTTTCCTTTTGGTGATCTTGGTTTTGTCATAAATGATAAAATGGTGTTGTATAGTGTATTTTAAATTTAAAAACTTGAGGAAAAATATATAGTCTTTCTAAATCTTTAAATATATATATATATATATATATATAAGTTTCATGTATAACGGTTTTAGGCTTGTTGATGATGAACTAAGCTTATTAATTCCAATCTAAGTGTCTGTTTGGAAACAACTTATGTAGATGAAACTGAAAACCTTTTGTTGAAAGTATTGTACATAAAAAATTAAAAGTTAACTGAATAGTATAGTTGAATCTATGAATAGTTGAAAGTATTGTACATAAAAAATTAAAAGTTAGCTGAATAGTACAGTTGAATCTATGAATAGTACCAAAAAGTGTTGTGGGACTCATGAATAGTAGCAAAAATAAATTAAAATTGCAAATAAGCTAAAATTTTCAGCTTGTCCCAAACGACACTAAGTAAATTGGGTGGATTGTGTGCTATGTTAATAAAATCAAGGTATTGACCCTGCCAATGGCAGAACCAGAATTTTTGCTTTGAGGGGGGAGAGGGGATGCCTCGGCTATAACCAAAACTTTTACTTTAGATCAACCACCTCTTTCTATTGTGTGACTTCAAAGCCTTGTTAAAAATCATGAATTTGATTATGCATTGGATATTTAGCTTCATCACATCACATATTTTACATATTTGGAAGTTGGAGTTTGATTTTAACGTGAGTTTGATTTTTTTTTTCTTTTTTTATTTTGAATTGTAATTTTGTTGAGTTTTATTAATTTTTAGGATACTTTTTTGATGTTTTGTATTGTAGGGTGAAAAAAATTGGGTTTGAGAAAATTTGTTTAAAACTTAAAGAATTATTTTCATATTCTATATACCTTTTAATGATATACAAATTGTTATAAATAATTGGACAAATTACAACTTTACCCACCTGAGGTTTGACCAAAATTTAAGTTACCTACTTGTCGTTTGAAATCCCATGATGCAAGTGTTCCGCTGGATTGTATTTTTATCTTATTCGATCTTGTATTTTTATGTTTTGAAGGAAAGAGATATAAAAGTTGAGCAAAATTATATATTTAACAAAGATGGATTACAGAAATCTAACTAAGCTAATCTTAGGTGGGTACAGTGTCAAATTTCAAATCACAAGTAGGCAATTTAAATTTCAGTCAAACCATATATAGGCAAGTTGTAATTTGCCTTTAATAATTTTTATTAAAAAAATGAATATTTTCACAAAATTACCTATTGAATTTTTGAGAAAAATTCTACTACTCTCATTTTGGTACGATAGAAATTTTATATATATATATATATATATATTTATTTATTTATTTAAGACTTTCCTCTACATAGTGCATATTAGCGACAAATTTCTAATCGCAACAAAGGAACCCATTCCAATCTTGATTGTACATCCATGTAGCCAGGGACGGACCCAGGTGGGGGCCAAAGGGGGCTGAGCCCCCCCTGGGCCCAAAAAAAAAAAAAGGGGCTTGGGCCTCCCTTAGATTATAGCTCAGGCCCCCCATTAGTTTTAGGTCAGGCCCCCCTCCCAAAAATATGAACCCCTAGGCCCTAGCCCATCATCCAGCTAGCCCAAGAGCCCATGAGTCCATGACCCATGTAAATCTTAAAAAAAAAAAAAAAAAAATTCAGCTTTCAGCGGTCCAAAACCAAACGGAGAGAGCAAAAAACAAAGGAAAAAAAAATAGAAAGGAAAGTGAGACTTGAGAGGCGAGTGAGACAGAGAGATAGAGAGGCCGAGACAAAGAGATATAGAGGCGAGCGACATAGAGAGTAGTACCCACTCAGCACTCACTTGCCGCCGGCGAGACCACCCACACGAGACCCAGCACATCTTGAAGACTTGATTTTGCTACTAGTACCCTACCGATGCCAGCGAGATCCACTTGCTGCCGCCCACGCGAGACCTACTTGTCGCCGTTGCCCGTTGCTCGAGACCCACTTGCCGCCGTCACTCATAGGTATTTACTCTTATCTTTTCCTTCAAAACCCAATAAATATAAAATGTTTGTGATCTGATCTGAAAATCTAAGATTCACAGAAACTGTGCTTGTGCCTTGTGGACTTGTGGAGCTTCATGTTTGTGTTTTTACTGAATCCTGATGAGTGATGAACTGAATTGATGTTGGTGATTGACTGATGGTGTTTTTTTTTTTTTTTTTTGGCTTTTTGGCTTTGTGACTGTCACTCTGAGTTTGTGACTCTCTGTATAGATAAGAGAGAGAGAGAGAGAGAGAGAGAGAGTAGAATTTGTAGTTGTAGAGATTAGTTTTTTCTTTATTGACTGGTAGTTAGGCATAATAGGGACAAGTGGAGTTAGGAAATGGACAAAAGGTAAAGGTAAAGTCTTTAACTTTACCTTTTCTTTTTTCCCCCCTCTAAGGTCAATTAGTGTCGGTAGTGGCCAGTGGGATTCATTGGGTTAGTGGGTCAGTGTTAGAAAGATGGAGACAATACAAAGACATAAATGAAGGCAAACCAAACACAAAGAAATAAATAAAGGCAGACCAAAGACAAAAAGAAAAAAACAAATCATATAATATAGAAAATTGTCACACAAATTTAAGAAAATAATGGTGATTCTTATATGATTCTTATTTTATTTGTAGATCATGAAAAAATCAACTACAATGCTTGATTTTTACAAAAGAAAATGTTCAACTTCAAATTTTTCCGAAGTCAACATGGAATTGCCAACAACTAATGTTGCTATTCCAATTTTAGAAAATATGAATTTCCCAATTCCAAATGTCGACGTTCCAATCTCTCAAACACAATTTCATCACGCAAACAAATATTGGAATATCATGTTAATTAACGTGATGAAATTCGACGGGTTTACATTATAAAAGGTCCACACCAACCTCCTCTAAAGACATTCAAAAAAAGTGGAAAGCACAATCGTAGCTTTCAAGCTTCTTGGTTTAAAAATAATTCAACATGACTTGAGTATTCTCCTACGACAGATGCAGCTTATTGTCTACCCTGCTTTGTCTTTCATAATTCAAATAGGGTTGTGGGACAAAATAAATTCATTGTTGGTGAATTTAGAAATTGGAGAAAGGTTGGGGGAAAAGATTGTTATTTTCAAGGTCATATAGGAAAAGATCCTAACTCAGCTCATAGAGTTGTCGAGCAAATGTGTAAGGATTTGATGAACCAATGGCAGCATTTACAAAGGGTAGTTGATCATTTCACTACTGAACAAATTGCAAATAATCGGTTGCAACTGAAGGCCACAATTTTTATTGTCCGATATCTTGCCTTTCAAGCTATAGCTTTTAGAGGTAGTGATGAAAGTTTTAGTTCATTAAATCGTGGGAACTTTTTTGAATCATTGGGTATTGTGACTTTTTGGAATGAGAAGGTTGCTGAAATAATAGAAAAAGCTCCCAAAAATGCAACCTACACATCACTTAAGATTCAAAAGGAAATTCTACATGTTTTCTCAGCCAAAGTGAAGAAGGTCATTCGGGAAGAAATTGGTGATGCAAAGTTTTGCATAATGGTTGATGAAGCTCGTGATGAGTCCATGAAAGAGCAAATGGCTGTGGTTTTTAGATTTGTTGATGTAGAAGGCTTTGTGAAAGAACATTTTTTTGAGCTTATTCATGTTGTTGACATTGCGGCTTTGACTCTAAAGAAGGGGATATATTCTTTGTTATCTCAACATTGCTTAGATATACAAAATATTCAAAGGCAAGGATATGATGGAGCAAGCAACATGTGAGGTATATGGAATGGATTACAGGCTTTGATTTTGAATGATTGCTCATATACTTACTACATCCATTGTTTTGCACATCGCTTACAATTGACATTAGTAAAAGTATCAAAACAAGTTGTTCCTATTAGTCATTTTTTTCTTACATTGCTTTTTCTGATCAAAATTATTAATGCTTCATGCAAGTGCAATGAGCAATTGAAAGTTGTCAATGCTAATGAAATAGCACGTTTGATTGATCTTGAAGAGCTTGAGACTGGAAGTGGACTTAATCAAATTGACACTTTACAACAACCTGTAGAAACACGTTGGAGTTCACATTTTAGATCAATTTCTAGCTTATTAAGGATGTTTACTTCAACTGTTGAAGTTTTGCAAATATAATTGATGATGCAATTGATGGAAAACATCGGGTAGAAGCAGAGTCAACTTATGATGGTTTAACTTCATTTGAATTTGTCTTCATCTTGCACCTTGAGAAGGAAACTATGGAGATTACTGATAAACTTTGTCAAACTTTGCAAAGCCAATCTCAAGACATTTTAAATGTCATGCATTTAGTTTCATCTACTAAAGCACTTATCCAAAAATTTAGAGATGATGGATGGGATGACTTACTCACCACTATGATATCATTTTGTGAGAAGCATTTGCATTGATGTCCTAGATATGAATGCTCATTATGTTGCGAGGTGAGGTCGAGCTCGTAATCAACAAGATAACGTTACAAATGAGCATCATTATCGAGTAAATATTTTTTATGCTACAATAGATTCTCAACTACAGGAACTAAATTATCGGTTTAATGAAGATGCAATGGAGTTACTTAGGCTTAGCTCAGCTTTAGAACCTCGAGAGGCATTAAAATCTTTCAAAAGTAGTGATCTTTGTTTGTTGGTAAAGAATTTCTATCCACAAGATTTCACAGATTATGACAAACAAGTGTTGGAGAAGGAGCTTTATCATTTTGAGCATAATGTAGTCCAGGATCCAGAGTTCAAAAAATTGAAAAGTTTATCTGAGTTGTCTCAATGGTTAGTGAGAACTGGAAATTCAGAACACTACAAACTTGTTTATAGAATGGTGAGACTTGTGCTTACTCTTCCAGTTTCTACTGCTACTACAGAGTGAGCATTTTCAGCTATGAAAGTTGTCAAAACTAACCTTTGAAACAAAACGGAAAATGATTTTTTGACGGACTCTTTGATGTTATACATTAAAAAGGATATAGTTTCGACATTTAGTTTGGATTCAATCGCAGATGATTTTGAAGATTTGAAAGAGCGTCGAGTTCCCTTTTCATAGATGATTGTATAAAGAAACAATAGTGTTTCGTGTCTTTTGTTTTTGTTAGTAAATGATTGTATCTTAATATATTAAGAAACAATGATTTTTGGATATTTGTCTTGGTTGATAGTTTATTAATACTATATAAATGCGTATTTGAATTCTTTTTTTCGCTTATCTCTGACCCCCCCCCCTCCCCCCAACTTAAAATCCTGGGTTTGTCCCTGCATGTAGCTGTTCCCCAATTGAAACATACTTCTCACCTAAACTAACGCCAAAGAATTGTTGCAAGAGAAATCTCATCCAAGACAATAGTCATTTGATTAAACTGTTCCAAAGCTTCTTCCTCTAACTCAAAATATGCAAGTCCACTGATTAAATAAGTCTATGAAATTGCATTGTGTTCTATGAAGCTATCAACAAAACTACTACCAACTAGAACATCAAGAGTAGTTCCATTTGAACAATCCGATCATGCAAATTAATACCACATATATTCAAGATAATATATATACGAAACTGTACTGTGTTAGGTGGCATAGGTCATGGAATTCAGTCTAACACCTTGACTCAACATCTCAACAAAAGTACTAAGGCTTTGAACCCAAAAGTCATGTTGAAAGAAGATCGATAACATTGTGTTCCAAGACACAGAGTCACGTTTAGGCATCTAGTTGAACATTTCAAAAACCATTCCCATCCAATACAATTTGGAGTATCCACAGATTATGTAGTTCCCAACAAATTGAATTTGGATTTGGGATCCTCAAATACACTATCCTAGCATAACTCACTTTTCCCGACTTATATTGTAATTGTAACTAGAAAATAAAGTTATGTAATCTTCTCTATCTTAAATTGAATCTAGATCAAAACCTTATAAAAAACTTTCCAACAAATAAGTGGGTCTACAAAAAAGGTCACAAGTAATTTTAGAGATAATCATTACTTTCTAATGAAACTTTTTTCTATACTGTTAAAGGTAACTAAGCATTGAAATTAAATTATTCCTTAGATGGTGACATGAACTAATATTTTGTAACATATAAATTTTAATTAATTGAGATGGGAGTCTAGACTCTAAAGAACCAAATTTTCAGCAAGGAAACTTATGGATTTTGAATATGTGAGTAGATGAAACCCATACGATTAGCCTAAAGCTCATTATTATTAACTTACGAGCCATCCAAGCCCACAGGCCGCAAGTATAGCTCAAACACTTGAAATAGCCATCCAAAATTTATTCAAGATGAGTCCATAACAAGGCCCATGACATAAGCTTCAAAGCCCACCCATATGGACAATAAAGTCCTAAAGCCATTCCATGGAATCAGCCAATTGAAGCCCACAAGATTAGCAACAGCCTATGAAAGCCCACAGCTGTAACAAATAAGCTTAAGTACAAGAATTTCCCTCCATCATTGAGGAGAGAAGCAGCCAGATAAGGGGAATAGAAGAGCAATGGGTTGAAGGGCAAAATGGTCGTTTCGTGTCAATTTGGGCCCACCCAAAATTTGACAAATGAGCTTGGAGCACTTGTAAGACCATTGGGTCTATAGTTTGACGCCATGTGTAAGTAAAAGAACTCATTAAAGCAATAACGCATCTATTGTGTTAAAGATTTGTCTGCGTTTGGGTGTAGCTTAGCTTTTTTATGAAATTTTTTTGTTAAAAGTGTGCTAAAATATACTTACACTAAAAAAAAAAAAAAAATGAGGTTTTAAAAAGCTTTATATAAAAAAAAAAATTAAAAAAAAAAAACTAATTATCATCTTTACCTCCATAAAAAGTTTCAGCCAATGTCATCTTCACCTCCATAAACACAAAGGCCAATTATCATTAATGCAAAGCTACTGCAATCCTTGATTTCATCAAGTTCAAATTGGGGTCTTCCTCTTAAGGAAGCAATTTTTAGGGTGATTAGTTAGCCGTGTTGTTGTCTCTAAACACAAGACATAAGCAATGCCTCCTTTTACGGAGGAACACTACTCTATTGAGAAATTGTCTCAAATTCCTATTGTGACTTGGAAAACTAATTGGATTTTCTTATTGAAGAAGGAAAAATTAAATTTGGTTACTTTCTTGAATTTCCTTAGTGTGAAAGGAAATATTATTCCTTGAAATTTAAGGAAAGTCTATTCTTTATTAAAGAAGTAATGCATTCCTTGTGTATCAAGGAATTTGATTTGAAATCTTATAAATAGACTGTTGCAAAGAATTTGGTGGTTTTGACCCAATGGTCCTCCCCTATGAAAAGAGGAGAAACCATAGTGACCCATTACTTCATTCTGTATTAATTGATTTTTCTGCAAAGCAAGCTCTGGGAACCAAATAGATTTCCAGCAGCTTAAACGTTTTTCTTTTCTTCTTTTGTGGGAGCTTGAACGTTTGGTATTGCTTTGCTCCTTTATACAACAGTAAGTTTCAAAGCAAAGAATAAAAGGCTCCATAACTCACAATAGCATACACGATATACAATGGCACAATGCTAAAAGGTGGCAAATGAGTGGGTTTGGGTGGATTTGGGATGGGTATAATTGGGTTGGGTATATAAAACTCATTTACCTATTTAAAACCCATTTAACTAATTGTTTCTAACCCAAATTCAACCCAACCCAATTATTAAAGATAAACCCCAACCCACCCAATTACCCAATTATCAAAATTACCAAAATACCACTAAAGTGAAAATGACCAAAGTACTCTAAATTATACAAAAATGACTAAAATACCCCCAAAACCTAGAAAATGACCAAAATACCCCCTAAAATCCAAAAAATGACCAAAATATCCCCTGAAACCAAAAAAAGGACCAAAATACCCCTGAACCCAAAAAATTACCAAAATACCCCCGAAACCCAAAAATGACCAAAATACCCCCAAAACCCAAAAAATGACCAAAATACCCTCGAAACCCAAAAAATTACCAAAATACCCCCCAAATCCAAAAAAATTACCAAAATACCCCAGAACCCAAAAAATTACCAAAATACCCCTAAAACCCAAAAAATTACCAAAATATTCACCCCCCACTAATAAAAAATTTGATATTTTACCATTATTTTATTAAAAGATAAATATTCATCCCACTACTAAAAAAAATGGTTAGAAAGAAACATAGTGCAATAGCATTTTCTACTAGTTATTAGTATATTCCTTTTCTTTATTTTACCTTTTCCTCTTCCCTATTATTATTGTTTTAAAATTTTAATATCAACATGAATAGGTATACTGTCCCTCCCGTGCTTGTTAATTGAAATATTCGCTTATCTGAAAGAAGTGGCAATATCTATATGTCGTAATGACCCCAGAATCATATCCATTTTACTTACCCCTGTTAGCTTGCTGGGAATGCAAAGCTGCATTGCATCAGTTTATTTTTGAAAAAAAAGAAAATGAGACATTTGTGCTATTTTTCCTAGCTTCCAACATTTTCAAGTAAAATTACCTGAACACCACATCCTATAAAGAAATTAACTAAATTTTAATTTTTAAATTTTAATTTCAATACAAAAAAACCTACACCACAAAGGACGTGGAACTGTGAAGGTCTTTCATTGGAACAAATTATATAATGGAGCACGTGGCATTGTGGCAATCCTAGTGTTAATGCTAAAAAATATGCAGATAGCTAGTTACAGTAGTAGCAGCAAGAAGTTAAGAACTTCATCCAAAAAATAAAAAGCATGAAGTTAAGAAAAATAACAATGAAGTAGCATACTCAATAAGAATACAACTTTACATCTTGAACAACAATCAGAATAGAAAAAAGTAATACAAATCAAACATATCTAAGAACAAAATGTAAAGCAAAATCATTGCATTCCATGATATCCTATCTCTCCTTGGCATTCTATCAAACACTAATCGTGCACTTTGAACATCACCACATTTCACATACATGGTAATCAATGCATTTACCATATCGACATCTGACTCAAACCCAAATTGTTAGAGAGAGAAACTAAAGAACTCGTTGAATTTATATTTGCTTTTTTCGTCAAACCCCAGAACTTGCAGCAATACCTTGTTTTAGAGAGAGAAAACTCTGTTTCTAGAGCGAGAAAACTCTGCTTTTGAGCTTCGGTGAGGTTCAATTTCTAGGGTTTTTTTGGTAGTGAGCTTGATCTTCAACAATGGAGGTTGCTACTGGTTTTGAAGGAGAGAAGAAGAAGCTGCCTGAGGTTGAGAATAAGACGAAGCGAAAAATGAAGACCGCTTCGTAGTTGGAGATTCTGGAAAAAGCCTATGCTGGTTTGTTTGTTTTCTTGAGCTTATTTTAGCTGGTGATTGGAGGCTGAGAAAATGAGGGAAAATGAAAACCTAACCCAGAAACGTCTGAGGTGAGGGTTGGGTTTTTTTTTTTTCTTTTTGGGATGGGCTGGGTTGAGTTTGGGTATATTATTTTTGGGTTAAATGGGGTTAAATGGGTCTTTAGTTAAAACCCAATTATTATTGGGTCTAATTGGGTTGATGCCCATTTAACCCAACTAATAATTGGGTGAGTTTGAGTTTAATTAGAGTGGGCGGGTTTGGGTGGGCAAATGGGTTTGGAATTATTTTGCCATCTCTAATTAATTTATTGCTAATGAAATACTGTTGTACATTCTGTACAGAAGATCAATATAAATATTATATACAATACATCCATTTGGGGACTTCTAAAATAATTGATACAACTCACAACATCATCAAAATAACAAGGCTGATAAAATAGGTGACATACAAGACCAAAGAAATAACTGGGTGGCCAGGACCATCTAGCATGCCTGGTTAAGTTAGGTGCCCCATCCAGAATTCCATGTTTCAAAGCAAGGCACGCAGATAAAAACAATTAAGTGGCTCTTTTTAACATCTGCATAATGGATTCTGGATCCCGGATTTCCTGGCTTTCTTGTGAATCCTCATTCCCCTGTGAAAAATCAACACTAGTGTAAGTCCGGATCCCTGGGCCATGTCCACTACAATCCCTCTCCCTTCCTTTCTGTGCTCGTCTTACTTCCTTTTGATGCTCAGTTAGTTCCAAACTTTTTCTTTTTAACCTTGGAGACAGCTTCTCCTCGTGCTGAAGTTGATTCACTATATCCTCCACAAACTCTACTCTTTTGGAGCTCATGTTATGGGTTGCAGTCACCCTGTATCTTTGTAAAGCAGTGTTGACTCCTAGTCTAGAGCGACATCTTTCAAGATATGGTAAGCTTCTCTTGCGGAGGTTTATTTTTCCATTTCTCGAGAGCTTGTCTAAGACATGAAGCAAGCTTTGAGGGTAATCCAACTTGATTTGCTCACCATAAGTGGAATTCCAGAAGGTGACGGTAGGCTCTGAAATGGATGGATTTGGGTGTTCAAGAGTTTTTTCAAGAAGGGGTGCCTGCAATTTGAGGAGTACAGAATCAAAGATTATAGGTGGCTGACTACTTCGCAAACAATTGAGGATTTCAGTCCACAAGAGTTGAAGTTGATATTTGGTGCTTTCATCCCATGTCTCTATATGTGACACCCATTGGAGCAGTGGACAAGATATTATCTGCAAGTACATGAAAAGATTAAATGCTAGTCAAACAGGATAGCAGTTTTCCAGAAATAGAATCTGTGTGAAAATATGAAACAAAAGAAGGAAACTTCAAGATCCTGATCACCAACTCCATTGGAAACGTTCTAAAAAAACTTTCAAGGAAGATGACTCCAAATGTCCACTCCACTTTCTTTTATGCAAACATGTTTTCTATACAGACCCCCCTTCCCGAAAAAGAGAAGGAAAATTGAGAGAGAGAAAGTTAAAAGCAGGAGTAAGACTTTAAAAGCATACACCCTCAACATATGGTTCAACTTAAGGGAAAAAATAAATAAAAGAGCATGGTACATGATTACTTTAGCCACTGTTCATATGTAACTTCAATGAATTATTAGAGATCATGAGTTTCACTCTAGTGACAGTACATAAAATTGCTTCAGTTTTAACTGAAAATCTAATTATAAAGTTCAATGCAAAAACCTGGCTGGTGCACTACCTCAATGAACAAGAGGATATCTTGCTTCATGTGAAGACAACTGATAACGCATGCCAATGCAGAAAATAACCTGGGATTTCATGGCAAAGTGATACAGGCATAAGGAGATCACATATGTAATGACTCAAGCACAAAGGGCAAGAAGCCAGCTATAAAGTTACCTTGATGTCACAAGAAGACCAGTTGGGGGTTCTGTTGCTAACTTTGTACATAACACCTTCAAATATCTGTATGAAGACACTGGGAAACATGAGCAATGGCAGATGGAAGAGACAAAACACTTGGATAGTGAGGGTTCTATTTTAGATTAAATCATTTACGTGATACTATAAAACTGAATTGAATTTCATTTGTAGAAAGTTCCAAAACTCCATCTATGTACAAATCACAATGAGATAATATGGAACTGAAGGAATAATCCAAACAACTTTAAAAAAATCAAAATTCATTCCTATTATTTGGATAGTGAAGATTCAATTTTAAATTAGATAATTTACTTGATATTATAAAACTGAATTGAATTTCATTTGTAGAGTGTCCAAAACTCCATCTATAAACAAAGCACAATGAGATTATATGAAATGATGGGATCCCGTAAGAACCCAAGTCCAGAGTTGGCAGCCAGCCAACCTGCAATGAAAGAATGCCTTAACACCCTATCATGCCTTAACCCAACTTTAAGAAGCAATGTTTGCACCTACCTGGAAGCAAATCTCAAGCTAACATTCATGTTACTGGATATTTTACAGTCACCAATATGTTTGTGTCTACTTTTGTCTGAACCTACTTCTGAAGTACAGTTCTCTTCCAAGAAACATATTACTACATTGCCATATAAAGAAAGAAGATCCAGATCCAGATCCTCATAACTTAAATCAAGATCATTGGCACCATCAAGCATTCTGGCATGTTCATCAAGGCACCCATTTAACATTGAATACAAATCCTCAAGGAAACTGTTTGTAGCAGAACAGTACACATTCTGTGAAGTTTTAAGAGAACTATAAAGTGTCTTCCACACTTCAAAAACATGTTCAAAGTCAAGCTTCCTCTGTGGTGAAACATGAGGCTTTTGTGAGAATTCAATAACCAGTGAGGCTGAATTTTTCTGGGGGCAAGAGCATACTGAAAATGGATACAATAAGAGAGAGCATATGGCAAGAAAACCAGTGCTGTTGGACTCCATTCTCAATAATGAAAGTTCCTTGACATCATCTATGCAGTCTGTCAATCCTTTGGCTATTGCTATCCATATATTTAAGCAGTGGAGACCAACATAATTATACAGTAAACTGATCATAGCAAGGAGAGTTTCCAGGGGATCATATGAAGAGAATAAAAATTTGAAATACTTGTGGATTCCCTGTAAAATTAACTCTGTTTTGGATGTCTTCATAGTTGACTGAAAGACCACACAGAGGTAGGCTACAAGTAAATAAACCACTGGTGAAACCATATTCATGTGAACGATAGAGCAGATATCCATAAATTTTGCATGTCTAATGTTATTAACTGATTGAAGCTTGTCGATGTACTTGAGGTCCAATGAAACCTTGTACAGAGGGGATTCCAATGTAGCCGGTTGTAACTCCTTAGTGACAGCATCTATAAACCGGAGACAAGTATGATGCAAATCACTACTATCACTGCCTTCTGAACTTACATCTTCACATATCTTCTTTATGAACCTTAATACTGTGCCCAAACACAACATAATATCATTATAATTGGTTGATGTCTTTTCCAACTCCAATCGAACTCCTTTCAGAACAGATAAAAATAACCTTAAAGCAGCATCACATGCGAAACTTTTGTATTCATGGTTGACAGTTGCAATTGATGCTTGACTGACGAGAATAAAAATTATGTTCAAATGGAAGTCCAACTGACAAATATCCCATGGCAACCATTTAACAGAGTATTGCTTCCATAAGAATTTGGTAGCTGATATATGATGGCTTGCAGAGTTACTTGTGACATATTCCACATCTTTACATTTCGCTAAAATAAAATCATCAAGCAGATCTAGGCACAGATTCCATGAGCTCACACTTTTACTTTCAGGACCAATGCGAAAAATTGCTTCACAGATAGGCTCCAACACTAGCTTTATCACTGATGGATCATTGACAGAAGTATCAAGTTTATGCAGCAGATAACCCCAAGTGTTCAAGCATGATGAGTGGACGGATATATCACATTTACTTGATATGATTCCTGTCAGAGGAGTCATTACAAGCCTTATGCTTTTTAAAAATCCATTTGCTTGGATTTTATCACTGGTCTCTCTAGATTTTTGCAAATGTTGTACACCCTTCTCCTCCTTGGATGCATTTGTCTCACAAGCTACTATTGGAGGATGAATTAGAGCATCAATAAGACCTTCCCAAGCAAACTGCAAATTATGGTAAAAAATCATACAAAAGAATGACATTTAAAGCATTATAACGTAGGACTTCTGAAATATTTTAATCCAAAAGGTTACCATAATTGATGGAAGAATGACATTCTAAGTGTTGTAATGGAGTACTGGTATGTTTAAATGCAGAAATTACCGTAGATAAATTGAACAGTTAACTTGGCAGTGATTTAGCTTCTTCTATTTGCATAGATTGCCATAAAAACTTGGGTAGATCCAGTCCCATAAGCTTACATGCAAGGACCACAACAACTAGACACCATTTTCTGACTCAAGCAAGGACCTTTTAGTCTCTTGATTTGGATTACTGCAAATTCTTTATGCCCCATAATAAATTTGTATACTTCAAAAGATGACCACTTCTATGCTATCATTGAACTAAGGAAATGGATGAAAGCACATTCTATTTTTGAGGTGCTATTTTATTGGTAATAAATTCAACAAATAAAAAAAATTATTTTCTTGGATAATATTATCAGTGATTGGTGATAGTGACCAGTTTCCAAAAAGTCCAACTGTATTAAAAATACCTGTGAAGCAATCTGAACTTGTGGGTTGAGATCTGAAAATGTATTTTCAGGAATTTTCAGCATTTCATTTGTTAACTGCCTGTTCTTCATAGCATAAGATCCTAGTAAGCGAATAAACCATCCCCATGCATGAATGGCTTGGACCTTCATACCCTGGTTTAGCAGCTCCTTCATCTTAGTGAGCAAAATTTGCTTCATATCTTTGACAAGAACCTGTTTAAAGATAGAACAAGTACATTTAGGGATCATAGAATACACAACAAGAAAGATACAATATTGGAATGATTTTAGGCGAACCTTAACCTTGATATCAGAATCAAAGTTAGACAGAAGGAACCTTTCTCATGGTTCTACCTTAGACATTCAGGCCTGATAATGTGAGATAGGCACACATTAATGCACATGAGAGAGAGAGAGAGAGAGAGAGAGTTAGGATCATTGGTATTTGAAACTTTTGTGTCCTAGTCTTTATCATTGACTAAATTGCAATATTAAACTGTTAAGGTTAACTACCTATAATACTTTACAAATCTAATGAGGCACTCATTCATGATAGAAGTTGAGAAGTTTTGGAATTTCAAATTGAAAATTTTTTTACTCCATGATGCAGAGATATGGAATGAACCACCAGTACAGTTGACTGGTCTTGATTTTGAGCTTCTAGACACCCATTGTGAATTTTATGAAAAACACTTATTCATACGAATTATGGAAGCTGGATTTAAATTACTGTGACCCAACCTCTTATTGATGATTTGAAGGTTTTTTTTTTTTTTTTGTGGATAAGTTTAAATATTTGTTTAAGATTTATTTTAACAATTAATGGAATTTTGTTTGGCCTAAACCTTTGCAATATTTTGTCTTCACCCTCCACACACACACACACACACAAAGGGAAAAGAAAAGAGTGCTATTTCAATCTCTCAAAATGTCAAAATCATATATCCTACATTGTAAATGTTACCACTACAGTTTGTATTTGAAAAGGAAATTTCCTGTGATGTTTCACTTTTGAAACCAGATACATAGTCATGGTAAAGAAGAAATGGTAGCTACAGGGATATTGAATGAACCACCGGTAGAGTTGACTGGTCTTGATTTTTAGCTTCTGGACACACAATTGGGAATTTTATGATAAATATTTATTCATATTAACTATTGAAGCTGATTTAGGTAACAGTCAAATAAATCAATAGATCCAAACAGTCTGGGACACAATCTCTTACTATTGGTTTGAAGTTTGAACTATTTTTAAGGATGTAATTTGAATTTTACTGGCATTTTGTGCTAAACCTACACAGCAGTTTGGCTTCACCCGCCAAAATGAAAATTTTCTACTTCATCTCTTAAAACATCAAAATCATCTATTTTACATTGTAAATGGAGCCACCACTCTAGTTTGTATTACAAAAGGAAATTTCCCGCGATGTTTCACTTTTGAAACCAGATTCACAGTCACAGTAAAGAAACTGCTAGCTATTTAGGCTCACAAATTTTCCTAAAACAAAAAAGTTGCACCTCAGATTCTGACAAGCACCAATAAGATATAAAATGGGCAAAAATTAGTAATGATTTTTCAGATTCTGCAATGTTAGCATCAGCTAGTAAGATGTTTTATTTGAAATACTTCAGATGCAAACAAATTAAATCCATCTAAATTCTCAAACCTTTTAACAAAAATTTAGTGGAAAAAAAGATGGTGGAAACAGATTTGGCTAGCTATATCATATTAGCATGTTTAAGCTTTCCATGTTTAAAATGTATATCTCAACTATGAATGCACCTTGATAGATGCACTTGAAAAATATAAAGAACATAAGCACATTTATACCTTGGAGAGAACTAGTGGAGGAGGTAATATTATAGGCTTAATCTTCAATAGACACCTTTCTGACATATCCCTCTCCTTCTTGTCAAAGCTGAGAAGTCTTCTATATATTGGAGGAGCCCATAAATGTGATGAGTCTCTCATTCTCTCGCTTAAATTAGATGCTAACTTTATCAAGGCCTATTATAATAGCAAGAAGGGTTAGCAGGAGAGACAAGTTGACCATACTCATTTATTGATTCTTGTTTAACATAAGATGCTAAGTTCAGCAGTGATATATAAAATATAAATAACCAACTTGATTACGCAACAATGTAAAATTTAACACTGGAATCATTAGTTTAGGACAAAAGTTTGACACAATTTGCTTGTGTAACATAATGTTCCGTCCAAGTTTAAAAAAAAAAAAAATTCCACAATTAAGCAAATAAAACCACTTCACTGCCAATTCTCTCTCTTTCTTTCCCCAGGACAAGTTATGCACATTAAGCACTTTACAAAAAAAAAACGATACTGAAATCTATTAGTGACTGACTTAGTCAGTTTATATGCGTAGACTTCCACTTAAGAAGTATCACTAGAAGTGGTTGAGGAGCATAAAATAGAAAGCTTGGAAGAATTACTTATACAGTTATACCTGAATAGCCTCAAAAGTTGTTGATAAAGAACCAATTGGGTTCTCAAGTGCATGAACAACCACCTGCAACAGAGAGTTGTAGTGGGAATCTAGAAATGGTGCATTAAACTGTTGGATGGATATGCACCACACTCCTAAGTTACAAACTGACTGCAATGAAGAGGCAAACAAGTCAAATCCACAAATAAATAAATAAATAAAGCACAGCAACCCTTGAAAACTATCATTATTTGACAATGTGACATTTACCTTCATTTTTGTTGTCGTAATGAGCCTAACTAAGGACAGTATAACCAAACTGGCATCATCCACTACAAAACCAACATAGAGAAAATGCTGATTAAGTACTCATTTCCAATTAAAAGACAACTAAACAATACTGGTCAACTAGGACCGTGGTTTAAGCCACTGTTTTGAAACTTTTGATAGGGTAAATTGCAAATTACACCCCTAAAGGTTGGAGGTATTTGGATTTTACACCCTGAAGTTTCGGAATTTGGATTTTAGCCCTGAAGTTTGGAGGATTTTGGATTTTACACTCTAATGTTTCAGAATTTGGATTTTACCCCCTAAAGTTTGAGGGTGTTTGGATTTTCCACCTCCAAATTTTGAAACTTCAGGATATAATATCCAAACACCCCAAAACTTTAGGAAGTAAAATCCAAACACCCAAGTAAAATCCAAATTCTAACACGTTAGGATGTGAAATTCAAACACCCTCAAACTTCAGGAACTAAAATCCAAATTCTAAAACTTCAAGGTGTAAAACTCTAAACTTTAAGGGTGTAATTTGCAATTTACCTTTTTTTTTTTTTTTTTTTTTTTTTTATATCTAAATTTTGAAAGGCAATAATTTACCAACACCCTATTAATAAAATATTATACTAAACAATGGTGTACCACTAGCACAACATACCTGCAATTACGGCAACAAGGGATGGATGATAAATCATGAAACCCAAACACTTCAAAGCCAGTGCAGCACTGTCATCAATTCAAAACCAATATTTATACATATATTCAATCACCCTCCATTTAAAAGCTACTTAGATGGAAAGAGGAAACCCAAAAAAAAAAAACTAAATTCTTTTTTTTAAATCATCTATTTCAATTCATAATTGTATTCCAAATTTCAGTTCCTTTTCTTTTCCTACACATTTCCCAGCATCCAAACATATCATTTTGATTTGAAACTTACATTTCTTCATCGTCGTCTGAGATATCGGCAACGATTAAAGATAGAAGAGTCTGAGAAATTCCAGCTAGGGCTTGAATTGAAGTAGGGTCGTCGCTGGATTGTTCTTGGAAGTGTAAGAGGGTTGAGTAAGCGAGGCACTTTGAGCCAGAGGAAATTAGGGCTTTGATTTCCTCGAGCTGATCGGAGGAATTGGACATTGTTGAGGAAGAGCGTGAGACGAAGAAGCAGTGGCTCCGGATTAAACCCTAATTTGGGGGATAATGAATTGGGATGCGTTTCTAATTTTCGCGCCAAATTCCGGTATTGAGTTTGAGCTACAATTGAATGACCTTGGGCTCGGTTTTGGGCTTTTGGTTCCACTAGTTGCTGTGACATAAAAATATCTCAAGGTCAACAACTATAGCCTATCACATAAAAATTAATAAACCTAATTTGACAATAAAAGCAAACAAAAAAAAAAACTTTTTTTTTTTTAGAGTTTCAACCTATAACGTCTGCTCCTAAAGCAAACAAAAAACTTAAGATTTTTTACTATTATAACATATTATCAATTTATAACTTAGAAAAAAAAAATTTACTTTGGCTTAGATTTCTATGTAATCCATTGGTGTTTGTTTTTGTAATAAACAAAGCCACAAAATCAAAATTATTCTAAGTTTGAACTAAAAGCAGTCAAATATCACAGTGACTTGAAGTCTAGATACATAAATTTACTACTTACTTGACAGAGTAACCAACAATAAAATTACTAAATTTCATTACTTTTTTTTAATAAAAAAACTAAAGTGTACTTAGACTACACACCACATCATATTTGTCATGTCAGTTACGAGCATGCAACTCCTCCCTTCAAGAAACAAATTGCAACACTAAACTCTTGAAGAAGCAAGATTTAAAATGGCTATTCCCATGTTTGGCTCTTGCTTTAAGTGAGTTAAGCAATCACTTAAGACCACCAAATGTAAAAAGGCCCCTAAAATTTACCAATAAGAATATATCTTTACCTATAAATAGATAAAAAGTAACTTCTTTTATCAAAGAAAAAACATGAAAAAAAAAAAAAAAAATCTCTTCATTGGACGTGTTATAGATAGTTGATTTTCTCTATGTAGAACTCATAATCTCTCAAACACATAGGTGGCGTTTGATATATAGTAGTGTTCTATGATTTTTGGGAATGTTAAAAAATTACCATGTTTAATTGTAAAATCTCACAAAGAAATTAGATGTCAAAAGTATTTGAATTCCCACTTAATACCCTTTTTAAAAAGTTGGATATCCACATTCCTATGTAAGATAAAATTATATTTTATATAAACTAATAATTTTACCCATTCTTCCTACCTGTTAACGAATAGAAATAACTTTTTTTAAAAAAATATAAAAGCTATAATTATAAATTAATAGTTTAACTAATTATTTTTTGTATTATATATGTAATTTAAAAAAGAGTATATTATAGTTTCATTTTTAAAAAAAATGTTAGATCTTAATTTAGTTATCACCTTATGCCCAGATGAATAGATAATTACTGTTTTAACATTAGGCTTAAGGCCTTTGAACAGAATGTAAATGGGCTATATACAAGACCTCTTTTATCTCTTCATAAGAATTTCGGACCGTTCTCTGCTCTGCCCTGCTTTCCCGTGAAAACGGAGAGGGAAAGAAAATTCGGCCAAAAATGGCACCGCAGCTATTAAAGCTTCCCATTGCCAGTATCTCACGCTTGCTTCATACTACTCCAAGCTTGTCTTTTCTTTCTCTTTCCAAATCTCCAAAGCTTTCTGGTACCCTCTTTACTCTCTCTATAGTTCTTGTTTAGTTCGTTTGTTCATTGAATCTTAATAATTTTAACAAACCCATTTCGTTTTATGTGGATTTGTGGTCTAATTATTGTTTTTTTTCTTTTTGAAAATGATTTTAGTGAGATGGGTCGAAGCCCAAATTCACAGTCCCTTTAGAAGCTATGCTGTTGCAAGTTCAGGAAAGCTTCAACCACCAAAGAAGTAAGCTTTTCTAGCTCCAATAGCAGTTTGTTAACTTTTTACTGTTATTCAGTATTTTAAAATGTGAAATGGGTGATGTGTACAGACGATTTACAAAAAGAAGCGTGTAAGAATCAATGCCGATTTGTATATGGTGGATGAATCTACTACTTCTGCACTGTTTGTATGCTAGGAAAATGGAAGGGAGAAGAGATGAAAATTGAGGATTTCTTATGTTTTGATTGGACTAAGAAAAAAGCCTAATCTTGATTGGTTCTAGCTTCTAATTCATTATGTTGCTTAGATTTTGTATTGATTACTCTCTAGGCATTGAATGGAAGTTCTAGACTTTTCTCAAGTATAAGTTAGACTTGGTAATTATTTGCGATGTTTCACCATTGCATAAATTTTTATTAGATTGAAGAATTCCACTGTTAAATCACATATTTTCTTTGTTCTTAATATGCACACCAAATTTCTTGTTAATTGGACTTTATTTACTATCTAATTGTTATTTTAAAGTTAAAAATACTTGAAATTTAACATTTGTTTATGATGAGATGGTAATTAATCTCCGATCATCTTGATATTTTGCAAGCATGAGTATAACAAGGCAATGTAATCCTAACATTGTTGATGGAGTGGTGTAACATTGCAAAGAGTTACACTAGGTCTATATTTTCACACATACATTTTTTATTTTAATTGGTTAGACACACATACATACTTATATATTGGTGAATTATGATGCTCTTGAACCTATGACCTCACCCTCCTCACCATACTTTGTGGGTAGCGGTTAAGCTAGTTGATAATATGTGATAAAATCGCCTCAATTTTTCCAATTAGATGTCAATAGAGTGGAATGGAGAAACACTGAAACAATTGTAGGCTTAGTGGTAGCCCAAAGTGGGAGTTTTCAGTTTTGTGCACTGAGTAAAGGCATAATTTGCACAAATGGAGGCAGTGATGGTATTAGTTGTCCTAGAGGAAATGCTTGTGATATTTTCAGAAGGAGAGGTACATAAAGTTTGTTGAGGTTCCATAGCCAACCTCAAAACATATGGGACTAAGGCTTGGTTGTTTTGTTGATGACATATATGGTGATGTTGGTTGTTAATGGTTGCTATGACCGATGATGGTGGAGATGATGTAGTTGATGCTTATATGGTCACTTCCTAGCATAATTTTTCATGGTAGTGGCAGTCTCATTAGATTCATGGAGTAGGTGGTGGTGATGTCATCAGCAAAAAATATTTGTTTTAAGTAAAAGAAGCTTTTCCCCCTTTCGGTTGTGAGAAAGTCCTTTACTATCCATGCTATAATATCCTTTCAAAGAAATTGATGCTTTGAAATGCTATCTAAAGATTTAAAAGGCTGGCTTAGTTAACATTAAACTAATAATCACAAATTACAATAGCAATTAAGCAGACGCAAAAATTTTATTGAATTTTAAAAGTATGTAAACATAATAAGCAAGTTCATCCAAGTCCTTTAGAAACAAAATTAGAGCTGCTAAGATGATCCTTTTTCTGTTAAGAAAAATTCTAGTATTATTGATTAAATATTTGGAGTAGCCATTTATTATTGATAATAGTCTCAAGACTGATTCAGAGAAGAAGATAAAAAAACTGACCCTGTTGCAAATAAATATTGACTATTAATCTTGAAACCTTTTTATCATTTTTTATATATCATATTTCATTCTGCCATTGACATTTTCAGAAAAAGGAGGCTGGATGAAATATGTCTTGAAAGATTTCAGCAATACAGCCGAACCTTTATTCAATCATGGATCCTACAAGGTAAGTAACATTTTTTAATATTATAACATATTGTGATGCACTTTAGTGAATGAATATGATTACATGTAGGTTTATGGATATTTTGTGGGTTTTTTAAATAATCTATGTCAATATCTGTGACATTTGGATTTAGGCAATTGCTTGTTTATGAACCTTAGGGGTGGCAAAAACAAATAGCAAATGTTATGGTGGGAAATTGGTTAAAGTGATACCCTGACAAGTTGCTCGCTAACTAACTGTAACTATGCATGTTTATCTTCAATTAAAAACAAGGCCATGCAGGACATTAGGCCTGCTAGTAGTCTTGTGAACTGTCTTCAACTGTCAGTAATGCCTGTTGGATTGACAACCGCATCAAATAAATTGTCCAGTTTGTTTCAGTTTTTGGATCATCATCTGAAACTAAGACCAGTTCTCCCCCATTCGTGTCCACCCATACATCCTCTTGCCACCTAGGGTAATAACAAGTAGAGATAAATTCATATGGTGTTTCCTTAACACCCTTAGTTTTAGATTTAATATGGCCTTGCCAATATCAACTGGTTATGTAATCAAGAAAAAAATTCAAAACAGGTTTTTCCCCATATATTTCCAAAATAAAACTGGGTGTAGTTTTAACTTTTAAACCAATGTGCATTTCCCACATAATTCAGTATTGCTTGGACCCTATACTAGTTTTATTGTGTTTGTGGGTATCTATCTTGCAAATTTCTAAGAACATGCTATTATCTTGGCTGAAAATTTTGATTATGGATTGCATGGTAAAGTGTAGACTACCCCCCCCCCCCCCCACATCAAATATCCTTCCTCTCTCTAACATGTTTCTGGTGTAGGAAAAGTGTCCGTTGATGGAAAGGTGGTGAACAAAGCTGGAACACCTGTCTCTGAGAAGGCTGTTGTGCAAATAAAGGCTGAAATTCCAAAATATGTATGTAGGTGATTACTCTCCTAAACCAATGCATCATGCATGCTTAATACAAAAAAATTATATTACTGGTAGATTTGGTGAGAATATATATTAATTTAAGCTCTTTTTTTGGATATAGAGCAGGATATAAGCTGGAAGCTGCCATTGAACAGCTAGGCATCAATGTTTCTGGTAAAGTAGCTCTTGATTCAAGGTTATCCACTGGAGGATTTACTGACTGCTTGCTTCAATATGGAGCATCATTTGTTTATGGGGTTGATGTAGGCTATGGGCAGGTAATGTGAAGTTCTAATTCTTTCTTTTTGCTTAGCGAATTTGTGCTGGACAGCATCTGGACGTGAAGTCCCATTCCTTTTAGTTTTGGATGGTAATACAAAAGAAAAAAAAAATGTAAATGGTTGTATCTAATTGAAGATGTGATAGGAAATATTTGATGGCAATTCTATGCTTATTATGATGCCGAATCTTTCTTGCTGTAAAATTTTAGGCCTTTCTAATTAGCACTCTTTAATTGATGATTTCGTAAGTTAGTTTATTATAATTCAAAATATCAGTAATTAAAATGCAGCATTTAATTTCCAAAATTGAGATGCCCATGAGTTACTTCCACTTTTAGAGTATTATTATATATATCTGCATACTAATTTTGAGAAGCTTGTTAAGTAGTTTAAATAGTCAGTTAACTAAAAAAAAATTGTAAAGAAGGAACATCCTTATCTTGCCAAAATCTACTTAAAATTAGTAGGATTTTTGAAGGTGTTGAATGTCCTCAGCACGTTATTAATTAGTCTTTTTGGGATCTGTGATGACTGAATTACTATTATATGCAATATAAGTTCCTCATTGGTTTTAGACCTTTTGAATTTCAGGTTGTAATTCTTTTGGAGTGTTTTGATACACTTCATGTATATTGAAACTATCTTCTCTTTTTAATAAAGATTCTTTTACTTACGTTAGGAAAAATCCATCATAGCTTTTGTACATGAATTATCCCTAGAGCTTGATTTTGAGGCTCCTTGTGGATCTTGAGACTTAGATACCAAAAGTTGATATTTTATTATTAGCCTTAGAGCTTGACTTTCAGGGCTTTTTGGGTCTTAGAATGTAACACTAAAAGTATTTTGTCATTTCATTATTCTAGAAACGGTTTGTTGAGAAACACTTGCCCAGTCAAAGTTTGTAAGAGGGACCAAAGGGTTGAATTTGTTTTTGGGACTAAAATGTTTGATTTTCACATAAGATGACTAAATTAGCATTTTAGTTTTCCATCAGCAATCACATCCTCTAAAGGAAAATTTATATAACCTCTGGTCTTAAATTTTTTTTTTTTTTTTTTAAATTGCTTATTGTAGAAATTGAATAGAACTTATACATTTTTTGATAAGCGAATAGAACTTATACTTAATATGTTGTTAGAGCAGCTTCTATTTTATTTTCATTTTTATGCCAGATTTTTTTATTAGTGCAGATGCAACATTTACCCAAATATTATTAATATGATGATCCTCCCATGTCTACTTTTTTATAAGAACTGTTGATCATTAATGGCTCTATCGGTAATCACTGCTGACTTCTTTAGGTGGCTGACAAAATTCGTCGAGATGAACGTGTTTGTGTGATAGAAAGGACAAATCTAAGATACCTTTTTGAACTCCCCCAAAAGGTTGATTTGGTGACTCTGGATCTTTCATTCATCTCAATTCTCTTGGTAAGCTTTCAAATAGTGTTAGAAAATATAGTGTTCTTATTTTTTAAAGAATTTATTGACTGGTTGCTTTCAATCCATCCTTTTGAAGTAAGTATTAAGTGGTTGTGTGATTATGAGGTTTTTTTTTTTCTCAATAAATAGTTTTTTTTTTATTCCAAGGGGAGATTTGAACTAGTATCCGCTTCATGAGGTGTGGTTCCCAGCCACTTATGCTACCCCTTGGGTTGATTATGATTCTTCTCCTTTTCCTTTCTTGGACTTTTGTCAATTCAAAGATTGAACTTTAGAGGCCTATTTTATTTAGAGCGTGTTTTGTTGGAGTGATATTAGGAAGGATGAAAAAGAGAGGAGAGAGAGGAAGAAAAAAAAGTATATTCTCTTGTTTGCTAGGAGAGAAGAGAGAGGATGGAAAATGGGGTGGGGTTATTATTTCCCCTAGCCCACAATTTTAATCCGTTCAAATTGAGAGGAATGATGAGAGGAAAATATCTAGCTAATGTTAAAAAATTGCTTTTTATATAATAGGGATTTAAAAGTAAATAGTTACAAATCACTATCTCTTTCCTCTCATTTTCCTTTCCTAACAAAGAAAGAAAGATACCCTAATTTTCCATTCTCCCATTTTTCAATCCTTCCTATCCTTTCCACCCTTTCACTTCTTCATCCTCCCTACTAAACAGGCCCTTAGGCATCAGAGATGTTCCACTTCTATACTTATTTACATGTATCACCCCTTCTCTTGATGCTTTAAATTATTACTACTTTCTTATACCCTTTTCCATAAAATAAAATGATATTTGAAAGAGATTGTACTAGTTATATGTATCACATACTAGTTTTTCTTTTCCACCACACGCACACACACTGTTGACAATTGCATTTCTAATATTTTGGTTCTTTATTCATTTTCTCCTTGAAATTTTTAGATCTTTATATGTTATGTACATTTTGAGCAGGTCATGCCTACTGTAATCAATGTGATGAAGGAAGAGGCAATCTTAGTTACCTTGGTTAAGCCTCAATTTGAAGCTCGAAGATCACAAGTAAGAAACTCTTATTGTTGTGTATATTTTAATTTTTCTGGTGGTCTCCCTACACAGTACAGGTTTCTATTCCCTGCAGTGATATGAAGCTAATTCAGAATAATGGTTCACATTGACATAGTTTTTACCTTTTATCTGTCCTGCATTAGCACCTCATTCTAGTATAAGTACTGGGAGCTGTGTCAAATTTGATGAAACAGATCTTGCTTTGTGTACAAATTCTTTAACAAAGGCAAAGATCTCTTTTTAGTGTTTCGGCTTGAGACTTAGCTGATTCTTGACATGCTTAACCTAAAGTATGAATTAGTGAAGAATTATGCAAGTTTGCACACTTAATTTTGTAACTGGTTGAGGGTTGTGATTGTGGGGAAAGCACATGGACATTACATTGCTAAATAGAATGCTATTCAGCATCAACATTGATTGTTTTTCCTTTTCCGTGAGTAAATTAATTACAAGACGCCAAGATGATGTTACCTGGCACAAGAGTATGTGAGAGAAGTGTTCCGAGGAAAATTTTTTCTTTTGGGTAAAAATTACACAAACCTCCCTTGCAGTTTGAGAAAATGACACTCCACCTCAAACCTTAAGGAAAATCTTTGGCGGTTTGAGGAAATCAACACATAAGTCATTCCCTTAATAACAGTAACAGAATATTCCAAAATTTGAAAAGATTCCCTTGACCAAACCCTAACCATAATTTGGTGACAAGGAACAATATCTAACCAAATAAAATTTCAATGACCATGGTTAGGGTTTGGTCAAGGTAATCTTTTCACCATTTGGAATATTATTTTATTGTTTGTAACGGAAGGACTAATGTGCTTAATTTCCTCAAGCCTCAAGAAAGAGAAGTGTCATCTCCATTAAGGTTTGGGGTGGAATGTCATTCCCCTAAACCTCATGGGAGGTATGTGTAATTTACACTTTCTTTTTATTAGTATGGTTTGAACTATATGAGGTAGAGTCACTTGAGATGGTTTAGTCAAGTTTAGAGGAGAATGATTTTTGCATTGGTGAGAAAGAATGAGTTTATTCAAGTTGAGGAAAAAAAATTTAGTGGAGGACCAAAAATAACATTAGCAGAAGTTGTAAAAAGGACATGTCAATTAATGAAGTAATAGAGAGTTTGACTTTGGATTGAATAGAATGGCATAAAATAATGCAAGTGGCTAACCCTAAATAATTTGTTGAGGATCAATAGCTTACCTTGAAAATTTGGGACTAAGGCTCGGTTATTTTGTTGATCATTTGAACTAAAGAGGAAATCTAATGGCTACGCGCTCTATTCCCACCTAAGCCATGGCCCAATGGCACCAAAAGCTCTAAATGTAATGAATTGGAAAAAAATTTCTAAGAAGGGACATGAGAATCGAAAGAGAATCCAATTTACTCTCTGTACAGGAAGTAGTCCAGAACATAAACAGATTGATTAAAGGTCACAAACAGAGCATTACACTCATTCAGGAGTTGGGCTATTGCATTTCATCATCACACGTCAAAACAATTAGAGGACAGCTGTCCCCTATTGTTGTAATAGGTTGTCCCACAATTGTATCTGTTTTGAACAAAGATACACTAAAAAGATATTTACATAGGCATATTGTAATCGATTAAAGAGAATTTATCTAAAAAAAGAATTTATCCATATATATATATTTGATAATTCGATAGTTGCAACGGGGGAAAGAAGATTTGAATCCTGGATATTTCTGTTGGAAACACAAATGAGCTATAAGGCTCTTGGTGAAAAAATAAAGCAAATAGATTTTACCTAGGCTTTTATCATTTTCTTGTGTAAGAACACATTTTCCATGTTAAAAATTATTTATCTGATAAATATGTATGGAATCCTAGTTGCTTTGTCTAAGATTCAATCTTAGACTAATAATTAGACAGTTTTGTAGGTTAATGAGATCATCTTATATGCTTGTTTCTTTTAATGTTTTATATGGGTAGCATTTAATTGATAAAAGCAATGAAGTGTAATGTTTGATGCTAAGAGATCCCGTTTATTTATGAATTTAAAATTTCAATTTCTTTGCAGGTAGGAAGTGGTGGGATCGTGAGAGATCCTATGGTTCATCAAGAGGTATGCATGTGTCCCTGTTTTGGTTGATAATTGACTTTCAGATTTTCAGATTTAGCCCTATGTCCAAAGAAAGGCTTTAATTTATCCTTTAAACAAAAAAAAAATAAAAAAAATACATAAGGTTACGTTCTAGAGCATTAACACCTCAAGAGAGTCATCAAGACAAGTCCTGCAGCAAATTTTCTCTCAAGCATGAATTTGATTAGACTGATTTGTACCAGGATGAAACTTGATTTTGTGCAATATTTTAGATTCTTAATTTTCTCAACCTTCCATACATTTGTTGGTGGGAATTTCTTGAAGTTTTGTTAATTTCCCTTTATTTTTCTTGTACCTTAAGGCGCCATTTATTTGCTAAGAAATGAGATATAATAGGACTACTTTGGAACCTTTCTTATATTTTTATGTACAGAGTTTCCTTTCCTTTCTTTGTTCTTTTACTAGTAGTAAAACATCATTGGCATTAACTCTGAAAAACTTTTCTTTTTTTAAAAAGCTAAGTTATTGATTGAGTTTGTTTATGCAGGTTCTTGAAAAAATTATAAAGGGTGTAGAGAATTTTGGATTCTGTAGCAATGGGTGGATAGAGTCACCATTGAAGGGTGCTGAGGGTAATACAGAATTTCTGGTTTACTTTAGCCGAACAGCTGAGAGAAACGCAAACTGATTTTGTATCTACAATCTCATGGTAATACAAATTCCTTAAAAAGTATTTGCCCCATAAATTTTATGATCTTGCAATTTGGGTGACATGTTTCGATCACATTTCTTAGGTGGTTGGACATGTGTTGTTTGTTTATTTTAATTTACATTCCCAAGAGCTGTCTAAAAAAGATTCTCATCTTTCATGTTTATTTTTTAGTCACAAAGAATCATTGTGGAAGTAGTGCGGAGTTTCTCAGATTACTTAGGAAAGTTATCAAGATTGGCTCAATATAGTTAGGGTTAAGGCATTAACTTCAAAGGACTGTTTTTTTATAGGATAAAATGTATATTTGGTCTCTCAATATGGAGTCTATTCGTGATGGGTTCAAATTACACCTGGTGTCTTACAAGAGTTATACTTTTTTTAAGCCATAAATTCCTATAGGATCTAACGGTTAAAAGAAAACCCCATTATTCATATCATCATTAAAGACTTACCTAATTAATAGCATTCTCATTTTCTCTATCCCTTATCAATTATTCCTAACTTTTAGTACAAGAGAGAAAACAAACCCCCAAAGCTATGCCTATCAGCTTGATGGGCATTCCCAATTTCTTTTGACAGCAATGACAGAGTAGAACCAAGTCTTGCAATTTTACACCGTCACATTACAAAAACCATCAAGTTTCTCCTCTGGTTCTACCGTCTATGTTTTATTTTTCTCCAATCCATTTCTATTTCATTAACTATGTCAAAAACCCAAAACAATATTGGGAGAAAAGATTATGTAATTGACCAAACTAAGAAAAAAAGAAAAAGAAAATACTAAAAAAATCCTGAAACTTTTTAAAACTAGATGTATATATCCACCCACTTCTTGTAATGGTAAAATAGAGGATTTCACGCTCGAAAAAAGATAAATAAATCGGAATAGTTCAACTACAATTCAAACTTAAATGAATATCTCCTAATCCATGACAAACTGCAAGAAAATATGAACTCAAATAGAACTCTTTCTTATGAATTTTTTTTTATTTTATTTTACTGTTTCACTCCTTTCGCTACAAAAAGGTAACACAGCGCAACCCTCTTTGTCCTCTAAGACTCTAACTACAGATATAAAGCTAGAAGAACTACAGATATTGTATGTACAATGCTGTTTCCCAGAGCCTCGTATCTAGATTATTGTTAGCAGCCAAGTAGTTTCAGTGGATCTGCTAAGAAGATTGCCTCCAAGAGTTTATTTCAATAAAGGACTCCTTCAGTTGCGTGTGACTAGGAAATTAGATTGCTTTTCTATCTTTTGTTATTATCGTTTGTTATATCCACCCACTTACTTCTTGTAATGGTAAAATAGAGGATTTCACGCTCGAAAAAAGATAAATAAATCAGAATAGTTCAACTACAATTCAAGCTTAAATGAATATATCCTAATCCATGACAAACTGCAAGAAAATATGAACTCAAATAGAACTCTTTCTTATGATTTTTTTTTTTTTTACCATTTCACTCCTTTCGCTACAAAAAGGTAACACAACGCAACCCTCTTTGTCCTCTAAGACTCTAACTACAGATATAAAGCTAGAAGAACTACAGATATTGTATGTACTATGCTGTGTCCCAGAGCCTCGTATCTAGATTATTGTTACCAGCCAAGTAGTTTCAGTGGATCTGCTAAGAAGATTGCCTCCAAGAGTTTATTTCTATAAAGGACTCCTTCAGTTGCGTGTGACTAGGAAATTAGATTGCTTTTCTATCTTTTGTTATTATCATTTGTTATTAGATTTTTTTATTTATTTAGAAGGATAGGTGTTATAGCTATCTAATTTAGCCAATGTTTTTGCTAAGGGAGAATAACTGGGTTGTTATTTATTTATTTTTTATTTTTTATTTTTTGAGAATGAACTGCGGTGTTACTTGGAATGTATTTAAAGTGAGTAATGAGAAATAAGAGGGAACAGAGAAATATTACATAGGATATTCGATCTCCAGCACCTCTTGTTATCTAAGCAGTGCCATCCATTCTATATTCCTAATAAGGTTGTTAGTGCACTAGCATCGGAGGATGCCAAAAAAAAAAAAAAACTATTTTGCATCCTCAAACACTACTTTATTTATTTTACCAACTCATTTTACAACTCACCTTACATCCCAATTTTTATTTTTACATACAATTTAATAAAATAATATAAACTACCTAATAAAATAATAAAAAATATTATTATCTCTCTCTTTCCTCCCACTATCTTTTTCTCTTCACACACAACCAAAAGATTAAATATTATTTTTTTTCTTTACAACCTATGAATAGTAAGGTTGTAACCTACGAATACTATTCATAGGTTGCAAATTCTTTTAGGTATACAAACTCGGATGGAGTGAGTTTTTGCTCTCTTGGGTTGTAAAATAGCAACTGGGGGGTGTTTACACCCCCCAATGCTAGTGCTCTTAAGGAGCTAGATTTGGGATGGTTAGGAGAGAGAGAGAGAGAGAGAGAGAGCATTCATTGAGCCTATTGGCAAATACAACGTAAAACATATTTATGATATGATAATAGCTTTATTTCTAATCATTAGATTTGTAAGGAATCTACTTTTATATAGAGTTACACCAGGTGTAATTTGAATCCATCTCTATATATATATATATATATATATATTTTTTTTTTTAATTTGATGTCCATAGATTTTCTATAAGAAATATTTACAAATAGAATAAAATACTATCTATGATATAATGTAATTTTAATATAAATAAAATAAACAATTTTTTGATAAAATAAATTTTAAAATGTAGATTCCGTTCTAGTTACAAAACTAGTACATTGACCCCATATTAGCAACAAAATAGAGTACAAAGGGAAAGATACCAAAACACGGGACAGGATAACTAGATAACCTCCCAGTTATTAGTTATTATTACACTCAAACTAAGCTTACAGAGAAGCTAAACAAAGCAAGCCAAAGCATCACAGGCAGTGCAATTGTAAACAAACCGCACACCCTCCCATCAAAGTTTATTACAAAGTAAACTAAACAGCCAAGCAATCAAAAGCAAACCAAAGTAGTGCATGGCACTAAGAAGTTGATTTCATTCAGATCAGCTGGAATCATTCTAGTCAGTGAGGCTGATTTCATTAATTGGTAATTTTCGCATCAGGGGTATGCTGTTAAGACCTTGACAATGACTGCCACTGCAGGGCTAACCAAATTTGGTCAAACACTTGCTAAAACAACGAATGAGTGTCAAGAAGAGGATCAGGAGAGTAACCACTTTGAAAGCCAGCAGCCATTTGCTGTCACTGTAACAAAAGAAAAGTGCATTAAAAAAAAGTATATATGTCAATTATTATTAAATAAAACATAAATAACTGAACTGTAGCCATTTTTACCCGTCAAAAAAAAGTGCAAGAACCAGGAGGAGGCTGTGGGGGTGGGGGTAGGGGTGGGGGATTAGTAAAAGTGTGAGGTATGGTGATGATTTTCTCGGAATAAAGCTTTCATTTCTTGATCATGGGTAGTGGAGTTTTCTACTTATAAACTAACTAGGTGTCAAGTATGAAGGAGCCAAGAAGGTTCGTGCAGAGAATTAAGTTTTGGAGCAGTGCTACCCCCTTTTCAGGAATTCCCAAGAATTGCACTTGTTTTTTCAGGGGAATGAGCCGAGAAGATTCAAGGCGGATATAACTATTTTTTGAGAGATGACTTTATTTTGTTTTGCGGCCATTCTTCATTCTTGCGGTTGGTCAAAGGAAAGTGGAAACAAATTTAAACGAAGACCAATGACCTTGTACAGTCAGAAAATCAGAACCACAAAAAGATTTCTTTGTTGGATTTAAAATGTTAAAATAAATTACTACGCAGAGAGTTTAATTACTTACTACCCATGTTAAACAAACGGGGAAAATGTCGATTTATATTACCAGATCATCTAATTTGTATATGTCAGTGGATTTAGTTGTAACTCGTGCAGTGCACGTGAGTAATTAATCAGTTGTAATGATCCTATAGGTTAGCTTATCTAACTATATTTTTTTTTTTTTTTTGGTAAACCTTATCTAACTATATTATTAGTTCAACAACACAAACTTCATTGACTGATGAATCTCATCCTTTGTATTTGCAGTTGCACCATGAAGAAAGCTTAAGTGCTGTGTTGGTGTCACAACCTCTCATAGGAGAGGATTACCTAACTTGGGCACGTTTGCGAAAATCATGTTAGGGTTTGTTGATGACACTCTATCTCTCACTGCATCAATTGTGAAATCCCCTTCTAATTCTAAGGTGCAAGCTTGGCCACTCTGCAACAGTATATTTGCTTTCCGGATTCACAATTCAATTTCACCAAAGATTGCTACAAGTTTGATCTGTTGCAATAGTGCGTTAGAGGTTTGAAATGATCTCAAAATGAGATTTTCCCAAGGCAATGGATCAATGGAATTCCAATTGTAGAATGATCTTGCAAGCATTTCTTACTGTGAACTTCCTATTACTACTGATTACTTTACTCAGGTTCTGTTGGGATGAAATTCAAAATTTTGAAGCTTTCCCCTGTTCTTGTACATGTGATGCGAACCTCAATTGACATGCTTTGAGACCCAACAAACAGTATTGGAATAATTGCCCAAGAAAGTTAAAATTCAGATTTTGATAGAATCCTGACCCAACGTTTATAAGTGAAACGCGAACCAAATGTATAAAGTTTGAACGCCACAAGGAAGAATTTCTGATAAGTTCACAGTTCTTGAAGAACCAAAAGAAGGGCAAAGCCTCACCTTTTTTTTCTTCTTCTAATTTTTATTCAATAATCCCCCTATTACAATGAGTGCATGCTATTTATAAGGCATGACTGAATATAGAAAAATATAAAAAAACGTACTAATTAGTAAAACCCTAAATAAAAGTTGATTTGGTCTGAAATTAGCAGATTCAAAATAGGAAAATAGCTAAAAAACGTTCTAAATAATAAAAGCCTAAAATTAAGGTAGATCTTGTCCGAACTTAGAAGCTCCAGAATAGGAAAATGTCTATTAACTGATATGGAGCTGGAAAGTCAATCAGACATTAATCCACACCATAAATCACACCCAATTAAGCCAGATCAGCCCTCAATAGCTTGGATTAAATTTATTACGCCTTCATCTTCCTTTGGGCCAAGCTTGAAATGTCCTATGTTAGAATCAGCCCAAATCTCTTGAATCAGCCCATTAAGTGCTTCTTTGGTCTTCTTGGATCTTGCTTTAGTAATAAGTCCAACTAGAACATGCAATGAATCTTTGAATGCTTGTTGATTCTCATCAACATGTGATATCAATGAGAAATTGACTAAGCATCAACTTCAAGAATTTGTTATGCAATTCTTGATGGGGTTAAATGAGTCTTATGCCCAAATTTGAGGCCAAGTATGTTAGTGGATCCTCGCCCACATATTATTAAAGTTTATTCTTTGCTGATTGTGAAAGACCGCGTCCCAACCCATTTATTCAAGTTGGGCTAAGCTTGCATGAATGAGTGGAGTCACATTGGTGCCTCTCAAAATGACAGTTCGATTGATTATATTTGTCTCCTTAGATAGAGGGTTTATAATTACAATTAAGTCACCACTTATTCAAATATTAGAAAAATAAGAAAACCATAATAAAATAATATAATTTTATTGAATAATTTAAATATTGCATCAATTAGAAAATTACATGGTCTTGGTGTTAATCGTATTTGTCCACCTTTGATTTGCGAGTAAAATTCAATTTAAGCCTATAATTTTTTTTAAAATTTTATAATTATGGCCCTAGGATCAAGGGAATACTAAATTTAATACAAATTATCCCTATTGAATGCTAGAATCACCAATTTATGTGTCAAGAGTTGAAATGACCAAAAATACCACTTGCTGATCAAACTTTGATCAAGTTAACTAATGGTCATATGAAGTCAAAAAATCATCTAACCTCCAAAATCCATCGTTTTATAATAAAATCAATATTTTTAATCACTTTTCCCATGTTTAACCAAGTTTAATCGTGGTCAACCTGAATTTGACATTTATTTGATGAAAAATTCGACCATTTGATTGAGATAAATTCAAGCCCATATCAAAGATAACATAATTCCCTTTTAAATGACTTATCACATGCCTATATCAGACTTATAATAAGCAAGGTAATTACAAAAATAATGAAATTGTGCTTAACACTTAGCCAATTTTGAGAGTAAGTATACAAAGCTTGATCTAGACTGAATTGTAATAAAATAACCATCAATTCCCAATATAAAGAGGTGTTAGAAATATCTTATTACAAACTTCAAATAGTTAGGGTTGGATAGCAAACTTCCACTTAAATCAAAAGAAATTTACAAAGCGAATACTTTAGAAAGTAAACATAACGATCTTTCCATCGATGCCTCATTTGAATCAAGTGGAGGTCGGAAAGGCCAAAAAGCAATGTTCCATCGACGCCTCATTTGAATCAAATAGAAGTCGGAAAGGCCAGAAAGCAATGTACTAATGTTGCAAAAATATGAAAAATCATACGAGACTCACAAGAATCAAGCTGAGGTGCCCTCTTTACACTCGGATCAAAAATTTTGATATGTAATTGAAGAGGAAGTGATTATCTACATCCCATAGAAAATAAAATCTGAAGATCACTTTTGAATTGTGAGATATCGCATGTACAAAATATACAAGAATCAACTTCGGAGCCTCTTTCCATTTGGACTAGCCCACTTTTGGGGCCAATAGCTTTTTACAGAGTACACCAAATGAAATAAAGTTGGATCTCTATTGGAAAGTACATTGTAAGAGCTTTCCAATAATAGCAAGAACATCGCAAACGGAGTCCGATAAGGCCTTTAACTGAGTGCACAAATTTTAGTATCTCGAAACTATAAAACTGGGTAGGGATATGTGAGAGACTGTGCCCCCGACCCAAACCTTTCAAATAAAGGTTTTTGGCACTTGTCCCATGAGAATGGGATAAAGTCATGTTGGTTGCCCCTCAAGAGATAGTGGGGCATCCTACTGTTATTATCATCCCTCCTAGATCAAGGGTTGTACATTGGAGTTGCCACTTATTTTAATAAAGAAAATAAGAAATTAAGAGAATTGAAAGATACATCATTTAGTGATGATTTGAAATTGAAATTATACATCTATTTGATAATAACTAAAAATTACATTACGTTGGTCCTACATACAATTTACAATAAAAGTAAAACGCTTTGAATCCTAGCTACAATTTAAAAAGAGAAGATTAAAATGGTAAGTCTAATCTACTAATCATCGATCTAAGTTCAGAGCTTAGGTTACAACCTTACAGGATTGAGAAGTTGTTAGACACCCAACCTACATGGTAAAACTAGTTTTGTAGACCGTGGTAGCCATTGATTATATCACATCATTCAAACAATTTATATCATCAAAAACATGTGATTGCAAAGATTGAAACAAACATTGATAAGTATGGTGGAAATGTGTGTGGTGTGTGACAAACCCTAATCTAAGAACATATGAACATGTTATTTAGATTGACAAACTTTAATTCTAAGAGCATGTGAACATGTTATTGAAATTGGCAAACACTAATTCTAAGAGCATGTGAACATGTTATTGAAATTGAAAAACCCTAATTTTAAGAGCATCACCATCCTAGATCTAACATGCTAACAAACAAGAACATGTAAAAAAAACCTAGAAACTAAATATGCTTCAATCTAAAAGGCTAAGGCATAAAAGTAAAAAGGAGGTTTAGAAATCTTACCTACATGCATAACATTCCAAGCACTCCAAACTAAGCAGCACCTCAAGAGACAGGAAGAAATCTGAAATTTTCGAAGATTTTGAGAGACTCGGTGTGTTTTTTTCCCTTTCTTTTGAATAGATGGTGGAGGGGTATTTATACTAGGAGTGGGGGAGCTAATGTTATGTCTCTAGGTAATGTGGGACTCAGAAAAATTAGATTTTCTAAGCAAAAAACGTAGGAATTAGGAATCAATGTCAACTTGTGTGGGGAGCAAGCTAAACTGAAAAGGGAAGAAAAGATGGAGGTTCTGACCCAAGTGTAGATTAGCACTTGGTTCTAGATCCTCCATATCTTTTTTTTTATTTTTTTCTTTTTCTTTTCTTAATTTCTGTCTTTTTTTTTTTTTTTTTTTTCAATTTTGACCTGCTCTCCTTCGATTTTTGACTTCTTTTATGATTTTTTTTTTGGTCCTCAAGGCCAACAAATTAATTTCAAATAAGTTTAATTAATTAATTATTGTCTAATTAATCAATTTCTGACTATTTTGTTAGGAATCAGTAAATGCTTTGAGTTTGGATTAAATTAGATGCATGCAACCACAAATCATATCCTTGGCTAATAGAAATATGACACATCATTTAATTTAAATTGGACTAAAAATAGCCAATTAGAACTAAGAGATTATAATCCCTTATGGTTAGGGCCAGTTTCATGCAAGTGCACTTTGTCATTGAAACTTGTTTATTTGATATCTTTTAATCCTGTGGTCCGATTAATACTCATGAACTATCATTTTGATCGTTATGACCTCAAGATTTGTTTTATGAAAAGTATTTGGAGATCAACCGGTCAAAATTATAGTCTTGCATTGGAGATTTGTTTTGATGATGTGTAATGCAATGCAAATGAGGTTAAATGGAAGGAGCAAAATGGGGTGTCTATAGGATGGCACGAGAAGTTGCCAAAAAGTGGGGAAACAAGTTTGCGAGGAATGGTCATAATAAGGTCTACAAGTCATTTTCGGATGTAATTGAAACCAAAGAATGAAGAATTTGTGTGATTGTGCTTGGCAAACAAGTGGATTATTTGGGTCACTCTGTCATTTCGTGGGTTCCTCCCTTTCATTACATCAATGTGGATTGCCTCGCAAAATAGAAATAGAAATTTTCAAGCTATTTTGTAATATGTGGTCTAGTTAGACAACATCATGCTTCGAACTACAAACCAAGAACATCTAAAGAAACTATAAATAAAAACATGTTTTAATCTAAAAAACTAGGGCATAAATAAATAAAAAGGTCTAGAAACCTTACCTACATGCACCAACACTCCTAAGCACTCTAAGCAAGAAAGCTTCTCTAGAGCGAGTACATAGGAGGTTGATAGCTTGAGACTAGGAGGTCCAAACTATCACTTCTAGTGAATTGAGATAGTGATGTCCAAGACACCTTCCAACTACTAACTTGAGAGAGAGAGAGAGAGAGAGTTAAGAAAAATTAGGTTTTTTGAAAGAAAAATCGTAGGATCAAAGTCAAGTTGAGTAGGGAGAAAGTTGGAGCAAAAGATGGAAGATTTTTGAAGATTATGGTCCAAGTGCAGATTGGCACTTAGTCCAGATTCTCCATATTCTTTTCATTTTTCAGTTCCATATGTTTCCGTTTCAATTGTGATCTGTTTCCTTCCAAATTTTGACTATTTCTTAAGACTTTCTTGATCCCCAAGTTCAGCAAATCAATTCCAAATATGCCTAATTAATTGATTATTTAATTAATCAATTTTACCAATTTTACAATAAATCAATAAATGTTTTGACTTCGAATTAAATCGAGTACATGCAACCTTATCATAAACTTTATCCTTAACTAATGGTGTTATGTTACATTATTTAATTTAAATTGAATTAAAATTAGACCAATTAGAATTAAGAGTTCATAATCATGTGTGGTCGGGATTTAATTCATGCAAGTGCACATTACGGTTAAAACTTGCTTTCTTGATATCTTTTAATAAGGTTGTCTGATTAAGACCCATGAAATGTCGTTTTAATGGTTATGACCTTAACAGTTTTTTCATGAAATGTATTTGGAGATCAAGCAGCCAAAAATACAATTTTGCCCTTGTGACATGATATAGTGATGACATGCAATGCGAATGAGATGCAATGAAATACAAATGTAGTTAACTAAGAGTTGTAAAATAAGGCGTCTACATCTATACAAATATTTTTAAAATTTTTAAATATAAACAAGGCGGGTTAGGGTGGAAAAGGTTAACCTCGTCCCTACTCCATTTGTTTGCGGGTGGGTTTAAATTGCCATCCCTAACTCTAATACCTAAGTTTACTTTTACCTAGACCCAAAAAACAAATCTAATATCAACATCTAATCACATTATATATATATATATATATATATTTATATAAAAGTGGGTAAATGATGTATTTGGTTCCTGACATTATGTTGTGTGTTAATTTGGTCTATGACGTTTCAAATATGTCAATTTGGTCTACAACTTTATGGCATTTTTTTTATTATAAAAAAATATATATCAAAAGGTTAGGGACCAACACATTTTGGTATTGTGTCAAAATAATTCATGCTTTTAAGCGATAGATAAAAAATGCTAACGTGACTAACGATAAAAATAAAATATTATTTGCATGCCACATAGACTATCACGTGTATTGCCATATGGCCTAAAATTAAAAACTTAAGTGACATGTTAGTTATTTTAAAACCTAAACCTAAATTTCCACGTCAAATTTAATTTTTATTATTTAATTTTTTTTAAAATTTAGGTTTTAAAGCATACATGATTTGTATTGTTGTGGAGTTTGGATTTTGGATAGTCTGTGCATTATGTGGATTCCTTAATAAGATGCTATGTGGCAATTTAGGTTTTAAAATAGCTATGTGTCACTTTAGTTTTTAATTTTAGGCTATATATGGCAGTACATGTGGCATGGAAATAATATTTTATTTTGGCCACTAAATACATTAGTATTTTCTATGCATCATTTAATGACATAGACTATTTTGATATAATATCAAAAAATTAGAACCAAACTAATATATTTGAAAAATCCGTGACTAAATTGACACAAAAATTAAAATTTTTTTTTGAGTAAATAGCAATACTTATTATAACACACATGAAAATAATAACAGTGTTTTACATAGCCAAAGTACAACTAGAAAATGATCTAATATTTGTAGTTGTAACCGAGTTTATAATACATTATATAACCAAAATACAACTACAAAAAAATCTAATCTTTGTAGTTGCATAATGAAGTTATAAACAGTGACACATTGGAACAAGTAATTTACCCAATTTTTTTTTTTTAAAGAGAATAGAATATTTTTTGGATTGGTCTTCTCACTTTTCTGTTGGAGAAGGATGAGTACATGTACATGTTTCATAAAATAAATAAAAAGTAAATGAGGACGGGCACACAGATCGATGACGTGGAAAATCGATTAGGATAAAACAACGGTTCAAATTAAAAAGAATTGCAACTCCTGCTGCCTCGTGCCTCTGCTTGCTCAGAAAAACTTCCTTCCGTTGCTGGTAACGCTTTCGCGTCAGGGATGGTGCTGTCACTTGAAGCCAGTAGTAACCCTTACTCAGATTTCGCATTAGGTGATTGCGTCATTTCTGACGCGGAACCATTACCCTATAGATGCGGATCAAATCACAGATACCGATTTTCTAGCTGGATTTGTTTGGCTTTTGGATGTTAGGTTTTGTGTTCTAGGGTGTGGAGGACTAAATTTCTCGGTTCGAAATAAGTCAAACAAGTAAATAGTTGCACAAGTGCGAATTAATATTAATGAATGTGTGGTACAATTCTCTGTGATTACAAAAGTGTGATCCTCTGATTCGATCTCCTTGAAAGATTTGTTGATTGGAGTTGTGATAATATGATTTTGATTTGAACACCAAATATCCTTCAATTTGGCTGAAGAATGGATCGAAGATTGTTGAAATAGAATTACAATGAATCTCTGGCTATGAGCTTGTTAGAAATCCTTTATTCTTCACGTTCTTCGTGTTCTTCGTGTGTTCTTCGTCTGTGAAGGTTTGTGGTGGAAGTTCTTCGGGGCTTTAGAGGCTTGAATCCGTAGAGCTTCGCTGATTTGTGATTTGTTGAAGTTTCTGGAGGCTTTTGAGCTTGATTCCAATGAACTTTGAAATCTAGGAATATGATTTGAATGATTCCTCTTCGAATGTTCTTTGTATTCGAAGGTTTGTGGTGGAAGTTCTTCGGGGCTTTAGAGGCTTGAATCTGTAGAGCTTCATTGATTTGTGATTTGTAAGGTTTCTGGAGGCTTTTGAGCTTGATTCCAGTGAACTTTTGGATCTAGGCAGATGATTTGGATGATTCTGCTTCGAATGTTCTTTGATTTTGTGTTTGAAGTTCTTGAAGTTCCTGGAGGCTTCAGGGCTTGATTCCAGCAGAGTTTCAGTACTTCTGAATCTTCTCTGATGCTGCATGTGCTTCAGATGGCTTGATGTCCTCTCTGCCGATCTCTAGATCTCCAGATCTCTTTAAATGCCTTAGGAATGCTTCTATTTATAGGAGTTTAGGGGTAGGTAAGCGACACGTGGCAGAGTCTGATTGGTGACATGTGGCAGAGCTTGATTGGTCCGCTTATGTCATCGCTTACACGTGCTGGACTGATTGTGTCATCGCTTACATGTGCGAGACTGCTTGTGTCATCGCTTACACGTGCGCTGATGTGTGATTGGTTTTTGCATGACACTTGGCAAATTTCTATTGGTTTCCGAATAGTGATAGCAAAACCTAGCAGCAATATGTGGCGCTTTGTAATTGGCTGTATTTTGTGGACTTGGTAGTGTGACGTGTTGGCTTGTGATAGGTCGGGAATTTTCCCTCTCTACAAATGTCCCCTCGAGACTCGTTCACGCACACAGTTTCAGAGTGTGGTGTGAGAATGAGTTTCGAAAACAGATTTTTACACTTGGCTCTTCAAATGAAGTAATTGAAGGTGGTGGAGCTTTCAGCAGGATGAAATAATTTCCGAAGAGTAGACCCATCCATATGAAAGGTTTTGATGAGACCAAGAAGAGGTCTGCGAGTATTTGAATGTACTTGCGTGACCGAGCCTTCTTAGCAGAGGTTAAGTTGAAGTAACTTCAGAAGAGTGTTTTTGGATCGTTGGCGGTGATCACAAGGTGTTGAAGATGGGAAGAGGTGAGGATGGTGGCTGGGTACAGCATGTAGAGTCATGGGGCTAGCCTCGTGTTTTTAAGAACCGTTGGTGAAGTCACCTCAGAAGAGTATACTTCGGATTACGGCGAGGCCATGTAGAAATGTGGTTGAATGTGCTTGTGTTATCGCATCATTCAGGTTAAGTTGAGGTAATTTCAGAAGCTTATGGATTCTGGGGATGCTGATGTTGGTGGTGAAGAAGACAGGGATGAAGCAAAGTGAATGGGTGAAACACACGCCACCCCTATACGTTGGGGACCCTCTGGTGTAGATGTTTCTATTAAGTACACCTTTGAATATGGGACTGACTGTATGTTGCATAGGGTCTGACAGCAAGTCATAGAATGTGCATGCGTGATTGGACCATGTCGACAGACGTTAAGTTGAAGTAATTTCAGAAAAGTACCTTCTGAAATACTTCAAGTTGAATTTAAGTTGGAGTAATTCCAGAAAGTGTATTTTGAGGTACCAGCAATGATGACCTTTGGGTCCCATGGTGGTGGGGACATGGAATAAGGCTCTGGTGACCATTTACCGGCTCCAAAGGTTGAATTCTGATGAGCTGGTGCCTTGAAGGTTGTTTCAAGTGTTGGATGAAGGACAATTTGTAGGATACCCCAACACTTTTTACCATCTTCATTTATTGCTTCTTGTTGGAAAAGCATAGAAAAATGAAAGATGGAGCTAACTTGTGATTCTGGTCTTAGAAACCAGCCAAGTTGCTGTTTGTTCCGAACCGCTGCCTCTGTTGGAAGACCAAGCAATTGGAGAGAGACTACAGGAGCCCTGAGGTTGGGAACAAGTGTGTCAACTGGACTTGGGTTTCCTGGCCAACCAAGTCTGAGGAAGCATGGAACCAAAATGCAAACCTTGTTATGAGTAATTTTATGGACAACTGTGGTCGTTAAGGGGAGAAACAACATTTGTTTGGATCTCAAAACTACAATGATGTTGTGAAGAGGGTTTCTACCGAACCATGAGAGGGTTGATTTCAGATGGATTATGAAGCAATATTGGTTGCTAAGTGTTGAGAATGATGAGGCCATAGTGAAAAATGGCTGTGAGAAGGAGGACTTGAATATTTGAAAGAAGCAAATCTTCATTTCATGACTCAGTGTGTTTTTCTTGATGAGTTCTTGATGAGTCCGGCCCTTCTATTTATAATGGAGAGACTAAGAATGGTAGATGGGTAGTTGAGAATGGTGGTTGAGAATTTTTGGTGAAAATGGTAGATTCCTGACCGGTAAGCACCGAACGGTAGGTGGGAATGTTTGGCACTGAAAGGGGAATGGTAGGTTGGACGGGTGACCCGATGTGATTTTAAGTTCAAGACACACTTGTGAGAGTTCATCTGTACTTTGAAAGGGAAGTCTTGATGAAGTCTGGAGAATAACCCTGAGGGGATCCAAACTAAATGGATGACTCTCAAATTTTGATATTGAGAGCTTTAGTTTTGGACATTGTCAGTACTTCGGAGATGTGAGTTAGATTGGTGATTTCCAAGTCACGAAAAACTATACAAGACAAGTCTGGCTCGAAAATCTTGACTTTGGGTTGATTTCAACACAAAAGACAACTATCTTGGAATTGAGTTATTTGTGCAATTTTCGAATCTCAAATGATGGAATAAACTCCAAAATTGGAATGTACGCGAAAAATTAAGCAAGATAGGTTCATCTTAAAAATTTTGACTTTTGGTCAACATTTACGCAAAAGTCAACTTTTTGGAAATTGGACGTTTGCGCAATTTTCGAGTTTCGAATGAAGAAACGGATCCCAAAATCAGAATGTACTTGAAAAACTGAGTAGGACAGGCCCCTTTTGAAAATTTTGACTTTTGGTCAACATTTACGCAAAAGTCAACTTTTTGGAAATTGGATGTTTGCGCAATTTTTGAGTTTCGAATGAAGAAACGGATCCCATAATCAGAATGTACTTGAAAAATTGAGTAGGACAGGCCCTTTTTGAAAATTTTGACTTTTTGGTCAAAGTCAAAGGTCAAACCTTTTTCTCTCTCTTCTTTTTTTTTTTTTCCTGCAGGCGGTTCGGACCGGGTCAGATTTCCGGGTCGGTCCGGGTTGGCTGACGTCATGCATGACGTCATACAACTGGCGCGTGTCAGCACATAGCGCGTGCGAGCGCGTGAACGGTGAGGGAGGCGCGTGGAAGCGCGTGCACCTGACGCTGTGAAAGCCTGATTTTCTGGTGGCGCGTGGAGGGGCGTGGCCCCTCGTTTGGGCCTGAAATTTTCAGGTTTTGTAGAGTAAAGCCCGCTGGATCTAGTGGTATGGTCTGTTTTCTTAATTTGTGGGCAGATTTTCACAGTTTTGATGGACTAAACCGTTAGTCATCGCGAGCTTATGGCAGCGCGTGGTGGCTCCGTTGATGATGATCTTTCTGGGTTTTGTAGATCGAAGTCCTTTGGATCGAGTGGTAATGCCATTTCCTTGAAATGAAGTCTGGATTTGTACAAATATGAAGGAGTAGGTCGCGGTCCTCTGAAGCTTTTGGCAGCGCGTGGCCAGGCATCTGGACATAGATTTTTCAGGTTAAGCATATCGAAGGTCGTAGAAGATTTCTGTGGGTTGATTTTTGTGAAATCTTGTCATAAGTTTTAGAAATCTGGAAGAGGAAACGGCTGGCATTGCTGGAATTGTTGCCATTTTGGTCTACTTTGGCGGTGGCCATTCTGACATTGTTTGACAACCCAGGCAGGGAATGGTTCCAGGTAATTACTGAGCGTCTTTGCATTGAATGCCATCTTTTATTTTCAAAATTTGGTGCAGCCTTCCCTGACCTTGAGTGCATTTGAGTTTGCAAAATCTGACTTTGAACATTGATGGCAGCATTTTTCCTCTTTCTTTTTTTGTCTGTTATCTCAGAAATTTTCTATATAAAGCCACTCGGGGTATGCAATAATCAGTACAAGGAGTTTCCAGTGGGTAGTATCTTTAAGTGTAGAGAAATTATGCAGAGAAATTATGTGTTTTTTATTTTTTTGGTTGAGACATGCCATGAGATTTTCTTCTGACAAGTTCTTTGTTGTTGCTTGTTTTTGTCATGCAACATGCTTTCCTTGGCAATTAAGCTGCACCAACACTTGTCTTTTCAACACAGCCATCTCAAGAGTCTTTGCAATGTAGCCACATCAAGAGTCTTTACCATGAAGCCGTGCCAGCATTTGTCCTTGTACTGAAGCCATGCCAACATTCATCTTTGCCATGAAGCAATATTTGCACTTGCATTGAATTTGCACCAACATAGCTCAGACATCGAGGGTGCATCACACTGTAGCCAAACATCAAAATTTTAAAGATGCCAACATTCATCTTTGCCATGTAGCCACGTCAACACTTTATTTGCACCGAAGCCGTGCCAACACTCATCTTTGCCATGAAGCCACGTCAACACTTCATTCGCACCGAAGTCGTGCCAACGTCTATCTTTGCCAATTCGTACCGAAGCCGTGTCAACGTTCATCTTTATTATGAAGCCACACCAACACTCCTCATTAGCACTTGCACTTGTATTGAAGTTGCACCAATATCTGCCATGAAGCTATGAAAACACTCCACATTAGCACTGAAGTCATGCCAATACTCGTCTTTGCCATGGAGCCACGACAACACTCCTCATTAGCACTTGCACTTGCATTGAAGTTGCACTCATATTTGCCTTGATAATAAAGCTACAACAGCATCAATTTTCAGAGGCAACATAACTTAGACATCGAGGGTGCATAGCACTGTAGCCAGACATCAAGATCTCAAAGATGCCAACAAGACGTTGAGGATGCAAGGAGTCCCTATCAAGATTTTGAAGATGCAAGGAAATGCCAACAAAACCTTGAAGATGCAAGAAAAAATGACGCCAATACTTTGAAGATGTTAGAACATGCCGCCAAGAATTCGAAATTGCACGAACATGTTCATAGAGGAGAGATGATGCAACACCGACTTCGGATATATAATCTATCATCATTCTGGAGGAAGTTGACGTCATCCAGATTTCAGAAACATGATGTGAAACGACACTACTCAGGGGAGATGATGTGGTTCAAATTTTAGAGCTATGAAGTGGCACAACTTCAAAAACGTGGGAGAATGTCCATAAAAGATGGGCAATGCCATGCAGACTTTATTTCTTGCAAAAGAGGTTGAAGATTTTATTTTGCTCCATAACCAAGAATCAACTTATGCTTATCATCATTTCAAGGAAAGCTAAGCAACGTTAACTCCTTACAGTCTTCATCTTCGACTACAACGATCTTCAATCATCCTATTGAGCAGTTGACTACCTTTAAGCAATGCCTTGCCAACTAAAGGAGCCTTAAAAGCATATTGACAACCGTTGCAAAACTCTTCAAGCCAGACTGGCAATCCTTCTTCAAGCCAGACTGAACTTAGTGACAAGTACTAAGCTGCCTACGTACCCTGGAGAGGGATCAAGTCATCACATAGTTCAATAGATTTTTTTTTTGATAGTTTCTTTTTGGATGATTTCTTTGTTATTTTTTTTTTTCTTCCTCTTTTTTTTGTTTTTTTTTTTTTTAAGTGTGTGACTGAACTCAGCAAAAGATACTAAGTTGCCTACGTACCCTCAAGAGCGATCAAGTCATCATGTAGTTCAAAAGTTTTTTTTTTTTTTTGCAAAAAGGGGGGCTCAGTGTGTAATAGTGGGTATCACTACTAATCGAACCTGAGACCTCTCAAGGGCGACTTGGGCATCCAACCACTACACCACACTAGCAATTGGTGACATAGAGTGGGATTAATTTCTCCTTATTGGTACGCTTTCATCATGTACCCTTACAGCGCTGTAGTGGGTAGTTTAAGCTCTTGCCGAGGAGCAATCCTCGATTTTCATGCATAGAAGTGTTTGAGGAACTTTCCATTGATGGGGGCGATCCTCGCATCATCATTGTCGATCAATTTGTAAGCTCCAATGGTGTTTGCCCCCTGCTTGAGAGTTGAAAGTACATCACAAGCAACGGTCACATGGTTTGACTCAACAACTTCATTGAAGTCTAGATCAATCTTGTTTTCTTTGGCAAGCTTCATGATTTGTTCTTTGAAGACGAAGCATTTTTGGATTGGGTGGCCAATGATACGATGATATTTGCAGTAGTTAGGGTCATCAACTTTCCCCATGTCTTCCGGCCGCTTGCATTCTGGCAATTCAATCAGCTTTAATTGCAATAGTTGTTCTAAGATGTTTGGCACATCTTCATCAAGGAACGAATATGTTTTTTGCTCACGTTCTTTAAAAGTTAGGCGATGCACTTCGTTCTTTTGCCATCCTTCAAGCTGTTTTTCATTTGCCTTTGCTCCTCTTCTTGGAACCTTGACTTTGACAGTGTTAACAACCATTGGGTCTTTGAGGTTGACTTTTGCATTTCTATCATTCTTCCTTGCTTCCTTTTTGCTTTCCTCAAGTATGGGAGGATTTGTACTTCAATGGCTAGTAATGCTTAACTCCATGTCATGTGCACGAGTTGCTAACTCTTCAAATGTTCGAGGCTTTATCCCTTGAAGGATGTAAAGAAGTGCCCAATGCATGCCTTGGATGCACATCTCTACAGTAGAAATTTCAGAAAGTCGATCCTTGCAATCCAAGCTCAAAGAACGCCATCGATTGATATAATCGACCACCGGCTCATCTTCCCATTGCTTGGTATTAGTAAGCTCTATCATGCTCACTGTACAACGCATGCTATAGAATCGGTCAAGAAACTCTCTTTCGAGTTGTTGCCAACTGTCGATTGACTCGGGTTCTAAGTCTGTATACCAGTCAAAGGCATTCCCTTTGAGCGAACGGACAAATTGCTTTACAAGGAGGCCTCTTTGAGTCCCTGCGTTCTCACAAGTTTCTACAAAATGAGCAATGTGTTGCTTAGGATTTCCATTGCCATCAAACTACAAAAACTTGGGGGGTTGATACCCATTTTGGCATCCTCATGTTGTTGATGCGCTTTGTGTAGGGTTTTGAATATGTGAGAGAACTTGTAGAAGAACCTCCATATTGTGCTCGGATGGTATTTGTTATCATGTCTTGTAATTGTTGGACTGACAACGAAGCAACCGAAGTAGATTGTTCTCGTCGGGAAGTGCTTTCAATTTCTCTCCCTTCATCATCCTTTGCGGATGTGAATTTATAACCATGGCTTGATTCACCAAGATCTTGTACTTCGAGTTTGTTAATTAAAGTTGCAATTTGGAGGTCCTTATCTTCAAGTGCTTTTGTGAGAAGGACAACCCTTTGTTCCATTTCAGCCATCTTTTCTTCCATGGTAGTGGTGTTAGTCATCATGACTGACACAACTTCACCAGATGATGGAGAAGGAAGTGAATTGAAGTGAGCACGTGAAATCTTATTTTTTGGGTTCCCTTTGATGGGAGAGAAATCGTGCGACCAACTTCTTGTGAAGAAAGAAGGGGATTTGCCCCCATACTTGAGGTGTTCCAAGGTGGAGACGTCCTTGTTGATGACCTTGTTTCTTGTAAGAGGGTCTAAGGAGATGATTGTCTGGACCTTGGCTTCCTTGGTTGATTGAGCTTGAAGTTGATTGTTCGCTTTGGGTTGGCTACAATTGATTACACCAATGTAGTTGTTGGTGGTAGTCGTACCAAGTTTAGTTGAAGTAGCTATTGTTGAAGCTTGAATGTTCTTGCTAGAGGCTATTTGAGTTGGTAGCAAGATAATGAAGATTTCTTTCTTTGAAGGAGAATGAGATGAGAGGCAGAGATGTCCCACCGGGCGTGCCAGAATATGTGGATGACTAAATTTCTCAGTTCGAAATAAGTCAAACAAGTAAAATAGTTGCACAAGTGCGAATTTGTATTGATGAATGTGTGTTACAATTCTCTGTGATTACAAAAGTGTGATCCTCTGATTCGATCTCCTTGAAAGATTTGTTGATTGGAGTTGTGATAATATGATTTTGATTTGAACACCAAATATCCTTCAATTTGGCTGAAGAATGGATCGAAGATTGTTGAAATAGAATTACAATGAATCTCTGGCTATGAGCTTGTTAGAAATCCTTTGTTCTTCACGTTCTTCGTGTGTTCTTCGTCTGTGAAGGTTTGTGGTGGAAGTTCTTCGGGGCTTTAGAGGCTTGAATCCGTAAAGCTTCGCTGATTTGTGATTTGTTGAGGTTTCTGGAGGCTTTTGAGCTTGATTCCAGTGAATTTTGAAATCTAGGAATATGATTTGAATGATTCCTCTTCGAATGTTCTTTGTATTCGAAGGTTTGTGGTGGAAGTTCTTCGGGGCTTTAGAGGCTTGAATCCGTAGAGCTTCATTGATTTGTGATTTGTAAGGTTTCTGGAGGCTTTTGAGCTTGATTCCAGTGAACTTTTGGATCTAGGCAGATGATTTGGATGATTCTGCTTCAAATGTTCTTCGATTTTGAGTATGAAGTTCTTGAAGTTCCTGGAGGCTTCAGGGCTTGATTCCAGCAGAGCTTCAGTACTTCTGAATCCTCTCTGATGCTGCTTCTGCTTCAGATGGCTTGGTGCCCTCTCTCCAGATCTTTTAGCCCTCTCCCAATGCCTTAGGAAGGCTTCTATTTATAGGAGTTTAGGGGTAGGTAAGCGACACGTGGTGGAGTCTGATTGGTGACACATGTCACAGCCTGATTGGTCCGCTTATGTCATTGCTTACACGTGCTGGCCTGATTGTGTCATCGCTTACACGTGCTGGCTGCTTATGTAATCGCTTACACGTGCGCTGATGTGTGATTGGTCGTTGCATGACACTTGGCAAATTTCTATTGGTTTCTAAATAATGATAGCAAAACCTAGTAGCAATATGTGGCGCTTTGTAATTGGCTGTATTTTGTGAACTTGGTAGTGTGACGTGTCAACTTGTGATAGGTTGGGAATTTTCCTTCTCTAAATAGGGCTTTTTGGTTTTACGGGTGAATCTGATATCGATGCTTGGTCATCTTTGGGTGTTAGTGCTGTATTGATTTTGTGTCTCTCTATTTCTTTGAGTCTTACATGTTCATTCTCATCCGCATTATTTGATTTCAACAGGAACTATATGCCTTTTGATTTGATTGTTACGATATAATTCGCTCTGTTGTTTTAAGAGAATTTTTGCAAGATTGACAAGATGATGATTTTTGGGTATAAGGCAAGTATGCCCCTTTTCTTATACAGCTTTCTAAATGCAAAAATTGATTGTTTTGTCGGTGCAGGTATTGTTTGATTCTTCTAGATATTTGTTTTTCATTTGAAAACTACTCAAAGATATATGTCATTTATATTGAGTTTGCTGTTAATATAGAATATGTTGACACATTCAAGTGTTTTGGTCTAATTTTATATTCAGCAAACGCACTGTCACAATATGGTTCATTTCAAATATGGAAGAGTGCCTGGACATTGCTATACCACGATTCTTTGTCTTTTAACATAGTGCATTTTATCAGTGTTTCTGTGTGTGTGTTTGTGAATTACAATGAAAATGAAAATTTGCCCTTATTACAGAACGTCATTTTATTGGTATGTGATTCTCTCTCTGGCCAGTCTTGTCTATTTATGTTAGCAATTTATCTTTTCGATCATTTGCTTGATTTTATTTTTAAATTCACAGGAATTTTGGGTTATAATGATCTTCAAGAAGTTCAGGCCAAATGACACACCTCACACTGTTCTGGTCCTTCCACAGAAGCTGGAATGTATATTTTCCTTTTCTTTTCTCTCTACTAGAGTACTAGTAGTATGATAGATTGTTAATTCTTGTAACACTGTTTTTAACCCTTTAGTCTATTCCGTTTGTATGGTACTTTGAATGAGCAAAATTTTGGTGATCTAGCCCATTTAATTGAACTGTTAAACTCACCTTAAGGTTTAAAAAAAAAAAAAAAAAAAATTCAGTATCAGTTTCCAAAAACCTTCTCTCACCATTCTTGTACCGCAAACTCTTAATCATTCTCCTTCATGGTAGCCGTATGATGCCTTGCTCATTCTCCTCCTCCTCGCCATCATACTTCAACTCAGGTGGTAGACTTGGCGACTTCTGATCCATGACCCAAATCCCTTCAGATTAAACCTGAGGATAGCTTTTAAGCGACAATTTGGTTCAGGCCATTGACTTATTAATAGATCTCAGCATATTGAATGAGTTTAATGTGGGTTTTCAATTGGATGTAACAAAATTGTCTGGTTTTAGGGTTGTTATTGAATGGTTTAGTTTTTGAAGCTATTGTTGCAGCTAGATGGATTATCAGAGAAGGATGAGATTTTGTGTTATGAAGATGGGAATAACATTTGGGAGGAACATGTATAATCATTCCAGCTGGATTTGATGGGGTAGCTGGGCCGCATTTCCATAAGTCCAAGTTTATGTTTCTTCAACAAGTGATGGGTCTCACCTTGTCTTCTTTTTCTTGTAAGAGAATAGGAGAAGCTAGTTATCACTTGTCAGTATTGTCTAAAACACTGTAATATTTATCTAATACTATTTTAAAGTATTTTATAAAGATTTATGTGCATCTGTTTTTGTTAGTTTTTCCTTTTCAGTTTTTACATGTTCTCCACAACAACACAAATACTCCGGTATATGTTTATATCCCAAATTTCAACTGTCCCCCAAAATCCTCTTTTTTCTCTCTCTCTCTTCTCATTCTCATCATTACAATTCAGTCAATTTCTTTCTTTGTAGAGATGAGGTTAGTTCTCTCTACAATCTAGAGTCTCTAATTCCATCAAAGAAAAGGTACTGATTTATTTTCCTAATATTCTCTTCCATTATGGTTTCTGTCAATCTATGAATTCCCATTCGTAAACCTTTTCCTCTCTATTTGTTGAAATCAGGGAAAACCCTTAATGGTTAGTGATTTTTTAAACTCAATCATTTTATATTAATTTTCGGGTTTTTCCACCTGTTCTGTTATTTGTAAGCAGGGAGTTTGGAATTGTGGGATTTTGAATTATAAAATTATTGCTCAAGGTTGATTTTTTATTTTTTCCCTTGAAGAGATAGGTAACGAGTATATGAATGAGACAGGTTCTTTCGTAAGGGACATATATGGTTCATATGAGGAAGGCATTTTCCTGCAATTGCATTCTTCATATCTTTCGGTTCTTTAACCTGCCATCTGGTGCTCTACAACTGTTATTCTTTTTTGATGGAGTCCAACAACAATGCACTTTTGAGTTTTTGACAATTGTTTCATTGTTATGAACTTTATTATGTGTGTTTAAAGAGTTTGATCCTGTTTTTTAATTCCTAGGTGATATAGTCTAAAAATTCATCATATATTACCTAGTTCTTCTTTTTCAATCTCCCTTATTCTTATCACTCCAAAAATCTAACCTTCATCTATTTCTCCTTTCTAACTTATTTGTATATATTTTCGTCCCACTTTTGTTTCAAAAATCTGCAAGCAAAATTTTTCATATAAATGTTATGGTTGTCAAATGTTCTTTGCTTTCATGCTTTTATACATTGTGGTTCATAGGATGGTAGATGAGAATACCATGCTTGTCAAGTAAGTTTCAGATCTGGTGTGATTCAAGTTTATAATTCTTTTATTAGTTTAGCATATATTCTTTTATTTGCTCTCATATATAAAATTGTTTCTGTGTAGCATTTTTTTGCTTGGAGCAGATTACTAAATGCTTTAAAAAATAACTTAAAATGTTTGTGAGGACATGGAGACTCTTATAGTTTGATGTGTTAGCATATGGACCCTCTCTGATAATAAAGATTGAAAATTTGCAACCTTCAAGACTTGATTTTACGCAAATCACTGCAACCCTTGTAATTGGATGCTTTATTTAATATGAAAGTCGATATATCATGATCATTGTGTTTGCATGATGCATTTGTTATCATTATCATAAGATGCTCAATTATTATAAGTAGTATGTATGCTTATCATTTTTAATCATCAGTTGTGAAGTTTGTTTATTAGAATGTTTTTTGATGCAACTATATTTATTATAATGTTGTGGGCTATAGTTTTCTAATGCTTTTTGTAGTACCCAAAAGAGAGGAAAAAAAAAGGCAGGGGGAGGGGGGGGATCATCAATGGTGAAATTGGGCTTCATCTACACAACTAATAAGAGGAGATCTCTTTGATTTCAACTTTTTACATGTTCCATATTACGCTCACACCAATTATGATACCTCAAATTATATATTTTCCCTCTACTTTCTGTTTCATAAATAACCATTTTTTCCTTTTACACTTTTTGTTGTCAAATGTTCTAGTCTCATGGTTTGATTGTTGTGGTTCCTAAGAATGTTAGAAAAGGAAAAGATCAAAAACAAAAGAAAATGAAATGAAGTTTGTGTAATTAATTGTGAGACTGCTTGGTTTTTGAGGTAAAAGATAATATAAGAAAAACATCTTACCATGATGATGACAGTAATTATCATTTTTGGATTTCATCATTTTAGTTCTAAGAAAACTCAAAATCATTCTCAACTATTACTTGTAAAATTATCTGTTAGAAATTTTTACAAGAAGCCATCATGTTCATGTCTTCTCTATTGTTTTCTTTTTGTTAGCTTGAAAAAGAAGGAAGCCCAAAGGATGGCTAAACCTCTTCTTGAATGTGAAAGAGGCTACAGAGAAGCATCTTTTGATATGTGTGAATATTTATCAGAGGGAGAGAGTTTACAAGTCTGTAGATGGCCGGTAGGTTTTGCAGCTTGTTTGGTTTCCAATTTTCATTTCATTACCCTGATCATTGGCTAGTTCAATCATTGAATACTGTTTTTTTTTTTTTTTTTTTTTTTGGTCTTGTATGGTTCTTTTCACATACTTGTCTATGCAGTGGCTTGTTCTGAACAAGCAGTTGAAGAAACCACTGCAAATCAGGTGAAATCTATAAAATATGCCATTGGAAAGTTATCTAGCTATGATCATTGGTATTTCCAATTCATCTCCAGTTGTCCATAACTTTCATAAATTCTTGAATTTTGAAATCCTTATAGGCTTTTTAGGACTTTTGGTGGTTAACTTTGATTTGCTCTGGTTTGGATTGGTTAATTTTGTAAATCAAACCAGCTGGTCTTAAAGCTGGTTTGTATAGTTTATGCAGAGAATTTAGAGTAGTGGGGTGCATAACATGTGACTTAGGTGTTTGTTGTAAGAGTTAAATAAGGAAGCTTTGTAAGCACCTTTCACCTTAAGTGAAGGCAATTTTAGCACATTCAGTTTGCAATTTGGCTGAGTACTCTCTCTTTTTATGGACGTTTTTTGGTGGTTCTTTGCACTTTAAAATTTATCACGTTTATGAAGCCTTCATTAGCATGGAATAAACCTGTATTGTACATAAGAGATTTTTAATTCTCATGCTCACAGAGATGAAGAAACAGATATTAATAGGTAGCTGTTACTTTTGTCAATTTGATTGTTTGGAAGAACTGCTTCAATAAGCCTTTTTTTGGGATCCTTTTGATCTTTACAGGCTTAATTAGCAGCTCTACTGTATAAGAAAACATGGCTTGTTTGTGTACGTGGCCTAGATAGTGCCCGAGGGTTATTAGCTTATATTCTTAAATTTGTAAAGGTTACTCTTTCAAATTCTAAATGGGCAAGCTTACTTTGCATGACATGAAAAAAAGTTGAAGTAATTAGCCTTTCATGTTTATGTAATCTAATTGTACTATTTGAACTCCTCGCTTGCTTTAAGTAAATTTCCATCTATTATCAATAGTAGTTTTTGTTCCAATCTTTCCTATTGTCCTTGGGAGGTTGGTCTCTGACATATTGACCTAGGGAGGTTGGTCTCTGACAAGTGATCTGGTGAGAAATCTTTTTTGGATTAGATTGGACGTGACCTATAGCTATAAATAACTGAATAAAATGGGCTAAAATAGAATCTGTATATATATATAAATTCATTAGGAAAAAAAATTCAACCATGGTCTACTTTATGATGTATGGTTTCCAGATCACATATATATTTGAAATATGTATTCTCCTTTTATAATTTTTGTGTTTCATTTTTATATGGTAAAATTAAGAGTAATGTTACGTTTACAATATTTTCAATATAATTTCTAAACAAAACTTAGGTAGTTAGCTATTATTGGTTTCAATGTGAGCTCGTCACTAACATCATTTTTTTTATTTACCAATAACAACTAGTAACTTACGATTTGTTATGAAATTATTGTGAAAATGTTATGAAGGTAGCATTACTCTAAAATTGGTAACTCTTTTAATTAATGGTAAGATTACTAAGCACCTTAAAAATCAACTGATTTATAGATTTGGTTTGTTATAAGTAAACTCCAAGTATAACTTAAAATGGCAAGCATGTGCCTTGCACGTGCAGCCAAACCTAGTGCTTTAAAGCTTAAGGTTATCTACAACCATGCACCTAGTGCTTTAAAGCTTAAGGTTATCTACAACCATGAGATGAGGGATTCTTGGACAGCACCTACCAACTTGTACAGCCCTTAAAAAGCCAGTATGCTCTTTGCTAATAAAGAGTCTAGAGAGAATGTTAGTTGCCATGATAAATAAAAATGGGAAGGGGTCAACGTGACTTAAGCCTAGTGAGTCTGGAAATGACCAACAGGACTTCCATTTTGGAGAATGGCAAAGGTGGGAGTGGAGATGGAGATGCATTGGCGTGTGACTTGAATTTATTTGTGGGAAAATCCAAGAATTTTCTTGACAGCAAGTGTAAAAGACAAATCAGCCCTGTTAAAAGGCTTTTCTAAATCCATTTAGCAACTTCACCAGTATTTTTTTTTCATTAAATGAATGATTTCATGGACTAAGATCAGCTTATCTTGACTAATATGTCCAGGAATAAATGCAGCTTGCCAAGGTGTAATGAATTTAATAAGTAATAATTTTTAGTCAATTAGCAAGAAGCTTAGAAATTAACTTGTATGCGACATTATATAAACTTGAATGGCAATTGTTGTCACATCTAGATAGAACTTGGGTACAAATATAGAAAGCTAAATATTTGAGAGACATCTTTCTTAAATTCACAACCTAAATCTAATTCCTCACCTGTGGAGAGGAATCTACAAGGCTGAGGATGTGCTAAAAAAGGGCATTTAAAAAAAAAAAATGTTATTGGCTTTGTTTTCTTATTTACCTCTTCACTCCCAATATGCAGGCAGATCAAACTCCTTCCATTCAATGAGTTTATGAACTTAGCACACAAGTAGACAGTGTGATTGTGATAGATAAAGAAGGCTCTTTTATAGGTAAATGTTAATCAAATACTGAAGACAAATCTATTTGGATCCTTAATAACAGTAAATATTTCTGTGTGCCAATCATCTAGATCATCAATCAATTAGATTTGCATCTTCCAGTCCTCTCCAACTGAAAGAATGAAACAGATTGTGGAAGCTTAAAATCATCTTGTGGAAGCTAGTATGGGAGATTTTTCCTTCTAAGTTCTAACTATGTCATTAACAAGGGAATGCAACTCCTAGAGTCCTCTTGACTTCTTTTTCCTAAAGTTTTTCAAATTAAGAAACTCAAGCATATTTTCTTCGGATGCCCATTTGCGTTCTAAGTTCTATCCCAAATCTACTGATGATTGGACTAGAATGATTATTTATACTGTATACAAAAAGAAGAAAAATCATTTTCTTTTCTTAAATCCTCATTGACAATATCTCGCAGGCCCGTAACAAACTTGTGTTCCAAGAAGTAGATTCCTCCCCCATTGTTGCTTGCAAATGTTATTAACAAATCATACATCTCTCACATCTACGTCGGTATCTTTACGAAATTCCTATGAGTAAATGTCACAATCCGCATCTCTAGGTTGGTGGAAAATAAAATTTGAACTAGCTATCAGACAATGGGGAGTTTTTTTTGCGGAAGTTTTTAGTGGTATCTCAATTTCATACCATTTTTTAAGCTCCCAATCTTGGTCTACAATATGCTATTTTTGCCATATCTTATAACCATCACTTTCATATGGACCCATTATTTTTTCTTCACCAATCACACTCTGCCACGTCACAGTTGTAGCAAAAAGTTATGAAAAAAATTTGTGGTTCTAGACTTTTTCGTTAAAAAAACTCTCATTCAATAGACACATTTTCATTCAATAGACACATTTTCATTCAACAGGCACATTTTCAATCAATAGGCACAGTTTTGTTCAATAGACACTTTTTGGTATATCCATTTTGAATAGTTATGACTTTTCAATAGGCACTTTTGGTATATATATTATAACCTATCTTGTATATATCTATATATACAAAACAAACTAAATTAGAGATGCAATATTATATCTCTTATTTTTTCTCACAAAAAATTAATAAATAAAAAAATATTGTCTTTTTTAGCTATTTCCGTGCATCGCATGGGTTAACAACTAATGTATATATATATATAGCCAAAGTTTAGAGAAAATCCAATTAAAATCAAAATTGGATTTTGCTTTTATTTGCTTTCCATACAAATTAAATTATTTAGATTTTTACTATTATTTTTTTCTCAGAGCTAAACGATCTTATGCACCTATCTCCATAAAATTTAGGAGATAATATTGAATTAATTTATTCTTTTATTTTGTGTTGTATTTAGTAGAATTTTATGGAAAGTGATTGTGAATTAATATTGTATATGTAGTATCTAATAGTGAAGTGAAAAATTACTCCTAAAATGCCAAAGGCCAAATAAAGAGACATTTTTTTATTATATAATTTGACAGTTACAATGGGGGGCGGGGATTTGAACTCTAGATGTCTCCATGGAAAATACCAAGAGTTGCCAACCAGTTGAGTTATAAGGCTCTTGGCGCCAAATAGAAATACTTGACCTCAAAATGATGAATCCTACCTAGGCTAAACCACTCCAAATCCTCCCAAGCTCCCATTACGCTATCCCTATAGAACAAAGCAAAAAAACTCACCAATAAAGGCAATAATATCCAACCGCCAATCATATAAAGCCCTATAAACAACAACAGTTGTCCTTCCCCTAATAAGGCTAGTTAAGTATCATCATATGCAGGAATGTTAAACAAAAGGGAAAGGTGTCTTTGGAAGGTGATTTCCTCACCATAACATTGCAAAAGTAAATCCAACAAGCTATTCAACTTAGAAGTAAAGATACAGGAAATGTCACTACACCCTTCACGTACGCATTCACATAAAACCACACGAGACAACCTATTAGGACTAATACACCAACCCCATCATGCTTTCCATCTTTCTCTCATACCTCATGCCTACAAAACATATCCCCTTCAACCACATATTCCACATAATGTATACAAGACATGAAGTATGTCTGGCAAACCTAGCAACACTTGACACTACTTATTATGGTGACCCTGAACCCAAAGTTAAGCCAAGGTAAATCATCAGGCAAGAGCCTACATTGCAATCCAACTCAATAGACAAAATTTCTTCACTAGCAAAACTCCTTTAGTAGAATTAGCCAACCTTTGTACAAAAGTAATTTTCAAATCTAACACCACAATGAGACACATTGAAATGCATTGAAGGAACCTTAACTGCTTCAATACCTCAACCACTCTAGAATCCATCTACTTAATTCCTTCATCACCACATTAAATAGCAAAGAAGGAAGCACATAACCCTGCCTAAGCCCACATGTAATATCAAAAACTCTTACCGATAGAAACTATTCACGAAATGTAGGTGGGGAAATTCCTTGGGCTCCCTTTTAATTAGTGTAGAAAACTTCATGAGCACATAATGAGATCTCAGATTCTCCAGTAAAATTTTCGTTGGTTGAGTAGCATCACAGTTACAGGAGAGGTCAAGGGATCAAATCCTATGAAATGGTTGGGGCATTAATTGGGGAGGACAATGCCTTATTTGTAGATTATTTTGACCATCAACATCCACCCTCCTCAACTCCACTCGACCAACACGCATTAGAACAGGGAAAAAAGATACAATTCTCAACCTTTGAAACGTGACTAACGCTTCTAAGCATCGTTTAAAGCATAATTTTCTGTAACAAGCTTCCTAACAACCTAAGGCAAAGTGTATTAAAAAGACCTAAAGCTATAAAAGAAATTTATGGCATGCCACCAATGAAAGTAAATGCTAAAACTTCATCAAAATAAAAATTACACGTTTCCTCACAAAACCCAGGCATTTAATTTGACAAGAAAAAAAACACCTGAAGTGTGTGTTCTGTTTAAAACTCCTACATATCCAACAACCAACATTGGGCAGCCATCATCGGTCCTTGGAAAATATGAATTTGAATCATATTTCAGCACGGTTTTCTTTCTACAGGCATTGGCAACAATGCCAATTACATTTGAGCAAAATTTTGCAAAGTGCAAACCTTGCTTGATTCTATATTGTGTTGAAGCTCTATTTAGAAGTTGCCAAGCATATCATTTTATTAAACGCTTTAAAACCATGCTGATTTAAAAGTTCACATATGCTCTAGACACGGATCTTGCGTAGGTGATACAAAACCTAAATTTAAGAAGCCAAACATCTAAAATAGCACGATGAATTGACAAGTCAAATATGAAACTTATACCTAAGAATGAAAATGAAGATGAATGTAAGCTTTATCTGCAGATACTTGAGATTTAAGTGCCATTAGAATAGCTTGCTGCTTAGCATTCTCAACTTGGGCCTCTACCCATTGTCTTTCACTTGTTCCAAATCTGTCACAACATTGAACAGCTAGTAAACTTTCTGACATTAGACAATCACATCAAGAGAGATGAGGGAAGTATAAGAAGAAGAATAAGAAAAAAGATTAGAAAACCAGGAGGAAAACTCATGCCTCGCAAATTGGGCCGTTGCACAATTGTATTTTTACTATTGGTTGAATTTTTACAATGGCTTGATACTAACTCCAAGTAATCCCAAGTGTTGATTCCTAGATTTAATTCTTATCCTTTTGTTCTTTTGTTACTTTTCCACAAATTTCTTTTGGAGTTTCATTCTACATCAATTTTGGTATCAGAGTTGATTGATTTACATCAAATTTTGGTATCAAAGCATGTTGTTCTACATCATCATTTATACCAATAAAGAAGGAAAGAAATAACATTTAGTAATGTGGGAAAAGGAATAAGTACTCTAGAATGTTATTGGGTATAAATCACATACATAGAATGAAGCTGTTGCAATTCAGATGCACATTGATGCTGCAATTTTTCCAAATCTACTGCAGAGTTTAAACAAATTACTTTCGCATACCATATATAATAACCTGGCATATTTAATGACAAAGTGATTCCATATTAAAACTCGTATTTATCCGTAAGTATCAAGATAAATGCATTAAAGTCATGACAATTCAAACACAGTGATGATAGGATTTCTTTAAAAGGGGAAAAATGCAAAGCTTAAAACATAAGACCACCAGTTTTCCCCACTTCGATAAATATTTGCTATGAACAGGGAAAAACAAAGGTTTCTTTAACATTAACAGGCAAAATTAGAACTTAGATTGACAAATATATCAATAACATGAAGACTAAGTTGCAACATATAAACCATGTACTTTGATTTAAGTATTCATAACTTTATTCACGAATCATTATTTCATAGAGACAAATAATTTTTCTAGTGCAAATAACCAACCGTTCCATCCAAGGTCTTTAATGAAGAATAAATCTTCTCTAAAAAAATGATCAAGAGAGTTATAACAAACTTCCAATGCATCCTGGAAAATAGAAAAGAACAAACTTCCAATGATCAAGAGAGTTATATTATATTAATTATCAGTCATTTTTTTTCTTTTCCTTTTTTTACATTTTTTGACATTTCATCTTTGTAAGAAAGTATGAAAAATATTAACAGATTAAAATCTCAAGAAAGCAAAACAAATTATGTACACACTCACATATGCATGCCCAAATTGCCATCCAATAACGATGATATACAAAGATAACTGAAAATGCAAAAAAAAATCTAGATATATTAAAATCAAAAGTAAAGCATGCACACAAGGAAAAGTAAAAAAAAAAAAGGATACAGAAGCAATAGGAAAGAATACCTCGTATAAAGATATTTGAAATCAATGTTGGTAAAAGTTTGCTTAAGCTCAAAGCCCCAAGGCTGCAATGCTTTTTGCCTCAAAACCTAGGCTCATTCAAAGGAGCAATTCTTAAGTACTTCCGGAGTACGGAGAATGGTGTTTTCTCCTTTCACATTCATGGTAGGATTCATTCATTAAATTCATGGTGGGATTCATCATTATGTGAGAGGAGGAAACATCATTTCTTCATACTCCGGAGTACCTAAGAATTTTCCCATTCGAATAAGCGCACCTAAAGCACGCTTTTTTGCGCTCTTTCGAAAAGCGATTTAAAAAGCTCAAAGTGCACTTTTTGGCACTTTTTTATATTCCTCAAAAAAAAAAAAAAAAAAAAAAAAAAAAAAAACTGAGTTAAAATTATAGGATCTTGACATTATTGATATAAACCATTGATTAGACATATTTATGGTGTAACTTACTTATCAAAAAAATATATTTTGAGTGTAACTTGTCCTGAAACCCACAACCTCCCAAATCTTATCTATTTTTATTTTTATTTTTTCTCCATGAAAAAGTAACCCACCTAGCTTCTTCTTCTTATTCTATTTTTTCCCTTTTGGGCATCTGCTTGGTACCAATTACCATATTGCTATGTCCTCATAATCTTATAGCTCATTCATGAGGAAAAAAAAACATGATATAATATATTTGTGGTGATTGTTTAGTTACTTTAGTGGTAAATGTTGAACATAGCAGACTAATACTTAAACTTAGTCACTAAGTGATTAAATTATTAACTAATATTACTAATTAGTCATAGGGCATTATGGATATAAAAAAATTATTTCAATTTATATGATAATTTGATTGTTGCATTTCTCATTAATAATAATTTTTAAATTTATTAAATTACTTTTTTAAAATGTGTGCTTCACTTCACTCAAGTGCGCACTTGTGCTTTGCACCTAGGCTCCACAAGGCCTTTGCGCTTAAGTGCGCCCCTCGCTTTTACCAGCACTATTTGCTAGGTTTTTATAAAAAGTAAAAACTATTTAAGATATATTTGTATTGTTAGGTTTTTATCATGGGTATGTAATGGATCATGACTCTTTTTTTTTTTTTTTTTGTTTGATATTTTTCTTTATTTTTTTGTTAGAATGATTTGAAATTTTGTAATGGGGGTGAGTTTTGTCTTTAGTTTTTTTTTTTGTTTGAGTATGAAATGATAATGATTGATTGGGTTTGTATGTGATGTGGGGTGAGTATATGCAAATGTGGGGTGTGTTTGTATATGCATATGATGTAACAAGTTGTAATTTTTGTACTTTGACTAGATAAAAGGTTTTGTAATTGATGTTAAATGAAAGAGATAAATTATATCACTAACATATTTCACTTGACTCTAATAGGTTCACAATCACAACTGAAGATGATTGATATAAATATATACTACGGTGGATCCCTTATCAATCCTGACGAGATTGACAGATTCCCATTTAAAGGGCTAGATATCCAGTGCTATTATATGATGCTACGCCGTAAGTTGAAGATGTTGAATGACTTGAAGATGAAAATTATGGAAGAATTGAATTTGAACCCTGCTTGTTATGACATAAAGATTATTTACCGTTAAATTACAGGTATATGGCGATCAAAGAAGACAAACATGTGAAGATCATGTTTAATAGGATCCATAAAATGCCCTAAGTAAATGCTACTGAGTTGTACATTAGTTCAGAGCCGCTTGCAGAAGTTGGTGCTGAGGAGGTGCAACAAACAACTACTTCTTTACAATTTATAGCTCTAGATGATGGATGCACTACAATGGGAGGCTATACACTCCCATCTCAAGAGACACATTTAGGGGAGGAAGACGAAGATGAAGATGATATTGCCAATAATGGTGAAACACGCCAACCTCAAGAGACACATTTAGGGGAGGAAGACAAAGACGAAGATCATGCTACCAATAATGGTGAAAATCTTGATGATATAGATGAGTACGAAGAAAGGATAGAGTGAGGCGACTTTGACAGGGATGTTAATGACCATGAAGTTGCTCCCAATTTTGAAGAGAAAAATATGGTTGATTGTGATGAAGGTGATGCAGACGATGATATTGGTGTCCAGCATGTTACAATTACGACCACTGCCTACACACCTCTTGCCTTGTCATTCTATGCAAATACTTGGGAAAATATGGTTGATCCTTTATGTCTTCAAATACCATTTGTTTGTACTTGGGAGGAGGGGATGAATTATAGTAAAGGGCTGACTTTTGCAAATAAAGAGGCGGTGAAGCATGCATTGATAATTTACGCAGCAAAAGATAATAGAAATTTTACAATCAAGAGGTCGACCAAAACTAAATTGTGCGCAACATGCATTGATAAGTCATGCAATACATTGGGGCATTCATGAAGCCTAAACGTAATGGCCTATGGATGGTCACATCTTATGTGGGTCCACACAGTTGTATACCCTTGGCCTGCGAAGAGACGGTAGAATGACAGATTCTAATTTTGTTGCATCAGAAATTGTCCCAAAATTGCAATAGGATCACAGTGCTCGTATTGATTAGTTGTTGGACATCATTAAAACAAAATATGATCATGAGCTTTCTTACTATAAGGTATGGGATGCGAAAAAAAGGCAATTGCAAAGATATTCGGGGATTGGGAATAGTCTTACCAAAGGTTGCGAAAGTTGTTGTTGGCATACTTGGATCAGAATCCAGGTACCCGGTACTTCTATAACACCATACCCAGGAGCGTACCTGGTACTACGTTACTGCGCTATGTATTTTGGGCATTCGCTCCATGCATTGATGGATTCAAATATTGCAAGCCAGTGATCAGTATTGATGGGACCCATTTGTATAGTAAATATCGAGGGGTGTTGTTGATTGCAATGGCAACCGATGCTAACAACAAGGTTTTTCCTCTCACCTTTGCTGTTGTGAACAAGGAGTTAGGGCCTAGTTGGGGATGGTTTTTAGAGTGCCTTTGGGTTTCGATAAGGCATGTGATACCTGATGAGGGCATTTGCATTATTTCTGACTGGCATGGCAGTATCAAAAGTGCCATTGCAGCGTGACCTAGAGGTGATGAATGAAGATTATGGGTATTTCACTGATATTTCCCTCGACATGTTGCTAGCAACTTCAACACACAATTTTAGGACCCGATTCTAAAGGCATTGGCCTTGAAAGCTAGATATGCTACTTAGGAAGCTAAATTTGAATCCATAATGCAAACCATTAAGAAAGTCGAGATTAATGCCCTTAGGAGGAATGTGATGATACAAAGAAAGAATGGCCATCCTGTACACTATATGCCATACACATATCTAATAAGTGAGGACCTGGACACATGGACCCAATCACATGATGGTGGAAGACATTATGTGCAATGACAACCAACACATGATGGTGCTTTAATGGGGTACTTAAAGGTGGTCGTGACTTGCCCATTGCTGCAATGGTTGAGTTCACTTGGTGGAAACTTGTTGCATATTTCCATGATCGACATAAAGAAATTACTTCTGATCTCTCTTAAGGTTAGGTTTGGAGTAAATATGCCTTGGGGATCTATGGCTCAAATCTGTGCAAAGCTTCAAGAAACTCTATGAGGGCATTTAATCATGAAATTGGTATATATCAAGTAGTTACCCCATACAACAACTATAGCGGTGGAGGGGGAAACCACAATCATGAAATAAACATAGTGGCTAGAACATGTGGTTGTGGAAAGTGGCAAAACATTAAGATCCCTTGTTCACATGCAATTAAAGTTTTTCAGAGTCTGCAAATTGATTCGACCAGCTATATTGACCCATGTTACAATTTGGACAACGTCATTCACACATATTCACATCAATTTGTGGTGCCAAAGTCAGAGTCATTGTGGAGGGAAGTTAATGGCCCACGGTGGGTGCCTGACCCAAATATATTGCGGGCCAAAGGTTGACTTGTGAAATCAAGAATAAGGAATGAAGTGGATGGGGTACGGCGAGAACCGAGAAGCCGGAGGGAAGAGTCGGACTTGAGGTAGATTCAACTGAGGTAGCAGTGCGAAGTGTGTCATGAAGAGGGGCATAACCATAGAAGATGTCCTAATTCCTGTGGGGCTTCGACAAGTGGTGATGTTACAAACTAGGTAAGTGTTGTTTTTATATAATATTCTCGGATTGTACAAAGTGGCTGAGATGTAAAGATCGGATTGTATAAAGTAGGTAACTTGCATAGAATTTCATTTGCTTTTTGTTCTTCGCATTTGGGAACTAACAACCATATTTAAATGTTTGTCAAGCGGGCGGGGACTAAATTTTGGAATGGCATTGTACCTGGAAATTGTGTTTATCTTCAGTATGGACAAGTGCACTTATCAAAGTAGGCTATGTTGTATCGACACAATTATTATTTTGTTTATTGCTGAATGTACTTGTGATTGAACTATTCTCTACCCATTGTACTTGTTGGATTAGTTGCGTTGTGCATCTTTTTAATGCAACTAACTTCAAAACTTATATATATATATATATATGCTGATTTCATCTGCATCTTGTTGGATTGGTTCCCTCAGAAAACATATATATATATATATATATTATGTGTGGAACTGTTGTGCTTTGTTTTCTTTGTTTCTGGTTGTTTGTTGTTTCTCTATGTGCACAAGCTATTTCTAGTTGTATCTGGTTGTTTATTGCCTGCATGTGAAAAAACAATTCCCAACGCAAATCGAGTCTTTAAAACTCGACTTATGGAACTCGAGTTCCACAGAGTTTTTTTTTTTTTTTAAGTAGGCATAACTCTCTACCTGGATACTCGATTTCACTAAACTCGAGTACTAAATGGAACTCGAGTTTTATATACTTGAGTTCTACTGAATATTTTTTTTCCCTGTAAAACAAGGCATAGCTCCTTGTGTGAATTGAAAACAAAAAAGAAGCCATTTCAACCAAAATTCATTTCAAACAAAAGTCATTTCCCTGTATATTCATAATCAAACTGTATATTCATTTCCAAAAAGTCATTTTCTATATCACCACTGCTTGTTCACATAATTTGATACATCAAAATACGAGAGACATGCCTAACTTTGTACACTTGTGTTGGGGGTGTTTTTCGTCGCCCATATGATGTTAGGGGAAGTCAAGACCGAGACTCGACTTTGAGCTTAAAATATGACCCAAAGGGTATCGGTGAAGTGTGAAAGGCCAATTTTGCTTAAGGTTCGAGTTGCATCCAACAAATATTATAATAAGGCCACAAAAATGCCTCCTGCAAAGATAAGCTAGCACAAAGGATGGCCCACCACAATAAATGCTTAAATAATAGTCCAGCGGTAAATAAGAGAAACGTTTAGTGGTAGATGTTTGGAAAATTAATAAATGTATTTGTATAGTAAAAATTATGCATTTCCTCCATAGTCGGTTAATATAAAAGTGGGCCCGTTATAACAAGTACATAAGAGGAAAAATGGTCCAGCAGTGAATATGACAGACCTCCAATAGTAATGGTTGATTAGTCAATAGATGTGTTTACATGATAAAAAATCATATAGTTTCTTTATTATTATCAAGTCAACATGAGGGAACACTTCCATAGCATCCAAGACATTATGGCTTTCATCATAATAACAATAAATAAGGATTAAAGGCTTCATAATTACAAGTAAAAGAGGAAAAAATAGGATGGAATGAAGGAAGAGAAAGACCCCCAGCTTAGTGTAGCAAATATTTAACCAAGATTCTTATGCCCATGTTGGAATATGTGGAAGGATGTATGGTAAATGATGGAAACTACTCTTATATGAGTGGGTGAGCAAACATATGGTGATGTGGGAATAAAATGGTAAAGGAACTTCGCTATTTTTGGCCATGGTGGAGAGAGACTGATTGTAGCTAATCATGAGACCTTTATGGTGCTGGGTTTTGTTAGAAATGGGAAGGAATGTTTGTGAGTTGATGGGTACGGGCCTTTATGGTAAAGGAACTTGGCTATTTTGGCCATGGTGGAGAGAGAATGATTGTAGCTAATCATGAGACCTTTAGGGTGCTGGGTTTTGTTAGAAAAAGGGAAGGAATATTTGTGAGTTGATGGGTATGGGCATTTATGAACTAAAAATGAACTTATTTCTGAATTAAGGGTTGAAAATAGCAAGATTGATGGAGACTTTGAGAGGATTTTTTCCCCTTTGATGAGTAGATGGTGCTTTCCTTTTATAGTGAAGCTTAGGGAGCAATTAGCAAGAGTAAAAAACATTGGGTCTAATTAGCAAGAGAATTTTCAGAACATCCATCATGAGATTTGGCCAAAAATGGTGTGAGCTCCTTTTTGAATGTTTGTCTCCTTTGGGCAATGTCAGATGGAGCTAAAATTCAAAACATCTAACCTAGGATTTGGTAAAAAATGGTGTGATTTGCTTTTGGGATGCCTTGCTTTTTGGGGCAATATTACACATGGGTGAATATTTGGGTAATCTTGCATTAAATGTTGAGATTTCTGAGGTTGTGTTCAACCAATGGGATTAAGGCAAGTATTAAGGTAAAATCTTGGTGCTGCAACTAAGATTTGAGCTTCAAGGAGTTGGAGCTATCACCCCAAGCTAGGTGTCAAGCTTTTAGGCTACTTTAGGGAGCTCCGCTGGAGATCTTTTTATGCCCTCCAAATCACATTTCCCTATATTTCCCCTTTAGGAATTCATGGGCTTGGTTCATGAATTAGTTTTAGACATTTTTAGTGCTAAAGAAACTAATTTGTTGAAGCTTGGATGATTTGGTCATGGCTTCCTCCAGCAATAACTGAAACTTAGGGATGAAGAACAGCATTTATTGCATTTCAGCTTTTTGGTGTTAGTCTAACCCCTTCGTACTATTCGCGTCAGAAATGGCAGTGGTAGAGAGGCTAATGTGGGTAGCTCCTAATCTGGTTTGGGAGCTTAGTTGCTTCTTGAGATGGCTTCCGGCAGAAGGTAAAACTGATTGGAGTTCTCTAGCTGGATCAATTTGCACACATGGACTGTTTTGGCTGAGACTTCATGTTGGGCTTGGCCATGAGGGCTGAGTACTTTGATGGGCCTCTGACTTGGTGGTTCTCTCCACTTGAGCCTATCCTTTTGCCTTTTTATTATGAGCCCTACAAAATGAACAAAACTACTATATATTGCCATGGATTTTTATTCCCTATGGGCTTTAGTTGTTAGTAAAAATGAAACGTATTCATGAGTTTTAATAAATATTTAGGATAGGTTTTGGGTATTAATTATCATGGGTTTTAAATAACAATTTTAATAGTTTCTCATAATTTTTGTCATTGATTATTTTGTAAATGATATTTTCATTGGGGCTTTTAAATAATGTCCACTAATATTTCTTGAGAATAATATTTACCATGGGTTTTAAATAGAGGCAATATTCATGGGTTTCAAATAAAATATGGTAACAACCACTATAATGGAATAATGTGATATTCTCATGAGTTTTTCTATAGATAATCATAATGGGCTTGTAGGATAAATAATTATCATGAGTTTTGGATATAAATATTATGAATGTTGTGATATAAGATAAATAACGACCATGAGTTTATAATATGATATGAAATAAATAAATGTCATGGATCTAAGATATATAATCATAACTTTCCATGGGCTTTTATAAGATGATTGCCATGGGTTTTGAAAATAGATTATTGTCATAGATTTCATGGGCTTGTAATATTATAGCAATAGGTTTAAGAACTTATAGTATTGTTCATTATTGGACTTTTAAGTGAAATACATATGATATAGTATTTTGCCAAGTATTAATAACCTTGGACTTTTGATAAAATATTGCCAAGTAGTTAGCTTGGGCTTTTAATAGTGCCAATGTAAATTGGGCTTTAATATTACCAATGAGAATTGGACTTTTGATGTTGCCAATGAGAATTAGACTTTAAATATTGCCAATGAGAATTGAGCTTTTAATATTGCCAATGAGAATTGGGCTTTTGATGTTGCCAATGAAAATTGAGTTTTAAATATTGCCATTGCCAGCGAGAACTGGGCTTTTAATGTTGCCAATGAGAATTGGGCTTTAAATATTGCCAATGAGAATTGGGCTTTTAATATTGCCAATGAGAACTGGGCTATTTGACAAATAATTTGCCATGAGGTTGAATCATGGGCTTTGCTTATGGGATTTGAATTCCATTGATAAAATTGTCATGGGTTTAAACCATGGGCTTTGATTATGGATTTGAATTCCATTGATAAAATTTTTTTTCCATGAACTTGAATCATGAGCTTTTTAAATAATGCCAAGCATAAGTATTCTTGCGCTTTAAATAAAATGGGATGTGTGCATTGGGCTCGTAGGGTCGGTTTTGGGCTTAGCTAAATAATGATAATAAAATTGGATAAGATATGAGTTTTTTGGGCTTTTTGTGATAGTTTATATCACGACCCAATTTAGATAATAAGATATGAAATATTTGTGGTTAACATAATAATAGGGCAAACAATATTTGGGAAAGTCCAATAACTTATTAGTGGTGTTTGAAAATAAATAGGTGTAAAAAAAATGTGCCCAAACAACTTGTTCACATCAAAATACTAGACAAATGCCTATCTTTCTTCACATCAAAATGCTTGTTCACATAATTTCTTTGTCAGCTACTTTTTTTGAAGCTTATGCTATCTCGTATAATATTTACTTTGCGGAGGAGGAGGTCTTGCATGTCCTTGGTCAGATGCCTTGTGCCTAACTTTGTGTCCATGTTTGTGACCACTTGTCCCACAATGAGGTGCCTTTGATGTGCATTTTGGCCGACCTTTTGGTTCTGTAAGTAACCCAACAACCTACTCAGCCTGCACAAGAAGTTGCTGAGCTTCGCTATGAACATGGTCAGCATGGGGTGGGTCGATGCCCGAGGTCAAACGATAGAATGGGAAAGCTCAGGAAATGAATGTGAGGTGGGTGGAGGGATGTCGGCCCAAGACATGGATGTGGGGTGGGTGGAGGGATGTGAGACTTAGGACATGGATGTGGGATGGGTGGAGAGGGATCAGGGGTAGGGACAACTTGAGGGGTTGCAACACGCAGATGACAGCCACGTCTGGCAGGAGCTGTGCTCGTGCTTGGCCTCTTAGTAGCCACTGCCTCCTCATTTGGGGCCTCAGCGATATGACCACGTACACGGTCAATTTCATTCACTGCCTTCAGCACATCAGTAATGTCCTTGTAGTCTGGAGTGCCCACTCCGTGACGCCTCAACAAACGAAGGTATTCTTCAATCTGCAAGTACATTACGACTATTAGTAATACAATGCCGAATCAAAATGGAGAATGATAAGGAATAAATAATAGCAGCATGGTAGTCTTAGTCCGTCAGCGTGTACTAAGGCTGACGGTTCGACATCACCTTAGGCTTAACCCGTCAGCTTACGTCAGGCTGACGGTTGCACATCCCCACATACTTAACCCGTCAGCATACACTTATGCTGACGGTTCATGTGGCGAAGGTTAAACTCTAGAAGCTGACGGGAATGACATCCCTGGTCAGGCCGACGGATCATGAGGCCGACGGTTCAAGAAAATCCTTTACTTGGACATCACGTCCAATGATAGAGTCCTATAAGGAAAGGGTTCCGTAATCTACGCTCACATGAATTCCTATATGGAAAAGACTTCTACTCCAAGGAAGAGAGGTCAACCCTCTACTACTATAAAAGCCCCAATACCCTCACAAATCAAGGTACGCACAATTAACCCCTCTCTAGCACTCTAGAGTTGAAACAAGTCCTAACTTGACCTTCGGAGGGTATTTGGCCGGCACCACACCGGTGCTCTCTGTTAGGTCTTCTCCTTTTTGTTGTGCAGGTGTAGTTCCGAGCGTACAAGCATTGTGCAACTCACTGGTGAGATTTTCGGCATCATCAGTTGGCGCCGTCTGTGGGAAAGACAACGCTGTAAGCCATATTACCGTTTCCCGGACTAAAGAGTTGCATGGTACTCACTCGCTCAATGGCAACTACTAACGACGTTCAAGAAGAGGAGCCACCCACGAATGCCCTCGAGAGGCAAGTACGGACTCTTGGTGCCGCCGTGGAGCGCCTCACCAAACAAAACCACGACTTGGAGGAGCAGCTGCGCCAGAAGAATGCAGCGCTGAACGACCAACAAGAGGATCAAGAGGGGAATAGCACTCCAAAGAAAAATCAGGAGAAACCCGAAGGCAGCCACGCCCCAAGCAAACCAGAGAGGCAGAACTTGAGCATGCCGTCCCTCACAAATGCAACCCCACCGCATGTTATTGCAGAGATGCAGGCGATGAGGGAACAGATGGAGGTTATGATGAACGCACTTAAGGGACGAGTATCCAGCGATCTTGACGATCTAGTCAACCGCACCGACTCGCCCTTCACTGTGGCCGTGAACTCTTTCCCCTTACCCCACAAATTTCGCATGCCGCATATCGACAGCTATGACGGAGTGAAGGATCCACTGGACCATCTAGAAACCTTCAAAACCCTAATGCATCTTCAGGGAGTAGCGGACGAGATCATGTGCAGGGCCTTCCCCACAACGCTCAAAGGCTCCGCGAGGGTATGGTTCAGCCGACTGACGCCCAACTCCATCAACACTTTCAAGGAGCTAAGCGCTCAGTTCACTACACACTTCATTGGGGGCCACAGGTATAAGAAGTCCACGGCATGCCTGATGAGTATCAAGCAGCGAGAGGACGAGACGCTGAGATCCTACATAACACGCTTCAATAAGGAAGCGCTATCAATTGACGAAGCCGACGACAAGATACTTGTAGCAGCCTTCACCAATGGGTTGCGAAAGGGTAAGTTTTTGTTCTCCCTATACAAGAACGACCCGAAGACCATGTCGGAAGTACTCTACAGGGCTACTAAGTATATGAATGCTGAGGACGCGCTGCAGGCTCGAGAAGAGAAACCAAGAAAAAGGGAAAGACAGGAAGATGCCCGACAAGATCAAGGGCGGAAGAGGCCAAGAACAGGAGAGCGAAGGGACGAGAGACGTTCTAAACCTCCGGGAGGAAGGTTTACAAGCTTCACCCCGCTAACCACCCCGATAGATCAAGTCCTAATGCAGATCAAGGACGAAGGGACTCTGGCCTTCCCTGGAAAGCTGAAGGGGGACCCTAGCAGGCGTTCTAGAGACAAATACTGCCGCTTCCACCGAGATCACGGCCATGACACGGCCGACTGTTACGACCTGAAGCAGCAAATCGAGGCCCTTATAAGACAAGGGAAATTGCAGAAGTTTGTAAGCAAAGAAAGAGCGGATCCACAACCTCAGGAACAGCCCCCAAGACGGGACAATGACCGCCCTAGACCGCCCATTGGCGACATCAGGATGATTGTAGGAGGGACGCCTGCCGGGTCATCCAAAAAGGCTCGGAAGACGTACCTCAGGATGGTTCAAAATGTGCAGCTAACGGGCTCAGTACCAAAAGTAGCACGAAGAGAAAGCCCCGTCATTGGGTTCTCCGAAGAAGATGCACGACGTCTTCACCACCCGCACGACGACGCGCTCGTTATCAGTTTGCAAGTGGGGGACTACAACTTGCACCGAGTGTTGGTTGACAATGGGAGCTCAGCAGACATCCTATATTACCCCGCGTTCCAGCAGATGGGAATCAGCAGAGAACAATTAATTCCGACGAATGCCCCCCTCGTTGGTTTTGGAGGAATGAGGGTGTTTCCCCTAGGTGCAGTCACATTGTCCGTAACGGCAGGCAACTATCCGCAGCAGATCACAAAGGACGTAACATTCCTTGTGGTCGACTGTTCATCGGCCTACAATGCCATCTTGGGGCGACCCACCCTCAATTCATGGAAAGCGGCAACCTCGACTTATCACTTAATGATCAAGTTCCCCACCGAGTACGGAACAGGTGAATTGCGCGGAAATCAGGTGGCCGCACGCGAATGCTACGTGGCTATGATGGAAATGGATGATCAACTCCAAGCCATGAGCATAGAAGAACATCGGAATACAACGGAACCCGTTGAAAAGCTTGAAGAAATATCCCTTGACGACTCCAGACCTGACCGAACAACAAGGGTCGGCACCCTTGCAAGTCCCATGATCCGGCAGACGCTTGCAGCCTTCCTCAGAGAAAATCAGGACGTGTTCGCTTGGAGTCACGAGGACATGCCAGGAATAGACCCTTCAGTCATGGTGCACAGGCTGAATATATCACCGTCCTTTCCACCCGTCCGGCAAAAGAAGCGGGTGTTTGCCCCCGAACGGGATCGAGCCATAGCTGAAGAAATTTGCAAGTTACAGGAAGCAAACTTTATCAGAGAAGTTTACTACCCCGACTGGCTGGCCAACGTAGTGATGGTCAAGAAAGCTAGCGGGAAGTGGAGGATGTGCGTAGACTTCACCGATCTCAACAAAGCATGCCCCAAGGACAGCTACCCCCTCCCGAGGATCGACACTCTAGTAGACTCTACAGCTCAGCACCAGCTTTTAAGCTTCATGGACGCTTTCTCCGGTTACAACCAAATCAAGATGCACGAAGCCGATCAAGAGAAAACTTCGTTCGTGACCAGCCAAGGCCTCTTCTGCTACAAGGTAATGCCGTTTGGTCTAAAGAATGCGGGCGCGACATACCAGAGGCTTATGAACAAAATGTTCGCACCGCAAATCGGGAGAAATGTCCAAGTCTACGTAGATGATATGCTGGTGAAAAGCCGAAGGGAGGAAGATCACTTGGAAGACCTTAGGGAAACATTCGACACCCTTCGCTCTTACAACATGAAGCTGAATCCAGGAAAGTGCGCCTTCGGGGTGACGGCAGGAAAATTCCTAGGATTCATGGTTTCCCAAAGGGGCATCGAAGCCAACCCGGACAAGATCCGAGCTATAATAGAGATGGCACCACCAAAAAATGTGAAGGAAGTGCAGAGCCTTAACGGCAAGATAGCAGCGCTAAATAGGTTCGTGTCAAGGGCAACGGACAAGTGCTTACCCTTCTTTCGAACATTGAAGAGATCTTTCGAGTGGACTGCCGAGTGCCAGCAAGCGTTCGAAGAGTTGAAAGTTTATCTCTCTTCCCCCCCGTTGCTGAGTCCCTCACAACCGGGTGAAGAACTCTTTCTCTATCTTGTCGTCTCCCCAGCCGCTGTCAGAGCAGCCTTGATCAGAGAAGAAGAGAGAGTACAGAAACCTGTGTACTACACCAGTCGAGCGCTACGCGGAGCTGAAGAAAGATATCCGCCCATGGAAAAACTCGCATTTGCGCTGGTTACAGCCGCACGCAAGCTAAAACCGTACTTTCAAGCCCACACGATGATCGTCTTAACCGACAAGCCTTTGCGACGGGCAATGGGCAACCCTGAAGCCGCTGGGCGATTGGCACTATGGGCTATAGAATTAAGCGAGTTTGACATCCAGTATCGTCCACGAACCGCCATTAAAGGACAGGTCGTTGCAGATTTCATAGCTGAGTTTACAAATGGCAAAGACAATGGGGCAGAGGAGTCTCCCCAATGGAGCATACATGTAGACGGGTCCTCCAACAGGCAGGCTGGGGGAGCCGGCATCGTACTACACTCACCCGAAGGAGACATGGTCGAGTGTATGATCCGCCTTGAGTTCCCTACTACCAACAACGAGGTGGAGTACGAAGCTCTGATAGCAGGACTTGACCTCGCCAAAGCTGCAGGAGCTGAAAGAGCGATCATTCACTGCGATTCTCAAGTCGTGGTCAACCAGATAAATGGGGATTATGAGTGCAAAGGCGAACGGATGAAAAAATATCTGGACCAAGCAAGATGGAGGGTCAGCGAGCTGAAGGCCGAAATCACACAGATACCGCGAGGAGAAAACGAGCAAGCCGATCGCCTAGCCAAAGCCGCTTCAGCCGAGCATATGGCCACCCTTGGTAACGTACTCTCTTTCGTTCAGCTCTCTCCCCTTATAAATTCGGTCGATGTACAGGAGCTTGGTTCCGAAAGCAATTGGACTACGCCATTAGTTTCTTACCTGAAGAACGGCGTACTACCGGATGGAAAGGAGGCTGCAAGAAAGCTGAAGGTTCATGCAGCGAGGTTCGTCCTAATAAGAGACGTCTTGTACAAAAGAGGCTTCTCCCGCCCCTACCTACGATGCCTAGGTCCTGAAGAGGCAGATTACGTCATGAGGGAAGTACACGAAGGAATCTGCGGAAACCACTCAGGATCGAGGTCGTTAATCCACAAGCTAGTACGAACAGGGTACTTTTGGCCAACTATGCAGAAGGATGCCGAGGCCTATGTAAAGAAATGCGACAAGTGCCAAAGGTTCAGCAATGTTATCAGACAACCATCTGAAGAACTTACCCCGATGACGGCGCCATGGCCGTTCGCTCAATGGGGACTAGACATCATGGGACCGTTTCCTACGGCAATACGACAACTAAAGTTTCTGGTTGTGGGCATCGACTACTTTACGAAGTGGGTCGAAGCTGAAGCCTTGGCCACCATTACGGAGAAGAACGTACGCAGCTTCGTCTGGCGATGTATCGTATGCAGATTTGGCATCCCTAGAGTCTTAGTCTCGAATAACGGGAAGCAATTCGACAACGAGGCCTTTCGGGACTTCTGCTCACAATTAGGGATACAGAACCACTACTCCTCCCCCGCCCACCCTCAAGCCAACGGACAGGTCGAAGTCACGAACCGATCCTTGTTGAAGATTATCAAGACTCGGCTCGAGGGGGCAAAGGGTATATGGGCTGAAGAGTTACCAAGCATACTTTGGGCCTACAGGACAACGGCAAGGACACCGACACAGGAGACACCATTTCGGCTAACATACGGGAGTGAGGCAGTCATCCCAGCCGAAGTCGGCCTCACCAGCTACAGGGTGCACAACCATAACGAAGGGAAAAATGACGAAGCCCTACGACTACAGCTCGATCTAGTGGACGAAGTCAGGACAGCAGCAGAGCAAAGGCTCGCGCGATACCAGGACCGCATGGCCAAGCACTACAACTCCTGGGTCAAGCACAGAGACTTCCAGGTTGGAGACCTCGTTCTAAGAAAAGTCATGGGCGCAGCAAGTGACCCAACTCAAGGAAAACTCGGCCCGAATTGGGAAGGACCCTACCGAGTCACGGCGTGGCAGAGGAAGGGCACCTATCATCTGGAGACACTGGACGGACGGAAGCTACCGCACCCTTGGAATGCTGAACACCTGCGAAAGTACTACCAGTAGAGGCGATGACACGAAGAACAACACCTATCTTTTTATTTTTAGATTTACTGTTTGCTTTTAAGTATTCGCTACAATAAGCCCAACGGGCATGTCTTTTACTTTGGTTTTGCTACAATAAGCCCAAAAGGGCAGGTTTTTCCTTTTTTAAGTATGTTTTATGCAGATGCATAACAATAAGAGGGATTTATTCAGAACGACTGAAGTTTCTACTTGCAAATCAAAATTAGTAAAAGACCGACGAAAAGTGGCTAAGTCCACAATTCAGCAACTAAGCTGACGGCCTAAATAAAAGGCTGACGAAAAGTGGTTAAGTCCACAATTCAGCAACTAAGCTGACGGCCTAAATAAAAGGCTGACGAAAAGTGGCTAAGTCCACAATTCAGCAACTAAGCTGACGGCCTAAATAAAAGGCTGACGAAAAGTGGTTAAGTCCACAATTCAGCAACTAAGCTGACGGCCTAAATAAAAGGCTGACGAAAAGTGGCTAAGTCCACGAATCAGCAACTAAGCTGACGGCCTAAATAGAAGGCTGACGAAAAGTGTCTAAGTCCACAATTCAGCTACTAAGCTGACGGCCTAAATAAAAGGCTGACAAAAAGTGGCTAAGTCCACAATTCAGCTACTAAGCTGACGGCCTAAATAGAAGGCTGACGAAAAGTGGCTAAGTCCACAAATCAGCAACTAAGCTGACGGCCTAAATAAAAGGCTGACGGTCTAAAAACGACCAAGTCCACAAAGTGGGCAAACCAAAATACTGACGGTCTAAAAACGACCAAATCCACAAAGTGGACAAACCAAAAGGCTGACGGCCTGAAAATAACACTCCACAAAGTGGACGAGCCAAAAGGTTGACGGCCTAAAAATGACCAAATCCATAAAATGGACAAGCCAAATAAATAAAACGGTCTAACATGACCAAGTCCACAAAAGTAACGAGCCAAATGGCTGACGGTTAAAAACGACGGTTCAAAATGGAGTCCACAAGACGGACAAAGGAGTAAAACTAACGGTACACTAAACTGAAAGGGTCCACAATCCTGATTTCAATCTTCCAAAACATATGAAGCCAAGCAAAAGAGATTACATACAATCAAGAGCAGCGACGTTGTAAACAAATCAAAAGCCCAAAAAGGCATTAAAGCTGTTAAAATATTACAAATAGGGGCCCAAGGGGCACTCGATAAAACTGTTTGCTAGATAGATAAAAAGAAGGGGAAATAATGAGTTACAAGTCGTCACTCCTAAAATTCTACTTTTTAACAGAAGGGTCCTCTCCGTCGAGCAGCACCACAGGAGGGGTCGCGGTAGTTGTTGGAAGGTTCACAGCAGGCTGGGCCAGGACGACTCCACTACCTCCATGAGGAGAATCCGCTAAGTCATCTGCACCTACGGTGACGGAACCAGTAGCAGGCGTCATAGGTGGGGCGTCATCCAGGGAGATACCAGAAAGATCCAACTCGGGAAAAGCTGACGCCACCTGTCTGAGGCAATCATCAAATCCCGTGCCATAGTATCCGCCACAGGAATCAATAAAGGAGTCTGACGCCTTGAAATTATTTACCGCGTCAGCCCCTGCTGTCTCCATCTGTGCACGGAGAGTCGTCAGCTCCTCCTCAAGCTCACCCTTCTGACGACCCACCTCCTCCAGCTTCTCCCTCACTTCCTTCAGCTCGACGTTAAGGACACGCATTGCCTCCTTATATTGAGCCTGCTGGTTTCGCATGTTGGCATTATGCTTATGAACGTGAGCGACGACTCCCTCCTTAGCCACGCACCTGTCCTGAAGTGCCTTTACACGAACCAGGGCCTAGCAAAAGGATACAACCGTCAGTCATATTAAATGATAATAATAATGAAAGAAGAAACATCCAAGAGAGATGGCTTACTCGGGTGAGGTCAAACAAAGCTGACGACCCCAACTCATCCGTCGCCAACAAATCACAAGGATCTATGTCAGCAGGCTTGATGAATGACTCCACTGCCTCAACAGCAAAATCCTTGTGAGTTAGCAGGCAACGAGGCCCCTGCAGGACTGGACCAGAAGAGGTCATTACACCTTTCCCTGCCCCGTGACTGGACTTAGGCGACGGCCTCTTTGGGGGCTCACTCCCGGAACCGACGGCTGCTTTCTTAGGTGGACGGCAGTTATCCCCGTCAGTCTTCCTCTTGGAGGAACCCTTGACGATCTTGGGGGTCGACGAGGGTGCCGTCTCCTCCTGTGCCTTCTTCTCTTCCTTCAAACGGGCAGCTGCAGCCCTTATCCGTTGCTTGGCCACGTCCATCTCTACGAAAGAAACACATTAAGTAAGAACCGACGGTAATAAAAGGATGAATTCAAAAGATAAGGGTAAGATACTCACGGTGACGGGAGAGTTCTTCCAGCCTGCGAGCCTCAGGCGTCGGTACAGGACCACCACAATAAGCGTGAAGATAGTCGAGGGTGATTAAGTCCCGACACGACCGCTCCTCTAGAGGAATCTCCAAAACCCGACGGATTAAATCCTCTTGCTCACCAGTGATGGAGGGACGAATGAGGGCTGAAAAGTGCAAGTAAACCGACGGCGTTAGAACCATTAAAAAGACCAAAAATTATTACTTGCATAAACTAAAGACAAAAGCTGACGACTAAGACCTGACTCTTTTATAAACGCCCAAGTATTGTCAAAATAGCCGTGAGGTATCGTTTCCCATTCTTCCTGACGACAAACCCAGTCCGTCCCTTCAACGAAAAAGAACCTGCTCTTCCAGACTCTATTCGAATCCGGCGTCTCAGACACCAACCTGAGACCTCTCTCCTTGACGGCAAAATGGTACATCCCTTTGGAAGATGAAAGGTGCCGAGGTCTATAACAGTAAAAGAATTCGTCCAAGGTAAGCTGACGGTTTCCTCCACTCAGACGACCCCACAACACCTCGGCACCTATAAAAATCCTCCACGCATTCGGAGCAACTTGGCTGACGGATAAGCCAAGAAAGTCAACTAGCTGACGGTGTAATGCCGTCAGGGGTAGTCTAAGACCAGCGGCAAACATGGCGTCGTACATACCGACGTCTGCAGTTCTTCCCGTGTAACATTTTTCACCATCTTCAGGCAGACGGATGGGAATATGGTCGGGGATTTGGAAACGGGTCCGTAACTCATTAAAAATTTTAAGAGTCATCTTGGGGAGAAACTTATTTACAGCCCACTCTTGGGGAAGGATGAAGGGACGGTTGCCTCCAGGACTCACGGGAGTCCCTTCACTGGACCCTTCATCACCTTCATCCCCTTCACTAGACCCGTCATCACTTTCATCCCCGTCACTATATCTCTCTCCTTCCACTCCGTCACACCCCTCACCTACTTCCCTCTCCGGGCCATTGTCTCCGTGACCTCCTACCTCCTCGATGGGAGTTTGGGCTGACGTCTCCCTCTCTGAAGACCAGGACGAGCTCCCTGACTCACTACCTGAACCAAACACCTCGTCGTAGCCCGCTCCATCGCGGACCAACGACCGGTCACTCGACGCGTCACTCGACATTTGACTACCTACAAGTGACGGGTGTAATCTAAGCACCTAGGATGACGACTCGGCTTAAAAAAGATAAAGCAGGAACAAAAGGATAAGAGAACTTACCAGTTCCTCGAAAGTAACAGCCGAAGAGGTGACGGAAACAATATTGGCAGGTGCTGACGGAAGATAAGCGACGGATAGCTCTCCAGGAATCAGGGAAAGTGAAATAGTGAAAATGAGGAGAGGTGGGCCATCTATATATATAAGGAAAATGCACGGAAGACGAAGCGACGCCCTCAAACCAGGCGCCGAGCCAACCAGAGCACGCCACGTGTCCTAGCATTTAATGTTGGTATGACGGCTTATAATTATTCTCTCTCCCGGTTAAAGCAGTTGGTAGGAAAGGATGAAAACTCCATAACCCGTCAGTTATAGCCGACGGAGATATGGAGTAGGGGGCAACTGATAAGGAATAAATAATAGCAGCATGGTAGTCTTAGTTCGTCAGGGTGTACTAAGGCTGACGGTTCGACATCACCTTAGGCTTAACCCGTCAGCTTACGTCATGCTGACGGTTGCACATCCCCACATACTTAACCCGTCAGCATACACTTATGCTGACGGTTCATGTGGCGAAGGTTAAACTCTAGAAGCTGACGGGAATGACATCCCTGGTCAGGCCGACGGATCATGAGGCCGACGGTTCAAGAAAATCCTTTACTTGGACATCACGTCCAATGATAGAGTCCTATAAGGAAAGGGTTCCGTAATCTACGCTCACATGAATTCCTATATGGAAAAGACTTCTACTCCAAGGAAGAGAGGTCAACCCTCTACTACTATAAAAGCCCCAATACCCTCACAAATCAAGGTACGCACAATTAACCCCTCTCTAGCACTCTAGAGTTGAAACAAGTCCTAACTTGACCTTCGGAGGGTATTTGGCCGGCACCACACCGGTGCTCTCTGTTAGGTCTTCTCCTTTTTGTTGTGCAGGTGTAGTTCCGAGCGTACAAGCATTGTGCAACTCACTGGTGAGATTTTCGGCATCATCAGAGAACTTTAAGCATAGTTTATAAATTATAAAAAGACAAGAACTTTAAGCATAATTGCTTCCACATTTTGCTAAGTTTGAAAAATGATTGAATGACACAAATGATTTATAGAAGATTAATAAATATGAATGAAATTAGAGAAATTCAAAAATGACCCAACAAAAAAAACTAAGAGATCATGTAAAATAACCAAAACAGAATTTGAGCAAATTTTAACTATCATAAGCTGTTTGGCTTATGTTTTTTTGTTCAAGTATGACTTAGAGAGTAGTATGTATGATGAAATTAAATGCAATTGTTGAGAACTGGTTTTTGCTGGTTCTAAGAAATATTGTTTCCTTGTTTGCTGCCATTCTCCCCCCCTCCCATTTTATTTTAAAGTTTATTTGCGTTAGAAATTATGCCAGCATTTGGTTTCCTCCTTGTTTTTTCATTGTTTCAGTAGTTCTTTCTTATGTTTTTTCTGGGGTTCAATTCCATAGGAACTTAAAGAAACAGTGATGAACTCTAATTTTATATTCTATGCATCTCATCAAGCAGTTCTGAATTTGGTGCAATGGGATATATGGAGTCCCAACAGTGCTTACAACCAACATCCCATTTTTTGAACAACCACAACCCCACCCCACCCCCCCCACCCAAAAAAAAAAAAAAAATGATGTCTTTCAAGACACTTGCACAATTTGTATGAAGTAATAACAGTTCTTCACTTTTCTAAAAAAATTGTATCGGTCATAATATTCTGCTTATTAGACTTTGGCCTTTTACCTCACCATGTATATTTTTTTTAACAGGCAGAAGAGGATATCAGACCAGCTATTGATCTCCTAAAAGAAGTGGCATCAGCAGTAACAATTCTAAAATTGGGATCAGCGGAGGAGCAACAGTATTATGTTTCAACCTGGTCTAAAATACTCTCTGTTTGTGCTCGAGCTGAAACATGGAGCCTTAATTTGGAAGGTGTCATTACACATGAATGTTCAAAGTCAAATATTATCTGAACCTCAAGTTATATGCACCTTAATGATCATGAATTAAAAGTAAAAGTGTGAATGAAGATGAAACAAAGGGTAGATTGTTTTCTTTTTACATAGTCTCACACTTATTTTCTTTTTCCAAAAAACAAAGGGTAGATTGTTTTGAGCTTAATTTTTATCCTAATTGTTTATTTTTTGAGGGGTGAAAATACAGGGAAGCGGTATATCCTTGCCCTTGGAGAAATTTACAGAGTAGTTGAAGTTCTTCGAGCCTCAACCAAGATTCACAAGCCTTGGCTATTACTAACTTCTACGGATAACGCTGGCTTGGTTGGTCTTCTAGGTGAATGTTATAGTATATGGTCAAGTTCAGGAAATGAAGATGCTCTCAAGAGTATTTCTGATTGTATTGATTTCGAGTATGATGGAACTATAAAGGCATTGCTGGAATCTATCAACTTATCAAGTATATTCATGATATTGACGCACTTGCACTTCAAAATCAAGTTTTCTCTAGACAACAACCTATATGTCACTTGTCAGCCTTGAGTGCTAGAATTGTACCAGGCATATTGATTTCATAGCTCTCAGGGGTCAATTAAGCTATTCCAAACCATGAAAATAACCATTTTCCTCTACATGGGTTTTGGATTTATTGCCACCCGCTGGTTTGTATGGCAAATCCACTTTAGGCATAAAAAATAAGAGTGCACACAACCGAAGATAAATCTGGCTTCTAATGATTTCTAGCAGATCCAATTTAAGTTTCAATCTAGCTAAAACAGATATAAGTATAAATGTATGATTCTACTTGTTTAATGAGAACAACAATATTATTGTAACTCAAAAATGCCAAGACATAAAAATGGACAAAATCTAGCTAGCTGTCCTCACTCACACATAGTCACTCTCTTTGAGAGAGAGAGAGAGAGCCCACCATGAGCAAGAAACTCAGAGACAAACACCAACCAGTGCATTAACGCCATCAATTGCCTTTTCCCACTTTTGTATGTATAAGTATGAGTGTTTCTTTTCTAAACAAATTCCAAGACTAAATAAGACATGGAGAAATGAAAGAACTTACCATTATAATCATTTTAGTGCCCCCGCAATCGATGAACCTCCGAGTTACCCTATGGAACTAGTCGAAGTACTCATGGTGAAGAGGCATATCACCAAGCACTACATGACACCACCGTTCAAATTGATTACCCCAATCGAGGATATGCCCAGCATGTTTCCATGTCCAATCGACACCGACCTTCCCCCTCAAATCAATCCCATGAAGCACTACATCAGTATTAACAGGTTAGGGAATTTCCTGGACCATCCCAAACTGACGAACGACACGATCCAGTGTATGTTTCTCTACTAGGTGGAAACATACAAGTGGCACCGTTGCCGTCCACATTGCCCTCCCTGCAACACAGTACGTAGGAAGGTCACTTAATATTAAAAGACTTGAGAAACCTTTCCACTCTTAATCTACAGCACAACAACTTCCATGGCAGCATTGGTCAAATATTCATGAAAGGAAGTAAGTTAAGGATGATTAGTTTAAGTCAAAATCATTTTCATGGGCCTATACCAAGGTCACTGGTTAATTGTGTCATGTTGGAAATTCTTGATCTTGGAAACAATCATATAAATGATGTTTTTTCCTCTTGGATTAGCATTCTTCTAGAGCTAAGGGTCCTCATTTTGTAGTCGAATGGATTCCATGGTATCATTGAAAAGCCTGAAACAAATTTTGGATTCCCAAAATTACGTGTCATTGACCTCTCTAACAATAACTTTATTGGTAAGTTGCCATTAGAATACTTCCAAATTCGGAAAGGCATGGAGAGCTTTGGCGTAGATCATGCAACGCATATGCAAGGTCAGATTTATATAAACAATGGCTGGGCATTCTCGTACATGTATTCAATGGCATTGACAAACAAAGGCATAAAGAGGGAATATTGGAGAATCCAAGATTTCTTTGTGGCCATGTATCTCTCAAGCAACAAGTTTGATGGAGAAATTCCTAATATTATGGGGAATTTAAAAGCGCTTAATATGCTCAACCTTTTCAACAATGTTCTTAGTGGTTCTATCCCATCATCTTTGGCGAACCTCTCAAACCTTGAATCACTGGACCTTTCTCAAAATATGCTATCTGGAGAAATTCCTCCGCAATTTGGTAGACCTCACCTTCCTTTCATTCTTGAGTGTGTCTCACAATCATCTTATGGGACCTATACCTCAGGGGAAACAATTTCTTACATTTGAAAACAATTCATTTGATGGAAATTTAGGATTGTGCAGAAGCCCATTGTCCAAAAAATGTGCCGATTTGGAGGACCCACCAGCTCCACCTTCAAATTTTGAAGCAAAACAAGGCTTAGAGTCTATATTTGAGTTTAGTTGGAAAGTAGTTGCGATTGGATACGGATGTGGATTATAGTTGGAGTTTTTGTTGGGCAAATTATAATCAAAAGGAATAGTGATTGGTTTATGAAGTGTTTTGCAGTTGGCCATCCAACTGGAAGACGGGTAATGTGGAGGAGTCAAAAATAAATTTAGTTGGGAGGGGCATTGGATAAATTGTTATACTTGATAATATTTGATTGTCTACTCCAAATTCAATGCAATAGGGTTGTGTGGTGTGTGCATGGCGTGTGGTGCTTTGTACATTTTTTTTTTCGGAGCCGTTTTCTAACTATAAACTAGTTTTCTAGTCAACAAGTTAGGTAAAGTAACTGGTTTTTGCTCAAATGTTACAGCCCCACTCTACTTTTTTTTTTTTTTTTTTTTTTATTGTACTTTTAGCTAATACTTATTTTATTTAAATTTTAGCTTTTATCTATGAACTCGTACTTGCTATTCTTAAATGAATACTTTTTTTTTTTTTAGAAACAAACACATATACAAGGGAGAGGGAAAGAAGTTCTAACACAAATACACACCACAACTCCACTCAAAAGTCATAATAAGTTTTAAAGAATGGTAGAACAAATTATACTTTAATAAGCACTTAACTTGAGCGAAAATACAAAGTCATTTTTTTGTGTTTTTGTGTTTAATAATATATGTTTAACGCGTAATCTTTAATAATATTCGTTTCCACGTTCCTTGTGGCTTTAGAAATATGTGATTGGGCCCAAAAGGAGAGTATGCATTTGTCTGGCTGTTCTGTGCATTCCGGACTATTGTTTTCGGGCTTTAAAAGTAATTTGCACTTTCATGTGGCCCATCTACTCCAACATTTTGCCAGCCCTTGGCATCACTTTGACTTTCTGCCACGTTATTCTCTTGCAAATTTTTCTTTTTCCTTTTTGTGTCAATTTTTTTAAGAAATATTATGTCAACAGTATTTACACAAAAAATATTAAGTGATATGTTATTATTTTAAAAAGTAATTTAAGTGGTAAATTTAAATTAGAAGTAATAATAACTTATCACTTAAAATTTGTTATAAAAATATATCGAAAATATTGTGTAAAGTAACTGTTTGTGGATCCCACTTAAATGGTTTCTACAAATATATATATATATATATTATAGATATAATAGAATATAAATCTATGACATCCGCCCTATTATATTAATATCATCAAGTTAAGAAATTAATTAATTTTTTTGTATAAGCTAGATTTCAACTCGAAATATTTTATTTAAGATAGTAGATTATAGATTACAAGCTTGTCTAATATTGCTTCATAGCACACGAAGCTTGTCTTTGCTTTCTCATCCCAAATCTCAAAAGCTTTCCGGTACTCTCTCCACTCTGTCTATCTCTATTCTTGTTCAATTGGTTGTTGATTTGAACCTTTATTTTATTTTTTATTTTTAAAGAAACCCTTTTCGTTTTATGTGAATTTTTGGTCTAATTCTTGTTTTTCTTCTTTTTAAAAATGATTTCAATGAGACAAAGCCCAAATTCACAGTCCCTTTAGAAGCTATGATGTTGCATGTTCAGGAAAGATTCAACCACTAAAGAAGCAGTGGTGGCTCCAAATTTTTTTTTTAGAGGGGTCAGCAGTGGTGGAGCTATAAATTTATCATAGGGGTAAGTAAGAAAATAAAAAAATTAAAATTTTTTATATGTGCAACTTCCATATTATATACATTATACAATAATCTAAAATAGTATTCTAAATATAATCAATATATATATATATAAAAGCAGAGACCTCATGCAAGAATGCATGAGGTTCTACCATATGGCGCTCTATATGAGTTCTTTGCAATCCTCTTTATTATGAAACGATGTTTTCCAACCTCAAAAATTAAAACAATGTAGCTTTTATGTTTAGCACTTATTGCTTCATCAAAAATAAATTCACTTCTTCCTCTCTCCTAACTCTTCACTTCTTTCCATTACAAAAAACAAAGACTCTTCGCTTCTTCCAGACAAAAAAAAAAAACTTTCACTTCCCCGTTCAAATTTAAATGCACACTATGGATAAGCACCTGGCAATGTGAGACCAAGCTTTGCACTATTACAACTTTATACAATAATAATATACTTTCCAAGAAATTTCCGTTGAGATCAAACCCATCTTACATTTTTTAAATTTCATTCATTATCTTTCTTAACTCTTCAGTTCTTTCTTTGTCTCTTAACTCTTCAATTCTTCTAGCAAAAACAAAAACAAAAAACTCTTTCACTTCCCCTTTCAATTAAACGCACACTACACGTACCTATTTTTTTTTTGAAAATTATATATTGATGGATCAACGATTCCTCTATGAGTTCATGGACAAAAGCTCCTTTCTTAGTGTCTGTAAATAAATAAATATTGCCAACTCTCTCTCTTTTTTTCTTTCTTTCAATTTTTTTTTTTTCAAAATTTTTTTTGGGATATTGAGTTTGCGGTTTGCAATGTTTGAGGGAAGACAGACTTAGGGAGATTGAAGCTTCAACTTTACCCACTTTGGCCGGGGACTAAAGTCACTAAACCCAAGGAGAAAAAGCCACCGACCCCTAATTTATCAAACCCTTCTTCAATATCTAAGAGGTACAAAATACTAATAGTCAATTTGTTCATTCTTTGTTGTTGTTTGGTAATGGGTTTTTGATAATCAAACTAGATGGTGGTTTGTTTCTTTTCATTTGAATAGTTTTCTGGTTGAGATTTTTACTGAGCCACACCATTTTTGTAATTTATGATTTGGCTTTTGGTGAGTGATTTAAATATGTTACATGAGGACGTGATTAAGAAAATTAGTTGAATTGGGTACTATTTAGACCCTAATGCAAAGACGGGTTGGGTAAATAATCTGGTTTTGTTGGGAAGGTAGAAAGATCAATGAGGAAGAAGCTTAATCAATAAATCAAGCTCCTCCATGCCACATGTAGTCGGAGCACAAACTCATGTATCTATATGGATTGGGTCACATTCAAAGTGCCAATGGAGGCAGAACTTTTGTGGGATTTGAAGTGCAAAGAGCCCAAGAGTAATTATATATTTTATTTTGAATCCATAGTGTTTGATAAAATGCTTGACAGAAAATTTATAATTTTTATTTGGTTGTATGATGTAGCAGCCTATATAATTGACATGAGTGAAACAAATTAAATTAGCTACGGGTAAGAAAGTTGTTATTATTTTTAGGTGAATAATTTTCTTTTACCTATTGAGGGGTTAAGTATTATTTGGTAGCAAAGTTTTAAGATAATCACCACAATCTACACATATTCTATGTCCTACTAAATGATAGAAACTCAATTGTTAAAAATAAGAACAAAGAAAGAAACAATAGAATAGGAAAGGTACAAATTAAGAACTAAGTGGGCAGAAAAAATTATGTGGTGTCTCCATTATTTGAAGGTTAGCCTAGAATCTATATAAACTCAAAATGGTATTAAAAAATTGTTAAATATGTTGAATCATGTCTAACTCAACCATCATTGAAACTACTTGCTTTATTTATTTATTTATTGGTCAAGTATCATGTACGGCTGTCCGCAAGAGCCTTGACAATATGAAAGTGTGTTTGTTGCTTTGCCTAGACATGAATCACTATGCAACCTTAACACTGCTATAGTTAAAATATTATTGAAGATGCTTCATAAGATCAACGCCTTAGTTAGACATTTTGTATGACAAGGGATAGGTTCAAGGAATTTGATATGCAATTATGCATAATGTATGCTTGCAATTAATTGGTTTATGATCAACTAATGGTAGGCAACAAAATATGCCTACATGCTCTGAAGTTTCTACTATAATTGTAGGTGATTTTAGCAATGAAATTATCTATTATTTATGCTATAATATATGTACAAAAATTTCCAAAATCATTTTACATAAAAGCTTACAGCATTATCCGTGCAACGCGCAGGCAACCTTCTAGTTTAGTATAAATATCGGTAAGAAACAACCATTGAATGCATAGACAAATATAATTAAATAACTAATAATACACGTGGTTAGTCTCTTGGAGTCAGACTAATGGTAAATGTGAAACTAAGAAGAAAAAAAATAGTAACTGATATAAGTTTTAACTTTTAAAGTGTATGACTTCTTAACCATACTCATGGTCAGTCTCTTAGAATTAGAGGAAGTACTAAAACTTTTTGGAATTGGAAATCTATAGAGCATCTATCAAACTACTTGATCAAAAAGAGAGAAAAACTAAGAAAATATAGAAGGAAAAAAGAAAGATAGAGAGAATAAGGATACAAATTTGTTGGTTGTAGCAGTGATGTACTTTTTTGTTGATGAAGAAGAAAAGTGTAGGGAAAAACAACTCTATTCTGTTGTCAATGGAAAAATAAGCCAAAGTCTTGGAAAAATGTTTTTTTTTTTTTTTTTTTAAACGAATGAGCAAAAATTTGAAACATTTTTTTTCTTAAAAAATTAAATATTTTAAGAGTAGTGCTGTTGACACAACACTTTCACGACAAAACCTAGATAGCAAGTTGTTAAAGGTAGGAAAAAAGTTATGTTAGTTGTGGGTCATGATAAAAACCAATTACAACTTGCCACTTAACCTTTATTGTTAAATAATTATTGAGAAAATATTGTGAAATTAGCATTAAGATGATCATATTCAAAATTATATCAGTAGGGTTTAAACAAAATTTAGGGTCAAGGTTTCAAAATTTTATTTTGGGAGCTAAAAAATAAATTGATTAAAAATAATAATAATAATAATAATTATGCCCAGGCCAGGGGGTTCATTTGAACCCCCTTGCCTTAAGGTAAAGCCGCCCCTACAAAGAAGTAAGCCTTTTTTAGCTCCAATAACAGTTTATTAACTTGTTACACTATTATTGAGTGTTTTAAAATGTGAATTGTACACAAAATGTCTATAATTACAAGTATGATTTCCACATTTTTTTATTATTGATTTTCGCATTTAAAATGTGAAATAAGTGACGTGTACAGAAGATTTACAATAAGAAGTGCGTAAGAATCAATGTCAATGTGTATATGGTGTATAAATCTACTATTTCTGAACTGTTTGTATGCTAGGAAAATGGAAGTGAGAAGAGATGAAAATTGAGGATTTCTTATGTTTTGATTTTACTAAGAAAAAACTGTAATTTTGATTGGTTCTAGTTTCTAATTCACTAGCTGTGTTGCTTAGATTTTGTACTTATTACTCTCTAGGCGTTGAATGGAAGTTCTAGGCTTTTCTCTAGTATAAGATTAGGATCAAGTTATATATACTTGGTAATTATTTGCAATGTTACACCATTTCATAAATTTTTATTAGATTGAAGAATTCCGTATTCTTTTGTTCTTCATATGCTCGCCAAATTTCCTGTTAATTGGATTTTATTTACTATCGTATTGTTATTTTAAAATTAAAAATACTTTAAATTTAACATTTATGATTAGATGGTAATTAATCTCCAATCATCTTGATATTCTGCAAGCATGAGTATAACAAGACAATGTAATCCTAACATTGTTGATGGAGTGGTATAACACTCAAGGGAGTCAATACCGTACTGGAAGCCGTTTTGGTTTGGTCAAGAAAATGAAATATTTCAGTACTAGTCGATACTGATGTACCATTTCAGAATTACCGCAATTATATAATACTAGTGCATGACCCGCGCAATGCGCGGGCAAATTTTATTTATTATTCACATAAAAATATGTAAAATCATAATAAAAATCTATTAGTAGAATAATAGTTGTTTCACTAATTGTCTATCAAACTCTAATATGTAAAATTCTATTAGTAGAATATTATTAATAGAAAAATATGTAAAATCATAAAAATATTATGATAACTCCATAGACAATTAAAAGAAGTATACTGATTTTTTTAAAGAAAAAAGAAACCTTCCCTCTTATATTTATTTTTCTTTATTATTATTATTTTAAATGATTAGAAACTCCCTTAAAATTGAAGGTCTGTTTATGCATTAAATATGGTCAAATGAAGACATACTAAATAAGGAAAATACAAAGAACCTCAATTATACAAAACTAACTATCCAATTTAAACTACACAAAGGACAATTAATTTCAAGAATACAAAAACTGGACAAAAGATATGTCTTAGGGCAGGGGAAAAAAAAACCAAAACTCTTGAAAAAGTTATATTGTAGAGTTTTATCAATACCAATCACTGTACCACCCTATAAAAAAATAAAAGATGGTAGCACTTAATCAAAGTTACATTTATGAAATCTCACAGAGAAATCTGCAGCTACCTGATCCCTTTCCTAAGCCATGTACATCTACTTGATGCTTTTTAGCGCAATCCTTTTCCATAAATTTCTTGGTGCATAAGGATATTGACAATTTTTGCCCTCTTCTCAACTTCATTAATAGCCATTTTCTTATTTGTCTCTGGCAGTTTCTCAACTACTCTCCGGCTCTTAATAGCAATTAAGACCTAACAAAGTAACATCAACATAAATTAGAGAATGGTGCACTATGTTGCACTCTATAAACTTCGAAGGATTATTAATAACATAAATCATTCAATATATTTGTCACTAACTGGGTTTGGGTGCAGCAAACACATGCATGTACAAAATTTTGGGTATAAGCAAAAAAGAAAAGAAAAAAAAAAGCCTGTAATGTTGAATGCTCATGGGACCAAGACTAATCTAATTTAAAATGTAAATTCAATGTTCAGCAAGCATTTGGAATAATATATATATATATATATATATATATATAGCACATTCTATTTGTAAATAATCTGCATATCAAGAATCATAAATTGATTTAGGAATAAGCATCATCTTTAAAAAATAACTAACTCAGAAAAATATAGATTGTGGATAGGAATTTCAAAGACATTTCCTAAAGACATCATCTCTCAATAGAAGCTAAAAATACGAAAATATTTAACCAATAGACTAACATGTACCAAAAAATCAAATGGCATTCAAGATGATTAGTGTTAGACTCCTATAAGATTAACACAATGCAACACCCATATATTAGAATTGAATAATACCAAAATTGGAACACATATATTACAATTAAACACACACATAGACTAAGGAGAAAAATCCCATGATCATTCACTCAAAAAATCAGATGTCAAAAGCTCAAACACGCAAAAGTAGCAAAAAAACATCACAAGTTTATGCATAAAGCCATGCCTATATAACTTTTAAATCATCCAAATGCAGCAATATTAGAAGCAATTTTAAGGATTCTTTCCTACTTAATGGCTTCTGCAACATAAAAATCACAATCAACATGTATACATCTCACAAAGAACAAAGAACAAATTTGTTAATGTTCCACTTGTCAATTGAAAACAGTCCCAAGTTAACTACCAAAATAGGAGTCACAACCATAACTGGAGATCGTACCAACTTCAATAAATATATGTATCTTTTTCTAAAAGAGTGTAATTCCTTTAAAAAAAAAAAAAAAACAGCCAGGTTATCTTAAACTTAGGCAACCAAAAAAATCCGATTCCATCCAAACCAAGAAAAGAAGAAATACTGGACTTTAGCTAAAAATGTTTTCTATTAAGCTTTGCAGTCAGGGGGGCTTTGATGAAGGGTGGGTTTGGTGAGTCAAAGAGATGTGATGTAGTTTCCACTTGGGATGCGCCACCGCTAAGTGGTGTAGAGTTTACCTGCTTCTTGTGCTAGTCATGTCACCGACTTTAATTCCATTCCTAAGTGTTTTAACCTATACGATTTAAGCTATACACCACCATCATAATGCAAACACCTTAATCAAAGACACATATAACCCACTTACTGTTTGCAGTTCCAACAGGTCAGTGGTGAGAGGGTTCTTTGTTCTGTTTCTTCTCTACAACACCATATACCCACGTTTCAACATACCAATGTTGATTATCCTCTTTGAATACTTTATCTTCTCCAAATACTATTTATGTTGTCTATAATTTAAAACAATTGCTTTTCCTTAGCATCTAAAATTTTCAGTATCTACACTCCTAATCATTAAAACCCACCTATCCACTATTTATATAAAAAATAAATAAAAAACATAGAAAGAGAGCCCATAACCGTAAATAAACTTTAAACAAAGAAAAAAATGAGATAAATGTAGAGAAATTCTAATGGTAAAGCATAGGGAGATAGAAATCTGACCAAAATGCCTAAATCAAAACAAAACAAATACCCAAACTGCCAAACATAAATCATAGTTATCACAAGATTTTGGTTTTTCTTCTAAAAATTTATATAAAAAAAATCAAAAAACAAAGAAAGCCAAAAAAAAAAAAAAATCACCTTGCATTGAGAGAGAGAGCTTTGTTTAGAACCAAGTGAGCACTTTCCCTTGGCAAATGCTTCCTACATGTTGCAACGGCCTTAATTGCAGGAAAAGGCTTCTGCTTTTATCTCTATATATTAAGATAGATTTAAGTTACATATCTTTTAAATAATCCAAAGCCAAAAAAAAAAAATGTTTCAAGCACATTACTGATATCAATAGCTGAACAACAAAGGTTAGCACGTTTGGTGCACATGGTAGGATAAGTAATAAATTCCACAATTGGCTTGGCGAAGGATTACATTTATTCATACTGCATTAAGGTAGTGTTGTAGAGATATTAGGTAAAGTTGTAGTCATTGGCTACAACTAAATTTATAATCAAAATTTATTCCTAAGATAATATTTTCGTAAAGCATTGTGCCATGGAATGTTAGGAATAAGTTTTGCATATAAATTGTTGAGGGAAGCAATTGTGATTGTGGCCAAAATAGAAATCTCTTTAGCAAATATGAATTATGTATTTGTCTTGCTTTATAATATGCTCATTCGTCATACAAAGCATTATATATAGTGCATTAGATCATTGACAAATAACACATTAGAATGTGTTGTTTGCATTTGTTTTGATGTAAAACATTTTCCTGATTGAACTTTCTTCAATTGAAAATATTTTTAAGGAAATTACTTATTTTCTAGTGTTAGGTTGTTCTTAAAAAAATTTTGGAAAGAATTTTTTGATGTTTATCTTGTATTGAAAATCACAATTTTTTCTACATAATCACCCTCTCTTCAAAAATCTTTGCCAATTGCTCAGTAGTAGCAACCACTACATATCAATTAGAGCATGCAATTGAATATCAGAAAAATTTTCAACACAGATTGAATTGATTAATGATAAAATTCGCACAAAAAATTAACAAAAATATTTCAAGGGAGAGAGAGAGAGCATAACAGAGATCAACCCATCACTACAATAGAGATGGGTTGAGGTGGGGGAAAAAATTGGAGGCATTGACGAGAGAGACAGAGAGAGATTGATGCATGGCCGCATGGATCATGTGGGGCAGCGAAGGCACTGGCCAAATTGGCGACCAAGAAACATATAGAGATAAAGAAAGGAGTTGTTGGGTAGTGTTGGATGGCTTAAGCTGATGGACCATCGTAGAAGGGTAGGGTGGATCAATGAATCGCTCATCAAGGATGGGGTGATGGGTTGTTGTGGCATTCAAGGGGAGGGGGGATTTTATTTTTATTTTTTTTTTTATTTTTTTTGTGAATCAGGGGAGAGGATTTGTATGCTCTGTCTTACCCCTTTTTTTTTTGTCAAAACAAAAAATATGTTTTGTTGGACCAAGAGCCTACGTCACCCCAAACAAAAGAGGAGCCAGAAATTTTTGTTTAGGGGACCGATTTGTGTTACTAATTTATTAGTTTATACAAACTTCCATACATATACACAAACTCAAGGTATATAGTGAAATCTTTAAAGTTAAATGTTTCATAGAATTAAATTCATATTTCACCATCTTCTATAGTGAAATCCCTAAAATTTTTATTTTCAATATAAGTTACCAAATTGTCTATCATTAAAATTTGAACTAATAAAGTTTTCAAAAACATGAATGATCCAAAACTTTAAGAGATACAAGAACACATTTTACAATAATAAAAAAAAAAAAAAGAATTTGAGAAACAATACTCTCTATATAACTACTACACCAATTGGACAATTTTTTTTAAGAACATTGTTAAACTAACCCAAATATTTGGAGGGGAGGAGGGCCATTTTTGGGGGATAATTATTAAAGTATTAAATATTTTTATATACTATAATGATATTTTCAAAAATTTTGGGCCCCCACCCTAACATGTAGCTCCACCCTAAACACCTAAAAATAATGATTGTGTGGAATCAAACGTAGTCGTAGCATAGGATTTTTTTTTTTTTTTTTCTTTGATTCTATTTTTCTAATACGTTACCTCAGGATATGATGTGATTAATTTGCTTAAGATAAATAAATAAATTTGCTTAAGATGCAAATGAAGTATATTGTTTGAAAATAATCACATGTAATTATGTCATTCATTCATATTAATGAAAATTATAGCACATTGATTTTGTTTTGCATCACATAAAATAATGAGAAAACCGAAAATGAAATTTGATTTTTGTGTTGCACGCTATTTACATGTCATGTCGATTAGGTTCATGCATGTTCTTCACATCGCATGATAACAAAAGGCTTTCATCAGAAATCCAAAAAAACAGCATAAGAATGAATGAATTAATGAATAAAGTAGCATAAAAAATAAAAATAAAAAAATAAAAAAAATTTTATTTTAAGGAATCAACCATGAAATGACTTCATGCACCATGTAGGAATTTTATAGGCCAAAATTCTAACCTCACCCTCTATTACATAACCAGAGGGATAACGACCACATGTCCCTATCCCAACTTTCATATTTAAGACCTATATACATTTGTCGCAACGTGATAGACCTACCTAAAGGTCCTAAACTAAACCATTCTCTCCAGAGTCCATAGAATTGTCATGTTCGGCAGGTTTGCCCATTTTTTGGTCGAGCCAAGATCCTAGAAAAGCATAAAAATGAAAGCTCGAAAATGAGGATGATGGACTTACAAGTTGAACGGAGGAAAAGCAAGAGTCTTGTAGAGCACTACGAGAACGGGAAGGATTTGGCGAAAGAGCAAGAGCTCAGATATTAATTTTGAAGACACAGCCAAATGCAAAGGCATATACAAATTAGGACCATTTTATTTTTTCTGTTTTATGCTTAAGAAAATGGAATAGATTCTGTTCATTAGGCCTTTTCTTTTTCTTTTTTCTTGGATTATTGGGGTGCTTCTATGTTTGAAGGCTAAAGCCTAAATGTTTGCCTTAGTAGATTATTTTCAAATGCAAAGGAAAATTGTAGCATTACTATTAAGGGTGTGCATGAATTGGGTTATATTTTTCAACCCAACCAAACCTTATTCGGTTAAGAAATTCTAAGCGCAACCCAACCCATTTATGTGTGGAAACCAACTCAACCCAATTTCACATGGACCGGGCTGAGCCAATGTATTATGTTTATACATTTTTTTTTTTCCTTGTGAAAAATAGAGTTTTCATCAATTATTTAAAATTTTTTGTTATAAATTATTACAATTCATATAATATTCTTTGATTTATATTACAAATTTTCAAATTCAATTAAACTAATTTTCAAAATACCAAAACTAATTATATTTAGTTTAGTGGGTCTAATGCACACCTCTACATATAACCAAGTAACGCTGTGAATAAGTTTTACATAGCTATATATGATATATTTAAAACAAAGCATGACAAAGGATTAAGTTAATCCACTATTTCACTCTAATTTTATTTCACGAATTTCAATTGGGATCTAAAATAATCGTATAATAGGAACACACTTGTTTTTATTGTTGTTAGGACATATGTGATTCACTTGTTAGGAACATATGTCACTATTTTATGTAATTGGCTAATCCTTTGATAAAACGCACTTTACTTGTAATTGGGTAGATCTAGGACGTGTTTGATACTTCATGAAATATTGTTTCAAGATCAAGTGTTAAAGCCATGCAAGTTTGTCAAAGATTCAAGTGTGAAAAGTGCTGTTCATTAAAGCTCGACAGTTAGCATCTATCAAGACCTGTAGAGCTGTTCCAGCCTGTGGCTCGACAGCAGCTCAACAGATAGGTATCTGTCGAGATTTATGAAGTTCAGTTTTTCAGGACTGTTTTTCATTCAATCTGTGATTGTATGTTTGGACTTTCTTTTCTCACAACCCTAGACATATAAAAGGATTATTTTAAGGGCCGTCAAAGGTGACACAAGTTGCACAAGTGTTGAGCAAAATTTGTTCAAGCAAATTGTGACCGAAGACAGAAATTGCCCTATTTCATCTTTCTTGTGAAGAAGATGTTGTGTTTGTACACCATAGGGTTTTGTAACTAAGGAGTTTCTTGATCTTCATTGTGTGATGAACTGAAGAACTTTGCAGCCAACAACCTTCTCTAGTTGGTGATTGAAGTTGCGTACTGGGATCCGCGCAATTGGTTAGTCACGTACTGGGAGCCGTGCATTACAAGGAGAGATTGTCACTACAGAACAAGTCCAATTGGGTATTGGGGTAAGGGTTCAACTGTAGGTTGGTATAAGGTACTGGGATTCCTTTACTTGTAACCGCTTGTTGTGATAATAGTGGATTCTCGGGAGTGGTGACCTTAAAATCACCCGGTGGGGTTTTTGCCGTGTAGGTTTTCCCCATTCATAAACAAATCACCGTGTCAATTTATTTTCCGCTGCATACTTAGTTATTTGGTGATTTGTTTGTGCTGCCACGCATTTGCATGTTAATTTGATTAATTAATAAACTTGGCTAATTAATCAATTAATTCATCACAAGGGGTCAATACATTCTTGGCCTATCAAGTGGTATCAGAGCAGGCACACTCTGATTAGGTTTTAATCTTTGCTGTGTGATCCATTAACCCCTTATCCATTAACCCCTGTTGTCATGGAAACTCTTGATTGTTTTGATTTGCATGATCTTATGTTGAATGATGCTGATGATATTCAAGATGCCTATTGCAAGCTTTGTAATTTTTGTATGAAATCTCTTGAATGTTCTACAAAATTAAAAGCTAAATTTAAAAAGGTCAAACTTGAAAAATATGATTTGATTGCAAAATTGGATGAAGCCAATAATTTGAATGAGAATTTTAAAAATCAAATTTCATCTCAGGTGGACAAAATTAAGATTTTGGAAGAGCAACTAGTTGAATTTAAAACTGAAATTAAAAAATTAACTAGTGCGAAACTTCTTGTTGAGCCTAACTCAAAAGAAAAAGATTTTTATATTCCCTCATTTAAAAGGAATAATGAAGAGTTGAAGGCTAATATTGCTAGGATAGACAAAGGTAAAAATTCTGATGTTAACGCTGAAGTTTCTAAACCTATGTCTAAAACTCCTCCTAGGAAGAATAAAAATTCTGAATTTGTCTCCACTTGTCATCATTGTCATATTGTTGGTCATATTAGGCTAAATTGTCCTAAATTAAGGTCTTTTTCAATCTCTAAGGTTAGACTTCCTTCTAGGAAGCCGAGTAGCTCTAAGGTTAGACATCATTGTCATATTGTTGGTCATATTAGGCTAAATTGTCCTAAATTAAGGTATTTTTCAATCTCATGTTTGTCACCATTGTGGTGATTCTGGTCACACTCGTCCTAATTGTTTCAAGTTGTTTCCTCATAAGCGAGTGTCAAATAGGTCTCATCCTTTGTCTAAAGGCTCTGTACCTATTCTTGGTGGCTTATTAAAAACTTTGAGCTTTTTGACTCAATTTCAGGGGAATTCTAATTCCTCTATGTCTTTAGTAGTCATACTAGGACACGTGCCTTTTCATCTTTACGGCCAAGGACTCGTGCTGTATGGGTGATAAAGGATCCTGAGACTTAATTGTCTTTCTGTTTGTCCTTTGTTTTAATTCTTTCTATCTAAAGTTGGACTTTCTTTCTTGATTTCTTATTTGTTTTTGGAATCATGCCTTCATGCATTTGCATCTAGTTTTATGCTTTGCTTTGCTTAACATGTTTCTGTTTGTTTGTTTTCAGTTTTTGCTTTATTTTGTTTTTCATAAAAAAAAAAAAAAATTGAAAAATTAAAAAATACAAAAACAGTGTGTATTTGTGTACATTGGTACTTGTGTACTTTGGATGGCCAATGAAACAAAGTTTTCTAAACTTTGTATCTCTTAGATGAGCATCTCTATGCACAACTAAGCAAGTGAGTTTTGTGGCTCGTGTTTGTGATGAGTAAGATTAAGTTATCTCTTGTACTTAACACTCGTATCACTCTTTTTGACGGGAATGACTAGAAAATCCTAAAAGAAAGGCATAAATAACCATCTCAACATTGTTGCCCGCCAATCATAAAATGACATTTGTATACTTCGGCATAGCAAAAATGCAATATCAAAAGGCTTAACATAATTGGGTATTTCTTTTCTCTCTCTTGTATGCCCATGCATGGTTTGCTTAAAAGAAAAATATGCAAAGAAAAATAAAAGCCAAAAGAATAAATATGCTTTATATATGATTGCAAACATGTATTCTAGGAGATGTGGGAGTTATAGGATGTACCTCGAAGGTGATAGTCTCCATCAAACAGTTATAATTGTGTGTGAGTTAAAGTGATTTTCTCATATCTCAAATCGTCATAACATGTATACACTTATGCAATCTTGCGATGTTTTGCACACACAACACGCAATATTCTTTGCTACTTTCGATATATGTGCAAGTACAATGTGATTTGGCCATCACAAGGTTTACATGTGTTAATGTATGCTCACTAAATTGTCTTGACTTGTTTTTGAAATTTAAAATTGGTTAGACGTGTTTAGTGTCTGTGTATGTGTTTTTGGGATCTATGTGCTTACATTTTTCTTGATTGAGAGATGTTTTTGAGAGTTTAAAAATGTTGTTTGGATCTTTGGTTGAGTTGCATGCTTAATTGCATTCATATCTGTATTTTTCCCTTCTTGAAAAACTGTTTTAAAGCAACCTTGACACCTCTCGATACCTGGCTTATATGTTGAGCTCTTCAGTTGACTTTTTATCGCAATCTCGACACCTCTCGATAGCTAGGTAGATCGATCGAGAAACCTTCTGTCCCCTCGATAGCTCTTCGATCCATCGAGCTTAGTTTGCTGTGGACACCTCTTGATAGTTGCATCTGTCGAAGCTTTTAAAGCTCGACACCTCTCTCGACACTTCTCGACACCTCTATCTGTCGAGAATTACTGAACACCTATATATAGGTTTCAGCGCGATTCGGACTTCATTTCCTCGATCTCTCTCGATCTGTTCGTGCTTGTTCAACTCCCAAACTTTTCTTTCTCACTCTAAACCTCATTCCCTAGAGATTTTCGACCTTAATCACGTTCTTCTTCACTTGGTATGTGTCTAAATCTCTCATTTTCATGCATTTCATATTTTTAACCTAAGTATTTGGGATTTTTGGAAATTTTGGGGTTTTTCAAAATCAAAGAGGTTTTTGCAAAATTTTTGGGATGGGTTTTGAAGTTTGATCTTAAAAACTTCATGCATTGCTGTTGTGTTTGTATGCGCGGATCCTAGTGTGTTGTTGTCCCCACTTCATGCATTGCTGTTGTCCCCACTTCATGCATTTACTTTTCCCCAATTCATGAAGTGGGGACAAGTAAAGGAATCCCAATACCTTAAAACTTCATGCATTGCTGTTATCCCAATACCTAGTACGCGCGGATCCTAGTGTGCTGTTGTGTTTGTACACTGTAAGGTTTTGTGACCAACCATCTTCTTGACCTTTATAGTGTGATGAACTGAAAAACTTTGCAGCCAACAACCTTCTCTAGTTGGTGATTGAAGTCGCGTACTAGGATCCGCGCAATACAAAATAAGTCCAATTGGGTATTGGGGTAAGGGTTCAACTGTAGGTTGGTATAAGGTATTGGGATTCCTTTACTTGTAACCGCTTGTTGTGATAATAGTGGATTCTCTGGAGTGGTGACCTTAAAATCACCCGGTGGGGTTTTTGCCATGTAGGTTTTCCCCATTCGTAAACAAATCACCATGTCAATTTATTTTCCGCTGCATACTTAGTTATTTGGTGATTTCTTTGTGCTGCCACACATTTGCATGTTAATTTGATTAATTAATAAACTTGGCTAATTAATCAATTAATTCATCACAAAGGGTCAATACATTCTTGGCCTATCAATTGTTTCACTCTGCTCATAAGTTGAGACAATATTGTTATGTTTGCGTGTTCTCATCTAAGAAAGATGTACAGTACTCACAGAGTGCACTTGCAAAGGACCAACAACGAATGCATTAAAATTTCTACAATGTGCCCCCACCAGTTTAAAACTAATTAACTCCATTTAAAACTAAAAATCCTTCCAAAACAACTTTCAAGCCATTTGAAGTTCATTCAAACTTTCTTACCATAACTTATTATTAACTAAAATATTAAATTCAATGAAAATTTTATCAACTAAATGTATAGATATATCTTCCTTTTTCTTACTCAAAACAAGACCTTGGGATTAAAAACTTGACTGGACATAAGACCTAAAAATAAAGTGGTTTTCAATTTTCTAGCCAACTTGGGGTTCAATTGGCGGAAGAATTAGTGACATCATAAATTATTTAATTAATAATACAAGTAAATATAATCACAAATAAACTTGTTTAATATATATATATATATATATTTTGAGAAAAAGGTAAGGTCATATAATAAAGAAAATTAAGAAACATTGTTTTGGAAAACACACTCCAAATCAGAGGGTAGTTCTTCTACCCAAACATTGAAATCTGCATGAAACTACTCTTTTGGCAAGGGCGTGAGCTAACTTATTCCCACCTCGGCGCACATGGATAAACTTGCAAGCTTGAAACTGACTGGCCTGATGACGTGACTCCTCAACGACATTCCCATACAAGGTATTGCAACAAACCGGAGTATTCAACACCAAAACCACTCAAAGACAATCACCTTCCAATAACATCTTGGAAAGACACATCTCTTGTGCAAAAAGAACAGCCCTACGCACTGCCATGGCTTCAGCCATCTCCACTGACAGACGAAGAGGGATCCGCTGAGACAACGCAACAATTATCGCACCATCCGAATCCCGTACCACCACTCCAATACCTGCACAACCCATATTCTCAAATAAAGCAGCATTGAAATTCACCTTGTAAAAACCATCTGGAGGACGAAACCAGCGCACAGGAACAGCAACAACACGCGGCACAGCTTCAGACTTTCCTACTTCTAAGAATTCACGCACTAGGCCAATTGCTCTCTCACCAACTTCATTCAACGGCCAAGTAGGTTGGTTTTCTCTCAACCTATTTCGCCTCTGCCACAGACACAAGAAATTCTCTAAAATAGAGCCATCTAAAACTCTAAGGCGCTGCACATAACCTCCTCCAACAGCTCGAGAAAGCTCCTGTATTGTTTCCTGTAGAACCTAGCAAAATAAAAATTAGATTTCCATACTGCCTAGGCCTGATCACATAACCACAAACAATGGATCAATGACTCCGAAGGCTCATCACACATTGAACATGAAGCTTCAACAGGGACATGTCAGTGTCAGAGATTCACTTTTGTAGGAAGAGAATCACGCGCAGCTTGTTAAATAAAATGACAGACTTTATTCGGTGTCTTGATCTTCCAAATCCCCTTCCAAACGTTGCTCTGCCCTTCCAAAGAAGAAGTACCCAGACTTAATCTTCTTGCATTTGTCTCCAACATTCGGTAGGTGCTCCACACACTAAAATCCCCCAGTAGGAGTTGAGGGCCAAATCAACAAATCCTCAACCAACCCTTCACTCACGGGGATCCTCTTAATCAACTCAGCCTCCCACGGCAAAAAAAAACCTCATCCGCTAAACCCCGATCCCAAACTCTTCTACCAGCCATGAACAAGTCCTTCACATAGAGAATATCAGTATTAGTCTGCGAAGAAACCACCCTACTGCTTGATAGGTCCAGCAACCAATTGTGCTCCCAAATTTTAATAGATTCCACATCCCACACTCTCCAAACAGCCCCTTTTGTGATGACATCGCTCGCCTGTAAAATACTCCTCCGAGCAAAAGAACATCACGGATGAACCGGAGCTTCCAATATGCTACCATTAGGGAAATATTTCGCACTAAAGACCTTATAAAGTAAAGAGTCTTTATGATATAATAAGCGCCATATCTGTTTTGCAAGAAGAGCATTATTAAAATTTTGAATGTCCCTAAAACCCATACCTCTCACCGACTTAGACGAACAAAAAGTACTCCACTTAACCCAATAATTTTTTTTTAATTCCCCTTGCCTCTACCAAAACTTTCGGATCATTGCTTCAATATCTTTACATAAGCCAACCAGCAACTTAAACACATTCATTGAATAGGTAGGTATAGATTGTACCACTACTTTTATCATAACTTCCTTCCCCGCCTGCAACAGGAGCTTCTCTTTCCATCCTTGCATTTTTGCCCAAATCCATTCTTTAATATATATATATACACACACACACATACACACACACACATATATATATAATATATACAAAAAAATGGTCCACCTAGGTCTATTCGGTTTTTAATGGTCCAATTTGGTCTATTCGGTCCATATAGTCCACTTAGGTCTATTCAGTCCATTTGGTCCATACAGTCCACTTAGATCAATTCGGACTACCTAGGTCTATTTTGTCCAATTTGGCCAATTCGGTCCAGTTAGGTCTATTCAGTCCATACAATCCACTTGGCCAATTTGGTCCAGTTAGGTTTATTCATTCCATTTAGTCCAATTCCATTCTGTCTACTTTGGTCAATTCAATCCTATTTGGTCCATTTGGTCCAATTCGGTCTATACGGTCCATTCAATCCACTTCAATCTATTTGGTCCAGTTAGGTCTATTTGATCCAATTTGGTCCATACGGTAAATTCAGTCCAGTTACACACATATATATTTGTTTATTTATTTATTTTATTATTTTTTGCTTGAATGTATAATCAATCTCGTGCAATTCATTTAAAAGTAATGATGTTAAAATAAATGAGTAACTGCCATAAATATTAGATTTGTATATTCATAGCCTTAATGTTTAGAAAGACTTTCACTTAAATTTTGCCGGACCGAAGTGAATTGAAATGCTATGTTAATGTGGCTCAGAAAAAGTGTAGCAACAATAAATGTTATGCTTAAAATTTTAGGTATTACGAGTTTGAGATATATATATATATATATATAATAAATTTGAATTTAGAATAGGTACTCTCAACCTAAGCATGTCTTTTCCTTGTATACAAGTGTACAAAAATGGACTGAAGTGGACCAAAATGAATCGAAATGGTCTAAATGGACCGAAGTGAACACAAATGGACCAAATGGAACAAAGTGGACCGAATGGAAAAAATAGGACCGAATGAAACAAGGAGGACCGAATAGTACGAAAGTGAAATGAATAGAACAGAGTGGACCAATGTGCACCGAATAGGACAAATAGGACCGAATAGGACCATAGTGAACCGAATAGGACAAATGTCAACTAAATAGGACCAAGTGGACAATTGAACCAAATAGGACCAATGTGGACCGAATAGAACCAAAGTGGGCAGAATGGACCAACATGGACCAAATAGGACTGATGTGGACCGAATAATACTTTTAAATATTTATCATTTTTATTACATTTTTAGGGCTCATATTTCTAATTTCTAATGTTTATTTTGTTTGTATTTTTTAATTCAAAACTAAAGAGTTTAGCCCAAATATAATAAAATCTCATACTTTTCAACCCAATTTTTTTTTTTTAAAAGAATTTTTGAACTAAACTTAAAAAGAAAACCTACAAAAGAATCAATTTAAGTCCCAATTTGTCCGAAATTGACCGAAATTAGCAATTGTTTAATTTTTAGGAAGAACAAATTATACATTATATTACAATTACAAAACAAAATAATTATTTATTCTGATGCATCACATGGATCTACGAATGCGTGGTTTGCGACTAATGTATTTTAAATTTAATGTGCTTTTGTCTATTGATTATAAGCTAGAATTTTACTTAAATTATGTAATGTTTGTGAGTCCTATTTGCTTCTTGCATAAACCATCTTTTTTTTTTCTTTTTCTTTTTTGCACTCAGCTAGCTTAATTTCTCATCTGGCAGGTAATGTTTATAGATCCACCATAATTATTTTGGTCAAAAAGTTGGGTAAAGTAATTATTTACAAGTCAACCACCTTGCACCATTGGCATGATGGTCACTCTACAAGTACAAAATTCTTGTAGGTTGGGGGTTGGGGGTTGGGGGGGGGGGGGGGGGCGGCAAAGGCCAGAGTTTAAGGGCCCGTTTAATCAGCTAGCTTCATTTCTCATTTGGCAGGTAATGTTTATAGATCCACTATAATTATTTTGGTCAAAAAGTTGGGTAAAGTAATTATTTACAAGTCAACCACCTTGAACCATTGACATGATGGCTACTCTACAAGTACAAAATTCTTGTGAGGTGGGAAGAGGGGCAAAGGCCAGAGTTTAAGGACCCATTCGGTTTAGACATGACTCAATTTTCATAACTCAATACTCATAGCTTAGAACTCTAACTTAAATCTCATCACTCATAACCAAAACTCCACTATCACTCAAAAACTCCAAAATTGTTGTTTGGTTTCAAAACTCAGTCACATAACTCAACTTTTAAATCCACTTTTTGCCAAAATGGTGGAACCCACCACATTGATACTACACAGGGGTTATGGTTGCTACCCGCGTCAATTTTCTTTTCCCCTCTTTCATATTCTCCTAAGTCCATCACCACCATCAATGGCAAACTCTGAACTCACTGCTGTCAACACCACCAACGGCTACAAAATGAAAAAATAAAATAAAATAAATAAATAAAAAAATTTCAACCAAAAGAAAATCCAACCATCAGCTACAGCCACAAAAAGAAAAAATTTCCAATCATCTATACCACCACCAACCACACAAACCTACCTCTATCATAGCCCAAGTTTCAAACCACAACTACAAACACAGAAAACCCAAACACACCAACACAAAATCTTCAAATCGGTGATCCAAAATTGCCAACTCAAACCCACAAACACAGAAAACTCAAATCCAAACCCAGGAATCCTTAGATCGAAGACCAAAATCATGAAAATGAGGAGTGGGTTTTTGTTTCTGGGTATATATTTATGCGTGGATGAACATGGTGAGTGGGTCTGAAGAAGAAAAAAAGAAAGAAAGACAAAACCAAGAAGAAGAGGAGAAAAAAAAAAAAAAACCCGTTGGTGGTGGAGTGGGTCAGACGAAGAAGAAGAAGAAAAAAAAATGTTGTTGGTGGTGATGAAGAAGAAAGAGAGAAGAAGTAGAGAAAAAGCAAAAAAAAAAAAAAAAGAAAAAAAAAAGGAAGCCGATGGAACTCAGTAGAAGATGAAAGAAAGACTGAAGAAGAAGAAGACAAAAATGTTGTTGGTGGTGGAGTGGGTATGAAGAAGAAAGAAAGAAGTAGAGAAAAGCAAAAAAAAAAAAAAAAAAAAAGGAAGCCGGTGGAACTCAGTAGAAGAAGTGTAAGGTTGAATTTATTCAATCATGTGTTGCCTTTATTCTATGCCAAATTTGCTTGTAATTTAGCAATTAGATACCCTGTATTTAGGTGGAATTCATGTAAAGGTAGTGTGTGAGAGAGTGTGAAGAAAACTCAAGATGTGTGCACTTAAGAAAAGTCTCGCAATTGGCAAGTTGCCAAAGATGGCACACGTGTGAAGCATGCAGGGGAGCTGAAGGGTCACGACAGCTGGAACACTACAGGACAAAACTTCCAATCTGGCCAAGTAGTTAGCTCGCGACTCGTTCCAATCGCGAGGTTGAGTTGCTAGAATGCCCTGTTTGTTGAAAACTGACTTTTCACATTCCTCATACACCCTACTATAAATACCCTTATACCCACGAAATGTAGAGAGTTTCCAGAGAGAATTTTGAGAGAGCAACTCTAGAGAAAAACAAGATTGACTCATCCACAATCTTTACCATTTGATTCTCCAAATTACTCTACTTTCACCATCTCCATTGATATATCTTTAAGAGGTACTGTAAAGTTGTGATTTACAACTATGTGTTTTGTTGGCTTTTATTCCGTGCCAAATTTGATTGTAATTTTATTCAATCTTTTGTACCCTGTATTTATTGTGGGATTTGATTGTAAGGGTTGTGTGATAGAGAGAGAGAGTGTGAAGACTCAAGCAACTGGAGACTAAAGAGCTCCCGTGGGTATCTTGCGATTAAGCATCCCGCGAAGTGAGCCATGTGCCCTGCACATGACTGGAATGCGAAGAGTTAGGACAGATGGCGACAGCTGTGTTTCGCGAGTATCTCGCGGGTAAGGCCTTCCCGCGAGACACCCGCGAGACATTCTGTTCTGCCAGACTGTACTATTTGATACACACTTTCTGTACCCACACTATATATACCCACATTACCCACAAATGTTGAGGAGTGCTTCTGAGAGAAAACCCTAGCCAAACACCTTGAGAGTTAGAGATTGTTATACCCACAATCCTCTACACATTTGCTTGTGGAATTTCCTCAACTCCTACCTCTCCATTTCCATACCATTGAGAGGTTGATAGCCTAAACACTTACCACACCCTTTCAGAGTGTCAAGTGAGGTTTTGGTGCTGCTGGGAAGCATTGGAAGAAGCTAGGCTTTGGCGGATGCAATTGGGCGTATTTTGGGATCCGAAGAGCTAGACAAGACACGGTTCCAAGAAGCCTTGTTGGAGTAGGAGCTTGGAGGGCTTAGGAGCATCGGGTAGATTAGGCTTGGAGGGTCTCTTGCTAACCCTTGTATCCCAACTGATTGCCTAGTGGATCGATTACTGCTTGGAGGGCGGTAGATAGGTTTTTTGCCAAGTTTTTCGGTTTCCTCTTCGATAACACATCGGCATTTTGTATTTGCATTCTTCTTCCTTACTCTTTTACCTTTCATTTTACTGCTGTGTTGCTATGATTATGGATTAGAGTAGCTTGTTTGTTTATCCGCTCACATTTACACTATTCCGCACTTAGTATTAAGTTAGTGTAAAATCTATCGAGCCGTAACTTTAATTCGGGGGTCTAAACAGCTCTTGTGTTTTTAACACGTTTTCGAGCTTTCAGGTACATTTAGCCAAATTCTTATCTCACCATACCCATATCAGTGAGGAGGTATTTTGGTGTTTGGGAAGCAGTTCAGAAGGGACCAATTCATTTGGTTGATGCAATGGGCTATTGTGGGATCCGATAAGCTAGAGAAGACAAGATTCGGCATAACCCTATTGGAGCAAGAAGTTTTAAGGGTTTAGGTGCACTGGGTATATTCGGCTCTGCTATTCATGTATCCCAACTTTATTCTCTAGTGGATTATTGACCGCTTGGAGGGCGGTGGAGTGGTTTTTCGCCAAGTACTTCGGTTTCCTCTTCGATAACACATCGCTGTGTTATCTTTGTGTTTGCATCTCTCTTCCTTTACTCTTTACCTTTTAATTACTGCTGTGATTGTATTTAATTATGGTTTAAAGTGTGTTACCTATTTGGGTTTAGCTTATATTCATCTTTCCGCACATATATTGTTTGTGTATAAGCTTGTGTTGGTAATTTTATATTTGAGTGTCTAAACGTTCATTGGTGTTTAAAACATTATTTGAACTTTTAATTGGTATCAGAGTGGGTACACTTGTTTTGGTTTAAATACCTAAGTGTGATCCTTGACCCCTTGTGTGTTTTGCCATGGATAATGCTTTGTATGCTTCTATGGATGTTGTTGATTGTAACATGTTATGTGTTTGTGAAAATGCCTCTATGAGTGTTTATCCACATGATTGTGATGTCATGTTACATGAATCTTTGGGTGTTGTTGATATTCCTAACATCAAACTCTTGAAGAAAAATGCTAAGAAGTTTCAAAAGATTTTGAGCAAGTTATTTTGTGAAAATGATGATTTGATTGCTAAGCTCAATGAATCCAACAAATTGGTTGAGAAATATAAGAAACTTGCTGAAAATTCTCTTGAAAAGCTGAAAGAGTTTGAATGTTTGAATATGGACTTGGATGCTAAACTTGTTTTTTCTAACAAACTTGTTGATGAGCTAACATGTGAAAATGAATCTCTTAATATGCATGCCAAGTGTTTGATTGCTGAACCTATTGCTAAAAATGATGAAAATATTTGTTGCAATCATGTTTTGATACCCAATGTTGTGTCTATTGTGTGTTCTACCTCAAAGGACAAATCGGTGTACATTCCTCCACACAAAAGAAACCAAAAAGTGGAGAGAAAGGCTCTTAAGTCAAAGCCTCCGTTTAGTCTCAAACTAAGGTTTTGGATGGATCTAAATTTGTTCCAACTTGTCACCATTGTGGTGTGATTGGTCATATAAGACCTCAATGTCGTAAGTTGAAGAGAGAACAAAATCATATGGCTAGATCCCTTTCCAAAAAGCCTAGTGGACCTAAACACATTGTTTGTCACCATTGTGGTGCTTTTGGTCATCTAAGACCTCATTGCTCTAAGTTTCATGCTTTTAAAAGAATCAAAAGAAAAGAGAAACTTGAGCTTCTTGGAAGTTGTGCTAAAAAGGGTAAACCGGTTTTGAGTGAAAATAGCATGTTGTTAAAGAAAGTGTTTAATGCTTTTAACTCCTTGTCTATGTACATCTCTGGTTATCATTCTTCCAACCCTCGTCTCACTTCTCATGAGAGACTTATTCCAAACAATCGATCTGTTTGGATGAGGAAGGGTTAATATGGTTGAACTTTTGCTTTTTTTGGTCCTTGATCTAATTCTTTCGATCTTTGTAGGACCCTTCATGCATTAAATGTCATATCTTCATGCATTTTGTGCATCTTGCATTTATTTGTATGCATTGCTTTTGTTTTTTTATCTTACTTTTATGTTTTAGTTTTCTGTGAGTAAAAAAAATCTAAAACCACATAAAAAGTGAAAAATTCAAAAAGTTTGATCGTATATGTTTGAGCACATATCTCATGTGAGTTTGGCCTAGTACCTTCGTACTAATGGCGTAGTGCATTTACGAGCTTAGCTTGTTATGTATGCACATCTATCTTTGTGGGAAAAATCTTGACATCTATGTGTGATTGTTGTAAATCGATCTTCAAGCTTGTCATGAATGATTAGTCAATAGTCTTATTGGTTTTGATACATGCATAGACTTGTGCATATATATCTTCCCACTCTTTTATTTTTTTCTTAAAGAGCTCAACCAATGTAAATCTCTAAATGAAAAGAGATAATAAGCTGCAAAAGCTGTCGCACATACTAGTATTCGACTAGGAAAAAAAAAAAGCGACTTATATGAAAATGTGTGATGCCCAAAAGCCAAAGGCTTGTTTATCAAATTGAAATATCAAAAATTTTAGGCATCGATCTTAAAAAGAGATGTGAAGATAAAAAATGATCAAATGTTATGAATTGTAAAGAAGCCAAATGAAACGTTTCAAAGATATGTAATCATTTTCTTGTGGGAAGTCAAATATGTTCATTTCTATAATTGAGATAGACCACTTGACTTAGTACTAGTTGTGTATGACTTGATTGAATTGATCATTGAAGCTTCACTCTAGACTAAGGGTCATTCCACATTTAATACACACACACAACACACATGCCTAATGTTCAATAAATGCCTTATTCATTTGTTTGATTGTACTTGTTTAAATGTGATGTGGGTGTACTCAACTATATATGGATCAAACCAAAAAGATTTTTGATCATTTTATCTATATTTGGAAGTGATTTTTATCACTCTTTGTGTTCATGTTTAGTGCTTACTTTGTTTTTCATTGTTTTAAATATGTTTTGTGTTGAAAAACAAGTGTTAAAGTTTTTCGCGACTCACTCGCGACTTGCGAAAATCTTCGCGACTCATCTCGCGACTCGCCAGTCGCGAAATTCGCAAGTCGTGAGTTCATCCAGAAACTTTCGTGACTCACTCGCAACTCACGAAAATCTTCGCGACTCATCTCGCGACTCGCCAGTCGCGAAACGCCCAAAAACAGCTTTTTAAAGTGTTTTTCATGGGAAACCTATTTTAAACCTCTCCCATCCTCTCTTAAACCCCTCTTTCAATATTTTTACATTTAAACCCAATCAATTTGAATGGTTTTTCATTCCATTAACATCTCTAATGTAATTTTAAACTCCTTCATTGATTTGGATCCTTAGATTATGTTTTGGAGAGTTTTGTGCTCTTGGTTGGGATTTTCATCATAGGGGTTGGGGAAAATTAATTTTTGTCAAATTTTTGTATGGGATTGGTTTCTTTTGATGATTTGCTTTGGATGTTGGCCCCTTGTGGCAAAAATAACATGTATTAAGGGTGGATTTCATGGTGTTCATGCATTGTTTCACATTGTTGTTCATAGTGTGCATACTAGGTGTTTGATAAAATGCCTCTTAGGCATTTTCTAACTTGTTTGGACTCCAATGAGTACCAAACTTTGGGGTTTCTCATGTTTTCTCATTAGGAACATGTTTGGTTCATTGGTTGTGTATTTAACACACCTTGCCCCACATGTGTATTTTCCATGCTTTGGTCATGCATTGCACATAGCCACCTCTTACACACACCTTTGCTACCCTTGTCATGCATTGGTCTATATCTTGTTTCTTCATCCTAACATGTCATGTTTACCTTATGCTTTGTAGCATTTTGTTTTGTCTTAGGTTTGAGCTTGATTTTCTCATTCATCTCGCACCCCTCATGCATCATTCTCATTGTTCGTACCTTCATTTTTTGCCCTCATTTCTCCTTGACCCTTTGTCTATTTGTGACAAAAAGGGGGAGAGTATACTCTAGAGTAGTATATTGGAGAGTTTTGTCATCTCTATATGACTCTTGTGCACATTCTTAGGGGGAGAAATTCTATTTCTTGTGCACATTTGTAGGAGGAGAAATATTCCATAGGGGAGATGCATACACCAAGGGGGAGAAGACATTGTGTTAATAAGAAAACTTTGTTTTGATTGTGTTTCTTTATGTTTGTTTTCTTTGTTGCTTTATGGTGCTTTGAGTTATGTTTAGTATCTATGCTTTGTTGTTCTCATTGCATTGTGTTTGTGTGTTGGACATGCATACTTCCTTATGCTATTATGCTTCATTATTGCATGTTCAAATGATCATTTGCTTTGCTATGTGATCATTGTAGTAATTTCTATATGACTGTTTTGGTGTATGATCAAGTTGCTCACATGTTTCACATCATATTTAATTATCACAATTTACTTGTTACATTATACTTGTCCTTTTATTACTTGCTTTACCTTGAGGGTCTAATGTGTTTTTTGCAAGTGTTTCAGGTTACAGGTATATATATTCCAAGTTCACCACATCTTATTTGTCTATAGTTTTTATAACTTTTGGATTTTTACATTGCTTTTGTTTAAAGCTTTAAGTACATTGGTTTAAATCTTTCAGTTCATATTCAATACTTTATATTTGCACCTTTGCTTTGTAGCTCAGTACTTTTAGTCAATGTTATGAGTTTTCTTTAGTACTTCACTCTTGTGTCCTTGTTGGATTTTATATCCTTGATGCAATTACCTTGAGTTTTTGTATCGGTTAAGTGTTGGACATGCAAATGATACTTTGCATTGAACTTATTAGCTTGCATGTCCGGATGTTCATTCCTTGTGTGAATGATCATTGTGATCACTATTTATAGTGATTGTTCCTGTTTGGTCAAGTCGTGCTTTAATGCTTTAATCTTCACTACTTGATTGCATTGTGCCTGCTCCATATGCATTTCAAGATTTTTGCTTATTATGATCGTCTTGTGCTTTTGTTTTTAGGAAATACTTGTTCGTATGGTTCAAGAGCTTCATAGTTTCTAGAATTAGGATGTGAGTGAGTTTTGGCAACTGTTCCCAACTCACATATTAAGTCTAGAATCTGTTTTAGGGTTTTGTCATGTAATAGCCAAAGGGGGAGATTGTAAGTTTGAATTTACTCAATTATGTGTTGGCTTTATTTTGTGCCAAATTTGCTTGTAATTTAGCAATTAGATACCCTGTATTTAGGTGGGAATTATGTAAGGGTAGTGTGTGAGAGAGTGTGAAGAAAACTCAAGATGTGTGCACTCAAGAAGGGCCTCGTGACTAGATCTCATGACTGGCAAGCCGTCAAAGATGGCACACGTGTGAAGCATGCAGGGGAGCTGAAGGGTCACGACAGTTGGAGCACTACAGGACAAAACTTCCAGTCTGGCCAGGCAGTTAGCTCACAACTCAAACTCGCGACTCGTACCAGACGTGAGGCTGAGTCGCTAGAATGCCCTGTTTGTTGAAAACTGACTTTTTGCATTCCTCATACACCCTACTATAAATACCCTTATACCCACGAAATGTAGAGAGTTTCCAGAGAGAATTTTGAGAGAGAAACCCTAGAGAAAAACAAGATTGACTCATCCACAATCTTCATCCTTTAATTATCCAAATTCCTCTACTCTCACCCTCTCCATTGGCATATCCTTGAGAGGTACATTTAGCTAAATCCTTATCTCACCATACCCATATTAGTGAGGATGTATTTTAGTACTTGGGAAGCAGTTTAGAAGGGACCAATTCATTTTGGTTGATGCAATAGGTCGTTGCGGGATTCGGTAAGCTAGAGAAGACAAGGTTTAGCGTAACCTTGTTGGAGCAAGAAGCTTGGAGGGCTTAGGTGCACTGGGTAGATTAGGCTTGGAGGGTCTTTTGCAATTCATGTATCCCAACTTTATTCTCTAGTGGATTATTGACCATTTGGATGGCGGCGGAGAGATTTTTCACTGAGTACTTCGGTTTCCTCTTCGATAACACATCGCCGTGTTATCTTTGTGTTTGCATCTCTCTTCATTTACTCTTTACCTTTTAATTACTGCTATGATTGTATTTAATTATGGTTTAGAGTGTGTAACCTATTTGGGTTTAGCTTATATTCATATTCAGCACATATATTATTTGTTTATAAGCTTGTGTTGGTAATTATAATTTGGGGGTCTAAACATTCATTGGTGTTTTACACACTATTTGAACTTTCAAGAAGAAAGAAAGAAAGAAAGAAAGAAAAAGAATGAATGAAGAAGAAGACAAAAATGTTGTTGGTGGTGGAGTGGGTATGAAGAAGAAAGAAAGATATAGAGAAAAGCCAAAAAAAAAAAAAAAAAAACGAAAAAAAAGGAAGAAGAAGAAGAAGAAGGAAGCCCGTGGAACTCAATAGAAGAAGAAAGAAAGAAAGAAAAAGAAAGAATGAAGAAGAAGAAGAAGAAGACAAAAATGTTGTTGGTGGTGGAGTGGGTATGAAGAAGAAAGAAAGAAGAAGAAGTAGAGAAAAAGCAAAAAAAAAAAAAAAAAAAAGCCGGTGAAACTCAGTAGAAGAAGAAATAAAGAAAGAATTAAGAAGAAGAAGACAAAAAAGTTGTTGGTGGGGGAGTGGGTATGAAGAAGAAAGAAAGAAGTAGAGAAAAGCAAAAAAAAGAAAAAAAAAAAAAAAAAGGGAAGCCGATGGAACTCAATAGAAGAAGAAAGAAAGAATTAAGAAGAAGAAGACAAAAATGTTGTTGGTGGTGGAGTGGGTATAAGGAAGTAGAGAAAAGCAAAAAAACAAAAGAAAAAAAGAAAAAGAAAAGAGGAAGCCAGTGGATTTGACAGCACACAAGCTATGGCCCCACAGAGTCCGAATATTTACAGCAATACCACTGAGTTTCATATCTCAGTTTCTGAAAATACTCATTTCTTGTTTCCTATTTCCATCACTCTAACTCAAATTTTTGAGTTTTGAGTAATGGAAATAAGGGTTGAAAACCAAGCCAAACAAGAATTTTTTTGTGAGACCCACGTGTTTTGAGAACTCAGTTATGAAAACTGAGTAATATGATCCAAAAACACCCTCATCCAAACAGGCTCTAAGTTTTCAAAGGAAACTTCACACATATATATATTTAGATTAGGTTAGAGTAAAATTCCTATCTTGAATCAAAAAAATTATTTACAGGTCACACTTAATGATTTTTCTACAAATGTCAAGTTTTTTTTTTTTTTTTTTTTTTTCATATTGCGGGTCCTACTCTTTTTTATTATTATTATTACAATATTTTAAGCAAAAAATTACAAGGTTAGGTAGCCAAAGCTGTTGGTCCGGCAGTCGGAATTGCAATTCAATCATTGGACCCGGGGATGTAGCTAGCCCCCCCAAAATTTTTTTTAAAAAATATTATTATATATATGTGTACTAATTTTAACAATTTTATTCTATAAAATTACATTTTTTCCCCTTAAACAATATCATTGATTCTTTTAAGAATAATGCTATACTCATAAACTCTTTTACAATATTTTTACAAATTGTTTTGGTAACAAATTCTTATTAGTTCGCACATGGACCCACCACTCACATCATTTTTTTACTTACTAATAACCACTTATTACATCAATAATTTATAAAAAAAAAGTTTGTAGTACTAATATTTTCCTCATTTTAGTGACTATAAAAAAATTTATAGATCTAAAATCTAAAACAAAATATACAAGCCCAAAAAAAAAAAAAAAGCTCAACAACAAAAATTACCAATAATAAAACTTAAAAAAAAAAAAAAGCTCAATTAACCAATTTTATTAAAATAAAAAACCTTGTCATTTAAAAAATTATAAACAAAAATAATTTTGTTCTTACAGACAAAAAAAAAAATCTCAGCAGCTAAGTAGTAGTAGAGTCAAAAATTGAAATTGCTGCATACAGCTAACAGTAAAGCCGCCCCCGTTAACTTAAAACTCTGACTCTGTCCTTGATTGGACCTCTAGCATCGATGGTTCTAGTGCTGAGCCACCGGTTTTGGTGGTTTGTATTTGAAAAATTTTACATATTACACTAAGGGTTTGTTTGGGATCCGCTTATTTTGCTAAAATTGAAAATTTTTTGCTGAAAGTATTGTAGATAAAGGTAAATGTTAGTTGCAATAGTATAGTGGGACACATGAATAGTACTAAAAAATAAAGTGAGACCCATGAATATTAGCAAAAATAAGCTGAATAGTAAAATAAGATGACAAAAAATAAGTTAGCCAAACAGACACTAAATGCCTGAAAATATTTTAATAAAAATGTTCTACATATTAAATATTTTACTGAAAATGAAATGAAGCTTAAATATTCGTTTTCCATGTTCGGCTTCAGAGTTCTATGCATTTGGGCTTTAATAATAATTTAGGTGGCCCATTTACTTCAGTCTTGTCGCCCAAGCCCACATTTTGCCAGCTCTCAGCTCTCAGCTCTCAGCTCTCAGCTATCGTTACATTCACACCAAACAACTTATGAAAGAAAAATACAATTCCTATTCCTTCATTACATAGATAGATGCCAGATTTTCTCCTCAACGGTCTCTGTCTTTGTTTCTATCGTACTAAGACAAATTCCACAGAAGACTGCTGTCATTGAGAATGATGGAGTCTACTGTCTACAGTACACTCACGCGGAAAAGTGTCTGTAGTCTACCCGACCAAGACTTTCATCATTGAGAATGATACATTTATTGTTTAACAGATGGCAATATCTTATGGAAAATGTTAAAGAGGACTGAATGGAGTAATTGGATAAGAAATGAAAGGTGTGTGAGGGTGGCGTATGGGATCCCTATTCTCTTTTCTATTTATTTACTTGTCATGCATTACAGCAAAACAAACTCCAATAGAACATTATGGGTTTATCACTTTCTTTCGTGATGTTCACGCAGTTTCTCTTTCTATTGTCTCTGCTTTCTCTTGTTTCTGCTGGCTCTTTTTCTTCGGTGCAGCCACTATGTCATGATGATGAGAGCTTTGCCTTGTTGCAATTCAAAGAAAGCCCTATTATCAATCAATCCACTTCCGCTTATTCAAAGATTTCGTCGTGGATGGCACAAAGTAGTGATTGCTGCACGTGGGTTGGTATTCAATGTGATGAAAACACGGGTCATGTGATCAGCCTTGACCTCAGTAACAGTTCTCTTTATGGTTCTATCAACTCCAGTAGCAGCCTCTTCCAGCTTGTTCACCTTCAAAAGCTTAATCTCTCCATCAACAACTTCAATCACTCTGAAATCCCCGTTGGAGTAAGGCGGCTTTCAAAGCTTACTCACCTTGACCTCTCTTATTCTGGATTTTCAGGAAAGATCCCATCGGAAATTTTACAACTCTCTAAGTTGGTTTCCCTAAACCTCGCTCTGAATCCATTGAAACTCCACAAGCCTGGTCTCAGAAGTATAGCTGAGAAGTTAACATACTTGGAAGAACTAATTCTAAGTGAGGTGGACATATCATCCACTGTACCCAGTGTCTTGGCAAACTTATCTTCTTTAACAACTATTTCTCTTAGAGATTGTGGTTTGCATGGTGAGTTTCCCACGGGAATTTTTCAGCAACCAAATCTCAAGTCTCTTAGTGTGCGCTTCAATCCAAAACTCATTGGTCGTGTACCAGAATTTAATAGAAGTAGCCCCCTTGAATATTTAAGACTTGTGGGCGCAAGTTTCTCTAGCAAGCTACCTAATTCAATGGGTAACCTCCAGTCCTTATATGAATTGGATGTTAGAAGTTGCACTTTCTCTGGACCAATACCATCGTCATGTGCTAACCTGATGAAGCTCACGTACCTAGATCTTTCAGAAAACATTTTCAGCCGTGGGACTCTCTCTTGGGTTGGTAAGCAAACCAAACTCACTACGTTACATCTAGAAAATATTAGTTTATATGGTGATTTCCCATTTTCTTCTATTAGAAACCTGACTAAGCTTACAACATTAATACTTGATAGGAATAAATTAACTGGTCCTATCCCATCATGGCTAACAACCCTCACCCAACTAATTACTTTACGGCTTTCGTACAATAAATTGTGTGGTCCAATTCCAACATCTATTTCCAGCCTTTTGAATCTTCAAGTTTTAGAATTGTTTTCAATTAACTTGAGTGGCACAATAGAATTTGACTTGATTCGAAAGTTCAATAACCTCTTCCACCTCGATTTATCTAATAACAATCTTTCATTAGCTATTCATCTTAGTACTGATTCTATCTTTCAAAAATTTAAGGTATTAGCACTGGGTTCTTGTAACTTAAGTGACTTCCCAGAGTTCCTTTGAAACCAAGATCAGTTGGAAATTTTGGTACTTTCTCAAAACAACATTCATGGCCAAATACCAAAATGGATCTCTAACTTGAGTATAGACACTCTCATGTTTTTAAGCATGTCAGGAAACTCACTCACAGGTTTTGATCAAACCCCAAATCCTTTCCCTTGGCGTAGTCTACAATTTTTGAACCTTCTAAACAACAAGCTTCAAGGGGCACTGCCAATTCCACCTCCATCCATCTTTTCCTATTCTGTCTCTGACAACATGTTGACTGGAGACATCTCTCAAATGATTTGTGAACTAAGTTCTCTTTCTTATCTTGATGTTTCATACAACAACTTGTGTGGCTTCCTTCCCCATTGTTTAGGAGACTTGAGAAACCTTTCCGTTCTTAATCTCCAATACAACTACTTTCATGGCAGCATTCCTCAAATATTCATGGAAGGATGCAAATTGGGGATGATCACATTAAGTCAAAATCATTTTGAAGGGCCTTTACCAAGGTCATTGGTTAACTGTACAATTCTGGAAGTTCTTGATATTGGAAACAATCATATAATTGATATTTTCCCCTCTTGGTTGGGCATTCTTCCAGAGCTAAGGGTTCTCATTTTGCAATCAAATGGAATCCATGGTTTTATTGGAAAACCTGATACAATTCAAAGATTCCCAAAATTACAAATAATTGATGTCTCAAACAATAATATTAGTGGTAAGTTGCCATCTGAATATTTCCAAATTTGGAAAGCCATGCAAAGCTTTGATGCAAGTCACTTAACGTATATGCAAGCCACTTAACGTATATGCAAGCAAATGGTCGGATGAAAAAACATGTAGGCTATGGTTGGTTATTGATGTCATATGCCTACTCAATGACATTGACAAACAAAGGCATAAAGACAAAATATTTGCAAATCCAAGATTTCTTTGTGGCCATTGCTCTATCAGGCAACAAGTTTGAAGGAAAAATTCCAAAAATTTTGGGGAATCTAAAAGCGCTTCATATGCTTAACTTTTCCAACAATATTCTTACTGGTTTTATCCCGTCGTCTTTGGCAACTTTAACAAACTTGGAATCACTGGATCTTTCTCAAAATATGCTAGTTGGAGAGATACCTCCACAACTAGTGGAGCTCACCTTCCTTGCTTTCTTGAATGTATCTCATAATAATCTTATAGGACCTATACCACAAGGAAAACAATTTCTCACATTTCAAAACAGTTCATTTGATGGAAATGTAGAATAATGTGGAAGCCCATTGTCCAAAAGATGTGCCAATTCAGAGGACCCACCAACTCCACCTTCAAATTTTGAAGCAAAACAAGGCTCAGAGTTTCCATTTGAGTTTGGCTGGAAGGTAGTTGCGATGGGATATGGATGTGGATTTATAGTTGGAGTTTTTGTTGGACAAATTATAATCACAAGGAAGAGTGGTTGGTTTATAAAGTCTTTTGCAATTGGCCATCCAACAGGAAGGGTGAAGCAGAGGAGACATCAAAAATAAATTTAGTTGGGTAAGAATTTTCCCTTATAAATAAAAACTCATGCATGTGTTACTTCCATAACAAGTGTTCCCATTTTATTTCAGGAGTTTGGGAGGGGTCTTTGATAATTTATCATACTAGATGACGTTTATTGTCTTTTTTTTAGAAGCTGCGTTTATTGTCTACTCAATGTAATACATTTTTGTGGTGCTTTTCTTACTGCACCTTTTCCTTGTGGTGATCTTGGTTTTGTCATAAATGATAAAATGGTGTTGTACAACATATTTTAAATTTAAAAACTTGAGGAAAAATATACAGTCTTTTCTAAATCTTTAAATATATATAAGTTTCATGTATAATGGTTTTAGGCTTGTTGATGACGAACTAAGCCTAGTAATTCCAATCTAAGTGTTCGTTTGGGAACAGTTTATTTAGATGAAATTGAAAAATTTTTGCTACGACCTTAACACTTTTACTTCAAATCAACCACCTCTTTCTATTGCGTGACTTCAAAGCCTTGTTAAAAATCTTGAATTTGATTATGCATTGGATATTTAGCTTCATTACATCACATATTTTACATATTTGGGAGTTGGAGTTTGATTTTTTTTCTTTTTTATTTTTAATTGTAATTTTGTTGAGTTTTAATAATTTTTAGGATTTTTTTTAATGTTTTCTTCTGTAGGGTGGAAAATATTGGGTTTGAGAAAGTTTGTTTAAAACATAAAAAATAATTTCAAAATTCTATATACTTTTTAATGATATACAAATTGTTATAAATAATTGGGCAAATTAAAACTTTATCCACCTGAGGTTTGACTGAAATTTAATTTACCTACTTCTCGTTTGAAATCCCATGACGCAAGTGTTCCGCTAGATTGTTTTTTTATCTTATTCGATCTTATATTTTTATGTTTTTTGTATTTTGTATTTTGAAGGAAAAATACATAAAAGTTGAGCAAAATTACATATTTGATCCTATTTTTAACAGAGGTGGGTTATAGAAATCTCAGGTAGGTACTATGTCAAATTTCAAACCACAAGTAGGCAACTTAAATTTCGGCCAAACCACATGCAGGTAAGTTGTAATTTGCCTTTAATAATTTTTATTAAAAAATGAATATTTTCACAAACTTACCTTTTGAATTTTTGAGAAAAATTGTACTATTTTTATTTTGGTACGTCACAAAATTTACAAACTAACGCCAAAGAATTGTTGCAAGAGAAATCTCATCCAAGACAATAGTCATTTGATTAAACCGTTCCAAAGCTTCTTCCTCTAACTCAAAATATACAAGTCCACTAATTAAATAAGTCTACGAAACTGCATTGTGTTCTGTGAAGCTATCAACAAGACTACTTTCAACTAGAACATCAAGAGTAGTTCCATTTGAACAATCCGATCATGCAAATTAATATCCCCAATTCCCCATATATATACAAAATTATATTGTGTTCGATGGCATAGGTCATTGAATTCAGTCTAACACCTTGACTCCACTTCTCAACAAAAGTACTAAGGCTCTGAACCCAAAAGTCATGTTGAAAGAAGATTGATAACATTGTGTTCCAAGACACAGAGTCACATTGAGACATCTAGTTGACCATTTCAAAAGCCGAACCATCCAATACAATTTGGAGTATCCATAGATTATACTGTTCCAATCAAAATGAATTTGGATTTGGGATCCTCAAATACACTATCCTAACATAACTCACTTTTCCCGACTTATATTGTAATTGTAACTAGAAAATAAAGTTATGTAATCTTCTTTATCTTAAATTGAATCTAGATCAAAATCTTGTAAAAAACTTTTCAACAAATAAGTGGGTCTACATAAAGTATCACAAGTAATTTTAGAGATAATCGTCACTTTCTAATGAAACCTATTTCTATACTGTTAAAGGTAACTGAGCATTGAAATTAAATTATTCCTTAGATGGTGACATGAACTAATATTTTATAACATATAAATTATAATTAATTGAGATGGGTAGTCTAAACTCTAAAGAACCAAATTTTCAGGGAGGAAACTTATGGATTTTGAATCTATGAGTAGACGAAACCCATACAGTTAATCTAAAGCCCGTTATTATTAACTCACGAGCCATCCAAGCTCACAGTTCGCAAGTACAACCCACACATTTGAAATAGCCATCCAAAATTAATTCAAGATGGATCCATAATAAGCTCGACGACATCAGCTTCAAAGCCCATCCAAATGGGCAATAAAATCCTAAAGCCATTCGATGGAATCAACCAATTGAAGCCCACAAAAGATTAGCAACAGCCTATGAAAGCCCACAGCTTATGGATTTTGAGTCTGTGAGTAGAACTCATACAATTAACCTGAAGACCATTATTATTAACTCACGAGCCATCCAAGCCCACAGGCCACAAGTACAGCCCACACACTTGAAATAACCATCCAAAATTAATTCAAGATGGGTCCATAACAAGCCCCATGACATCAACTTCAAAGCCCATCCACACGGACAATAAAGTCCTAAAGCCATTCCATGGAATCAACCAATTGAAGCCCACAAGATTAACAACAGCCTAAGAAACCCACAGCTATAACAGCTAGATAAGGGAAATAGAAGAGTAATGGGTTGAAGGGCAAAATGGCCCTTTCGTGTCAACTTGGGCCCACCCAAAAGTTGACAAAATGAGCTTGGAGCACTAAGACCATTGGGTCTATAGTTTGATGCCATGTGTAAGTAAAAGAGCTCATTAAAGCAATAATGCATCTATTGTGTTAAAAGATTTGTCTGCGTTTGGGTGTAACTTAGTTTTTTTAAGAAATTTTTTTTATTAAAAGTGTACTAAAATATACTTGTACTTAAAAAAAAAAAAAGTGAGGTTTTAAAATTTTTTTTATAAAATATAAAATATAAAAAACTAGCTTATAATCTAATCCCAAACACAAAAAGTTTCAGCCAATGTCATCTTTACCTCCATAAAAACAAAGGCCAATTATCATTAATGCAAAGCTACTGCAACCCTTGATTTCATCAAGTTCAAATTGGGGTCTTCCTCTTAAGGAAGAAATTTTTAGGGTGATTAGTTAGCTGTGTTGTTGTCTCTAAACACAAGACATAAGCAATGCCTCCTTTTACGGAGGAACACTACTCTATTGAGAAATTGTCTCAAATTCCTATTATGACTTGGAAAACTAATTGGATTTTCTTATTGAAGAAGGAAAAATTAAATTTGGTTATTTTCTTGAATTTCCTTAGTGTGAAAGGAAATATTATTCCTTGAAATTTAAGGAAAGTCAATTCTTTATCAAAGAAGTAATGCATTCCTTGTGTATCAAGGAATTTGATTTGAAATCTTATAAATAGACTGTTGCAAAGAATTTGGTGGTTTTGGCCCAGTGGTCCTCCCCTATGAAAAGAGGAGAAAAATAATAGAATTGGGCATGAAACCAAAAGAGAAAAATGAGATTTTTACTTAGGAGGTACCCCAAGAAGAGAAACAACAAGGCTTGAGTTTTCTCTACAAAGCTTTTGTAAAGCACACAAATCAAGGAAAAATTGTGAGGCTTTAATTCATGTTGTGAAGTGAAGAGTAGAAAAAAGGTGTTGCCGCAATGTGAGGATTGTGAACAGCAAAATATTGTGTGAAAAGAAGAAGAAACCATAGTGACCCATTACTTCATTCTGTATTAATTGATTTTTCTGCAAAGCAAGCTCTGGGAACCAAATAGATTTCCAGCAGCTTAAACGTTTTTCTTTTCTTCTTTTATGGGAGCTTGAACGTTTGGTATTGCTTTGCTCCTTTAAACAACGGTAAATTTCAAAGCTAGGAATAAAAGTTTCTATAACTCAAAATAAAATACACGATATACAATGGCACAATTCTAATGAAATACTGTTGTACATTCTGTACAGAAGATCAATATAAATATTATATACAATAAATCCATTTGGGTACTTCGAAATAATTGATACAACTCACAACATCATCAAAATAACAAGGCTTATAAAATAGGTGACATACAAGACCAAAGAAACAACTGGGTGGCCAGGACCATCTAGCATGCCTGGTTAAGTTGGGTGACCCATCCAGAATTCCATTTTTCAAAGCAAGGCACATAGATAAAAACAATTAAGTAGCTCTTTTTAACATCTCCATAATGGATTCTGGATCTCGGATTTCCTAGCTTTCTTGTGAATCCTCATTCCCCTGTGAACAATCAACACTAGTGTTAAGTTTGGATCCCCGGGCCATGTCCACTACAATCCCTCTCCCTTCCTTGCTGTGCCCGTCTTACTTCCTTTTGATGCTCAGTTAGTTCCAAACTTTTTCTTTTTAACCTTGGAGACAGCTTCTCCTCGTGCTGAAGTTGATTCACTGTATCCTCCACAAACTCTACTCTTTTGGAGCTCATGTTATGGGTTGCAGTCACCCTGTATCTTGTAAAGCAGTGTTGACTCCTAGTCTAGAGCGACATCTTTCAAGATATGCTAAGCTTCTCTTGCAGAGGTTTATTTTTCCATTTCTCGAGAGCTTGTCTAAGACATGAAGCAAGCTTTGAGGGTAATCCAACTTGATTTGCTCACCATAAGTGGAATTCCAGAAGGTGATGGTAGGCTCTGAAATGGATGGATTTGGGTGTTCAAGAGTTTTTTCAAGAAGGGGTGCCTGCAATTTGAGGAGTACAGAATCAAATATTATAGGCGGCTGGCTACTTCGCAAACAATTAAGGATTTCAGTCCACAAGAGTTGAAGTTGATATTTGGTGCTTTCATCCCATATCTCTATATGTGACACCATTGGAGCAGTGGACAAGATATTATCTGCAAGTACATGAAAAGATCATACGCTAGTCAAACAGGATAGCAGTTTTCAAGAAATAGAATCTGTGTGTGAAAATATGAAACAAAAGAAGGAAACTTCAAGATCCTGATCACCAACTCCGTTGGAAATGTTCTAAAGAAACTTTCAAGGAAGATGACTCCAAATGTTCACTCCACTTGTTTTCTATACAGAACCCCCCTTCCCAAAAAAAGAAGAAGGAAAGTTGAGAGGGAGAAAGTTAAAAGCAGGAGTAAAGACTTTAAAAGCATACACCCTCAACATATGGTTCAACTTAAGGGAAAAAATAAATAAAAGAGCATGGTACATGCTTACTTTAGCCACCGTTCATACGTAACTTCAATGAATTATTAGAGATCATGAGTTTCACTCTAGTAACAGTATATAAAATTGCTTCAGTTTTAACTGAAAGCATGATCTAATTATAAAGTTTGATGCAAAAACCTGGCTGGTGCACTACCTCAATGAACAAGAGGATATCTTGCTTCATGTGAAGAAAACTGATAATGCATGCCAATGCAGAAAATAACCTGGGATTTCATGGCAAAGTTATACAGGCATAAGGAGATCACATATGTAATGACTCAAGCACAAAGGGCAAGAAGCCAGCTATAAAGTTACCTTGATGTCACAAGAAGACCAGTTGGGGGTTCTGTTGTTGACTTTGTACATAACACCTTCAAATATCTGTATGAAGACACTTGGAAACATGAGCAATGGCAGATGGAAGAGACAAAACACATGGATAGTGAGGGTTCTGTTTTAGATTAAATCATTTACGTGATACTATAAAACTGAATTGAATTTCATTTGTAGAAAGTTCCAAAACTCCATCTATGTACAAATCACAATGAGATAATATGGAACTGAAGTAATAAGCCATACAACTTTTAATATATCAAAACTCATTCCTATTATTTGGATAGTGAAGATTCAATTTTAAATTAGATAATTTACTTGATATTATAAAACTGAATTGAATTTCATTTGTAGAGTGTCCAAAACTCCATCTATAAACAAATCACAATGAGATTATAGAAATGATGGGATGCCGTAAGAACCCGAGTCCAGAGTTGGCAGCCAGCCAACCTGCAATGAAAGAATGGCTTAACACCCTATCATGCCTTAACCCAACTCTAAGAAGCAATGTTTGCACCTACCTGGAAGCAAATCTCAAGCTAACATTCATGTTACTGGATATTTTACAGACACCAATATGTTTGTGTCTACTTTTGTCTGAACCTAATTCTGAAGTACAGTTCTCTTCCAAGAAACATATTACTACATTGCCATATAAAGAAGGAGATCCAGATCCAGATCCTTATTTCTTAAATCAAGACCATTGGCACCATCAAGCATTCTGGCATGTTCGTCAAGGCACCCATTGAACATTGAATACAAATCCTCAAGGAAACTGTTTGTAGCAGAACAGTACACATTCTGTGAAGTTTTAAGAGAACTATAAAGTGTCTTCCACACTTCAAAAACATGTTCAAAGTCAAGCTTCCTCTGTGGTGAAACATGAGGCTGTTGTGAGAATCCACTAACCAGTGAGGCTGAATTTTTCTGGGGGCAAGAGCATACCGAAAATGGATATGATAAGAGAGAGCATATGGCAAGAAAACCAGTGCTGTTGGACTCCAATCTCAATAATGAAAGTTCCTTGACATCATCTATGCAGTCTGTCAATCCTTTGGCTATTGCTACCCATATATTTAAGCAGTGGGGACCGACATAATTATACAGTAAACTGATCATAGCAAGGAGAGTTTCCAGGGGATCATATGAAGAGAATAAAAATTTGAAATACTTGTGGATTCCCTGTAAAATCAACTCTGTTTTGGATGTCTTCATAGTTGACTGAAAGACCACACAGAGGTATGCTACAAGTAAATAAACCACTGGTGAAACCATATTCATGTGAATGATAGAGCAGATATCCATAAATTTTGCATGTCTAACGTTATTAACTGATTGAAGCTTGTCAATGTACTTGAGGTCCAATGAAACCTTGTACAGAGGGGATTCCAATGTAGCAGGTTGTAACTCCTTAGTGACAGCGTCTATAAACCGGAGACAAGTATGATGCAAATCACTACTATCACTGCCTTCTGAACTTACATCTTCACATATCTTCTTTATGAACCTTAATACTGTGCCCAAACACAACATAATATCATTATAATTGGTTGATGGCTTTTCCAACTCCAATCGAACTCCTTTCAGAACAGATAAAAATAACCTTAAAGCAGCATCACATGCGAAACTTTTGTATTCATGGTTGACAGTTGCAATTGATGCTTGACTGATGAGAATAAAAATTATGTTTAAATGGAAGTCCAACTGACAAATATCCCATGGCAACCATTTAACAGAGTATTGCTTCCATAAGAATTTGGTAGCTGATAAATATTGGCTTGCAGAGTTACTTGTGACATATTCCACATATTTACATTTTGCTAAAATAAAATCATGAAGCAGATCTAGGCAAAGATTCCATGAGCTCACACTTTTACTTTGAGGACCAATGCGAAAAATTGCTTCACAGATAGGCTCCAACACTAGCTTTATCACTGATGGATCATTGACAGAAGTATCAAGTTTATGCAGCAGATAACACCATGTGTTCAAGCATGATGAGTGGACGGATGTATCACATTTACTTGATATGATTCCTGTCAGAGGAGTCATTACAAGCCTAATGCTTTTTAAAAACCCATTTGCCTGGATTTTATCACTGGTCTCTCTAGATTTTTGCAAATGTTGTACACCCTTCTCCTCCTTGGATGCATTTGTCTCACAAGCTACTATTGGAGGATGAATTAGAGCATCAATAAGACCTTCCCAAGCAAACTGCAAATTATGGTAAAAAATCATACAAAAGAATGACATTTAAAGCATTATAACGTAGGACTTCTGAAATATTTTAAACCATAATTGATGGAAGAATGACATTCTAAGTGTTGTTACGGAGTACTGGTATTTAAATGCAGAAATTACCATTGGAGATAATTGAACAGGTAACTAGGCAGTGATTTAGCCTTTTCTATTTGCATAGATTGCCATGAAAACTTGGGTAGACCCAGTCCTATGAGCTTACATGCAAGGACCACAACAACTCAAAAAGTTGATAACTAGACACCCTTTTCTGACTTAAGCAAGGACCATTTAGTCTCTTGATTTGGATTACTGCAAATTCTTTATGCCCCATAATAAATTTGTATCCTTCAAAAGATGGCCACTTCTATGCTATCATTGAACTAAGGAAATGGATGAAGGTACCTTCTATTTTTGAGGTGCTATTTTATTGGTAATAAATTCAACAAATAAAGAATTATTTTCTTGGATAATATTATTGGTGATTGGTGATAGTGACCAGGTTTCCAAAAAGTCCAACTGTATTAAAAATACCTGTGAAGCAATCTGAACTTGTGGGTTGAGATCTGAAAATGTATTTTCAGGAATTTTCAGCATTTCATTTGTTAATTGCCTGCTCTTCATAGCATAAGATCCTAGTAAGCGAATAAACCATCCCCATGCATGAATGGCTTGGACCTTCATACCCTGGTTTAGAAGCTCCTTCATCTTAGTGAGCAAAATTTGCTTCATATCTTTGACAAGAACCTGTTTCAAGATAGAATAAAGTGTATTTAGGGATCTTAGAATACACAACAAGATAGATACAATATTGGAATGATTTTAGGCGAACCTTAACCTTGATACCAGAATCAAAGTTAGACAGAAGGAACCTTTCTCATGGTTCTACCTTACACATGATTTCTATTGTTGTGGAGTTTGGATTTTGGATAGTGTGTGCATTATGTGGATTCCTTAATAAGATGCTATGTGGCAATTTAGGTTTTGAAATAGCTGTGTCACTTTAGTTTTTAATTTTAGGCCATATATGGTAGTACATGTGGCATGAAAATAATATTTTATTTTAGCCACTAGGTACATTAGTATTTTTTATTTATCATTTAATGACAGAGGCTATTTTGACATAATATCAAAAAATTAAGAACCCAACTGATATATTTGAAAAATTAGTGACTAAATTGACACAAATAATTTACACAAAAATTAAAAAAATTTTTGAGTAAATAGCAATACTTATTAGAACACACACGAAAATAGTAACAGTGTTTTACATAGCCAAAGTACAACTAGAAAATGATCTAATATTTGTAGTTGTAACCAAGTTTATAATACATTATATAACTAAAATACAACTACAAAAAGTGACGGGACTGACAAGTCCGTCTCACATGGATGATCCCATCAATATAGACGAAGACACCCTCAGGCCAGACGAAGTAGTTATCCATGCTACTGATGAAGATAGCCAGGCCATTCAATGCAGCCAATTAAACCCAGAACGGTTACAAGGCCAACTGTATGAACCGTTGGAGCACATTGAAGCCACATTACACAGCACCAAACGTTACCAAGAGGAGCATTAAGACCTCCATAACTACTCCAACGGCTAGAAGCCATGAAAACATATATAAAGCCCACACATTGCCAAGAACAAGGTACATACACGGATATACACTGAGAGATCTCTTTCATTCTGTTCAAATTACATTGTTTATTCCCAAGAGAGCTTCTTATACTGACTTTGGCATCGGAGGCTTTGTGGCAGGCACCACACCGGTGACCACCTTTGGGAGTACGTTCATACAGGCTGGGGATTGCTTCCATCTGACCAACTTTACTAATGAACTTATGCTTTATCAGTTTGGTGCAGTCTGTGGGGAACGTTTTCGTGTTTAGACTCGAAAGGGTAGTTTCCGATCAACTGTTACTTTCAGATGGAGTCCAATCAAGATTCCACAGCCTTAGCCCAGTAGGTTCAGGCTCTCGCAGTTGCTGTCGAAGAACTCACCAGGCAAAATCAGGAAATGAAACTACGGCTTCAACAGGAGGAGAATCGATCCAAAAACAACGTGGAGGACGAGGGAAATAGCCACAGAAGGAGCGACCATCAAAGGCCTACTACTCCAGTAGAACAAAATTCAGATCTTCTTCAGGAGATGAGGAAGGAGATGGACGAGTTGTGAAATGCCATCAGGGAGAAGACAGACCAGAGCGTGGGCAGATTGGTAAGGGAAACAAACTCGCCTTTCATAGGAGCGGTCTTAGGATGCCCAGTATCGTCGAAGGTTCGATTGCCACAACTTGAGCCATTTGACAGGCTCAAGGATCCACAGGATCACCTCAACACCTTCAAAACGACACTAAGGCTTCAGCAGCCCCCTGACGAGATATTGTGTCGTTCCTTTCCTACCACCTTTAAAGGAGCTGCAAGGGAATGGTTCACCAAGCTGCCCACCTCGTCCATTGACAACTTCGAGCAGTTGAGCAACGCCATCCTGCGTCACTTCATTGGAGGACAACGTTCGAAGAGGCCAGCCGACCACTTACTCACCATCAGGCAAGGAGAGAAGGAAACCCTGAGGTCGTACATGAAACGCTTCACTCGGGAGACGCTGGAGGTAGATGAGGCCAACAATAAGGTACAGTTGACGACCTTCAAAGCGGGACTCAAATCTAGGGAGTTCGTTGCATCACTGGCGAAGAATCCCCCAAAGACGATGGCCGAGATGCTCCTGAAAGCACAGAAGTACATGAATGCTGAAGACGCCTTAGCAGCCATAAGGGACATAGAGAAACTAGGAGACAAAGGAAGGAAGGATGACGAGCGCAGGGGACAAAAGAGGGATCGTCAGGATCGTCGGATCAATGACGGGAACAGAAGGAAAGACGATAAAACCCCAAGAACGGTAAAATTTACCCCTCTTGTTATGCCTGTTGACAAAATTTTAACGCAGATTAAGGATGAACACTACCTTAAATGGCCGCGGCCATTGCATTAATCTCCTAACATCCGCGATAAGAATAAGTATTGCCAATTTCACAAGGATCATGGCCATTACACAGAAGATTGTTGGGACCTAAAGGAACAAATAGAGGAGTTGATACGGAAGGGAAAATTGCAAAAGTTTGTGAAGAAGGGAGAGTACAACAAATTTCAAGACGGAAATAAGAGCCAGCATGAGTCCTCGTCCAGGGGCGATGACCGTCAATTCCAACCTCCTCAGAATGTGATCGGGGAAATACAGATGATCACAGGGGGGGCCCATCACCGGAGGATCATTCAGGTCCCTTAAGAAAGCATATCAACGACAGGTGAACAACGTCCACATGACACCCCCGTTGAAGTAGAGATGAACTGAACAGGACATGACTTTCAACGAAGGAGATGATAGGGGAGTGAAGCAGCCTCACAACGACCCCTTGGTCATAATGCTCACCATAGAAGGATTCAACACCAAAAGGATCCTCGTGGACAATGGTAGCTCCGCTGATATCATCTACTTCCCTGTATTCCAGCAATTGAAACTGGATCCAAAAAGACTGCGTCAATTCGATTCCCCCCTTGTCAGTTTCAGTGGTGACAGGGTATATCCCAAGGGCATAGTGACGTTGACAGTAACAGGGGGGACTTACCCTAGGCAGCTAACCTATTAGATAGACTTCTTGGTGGTAGATTGCCCCTCATCTTATAATGTGATTATTGGGAGGCCCACACTCAACAAATGGAAGGTAGTTGCGTCCACCTATTGCCTGAAGGTGAAGTTCCCAACGGACAACGGAGTTGGAGAAATAAAAGGGAACCAGGTCCTAGCCAGAGAATGCTATCAGGCCGTCTTGGCTGCGAAGGAGAATCACACATGGACGATTGAAGAGAAAGCAGAAGACAAAATGGAAGCCTTGGAAACAGTGGTACTAGACGAAGGAGAGGCAACCAAGGCGATGAGGATAGGGACGACACTAAGTCCCGAGATGAAATTAAGGCTTGTCCAGTTCCTAAGAGAGAACCAAAATGTCTTCGCCTGGAACCACGAAGACATGCTAGGCATATCCTCTGGAGTCATTCAACACAAGTTGAACGTAGACCCAGAAAGGAAGCCCGTCAAGCAGAAATGAAGAGTATTTGCTCCAGAATGAAATCAAGCAGTTACAGACGAAGTTAACAAATTATTGACGGTAGGGTTCATCCGAGAAGTATATTACCTAGATTGGCTGGCAAACATCGTCCTCGTGAAGAAAGCAAATGGGAAGTGGAGAATGTGTGTGGACTTCACGGACCTGAATAAAGCGTGCCCGAAGGATAGTTTTCCTCTACTAAGGATAAACTAGCTTATGGATTCTACTGCCAGACATAAGTTGTTGACATTCATGGACGACTTCTCAGGATACAACCAAATAAAAATGGCTGACGAAGATTAAGAGAAGACTGCCTTCATCACAAGCCAAGGGCTCTATTGCTATAAGGTAATGCCTTTTGGACTAAAGAACGCAGGAGCTACTTACCAGAGGTTAGTGAACAAAATGTTTAGCAAACAGATCGGCAGGAATATGGAAGTTTATGTGGATGATATGCTCGTCAAGAGTAAGGAAGAACTCGCCCACCTGGATGACTTGAAGGAGACGTTCGCCACCCTCAAACAATACCAGATGAAACTGAATCCTAGTAAATGTGTCTTTGGTGTAGCATCAGGAAAATTCTTGGGATTCATGGTGTCCCAAAGAGGAATAGAAGCAAACCCGGAGAAGGTGCAAGCCATAAGCAACATGGCATCACCCAGGACCGTCAAGGAAGTTCAAAAGCTCACAGGAAGAATTGCAGCTCTTAACAGGTTCGTCTCTAGAGTGACGGACAAGTGCCTCCCCTTCTTCAAGACTTTGAAACAGGCATTCGAGTGGACAGACGAATGCGAAGCAGCATTTCAGGAACTAAAGCGTTACCTGAGCAACCCACCCCTCTTGAGTCCTTCAAAAGAAGGGGAAAACCTGTATTTGTACTTGGCAGTATCAAATACGGCCGTGAGTGCAGCTCTGATTCGAGAAGAAGACAAGAAACAACTCCCAGTGTACTACGTCAGCCAAGCTTTCCAAGAGGCTGAGTCCAGGTATCCAAAGATTGAGAAGATTGCATTTGCGTTAATAGTGGCCTCTCAAAAACTAAGACAATATTTCCAAGCAAATCCCATCCTAGTGATGACAGACCAACCTATCAAAAAGTCCATGAACAAGCCTAAAGTGACTGGAAGAATGGTCCAATGGACAATTGAACTCAGCCAATTTGACATCAAGTACCATCCCAGGACAGTCATTAAGGCACAAGCCCTGGTGGACTTCATTGCTGAGTTCACTTCCCCATATGAAGATAAGCTCACTAATGAGGCCGAGAAATGGACGATACAGACCGACGGTTCATCAGCTCGAAAGAAGGGGGGAGTAGGGGTCGTCATAGTCACCCCAGACGGAGAAGTACTAAAGTATGGAGTTCAGCTAAAATTTCCGGCCACTAACAATGAGGCTGAATATGAAGGGATTCTGACGGGATTAAGACTCGGAAAGGTGCTTGGGGCTAAGAACCTGTTAGTCCAAAATGATTCAAAACTGGTAATTGGGCAGATCCAGGGAGAATACGAAGCAAAGGAAGAGAGAATGCAGAAGTATCTCAGGCTGACAAAATGTTTGGCTCAGGAGTTCGATGAAGTGGAATTTGTACAGATACCGAGGAGCCAGAATATGGTGGCAGATGAAGTCTCGAAGATAGCCTCGTTAAAAGAAGGTACGACGAGTGTGGACTTGATGATGGAAATCCAGAAAAACCCCAGCATTGAAGAAGTTCCCATGTTCGCAATCCAGAGCACAGACAGCTGGATGACGCCCATCGTATCCTTCCTCCAGGATGGACACCTCCCTCCGAATACAGACGAGGCCAGGAAGATTAAGAAGAGGGCTGCCAGATTTACAATCCTCAACGACATACAAGAGAGGCTTCTCAATGCCCTACTTGAAGTGTGTTAACGGAGAAGAAGCTAGGTACATCCTGGAAGAGATACATGAAGGAATTTGTGGGGACCATGCTGGCCCTAGATCCCTGGTAAGTAAGGTTATTCGAACAGGTTATTTCTGACCTACTATGCAGGTGGACGCAATGGAGTTCGTCAAGAGATGTGACAAGTGTCAACGGTTCGAGAATGTCCAACGACTTCCAGCAGAAAGACTGACGACGATAACGTCCCCATGGCCATTTGCACAATGGGGAATCGACATCGTTGGCCCATTTCCCCTAGGCAAAGGTCAGGTAAAATTCTTACTAGTGTCTATTGATTACTTTACGAATGGGTTGAAGCAGAGCCACTGACGACTATCACCGAAGCAAGGATCCGAAGCTTCGTGTGGAAGAATATAGTTTGCAGGTTCGGGATTCCGAGGACGATCATATCAGATAACAAACGACATTTCGACTGCCAAGGCTTCAAGGACTTTTGCTCAGGCCTGGGCATCAAGAACCAGTTCTCATCACCAGGACATCCACAGGCGAATGGACAGACGGAGGTGACGAACCGTACGCTGCTCAAGATCATAAAAACCAAGCTGGACGATGCGAAGGGCGCCTGGCCAGAAGAACTGCCCAATGTCTTGTAGGCCTACAGAATAACAGCAAGAACCCCGACGGGAGAGACCCTCTTCAGACTCACCTACGGGATTGAAGCAGTGATCCCTGTCGAGGTAGGAGTAACCAGCACCAGGCGAGAAATGTTCAGCGAGGAAGCTAATAATGATCGTCTATGATTCAACCTGGATTGTCTAGATGAAGTAAGAGACAAAGCCTGCAGCAGAATGACGGACTACCAGAAAAAAATGACGGACTATTACAACAGAAGGGTGAAACTCAGGCGACTCAAAATAGGCGACCTCGTCCTGCGCAAAGTAACCCCGGCGACCAGAAATCCTACTCAAGGAAAACTCAGCCCCACATGGGAAGGACCATACCGAGTCGTCCATTACTCCAGACAGGGTAGCTACCACCTGGAAACCCTGGACGGACAAAGACTCCCGAGGCCATGGAACATTGAACACTTGAAGAAATACCATCAATAGACGTAACAGTTAAATGTATTCATTATTGAAATCAATAAAGAAGTTATTCAACTAATGTTTCTCTGCGAGCAGGTCTATTCGATTGTAAGTTATTGACGATGACAAGATCCCTAAAAATGGTGTAAGTCACAAAAAGCCAAAAATGGCTAAGTAACAAGATTCCTCCTTGACGGATGTAAGTTACTGACGATGACAAGATCCCTAAAAAGGGTGTAAGTCACAAAAAGCCAAAAATGGCTAAGTAACAAGATTCCGCCTTGACGGATGTAAGTTACTGACGAGGACAAGATCCCTAAAAAGGGTGTAAGTCACAAAAAGCCAAAAATGGCTAAGTAATAAGATTCCGCCTTGACGAATGTAAGTTACTGATGAGGACAAGATCCCTAAAGAGGGTGTAAGTCACAAAAAGCCAAAAATGGCTAAGTAACAAGATTCCTCCTTGACGGATGTAAGTTACTGACGAGGACAAGATCCCTAAAAAGGGTGTAAGTCACAAAAAGCCAAAAATGGCTAAGTAACAAGATTCCGCCTTGACGGATGTAAGTTACGGACGAGGACAAGATCCCTAAAAAGGGTATAAGTCACAAAAAGCCAAAAATGGCTAAGTAACAAGATTCCGCCTAGACGAATGTAAGTTACTGACGACTAAAAGACTCCTAAACAAATATAAAGTACTGCCGAGGTACCAGTTATGAGAGATTAACGAAACAATAGACAAAGAGGTGCTAACAGAGTCAAAGATTCGTCAAGTGCACAACGTGGGCGATTACGTCACCAGCATATCTCAAACTAAAGAACGTGCAATCACGAATGCAAGTAAGTGCAGAGAAGTAAGTTAAATTAAATTAAAGCCTGAAACGGACGGGCAAATCGCCATTGTTTTTACAACTAAAAGCCCATAAACACTGGACTAAAAATATTGTTCCTAAAATAGATAGAAAGTAAAATTGTTCAGAAATTAGATTTACATAACTGCCCAAAACATAAAGGGCATCCCAAAAAGAAAGAAATTTTTGTTAAGTATCAGGTCTGGGCAGCACCATCGTCAGCAGGAGCGTCGTTAGTAGAAGCATAAACAGGGGCGTCAGGCTAAGTAGTAGAAGATTGAGCAGCCTCGTCTGCAGCCATCTCCTGATCCTCCTCCTCCAGGTCCAGCCTCTCCATATTCACTCCAGAAGGGTGCTTCATAAGGTATCTCCTCAGGAGCTCGAAACCCTTAAAATACTAACTGAGGAGCACAGTGTTGTACTCGTCAGTGGTTTGAAAGGCTTCAACAGACTTGGCAGCTATGGTCTTAAGATTCTCCTTGGCTCCAAGAAGCTACTCGTCCTTCTCCGTAGTCATTTGGTGCTCAACCCTGAGGTTGTCATTCAGTTTCTTAACCTGCTCTTTCAAAGTATTGGCCTCACCCATGGAGGCAATAAGGTCCTTCCTCAGCGTCAAGTTCTTTGCCTCCAAAACTTCCATCCTAGATGTCAGGGACGCCACCTTAGCCTTCTGAGTAAAATACTCAGAAGTAAGATGCAGACTCTCCCCTAACACCTGAAAAGAAGGTAAAAGACGTCAGTAAAAAAAAAAAAAAAAAAGGGAGAGATATCCAAGACAATATACCTGGACGAGCTTATGAACATGACGAGCCACAACCTCACTTAAAGGGACGCCAGATAAAGCCCTCAAGTCCGTAGATGTCACTACCTCGTGGACCCGGTCCACGGCCATATTCTCGTCATTCCAAAGGGTAGACGAACGAGAGTCAGTTTTCTCCTTCTCCTTTTCAGACAACTGCGGCCTTTTGGAGACGGGAGTGCCACCTATTTCTTCCAATGTCATAGGAGAAGCCATCCTCGTCGTCTCACCCACGGAAACAATCGGATGGACGGAGGGAGTTGGAGCAGCAGGGTCTCCCTTTCCAGTGACGTACACTGTCTTCTTTCCCAAATTCGACAGGGGCTCATATTTCTTTGATCTCATCTTCACGTAAAGATCTTTGTTAAATTTGGTCGTCATTTTTGCTAGAAGGGAACACTTGTCAAAAAAAAAAAAAAAAATGGTTCCAACAAGTTCAACACTTACTCTTTTTTCCTTCAATCTCAATGTTGCGCAAGACGAAAGAAGACGAGTCCGGACCAAGATGGTAGAAGGCAAGAGTCTGCGGATTTACCATGTCGTCCCAGCTCTCAATTGTCTTGGCGTACTCGATTGCCTGCTTAACCCGTGCCTTGTACCTGCCCTTAAGTCTAGGTCGTCTTTTCATTGCAAAAGAGAAAGGATTAAGAGGTTAGTGACGGTAACAACGAATGCAGCAGAACTAAAGCAAGAAAAAGAAATATTGACGCACCTAAAGTCGGGGTTCCCCATCGACGAAGCAACCTCGAAATGTCACCCCAATCTTGGCGGGAGGGGGTCTCAAAATCATCCCCGGACACAAAGAAAAATCTTGATTTCCAGTACCTGAAGGACAAAGGTAACCCTCTAACAATCCTGGTCCTCATCTCCTAAGGTACTAACTCGTAGTATCCATATTCTTTGGATTCTTTCAAACGATATAGGTGGACAAGCTCACCTACCTTGATCATATCCCCGTTAGCAGCCAACCATATTTCCATACAGTTAAACACTATCCTCTACGAATTGGGCATTAGCTGCCTAGGAGCAATCCCAAAATGATTTAAAAGCTCCATCAGGAAGGGATGGATGGGAAACCTAAGTCCACAAGTGAAGGCAGCCTCGTAGAAGCACACCTCACCTGGAAAAAAGTGACAAGCTCTATCCTCGTCACTAGGCCGACAAACGCAAACCCTTTCCGGAAACTGAAACCTATCCTTGAATCTACTCACCGTTTCAACGTCCAACCAACAGACCTCCTCAAGAGCATGAAAAGCCCTAACCACCTGAGGACTGGAGATGGCAGTATCCCTCTCCACTGGATTGCCGCTAGACGATAACCCAGTCTCGAGATCGATAGACCTAACTTCAGACATCGCTTTTTCCCTCTCTCCTGACCCTCGAACCAGTCAATTGATTGCCGTATCAGAGGCAACAATTCAGTTAATACCACACTCAGACCACTACCCTAAAAAACAAAACTTTCAAGACCTGGAAAAGTGCTTAAAGACCCCCTTAAACGTGTGAAAAGAAAAGAAACCGAGGGGCAAGCAACTCTAACCTCAGAGTTACTAACCATGAAAACCCAAAAAGAAGCACAGGGAAGAACAATACAACTAAACCCCAGGGAGATCGAAAGCAAACAGAAAGAAAAAGGAAAGGAAAAGAAGGAAATCAGAAACATTACCGCAGCAAAATGAAGAAAGAAAAAGCGAGAAAAGAAAGAGAACATACCTTGAACAATGGCGGACCGAGGAAGCACTGCCAAACAGCACACCAATTCGAAGAAGGATAGCAGAAGAAGGCTAACAGAGGAGAAGTAATGATTGAAGATTTTCGAAAAGTGAAAAGAAAAAATGAGAAGAGGAAGAGTTTAAAAACAAAGGCTCGAAAAACGGAAAGACCGGCGGAAAACCCAATAGTCCCACTAGTTGGAGCATTAACTCCACCAGTCAGCACGTGCCACGTATGCCACGATCTGTGGAGCGCCGCCACTTCGCACTTAATACGGAGCAAAACCCCAAGAGTCATTTGCAACCTGTAACCCTTCACATTCTATGATCGTGATTACACGACGAACACAGAATTGGGGGGGCAGCTGACGGGACTGACGAGTCCGTCTCACATGGATGATCCCATCAATATAGACGAAGACACCCTCAGGCCAGCCGAAGTAATTATCCACGCTACTGACGAAGACAGCCAGGCCATTCAATGCAGCCAATTAAACCCAGAACGGTTACAAGGCCAACTGTATGAACCGTTGGAGCACATTGAAGCCACATTACACAGCACCAAACGTTACCAAGAGGAGCATTAAGACCTCCATAACTACTCCAACGGCTAGAAGCCATGAAAACATATATAAAGCCCACACATTGCCAAGAACAAGGTACATACACGGATATACACTGAGAGATCTCTTTCATTCTGTTCAAATTACATTGTTTATTCCCAAGAGAGCTTCTTATTCTGACTTTGGCATCGGAGGCTTTGTGGCAGGCACCACACCGGTGACCACCTTTGGGAGTACGTTCATACGGGCTAGAGATTGCTTCCATCTGACCAATTCACTGACGAACTTACGCTTCATCAAAAAGATCTAATCTTTGTAGTTGCAGAATAAAGTTATAAACAGCGACACATTGGAACAAGTAATTTACCCAAATTTTTTTTTTTTTAAAGAGAATCGAATATGTTTTGGATTGGTCTTCTCACTTTTCCGTTGGAGAAGGATGGAATTTTTTTTCTAAATAACAATAAATATTAAAAATTTTAGTTAGGTGTCACGTTTCAAAAGAATGTAGAAAACTAGCATCTCGAGTGTCTAAAACTCGAGTTCCAAGATAAAAATTGAGTTTTTAAGTCTCGATTTGTAAGCGGATAACTGTGATGTGAAAAAAAATTCACATGGAAATCGAGTTTTAAAGACTCAAGTTCCATAAACGCCGCTATATGGCTTAAAAACGTCACTATAGGGTTTAAAAATGGAGTTAAAAAAAAAAATTTACTGGAAAACGTCGCTATAGAGCTTAAAAACGTTACTATAGGGCTTAAAAACGCTACTATAGGGCTCCCTGAACCTGGTATTGAACACTTATAAATTTTTTTTCAAGAAAACGCCGTTATAGGGCTTAAAAACGTCACCATAGGACCTAAAAACGCCACTATAGGGGCGATCAAAATAAATTTTTTTTTGCATGGATCTCGAGTTTTTAAAACTCACTCGAGATCCATGTGGCATTTTCAGTCCAACAACACTCACAAAGCGAGTCTTTAGAACTCGAATTTTAATATGGATCTCGAGTTTCTAAAACTCGAGATGCTATTTTTCTTTATTCTTCGAAATTTTGCCTAACTTACTACATACTTGACCTTTATATTGTTAGTCTGCCCATTCCGCCGAGAAGGATGAGTACATGTTTCATAAAATAAAAAAGTAAATGAGGACGGGCACACAGATCGATGACGTGGGAAATCGATTTGGTTAAAACAACGGTTCAAATTAAAAAGAATTGCAACTCAGAAAAACTTCCTTCCTTCCGTCGCTGGTAACGCTTTCGCGTCAGGGATGGTGCTGTCACTTGAAGCCAGTAGTAAACGTTACTCAGATTTCGCATTATGTGATTGCGTCATTTCTGACGCGGAACCATTACCCTATAGATGCGGATCAAATCACAGACACCGATTTTCTGGCTGGATTTGTATGGCTTTTGGATGTTAGGTTTTGTGTTTTAGGGCTTTTTGGTTTTACGGGTGAATCTGATATCGATGCTTGGTAATCTTTGGGTGTTAGTGCTGTATTGATTTTGTGTCTCTCTATTTCTTTGAGTCCTACAACTTCATTCTCATCCGCATTATTTGATTTCAACAGGAACTATATGCCTTTTGATTTGATTGTTACAATATAATTCGCTCTGTTGTTTGATTCTTCTAGATGTATGTCATTTATATTGAGTTTGCTGTTAATATAGAATATGTTGACACCTTCAAGTGTTTTGGTATAATTTTATATTCAGCAAACGCACTGTCACAATATGGTTCATTTCAAATATGGAAGAGTGCCTGGACATTGCTATACCACGATTCTTTGCCTTTTAACATAGTGAATTATATCAGTGTTTCTGAGTGTGTGTGTTTGTGAATTACAATGAAAATGAAAATTTGCCCTTATTACAGAACATCATTTTATTGGTATGTGATTCTCTCTCTGGCCAGTCTTGTCTATTTATGTTAGCAATTTATCTTTTCAATCATTTGCTTGATTTTATTTTTAAATTCACAGGAATTTTGGGTTATAATGATCTTCAAGAAGTTCAGGCCAAATGACGCACCTCACACTGTTCTGGTCCTTCCACAGAAGCTGGAATGTATATTTTCCTTTTCTTTTCTCTCTACTAGAGTACTAGTAGTATGATAGATTGTTAATTCTTGTAACACTGTTTTTAACCCTTTAGTCTATTCCGTTTGTATGGTACTTTGAATGAGCAAAATTTTGGTGAGCTAGCCCATTTAATTGAACCGTTAAACTCACCATAAGGTTAAAAAAAAAAAAAAATTCCGTATCAGTTTCCAAAAACCTTCTCTCACCATTCTTGTACCGCAAACTCTCAATCCTCTTACTCGGGCTCATAATCATTCTCCTTCATGGTAGCCGTATGATGCCTTGCTCATTCTCCTCCTCCTCGCCATCATACTTCAACTCAGGTGGTAGACTTGGCGACTTCTGATCCATGACCCAAATCCCTTCAGATTAAACCCGAGGATAGCTTTTCAGCGACAATTTGGTTCAGGCCGTTGAGTTATTAATAGATCTCAGCATATTGAATGAGTTTAATGGGAGGTTTTCAATTGGATGTAACAAAATTGTCTGGTTTTAGGGTTGTTATTGAATGGTTTAGTTTTTGAAGCTATTGTTGCAGCTAGATGGATTATCAGAGAAGGTTGAGATTTTGTGTTATGAAGATGGGAATAACATTTGGGAGGAACATGTATAATCATTCCAGCTGGATTTGATGGGGTAGCTGGGCCGCATTTCCATAAGTCTAAGTTTATGTTTCTTCAACAAGTGATGGGTCTCGCCTTATCTTCTTTTACTTGTAAGAAAATAGGAGAAGCTAGTTATCACTTGTCAGTATTGTCTAAAACACTGTAATATTTATCTAATACTATTCTAAAACAAAGTTAAGTGAGGGTTTTAAAGTATTTTACAAAGAGTTATGTGCATCTGTTTTTGTTAGTTTTTCCTTTTCAGTTTTCACATGTTCTCCACAACAACACAAATACTCCGGTATATGTTTATATCCCAAATTTCAACTGTCCCCCAAAGTTCTCTTTTTTCTCTTTTCTCTCTTCTCATTCTCATCATTACAATTCAGTCAATTTCTTTCTTTGTAGAGATGAGGTTGGTTCTCTCTACAATCTAGAGTCTCTAATTTCATCAAAGAAAAGGTACTGATTTATTTTCCTAATATTCTCTTCCATTATGGTTTTCTGTCAATCTATGAATTCCCATTCTAAACCTTTTCCTCTCTATTTGTTGAAATCAGGGAAAACCCTTAGAAGATGAAATTCTACCCGAGTCTTAATGGTTACTGATTTTTAAACTCAATCATTTTACTTTAATTTTCGGGTTTTTCCACCTGTTCTGTTATTTGTAAGCAGGGAGTTTGGAATTGTGGGATTTTGAATTATAAAATTATTGCTTAAGGTTGATTTTTTATTTTCGAATGAGACAGGTTCTTTCGTAAGGGACATATAAGGTTTTTGGATGTTAGGTTTTGTGTTCTAGGGCTTTTTGGTTTTACGGGTGAATCTGATATCGATGCTTGGTAATCTTTGGGTGTTAGTGCTGTATTTATTTTGTGTCTCTCTATTTCTTTGAGTCTTACATGTTCATTCTCATCCGCATTATTTGATTTCAACAGGAACTATATGCCTTTTGATTCAATTTTTACAATATAATTCGCTTTGTTGTTTTAAGAGAATTTTTACAAGATTGACAAGATGATGATTTTTGGGTATAGGCAAGTATGCCCTTTTTCTTATACAGCTTTCTAAATGCAAAAATTGATTGTTTTGTCGGTGCAGGTATTGTCTGATTCTTCTAGATATTTGGTTGTCATTTGAAAGCTACTCTCAAGATGTATGTCAGTTATATTGACTTTGCTGTATTATTGGGCTTCATCTACACAACTAATAAGAGGAGATCTCTTTGATTTCAACTTTTTACATGTTCCATATTACGCTCACACCAATTATGATACCTCAAATTATATATTTTTCCCCCTACTTTCTGTTTCATAAATAACCATTTTCTCCTTTTACACTTTTTGTTGTCAAATGTTCTAGTCTCATGGTTTGATTGTTGTGGTTCCTAAGAATGTCAGAAAAGGAAAATATCAAAAACAAAAGAAAATGAAATGAAGTTTGTGTAATTAACTGTGAGACTGTTTGGTTATTGAGGTAAAAGATAAGATAAGAAAAGCATTTACTATGATGATGACAGTATTTATCATTTTTTGATTTCGTCATTTTAGTCCTAAGAAAACTCAAAATCATTCTCAACTATTACTTGTAAAATTATCTGTTAGAAATTTTTACAAGAAGCCATCATGTTCATGTCTTCTCTATTGTTTTCTTTTTGTTAGCTTGAAAAAGAAGGAAGCCCAAAGGATGGCTAAACCTCTTCTTGAATGTGAAAGAGGCTACAGAGAAGCATCTGTTGATATGTGTGAATACTTTTCAGAGGCAGAGAGTTTACAAGTCTCTAGATGGCTGGTAGGTTTTGCAGCTTGTTTGGTTTCCAATTTTCATTTCATTACCCTGATCATTGGCTAGTTCAATCATTGAATACTGTTTTTTTTTTTTGTATGGTTCTTTTCACATACTTTTGTCTATGCAGTGGCTTGTTCTGAACAAGCAGTTGAAGAAACCACTGCAAATCAGGTGAAATCTATAAAATATGCCATTGGAAAGTTATCTAGCTATGGTCATTGGTATTTCCAATTCATCTCCAGTTGTCCATAACTTTCGTAAATTCTTGAATTTTGAAATCCTTATAGGCTTTTTAGGACTTTTGGTGGTTAACTTTGATTTGCTCTGGTTTGGATTGGTTAATTTTGTAAATCAAACCAGCTGGTCTTAAAGCTGGTTTGTATAGGTTTTGCAGAGAATTTAGAGTAGTGGGGTGCATAACATGTGACTTAGGTGTTTGTTGTAAGAGTTAAATAAGGAAGCTTTATAAGCACCTTTCACCTTAAGTGAAGGCAATTTTAGCACATTCAGTTTGCAATTTGGCTGAGTACTATCTCTTTTTATGGACGTTTTTTGGTGGTTCTTTGCACTTTAAAATTTATCATGTTTATGAAGCCTTCATTAGCATGGAATAAACCTGTATTGTACATAAGAGATTTTTAATTCTCATGCTCACAGAGATGAAGATACAGATATTATAGGTAGCTGTTACTTTTGTCAATTTGATTGTTTGAAAGAACTGCTTCAATAAGCCTTTTTTGGGATCCTTTTGACCTTTACAGGCTTAATTAGCAGCTCTACTGTATAAGAAATTATAGCTTGTTTGTGTACGTGGCCTAGATAGTGCCCGAGGGTTATTAGCTTATATTCTTAAATTTGTAAAGGTTACTCTTTCAAATTCCAAATGGGCAAGCTTACTTTGCATGACATGAAAAAAAGTTGAAGTAATTAGCCTTTCATGTTTATGTAATCTAATTGTACTATTTGAACTCCTCGCTTGCTTTAAGTAAATTTCCATCTATTATCAATAGTAGTTTTTGTTCCAGTCTTTCCTATTGACCTAGGGAGGTTGGTCTCTGACAAGTGATCTGGTAAGAAATCTTTTTTGGATTAGATTGGACGTGACCTATAGCTATAAATAACTGAATAAAATGGGCTAAAATAGAATCTGTATATATATATAAATTCATTAGGAAAAAAAATTCAACCATGGTCTACTTTATGATGTATGGTTTCCAGATCACATATATATTTGAAATATGTATTCTCCTTTTATAATTTTTGTGTTTCATTTTTATATGGTAAAATTAAGAGTAATGTTACGTTTACAATATTTTCAATATAATTTCTAAACAAAACTTAGGTAGTTAGCTATTATTGGTTTCAATGTGAGCCCGTCACTAACGTCGCTTTTTTTATTCACTAATAACAACTAGTAATCTATGATTTGTTATGAAGTTGTTGTGAAAATGTTACGAAGATGGCATTACTCTAAAATCGGTGACTCTTTTAATTAATGAGAAGATTACTAAGCACCTTAAAAATCAACTGATTTATAGATTTGGTTTGTTATAAGTAAACTTCAAGTATAACTTAAAATGGCAAGCATGTGCCTCGCATGTGCAGCCAAACCTAGTGCTTTAAAGCTTAAGGTTATCTACTAGCATGAGATAAGGGATTCTTGGACAGCACCTACCAACTTGTACAGCCCTTAAAAAGCCAGTTTGCCCCTTGCTAAGGAAGAGTCTAGAGAGAATGTTAGTTGCCATGATAAATAAAAATGGGAAGGGGTCAACGTGACTTAAGCCTAGTGAGTCTGGAAATGACCAACAGGACTTCCATTTTGGAGAATGGCAAAGGTGGGAGTGGAGATGGAGATGCATTGGCGTGTGATTTGAATTTATTTGTGGGAAAATCCAAGAATTTTCTTGACAGCAAGTATAAAAGACAAATCAGCCCTGTCAAAAGGCTTTTCTAAATACATTTAGCAACTTCACCAATATTTTTTTTTCATTAAATGAATGATATCATGGACTAAGATCAGCTTATCTTGACTAATATGTCCAGGAATAAATGCAGCTTGCCAAGGTGTAATGAATTTAATAAGTAAGAAATTTTAGTCAATTAGCATTTAGCAAGAAGCCTAGAAATTAACTTGTATGCGACATTATATAAACTTGAATGGCAATTGTTGGGTACAAATATAGAAAGCTAAAAATTTGAGAGACATCTTTCTTAAATTCACAACCTAAAGCTAATTCCTCACCTGTGGAGAGGAATCTACAAGGCTGAGGATGTGCTAAAAAAGGGCATTTAAAAAAAAAAAATGTTATTGGCTTTGTTTTCTTATTTACCTCTTCACTCCCAATATGCAGGCAGATCAAACTCCTTCCATTCAATGAGTTTATGAACTTAGCACACAAGTAGACAGTGTGATTGTGATAGATAAAGAAGGCTCTTTTATAGGTAAATGTTAATCAAATACTGAAGACAAATCTATTTGGATCCTTAATAACAGTAAATATTTCTGTGTGCCAATCATCTAGATCATCAATCAATTAGATTTGCATCTTCCAGTCCTCTCCAACTGAAAGAATGAAACAGATTGTGGAAGCTAGTATGGGAGATTTTGCCTTCTAAGCTCTAACTATGTCATTAACAAGGGAATGCAACTCCTAGAGTCTTCTTGACTTCTTGTTCCTAATGTTATTCAAATTAAGAAACTCTTGAGCATATTTTCTTCATATGCTCATTTGCCTTTAAGTTCTATCCCAAAACTACTGCTGATTGGACTAGAATGATTATTTATACCGTATACAAAAAGAAGAAAAATCATTTTCTTTATTTTCTTAAATCCTCATTGACAATATCTCGCAAGCCCGTAACAAACTTGTGTTCCAAGAAGTAGATTCCTCCCCATTGTTGCTTGCAAATGTTATCCACAAATCATACGTCTCTCACATCTACGTCGGTATCTTTACGAAATTCCTATGAGTAAATGTCACAATCTGCATCTCCAGGTTGGTGAAAAATAAAATTTGAACCAGCTATCAGACAATGGGGAGTTATTCTTGCGGAAGTTTTTAGTGGTATCTCAATCTCATACCATTTTTTAAGCTCCCAATCTTGGTCTACAATATGCCATTTTTTCCATATCTTATAACTATCACTTTCATATGGACCTATTATTTTTTCTTCACCAATCATATTCTGCTATGTTACAGTCGTAGCAAAAAGTTACGAAAAAAAAAGAATGATGTCTTTCAAGACACTTACACAATTTGTATGAAGTAATAACAGTTCTTCACTTTTCTAAAAAAATTGTATCGGTCATAATATTCTGCTTATTAGACTTTGGCCTTTTACCTCACCATGTATATTTTTTTTAACAGGCAGAAGAGGATATCAGATCAGCTATTGATCTCCTAAAAGAAGTGGCATCAGCAGTAACAATTCTAAAATTGGGATCAGCGGAGGAGCAACAGTATTATGTTTCAACCTGGTCTAAAATACTCTCTGTTTGTGCTCAAGAGCTGAAACATGGAGCCTTAATTTGGAAGGAGTCATTACACAAGAATGTTCAAAGTCAAATATTATCTGAACCTCAAGGTATATGCACCTTAATGATCATGGCAGATCCCTTTTTACATAGTCTCACACTTATTTTCTTTTTCCAAAAAACAAAGGGTAGATTGTTTTGAGCTTAATTTTTATCCTAATTGTTTATTTTTTGAGGGGTGAAAATACAGGGAAGCGGTATATCCTTGCCCTTGGAGAAATTTACAGAGTAGTTGAAGTTCTTCGAGCCTCAACCAAGATTCACAAGCCTTGGCTATTACTAACTTCTACGGATAACGCTGGCTTGGTTGGTCTTCTAGGTGAATGTTATAGTATATGGTCAAGTTCAGGAATTGAAGATGCTCTCAAGAGTATTTCTGATTGTATTGATTTCGAGTATGATGGAACTATAAAGGCATTGCTGGAATCTATCAAGTATATTCATGATATTGACGCACTTGCACTTCAAAATCATGTTTTCTCTGGACAACCTATATGTCACTTGTCAGCCTTGAGTGCCAGAATTGTACCAGGTATATTGATTTCATAGCTCTCAGGGGTCAATTAAGCTATTCCAAACCATGAAAATAACCATTTTCCTCTACATGGGTTTTGGATTTATTGCCACCCGCTGGTTTGTATGGCAAATCCACTTTAGGCATAAAAAATAAGAGTGCACACAACTGAAGATAAATCTGGCTTCTAATGATTTCTAGCAGATCCAATTTAAGTTTCAATCTAGCTAAAATAGATATAAGAATAAATGTATGATTCTACTTGTTTAACGAGAACAACAATATTATTGTAACTCAAAATTGCTAGACATAAAAATGGACAAAATCTAGCTAGCTGTCCTCACTCACACACAGTCACTCTCTTTGAGAGAGAGAGAGAGAGAGAGAGAGAGAGAGAGAGAGAGAGAGAGAGAGAGAGAGAGAGAGAGAGAGAGAGAGAGAGAGAGAGAGAGAGAGAGCCCACCATGAGCAAGAAACTCAGAGACAAACACCAACCAGTGCATTAACGCCATCAATTGCCTTTTCCCACTTTTATATTTAGAAATAAACACACATACAAGGGAGAGGGAAATGAGTTTTGACACAAAGGTATACCGAAACTCAGAGACAAACACCAACCAGTGCATTAACACCATCAATTGCCTTTTCTCACTTTTATATTTAGAAACAAACACACATACAAGGGAGAGGGAAATGAGTTTTGACACAAAGGTATACCACAACTTCACTCAAAAGCCATGATAACTTTTAAGAGAGAGTAAAGCAAGTTATACTACAATACACTCTTTTAAGTAATGTGGGACAATTACCTATTCTTTTTATTTTTTTATTTTTTGAGATACAAACACACACACACAAAGGAGAGAGAAAGAGGTTCTAACACAAAGGCATACCACAACTTTACTCAAAAGTCATGATAACTTTTAAGGGAAGGTAGGGCAAGTTATACTATACACAAGAAAAGATGTGTCCTCAACATGTGAGACACATCTTTTGTCCTTCGTGTGTGAGAGAGTGAAAAAAAAAGAGAGACATTTTTCTATGCTCAAGCTACACACAAGGAAGATAAAATTGGTGCAGTTATGTTGGAGGTTTAAGTGCTATAACCACAGAGTATTGAAATGTTCAAAGGGAAGATCTTACTACTGGGTTTTGTGGTAATATTGTATTTACTCTTTGAGATTATTTCTTGTATATTCAATTTATTGTGAACTCAAGTTTGGTATAAACTTAAGATTTGTAATCTCTATTTTCATAGTGAATCTTTTCGGAGTTTCTCCATGGTTTTTCCCTATATACAGGAGGATTTTTCATGTAAGATTTGATGTTCTTGTGGTTGTGTTTCTATTGGTCTCTTGCTAAAATTTATGTTTTCATAATATTGTAGTTATTTATTTTAATTCACACATAAACATTGATGGCGTGTTTGGATGGCATGAGATTTGGGCTAGGATTTGGATTTGAAGGGCCCAAATCTAAATTCTTTGTTTAAGTAAATTAAAAGGAGAAGAATTTTTATTTGGCCCAAATCTATCCTGGATTTCAAGGTCCAAATTCGTTGATTTCAAATACCTTCACAAACCATGGAATTTGGAAAATCCTTCACATGCATGCTTTTCTCCATTCTTAATCAGCTTGCGTTTCTCCATCTCTCTCTTCCTCGCCAGAAGCTCTTCTTCTCTCTCTATTTCTTGCGACAACACAGGTTTGTCTCTCAACTCTTCTCTTCCTCTTTAACCTATCTATTTCTATCTTTCTACTAAATCTAAATCCATAAAGGCTCTGGATTTTTCTGTGGGTTTTATTTGACTTTTTTTATGGGTTTATATGTGTCTCATTTGATTTGTTTGTGGGTTTTGTTTGATTTTTTTTGGTACGTTTTGTTTCATAGTATTTTCAATGATTTGTTTTGGGTTTATCTTTATTTTCTATTTGTATTTTCATTTGTGGGTTTGTAATGCAAATTATGTGTTTAATGAAATGCTTCCATGAATTGTCTATGAGTTGTGAAGTAATAAGTAATTGATTTGATTAGGTATGCCTGCAATGAAAGTTTATAGGTTATTTACTCCTAAGTCAGTGGAGGGTGCTATGGATTTGAATTTCGGTAGATTTGGCTCTAAGAGGACTATAAGAGGGGTATTTAAGTGAGGGTAGAAATTGAGGAAAATCGAGCAATTTTAGGGATCATATGGTATAGAATAACACCTTTTTGCTCTAAACATTGTGCTGAACAAACACACTTTTTGTTGCTTATTATTCTTGCAAATTGTTAGTGTGGGCCAGCAATTTGGTTCCATAGGAAAATGAGGGAAATACAAGATTGTATACTTGTGAGTGAATTTTGATAAATCCACCGCTAGATTACATTATCTGCGTATATTCTCCATACTTACAAAATTTAAAGATGATCAAAGATCAATAACCATGTCATCAATCAATTGTTTAAATTCAAGTTTTTGTAGTTTAAAATAATGCATAAAAGATGAGTTTATCAATTACATCCGAATAGCATGAAAATTGGCATGCATGTTAAGAACATATAGAACATGTAATTTAACGGTTAGATTTTCAAAATATGAATTTAATAACAAGTTATTGGGTGGTGTAACATTATTTAGAGTTACACAAGGTTTAACTTGAACCCAACCATATATATATGAAAGTTCAATATGGGTATGAAACACCCTTGAATGTTTAGACCCCAAATTATAAAATATCAATTCAAGCTTATAATCAAACAATTAATGTGCGGAACATGAACATAAGCCAATCATTGAATTAATAACTAATCTAAGCCAAATATAAACACATCCACAGCAGTAAATATAAGGCAAAGATAAAGGGAAGGAAGATGCAAACACACGGACAACACACAATGTGTTATCGAAGAGGAAACCGAAGTTCTCGGCGTAAAACCTCTCCGCCGCCCTCCAAGCGGTGATAAAATCCACTAAAGAATGTAGTTGGGATACATGAACAGCAATAAACCCTCCAAGCCTAATCTACCCAAGTACTTAAGCCCTCCAAGCTTCTTGTTCCAACGAGGTTATGCCGAACCTATTTTTTCTTTAGCTTCCCGGATTCCGCTACTAGACCATAGCATCAACCAATGTATATTGGTTCCTTCCTAACTGCTTCCCAAAAGCACAAAATAAGCCTTCTCACAGACGTGGGTATGGTGAGATAAGGATTTGGCCAAGAACCTCTCAAGGGTATGACAATGGAGAGGAAGAGAGTAGAGGAATTTGTAGAGACTCTAAGGTAAAGATTGTGGATGAATCAATCTTGTTTTTCTCTAGGGTTTCTCTCACCAAAATTCTCTTTGGAAGCTCTTACAATTTAGTGGGTATAAGGGTCTATATATAGTGGTGTGTGTTTGGAATACGAAGAGACAGTTTTTGCCAAACAGGACTGGTTGGCGGCTTGGCCTTACGGCTTGTCCAAGTCGCGAGTTCAAGTCGCAACGTAACGGCCTGGCCAGCCTGGGACTTTTGTCCTATAGTGCGATAGCTAGCGCGACCCTTCAGCTCCCCCGTGTGCTTCTCATGTGCCTGCAGTTGGCGGCTTGCTAGTCGCGAGTCAGCCGCGAGCCCTAGCTGCGAAACACTGCTTCTTTGCACAAACTTGAGCTTTTATTGCACTCTCTTCACACACTATCCTTACATGAATCCCACCTAAATACAGGGTTACTAAGTGCTAAATTACAAGCAAATTGGCACGGAATAAAGCCAACAAGATGGTTGATAAATTTCAACCTTACAATCTCTCCCTTTGGCTATTCCGTGACAAAACCCTAAAACAAACTCTAGACTTAACGTGTGAGTTGGGAACAGTTGGAAAACTCACTCACACCTAACTCTAGAATCTGTGAAGCTTTAGAACCATAAGAACAAGTAACTCCTGAAACACAACAACACAATAAGTTCATTGTATGCAGAAAACTTGTAATGCAAATGGAGCAAGCACAATGGAATAAAGCAATAAACCATGGCAAGACCAAAACAGGTAATCACTATAACCAAGTGATCACAATGCTCATTCACACTTGGAATGAACATCCGGACATTCAAGATGACAAACACAAGACAAATCACTTGAATGACCAACACTCAACCAATGCACAGTACATGAAGTATGTGCATCTAGGAAAAATCCTACAAGGGCACAAGAGTGACAGTACTTAGAAGGAAATGCCAAACATTTAGTTAGAAGTACTGATTTAACAAAGCACAAAGGCTGCATAAAGCATGGTACAAACCACAAAGGCCTACAAAGTGCATAGAAACAAACCCTTAAAGCTTACAGAAGTAACATGGGTACAAACCATAAACATACCAATAATATATGCTAAATAAACATCATATTATATACTGTGTAACTATTGAAATAAAAACTATCCAAGAGTTAAGAGTTTTAGCCAAACCAAAAACTGAAACCACTAAGTAACAAACCTATACTAACAACAGTTAACCAAAAATTAAACAAAAACATCAAGTGATAAAGAAGTCTCCCCTTCAAAACAAGCACTCCCCCTCAAGAGTAGCCCCAAAATATGAAGGCTCCCCTTCAAGAACAGCCAGCCCCAAAACTTCTCCCCCTTTTTGGCACGAATGGCCAAAGGGTCACTGTTGTAACATGGTGAAAATGCTATCAACTTGTGCTGCTACAACATCGATCTGGTCCTGCATGACTGCTCTCTCTGGCCTTGTCTGAGATTCTTTTCCAATTCCTCAAGGCGCTTGTGGAGGTTCTCAAATAGCATCTCCAACCTATCAGGTTGAGGGGTAGACTGTGCTTGTGTAGTGAGAGGTTGCTGTGATACATGGGTGGCATGTACATGTGTATCTGTCTCAGGAGTAGATGGAGTAGCAGGAGAGAAATGTGCACTCTTTGGAGTTTTGGATGAATGACTTCTACTAGCTTGTAGAGTGGACATAGAGATTGGACGAAGACGTGTAGTTATTTTCCCAGCTGAGGGAGGAGTAACACCTTCACTTAGAACAAATTTCATAATGAGACTACAAAATGGTAGGCACCCTCGTGCTACTGTTCGAGTCGCTGTCTTTCTTATGATATAATAGATATGGGCACAGATGTCAATGGTGGTGCCTGTGATGAGATCACATAGAAATTGAGCCCTTCCAAGGTTGATATACACCGTGTTGGTCAACGGATAGAGGTTGGTAAACATGATCAGCTTCAATGTTGTCAACTCAGGTGAAAACTTGGTAGTACTTATGGATGTGCCGGTACTGGAGATGTTATGGCCAGGACCAAGAACTTGGAGAATGTCGTGAATCACTGGAGTGCGATCATCATAAGGAGTTAGGTCGGCATTCTCAGGTCTAGTGATTTTGAGAAGTTTAGCTATGGTGTTCGGACTAATGATGAACTCCGTTCCTCTTACCAAACAGTGTAGTTCACTTTCAAGATCAACTGCGTTGGCGAAACACTCCTTCACTAGTTTCATCATTGGATCAACAAAATTCCCAAATAATTCTGCCCAATCTTTTGTCTCGAAGATCCGAGGGACAAAAGTGGTTTCCAAAGTGTCGAATCTGACCTCCCGTTCCACTATAGGAGTTACCCGGTCAAAAATGCTTGAGTAAGCATGTAGGTGCTGAGGGGTTCTGAACAAATCAATATTGAGTTCAGTAGATGGCTGTGATGAAGAACGTGTTCGTTTTGCAACAGGTAATGTTTCCTCTTCTGTCATAACCTCTTTTCCTTTGGAGGATCGTCGAGACATCTGTAAGAGCACAGACACGCAAAGAACCAAATGTAATACCACAGGGAACCAACATCAACTTGATTAGAGTCAGGTAAGAATGTGAATCAGAAAGATTTCACTTAATCACAAAAACAAGAATCAGATCAACACTAAGAACACAAACGGTGATTGATCAGATACAACTTAGTGTCAAGGGACCACTGAAAGTCACAAAGCCACAAATAACTAATATTGTGACAAACTACCATGAGAATGATACGCACAACTCACTGTAGCATGAAACACTCCAAGGAACACAAAATCTAGATAGACCACAGAAACATACAGAGTGCAACACAGAAAAACCCCAAACCCATAAGTCCAATGAGTGAAAACTCTATCAAAAGAACAATGCTCAGAATAGAGACAAGCATACTGAGGCACAAACAAGACACAAAATAACCTCAGCAACAATAGATATTAACCTCAAACAAACATTTTCAAACATTTTAGGCAAACCCATGAACGAACACAATAGTACGCAAAACGCAGTTGCATCTCTCAAAACACAAGAAAAAAATCAACTCAGTAAGAATGAAGTGAGATAGAGAAAGCCCATACCTTTTTCTTGTTGTTTGATGAAGACATGATGCAAAAATGGAAACTATTTCAGTGAGACACGGAGTGTTTGAGTGAGAAATGAGGAAGACAATGAACAGTCACAAAACTTCGAGGGAAAAACTGAAAAACAATTTTAAAAACTGTCTTCAAAACGCAAAACACGCGTTTTTCGCGACTGGATCAAGTCGCCAGGGTAAGCCGCGAAACACTGTGAAGGTAAGAAACTTGAAAAATTTCTCTAAGTGTTTTTCGCGACTGGAAGGTCTACCCGCGAGATAGTCGCGATATGAGCCGCGAAAATCCCTGAGTACCTCTCGCGACTGGACCTTCCACCCGCGAACAAGTCGCCACACTGACCCGCGAAAAATATAAAACTCAAATTTTGGAAAAATTTTCTAAGTCTTTTTCGCGATTAGAGCATTTACTCGCCAGTGAGCCGCGAAAAATCTCTGAGTGAGCTCGCGACTGGGGCATGCAACTGGGCCAACCCGCGACTTAGTCGCCAAAACAGGGCAACATTGTTTTTGAAATTTTTGACATTTTTGTAAAAACAAAGTACTTTCCAAAAACAAATCAAAACACTCAAAAAAAACAAACTAAAACACTCAAAAATATTTTTGTATTGGATCAACAAAGATTGAGCTTGTGAAAACACATTTAAACAAGTACAATCACACAAATGAATATGGCATTTCTTGAACATAGACTTGTGTGTTGTGTGTGGATATCAAAAATGAGATAGTCCTTAGTCCAATGTGAAGCTTCAATGATCAATTCAATCAAGCATACACAACTAGCACTAAATAATGTGACCTATCTCAATTATAAAAACATGCATATATGACCTCCCACAAGCATTTGATAACAAAATTTTGAAACTTTTCATTTGGCTCCATATTCAACATATCATTTGCACTTTTTGAGCAAAGAAAATCTCATTGTGAGATAGATGCCTGAAATTTTTGATATTTCAATTGATGAGTTAGCCTTTGGCTTTTTGGGCATCATATATTTTATTTTGGTCGCTTTCCCTTTTTCCTAGTCGAATACTAGTATGTGCGATAGGTTTTTGCAGCTCTATATCTTTTTTCATTTGGAGATTTACATTTAAAGAGCTCTTTTAAGCATAAAAATAAAAAGTGGGAAGATATATAGGCATGAGTCTATGTATATCTCAAAATCAAAAAAACCATTAACTAATCATTCATGACAAGGTTGAAGATCTATTTACAACAGTCACATAGATTTCAGAATTTCTTCCACAATGATATGAGTGCATAAGAGACAAGCTAAGCTCGTTAAATGCACAAAGCCATAAGTACAAAGGTACAAGGCAAAACATGCTTTGACACAAAACTCAACAAAGTGATCAAACTTTTTGGATTTTCTACTTTTTATGTGTTTTTGGATTTTTGACACAAAAGCAGTAAAAGATTGATAAAAAACATAACATAAAGAACAATGTAAAAACATTTGAACCAAAAGCAAACAAAATAACAATCTAAATACTAGCAAGAAGCACACAACCAAGCATATTCACAAACATGGGAAGTATTGATGCATGGACATGTTGTAATGCTTATGCATGAGTACCCTTTGTCACCCACACGTCACGTGCGTTTGGGGTGATATCCTTGACGGATCGGGTACGAGAATTGGGACTGTTAAACCTTCGTGTGAAGCTTTCTAGACAATTGGTGAAGGCACCGATCATCTTCATCACGTCCATCGTTCCTGGATCACGATTTTGACTTCTTGGTTGCTCACCACCCCAATACCTCATGTCATTTCTTCTTCCTCGTGACCGAGGTGCACTTGCATTGTTGTCTGATTTCAGCTTTTGACAGTTGGGTCTGGTATGTCCTTGCAATCCGCAATAGTGACAAACACAATCCGTTCTAGGACCTTGTTGGGATCTTGGAAGTGATCTTCCTCTAGCTTCATATCTGGATTCTGATTGATTATGGGACTTAATTAACACCCGTTGATCAGCCGCATTCTTCTTTCTCTCAGTCTTAACTTTCTCAGGAATAGGCTTATCCATAGCCGTCTCTTTGACCTTTACAAACTTCACTTCTTTGGTGACATTTGCTGATGAGCTACTTCCTCGGGTATATCCCAATCCGGACTTGTCTGAGGCATGTTTTTAAGATGAAATAACATCATCTAACTTCTTGGAGGAGTCCTTATCTACCTTGGCATGAGCTTGCATAACTTCTTGCTCAAGAAATCTCACTTTTGTGTAAGCTTCTGATAGCTCACCGTTAAGTATTTCAATTTCACACTTCGCCTCCTTGTATCGTGCCGAAAGACTTTTGTAATCTTCCATAGCTCTCTTCATTTTCTTCATAGCCGCCTTTGCCACCTTTGTTTATTCACCTGATTTCTCAAGAAGTAAGGCGTAATTCTTTTAAAGACTGGATGTCTCTTCTTCTTCTTCAGCCTTTGATTCTTCAACAATCCTAATAGACTCCAAATCAGAATGTTCACCAAGCTCCTTCACAAGTGAACCCAAATCATCCGAGGATTCCACATGTGCAATGGTCACGAAAGCGGAGTAAGTTCCTTCTCCGTCACAGCTATCTTCAGAGTCAGAATTTGATGAATCAACATCACTCAAGGTAGTGGCATAGACCTTTCCTTTTGTCTTCAAATAATTGGGACATTCCTTTTTGAAGTGTCCATGTCCATTACACTCGAAACACACAATGTCCGAAGGAGATTGAGACTCCTTCCCTTCTTTCATTGTAAACTCTTTCCTATCACCTCTTGAAGATGAAAATTTCCCTCTGTTAAATGGTTTCCCACTGTTCTTTATCTTCAGAAATTTGCGGAAGTTTTTTGCCAGATATGCTACTTCCTTCTCCACTCCATCTTCTTCGGAGGGATCATCCATTCTTTTGGTGATGGTTTTGAGAGCAAGTGATTTACTCGTCTTGTGGGAAGGCAATCTCAGTTCATACGTTTGGAGAGACCCAATCAGCTCTTGAATTTTGATCTCATCCAAGTTTTTACTTTCTTCTATAGCTGTGACTTTTGCTCTAAAGCTTTCAGGCAAGGACCTCAAGATTTTTCTCACCACCTTGGTATCTTCAATCTTCTCACGAAGATTGAGCTTAGCAATGACAATTTCGTTGAGCTTCCCATAGAACGAATCAAACGATTCATCTTCACCCATCTTGAGCTCTTCAAACTTGGTGGTAAGCATTTGAAGCTTTGTGTCCTTCACCTTCTTAGTCCCCTCATAAGTTGTCTCCAAAATCTCCCAAGCTTCCTTGGCCACTGTCATGTGAGATATCCTGTAGAATTTATCTGGAGACACACCACAGAAAATAGCATTTAAAGCTTTACTGTTAGCATTAGCTGCCGTAAGAGCTGCCTTATCCCAAGTAGATTTAGCAGCCTTCGGCCTAGTCCAACCGACTTCAACCGCATCCCAAACGGTGTTATCAATAGAGCATAAAAACGCCCTCATTCGGACTTTCCAAAATGCATAATTATTACCATAAAAAAATGGTGGTACATTAAGGGATTGAGACCTATCCATCTCAAACGGGGGTCAAGGATCACACTCAGGTATTAAAACCATAACAAGTGTACCCGCTCTGATACTAATTGAAAGTTCAATATGGGTATGAAACACCCTTGAACGTTTAGACCCCAAATTATAAAATATCAATTCAAGCTTATAATCAAACAATTAATGTGTGGAACATGAATATAAGCCAGTCACAGAATTAATAACTAATCTAAGCGAAATATAAACACATCCACAGCAGTAAATATAAGGCAAAGATAAAGGGAAGGAAGATGCAAACACATGGACAACACACGATGTGTTATCGAGGAGGAAATCGAAGTCCTCGGCGTAAAACCTCTCCGCCGCCCTCAAAGCGGTGATAAAATCCACTAAAGAATGTAGTTGGGATACATGAACAGTAATAGACCCTCCAAACCTAATCTACCCAAGTACCTAAGCCCTCCAAGCTTCTTGTTCCAACGAGGTTACGCCGAACCTATTTCTTCTTTAGCTTCACAGATTCCGCTACTAGACCATAGCATCAACCAATGTATATTGGTTCCTTCCTAACTGCTTCCCAAAAGCACCAAATAAGCCTTCTCACAGACGTGGGTATGGTGAGATAAGGATTTGGCCAAGAACCTCTCAAGGGTATAACAATAGAGAGAAAGAGAGTAGAGAAATTCGTAGAGACTCTAAGGCAAAGATTGTGGATGAATCAATCTTGTTTTTCTCTAGGGTTTCTCTTACAAAAATTCTCTCTAGAAGCTCTCACAATTTAGTGGGTATAAGGGTCTATATATAGTGGTGTGTGTTTGGAATACGAAGAGACAGTTTTTGCCAAACAGAGCTGGTTGGCGGCTTGGCCTCGCGGCTTGTCCAAGTCGCGAGTTCAAGTCGCGACGTAACGGCCTGGCCAGCCTGAGACTTTTGTCCTGTAGTGCGACAGCTGGTGCGACCCTTCAGCTCCCCTGTGTGCTTCTCATGTGCCTGCAGTTGGCGGCTTGCCAGTCGCGAGTCAGCCGCGAAACACTACTTCTTTGGACAAATTTGAGCTTTTCTTGCACTCTCTTCACACAGTACCCTTACATGAATCTCACCTAAATACAGGGTTACTAAGTGCTAAATTACAAGCAAATTGGCACGGAATAAAACCAACAAGATGGTTGATAAATTTCAACCTTACAATATATATATATATATATATATATATATGGTTGAGTTTAATTTACACCTGATGTAAGTTTAAAAGAGTTACACCTATTTTAAACCATTGATTTCTAACAAATCTAACTGCAGAAAAAAGGCTAGTATTATTGCTTTCCAACTCATCTTATCTAATTAATACTAGCATTTTTGTATCTCTCTTATTTATTACATATAACCATTTATGGAAAATTATTGATACTACGGGAGTAACATAAATGCATACTCTTCCCCTTTCATATGAATAGTGGGTCCCACCATAAATTTAATCAGTGGGACCCATAATTATGTGAGAGGGGGAAGCATGCATTTATAGTATTCCGGAAGTACTCAATAATTATCCACCATTTATAAGTATCTTAACATTTAGAGAGAACCACCGCGCACCCTTGGTGCGGTGATCACACTATAAGTATAAGTCGTTGTGGGGTATGGGGAGCAAGGGCTAGGTTCAAGTCTCTAGGAAGGAGTTTCACACACATATATACTTAGATTAGGCTAAAGTAGAAATTCAATCTTGTATTAAAAAAAAAAAAAATTAGAGAGATAAAAAATTCCAAAATCTGGATACCTATGAAACTGGATTACATCCAAAATTAAAGAAACTATGAAACCATAAAACTAATCACATTAAAGAAACTTCTATGATCTCTATCCCTCTTGTTTACCATTAAAGAAAAAATATCTATCGGTTAACTCTCAAACCCAAATGCAGGAATTTATCAACGTCCATCACAAGAACATTTTCGATGATACTCCGCAATTTCAGTGAAATCGAGAGCCTCAATGTTTGTTTAGATCAGATTGGCATAAACTAAAAAAGAAATTCTTTGGTACCCAATAAAAATTCATTTCCAGAGGCTCTAGCAAAGTTCATGTTGAAAAGACGTCATCTTTGTTTTCTCTCCCTACCTGATACACTTAACTAAACCTACATAGCTTCACAATTTCCTATTTCATTGTTTCTTTATTTTTGGATGTAATCCAGGTTCGTAGTTATCGGTGATTTTTCAATACATTTTTATCTCCCTAAATGTTAAGATGCTTATAAATGTAATAAATGAGAGAGAGAGAGAGAGAGAGAGAGAGAGAGAGAGAGAGAGAGAGAGAGAGAGAGAGAAATGCTAGTATTAATTAGATAGAATTGTGTTGGAAAGCAATAAATACTAATATTTTTCCTACCGTTAGATCAGTGAGAAATCAATGGTTTAAATTAGGTGTAACTTGAATCTATGTCATATATATATGTGTGTGTGTGTGTGTATATATATATATCCTTGTACCTACAAGAAAGGGTTTGAGTTGTTAAAATCACTTCCATAGGATTAGGATGTTTTCCTTCATGTACCACAAGATTTCTATGATTCCAAGTAGTCCATAGAGTAGTGAAAATGGCTTGTAACTATCCCATTGAATCTAATTCCATTTTCTTGTGTCTGATTAAAATGGTTCTAACCCACTGCTGGATTGAAATATCATTTAAATTTGATGTGTACAGCTAAAGGTGATCCATGCCAGGTAGCCCTAGCAAAAGGGCAATATAGAAATAGATGGGATGTGGATTCTTCCTCTGTGTTTTAGAGTGAGGAAAGTAGGAAGACTATCATGCATAAGCTTCCATAGGAAATTGCAGATCTTCAAAGGCACTTTCACCTTCCAAATGAGGTTCCAAGCCTCTTAGGGGATATGACTGGGTCTGAGTTGATTTGGTGGATGGTGGTAGGAGTCTTTAAGAAGCAAAGCGTAAGCTTTCTTGACTTTGAAATCCCTAGAGTTGGAGTGTTTCCATAGCAGTTTATCAGGGATTGTTTAAGTCTTATAGGGAGTCTCAAAATTTCAAAACACAAGGGAAAATGGTAAATGACTTGGACTAAGTCAAAATTCCAAGTGCCAGAGTTGTGATCAATAAGATTAGCCACTATACCTGTGTGCAACCTGTTATTTTTAAGGTTGTGGGATGGACATTGAAACCATGAATGGTGCTTAAGAGGAATTTCATCTCCTTTTCCAACCCACCATCTGCCTTCCTTGAGTTTGGGGTTTTTGTGCCTAATTATAATCCTCCAGAACCAAGAATGGTGGGGTTTAGGGGAGCAGTCCTGAATTGAGCAACTAGAAAAATATTTTGCTTTGAAGGTTTTGGCAAGAAGGTATTAGGGATTATGATTGATTCTCCAAAATTTCTTTGCAAGCATAACTTGGTTCATCAGACTAAACTTCTTTAGGCCCAAACCCCCCCTCTCTTTTGGGTTGGCAGATTGTATCCCAGTTAACCAAATGCAACTTCCTCCTTGATCATGTCCCCACCAAAAGGCTCTAGTTATAGAGTCCATCTTATTACAAATGGTCTCAGGGACTTTAAAACAAGAAAAGGTATAAATTAAGGGGCATAGTTTGGAGAACAGAGGAGATAAGGGTTGTTCTTTTAGCTTGAGAAAGTACTTTTGCTTTCCATCCCTAGAGCTTAGAGTTGAGTTTGTTTACCAGAAATTGGAAATCAGCCACTCTTCTACCCCGCAGCTTAAAATCAATACCCAGGTACTTACTAGGATATTAGACCAAGTTCACCTGCAAAAACCTGGCAAGGTTTTCTTGTTTCATGACTGACTTCTTCTTAATTCTTCTCCAACAACTAACAACAAGACCTGACTTGCTAGCCGCCTCAGTTTTCCTTTCCCTACGCATGGGTCTTTACCTTGGTTGTGTGCTGGGGACTTTAATGAAATCATACAGCAATCGGAGAAGCAAGGTGGGCGTTCTCGGCCTCACCATCAAATGCAGGCTTTTAGAGATATTCTTGATGAGTGTGGATTTATGGACCTTGATTTTGTTGGTTTCCCATTCACTTGGCACAAACACTATCCCAATTTTACTATTTGGGAAAGATTAGACCGAGCAGTTGCTACTAATGAGTGGTTCTCAATGTTTGCAGGTACAAAGGTGCACCATTTAGATGTTACATCATCAGACCATAAGGCATTATGGATCTCACTGGAGCATATGTATTGCAATTTTCAGAAACCCTTCCGCTTTGAACAAATGTGGTTGACTGACAAGGGTTGCAGTGACACCGTGGAGGCTGTGTGGAGTATGAACTCCACTGCACCATGGGATACCCGTGTTCTAAGGAAGCTGGAGTCATGTGGGGCTGCTTTGACAAAATGGAGTAAAAAATCCTTTGGTAGTGTCAAGAAACAATTGGAATCTGCTCGTAAACAGCTGAAAGCAGCTGAGAAATATGCTATCCGATCTAGAGACTCAAGCCGTATGAGATTACTGGAGGATGAGGTTAATCAGCTTCTTGATAAGGAAGCCAAAATGTGGAGGCAGCGGTCCAAAATTGCATGGCTTCATGATGGTGATCGTAATACTCGATTTTTCCATAGTAAGGCCTCTCAACGCCGTTGGCGGAACTATATTACCAAGTTGCATGATGCTAATGGAGGATGGTGCTCAAGCCAAGATCAAATTAATGCCACCATTGTAGAATTCTACCAAAATCTCTTCACCTCAAGTAGCCCTAGCAATTTTGAGGAGGTTATTGAGACTATTCCACAAGTGGTAACTGAGGAGATGAATGATTCGCTTATGGCTGATTTCAAAATTGAGGAAGTGGAGATTGCTCTGAAGCAGATGGCACCCCTAAAAGCCCCTGGTCCGGATGGTATGCCCCCTCTCTTTTATCAAAGCTATTGGTCTTTACTTGGCTCTGATGTGTCAACCACTATTTTGCACTATCTCAATTCGGGCTCTCTCCCCCAGACCCTTTGCCATTCTTTTATTACATTGATTCCTAAGGTAAAGGATCCTACATATGTCTCTGAGTTTAGACCTATTAGCTTGAGCAATGTTTTGTATCGTATCTTTGCTAAGGTTCTTACTAATCGTTTGCAAGCTATTATGCCTAACCTTATTTCAAAGCATCAAAGTGCATTCTTGTCTGATAGATTGATTTCAGATAATATATTGGTGGCATTTGAAACTTTACATTATATGCGGAATCACAATAAGGGGAAATCTGGCTTTATGGCCTTGAAACTTGACATGAGCAAGGCCTATGATAGGGTGGAGTGGGAGTACATGGAGAGAGTGATGATAAAGATGGGTTTTCATTCTAGGTGGATAAAATTGATGATGATGTGTATCACTACAGCCTCTTACTCGGTGCTAATTAATGGGGAGCCCCATGGGCATATCACTCCATCACGTGGTTTGCGCCAGGGAGACCCATTGTCCCCCTATTTTTTCCTCATGTGTACTGAAGGTCTTCATGGTTTAATTAGTAAGGCAGCCCACAATGGTGACATTCGAGGTGTCTCTCTTTGCCGGAATGGACCTAGAATCACTCACCTATTTTTTGCCGATGATAGTCTAATTTTCTGCAGAGCTAGAGAAGAGGAATGTCAGAGCTTACTTGAAGTGTTGGCTACGTATGAGAGAGCTTCTAGGCAGCAAATCAACCGTACTAAGACCACTATTTTCTTCAGTAAATCCACCAATGTAGACACTCAAACAACGATTCAAAACTTGTTAGGTGTTAATGTTGTTCAGCACTATGAGAAATATCTTGGACTTCCTTCATTAGTTGGCCGTAATAAAAAGGAAAGTTTCACCTACATCAAACAGCAAGTATGGAAAAGGATTCAGGGGTGGGAGGGTAAGTTACTCAGTCAGGCGGGTCGAGAGATACTAATTAAGGCGGTGGCACAATCCCTCCCAACTTATACCATGGCATGCTTCAAACTTCCTACCTCACTTTGTCATGAACTTGAGAGCATGATTTGTAGATTTTTCTGGGGGCAAAGAGGTGATAATAGAAAGATTCATTGGGTGAAGTGGTCGGAACTTTGTAAGCCCAAGACGCAGGGAGGTATGGGGTTCAAAGATTTGTCTCTATTCAATGATGCGCTCTTGGCCAAACAAACTTGGCGTTTGCTCCATGACAAGTCGTCTTTATTTTACCGTGTGTTCAAGGCAAAATTCTTCCTTAATACCTCAGTTATGGAGGCCAAAATTCCAGCCAACTCTTCGTATGCTTGGAAGAGTATTATGAAGGGTAGAAATGTGATTAAACGAGGAGCAAAATGGAGGATTGGATCAGGCAGGTCTATTCCTATTTGGGGTGAGAATTGGCTGCCCAACTCATATCACCCCAAGGTTTTATCACCACGGGCTGAAAGGAGGGGAGTAAGGTTGGTGGCTGATTTAATTAATCAGGACACTAAGGAGTGGAAGGTGAATGTCATTGATAATTTGTTCTATGACTTTGAAGCAGCCCTTATTAAAAATATGCCCCTTTGCCGATCCATACAGGATGATGTCCTAATTTGGCCTTTTAACCCCGATGGAGTCTATTATGTCAAATCCAGGTACAAATATCTTCATGAGCAACAGCAACATGGCCTGCCTGGACCTTCAGACAATTCGGTGCTCATGCCTCTTTGGAAGAAAATTTGGGGACTTCAAGTTCCAAATAAAGTCAAGCACCTGGCTTGGAAGGCTTGTAAGGATTCATTGCCAACCAAGACTAATCTGATCCGCAGAAAGGTCATTACTGAGGGCTACTGTGATGCTTGCAAATTGCAGCAGGAGGATGTGGTTCATGCGTTGTTCCTTTGCCCAGCTTTGCAACCCGTTTGGAGGTCTCGAACTCAATGGAATCACAGCACGCTTCAAGCGTGCTCCTCTTTCACTGATATTTTTGAACTTATTTTTGCAGGTAATAGGGAGCCCGATCTTTTTGCTGCTGTGCTATGGACACTATGGAACATGAGAAATAATTTGCGCTTGGGCAAGCCTGCACTCTCACTCGGTCAGGTGGTTGAATTTGCTCAAGACCGAATCCTGGAGCGAGCTTCTTGCAACATTAGCTTTCAACAACAGCGACCCCATCAAGTAACAGCTTGGCAGGCACCGGTTCAAGATGCTTATAAAGTCAACTTCGATGGCGCAATTTTTGCTCAACAGGGACTTGCTGGTTTGGGCGTTGTGATCCGTAATGACCATGGACTGATCATGGCTTCTCTTACTCAGCAAATACCTCTTCCCGGTTCAGTTATAGAGGTGGAAGTCTTGGCAGCACGGAAAGCATTGGAGCTTACACTTGAACTCGGCTTTGACAACATCACTCTTGAAGGGGACTCTGAAGTTCTGATCAAATCTTTGGCGAAGGGTGGCAATTCTCTGGCTCACTATGGTCACTTACTTGCAGACATTCATATGCTCATGGCTCGGTTCTCATTGATTAGTTTATCTCATGTTAGGAGACATTGTAATAGTTTGGCACATGCATTAGCTCGACGAGCATCCTCTACTCCTGATTTGTCAATCTGGATGGAAGAAATACCACCAGATCTTAACTCTGTATACACGGCTGATTTGAGTGGCCTAAGCTAATAATATTTTATTGTCTTGATTCTCAAAAAAAAAACGTTATCTAATATGCTGACTTATCAAATTCTTCTAACATAGCCAAAGATTTGGTCCATAAGGGAGTGAATTTGACACGCCTTTGGATGCAATTTACTGCATATAACTTGGTTGAAGATATTCCAACTTTTGTGGCCATGCCTTTTGAGGTTTGTGATGATTATGTCTAGTTCAATTATCCCCCTAACTGATACCAAAATAACTAAAATTTGAATGAATATATAACAATGCCAGGTTAAAAAAAATTAACTTACCAAAGCAATTTATAAAGTCAATTTGTACTCCTGTGGACTCTTCTTTTTTTATTAAAAAAAATATAGAATAAGCAATTTGGTTATCCTAATTCTAATGCAATATATGTATATATATATATATATATATAAAAGGTGAAAGTACTATTTTGTTCCTACATTTTAAGATTAGTCAATTTGGTTCTTACGTTTTGATAGCAGTCAATTTGGCCCCTATTTTTTTCTAGTTGCAGTTAATTTAGTTCATACCGTTAACTCAGTAATAAAAAATGCCTACATGGCAAACGGTGTGCATAGTTGGCATACTTGAAGCTGAAGTGGATACTAAAATAACGATAAAAATGCCACATCAGCATTTGAATAAAAAAATTGATTTAACAATTCCATTGAAAAAAAAAATTAAAAAACATGAGCAATGATGATCTTGAACAGGAATTCATATCTGGGACCGCAAATCTCCATAAACCCAAATCAAAATTCAGTAGCAACAACTACACTGCCACGCACAACATGTACACAATTCAATTTTGAGTGATTTTCTTTCAGTAAAAAACTATAAACTTTATTTAGAAAAAAAGAAAGAATCTAAATTTTTTTTCTAGTTTCTAAACTATTGTATTTTGATGTTGTGAGCACCGTCATATGACATTCTTGGAAGGGTTTTATTTTATAGAAGAGATGGTATATATGTTGGATTTTGTGTGTGTGTGTGTGTGTTGTGTGTGCAGTGAAACACATATGACATTCTTCATGTTTTTAAAGGAAAATGAAATAAGAAATATAAAACCCTTTTTTTCATCAGAAAAAAAAAAAAAAAGAGTGTAAAACCCTTTTTATTTTATTGCCTTAATAGATATGGAAGACTAACATGTGTTTCATTAAGGATAAGTTCGAGGGTAATTCGGTGTTTAATTGATTATTTAATGGACAAACTATCATGTTTCGAATTTGCTTCAACAATGCAATTAATGGTCCATGATCCTTTGGGAGTAGTTCTGTCTAAACGTTCGAGACAAGAGGAGGACGGGGATTTGGAGGAAGGAAGTGAGAGATGCAGGAAGAGGGTAGCTTTTTCAGATATTTTAACGGTGGAGGCTGATGTTCAGCCCCGCCGACAGCCATGAAACTCTTAGCATGGAACTGCCGAGGGCTTGGGATCCGCCGTGCAGTTCAGGAGCTTGTTGACATTGTACAAGCACAAGATCCCATGATCATGTTTTTGTCTGAAACATGGTCATCTAGAGAACATATGTTGTGGGTTCGGGATAGGATTCATTTTGATGGTTGTTTTACGGTTCCTACGGATGGCAGGGGGGGAGGTTTGGCCCTTCTATGGAAACAAGGGGTCGCTGTTTGGGTGGATAGTTTTTCAGGCTACCATATAGATTCTATAATAGATGGTAATTCGGAGTGTGCTTGGCGATTGACTGGGTTTTATGGGGAGCCTGAGGTAAGTCGTAGAAGTGATGGATGGAATATGCTTCGTATGTTGAATTCAAAGCCTAAACTTCCATGGTGTTGTTTTGGTGACTTCAATGAATTGCTCGAGGTTCAGGATAAGAAAGGAGGGGTTCCAAGAGCTCATAATTTAATGGAAAATTTTCGTGAGGTTTTGGATGCTTGTGGTTTTGCTGATTTAGGATATTCAGGTCCGGATTTTACTTGGCATGGGCGTCGAAGGGGTGAGTTGATTTGGGAGAGGCTAGATCGAGGAGTTGCAGATTATGAGTGGTTTACAAAATTTCCTACAAGTAGGGTGAGGCACCTAAACTGTTTTACATCCGATCATCGCCCCATTCTTTTGTCTTTGGATGCAAGTGGGGAGCGTCATAGGTGGCGTCGGAAACCTTTTCGTTTTGAAGCCATGTGGGTTACGGATTCAGGGTGTAGAGATACTATTTCTCAAGCATGGAGTTGTTCTCCTGGTGGTACTCCTATGTATGCTGCAACCGTGAAATTGAAACAGTGTAAACAAAGATTGAAGGCTTGGAGTAGAGACCATTTTGGGCATGTTCAAAGTAGCATTAAACGGACTAAGGAGTGGCTTTGGAGGGCTGAGGAGGATTCGGTCAGATCTGGTATTTGTGATGAGGTTGATCGCTTGAAAAAGGAGTTGAATGATTTATGTGATAAAGAAGAAAAGATGTGGCATCAAAGGTCTCGTATTCAATGGCTGAAGGATGGGGATCAGAATACTCGTTTTTTCCATGGGTATGCAACACAAAGGAAAAGGCAGAATTTCATTAAGGGTATAAGGGATGATCAGGGAGTAATGCAGGAGGATGAGGGGGCTGTTTCGGCCATCCTTATTGAGTATTATTCTAAACTTTTCACATCCTCTAATCCACATGATTTAGATCGTATCTTGGATGGAGTCCAACCAATGGTTACTGATGAGATGAGAGCAGAGTTGGATAAACCCTATACTAGTGAGGAGGTTGGCGTAGCAATAAGGCAGATGGCTCCACTTAAAGCTCCTGGACCGGATGGGATGCCTCCTCTGTTTTATCAGACATACTGGACGGACATAGGTATGGATGTTACTCAGGCTGTGTTATCTAGTTTAAATTCAAGGTCTATTCTTAAATCTATTAATCATACTTTTATTACTTTGATTCCCAAAGTTCAAAATCCGGAAAGAGTTACTGATTTTAGACCCATAAGCCTTTGTAATGTGCTCTACAAAATCATCAGCAAGGTGCTAGCTAATCGCCTTAAGCCTTGGCTTAATTCCATTATTTCTGAAACACAGAGTGCTTTCATTGCTAATAGATTGATTACTGATAATATCTTGATAGCATTTGAATCTTTACATCATATGAAGACTAACTGTAAAGGCAAGACTGGTTTTATGACTCTGAAACTGGATATGAGTAAAGCTTATGATAGAGTGGAGTGGGTTTTTCTTGAAAAAATCCTTCTTAAAATGGGTTTTCAAGATTCTTGGTTGGCTTTGATTATGGAATGCATTACCACAGTTACGTATTCTATTCTTGTGAATGGTGAACCAAAGGGTATGATCACACCATCAAGGGGTTTGCGGCAGGGAGATCCCCTTTCTCCTTATTTATTCTTGTTTTGTGCGGAGGGCTTAAATGCCTTGTTATGTGATGCAGCAGTCCGGGGAGATATTCATGGGTTCTCTATTTGTAGGAATGGCCCAAAATTAACCCACTTGTTTTTTGCAGATGATTGTCTACTGTTTTGTAGGTCTACCTTGGAGGAGTGCAATAAGATTTAGGAGTTTGTTAGCATGGTATGAGGTAGCCTCGGGTCAAATGATCAATAAGCAGAAAACAACTCTCTTTTTTAGTAAGAATACTGAGGAGTCCTTTCAAGTTGCTATCCAAGCTGCTTTACAGGTTCCGGCTATTCGACATTATGATAAGTATTTGGGGCTACCTTCTTTTGTTGGTCGGAATAGGACGGCGTGTTTCACTAAGCTCAAAGAAAGAATTTGGGCTCGAATGCAAGGATGGAAGGAGAAGTTGTTGTCACAGGCGGGCAAGGAGGTCATGATTAAAGCTGTGGTTCAATCCATCCCAGTTTACTCTATGAATGTCTTTAAATTACCGGTGGGTTTATGTAAGGATATTGAGGCAATGATTCGGAAGTTTTGGTGGGGTAATGGAGAGAATAAGAAGATTCATTGGGTTAAGTGGAGCTCTCTTTGTTCTTCAAAATCTATTGGTGGTATGGGGTTTCGGGACCTTCAAAAGTTTAATAATGCTATGTTGGCAAAGCAGGTTTGGCGCTTACTCCATGATAAAGATACTCTATTGTATAAAGTTTTTAGTGCCAAATATTTTCCTACAGGTACTATACTTGATGCTCCTGTCCATCCAAAGGGTTCTTACGCTTGGAAAAGTATCCTGCAGGCACGAGAGGTAGTTAATAAGGGTGCTATATGGAGGATTGGGGATGGCAAAACAATTAAGGTCTGGGACCATCAGTGGCTGCCTGAACCGGGGTGCAGTAGAATTATTTCTCCTAGAGCGGGTTCTGCTGTGGATAGGGTCAGCGAGTTGTTTTATCCAAATTCTAGAATCTGGGATCCGGGTAAGCTGGCTGCCTGTTTTTTACCTTGGGAAGCTGACAAGATTAGGGGGATTTATGTGGCTGAAGATGAGGCTGAGGATGTTTTAATCTGGCCGCTGTCCTCGTCGGGGAGTTATAGTGTGCGAAGTGCATACCGTATGTTAATGGAAGCTGAGAATTCTGTTTTGCCAAGTTCATCTTCTCCTCTGTCTGAGCGTGCGATTTGGAAGAACATTTGGAAACTCAAAGTTCCTAAGAAGGTCTGTCATTTCTTGTGGCGCGCAGCGAAAGATTCACTCCCTACTAAGCTAAATTTGAGACTTCGGCATATTCCACTTGATGATACATGTGAGGGTTGCAATGATCAATCGGAATCTATTTTGCATTGTTTATGGCTCTGTGATCAAGCTCGGTCTGTGTGGATGTCTGATCCTGGGTTTTTGTTTCTCACTCAGAAGAAGTATCGGTCTTTTTTGGAGGTCTTGGAGTCTCTGTTCAGTGCTGGTTCGAGTTTTCAGTGTGCTCAGTTTGCCATGACTGCCTGGTGTTTGTGGGAGCGTCGGAATCGCTTAAGAGTTCATCAACATACATGGCAGCTTCATGAAATTGGAGCTAGAGCTCTGAAATTGGTCCAGGAGTTCTGGGACGTTCACTGTAAGGAGATGTTGAGCAATGACCGTCCTCCTCGTGTGCGATGGACTCCGCCGCCGGTTACATGTTATAAACTGAATTTTGATGCAGCACTTTTGGATGGTTTTCATCAAGTTGGGTTAGGTGTGGTGTGTAGGGACTCTCAGGGTCAGGTATTGGCTGCTTTGAGTCAGAGAGTGGGGCCGGTCCAGTCTGTGGAGATGGCAGAGGCGTTGGCTGCAAAACGAGCAGTTGTTTTTGCTAGAGAGTTGAGTTTTTTTGATGTATTAATTGAGGGTGATTGTCTTCGTATTGTTCAGGCTCTGCAAGCTTCTAATCGATGTTATACTCTCTATGGCCACATTATAGACGAGACAAAACGGTTAGCATGTCTGTTGCGGCGATGTCATTTTCAACATGTTAAACGGGATGGGAATAGGTTGGCTCATAACCTTGCTAGACGAGCGGCTTTAGCTGCAGATACTGATGTATGGGTAGAAGATTTACCTAGTGATTTGGATGCTGTATTCCAATCGGATGTTACTTGATTTTCTTTGTTTTTTAATAATATCTCGCTTACATTTTGCTCAAAAAAAAAAAAAAAAAAAAAAAAAAAGTGATAATTTTTATATGGTGGCAATTTGACCTAAACTTAAATCATTACAAAATGAGCATAGTAAGAAATGATAGTGATAAAATTGATAACATGTCTTTTTAGATATTCATCACTGTTAGTTTCTTTAAGACATTCTTCTCTCTTCTCGTGTATGTTAAAAATATTTAATATTTAAAAAAAAAAAAATTGATAACAGGTGAAAGTAAAAATTTTATTTTTTTATTTAAAAATATAATACTAAATTATTTGGATAGGGAAAATTAAATTTATTTAATTGTCGAGCTTATTCAAGAAACTCAGTAGACTTGGTCATGAACTAAACAACTGTTACAAAAAATCCGGCCCACCTTGGGAATGCCTTGGCAAATGTTGTTCTATACTTCTATGTGAACCCATCTTAGGAATTTTGATTAAAACCCCGTCCAAATTCTTTTAGTCTCAAGTTTAGTCTTGACAGGTTTAACACATGTGAACCCAGCCGGCCAGCCTTATTAGTTATTACCAAGTGAAAGAATAATAACTCATGCAATTTGTAATTTGAATTTTTAGTTTGCAAATTCCACTCAGAAGTACCAGTGGAATTTTGATTTTTCACTTTCTATCTGTTAGTGTATAGATTAGGCTAGATTAGCCCATTGGACTTAGCCCAGTATACCTTACTTGTACTGCACTCATATTACGTGTACTGCACACATACCTAGCCTATATAAGGCTCTCTTTTGTACATTATTTTACACACATCAATATACAGACTATTCAGTCTTTCTCTCACTTTATATTTAACATGGTATCAGAGCCTTTCCTCTGATTTTTTTTGGTTCCTGTGGACATCTCCGGCGTTCTTCTGCTGCCATCGCCTTCGTTTAGTAGTCACTGTCAAAAGCGAGTCACCGCCGTCACGCCCACAGCCTTAGAACACTCGGATTTCGTCAGTTTGTTGATCTAACCGCCAAAGTCAAGGCACACATTGGCAGATCAAACAATTCCGAGCAAAACCCAACCAAGAACGGCCAGAAACCACCTCTCACGTGCTTCCACGCAGCGGCTGAAGTTTCTATCACATAAGCACGCGCCTCCACGCTCTTACACACGCCACCACGCGCCATCTTCCTTTCACACGCACCGGAACATCTCTATCACGCGCTTCCACACGCCTGCCTCGGATCACGTCCTGTCACGTCAGCCCTAGAGTGACGTCACACAGACACGTCAGCATCCCACGTTAGCATACGTCAGCATCCAGCCGTTGACCATTGACCGAGTCGTTGACCGTTGAGTTTGACCAAAGTCAAAATTTTTCAACAGGGCCTGTCTTGCTCAGTTTTTCGCGTAGATTCTGATTTTGGGCTCCGTTTCTTTATTTAAGGTCTCTAAATCCCATTTTTTGGTCATTTTCTTCATTATGGCTTAACAAAACGAACGAGATATCATTCTTCCTATCACTATTATGTTGGATGGTCCTACTAGCTATCATGCATGGTCTCAGAATATGACTGTCTTTCTCAAGGGTCGTAAACTGTGGAGATATGTGACTGGTTCAATTCCTAAGCTAGTACCAAACCCTAAGTCCAAAGCCATAGCTGCTGAAGATGCCTCCAAGACTGCTGATAATTATGAAGAACGCCTAGAGGAATGGGAGAGTATTCAGAGTAAGATCTTGTCTTGGTTTATCAATACATCTATTCCCTCCATTCATAATCTTCTTCCTCGTCTTGAAACTGCTGAGGCTGCTTGGAATTTTTGGCCGATCGCTATAATTGTTCTAAGGACATTGAGCTATTTGTCAAATATCGGGATCGCCGTAAATTTATGCACTTCATGATGGGTTTACGTGAGAATTTTAAGCCTACTAGGGCTTCTCTGCTTAGCTGGTCTCCTACTCCTTCTCTTGATACTGCAGTCAAGGAGCTCATTTCTGAGGTGAACCGTCGGCCTACTCATCACATGTCATCATCTGATCATGTATTGGCTACACCATCTCCACAACCTCCTATTGTTGCATTCACTACTCCTCCACGAATAAACTCTGGGCGTCCCACCTCTCAGTCTTCCAAAGGTACTCACTGTAAGTTTTGTCGTGCTAAAGGCCATGACATCTCAGTTTGTCGCAAACTGCAGAAATTTGTGCAAGAGCAGAATAAAGCTTTTCTTCCTCAGGTAGCTACTGTATGTCCTTTAGATCCGTCGGTTCCTACAGGTCCATCTTTGGCTTCATCACTTACTACGGCTAATATTGAGGCAGTTGTTCAACAGGTTTTATCCCGCACTTCCACTGCCCTTTCTGTCACCTCAGGTAAACAACCTTGGTTTTTTGATACTGCATGTTGTAACCATATGACTCTTGATGAATCCCAATTTTCTGATAAGGCACCCTTAGAACATCCAATCACCATTTACACTACCGATGGAACTCCTATGCCTATTAGTCATAAAGGAACAATCTCTTCTCCTTGTTTGTCCCTTAGTGACACTTTTCATATCCCAAAGTTGTCCCTCAATTTGCTTTCTGTTGGTCAACTTTGTGAATTAGGTGTAGATCTTCTATTTACTAATCATGGTGTGGATGTGCAGGATCCCCGAACGGGTCAAGTGCTTGGGACAGGCTGTAAGGTTGGTCGCATGTTTGAGGTTCATGACTTGAAGATTCCTTCACAAGTTATTTCTACAGCTACTACCACTGCCGCCCTCTCACCTGATCTATGGCATGCTCGTCTTGGTCATCCATCCTTATCTCGTCTTCAGTTGTTAGCTTCTTAAGGTCATTTAGGTTCAGTTCAGTTTCAAAAATTTGATTGTACTTCCTGTCATTTTGGCAAACAAACTAAATTGCCCTTTAATAATAGTGACTCCTTTTCTTTTGCACCTATTGATCTTATACATTCTGATATTTGGGGTCCTACACCTGTTCCCACTGAGGGGGGATCTAGATATTTTGTCATATTTGTGGATGATTTTTCTCAATATACTTGGATTTATCGGCTTCACCATAGGTCTGAAGTTGTGTCTATTTACCAAACATTTCATAAAACGATTACAACATAGTTTAATCGCACCGTCAAAGTCTTTTGATCAGATAATGCCCAAGAATATAATGATAAATCTTTCCTATCCTTTTTAGACAGTCTTGGTACCCTTCCTCAGTGGTCTTGTCCTTACACCTCTCAACAAAATGGTTGTGCAGAACGAAAACATCGTCACATTCTTGATGTTATCTGCACCCATCTCATTTCTGCCTTTCTTCCTGAGTGCTTTTGGGGTGAGGCTACACTCACTGCTGTGTACACCATTAATCGTATTCCTTCACCAACTACACATAACAAATCTCCATTCGAGCTTCTCTATGGTCAAACCCTTGTCTACTCCTTTCTTTGGGTTTTTGGTTGTGCTTGCTTTATCTCTCTTCCTCCTCATGAACGAACAAAGCTCTAGCCTCGTGCTCATCTCTGTTATTTCCTTGGTTATGGTGTATCTCAAAAGAGGTTTCGCTGCTATGATCCCATTTCTCATTGCCTTCATGTCTCCTGTCATGTTGAGTTTTGGGAACATCATCATTTCACGAGTCTTAAGCAGTTTCCTGCGTCCTCTTCCTCAGAGTCTCCCATTTTTACTGATCTTTTCCTCGCTCTCTATCCTGAACTTATGGAGGATTCTTCGACATCAACTGCCTTTCCAGACGACTCATCTCTAGTTCTATCCTCGGCATATGACCTGCCTGTCTTGGATCCTGTGACACCACCCTCTCCTGAGCCTCCTGTTGGTCCTGAACTTCGTCGTTCCACACAAATAAACATTCCTCCCCTTTATCTCACTGATTATCACTGCTCTTTTGCTCTTGCCACCCTCTATGAACCTTACACCTATCGTGAGGCCCACACTAACCCTCTTTGGCAGCAAGCTATGAGCGAAGAATTAGATGCCCTTCATAAGAAACACACTTAGGATATGGTTGATTTGCCTCGAGGTCAGTCTGTAGTAGGTTGTAGGTGCGTTTACAAGATCAAGACCAAGGTTGATGGATCGGTTGAACGATACAAGGCTCACTTAGTTGTCAAGGGCTTTACTCAGGAGTATGACATTGACTATAAGGAAACATTTATTCCTGTTGCTTGCCTTACATCTGTCAGATGTCTCATTGCTGTGGCTACTATTCATCATTGGCCTCTTTATCAAATGGATGTGAAGAATACTTTCCTCAATGGAGACCTCAAAGAAGAAGTGTACATACAACCACCCCCTGGTTTTCCACACTCAGGCAGTCAAGTTTGTCGCCTTCGCTGTGCTCTTTATGGCCTTAAGCAGGCTCTTCGAGCTTGATTTGAAAAGTTTAGCTCAGTTATTGCTCAGCAGGGTTTCACTTCGAGTCCTCATGACATTGCTCTCTTTGTCCAAAGATCCTCTGCTGGTATCACTCTTATTCTTATTTATGTTGATAGTATGATTATTACTGGAGATGATTCTGCAAGTATCCGCTCTCTTCAGCACTTCCTTAGTCAACATTTTGAGATGAATGATCTGGGCACTCTCAGCTATTTTCTTGGGCTTCAGGTTACCTCAACATCTAATAGATACTATCTTTCCCAAGCTAAATATGCTTCTGATCTTCTCTCCAAAGCCGGTATCACCGACAACAAGACTGTTTCCACTCCCTTGGAATACAATGCAAAGCTCACACCCTTGGATGGTGAACCTATATTCGATGCTACTCGCTATCGTCAGTTGGTTGGTAGTCTGATCTATCTCACTGTTACTCGTCCGGATATTTCACATGCCGTGGGTATGGTTAGTAAGTTCATGGATGCCCCTCGTTTTGTTCACTATGCTGCTGTTCTTCGGATTCTCCGATATGTCAAGAGCACACTTTATCATGGTCTACACTACTCCTCTCGGTCTTCTCTTGAGCTTCATGCTTATTCAGATGCGGACTGGGCAGGTGATCCGACTGATCGATGCTCTATCACAAGTTTCTGTTTCCTATTGGGTACTTCTCTTGTCTTGTGGCGTAGCAAGAAGCAGGATGTTGTTTCCCGTTCCAGTACTGAGGCTAAGTATCGTGCCCTTGCCGACCCCACCTGCGAGCTTGTCTGGATTCGCTGGCTCTTGGCTGACATGGATGGTCCACAGCCCACTGCTATTCCTCTTTATTGTGACAATTGTAGTGCTATCTATATTGCTCATAATGATGTCTTCCACGAACGCACCAAGCACATTGAGATCGACTGCCACATCACTCGCCAGCATCTCAGGAAAGGCAATCTTAAGTTGTTCTCCATCTCCTCTGCTGACCAGCCTGCTGATATCTTCACCAAGTCTCACCCGCCTGGTCGTCTTCGAGATCTTATATCCAAACTTTAGTTGGCTTCCTCCTTGCCACCTCGAGTTTGAGGGGGGATGTTAGTGTATAGATTAGGCTAGATTAGCCCATTGGGCTTAGCCCAGTATACCTTACTTGTACTGCACTCATATTACTTGTACTATACACATACCTAGCCTATATAAGACTCTCTTTTGTACATTATTTTACACACATCAATATACAAACTATTCAGTTTTTGTCTCACTTTATATTGTTAACACTATCATTGCCAAATTTAGATTTAAAAAAAAAAAAAAAATGAATCCACATCAAATAAAATTTAGTTTTAATTACCATTATAGTCCTCAACATTTGTCTTATTTATCAAAATGGTTCCTTACATTTTAAATGTGCCAATTTAGTTTCTAACATTTTCAAATTGTATCAAAGTGATCTCTACTATTAAGTGATATGTGAAAAATATTTAGCCATTGGCAACAAATGGTTTTGATGTTAAAATATTATTTTTATGCCATCAAAACTACCCTGCATGTTTCTAATTAAAAAATTAAAATTAAAATCACAAACTCGTACGTCCCTTTCTTCCTTTCTCATATCTCTCTCATTTTCATGTCTCTTATGTTTCATCGTTGAGTACTTGATAAGTGGTGAAAAGACCCATACTAGAGAAACTCAAAAACACATAAAAGTTTCCAGCGACACTTCTTCAACTAGCGTTGTTCACAAAGAAAGTTAACCTTCAAAAGAAAGTGTCCACTACTCATAGTTGATTAATTTAGTACATTGTGAAGTTAGATGTGAAATTGAGCATGTCCTGAGATTTATTGGTACTTTATAAGCCCATATTTACTCATACTTTAAATTAGAGTGATATGCCAATATTCAAAATCAGTAAAGTGTGGATTATCTTTAAAATTAAATTAATTATGATTGACATTTTTCAATCATCTTCAATTAAATTTTTTTTTTCTTTTTTAAAAAATGAAAGATATTGCATGAGGGATAAAAAAAATGAACACCAAAAAAGTAACAAACATCAAAGGAAATATTTTGTCCAAATATATACAAAATACAAAAGATAAATTATCCATACAGAAAAATAAAGATGCAAGAACCAACCATCCCAAAATTATTCTAAACAAAATAGCATACTCAAAAATGAAATAAAAGAAATCATTTTCTCAAATTTGATTAGAAATTTTCATATGATAAATTGAAATTTAATATAAATAAATCTAGGTTAGACTCAATTTTAATTTGATTTCTCAATATGCTAAAATCATTAACTATGAGTGGCGGACACTTTCCACCTATTACTTTTTTATATGGACTAATCACTTATTGTCCATCACCCATGCAATAGTGGAAAGAAAAGGATTTGAAGAGATGAGTTGAAATAGAATTTGTATGAATTTTCTTATAAAATAAGATAGATCGCAAATTATGTCCCTAAAATTTGAAAGTGATTGGATTTTACATCCTGAAGTTTCAAAATTTAGAATTTACCTCTTGAACTTTGGGGGTGTTTGGATTTTACACTCTCAAATTCTGAAATTTTAGAGTTTAAAATCCAAACACTCTCAAATTTTAGGGAGTAAAATCCAAACACCCCCAAACTTTAGAGAATAAAATCCGAATTTTGAAACTTTAGAGTGTAAAATTCAAACACTCTCAAACTTTAGAGGTATAATTTGCAATTTACCCTATAAAATACTAAAAGTTAAAAATAAAAAATAAAATAAACACATGGCAAGTTATGATTGATAGAACATAAAGTGAAACACAAAAAATAATATCGTAGTATACATATTTAAAATTAAATATTAAAAGAAAAAAAATTAGACAATAGTTTGGAAAAAAAAAAAAAAAAAAAGACATATAGTATTTTAAATATGTGATGGTACAAAAAATCAGGGTGAGGCAAGTATAATTTATTTTATAGACTGAGCAAACTTCAAAATAGGAGAGGCTCGACTCAGTATCAACAATTATGGGTCCGAAGGCTCAGTTTACACCAGTTGGTGGTCTTCCAATTGCTTATATCACACCTTTTGGGATAGGTTTGGAATAGATGTGGAACCGTGATGGTCCACGGTTTATGGTCATAATGGACCAGGCCAATTATACCAATGTTCCCTTTAATAACTGTGTCAAAATTTTTTATGGAATTCAGTTCAGGTCAATATGTCATTTCAAAGGTGGGTCATTCTACGGTACCTTTTATTTTTTTTTTTGGGCTACGGTACCCACTAAAATCTAAACCACACAATTCTATTGACTTTAATCTTGACTGTTTTGAAAGTTTAATATGGGTATGAAACACTCTTGAACGTATAAACCCCAAATTATAAAATATCAATTCAAGCTTATAATCAAGCAATTAATGTGCGGAACATGAACATAAGCTAATCATAGAATTGATAACTAATCTAAGCCAAATATAAACACATCCACAGCAGTAAATATAAGGCAAAGATAAAGGGAAGGAAGATACAAACACACGGACAACATAAGATGTGTTATTGAAGAGGAAACCGAAGTCCTCGGCGTAAAACCTTTTTGCCGCCCTCCAAGCGGTGACTTTAATCTTGACTGTTTTGAAAGTTTAATATGGGTATGAAACACTCTTGAACGTATAGACCCCAAATTATAAAATATCAATTCAAGCTTATAATCAAGCAATTAATGTGCGGAACATGAACATAAGCTAATCATAGAATTGATAACTAATCTAAGCCAAATATAAACACATCCACAGCAGTAAATATAAGGCAAAGATAAAGGGAAGGAAGATACAAACACACGGACAACATAAGATGTGTTATTGAAGAGGAAACCGAAGTCCTCGGCGTAAAACCTCTCTGCCGCCCTCCAAGCGGTGATATAATCCACTAAAGAATATAGTTGGGATACATGAACAGCAATAGACCCTCCAAGCCTAATCTACCCAGGTACCTAAGCCCTCCAAGCTTCTTGCTCCAATGAGGTTACGTCGAACCTATTTCTTCTTTAACTTCCCGGATTCCGCTACTAGACCATAGCATCAACCAATGTAGATTGGTTCCTTCCAAACTGCTTCCCTTAGCACCAAATGAACCTTCTCACAGACGTGGGTGTGGTGAGATAAGGATTTGGTAGATGACCTCTCAAGGGTATGACAATGGAGAGGGAGAGAGTAGAGGAATTTGTAGAGTCTCTTAGATGAAGATTGGGGATGAGACAATCTTGTTTTTCTCTAGGGTTTTCTCTCACAAAATTCTCTCTAGAAGCTCTCACAATATCGTGGGTATAAGGGTCTATATATAGTGGGGTGAGAAAGAATACGAAGAGACAGTTTTTGCCAAACAGGGTAAATTGGTGGCTTGGTCTCGTGGCTTGTCCAAGTCGCGAGTTCAAGTCGCGATGTAACAGCCTGGCCAGCCTGAGACTTTTGTCCTGTAGTGCGATAGCTGGCGCGACCCTTCAGCTTCCCTGTGTGCATCTCACGTGCCTGCATTTGGTGGCTTACCAGTCGCAAGCCACTAGCGAGTCCTAGTCGCGAAGCTTTGCTTCTTTGCACATACTTGAGCTTTTCTTCACATCTTCTCACACACTACCTTTACAATAATCCCACCTAATTACAGGGTTACTAAATGCTAAATTACAAGCAAATTGGCACGGAATAAAGCCAACAAGATGGTTGATAAATTTCAACCTTACAATCTCCCCCTTTGGCTATTCCATGACAAACCCCTAAAACAAACTCTAGACTTAGGGTCCGTTTGGTTCCCGTAAAATATTTTCCAAAAAATACCTATTTTCCGGAAATGCTATTTTCCGGAAAAGGAAAATATTTTCAAGTGTTTGGTTATATTATGAAAATTGTTGTGGAAAATATTTTCATGTGTTTGGTTCTATTAGGAAAATGCTATTTTCCTACAATTTTTTCACATTTTCTCAGCATCCAAACAAATTTTATTACAAAAAATTTCAACATCACAGCCAATTCAACAACAAATTCCGGTAGCAAATTCCGGCGACAACAACAACAACAACGCAAATTCCGGCAACAACAACAACAACATCCGGCAACAACAACACAACAACAATAACAACAACAACACAACGCAAATTCCGGCAACAACAACGCAAATTCCGGCAACAACGCAAACCGAGTCGTCGACGAGATCGAGGAAGAGAGAGCGATGGGTCGCCGGCTCTGGTTCTGGGTTTGGGTCGAGCGATGGGTCGTCTGGGTCTGGGTCGAACGCTTTGGGCTTTGGGTTCGTGGGTCGCCGGCTCTGGCTCTAGGTTCATGGGTCGCTCCGTTTCTTCCTTCCTCTCTCTCTCTCTCTCTCTCTCTCTCTCTCTCTCTCTCTCTCTCTCTCTCTCTCTCTCTCTCTCTCAATTTTTTCCGGAAATACTTTGAAGTGAAAATAGGTACTGAAAATGATTTCCGTTGGGTAAGGGAAAATTGGAAGTGATTTTCCGAAAAATTCTATTTTCCGGAATAGCCAAACACGCGAAAATGTGGAAAACCATTTCCGGAAATGATTTACTCCCAATTCAAACGCAGCCTTAATGTGTGAGTTGGGAACAGTTGGAAAACTCACTCACACCTAACTCTAGAATCTGCGAAGCTTTAGAACCATAAGAACAAGTAACTCCTGAAACACAACAACACAATAAGTTCATTGTATACAGAAACTTGTAATGCATATGGAGCAAGCATAAAACGATCAAGCACTATGGAATAAAGCAATAAACCATGGCAAGACAAAAACAGGTAATCACTATAACCAAGTGATCACAATGCTCATTCACACTTGGAATGAACATCTGGATATTCAAGATGACGAACACAAGGCAAACCACTTGAATGACCAACACTCAACCAATGCACAATACAAGAAGTATGTACATCTAGGAAAAATCCTTCAAGGGCACAAGAGTGACAGTACTTAGAAGAAAATGCAAGACATTTAGTTGGAAGTACTGATTTAACAAAGCACAAAGGCTGCATAAAGCATGGCACAAACCACAAAGGCCTACAAATGTGTATAAAAACAAACCCTTAAAGCTTACAGAAGCAACATGGGTACAAACCAAACCATCATAAAGAAATGTAAGCTGAAAAACATCATATTATGTATGAGTAACAACTGAAATAAACACCACAAGATTTTCAAAAGTATAGACACAACAAAGTATGAAGTAACTATAAAAACTTTATAAGACTCCCCTTTTCAAAATGCACAAACTCCCCCTTGCTATGCTGCTATGCTGCTCTCCCCCTTTTTGGCATGAATAGCTAAAGGCTGTCTTCCAGCTTTTGTTGTATGTTATCCAACTGTAACTCAATGGTTCCGAGACGCATTTGAGCTTGACTGTGAAAGGAGTTGAGAAGTCGTTCTAAGTCAGAAATTCGATGAAGCACAGTTTCGATGAAGTAACTTTGCTTTGGCATTTGGAAACCAGGAGGAACAGACGGGGTGCCGGTTGATTATGCAGGAGTAACTGTAGTAGGAGCAGATGGAGATGCCTACGTGGATGGCTCAGTTTTAGGTTTCTTGGAGGAGTGACTCTAGCTTGCTTGGAGAGAGTACTGTGATATTGGTCGAGAACGAGGCAGTAATCTCTCATCTGATGAAGGACTGACACCTTTACTAAGAACAATCTTCATGACTAGATTGTAGAATGGAAGAATTGTTCGTGTTGCTGAACGGGCCGATGTTTTCCCAATGATTTGGAATATATGAGCACAGATGTCAATCGGGACACCAGAAATGAGGTCACACAGAAATTTAGCCCTTCCAAGATTGATGAAGGTAGTATTTGATAGTGGGTAGAGGTTGGAGAACATGATCAATTTCAAGGTTGTCAATTCAGGTGAAAACAATGCAGTGCTTATAGATGATCCTGTGCTTCCCACTTCATGTTCATTCCCAAGAACATGAAGGATGTCTTGTGCCTGAAGTTCCCAGTCATCGTATGGAGTTCGATCCACAGCTTTTGGTCTGGTGATGCGAAGAACCTTAGCAATGGAGTCTGCATATATGGAAAATTCTGTTCCACGTACCTAGCATTTCAACTCGACCCCTGCGTATCTGGCATTTGAGAAGAATTCCTTGACCAATTCTTCAGTTGGATCCTCAAAGTTTCCAAATAAGTCAGCCCAATCTCTTTCTTCAAATATCTTAGGGATAAATGTTGTCCCTAGAGTATCAAACTTGACAACTCTTTCCACAATGGGAGTAGACTCTTTGAAGATGTCTGTGTAGGTCTTTGAGTCAGTAGGAGTCCTGAATCTCTCAATTGTAGAGTCCTTGGATGACTTAGACGATAATCTGTTTGTTTAGCAACCGGGGTTGACGGATCATCAGTTACAATACCTTTGCCTCTTGATGAACAACGAGTTATCTGCAACAAAGTTGACATACAGAAAAGGACCAAAATACAATACCACAAGAGGCACACATCAGAGTGATTAGTTTCAGTTAAATAATGTGACAAGAGATTTCACAAAATCACAACAAAATATTCACTAAACTAACATCAAGAGGACATAAGCACCACAGACAAGATGAGTAACAGTAACACCTCAGAGTCAAAAAGGGAAAAGTGAGTCATAAGTTCACACATGACAAAATGCCAAAAGCATGAAATGACTGATGCAGCATAATCGTGAACCATATCAGATATCACAGTCTCTCAAAAAACAAACATATGAAAACACATATGAAGACAGAGAAACAAAGCACAGACAAGATAAGAACAACAAATCTCAAAACACACAAACCCTCAAACAAAAGTTCAAACCCATTACGACTCAACAAAACAGAAACACTTCACAAAAAAATACTTGAACCAAGTGCAATGAAGTAAGATAGAAATAACCCATACCTTTTTCTTGCTATTTGATGAAGACATGATGTAAAAATGGAACCTTTATCAGAGGAGCACGGAGTGTTTGAAAGAGAAATGGGGAAGACAATGAACAGTCACAGAACTTCGAGGGAAAAACTGAAAAGTTTTTGAAAACTGACTTTAAAACGCAAAACACGCGTTTTTCGCGACTGGATCAAGCCGCCAGTAAGTCGCCAGGGTAAGCCGCGAAACACTGTGAAGGAAAGAAACTTGAAAAATTTCTCTAAGTGTTTTTCGCGATTGGAAGGTCTACTCGCGATACAGTCGCGAGATGAGCCGCGAAAATCCCTGAGTACCCCTCGCGACTGGACCTTCCACCCATGAACAAGCTACACTGAGCCGCGAAAATCGTGAAACACAAATTTTTGGAAATTTTTCTAAGTCTTTTTCGCTATTAGAGCATTTACTCGCCAGTGAGCCGCAAAAAATCTCTGAGAAAGTTCGCGACTGGGGCATGCGACTGGGCCAACCCGTGACTTAGTCGCCAAAACAGGGCAACACTGTTTTTGAAATTTTTGTAGAAACAAAGTACTTTCCAAAAACAAATCAAAACACTCAAAAATCTTTTTGTGTTTGATCAACAAAGATTGAGCTTGTGAAAACACATTTAATCAAGTACAATCACACAAATGAATATGACATTCATTCAACATAGACTTGTGTGTTATGTGTGGATATCAAAAATGAGATAGTCCTTAGTCCAATGTGAAGCTTCAATGATCAATTCAATCAAGGCATACACAACTAGCACTAGATAATGTGACCTATCTCAATTATAGAAACATGCATATATGACCTCCCACATGTACTTGATAACAATTCTTTGAAGCTTTTCATTTGGCTCCATATTCAACATATCATTTGCACTTTTTGAGCAAAGAAAATCTCATTGTGAGATAGATGCCTGAAATTTTTGATATTTCAATTGATGAGGTAGCCTTTGGCTTTTTGGGCATCAAACATTTTATTTTAGTCACTTTCCCTTTTTCCTAGTCGAATACTAGTATGTGCGATAGGCTTTTGCAGCTCTATATCTCTTTTCATTTGGAGATTTACATTTAGAGAGTTTTTTAAAGCATAAAAATAAAAAGCGGGAAGATATATAGGCATGAGTCTATGCATGTCTCAAGATCAACAAAACCATTCACTAATCATTCATGACAAGATTGAAGATCTATTTACAACAGTCACATAGATTTCAGAAATTTTTTTTTTTACAATGATATGAGTGCATGAGAGACAAGCTATGCTCATTAAATGCACAAAGCCATAAGTACAAAGGTACAAGAAAAAACATGCTTTGAGACAAAACTCGACAAAGTGATCAAACTTTTTGGATTTTCTACTTTTTATGTGTTTTTGAATTTTTGACACAAAAACAGTAAAAGAATGATCAAAAACAGATAAGACAATGTAAAAACATTTGAACCAAAAACAAACAGAAAACAACCTAAATACTAGCAAGAAGCACACAACCAAACATATTCACAAACATGGGAAGTATTGATGCATGTGCATGTTGTAATGCTTATGTATGAGTACTTTTTGTCACCCACACGTCACGTGCGTTTGGGGTGATATCCTTGACGGATCGGGTACGAGAGTTAGGGCTGTCAAACCTTCGTGTGAAGCTTTCCAGGCAATTGGTGAAGGCACCGATCATCTTCATCATGTCCATAGTTCCTGGATCACAGTTTTGACTTCTTGGTTGTTCACCTCCCCAAGATTTCATGTCATTTCTTCTTCCTCGTGACCGAGGTGCACTTGCATTGTTGTCTGCTCTCATCTTTTGACAGTTGGGTCTGGTATGTCCTTGCAGTCCGCAATAGTGACAAACATAATCCATTCTAGGACCTTGTTGGCATCTTGGAAGCGATCTTCCTCTAGCTCCATATCTGGATTCTGATTGATTACGGGACTTAATTAACACCTGATGATCAGCCGCATTCTTCTTCCTCTCAGCCTTAACTTTCTCAGGAATAGGCTTATCCACAGCCGTCTCTTTGATTTTTACAAACTTCACTTCTTTTGTGACATTTGCTGATGAGCTACTTCCTCCAGTATATTCCAATCCAGACTTGTCTAAGGCATGTTTTTGAGATGAAATAACATCATCTAACTTCTTGGAGGAGACCCTATCTACCTTGGCATGAGCTTGCACTACCTCTTGCTCAAGAAACCTCACTTTCGTGTAAGCTTCAGATAACTCACCATTTAGTGTCTCAATCTCACACTTAGCCTCTTTATATATGATCAAGAGACTTTTGTAATCCTCCTCAGCCCTTTTCATCTTTTTTACAGCCGCCTTCGCTACCCTTGTATGAAGAAGTAATGCGTAATTCTTTTGAAGACTGGATGTATCTTCTTCTTCTTCAGCTTCTGATTCTTCAACAATCCCAATAGACTCCACATCAGAACATTCACCCAGCTCATTCACAAGAGTGCTCAAGTCATCTGAAGATCCCACATGTGTAATGGTCATGAATGCGGAGTAATTTCCTTCTCCGTCACAGCTCTCTTCAGAGTCAGATTTTGATGAGTCTAAATCACTTAAAGTAGTGGCATAGACCTTTCCTTTTGACTTCAAATAATTGGGACATTCCTTTTTGAAGTGTCCATGTCCATTACACTCGAAACACACAATGTCCGAAGGAGATTGAGACTCCTTCCCTTATTTCCTTGTAAACTCTTTCCTATCACCTCTTGAAGATGAAAATTTCCCTCTGTTAAATGGTTTCCCATTGTTCTTCATCTTCAGAAATTTGCGGAAGTTTTTCGCAAGATATGCTACTTCCTTCTCCACTCCATCTTCTTCGGAGGGATTATCCATTCTTTCGGTAATGGTTTTGAGAGTAAGTGATTTACTCGTCTTGTGGGAAGGTAGTCCCAGCTCATATGTTTGGAGAGACCCAATTAGCTCTTGAATTTTGATTGCATCCAAGTCTTTACTCTCTTCTATGGCTGTGACTTTTGCTCTAAAACTTTCAGGTAAGGACCTTAATATTTTTCTCACCACCTTAGTATCTTCAATCTTCTCCCCAAGATTGAGTTTAGCAATTACAATTTCATTGAGCTTCCCATAGAATGAATCAAACGGTTCATCATCACCCATCTTGAGCTCTTCAAATTTGGTGGTAAGCACCTAAAGCTTTGTGTCCTTAACTTTCTTTGTACCCTCATAGGTGGTCTCCAAAATCTCCCAAGCTTCTTTGGTTACTGTCATATGAGAGATCCTGTGGAATTCATCAGGAGACACAGCACAAAAAATAACATTTAAAACTTTACTATTAGCATTGGCTGCTGCGAGAGCTGCCTTATCCCAATTGGACTTAGGAGCCTCCGGCTTAGTCCAACCTATCTCAACCGAATCCCAAACGGTATCTTCTATAGAGCAAAAAAAGGCCCTCATTCGGACTTTCCAAAATGCATAATTATTACCATCAAAAAATGATGGAACAGTGAAAGATTGAGACCTATCCATCTCTACAAGGGGTCAAGGATCACACTCAGGTATTAAAACCACAACAAGTGTACCCGCTCTGATACCAATTGAAAGTTCAATATGGGTATGAAACACCCTTGAACGTTTAGACCCCAAATTATAAAATATCAATTCAAGCTTATAATCAAACAATTAATGTGCGGAACATGAACATAAGCCAATCACAGAATTGATAACTAATCTATGCCAAATATAAACACATCCACAGTAGTAAATATAAGGCAAAGATAAAGGGAACGAAGATGCAAACACACGGACAACACATGATGTGTTATCGAAGAGGAAACTGAAGTCCTCGGCGTAAAACCTCTCCGCCGCCCTCCAAGCAGTGATATAATCCACTAAAGAATGTAGTTGGGATACATGAACAGCAATAGACCCTCCAAGCCTAATCTACCCAGGTACCTAAGCCCTCCAAGCTTCTTGCTCCAACGAGGTTATGCCGAACCTATTTCTTCTTTAGCTTCCCGGATTCCGCTACTAGACCATAGCATCAACCAATGTATATTGGTTCCTTCCAAACTGCTTCCCTTAGCACCAAATGAACCTTCTCACAGACGTGAGTGTGGTGAGATAAGGATTTGGTAGATGACCTCTCAAGGGTATGACAATGGAGAGGGAGAGAGTAGAGGAATTTGTAGAGTCTCTTAGATGAAGATTGAGGATGAGGCAATCTTGTTTTTCTCTAGGGTTTTCTCTCATAAAATTCTCTTTGGAAGCTCTCTCAATATCGTGGGTATAAGGGTCTATATATAGTGGGGGTGAGAAAAGAATACGAAGAGATAGTTTTTGCCAAACAGGGTAAATTGGCGGCTTGGTCTCGCGGCTCGTCCAAGTCGCGAGTTCAAGTCGCGTCGTAACGGCCTGGCCAGCCTGGGACTTTTGTCTTGTAGTGCGACAGCTGGCGCGACCCTTCAGCTTCCCTGTGTGCATCTCACATGCCTGCATTTGGCAGCTTGCCAGTCGCGAGCCACCCGCGAGTCCTAGCCGCGAAGCTCTGCTTCTTTGCACATACTTGAGCTTTTCTTCACATCTTCTCACACACTACCCTTACAATAATCCCACCTAATTACAGAGTTACTAAATGCTAAATTATAAGCAAATTGACATGGAATAAAGCCAACAAGATGGTTGATAAATTTCAACCTTACATGTTTAATTAAATTTAATGGTTACCAGTTATCGGTAGAACATGTAAGCATATAAAAGCAACCAAAAAAATTTTGCGTTCCTTCAATTCTGATTTCTGAGGCGATCCAGAGAAGACAATGTCGATGCTCGTGAGAGTTGAGACTACTTTTGCAAACTCCAAGATGGGCAAGGTAAGGTGTGAACTCTTTCTTCTTATATTTTTTCATTTTCAACGATCAGGATCACGTTTTTCTTTTTCTTTCTTTCTTTTCATATGTGGTTTTTTGTTTCTTGGATTTGAATGACTTCAGAACCCTAAACTCCCTAAGGATATGGTTTTGGTGTTCGAATATCATTGATTTTAGATCCTTCAGTTTATTACTGACGCAAAATATTTGGGCTTTATTCTTTTAGTTTGGAATTTAGGCAAGTTGAAATCGAAAGTTTCAAACCAACATTTTAATTTTGCTTTCATCTTCTCTAGATGTCAGATTTTGGGCTTTATTCTTTTAGTGACAAGTCACAGCCAGGATATAGTTTTGATTACACAGATTTCTATATTTCGAAAATAAGATAATTATTATTTAATATATGTCTTGCTCTATAATGGTCATGATTCTAAATGTTTTATCATGATTCTAAATGTTTTATGTTTCCACTGTTACAGAAAATGAGTTCCATGAGGAATTTGATAAATGGGGGGGGGTCAAATCTCCTTTTTTTCCCTCGTTGTTTAGGTTTGGAAATAGTTACAAAGGAAAATCCATAGGAATAGTATTCAACTATTTATTATCAACTGTAAACATTATATTATTTATGTCAACATCTTCCTCATACATAAATTCTCAATAGTCAAAATTGTTCTCAAAGCTGTAGTCCAAATGAACCTACTGTGATTTAGTTGACAAATTGTGGAGACCGTGTACTTAAATCAGTGAGAAATTACTGGGAACATAAAGAATTTGATTATATTAGTTCATTCATACTGCTTAAATGTTGCCTATGAGATTTGATGAAAATTTGGTGGTGTGGTGTCACAAAAAAAAGAGAGCTGGAGAGGCCAAGATGGTTAGAACTTAAGTGATTTGTTGGCCAGCCGTGGTTACCAAAAACTAAAATGTCTCTTAGGGGGTAGACAACTTATATTATTATGTTTTCACATTACATCTGGATTAACTTACTAAATAGTATGGTTTCAGTAGAGGCGCCTGCTTCCTTAAACCTGGAGCATGCATGAAAAGTCATGTGCCATCAAGTGAGATTTATTTCTTGTATTTTAGATTTGGTGTTGTTATTCTAGCTATTCTGTCTAAGTAGAGCTTGGCCTTTGCGTGGTACTTGCAATTACATTAACTGCATTGAGAATCAAAAGGTGTTGACAGATACTGGTGCTCAACTGTCCTGATAACACTATACTGGTGAACACATGCCAAAGGGCCCCCATTAGTGTTGGTCATTAAGAGTTAACTTGGAGTTTGCATGGTTAGAGACCTCTCTTATGGCTTTCATAAGGAATATCTTGAATAGGAATCTTGGACTTGCATTGACAGTCTTACATGGTTTTTATTTTATTTTATGTCAAGTGTATATTATTTTTAATTTTATGAGGCTTGATTCCCTTTCTCATTGGGTATGCTATTGCTATTAGAATTGTTCTTGCTACATTCCCCTTATTTTCCTTATAGCTTTCATTTTTGGGATTTGTTACAGCCGATGAGCAATTCAATTCCACTCTTTCCTTTTACATGAGGTTTATGTCTTGGAAGATGGGTGCATGCTAAATGTCCTTTGGAAGAAGTTGAAGAGATAATAAGAGAGAATATAAATAATGCACTTTGAAATTTGTAGTCTTAGATTTACTTACCCCAAAAAAGGAAAAAAAAAAAAAAAAAAGCCTTGAGATTCCAAAACCTTGGTCAGTGGTTTTAGGCATTGAGAATTTCTGTTATGTTGGAAATTAGCATCCTTTGTGGTCACTGTGCCTCTTTAGGATGAGTTCAACATGTGCAAATGCTTCAAGGCCTAAAGTGACCATTGTACATGAGTGTACCTGCATTTTGAAAATACCTTAGGTTATGTAGTGAGAGCTTTTTTTTTTCTATTGAAATTCTTGCTACATGTTCACCTTTCTTCAATCAATGTGATAGGTCTAACCTATAATATGTACAGATATATAGCGGCAATTTCAAGTATATGTTAGTGTTTTGAAGATATGGAGTGCACATCAAATCAATTGCTAACATCTTTCATTAGGTCTCTTTATGAGTGGTCCTTTGCTTTGGATCTCATAGATAGTACTTCTATTCAAAATTTCATAGAGTCAATTTATATGTAAATATTTTTCAGTTGTAATTCTTTAGGCTACTTCATGTTTTTTTTTTTTTTTTTCCATGAAATATTCTCTTTGCAATAAAGTTATTCTTATGTATATATATGTTAGTATTTTGGGTCCAAGGTATTTGCTTATTTTTGTAGTTACTACCTGAAAGCTCTAAAATGTGTTGAAAAACACAAGAGCTGTTTAGACCCCCAATTAAAATTACGGCTTGGTTGATTTTACACAAACTTAATACTAAGTGCGGAAACGTGTAAACACAAGCGTATAAACAATAAGCTACTCTAATCTATAAACTAAGCAACACAGCAGTATAATGGAATATAAAAGAGTAGGGAAGAAAGATGCAAACTCAGAAAACACCAAGACGTGTTCTCGAAGAGGAAACCGAAGAACTCGACGAAAAACCTCTCCGCCGCCCTCCAAGCGGAAATCGATCCACTAGACAATCAGTTGGGATACATGAGTAAGCAAAAGACCCTCCAAGCCTAATCTACCCGATGCACCTAAGCCCTCCAAGCTCCTACTCCAACAAGGCTTCTCGGAACCGTGTCTTGTCTAGTTCTCCGGATCCCGCAACAAGCTCCATGTTGCATCTGCCATCCTTGGCTTCTTCCAATGCTTCCCAGCAGCACCAAAACGTCACTCAACACTCTCAAAAGGTGTAGTAAGTGTTTGGGCTATCAACCTCTCAATGGTGTGGAAATGGAGAGGGAAGGGTTGAGGAGATACCACAAGCAAGTGTATAGAGAAAGGTGGGGATGACAATCTCTAATTGCAAATGTGTTTGGCTAGGGTTTTCTCTCTGAAGCATTCCTCAACATTTGTGGGTAATGGGGGTTTATATAGGATAGGTGCAGAATGTGTGAGTCAGTCAGTACAGGCTGGCAGAACAGCATGTCTCGCGGGTGTCTCGCGGGAAGGCCTTACCCGCGAGATACTCGCGAGAGACAGCTGTCTCCATCTGTCCTGACTCTTCGCATTCCAGCATGTGCAAGGCACATGCTTCACTTCGCGGGAAGCTTAGTCGCGACATACCCGCGAGATTCCATCAGCTTCCACTTTGCTTGAGTCTTCACACACTCTCTATCACACACCCCTTACATCAATTCCCACAACAAATACAGGGTATAAACAATTGAAAGTAATTACAATCAAATTTGGCACGGAATAAAAGCCAACAAAACACATAGTTGTAAATCACAACTTTACACTACCTCTATATTTCTGTGTATTTTAAATATAGTCTTGTACACTCTTGGCAACTCAGCACTATAAAATTTTAAAATTTGTTAGTAGTGCTTCAACAATCAGTCATCCAAAATGATTTGTTTTGATTGAGGTCAACTCTCAGTATTCCTAGTTTTGGCAATTTTTGAAAAACATCAAGATGATTAACCGCACCTTGGATTCATGCATATAATCTATGGCAAGCAAATATTGCAAGGTTTGAATGCAATTTGCCAGTTACAGAATTGGGAGTGGTACCTACATAGTCTAAGAACATTCTAAATTTAATCATGACTTTTGTTTTTACTCTTTTTTCTAGTTTGTGGAGACTAATAACTGATTCCCACATAATGCTTTTTTCTATTCAATAAACCGGATCCTTTAGTAACAATTCTTGAACATGGAATATTATCAGCAGGACTATTGGAATCTGATTTGGAGTGTTGTCACATAACAAAAATAACATTCGGTACATTAGGTTCATAAGATTCTCTGGCAGCTTGTGCAATTGTGAACTGTAACATTTTCGGATTTTTATTTTACTCTTTCTAAATGAACCAAGCCAGCTAGAGTCTTTCTTGAGCCATATTAAAGAAATTGATCTTTGTTCAATTTATTTGTCTTTGAGCAGACTTTTTTGAATTTGTGGCGATCTAGAAGAAGTCTCCTTTTTTTGTTATTTTGAATAATTGCTTTGCTTTTGTTTTATGACACTATCGATTTTCAGTTGATGCCAATAAAACTTTAATGGAAATTTGCAGGTTGTGTAACATTGGTGTTTTCTCTGAAGGAAGCCTATTCAAATTGCCCTGCTGGAACATGTACCTCCTTGGCAAAACCATGTCTGTATTACTAGCAAGCTAATGCCACTACGATGATGTAAAGAATATCTTAAAACATATATAAATTGATATAAATAAATAATATATCCCTATTAATCTCACACATTAATGTTAATTAGAAAAATATAAACATCAAGAAAGTAACCTCAACTATGTTATTTTAGAGAAAGGTATGCCATGAATGTGATGTGAGCTACCAAGGGAGATACGTAGAAAGTTAATTGGTATATTCAAAGATTTATGGAAGAAACCAAGATAATTTTAGCTTTTTTTTTTTTTTTTTGGGTGGATTTTGTACGTTTTTAGACTCCTTAAACAAAAACAAATTAACCTAGTTATTTAGCCAAGTGATTAACTTAGGTAAATTATGCAGATCTAGGTTAACACAAATAAATCATATCATTGAAACAGTGCGGAAAATAAATAACACAACGATATGATAACCCAGGAAAACCAAACTGGTAAAAAACCTGGGGAGGATTTAACCTAGCTATCCTCAAGGTAAAACAAATCCACTATGAAAGAATTAAAGTTTTACAATAGTGACTTAGACCACTAACATCCTATTGCTACCTTGAGTAGATGTAAGGTTGAAATTTATCGACCATCTTGTTGGCTTTATTTCGTGTCAATTTGCTTGTAATTTAAGCACTTAGTAACCTAGTATTTAGGTGGGATTATTGTAAGGGTAGTGTGTGAGGAGATGTGAAGAAAAGCTCAAGTATGTGCAGGAAGGCAGAGTTTCGCGGCTAGGACTCGCGGGTGGCTCGTAGCTGCAAGTCGCCAACTGCTGGCACGTGAGATGCACACAGGGAAGCTGAAGGGTCGCGCCAGCTGTCACACTACAGGAAAAAGTCCCAGGCTGGCAGGCCGTTACGCCGCGACTTGAACTCGCGACTTGGACAAGCCGCGAGGTCAAGCTGCCAATTTACCCTGTTTGGCAAAAACTGACTCTTCGTATTCCAAACACACACCACTATATATAGACCCTTATACCCACTAAATTGAGAGATTCCAGAGAGAATTTTTGTGAGAGAAACCCTACAGAAAAACAAGATTGCCTCATCCCCAACTTTACCTTAGAGTCTCTACAAATTCCTCTACTCTCTTCCTCTCCATTGTCATACCCTTGAGAGGTCATTGACCAAATCCTTATCTCACCATACCCACGTCTGTGAAAAGGTACATTTGGTGCTAAGGGAAGCAGTTTGGAAGGAACCAATATATATTAGTTGATGCTATGGTTTAGTAGCGGAATCCGGGAAGCTAAAGAAGAAATAGGTTCGGCGTAACCTCGTTGGAGCAAGAAGCTTGGAGGGCTTAGGTACTTGGGTAGATTAGGCTTGGAGGGTCTTCTACTGTTCATGTATCCCAACTATATTCTTTAGTGGATTTTATCACCGCTTGGAGGGCGGCGGAGAGGTTTTACGCCGAGGACTTCGGTTTCCTCTTCGATAACACATCGTGTGTTGTCCGTGTGTTTGCATTTTTCTTTCCTTTATCTTTGCCTTATATTTACTGCTGTGGATGTGTTTATATTTGGCTTAGATTGGTTATCAATTCTGTTATAAGCTTGTTATCATATTCCGCACATTAATTGTTTGATATAAAGCTTGAATTGGTAATTTTGTAATTTGGGGTCTAAACGTTCAAGGGTGTTTCATACCCATATTGAACTTTCAGTAGAAAACTTACTACCACGACCACGTGATAGCTCTGAGTCCACAGACTACTTCTTTCTTGGATTCACAGCATCCATAAGCACTCCCACTTGTGTTTTCTTTAAGTTCTTTATGCAGCAACTGAAACGATCACCAAGCTCTCGACATCAATCCTGAGATTGGAAACCCTATGTATGTATGAAGGCAAATACCTCTAGATCTCACAAGAGATTCATACACACAGCATAAACAACAACACTAAAACGTGGCTAGGGTTTTTCCTTTTATACTTAAGGCAAAACATAAAACCCTACACATCATACGGGCTTGGGCTGAGTTGGAAATTCTGTAGAAAAACAATCTGCACGAGTTTCAATCGATTGAGTCTAATTTTCAATTGATCGAGCCTTGCAGATTTACATAATAAATCCTGCAGTACACTCAATTCCAACTTTACACATAAACACACTTTGAGCAGCCTAATTCTAGACTCTAAGTTTTGATCATGGTTTGCTAATATAATATAAATTGAAGTTCTAATACATTAGTTCCTAAAGTCTTAGAACCTAATAGATTTTGTTTTTATAAAGCATTTAGACACAACTTTGAAGTGGTCAGTTGTGATTAGTGGAGATAAAGTGATGGATTCATATGAAAGTAATTGTACATCATTCACATTTGACTACTTCATCAAATTATGGTAAAAGTTGTGGTCTTAGCACTTCAAAAAACAAAAAAAAAAAGTTGTGGTCTTAGAAGAGCCATTATGTTATGGTGGGAGCCACATATGTCTCTTGTGTGAAACAAATTCCTCCGTCAGAAGAATGAGATGGTAGGGACCTTGCTAGCTTTTGTTTGATTCATATTAATGAAGTGAATATTCAATGGAAAAAAACATTAAAATAATCAAAGTTTGACCAAGACCACCATTTTGGGATCCGCTTATTTTTCTGAAACTGAAAACTTTTTCCAGAAAGTATTGTAGATAAAGGTAAAAGTTAGATGAAATAGTACAGTGAGACCCATGAATAGTACCAAAAAGTGTAGTGAGACCTATGAATAGTAGTAAAAATAAGTTGAATAATAAAATAAGCTAGCTTTTTAATTTGGAGGCAAACACACACTTATGGTCTGTTTGGATACCGCTTGTTTGGCTGAAAACTGAAAAAAAATAAAAAAATAATAAAAAATTTACTGTTCACTCTGCGATTATTGTTCATATGCCTTGGTGCACTGTTCATGTCCCATGAACAGTGCACCAGGCGCTGGTCCAAAAAAGAAAAGAAAAAATCGAAAATGCAAAACGCAGGCTGTTTTGACGCAATCCAAACGCTCATTTAGAGTCTATAAAACAACTTCATCAAGAAATACAAGAGCAAACATTATGTCTGAATTGCTTCTTCTCAAGTGGTCATCTACCGCATCATATTGTTTATGATACTAATACATATGTCAATAGGCCTTTCTTACACTAAGGAGTTAGTGTGGGTTATTGTCAGTCGCCAATGTGAATGAACAAAGTAGAGAGAAATGAAAATTGACCTTTTAATAGCCAATTATGTTAAAATTGACCTTTTGTGGCACTGATATGTCTTTAACAAAGAAAACATTTCATTGTTATTATGGCTCTCTTAGACTTAGCTGGTGGAGGCTTTGCTAACTCAAATAAGGCTGACACTTTTCATTATGGTCAAAATGATAACTATGAAGGACAAAAATATTTAGTTTAAAATTTTTAAAAGGGTTGGGTTGTTCGTTTTTGTTAAAATTGGTTAATTAAGTTTAATTATTTTTAACTTTACTATTTGTAATTATTGTGGTTGGGCTAATTTTTTGGGATATTTATTTTGTTTTAGATTTTAGATCTAAATTTTTTTTAATAGCTTTTAAAAGGAGGAAAATGCTAGAGTTACAATTTTTTTTTTTTTTTTTTAAATTGCTATTGTGATGAGCAGTTTTTAGTGAGTAAAAAAGTAACTTTAGTGGTGGGCCCAAATATGAAAGTACTGTCAAATGTGATGTTGGAACGACACAATGTGAGAATGGAACTGTAAAATGTGAGAAAAAAAAAAAATAAGGGAACCACTGAATGTGACAAAAGAATTGTCACATGTGATGTTGGTACTGTCCAATGTAATGATAAAACTGTCAAATGTGAGAAAAAAATTAGAGTTATTTCGGTCATTTCGATCATTTTTTAGGTTTCAGTGTCATTAAGTTATTTTTTAGGTTTTAAGGGTCTTCTAGTAATTTTAAAAGGTTTCGATGGTATTTTGTCATTTTCAAGTGTTATGGGGTAATTTTGGTTATTGTTTTAGGTATTTTGGTTATTTATATAATTTTTTATGTTTTAGGGTAATTTCAGACAATTTTTTTTGGTTTTAGGGTTAGTCGGTCATTTTTTAGGTTCTAAAGGTATTTTAATCATTTTTTAGGTTCTAAGGGTATTTAGGTAATTGTTGAGGGTTTTGGGGGTATTTTGGTCATTTCCAAGTTTAATGAGGTATTTTAGTCACTTTATAGGTTTCAAGGGGATTTCAAAATTTTTAAGGTTTTAGGGTAATTTCGGTAATTTTTAAGGTTCTATGGGTATTTTGGTAATTTTTTAGGTTTAAGATGCATTACGGTCAGTTTTTAGGTTCTAATGGCATTATTATCACTTTTTAAGTTACAAGGTTATTTTAGTCATTTTATAGGTTTCATGGTCATTTAGGTCATTTTTTTAGTATCAAAGGGTATTTCGATTATTTTTTAGGTTTAGAGGGTATTTCAGTAATTTTTTAGATTTTAGGGTCATTTCGGCCATTTTTTATGTTAGGACATAAATGATTCACATGTTAAGAACATATGTCATGATTTTATGTAATTGGTTAATCCTTTGACAAAACGCACTTTACTTGTATTTGGGTAGATCTATGATGTGTTGAAATACTTCAAGAAACCATGTTTCAAGATCAAGTGTTGAAACCTTCAAGTTTGTCCAAGATTCAAGCTGAAAAGCGTTTGTCATTAAATCTCGACAGGTAGCATCTATCGAGACCTGTAGAGCTGTTTAGTCCCATGGCTTGACAGCAGCTCGACAGATAGGTTATCTGTCGAAGTTTATGAAAAACAGAATTTCAGTTCTGTTTTGACTCTAATCCATGTTATGTGTTTGGGCCTTCTTTTCTCCTAACCCTAGACATATAAAAAGATTGTTTTAAGGGCCGTCAAAGAGTACACAAGTTGCACAAGTAAGTCTGTTCAAGCAATTTGTGACCAGAGACAAAGTTTGCCCTAGTTCATCTCTTCTGAAGAAGTTGCTGTGTATGTGCACCTTTGGGTTTTGTGACCAAGCATCTTCTTGATCTTCATCGTGGATGAACTGAAGAACTTTGCAGCCAACAACTCTTTCTAGTTGGTGATTGAAGTTGCGTACTGGGATCCGCGCATTGGTTAGTCACGTACTTGGGAGTCATGCATCAAAAGGTGAAATTGTCACTATAGAACAAGTCCAATTGGGTATTGGGGTAAGGGTTCAACTGTAGGTTGGTAAGGTACTTGAGATTCCTTTACTTGTAACCACTTGTTGTGATAATAGTGGAATTTCGGGAGTGGTGACCTGAAAATCACCCGGTGGGGTTTTTGCCGTCAGGTTTTCCCCATTCGTAAACAAATCACCGTGTTATTTATTTTCCGCTGCATAATTAGTTTATTGGTGATTTGTTTGTGCTACCACGCGTTTGCATGTTAATTTGATTAATTAATAACTTGGCTAATTAATCAATTTATTTAATCACAAGGGTTCAATTCGTTTTTGGCCTATCATTTTAGGTTTTAAGGATATCCCAATAATTTTTGAGAGTTTTGAGGTTATTTTGGTAATTTTTAATTGTTAGAATGTGTTTTGGTAATTTTAGTATATTTAAGGATATTTCGAAATTTTAGAGACTTTAGGAGTATTTTTGTTATATATATATTTGTCGATTATTAGGTAATTCGATGGGGTTGGGTTGGGTTGGTTACACCCACATGTAATGTTGGTACGGCTTAATGTGACGATGAAACTGCCAAATGTGGGTAAAAAAAAAAAAAAGAACCATTGAATGTGACAAAAGTACGATCATATGTGATATTGGTATTGCCAATGTGACAATGGAATTGTCAAATATGAGAAAAAAATTTAGGTACCACCGAATGTGATAAAAGTACTGACAAAAGTGATATTGGTACTGCATAATGTGATAATGGGACTGTCAAATGTGAGAAAAAAAAATAGGGTATCATTAAATGTGACAAAGTACAGATAGATATCATGTTGGTACTGCCTAATATGACAATGGAACCATCAAATGTGAGAAAAAAAATATTAAGGGAACCACCAAATGTGACCAAAGAACAGTCACATGTGATGTTGGAACTGCACAATGTGAGGATGGAACCGTCAAATGTGAGGAAAAAAAAGGGGAACCACCAAATGTAACAAAATAATTGTCACATGTGATGTTGAAACTGCATAATGTGAGGATGAAACTGTCAAATGTGAGAAAAAAAAAGGGAACCACCGAATGTGACAAAAGAACTGTCACATATGATGTTGGAACTGCACAATGTGAGAATAGAACCGTCAAATATGAGAATAAAAGTAAGGGAACTACCAAATGTGAGAAAAGAACTGTCACATGTGATGTTGGAACTACATAATGTGAGGATGGAACCGTTAAGTGCTAGAAAAAAGTTAAAGGAACCACCAAATGTAAGAAAAGAACTATCACATATGATGTTAGAACTGCAAAATGTGAGGATGGAACAGTCAAGTGTGAGAAAAAAGTAAGGGAACCACCCAATGTGACAAAAGAACTGTCACATCTGATGTTGGAACTGCATAATGTGAGGATGAAACCGTCAAATGTGAGAAAAGTTAAGGGAACCACCAAATGTGAGAAAAGAACTGTCACATGTGATGTTAAAATTGCAAAATGTGAGGATGAAACAGTCGAGTGTGAGAAAAAAAGTAAGGGAACTATCCAATGTGACCAAAGAATTGTCACATATGATGTTAGAACTGCACAATATTAGGGTGGAACCGTCAAATGTGAAAAAGAAAGAAAGTAAAGGAACCACCAAATGTGACAAAAGAACTATCAAGTGTGATATTGAAATTGCACAATGTGAGGATGGAACCGTCAAATGTGAGAAAAAAGTAAGGGAACCACCAAATGTGAGAAAAGAACTGTCACGTGTGATGTTGGAAATGCACAATGTGAGGATGAAACTGTCAAGTGTGAGAAAAAAGTAAGGGAACCGCCCAATGTGACTAAAGAACTATCACATGTGATGTTGAAACCACACTATGTGAGGATGGAACCGTCAAATGTGAGAAAAAAAAAATAAAAGAACCACCAAATGTGAGAGAAGAACTGTCACATGTGATGTTGAAACTGCATAATGTGAGGATGAAATCGTCAAATGTGAGAAAAAAGTAAGGGAACCACCAAATATGAGAAAAGAACTGTCACATGTGATGTTAGAACTGCATAATGTGAGGATGAAATCATCAAGTGTGAGAAAAATAAGGGAACCACCTAATGTGACAAAAGAACTGTCACATGTGATGTTGGAACCAAGGTTTTAAAACCCGGACCGTTCATTGAATCGTAAAAGAGAGAGGGTCAAGGTTTTTTAGGTCAAACCGAGGTTGAACCGGGGTCGAACCGTGATGACGTCATAATTAATTTAATAATTATTTAAAATATAAATAATTATATTAAATTAGTACAAATATTAAAAAAATTAACTAAAATAGTGCAATTAAATATAGAGATATATTATTCCTTTATAGAAACAAAGAAATCTATCTTTCAAATGTATTTTTTATATCATAATTCATATCTTTAAGAAATATTAAATCCTAGTATTTTTTACTTTGATTAATTAAATTTGTGATAATATCTAATAATATAATAATTAGAATAAAAATATATATATAAAAAATGGTATTTGTGTAATTGTGTTGCATGTCTGCAACATGGCACTTATAAAATTACAAATGCATAAATTTTTTTTTAAAAAAATAATATGTCCACAACATTTTCACAATATTTTTATAATAAATTCTAAGTGGCAGGTTGTTACTAGTTATTATTATTGGAGCAAAAAAATAATCTTAGCGTTAGGTTCAAATTTGAACCAATAACAACTAACTATCTATAATTTGTTGTAAAAATATTGTAAACGTAGCACTACTCTTTATTTAATGTGATGAACGGATGATATTTGTATTGCATTGCATGCAACGTGGATAAGAATCAACTATTTTCTTTAAAATAAAAACAAAATATAAAAAGTTAAAAACTTCAACCACTAGCAAAGCAAAACGTGGAACTCCAATAAATTCTCCCACCTACCCCACCTACTACCTTGACAACATCTCTTTCTTTACTTTTGGCTGCTGAAGCAGTGAAGCCATAATTCATTATTCAATCTTTCTCCTTTTTGTTCTTCTGTGAGCTCTCTGTCTCTACTTTGGTCTTCGTCCTGGAGTAGCCTACATCTGCTTGCTGGGTTTCTTCTCCACGATCAACAATTTGCTCTTTCATCAATGGTCTCTTTGTGTTTGTGTTTGTGTTATCAATCAAAAATATTTCCTTCTCTTGATTATCAAAAAATAATATTTAAAAAAAAAAAAAAAACTATCTGTCTCTCTCTATAGCAGATTTGAAGATTGTGAATAAGTGAAGCTTAAGCACCCCAAAAAATTATCAGATCTCCTTCTGATCTTTGTTCTTCTTCACGTTCTTTCATTTCTTTTTCATTTCTTCTAGATCTTATCATAACTTCATACTGGTGTACCCAAAATTCATCTGAAAAGCTAAAGCAAAAAGAAATCGTCTGAACCTCAAAAACCGGTCACGGTTCTCAAAACCGCACGGTCTGACCACGGTTCGCATGGGTCCTTACTTTTTTCCTATAGAGCGGTTCTTGAAGCTAAAAAAACCACAAAACTGAGAGGTTCATGGTTTTTTCGGTCAGACCGTACGGTCCGGTCCGGGTTTTAAAACCTTGGTTGGAATCGCACAATGTGAGAATGGAACCGTCAAATGTGAGAAAAGAAAAGTAAGGGAATTGCATAATGTGAGAAAATAACTGTCACATGTGATGTTGGAACTGTACAATGTGAAGATGAAATTGTCAAATATGAGAAAAAAGTAACCTAATATAGCAGGTTACCTACTAGTGAGTATCGTACCCTCTTTTTTTGGGATAATGTAGAATTACCCTTCAAAGATTAAGGAACAGTATACAATTTGCTTAGATGATATCAAATTTCTCTCTGGTTTTCAACCCTCCACCATACAAAATCTACAATTTAAGTACAAACTATCTTTTCCTGACTGGTGCTTGTCAAACTTGGACATTTTGCAAGTCAAACTGTGTTGAGCTTTTCGATAAAACAAATTTAATCCCTTAAATTCTGCATAAGAGTTTAAGTGAGATGATGCTTTTGTACACTGAAAAAGGATCCTAAATCCTAATCCACGTTAGATTACTTCCCCCACCCAATTTCGCCTCTAATTATGAATTGTACATGTCATGTCAATTGTCAAAACAGAAAAATAAATAAATAAAATAAACCAACCAACCAATAACAACAAATTGTACAAGTGATGTGCCATCAGAAATTATGGAAATTTGTATATATAGGGCATTTTTTCCCCTGTTGTGAAGCAAATTTTGAAAATGAAAGCAATGGATCCAACAGATATTGCTAAAAGAATGAAATTTATGAGGGAATCTGACCACATATGGATCCCTTATTTGTTGATAAAGTTTCATGATGAAATTGAGTGGCGAAGAATATGCGTCAAGGATAGAGTAACAATATAACAGGTCCAATCTAGATTGGATGAATCCCTTGCACACCCCATCACCAATCTTGGTTAAAGTGAGAAAATTTAAAAACTAATCTCTCTACTCTGTTAAATATAATCATTTTTAAGTACAATGAAATACATAATAATAAAATACATAGGATCATAGTTTGAATTTTCATTCCAACAAAAAGGACAAAAGATTGAAAAAGTAAATAAGAGGAAAAAAAGAAGAAAAGACCGGGACTTCGAAAGTAGCCTACACACTAAGATACCAATCTCGTATATATTGATTGCTGGTAATACAAATTGCAGTCTCCAATCTTAGATTTGAGTCTGTCCAATACGAACTGTTTAACTTATTGGCGCCTTTGTATGTATAAGGTGAACTTTCGTATCTTCACTACCAACCAGGCGAGAAAGCGAATTGTGTGAATCAGAAGAACCATACCAACCACACCCGCCAAACTAAATTGAACACAACCTGATATGAACAAAGGGACAAAATGGGCTTCTGCCATTTTTGGGCAAATTATATAGAGAAATGCCCCCCTTTTTAAACTAAATAGGGAAATTTCCATCTTTTAAAACTCGATTTTTGATAAATCGAGTTAGAATTTTTTTTTTTTGAAGCCCTATAGTGGCGTTTTAAAGAGCCTATAGTGACGTTTTAAAGACCTATAGTGACATTTTTTAACTCGACTTCAAAGAAATCGAGTTACAGGTAAAAAAAACGCCACTATAGGTCGATTTCATTGCCTATAACTTGATTTCAATGAAGTCGAGTTAAAAAACGTCACTATAGGTTCTTAAAATGTCACTGTAGGGTCCTTAAAAACGTCACTATAGGGCCTAACTCGATTTATCAAAAATCGAGTTTTAAAAGAGGGGTATTTCTCTATTTAGTTTGAGAAGGGGGGCATTTCCCTATATAATTTGCCCGAAAAGGGCAGAAGCCCATTTTGTCCATGAACAAAGTTAACGACGCGTCATACGCAAACCCATCAAAAAGTTTATATGGGATCAGCAGATTGGATGCAGACAAATAGGCAAGAGTTAAGAATGCGAGTGGTACACATGGAAAATGTTAAGAGGCACATACAAACCTTATTCTTAAGAGGAAATCCACCAAGCAAAAAGACGACACAAAGATGCAGTGAAAGAGATGGTATTATAAATCATGAACATTAAAAATTCGTAGTTATTAAGGCCACATGCTAACACCGAATGCCCAGCCTCACATATTGGATTTAGGTGATATTCCCAACCATAAGTACCGTTTACATTTGGTTGCAAAACACCGCCTACGGGGTTGATTACTGGTTGGAAAGTGATAGTAGTGATGACAGTAGCCACCACCATTAGTGCACCTCGTGTCTCTTCTAACCAATCACCTTGGTACCTCAAGTACTTTAACCATTTATTCCACCTTTTCTTGCTTGACCTCTTTCGTTTTTCTGAATCATGGTGACCAACAACAATTTCTAATGATGGTGAGAGATTATTTTTCTTCGTTGTTCTTACGGCACAGGCATCCATGAAGATGTTTTGAATGGTGAAGCTTTTCAAGTCTTTTGGATAGTGATTTAAGATTTCTAAGGCTGTAATGCCCATCTTATTTAAGGCATCTGCTCCTTCTTTCACTTTAGACACAGAAAGCAAATATTTTACTATCTGCAAAAATGAAAATTTTGTTTATAAAAGACTAAATATATGACCAAAAAAAAAAAAAAAAAGACCGAAAACCAACCTCTATTCTCTGTAGCATCACAGCTAAATGCAAGATGGTGTTGCCACCATCATGGTCTTTTGAATTGAGAAAGTCCCCTTCGTCACTCACAGATTCTACCAACAGTTTCAAAGCCTCCAGTTGGTTGTGTTTGACACATAAGTGTAAAACAGTCTCTCCTCCATCTAACAACTTGAGTTATTGAGTTAGGTTGGGCAATGATCAACTTCCTTACAACCTCAACTCGTCCTCTCATGGCTGCATAGTGGAGAGGAATTCTACCATCTTGATCACTAACCAAGCATGCATCTTTATTTTCATCTAACAATGCTTGGACGATCTCTGTGTGGCCCTCAGCAGAAGCCAAGTGAAGTGGGCAACGTCTGTGGGAGTCCAACTCTCGAGTTAGTTGGGGTTTTAGAAGTAGAAGAGATTTACTAAATTCAAGATGGCCAAGTAAAGCCGATATGTGTAATGGAGTTTCACTGAAAGAAGTCAGTGAAATTTTACTAAGCAAGCGAGGGTCTTTAAGGATCAACCTATCCAAGGTGGTTTTACACCCATTTCCTGCTGCCTCGTAGAGTTCCATCATCATATCATTATCTTCTTGTCTAATTTGAGCCATTTCCATTTTCTCTCTCCCAGTGTGGTGCGTGTGAATTGTTATAACAGGAAAGAAGCATATAAATAGATGGATCATGGATGTAGTCCACACACCAATATTCTACTGCTTGAGACTATATCATCGTGGTGTTGATGATCAGTACTGGAGTTGTTGGACGACTTTGAAATTTCATGGTCAATTGCATATTAGAGACGACTAGTGGAATTAGAGGCCAAACCACACACGTTTTCCTTGAAGTAAAATTTAGTACGCTAGTTCGAAATATGATGAGTATTAAAAGTTTGCTTGAACTTTTGTTTATAATATATTAGTTGTTAATTCATGTGATAAATGAGAAATATATTGATTTTAAAATCAATTGAAAATTCACTTGTAACACTAACAACTGAAGGTAAGAGCAAACATTAGATTACTGTAAAGTTGTAATTTACAACTATGTGTTTTGTTAACTTTTATTTCGTGCTAAATTTGATTGTAATTATATTCAATCTTTTGTACCATGTATTTAATGTGAGATTTAATTATAAGAGTTGTATGTGAGAGAGAGTGTGTGAAGACTGAAGGCAAATTGAAGACTAAAGTGTTTTTGCGGGTGGCTCGTGACTAAGCATTCCATGAAATGATGCATATGCCTTGCACATGACTGGAATGCGAAGAGTTGGGACAGGATAGAGACAGTTGTGTTTTGCGAGTATCTCGTAGGTATGGCCTTCCCGCGAGACACCTGCGAAACATTCTGTTTTGCCGGATTGTCATTTCTGATATACACTTTCTGTATCTATAATATATATACTCACATTACCCACAAATGTTGAGGAGTGCTTCCGAGAGAAAACCCTAGCCACAAACCTTAAGAGTTAGAGATTGTTATACCCACAATCCTTTACACAATTGTTTGTGGATTTTTCTCAACTCCTACCTCTCTATTTCCGTACCATTGAGAGGTTGATAGCCCAAACACTTACCATTGCAATGTTATTGTTTGCTCTTTGGAGCCAGTGTTGCCTCATTGAGGTTAGTGTTATTGCTCCCAATGGGAATCACCCACCAAGTGCTTAGTAGCTTATGTCTTTGTCTTACTAATGTTTTCCATATCGAACTACTGTTTTATTGTTACTGATCTTTATAATTGGAAAAATTGTTTATTGTCATAATATATTGTTTCTACCTATTTAGTGCATATTGGCATATTAAGTGGTTATTATTTTATTTATTGGTTATAGTGTTACAGTAAAATGTTTTACTCCTGACAGTTTTACAGAATTTATTATATTACTGTTAAATCTACATGCAAGTGTTTTGTAAAGATTATATTTTGTCATAGATACTATTATTTTGTTTTGAGAGACATCCTCATGTTATGTAGTCTCTTATTGAGCTTCTAGCTTACCCCCCCCCCCCCCCCCCCCTCCCCTTTTTCCACCCTTTCATATTAGAGCAGTGGAATGTCTTTTGGTGGTAGAGCAATGAAGCTATAGATTGAAGACTTCTTTTGGGAGTTATGTTAGTTGATGGACTGTTTTAGTATATTTTCTTAGGATAGTGAGTTTGGCATTTGTAGAACTTTTTGAGATTGAATTTGGAAAATTTATTGTTAAAGTTTTATTTTATTTTATTATTATTATTTTTTTTTTTTTATGGATTTCATAGGAAAGATTTTGATTATTTGAAGTTTATTTGTGGATATTTAATTACGCTATGTTCCATTATATTACTGTTGACTATTTATAAGATAGGTTATGCATCTAAATCCTTGGTATGAGTTTGGGGTGTTACAATCACTCTCAGTTTCCTAGCTATTAGGACATATGTGATTTGATGTTAGGAACATATGTCACAATTTTATGTAATTGGCTAATTCTTTGACAAAACGCACTTTACTTGTAATTGGATAGATCTAGGATGTGTTGAATACTTCAACGAACAAGGTTTCAAGTTCAAGTATTAAAACCATGCAATCTGTCCAAGAATCAAGTGAGAAAGTGCTGGATTTTAAATCTCAACAGCTAGCTCGACAGCTAGCATCTATCGAGGTTTAAAAGCTGTTTCAGCCTGTGACTCGACAGCTAGCTCGATAGATGGCTATCTATCGAGGTTTATGAAACTCAGTTTTTCAAAACTAATTTTCATTCAATCCGTGAGTATGTGTTTAGGCTTTCTTTTCTCACAACCCTAAACATATATAAGAATTAGTTTAAAGGCTGTCACAGTTGATGCAACTCAATCCAAAGTTTTTCACAAGCATATTGTGACCAGAGACATATGCCCTAATTCATCTTTCTCTTGAAGAAGCTGCTGTGTTTGTACATCATAGGGTTTTGTGACCAAGGAGCTTCTTGATTTTCATCGTCTTGATGAACTGAAAAACTTTGTAGCCAACATCTTTTTCAAGTTGGTGATCAAGTCGCGTACTGGGATCCGCGCATCTATTGGTTAGTTACGTACTGAGAGCCGTGCATTGAAAATGAGAGATTTTCACTACAGAACAAGTCCAATTGGGTATTGGGGTAAGGGTTCAACTGTAGGTTGGTATAAGGTACTGGGATTCCTTTACTTGTAACCGATTGTTTTGATAATAGTGGATTCTTGGGAGTGGTGACCTTAAAATCACCCGGTGGAGTTTTTTCCGTGTAGGTTTTCCCCATTCGTAAACAAATCATCGTGTCAATTTAATTTTCGCTGCATACTTAGTTATTTGGTGATTTTTTTGTGCTATCACGTACATTGCATGTTAATTTGATTAATTAATAAACTTGGTTAATTAATCAATTAATATATCACAAGGGGTCAATACATTCTTGACCTATCAAGTGGTATTAGAGCAGATACACTCTGATTAGGCTTTAATCTTTGTGTGTAATCCATTGACCCCTGTTTGTCATGGATAGAGGACAGTCTCTTATTATACCTCATTTATTTGATGACACTAACTATACATACTGGAAAGTATGCATGAGAGCTTTCTTGCAGTCATTAGATGAAAAGGTGTGGCAAGCTGTGGAGATAGGCTGGACCAAGCCTACAGAAGCGTTGGCTAACTGGGATGATGCTAAGATCAAGGCAGCAAACTTCAACAGCAGGGCATTGAATGCTGTATTTAGTGCAGTCACGAATGAGGAGTTCAAGAAGATATCCTCTACTAAAACTGCTAAGGAAGCATGGACCATTCTCCAGACAACCTATGAAGGAACCAAGGCTGTCAAGGATCAAGATGGAGGAGGATGAGTCGTTTAATGAGTTCTATGCCAAGCTCAAGGACATAGTGAACTCAGCCTTTAATCTTGGGGAAACCATTCCTGAACCCAAGATTGTGAGAAAGGTGCTCAGATCTCTACCCGAGAGATTTCATGCCAAGATCACCGCAATTGAGGAATCAAAGGATATTGACAAAATTCCTTTGACAGAGTTGGTTGGCAATCTGCAGACCTATGAGTTGGGTTTGACAAGGATCGGGAAATCGAGCAAGAGCAAGAGCATGGCATTGAAGGCCAAGAGCAGTGACACTGATGAGTCTTCAGATGATGAAGATTCTAAAATGAAGTCCTACATTACAAGGCAATTCAAGAAGTTCATGAAGAATGCCAATGGGAAGGGCTTCGACAAGGACCGTAGGCAATCCAGTTCCTCACAGTTCAAGAGCCAAGATAAAGGGAAAAAGGATGCTAGGGATGGCGGTCAGTACACTGTTCCCTTAGGACCAAAGTGCTTTGGGTGTCAAGGTTTTGGTCATATGAAACAAGAGTGCCCTACTTATCTCAAGACCATCGGAAAAAGCAAGGCACTTGCTGCTACCTTGAGCGACACTAAGCCTGAGGATGACTCCGACAATAAGGATGATGGAATCCTAAATGCCTTCACTGTCACCGTAAATCCTATTGAAGGGATTATTGAAGATGTGGACGAAGAAGAGGACTTGGTAGAGTTTAAATTTGAGAAGATGGATGAACAAGATGACATCCACACAGCCTATGCAAAGTTATACAAGGTCTCTGAAAAGCATGAGAAATTGTACAGGTTGGCCACCAAGAAGCTTAGTGATGTGGAGCTTGAGCGAGAAGAAATCTCCATTAAGTTTGATGAAGCCAATTAGACTATTAGAGCAATGAGATTTAAGAATAATTTCTTGTCTGAGAAGACCAAGAAGCTGGAGACAAAACTGTTCCAAGTCAGAGCCCAGTTAGAAAGAACTTCAAGTGCAAAGCTTGATGAGATGCTTAATCTTCATAAATTTGCTTCCGATCGAACTGGTTTAGGGTCTGATTTCTCTTCTCCTAGTATTGCTACTTCTAGTACTACTTTTTGTTCCTCTTACTAATAATGTTGAAATTAAGAACAATGATGTTAAGAATGAATTAGCTAGTGAGAACGTAGACAGGGTAAATCTATCTTAGGAGCACCCCCAAAGCTTGATAGGAAAGAGATTAAGAACCCTAGGGCTAAGAAAGAAAATACTCAAAAGCCCAAACAGAAAAAGCAGCATTTCTGTCATCACTGTGGCGTAGCTGGACATACTCGACCTAATTGCTATAAGTAGTTAGCCACTTAACAGAGCAACAGCATGATTGTGTCGGGAAACTAGAATCAGCTTCCATCCTCTTTTGCTCCTCTTAGAGATCTTCTCAAAGCCCTTATGTTCCTTTCGAACTTGAACGGTTTAAATTCCTCCCCCTCACCATTGGATCAAGGGTTTGCTAAACGGAAAGGTTCTTCCAAGGTGTGGAAGAAAAGGGGATCTAAGTGATTCTGTTACCTTTTCTCTCTCTCCCCTTCCTGCTTTTGTTTTTGCATTATTTGTGTGTTTTGCTTTCGTGTTTTGAGTCAGTCTTGTTTTATGCATTGTTTGTTTAACATGTTTTTGTTTGTTTATTTTTCAGTTTTGTTTTACTTTGTTTTTTCATTAAAAAAAAAAATTGAAAAATACAAAAACAGTGTGTATGTGTACATTGGTACTTGTGTACCTTGGATGACCATTGAAATAAAATTTTCTAAATTTTGTATCTTTTGTAGCTTAGATGAGCATCTCCATGCATAACTAAGCAAGTGAGCTTTGTGGCTCGTGTTTTTGATGAGTAAGGTTAAGTGATCTCTTGTACTTAACACTCGTATCACTCTTTTTGATGGGAAGGACTAGAAAATCCTAAGAGAAAGGCATAAATAACTATCTGACCACTGTTGCCCACCAATCATGAAATGACATTTGTATGCTTTGGCATAGTAAAAGTGGAATGTCAAATGCTTAACATCATTGGGTATTTCTTTTCTCTCTCATATATGCTTATGCATGGTTTGCTTAAAAGAAAAATTTGCAAAGAAAAATAAAAGCAAAAAGATTAAAATGCTTTATACATATGATTACAAGCGTATATTCTAAGAGATGTAGGAGTTATAAGATGTACCTCAAAGATAATAGTCTCCATCAAACAGTTATGATTTTGTGTAAGTTAAAGTAATTTTCTCATATCTCAAATCGTCATAACATGTAGACACTTATGCAATCTTGCAATGTTTTTCACACACAACACGCAAAATTCTTTGCTACTTTTGATACATGTGCATGTACAATGTGATTTGGCCATCACAAGGAATACACGTGTTAATGTATGCTCACTAAACTGTCTTAATTTGTTTTTGAAATATAAAATTGGTTAGACTAGTTTAGTGTGTGTGTGTGTGTGTTTTGGATCTATGTGCTTAACATTTTTCTTGACTGAGAGATGATTTTGAGAGCTTAAAATGTTGTTTGAATCTTTGGTTGAGTAGCATGCTTGACTGCATTCATATCTATGTTTTTCTCTTCTTTGAAAAACTATTTTTAAGCAATCTCGATAGCTTTTCGATAGCTCTTGATAGCTAGGCTATCTATCGAGACCCTTTAGCTTTTGTTTATTGCATTCTTGATAGCTAGTTCGATCCATCGAGAAACTTTTTGTCTCCTCGATAGCTACCTCGATCCATCAAGCTTCATTACTAAGGAAACCTCTGGACAGCTCCTCGATAGCTATCTTGATAGTTAAAACACGCCTTTTAAATCTCGATAGCTCTCGATCGATCGAGCTTTATGATTTTTCTATAAAAAGGCGCCTCACGATTTCTCACTCATTTCCTTTGATCTCTTTCGATAATTTCTCTCTTCTATCACTCCCAAACTTCTCAAACTCAAACCCCTCACATTCCTCTCTTAATCTTCGGCCTAAATCAAGTGTTCTTCATTTGGTATGATACTTTCTCACTCATTTATCATGGATTTCATTCTTTTCTGACCTAAGTTTTGGTTCTTGAAGAATTTTTGGGGGGTTTTTCAAAATTGATGAGATTTTGTAAAATTTTTTGGGTTGGGTGTTGCTTCAATGAGTTTAAAACTTCATGCATTGCATCACTTGTGCATTATAACAATGTTTTATGCATTTTAGATGTGTGTTTACTTTGTTGCTATGTTGTGTGCTGGTAGGTTTGGATTGGGCTGAGCCCATGATGCATTTAAATTTGCATGTCACATGTTCATGCATACGTACCTTCCTATTTTTATCTTTTGATATTAAATATGTTTGGTTCTTTTCTGATTCTCTCTCTCTCTTACGTTAGTTGCATCATGGCACCTAAACGTAAATCCACTCCGTCTCGGAACTCTCTTCGTTCTGGGGCATCTTCTTCTTCTTTTCCTTCTAACCCCACTCCATCTCACGTACGGTTCTGTGATGAGAAGGCCAAATCGAACTTCTTAGAGAACTTTTCATGACGAGGCATTCATTTGGAATGCCAAGTCGTTCTGTCAGATTTTTCTGATACTGACCTACCCACTGTCATCTATAGTAGGGGTTGGGACTCACTGTATGGCATCTCGATCACGTGCCCTTCCATGATCATATAGGAGTTCTATTCCAATATGCACGGATTTGATTACTCTATACCCCAGTTTATTACTTGCGTTCGGGGTATACACATGATAGTAACTCTGGGTATTGTATCCGAGGTACTACACATTCCTAGGGTAGCGCATTCTGACTACCCTGGCTGTGAGCATCTGCAGGCAGTGTCTAAAGACGAACTCTCATCTCTATTTTGTGAGACACCTTCTTCTTGGGGTGACCATCAAAACAACTCTTGCTCGGCCTTCGCAAAAGGTCCGAGAATCCTTAACATGGTGATGACATTCGTTCTCCATCTATTGTCTCACTATAATACTATCACAGAGCCTCATGCTCGATTTTTGTTATCCCTCATTGAGGATATCTCTATTGACTTTCCTTCTTAGTTTACACTCTCCTTTATAGATGTCTATAAGGATACGACGACTCGTGATAAGCTCATTTTTCCTTCGGCTATCATGCGGCTCCTTTGCCATTTTTCTATCTCCTATCCTGAGTCTCCCCACTTCACTTTCATGTGTGCTATTGATGCCACTACCATGAAACAGAATGTTGCACAACTTCGTTTGAGGCGGACTTAAACCGAGACGGCAGCTCCTCTAGCTCCATCCATCTCCGCTCCTTCTTCTTCAGCGGGTAGAGTGACACTTAAGGTCATCATGGCACAGCTTGAGCGCATGGATGCTCACCTTGACACTCTTAGCGATGAGTTGTGTCAGGTGAACACCCGTGTTAGTCGTATCACACGATGACAGGCTGTCATGGGTGGTTTCACTGTGGCTTTCTCTCCTTCTCCCGAGATATCTGAGGATGAGAGTGACGATGGCACCGGCAGTGATGATGTTGATGAGAATAATGATGCTGGCTCGCCTAGTGATGATAAGATGTCTACTTGATGTACTTACCCCTTTGTCACTCGTGACAAATAGGGAGAGTAGTTTTGAGATGAGAGTAGTCATACTCATAGGAGGAGGGTTAGTATAGGAGATAGGGGGAGTGTTTCTGAGTGTTTTTTAGGGATGTAGTGAGGATTTTTGTATCTTTTCTTTTCTTTCTATTTTAGATACATTATCTCTTGTACATTGGTCTTGTGACCATTTGACATACATTGTACTTAGTTTTTGGTTTATTATATATTGATGTATGTTATTTCACCTATCTCTCCATGTGTTGTTTCTTTTCTTTCTTTATACACATGTTTCTTATTTATTGTATGCAATCTTATATTTCTGTTTCACACTAAGATGCCTTGATGAGTTTTGTTTAAAGTGTTTTAGAAATACAAGTTGTCAAAGTCTTCTTGCCATAAACTCTCTTCTTGCAAAGTTTTTCAATAGTTTGTGTTAGGATAGATTTTATTGTATTCAACAACTGAGTATGAGTTGAGTGATTTATGACTTCTCTCATATGTTCATTTGTTTGTTGTGGTTTTGTCACGGATTGCCAAAGGGGGAGATTGTTAGGATATATGTGATTTGATGTTAGGAACATATGTCAATATTTTATGTAATTGGCTAATCCTTTGACAAAACGCACTTTACTTGTAATTGGGTAGATCTAGGATGTGTTTAATGCTTCATGGAACAAGGTTTCAAGATTAAGTGTTAAAGCCATGCAAGTTTATCCAAGAAACAAGTGAGAAAGTGCTGGATTTTAAAGCTCAACAGCTAGCATCTAATGAGGTTTAAAAGCTGTTTCAACCTATGGCTCGACAGCTAACTCGATAGATGGCTATCTATCGATGTTTATGAAACTCAGTTTTTTAGAGCTGATTTTCATCTAATCCGTGAGTATGTGTTTAAGTTTTCTTTTTTCACAACCCTAAACATATATAAAGATTGTTTTAAAGGCCATCACAGATGATGCAACTCAATACAAAAGTTTTTCACAAGCATATTGTGAACCGGAGACATATGCCATAGTTTATCTTTCTCTTGAAGAAGCTGTTGTGTTTGTACACCATAGGGTTTTGTGACCAATGAGCTTCTTGATTTTCATTGTCTAGATGAACTGAAAAACTTTACAGCCAACATCTTTGTCAAGTTGGCGATCAAGTCACGTACTGGGATCCGTGCATCTATTGTTTAGTCACGTACTGGGAGCCTTGCATTGAAAATGAGAGATTTTCACTACAGAACAAGTCCAATTGGTTATTGGGATAAGGGTTCAACTGTAGGTTGGTATAAGATACTGAGATTCCTTTACTTGTAACCGTTTGTTATGATAATAGTGAATTCTTAAGAGTGGTGACCTTAAAATCATCCGGTGAGGTTTTTGCCATGTAGGTTTTCCCCATTCGTAAACAAATCACTGTGTCAATTTAATTTCCGCTGCATACTAAGTTATTTGGTGATTTGTTTGTGCTGCCACGTACATTGCATGTTAATTTGATTAATTAATAAATTTGGCTAATTAATCAATTAATATATCATAAGGGGTCAATTCATTCTTGACCTATCACTAGCCTTTGCCTATATAATTGCATTCAACATGTTGTTACCAGATCCAAATTTTTTTAGTGATAAATTTATGCATGAGGCGACGTTCATCATACCAACTTGTGTTGAGTTTAGTTTAATGGCTGTGATTGGTGTGGTTCTTCTGATTCACGCAATTCGCTTTCTCGCCTGTTAGTAATGAAGATACGAAAGTTCACCTTATACATGCCAAGGCGCTAATATAATAAGTTGGACAATTAGGATATTGGACCGACTTGAATCTAAGATTGGAGATAGCAATTTCTATTACTAGTTGAAATTTTAATCTGTCTTTTGGATTGTAAGTGAAGTGGCAAGTTATATAGTGTTCAACTTGCGATCAATACCAGATTTTGGTATCACAATGTATTGGCTACTTTCCAAGTCTTGAAGGTCTTTTTTTGTTCAATCTTTTGTTCTTCCTGTTGTAATGAAAGTTCAAACTATGATAGTATGTATTTGGTTGTACTTTCCAAAGATTATATATACCAGCGTAGAGTTATTAGTTTGTAAAATTTCTCACTTCAACAAATATTGATGATGGAGTGTTTAAGGGATTCAATCAGTCTAGATTCGACTTGTTAGATCATTCAAATCAACTTTAGTGCCATTTTAGCCATATTTGGTCTAAAAAACTACTTTAACTAATTCTTTTGTATATAATTCTATACTAGTCGCAAACTCGCACGTTACGCATGATAATTTTTTTTTTTGGTGATCTCATTATACATACACACATACATATATATATATATATATATATGTGTGTGTGTGTGTGTGTGTGTGTGTGTATTTTAAACCTTACATATAACTGTTGGGTTAAGATAGCTTGACCTCGGTTAATTAATTCAATTACCCTAATTGAATTAATTATGTCAAATTACATGCAAATTGTGGAGGCACCAACAAATCACCAAATAAACTAAGTGCAGTGGAAAATAAATTAGACACGGTGATTTGTTGACAAATGGGGAAAACCCACAAGGAAAAAACCCCACCGGGTGATTTTAAGGTCATCACTCCTAAGAATCCACTAATTAACAATCAAGCGGTTACAAGTATAAGGAATCCTACCAACTACCCTTGGCCTATCCCAAAATACCAACCTAAAGTTGAATCTTTGCTCCAATACCTAATTGGACTTGATCTTGTAGTAGCCTTATTTTCCTTGATACACAAACCTTCAATTTGTGACTAATCCTTTGCACGGATCCCAAGTACGTGACTAACTCTAGCAATTTGAACAGATGTTGTTGGCTGCAAAGTTCTTCACTTATCAACAATGAAGATCTAGAAGAACTCGGATACAAAACCCTATGGCATACAAACGCAGTAGCTTCTCACAGAAAAAATAAGTCTATTGGTCTCTATATCCGTGTATGACAGCCTTTAAAATAAACCTTATATATGTCTAAGGTTATGAGAAAAGAAACCCTAAACAAATATGCAAGGTTGGGCCGAATTTCAGATCTAGAAATTCTGAAATCGTAATTCTTGATAGATTAAGTTGCTGTCGAGCTATCTATCGAGCTTCACATTAAGTCTCAATAGCAGCCTTCTATCGAGCTATCTGTCGAGACTTAATGAACAACTTTTCTTCACTTCTTTCTTGGACCAATCTTTATGTCTTTAATACTTAACTTGAACAACATGTTTCTTGAAGTACTAAACCCATCTTAGATCTACCCAAATACAAGTAAAGTGTATTTTGTCAAAGGATTAGCCAATTACACAAAATATATATGACCCTAACAATCTCCCCCTTTGACAATCCGTGACAAAACCAAAAAAACCAATTATAAGGGAAGTCTAACACAATTATCCCACAATATACAAAAGTACATAAATCTAACTCTAACACGAACGCTTGAAAAACTTTGCAAGAAGAGAGATCATGGCATGGTAGACTTGCAACCTGTCTTAACTGAAACACTTAGAGTCTGTTTGGGATTCGCTTATTTTGCTGAAACTAAAAATTTTTTGTTGAAAGTACTGTAGATAAAGATAAAAGTTAGTTGAAATAGTGCAATGGGGCCCATGAATAGTACTAAAAAGTGCAATAGGACTCATGAATAGTAGCAAAAATAAGCTGAATAGTAAAATAAGCTGGCTTTTTAATTTTTGCCAAACACACACTTAAACAAGATGATAAGCCAAAAATATATTGGCCCCTTGTGATTAATTAATTGATTAATTAGCCAAGTTTATTAATTAATCAAATTAACATGCAAAGCGCGTGGTAGCACAAACAATCACCAATTAAACTAAGTGCAGCGAAAATTAAATTGACACGGTGATTTGTTTATGAATAGGGAAAACCAACACGGCAAAAACCCCACCGAGTGATTTTAAGGTCACCACTCCCGAAAATTTACTATTATCATAACAAGTGGTTACAAGTAAAGGAATCCTAGTACCTTTTACCAACCTACCGTTGAACCGTTAACCCAATACCCAATTGGACTTGTTCTGTAGTGACAATCTCTCCTTTTGATGCACGGCTCCCAATACGTGACTAACCAATTGCGTGGATCCCAGTACGCGACTTCAATCACCAACTAGAGAAGGTTGTTGGTTGCAAAGTTCTTTAGCTCATCTAGACGATGAAGATCAAGAAGATGCTTGGTCATAAAACTCTACGGTGCACAAACACAGCAACTTCTTCACAAGAATGATGAACTAGGGCAAATTCTATCTCCGGTCACAATTTGCTTGAACAAACTTTGCTCAACACTTGTGCAACTTGTGTCCACTTTGACGGCCCTTAAAATAATCCTTTTATATGTCTAAGGTTGTGAGAAAAGAAAGTCTAAACATACAATCACGGATTAGAGTGAAAATAGAACTGAAATTCTGTTTTTCATAAACCTCGACAGATAGCCATTTGTCGAGTAGCTGTCGAGCCACGGGGCTGGAACAGCTCTTCAAAGCTCGATAGATGCTAGCTGTCGAGCTTTAATGACCTTGCACTTTTCAGCTTGAATCTTGGACAGACTTGCATGGTTTTAACACTTGATCTTGAAATAAAGTTTCTTGAAGTATTAAACACATCTTAGATCTACCCAAATACAAGTAAAATGCATTTTGTCAAAGGATTAGCCAATTACATAAAATAGTGATATATGTTCCGAACAAGTGAATCACATATGTCCTAACACAACATTCATCGAGGCATCAAGTGTGAAACATAGACAAGTTGTATACAAGAAGACACATGTATATAAAGATGGAGAAGAAACAACTCATGTGAGAATCTCTTGTGAGATCTGTGAGGAGCTTTCCTTCACACAAGCTTAGGATTATAAAGAGGAGATTTCTTCAAGAACTTGATGATCATTCAGTTGCTGCCATAAGAGCTTAAAGATACACAAGCGGGAGTGCTTGTACTTGCTGGAGAATCCAAGAAAGAAGGAGTCCGTGGTCTCGAAGCTTGCATATGGTCCTGTCAATAAGTTTCTACTGGTGGGTAGCAATAAGATGTTAGTGGTCTAAGTCTTATTGTAAAACTTCAATTCTTTCTATAGTGGATTCAAGTTTACCTTGAGGATAGGTTTTTTACCGGCTTGGTTTTCCTAGGTGATCATATCTTTGTGTTATTTATATTTCCGCTGCTATACATGATATGATTGTTTGAGTGTGATAACCTAGATCTGAAATTTGGACTAAGTAATAATTTGGCTTGTTAACTAGGTTAATCCAATTGTGTTTTAAGAGGTCTAAAAACAAACAAATTAATATAACCCAAACGCAAGTGCCAAAGATATGCATCATTAGTAGAAGGAAACTTTCTCTTTAATGATTTTACATGAGAGTTATTATCTAATTCAGAATTGTATAATTCATGCTTATCAAGAGTTAAAATATAAAGACCATTTACAATATTGCCAGAACAGATAAACACTTTATCCTTTTTTATTACAACATTGTCTTTGAAGATAACAAGTGGGCTAAAAGATGCCATAATTTAAATCTTAAGAATATATGTTCTATTTTGAGAATATATGTTCCTTCAACATTAAATGTGGTTGCCCAACATACTGAGGTTTTGATCGTGACTTTAGATCTCACTCCTGATATATCAAAGTAACCTACACTTCATGATCAGGATCATTATTCTCTCAGGATTGAGAGTTCATGTATATAGAAGTCGTGAGATTTATTATTCATTTGACAGTCGTTAGTAGAATAATAAATCTTACAACGGTCTAGTTCAATATGTCTTAACACTTTGTTAATGAAATATTTTATGTAGTTGGCTAATCCTTTGACAAAACTCACTTTACTTATATTTGAGTAGATCTAGGATGTGTTTAATACTTCAAAGAACATGTTGTTCAAAGAACATTAAATGTGGTTGCCCAACATACTGAGGTTTTGATCGTGACTTTAGATTTCACTCCTGATATATCAAAGTAACCTACACTTCATGATCAGGATCATTATTCTCTCAGGATTGAGAGTTCATATATATAGAAGTCGTGAGATTTATTATTCATTTGACAGTCGTTAGTAGAATAATAAATCTTACAACGGTCTAGTTCAATATGTCTTAACACTTTGTTAATGACATATTTTATGTAGTTGGCTAATCCTTTGACAAAACTCACTTTACTTGTATTTGGGTAGATCTAAGATGTGTTTAATACTTCAAAGAACATGTTGTTCAAGTCTAGTATTAAAGCCATGAAGATTGGACCAAGAAACAAGTGAAGAAAAGGTGTTCATTAAAGCTGGACAGATAGCTCGACACCTGCTCGACACCTCCCGATAGCTGGCTATTTATCGAGCTCTTCAGTTGATTGTTATCGCAATTTCGACACCTTCTCGACAGCTGGTGGATCGATCGAGAAAGCTCCTGTCCCCTCGATAGCTTCTCGACACCTCCTCGATACCTAGCTATCTATCAAGGTTTAAAGATCGACACCTCCCGATCAATCGAGGTTACAGAAATTTGAATTTTCAGATCTAATTTTTGGGCCAGACTTATGTATTTGTGTAGGGTTTCTTTTCTCACAACCCTAGACCTATATAAGGCTTATTTTAGAGGCCGTCACATAAGAGAATATAAGGAGAACATATGCAAAAGGTGATCGATGCCTTATTCTCTCTGAAAGAAGCCACTGCGTATTTGCGCCTTAGAGTTTTGTAATCAAGTGTTTCTAAATCTTCATTGTTGATGAAGTGAAGAACTTTGCAGCCAACATTCTTCTTCTTCTAGTTGGTGATTAAAGTCGCGTACTAGGATCCACGCAATTGGTTAGTCACGTACTAAGATTTGAGCAACATCAAAAGGGTGGCGTTCATATATTGAAGAGTTTAGAAGTTCTGAAGCAGTAGAAGGTTTCTGCTGTAAGTTCATCTACAGGGATTGTAGAGTTTAGGGACAAAGGTTTTATACTAGATCTGAAACTTCTCTTTACTATAGTGGACTTCTTTCCAAGAAGGTTTCCCCCCAGGTTTTTTACTATGAAACTGGTTGGTTTCATTAGTTTTCCTGGGTCATCATATCTTGTCTTATTTATTTTTTCGCTGCATGATTTTGACATGATATTGATGTTTTTTTGTTTTAACAAGTTTTATTCATAATAAATCTAATTAACAACTTGGGTTTAAAACTTGTTAATTCTATCAACCGTGGTCTAAATTTCCTAACAAGTGGTATCAGAGCGGGTTCACTCTGATTGGATTAATTTCCTGAGTGTGATCCTTGACCCCTGTTGTCATGGATCGTGGACAATCTCTTTTGATTCCTCCTTTATTTGATGGAACTAATTATGCATACTGGAAAGTTTGTATAAAAGTCTTTTTGCAGGCTTTAGGTGAACAGGTATGGCAAGCTGTTGAAGTTGGCTGGATTAAGCCAAAGGAAGCGCCGGTGGATTGGGATGATGCAACAATCATTGCGGTAAATTTCAACAGTAGGGCCTTGAATGCTTTGTTTTGTGGAGTGACCAATGAGGAATTCAAGAAAATATCATCCACAGAAGTTGCCAAGGAAGCATGGACTAATCTTGAGACCACCTCTGAAGGTACCAAGGCAGTAAAGACTGTGAAGCTACAACAACTCACTAGTAGTTTTGAAGAAATAAGGATGAAGGAGGATGAGACCTTTGATAAGTTCTCTGCTAAACTCAAGGATATTGTGAATTCTGCCTTCAACTTTGGAGAATGTATTGCAGAATCCAAGATTGTTAGAAAAATCCTTAGGTCCTTACCTGAAAGATTCCATGCCAAGATCACTATCATTGAAGAAGCAAAGGACATTGATCAAATTCCTTTGACTGAGCTTGTAGGGAACCTTCAAACCTATGAGATGGGATTAGGCTCAATGGGAAAATGTGGAAAGAGTAGAAACTTGTCTCTCAAGGGTATAGAGGAAGAAATTGAGGACTCTGAAGATGAAGATGAAAGTGAAGATGAGGATGAGGATCTAACTTCCATAGCTAATGAGATTATCAAACTTCTTCAATTTAGGAAAAAGGATAAGGGCAAACCTCCTAGGAAATCTAAATCCTTTAGGAAGGGCAAGAATGAGAAACCCCTCATCCAATGCCATGAGTGCAAAGGTTTTGGTCATATGAGGATAGAGTGTCCAAACTACCTCATGAAGGAAAAGACCAAGGAGTTAAAAGATAAAAGGTTGATTGCTACTTGGAGTGATACTAAGAATGACTCTTCTGATGAGTATATGGATGAATGTCGTCACGTTATGGCCTTTGCTGCCTCAACCGATAAGGTGATTGTGGAGAGTGCTAGTGACAGTGAGGATTCTTCTGATGATGAAGTACCCAAGAAGATGACCCTTCAGGAAGCCTATGATAAGCTATGCACTGAATTCATAAAATCTGAAAAGACTTCTCATCTTTGTAGAAAAGAGCTTAATGAGGTAAAAACTGAAAAAAAACTGATCTGTTAGTCAAGCTAGATGAGACTACAAGGTTAGTTGAGACTCTTGTTATGGAGAACACCTCATTAGAAGAGAAGGTCAAGAATCTTGAGGTTGAGCTTAGTCAAGCTAGAACTCAAATAGAGAGGATGTCTAGTGCAAAGCTTGATGAGGTATTGAGTGCTCAAAAGCCTAGTTCTGATAAGACTGGCTTAGGATATGTTGTTTCCTTCGGCCCCTCCTCTTCCACGGCTTCTGGATGAAGGACTGTCTTTGTGCCACAATCTGAGAAAAGTAATAAAAGTATGAAATCCAAAACTAATCTGGCTAATTCTAAATCCTTTGTTAAACAAAATGTTTGTCATCATTGTGGTGTTGCTGGACACATTCGTCCTAATTGCTTTAAGTTGTATCCTCAAAAGCAAGTGTCCAAACGGTCAAAAGTTTCCTTTCAAGGACCTACACCTTTGTTTAGAGAGTTATTAAAAGTAATGAGCTTTTTAACTCAATTTCAAGAGAATTCTAATTCTTCTATGTCCTTTAGTAGACATACTAGGACACGTGCTTTTTCATCTTCACGGCCAAAGACTCCTGCTGTGTGGGTGAGAAAGGAGCCCAAGACTTAATTGTCTTTTCTGTTTGTCCTCTGCTTTAATTCTTTCTATCTAAAGTAGGACTCTCTTTGCTTGATTTCTTATATTTTTTTGGAATCATACTTTCGTGCATCTGCATATTTCTATCATGTCTTCATGCATATGCATTTTTCTTTCATGCATTCATGTTGTTTATCTATCTTTGTTTGGTTGTTTAGTCTTTATTTTGTGTGTTTTTCAAAATAAAAAGAGAAAAATAAAAAATTACAAAAATAGTGTGTGTTTGTGTACTTTGGTACTTGTGTACCTTGGATGGCTATTGAAACAAAGTTTTCTGAACTTTGTATCATTTGTAGCTTAGATGAGCATTCTTATGCACAATTAAGCAAGTGATCTTTGTGGCTCTTGTTTGTGATGAGTAAGATTAAGTTATCTCTTGAACTTAACACTAGTATCACTCTTTTTGACGGGAAGGACTAGAAAATCCTAAGAGAAAGGCATAAATAACCATCTCACCACTGTTGCTCGCCAATCATAAAAATGACACATGTATGCTTCGGCATAGCAAAAGTGCAGTGTCAATGACATTTGTGTGCTTCGGCATAGCAAAATTGGAATGCCAAATATCATTGGGTATTTCTTTTCTTTCTCTTATATACCCATGCATGATATGCTAAATAAAAGAAAAAATATGCAAAGAAAATAAAAAGCAAAAAGATCAAAAATGCTTTAAATATGATTGCAAGCATGTATTCTAGGAGATGTGGGAGTTATAGGATGTACCTCGAAGGTGATAGTCCCCATCAAATAGTTATGATTGTGTGTGAGTTAAAGTGATTTTCTCATATCTCAAATCATCATAACATGTATACACTTATGCAATCTTGCGATGTTTTTCACACACAACACGCAATATTCTTTGCTACTCTTGATACATGTGCAGGTACAATGTGATTTGGCCATCACAAGGTTTTACATGTGTTAATGTATGCTCACTAAACTGTCTTGACTTGTTTTTGAAATATAAAATTGGTTAGACTTGTTTAGTGTGTGTGTGTGTGTGTTTTGGGATCTATGTGCTTAACATTTTTTTGAGAAATTTGTTTTTCACATGTTTTGCATCTTTCTTTTATCTTGTCATCCATAGCATCTTGTTTCATTACATTCATGCATTTTTATGGATTTCTTTGTGCCCCCTTGATCATCCTTGATCATTTTTATGTTTCTCGGGTGAAGCTTTCTAGCTTCTTGTACCCTTTGTCAATCATGACAAAAAGGGGGAGAAATTGTGGAGAATATGTGGTTTCTTTTTAAAGATTCTACATGTTAGGGGGAGAAATACATGCCTCTGTAAGGGGGAGTTGTGTTTCATCTTGTTAGGGGGAGTGCTTACCTCCTTCTTCTTGTACATTGGGTCTTGTGACCATGTTTACATACATTGTGCTTATCTTTGATATTTATATGCTGATGTATGTTTTCTTCACCTACCTCTACATGTGTTGTTTCTTTTCTATCTCCATACACGTTTCTTATTACTTGTATATTATTTCTGTTTCACACTAAGATGCCTTGATGAGTTTTGTTTAAAGTGTTTCAGAAATACAGGTTGTCAAAGTCTACTTGCCATAAACTCTCTTCTTGCAAAGTTTTTCAAGAGTTTGTGTTAGGATAGATTTTATTGTATTCAACAAGTGAATATGAGTTGAGTGATTTATGACTTCTCTCATATGTTCATTTGTTTGTTGTGGTTTTGTCACGGATTGCCAAAGGGGGAGATTGTTAAGGACATATTTTATGTAGTTGGCTAATCCTTTGACAAAACACACTTTACTTGTATTTGGATATATCTAGGATGTGTTTAATACTTCAAATAGCATGTTGTTCAAGTCTAGTATTAAAGCCATGAAGATTGGACCAAGAAACAAGTGAAGAAAATGTGTTCATTAAAGCTGGACAGATAGCTCGACACCTGCGGACAGATAGCCCGACAGCTGCTCGACACCTCTCGACAGCTGGCTATCTATCGAGCTCTTCAGTTGATTGTTATCGCAATCTTGACACCTTCTCGACAGCTGGTGGATCGATCGAGAAAGCTCTTGTCCCCTCGATAGCTTCTCGACACCTCCTCAACACCTAGCTATCTATCGAGGTTTAAAGCTCGACACCTCCTTCACACCTCCCGATTGATCGAGGTTACGGAAATCAGAATTTTCAAATCTGATTTTTGGGCCAGACTTATGTATTTGTGTAGGGTTTCTTTTTTCACAACCCTAGACCTATATAAGGCTTATTTTAGAGGCCGTCACATAAGAGAACATAAGGAGAACATATGCAAAAGGTGATCGATGCCTTATTCTCTCTGAAAGAAGCTATTGCATCTTTGTGCCTTAGGGTTTTGTAACCAAGTGCTTCTATATCTTCATTGTTAATGAAGTGAAGAACTTTGCAGCCAACATTCTTCTTCTTCTAGTTGGTGATTAAAGTCGCGTACTGGGATCCGCGTAATTGGTTAGTCACGTACTGGGATTTGTACAACATCAAAAGGGTGGCGTTCATATATTGAAGAGTTCAGAAGTTCTGAAGTGGTAGAAGGTTTCTACTGTAAGTTCATCTACGGGGATTGTAGATTCTAGGGACAAAGGTTTTGTACTAGATCTGAAACTTCTCTTTACTATAGTGGATTGCTTTTCGAGAAGGTTTCCCTCCAGGTTTTTTACTGTGAAACTAGTTTGTTTCATTGGTTTTCCTGGGTCATCATATCTTGTCTTATTTATTTTTTCCGCCGCATGATTTTGACTTGATATTGATGTTTGTTTGCTTTAACAAGTTTTATTCATAATAAATCTAATTAACAACTTGGGTTTAAAACTTGATAATTCTATCAACCGGTGTCTAAATTTCCCAACACACTTAAAACATATCAACATATCAACTAGAAGTTTCCACTTCCATGATCAAGACAAATCATCTTAGTTGATATGTTATAGTCTTCGCAAATGAAATGCTCAATTTCATCATCGATTACGAACTGAAATTCTTAGTTTATGGAGAACTTGTGATTTATATCTTCTGTGGCTAAATCACATACTATGCATCTTATGGACTATATGATAATGTCCAAATATTCATGTTACCATTATTTTAGATAATAATAAAACAACTTTATTAATCACAACATAATATCATACATAATGTCATACATAGCATCATACAATAGGATTGAAAGGGCACATATCCTAACTTGACATAGAAATAAGGAGAGGGAGGGATGGTGATGTGCATGTACGTGAGGATATACGTGATAGCTGAAGGAAAGATGAGCTTATCACATGTAGCCGTGTCACGATAGTAGTCTATGATAAACTCTATCATATGTAAAGGAAAGTCTATAGAAAGACCTTTCATAAAAGAAAGAAGAAAACGAGCACGAGGCTCGGTGATAGTGTTATAGTGTGACTGTGGAGTGAGAACAAAGGTCATCACCATATTAAGGAACTGTGGTCCCTTAGTGAACTCAGTTGTGGAGAAATTAAGTGTACCTCCCCACAACATGGCCTTCTCACAGAAGAGTGAGGCCAGCTCATCTCGAGAGATGGAAGTGAGACGAGGATGACTAGGGTAATCCGGACGATCCACCCTAGGGACATGTAGTACCTCAGAAACGAAGTCTGGGGTAACTACGATACGTGTACCACAGAATACCGTAGTAAACCGAGGCACAGAGGTATCGATGGTGTACATATTAGAGTAAAACAACTTTATGAACATGTCAAGACACCTCGAGGGTTTCTCACAAAGAGAAACCCATCCCTGAGAGCTAATAGCACCGGGTAGAGGAGTGTCTGGAAAGTCAAATAGAATGACTTGGCGTTCCGAATGAATCGCTCGGTCAGAAAAGTTCTCCGAGAAGTCAGCTCGTGCCTTCTCATCATGGAACCGAATAGAGTCAGGAGGAAAAGAAGAAGAGAACCACGATGAATCGGGTTTTTAGAGGGGACAGACATTTTTGGGTGCCATGACGAGGAGACTAAACGAGAGAGACAAAGAGAAGAACAAAAACACAACAAAAAAGTTTAGGTACAGGAAAGAAGGAATTAAAACGTACAATGCGTGAAAATGCATGAACATGTGATGTGCAAAAATAAAAAGCATCATGGGTAGAAACCCAATCCAACCTAACAACACTCACATTGTTTAATCAAGCACACAATCCTAGAATGCATGAAACATTGTTAAAATGAGCATAGAATGCAATGCATGATCATAGGATATCATATAAACAAAAACCAACCCAAAAGATTTGACAAAATCACAAAAACCCCAAAAATTTTCCCAAAACCAAAACCTAGGTCATGAAATGCATGAAAGATGAAGAAAAAGAGAGATTAGAGAGACTTACCAACAAATTGAAGCTTGGTTAAGGTCGAAATGTAGAGGGAAGGGTGATTTTAGAGAGAGAGAAAAGTTTAGGTCACAAGAGGAGAGAGAGAGAGAGATCAAAATATTTGAGAAGTTATAAAATTGAGTCAGACCTCAAACTATATATTGAAAACGCAGCTTGATAGATTGAAGAGGTATCGAGCTTCTATCGAGAACAAAATCTCAATAAAGCGAGTGGTATCAAGGAGCTAAACCCTTCCCCCCCCCCCCCCCCCCCTTCTCTTTTTTATAGAAAATTTAAAATTTTCATTGATAAAAAATAAATTACATCACTAGTATTACATCATCAACCAATACCCAAGAAAACTCTAAAGGCAAATCCTAAAAGCACCTACTGAAATCTGATTAAACATCAGCAAAAGCCAACTCCTGTGCAGTCCTATTGCCAGAACTAGTAGCCAAACTAAATTGGGATGCTTCAAAAGACATTTGTGGACTAATGGGGTCCCCACCTAGATTAGGTCTAGGAACCATATTAGGCCTTTTGGGCCAATCACTTACATACATGGGTCTGCATACCAGATTATGGGTCTGGAGTTTGGGTACGACTTGGGAAGTTGTTAGGCACCTAAGACTGCCCGGCTTGTGGGCCGGCCTCCATCATGTGTTGCTAGGCCATATTTAATTAAAGAGTTTATTAAGAGAGCTTGGATCCTTAACCTAAACATACATCATGCACTTTAAATAAAAATAATACATACAACATGTTAAAAACATATCACAATATAAAAGGAAATAAATAAAACACAATCAAACAAAATAAATTAAACATGGTGTTAGGTTCTAAAAATTTAGGATTAAATATTTAGAATTTCAACTTGTATGTGTTGGCAAATAGAGAACAAAAAATGTCTATAATAGGTAGGTGTTAGACATTGCTTAAAACTGTACAGGTTAAAACTCAAGAATGTATAAATTGCAAGAAAAATGTTTATTTTTCTATGAAGCTTGACCGATTGAATGGTGAAGCTCGATTGATCGAAAATCGAAAAAAAAAATTCCTCAGAATTTTAAATAGACCTAAGCCCGCGAAAACGTTTAGGATTTCAGTCCAACACTTCTACTTATAAAAGGAAAACTCTAGCCACGTTTTGAAGACTCTTGGAAGACTTGTGAGTTACTTCTGTGAGATCTAAAAGGTTCTGTACCTTTTAACTCTACAAGCATTTACTAGAGCAAGATCTACAATCAAGTGCTGGTGAAATTTAGTTGCTACATAGATCAACAAGCCATGATCTGAAACTTTTGAGTAGGATCTCAATGTCACAAGTGTGGGTGGTTATGTGCTGCAAATTCAAGAGAGAAGGAGTCCATGAATTCAGAGCTTGCAAGTGGTTATGTCAATAAGTTACTATTGGAATTAGCAATAGATTTAGGGTTAAATCTTTCATAAAAACTTCAATTCTCTATGAATGGATTTGTTTTACCTTGAGTATAGTTAGGTCAAATCATCCCCAGGTTTTTACCTTGAAATTGTTGGTTTCATTGGTTTTCTTGGATCATCATATTGTTGTGTTCTTTATTTTCGGCTGCTTTGCATGATATGATTTATTATTGTTTAAACTAGATTTGAATAATTAACCTAAGTAACTATTTGGCTAATATATTAGGTTAAGTAATTTCCTTTAAGGGGTCTAAACAAACAAACACATGACAAGTTCACAATTAAATAACACAAGGAAAAGATATTAAATAAACTAAACATGGCAAAAATACTAAAACAAACATGGAAAATAATTAACCTAAATCAGAGTCAAACAAAATCAAAGATTATGTGAAAAAAGATTAAAATAAATAAAAATAAGATTTTACCCTAATCTGAATTTGGGGTGCATGCACATACTCAACTATGAGTACTCATGGTTGAACCATGTGCACACATACTCAATGATGCACATGCATCCTTTAACACAAATTCAAAAAATTACATTTTTAGAGATTTAATTAAACAAAGATATAATATGTGAGATCAAACAAGCATGATAGAAACCCTAAAAACTAAACTAACATAAAACAAAAATACAAAACATCAACATAAACAAATAAACATGAAACAAAACAAATAATTAAACTAACCTACATAAAATAAACATATGTTATGCTTTACATGAAACCAAAATAACAAACCAAGGACAAAAAGAATAGATTATAAACAACCTAAAATCATACTAGAACATATCAAACATAATTAAAGAATCAAACACATCAAATATAACAAATGGAGAAACTATATCAAGAAAATCGTGTGGATTATATTAATTAAGGTGGTAAATCATGGAAAAGAGACTCACCTTACTTTAGAATCACAGGTTTGATGTCATTTAACCAGCCCCTTAGTGCCTACAATCACAAAGGTTAGATGGAGAAGACAAAGATAATCAAAAAACACAATATTTGTTAGTAATCACAACTCAAGAACAAAAGGTTTTGAAAAAGTTTTTAGAAACAATTTTGAAAAAAAAAAATTCTGCTTTAGAACTAACTAAAGAGAGCTTTTTTGATGATTAAAAAATGTGCCAAGGGGCTACCCTCCAGTTTTGAAAAAAAACAAAAAAAAGGTTTTAGAGAAGATGGAGGCCAAAAAAATCACTCTCTCTAGCTAGAGTTTTGATAGGAGATATAAGATGAGTATTTATCAGTTAAAATTAGGGTTTTGGGGCTTTTCAATTGTCTTCAGACATTCCAAGGGTCTATGGGTCAGCCCACATCGAAGCATGATTTTTTGTGCCTTTAAAATGAAGTTTTAAAATCCAGAAAATCGAACTGCCTAGTTAGCCCAACTTCAAATGGTCATAACTTACTCAATATAAGTCCAAATTTGGCAATATATATGTTCCAATTGAAGCTTAGGATGTCTACTTTCCAATGAAATAAACCTCACTAAAAAAATTCTTTATGGATCAAATGTTATGGTAAAAGCAGTGAGCAAAGGTCATCTTTTAGTATTGATTGCAAAACGATTTGAGCACTTTTAAGTTATAATTACTTCCAAACTATTGTGAACTTTTTAATTACTATCGGTTGATATATGTCAAGCTCATCTCCTGGTTGAGGAACCTCAACCAGGAGTGCATAAGAGCAATGGTTGACAATTAGCTCAACTAATAAAATCTTTTGTCATTGAATAATAGGTTTGGGGTTCGATTTTCACTTACACCAAAAAACTAATTTGGTGTCCTAGTCTAATGAGAAAAAGCAACCATCAATCTAATTGATGTTTTTGGTCTAATGATAAAAAGCAAATTATGAGCATACGTTATAAGTTGAAACTATCTCTAAAAAAAGAGTGTGCATAAGAAGCAAAAGAAGATATGTTTGTAAAAGCCAACATCGTTACACTTGACTATGAAGTACAGTTTTGGGGGGCTGCACCATTAGAGATAAAAATTTTCTAATTTTCTCTCTAAACTTTAGAAATCCATAGTATATGAGGGCCTATTTCCCACTCCCCCATTGTAATTATTGAATTATAAAAAAAAAGAAAAAGAAAAAAAAAGCAATGTTACACTACTCATAATATGCCACCTCAATAAGTTGTTTAAAAATTGTGAAATTTGTTGTTCCCTTGACTTGATGCAGAGAAATTGTTACTGTCTAGGGTCATAATTTTATTCAAGTTGATTTTAATCATAATTGATTCCAAGCCTAGACAAAGAATGATTAGTTTTAGGTGGATAATATAATAAATGTCACTTTTATATACCTTAACATATAGAATGAAATATAATCATTATAAAAAAAAAAAATGAAACTTCTTTCTTTTGTATATGAATGAAAAATTAAAAGAAAAAAAAAATCCCCAAAGTTTAATCATAAAAATCATAAAATCTTTTCTTTTAACAAAAAAAAAATAATAATAATAATAATAATAAAATCAATGCATCCCTATATGACTATATCCCATGACACTAGTTTAAAGGCAAAATGAAAAAGACTTTGCTTTAAAAAAAAGATTTAGACAATTTTAGACTTTGCTTTAAATTTATATATATATATATATATATATATATATATACATACACATATTCTTAAAAAGCTCATAATTTTAGACAATTTTTTTGTACAATCTTTAAAAAAATATAAGAGGCTATTAAGAAAAATTAATGCATAACCCTCCTTTCTTTTTTGGTCCAAAGTTTCTGAATTTCCAATTCTTTGAAGGAGGCCATGGCCATGTATGTATTTTTTTTTTTTTGCTTTTTCCTTGAATATGAATACAAAGGAGCAAAAACAATTGAGGGCAGAATATAGGAACCAAGAGTTGACCTAAAGCTGCAGGGTCGGAAATCCCATTCACTAGTTTTGGAAATCCCAATTCAAAGATGCCGTGCTACAAAAATGGATCCTATGTGGTTACGACAGACCTTGTCGATTATTGCCATGTAATTGATAAAGAGTAATTCTATAACCACAAACTATTTTACAATATTTTTATTTGTTTGTCAAATAATTATTGTATATGTTAGGCATTTAGTGTATGCAATAAATTTGTTAACATTGGAGACTTGGAGTGATCAATGAAGATTTCCTATTTTTTTGAAATTTAAATTTAAATTTTTAAGTGATAAAAAGGTTTAAATAATGTAAAAATTATCTCATTACAAGTGAAAAAGCTAAATATTACTGAAAATTATGTACAAAAAAAAATATTAAACTTCTGCTACTAATTTTTTCAGTGAAAACTATATTCAAGGGTTGCATGGATGGATTTTAAATTAGCTATATTTAATTAATTAGTTATGGTGATATTAGCTTCCAGCAATCTATATATATAATAATAGGTGAAGCAGAGAGAAAATCCAATTAGATTTCAATTGGATTCTCAATTTTGCGCCACTTGTCCTAACCAAAACTAAAAAAAAAAATCAAATTAGATTATAAATTTGACTCCAATTTTTTGTCATGTATCTTATCTAAATTTTCTAATTTTTGTGCCCAAATAAATGATGCATTAACATTTAACATTGAAGCCAAGAAAATCACAATGATAATGCTCATTAGCCTAAGCAAGAACATCTTACCTGCACACTTTTATGGAGATTGTAAATTGGACTCTAATTTTGTGTCATGTATCTTATCTAAATTTTCTAATTTTTGTGCCCAAATAAATGATGCATTAACATTTAACTCGGAAGCCAAGAAAACCACAATGATAATACTCATTGGCCTAAGTAAGAACATCTCACCTGCACACTTTTATGGGTGATCTCAATAGAGTCGGAGCTCTTCTAATCCCACAACCAGAACCAAGGAGTCCAACGAGAAAGACTATAAAAGTAAAACATTATCTCCTCCTAATTCCATATCGTCATCCCATGTCTCCTCCTTTCTCAACCTCTACCAACTAGATCCACACACTACCCTCTCCTCCTCCTTACGGATTTCTCAGAGCAAGGCCGGGTCTATAAGGGAGAGTGTAAATTGAGAAGGAAAGTCAATAGAGATATCCTCAATGAGGGATAACAAAAATCGAGCACGAGGCTCTATGATAGTGTTATAGTGAGACAATGGATGGAGAACAAATGTCATCACCATGTTTAGGAATCTCGGACCTTTAGCAAAGGCCGAGAAAGGGTTATTTTGACGGTCACCCCAACAAGAAGGTGTCTAACAAAACAGAGACAAGAGTTCGTCTTTAGACACGGTCCTCAAACGCTTGTAGCTAGGGTAGTCAGGATGCGCTACCCTAGGAATGTGCAGTACCTCGAATATAATACCCGGAGTTACTATCATGTATATACCCCGAATGTGAGTGACAAACTGGGTTATAGAGTAATCAAATCCGTGCATGTTGGAGTAGAACTCCTGTATGATCACGGAAGGGCACGTGACTGGGGCACCACACAGTGACTTTCAACCCCTACTATAGATAACAGTGGGTAGGTCAGTGTCAGAAAAATTTGGCAGAACGACTTGGCGTTTCGAATGAATGCCTCGTAGTGAAAAGTTCTCCGAGATGTCCGATTTGGCCTTCTTATCACGGAATCGTACGTGAGATGGAGTGGGGTCAAAGAGAGAAGAAGAAGATGCCCCAGAACGAAGAAGGTTCCAGGACAGAGTAGATTTTTGTTTAGGTGCCATGATGCAACTAACGTAAGAAAGAGAGAGAATCAGAAAAGAACCAAACATATTTAATATCAAAAGATAAAAATAGGAAGGTACATATGCATGAACACGTGACTTGCAGATTTAAATGCATAATGGGCTCAGCCCAATCCAAACCTACTAGCACACAACATAGCAACAAAGTAAACACACATTTAAAATGCATAAAACATTGTTATAATGCACAAGTGATGCAATGCATGAAGTTTTAAACTCATTGAAGCAACACCCAACCCACAATTTTTTACAAAATCTCATCAATTTTGAAAAACCCCCCAAAAATTCTTCTAGAACCAAAACTTAGGTCAGAAAAGAATGAAATGCATGATTAATGAGTGAGAAAGTATCATACTAGATGAAGAACACTTGATTTAGGCCGAAGATTAAGAGAGGAATGTGAGGGGTTTGAGTTTGAGGAGTTTGGGAGTGATAGAAGGGAGAAATTATCGAGAGAGATCAAAGGAAATGAGTGAGAAATCGCGAGGCGCCTTTTTATAGAAAAATCATAAAGCTCGATCGATTGAGAGCTATCGAGATTTAAAAGGCGTGTTTTAACTATCGAGATAGCTATCGAGGAGCTGTCCAGAGGTTTCCTCAACAATGAAGCTCGATGGATCGAGGAAGCTATCAAGGAGACAAAAAGTTTCTCAATGGATCAAACTAGCTATTGAGAGCTATCGAGAATGCGATAAGAAAAAGTTGAAGGGTCTCGATAGATAGCTTATCTGTCGAGAGCTATCGAGATTGCTTAAAAATAGTTTTTCAAGGAAGAGAAAAATATAGATATGAATGCAATCAAGCATGCTACTCAACCAAATATCTAAACAACATTTTAAGCTCTCAAAAACATCTCTCAACAAGAAAAATGTGAAGCACATAGATCCCAAAACACACACGCACACACACACACTAAACAAGTCTAACCAATTTTATATTTCAAAAACAAGTTAAGACAGTTTAGTGAGCATACATTAACACATGTATTCCTTGTGATGACCAAATTACATTGTACCTGTACATGTATCAAGAGTAGCAAAGAATATTGCGTGTTGTGTGTGAAAAACATCACAAGATTGCATAAGTGTCTACATATTATGACAATTTGAGATATGAGAAAATCACTTTAACTCACACACAATCATAACTGTTTGATGGGGACTGTCACCTTTGAGGTACATCCTATAACTCCCACATCTCCTAGAATACACGCTTACAATCATATATAAAGCATTTTGATCTTTTTGCTTTGATTTTTCTTTGCATATCTTTCTTTTAAGCAAACCATGCATGTACATATATGAGATAGAAAAGAAATACCCAATTATGTTAAATATTTGACATTCCACTTTTGCTATGCCGAAGCATACAAATGTCATTTCATGATTGGCGGGCAACAGTGGTGAGATGATTATTTATGCCTTTCTCTTAGGATTTTCTAGTCATTCCTGTCAAAAAGAGTGATATGAGTGTTAAGTACAAGAAATTACTTAACCTTACTCATCACAAACACGAGCCACAAAGCTCACTTGCTTTGTTGTGCATAGAGATGCTCATCTAAGTTACAAAAGATACAAAATTTGGAAAACTTTGTTTCAATGGCCATCCAAGGTACACAAGCACCAGTGTACATAGAACACACACTGTTTCTGCATTTTTATGATTTTTCAATTTTTTTTTTTTTTTAATGAAAAGACAAAGTAAAACAAAACTGAAAAATAAACAAACAAAAACATGTTAAACAAATAATGCATAAAACTAGACTGACTCAAAACACGAAAGCAAAACAGACAAGTAATGCAAAAACAAAAGTAGGAAGGGGAGAGAGAGAAAAAGTCACAGAATCACTTGGAGCCCTTTTTCTTCCACACCTTGGAAGAACCTTTCCGTTTAGCAAACCCTTGATCCGATGGTGAGGGGGAGGAATTAAACCGTTCAAGTTCGAAAGGAACATAAGGGCTTTGAGAAGATCTCTAAGAGGAGTAAAAGAGGATGGAAGCTGATTCTAATTTCCCGATGCGATCATGTTGTTGCTCTGTTGAGTGGCTAACCACTTATAGCAATTAGGTTGAGTATGTCCTGCTGTGCCACAGTGATGACAGAAATGCTGCTTTTTCTGTTTGGGCTTTTGAGTATTTTCTTTCTTAGCCCTAGGGGTTCTTAATCTCTTTCTTATTAAGCTTAGGGGGTGCTCCTAAGATAGATTTACCCTATCTACGTTCTCACTAGCTAATTCATTCTTAACATCATTGTTCTCAATTTCAACATTATTAGTAAGAGGAACAAAAAGTAGTACTAGAAGTAGCAATACTAGGAGAAGAGAAATCATACCCTAAATCGGTTCGATCAAAAGCAAATTTCTAAAGAATAAGCATCTCATCAAGCTTTGCACTTGAAGTTCTTTCTAACTGGGTTCTGACTTGGAACAATTTTTGTCTCTAGCTTCTTCGTCTTCTCAGCCAAGAAATTATTCTTAAATCTCAGTGCTCCAATAGTCTGATTAGCTTCATCAAACTTTGTGAAGATTTCTTCTCGCTCAAGCTCCACATCACTAAGCTTTTCGCTCAAGTTTATTGATACCCTTGGCCCTTACGCCGCAGAAGAAGACTTATGTCTTCAGGAGTTTTCCAAATCACTATGTGACCGAGCATACACCTGGTACATCAGCCTAAAGCCAGGATCAATCCCAACTTGGGATGACATGGTGGACGTATTTTGCACTAAATACTTCCATGGAGAAGAAATAGTAACTCTTATAACCTTGCAAGCAACCAAGCAAAGGAATGGTGAGGATTTAATGGAATATATCAAAAGGTTCAGGGACATAGCACTCGATTGCTATGATCATTATGAAGAAAGAACATTGGTGGAAATGTGTATGACAAACATGATCAGGGAGTACAGGGCAGTCCTGGAAAACTTAGAAATCTCTTAGTTTGAACAGTTGTTGCAAAAGCCCAGAAAGACTGCCCATTCCGTAAAACCAAGCGCGAACAAAAGAAACGCTCAGCAAGCTATGGCAGTATCTACTGGTGAGTAGAGGAGGAAGACTGATGGGAGGGAATACGATACTCCCCCACCAATACCAGGCACTCCAAAAGAGTTAAATGTGCTGCTAGACAAGTGGATAGCAGACGGAGTTTTTAAGTCTAACCAAATTTCTAGAGAGCCCACAAAAGAGGAGCGGGGGGACCCATGCTTCTGCCGTCTGCACAACTATGTGCAACATCCTACCACAGAATGTTGGGCGCTTCACAGATTGGTGCACCGCATGATCAAAGAAGGGACTTTAGAACTATCCCAGCAAGAGGTTCAAAGAAACCCGCTCCCAAACCACAAAGGGAAGGGTGTAGCGGCGGTCGTAATTTGCGCGGATCAAGGGGAGGACGAAGAGGAGAATCCAGCCCTGCCTGCCGCAACAATTACCACTTTATAGCAAAGCTCCAAATTCAAAAATTTGTTTAAACAACTGGGGCTCACAGTAAAGGAAATAAAGATAGCCACAGAGGCTCTGGTGAGCATTGCCTTCGGGGTAGGCGTAGAATGTTTATCAGCGAAAATCCCAGATGACAAAGCCTTCTTACAGGAGTCGATTGAAATCACTTTTAGTAATGAGGATATAGAGGTGGGATACCTAGATCATTGGAGGCCCCTCTACTTGGCAGCATCCATAAATCAAATCCCCATTAAGAGGGCCTTGGTAGATACAGGTGCTTCCGTAAACCTCATTCCATTGAGCACTTTACAAGCAGCAAGAATTTCAGAAAGAAAGATTCAAGGATGCCCAATGGAAGTAACAGGGTTTGGCGGAAGGGGCGAATACACCGCAGGTCATATCCAGCTGTGGTTAAAGGTGGGCCCTATAGCTTCCTTAGCTCGGTTCCACATGGTGAAGACAGAGGTCTCATATCATGTGTTTTTGGGGAGACCATTGCTGCACAAACACCGATTAGTCTCGTCCACCTATCACCAATGTGTGAAGGTAAGATTGAATGGCAGGATGACACACATAGCAGCAAATCCCTCACCGTTCGAGCAAGCGAATGCTCATTTAGTAGAAATTATGTTCTACGACCAATGGGCACCATTTGGGGAAAGCTCAGTATCAAAACCATGAGGCACTTTTTTACCTAAGTCGGAAGACATCCAAAGTGACCCAGAACTTGATCTAAGGGAGTTGCTATCATGAAAGAAGAAGAGAATGGAAGCACCTGCCGCAGAATCAAATGACACACCGTAATGTGTCAGGGTCCGAGGCCCTGACGGCAGTATTGTGTACAAATTATAAAGGCGCGTGGGGCCCACATGTGGAATACAAGCGGGCCCTACCCAAGAGTGGCAGCATGAGAGTTTGGTGTGTTACGTGGCTCAAGAAAGCTCGGAGGAAGAGGATAATAAAGAGAAAGATGAAAAAGTTATGGCAGAAAAGGATGTACAAGAACTAAGGCCTATCTCAATTAGTGCAAGTCTGACAAAGGGAGAAAAATCAGAACTGATGCTACATATGAAAGATTTCAAGGACGTCTTCACATGGGATTGCAGTGAAATGCCAGGGTTCGATCCCGGGCTAGTGGCGCATACATTGAATGTGGGCCCAGAGGCCAAGCCAGTAGCCCAGCCTGCCAGGATATTCCACACTGAGATAGTAGGGCAAATAGTCAAGGAGGTACAGAAATTGCTGGCCGCAAGATTCATCAATCCTATTCAACACCCACGTTGGCTATCTAACATAGTACCAGTAAAGAAGAAGAACGGACAGATAAGATGTTGTGTAGATTTCAGAAATCTCAATAGAGTCTGTCCTAAGGACTAGTTCCCATTGCCAAATATGGATTTACTAATAGGTTCTGCGGTAGGAAGCACCATGTTTTCATTCATGGACGAGTTCAATGGATACAATCAAATCAAAAAGGCACGAAAGGATGCAGAGAAACTCGCTTTCAAAGCACCCATGGGCAACTTCTACTACACTGTGATGCCTTTCGGGTTAAAAAACGTAGGTGCCACTTATCAACGAGCAATGACGGCCATATTTCACGACATGATGCATCAGGAACTAGAGGACTATGTGGATGACATAGTGGTAAAATCAAGGAGGAGAGAAGAACACTTCCACGTGTAGAGAAAGGTATTCGAGAGGTGTAGGTCTTTCAAATTAAGAATGAACCCTCTCAAGTGGGCATTTGGAGTGTCCTCTGGGAAATTCTTGGGCTACCTGGTTCACAGCAGGGGAATAGATGTGGACCTGGCTAAAGCCATAGCTATAGCAACTATGAGATCTTCAGCCACGGTAAAAGAGTTAAAGAGCTTCTTAAGGAAGGTCTCATATATTCGGAGATTTATCCCGGGGTTGGCATCAATTACTTCCGCTTTCACTAGATTACTCAGGAAAGGGCAAAGCTTCGAATAGGGAGAAACGCAATAGACGGCCTTCAAAAGGCTACAGCAGATCATGATGAACCTCCCTACTATGCAGGCCTCAATCCACAAAAAACCATTGCTACTCTACCTGGCCACCAACTCATATGCCATTGGTGCATTAATCGCCCAAGAGGATGGAGGTGGCACTGAGCAACCAGTATACTACATTAGCCGTGCCTTAAAAGACACAGAAACTCGTTACCCAAGGGCAGAAAAGGCATGCCTGGCTATTGTGTATGCTTCGCAGAGGCTATGCCATTATTTTTTGGCTTACGAAGTATGGCTAATGACCAAGTCTCATGCCATCAAAACTTTGTTGCGACAACCAATCCTCTCTGGCAGAATATCCCAGTGGTTGTTACAATTGTCACAATATGACTTGAAAGTGGGGACGCCCAAAGTGGTAAAAAGCCAGGCTATAGCAGATTTGTTGGCACAGTTCCTTAGAGAGGAAGAATTCCCGCTGGATGATGAAGTTCCAGGGAAAGTAGCCATGGCAGAAGAAGCCAGGGAGCAATGGGTAATGAAATTTGATAGGTCTTCTACTATCCAATCAAGGGGAGTTGGAGTAGTTTTGTACCATGAAGAAGATAAGGCAGTGGCATTATTGTTCAAACGGGAATTCCCCTGTTCAAACAACACGGCAGAATACGAAGCCTACCTAATCGGGCTAGCCACGGCTCTTGAAATGGGAGTCAAACATTTAAGGATATTGGGTGATTTGAACCTAGTGGTTTACTAGACCAAGGGGAGCTTCTCCTTAAAGGAACCCAGCCTAGCCCCGTACAGAGCAATGGCCCAGAAGATGGAGAAAAGTTTTCAACCTTCGAAATAGAACATGCTCCAAGGAACGAAAACCGGTTTGCAGATGCGTTAGACGCACTAGGCTCACAAATAATGTTCGAAGGGGATAGCACCAGGGTAGAAGTCAGCAAGAGGGAAGAATCCATTATTGAGGTGTTGAAGGAAAGGTTCCAAGAGGAACAGTGCGAAGGGGATTGGCGGACCCCCATAAGGGAAGCCTTGATGAAAGGAGAAGACGTCGTAGAACTAAAGGTACTAAAAGACTACGCCCTGGTGAGAGGAGAATTGTACCGCAGGATGCCAGGTGGGGTTTTGTCCAGATGCGTGGGGCAGGAGGAGGCCCAGAGAAAGTTGAAAGAAGTACATGACAAGACTTGCGGATCCTGCGGGGAGGTCAGCCTTTACCACAGACTTCAAAGGGCAGGCTTCTATTAGCCAAGTATGGGTAAAGACACAGACCGAGTCCAAACCTAGTGCAGGACCTGCCAGCTTGCAGCAGACATAGAGGAAAGTTATGCTGTGTTCATCAACGAAGACTGGAGAAGCCCATTCATGTAGTACCTGACAGAAGGCATCCTGCCACAAAAACACAGTGAAAGATACAAGCTTAAGAGGTTGGCAACACGTTACTTTTTGCATAATACGGTCCTTTTCAAAAAAGGGTACAATGGGGACCCCTTAAGATGTTTGGGCCCTGAAGAAGCAAAAGAAATGATAAAAGAAGTACACTCAGGAGAGTGTGGGGAGCACCAGGGGAAGAAAAAGCTTTACAGATGCCTGCTGCAAATGGGCTACTATTGGCCTACCATGAAAAAAGATACGACAGAATTTGTGAAAAAATGCCACAATTGCCAAATACAAGCCAACTTGATTCACACTCATCCGCAGAATTTACATAGCATGGTCACCCCATGGCCCTTCCACACTTGGGGGCTTGATTTGGTAGGACCAGTTAACCCACCATCGCGTGGATACATATGGATACTAGTGGCTACGGAATACTTCACTAAGTGGGCAGAGGCAGTACCACTCCGTAAAGCCACAAGAGCAGCAGTAGCAAACTTCATCAAAGAGAACATAATTGTGAGGTTTGGGGTACCCCACAAGATTATCAGTGACAATGGCACACCCTTTGTCAATAGTGATGTAAGGAAGATGTTGGAATTCTACCAAGTCAAGCACCACCATTCATCGCCCTATTACCCTCAAGGAAATGGGCAAGTAGAGGCGACAAACAAGACCCTCATAAAAATCATCAGTAAAATGAGCCAAGAGTATACAGGAGGATGGCAATGCACCTGCCGCACGCTCTTTGGGCTTATAGAAATTCATCAAAGTCAGCCACAGGGTTTTCACATTTTTCCTTGGTCTATGGAATAGAGGTAATGAGCTCGGTAGAAGTAATGACTCCATCCCTGAGAGTTATGCAGATGCGGGAGAAAGAAAAAGAAAAGGAAGTCTTTGCGGTAGAAAGATGCAAAGACCTGGAAGGGCTTGATGAAAGGAGGGAAGAGGCCCAAAAGCGCAGCCGCATATACAGACAAAGGATGACTCAAGCCTATGGCAGGATAACCAAAGAGAGAGTGCTCGTGGAGGGACAACTCGTGTTAAAAGTAGCAGACTACGTTAGGCGAGGCATGGCAAGACTATCTAAGTTTGTACCGAAATGGGAAGGACCCCCTGTGATAAGGGAGGCGCATCCAAGTGGGCATTATCGTTTGACTTAGATGGATGACAAAGACCTAATGGATCCCATCAATGGGAAGTAGCTGAAACGTTATTATGCCTAAAAAGAAAAAGTTATGTAATTATCCCCTTTTTGTTAAAGAATTTTATGTTTCCTTTACCTTTTCCTCCTTTCCTTCAAGTAACTATGTCACAAGACGAGATTGTAACGTGCTTTCATGAGTATGTAATGAAAAAGTACGAAGTATTAGCATTCTATGTCATAGCAATAGCAAAAGCAGTAGCAAAGTGTAGCATCATAGTTACAAATCCAAACTGTGGCAAACTCGCTAAATAAGTGCTATAAGAAACATAAAGTGTACTAGATGGAGTAATATGGAGTAATAAGAGAAGAAAAATGACAAAAGGGGAGAGGGGGGGGGGGGGGGGGGGGGGGGAACTACATCATCATCAACGAAGTCCGGAAATGAAAGGCTAATCTCCAAAAAATAGCTAGGCCCACCAATGCTAGAAAGAAGGCGCTCGCGATGACCCTCCAAGTCTGCCATCTCCTTCCTCAGAGTCTCAATCTGTGTATCAATAGCGTCAACAGTAGGCTAAATTCTCCTCATAAAAAGGGCTCGGGCAATCTCACGGAGATGGTCCAGAATGAACTCCACAGCAAAGCCCACACTAACAAGCTCTTAAATTACGGCCCTCCACTATAGGATCTCTCGGTGGAGACAGTGTAAATGAAGTTATGTTCAATGTCATTCATCACACTCCCTAACATCTTTAAGAAGTGCTTTTTGGCAGAACGGACAAGGCAGAATCCCTGCATAAAGTCACCACGGCTATTGTAGACCGCCACCAATTGAGAAGCACAATCCTCGAGAACTCTAAAGCCATGGAAATCTACATAAGGAGGCCCAGAACCCCAGAAATCTGTAGGATTGAGGTCACTGACCTTAGGCTGGTCGAAGCGGGTAAAAAGGCTGCAGCCTCACTCACAGGGTCCGAGATGGTGGCAGAACTGCTGCCTACCTCAAACTGAAAAGGGGCAGTGAGAAGTGGACCTATCAAGAATGCATGAAGTGCGATATGAGAAACCGCGATCTAAGAAGGATAAACTTATAAGGAAGAAGTAAAGAAATGGATAAGGGAAAAGAAACTCACCAAGACCTGTGAGAATGGGGGCTGTGGGAACGACAGAAACAGGTACAGAAGGTACGATAGAAATGGGTGCTATGGGAATGGCAGAAACTGGTGCTATGGGTGTGGCAAGAGGAGTAGCTAAGGGCATACCTACGTCTGCTGCAACTCCTGGCCCCTCAAAGGTCTCTGCAAACAGGGAAATGCCATACAAATAAAGGGAGATCGCAGCAAAGGGGAGACGCAAATACATAAGTGTAAGGAGGAGATAACAAAAAAAAAGGGAAGAGTGAACTTAGCAACGACAAAAAAAAATGAGGGTAAAAGCGCACATACCCATGAATTCGGTCTCGGGGCAGCACTCTCCTCGTCGTTAGAATCAAAAATCATCTTCTTTAAGACAGGCTCATCGTCCGGGTCCTCAAGGATGTCCTTAGACCCCTCAAAGGACAAATCTGTATCAGGTCCATGTGTAGTAAAGCTAGGAATGGAAGAAGGGGTAACTACCAAAGAAGAATCATCCTTCACAGCCTGAGATAGAACTGCGAAGGGGTTACTGGTGGAGATAACAAGGGATGTGACAGGAGAAGCAATCTCGGTCTGAGCAGCAGCAGCAGGAGTAACCCCCTCTTAGAGAGTAAGTGTCTCAGCAGGAATGGGAGTGGCCACACTAACCTTCCTAGTATGAGTACCCTCATCTATGGAGACCGGCTTAGTGGGAGGGGTAGGAGTCTCAGTAGGAGTTCCATGTGCAACAGCAGAAGGGGCATGTGTTGCAAATACTAAATCAGCCCCATCAAAAAAGCCTCCCATGGGCACGCCTATGGAGGCAGAAAACTCCTTGGCTATGGGGTGGTATACATAAATAGGCTCGAGCTCATCCTAAAAGACAGAAGGAGAAAAGAAAAAAGAAAAAAAAAAGGAAAGAGATGTACCTCGAACTTAGGCTTGTCAAGCAATATGGGACGAGTGACAGATGTATCCTTCTTATGCTTAGACTGCAAAGGGAAAAAAAAAAAAAAGGAACAAAAGATAAGGTTAAAGAAAGAAGTCAACAAGCATGTCAGGGTTAACCACAGGGAAGTCAAAAATATATATAAAGGACAAAGCAAAATTAGAGATAAAGTACTCTCCGCTCAACAGCAAACGCAGGGTGAGGGGTTGTCTTTCTCTTACTACCTCGTGTCCTGCTGGAAGGGGGAGCATTTGTAGAAGGCCGTGGAGTAGCAAGTTTGGACTTGCTTGGAGACTTAAGCTTGGCAAGACCCTTCTTACCCGGCGCAGAAATGTTCGTCACTTTAACTTTCTTCTCCCAACCTGGAGGATAATCACCGGCATGCCAATGCCACCCTCTGTTCTCCTCATCCCACTCAAAGATGGCAAACTGATTCAGCTTCCTGGCATATGCTAACACAGACTTGAACGGCAAGTGCAACTAAGGATTAGCCGAAATAATTGCACTAAGCCCATCAGGAGGAATGAGGGAGAAACCGCGACTACCCATCAACTCTTGCCAAACGAAGTCATTACAGCCTGCCAGTATCCATGCATGGTAGGGGTACAAAGGCCATCCCTCAATGAGCTTGGAATGATAACTACTGTAAAACGCTGGCTCCAGAATTCAAAGGCAGTATGCCGCAGAAAGGGTCGGACAGAAGTATGGGACTCCATAAGAAAAGAAAGATCATCAGGAATGTCCTGATCTAGTCCAAACTGTCTTCTCACTCGGTTGGCAGGATAATGAACAAACCTAATGCCTCTGTTGGCCAAGTAAGGCAACCACCCAGCATTGGTGGCCGCCAAATAAGTAATCCCTGTCTCATCAAAATCGGCCAAGGGGGTGGTGGTCCCGACGGTATCAACAAATAGACCCATAGCAGAGTCTGCACATGTATAACCCGTTCCTAAATTTCTGTAAGCTCTCCAAGAAAACCCAACGCCTTTATCAAAGGATTCAACATCAGAATGGTCAATTGGCTTTAAACTGACCCAACGAAAAGCCAATGGGAAGTCAGACTCAAATCTGCCGCAAAAATTGGTAATGCCTTGCGAACACGACTGATACTTTTCTTTAGTGAAACGGATAGGCCTACACTTCGACAAATGCTTAACACAACACTCATACAACAGGTGTTGCAAAATAGTACTATGAACGAAAGTGGCGACTATGTGACAAGAGCCTACCTAACTCTCATCGCTCCGTAGGATGTCTAATTGAACATACAAATGCCCTAAGAACATAGGAGGCAACGGCAAACTTTCCCCTGCAGATATCTTGATAGCTAACGAAAATATAAAGGCTTCACAGCATAGTAGGAATGAGAGCCAAAAACAAACTTACAAAGCCAAAACGCAACGAAGGCCGCATGAAGGGTAGACACAGAGAATTTAGAAGAGGAACTAACCCAATATGACAACTTGGCATTCCTGCTCATCCTCTTCTTCAACTCGGCCTCCACGGCCTCTTCCTCCAAAGAAAGCTCTAAAGTGGCAGGATCAAAGCTGCCAAGGAAGGGCAAGAGTAACTGGTTGGCTACATTTTCCATGGTCACGGTGATCTCACCACAGGAGAAGAAGAAAGTATGGGTGGTGGTACACCACTGGGGGACCAAGTGACGGAGGTTGAAAAGGTCCCAAAAGTTGGATAAGCAGCAGGATGAAACAATAGCCTTCAAAACACCGACCCGTTGTAACAACCCCATGAAACCCGTGTCGGACAACTCATTATCCACCCATTCCCTCCAACCGTAGGTGGTACCTGATCCAAATTCGAAGTGAATAGGCACGGGGAGTGAAGTGCCTTGACGGATGACAAGATTGGGGATCTAGGAGGCCAATAGGCCCAAGAAACATCAGTGTTTTGTCGGCAAAGAGCGAGCCACCCACGGCCCAGCGATGGTGGCGCATAATCGCCAAGAATCTTTGGGAAATGGGGGTGGATATCATACTAGGGATCAATAAGAGGAGTGCACTCACTGCCCGGGGCACGTTGTACGTCTTCCTCATCGGAATGGTCTAACTCAAAATACATAGCCTCCTCGCCTACATCACGTGCGATGGGAGGATCGGAGATGACCTCTTTTCCTTTACGGCGGGAAGAGCTTTGGCTTTTCACCGGCGTCATGGTACAGGGATTCGATCGAAGTAAACGGATAGGAGTGTTTGAGAAGGAGGAAGCGGTGAAGAAAGGAAACTAGAAAGAGTGTTTTGGAAAGGGAGAAGAATTTTGTGTTTGGGTTACGAAGGGACTTTCTCTTAAATACCAAGGTCATTAATGCCGGCACAAAAGGAGGCGATGGGTCAGCCATCAAAAAGGGGATGAAATTAATGAAACGGCGGTTGTGTTTCAGAATAACTACTAAACTGGGAAATTCGAAGAGACAACACTATTCACGGCGAGAAAAGAAAAAATATATATGTATGAGGTGGGGTCCACTGTTCAAAAAAGCCCGCGAAGGAAAAGAAGGAAGAGAGGTAGAAAAGGCAGGAAGTCTTTTATTCACATATGAACCGCAGGAACGCTTCATATGTTCAGGGGACTAAATGTTGATGGTCATTTTGGAAGTTAGAAAGAAAGAAGAAGCTCAGCAACACAGGCAGAAAAGAGTTGGTAAATAGATAGAAAAACCATTAAGCCCAAGTGGCAGGAATAATGGATCACAGATCCATGAAATAAACAAATGGGCCTTGAGGAGGCAAATGGGCTTAAAGGAGCTCGGAAAGAGAGAAATAGCAAACCTATGGGCAGTATACGATGTGGAAAAGTGAGAATGGACCACAGCAGGCCCGAAGTAATGAAAGCAAAGAAAGTAAGGGGTTGATGGCAAGCCCATGAGCTCCAAGGATGAGGGATAAGGTAATTGGGTCGGGAAAGCCTAAAGAAGTTAGTAAAAGCCTATGGGAATGCAAAGTTAGGAAAATGGCCAAGGAAGCCCGAGGAAAGCAAATGGGCCAAGGATGCCCAAGGGAAAACAAATGGGACACAAGAGCTCGCCAGTAATGTAATAAAAGAACCAATGGCCATACTAAGCCATTGGGAGAAGAATAAACGGCTGGCCCAAAGAGGCCCAGCAGGATTGGGGTAAATAACGTCGCAGCAAGAATGACAAAGTAGTATGGCAGAAGATGGTAGCAGAAAAAGAGTGGGCTAAAGAAGGCAAAGCCCACCATCAAGTAAAGCCCAGCCCCTAAGTGGGTCAAGCCATAAAAGAAAGGGAAATCACAAAGTAGCTCACATAAAAAGTCAAAAACGGATGGCAGACTGTGCAGGCCAACCATGATGAACACATGAGCAACAGACAGATTTTGGACATACATAGAAAAGAGGCACGCGCGAGGCCCAGACATCACCAACTTATACCCAGCCAATACAAGACACGATGAGGTCATAGGTCAGAGGTAAGAGGGCATGGTTTCGCAGTGGGGAGAGGGGAAAAACTTATTCTAAGGTTCCTACTCAGGCTCTTTTAGGGGAAGTGTCCTGTTGGGATGACATACCACCCAAAAGAAGCAAGGCTGAGTTGGAACTGCTAGGTGCATGCCATGAGGGATAGGGAGAGAGAGCACCCACACCGTAGCAGGAAAGGATACCATGGCAGACAAACAAACAAAATAGTCTCCTTTGTCTGCTGATGGGGAATGGCACACAGACGGACCAGTGGTGGTCAGCAAGTACACCCAGACCAGACAAAGGTTGTTAAGGGCTAAAATAGTAAAACCCGGTCACTGCAGGCACTATAAAAGGAGGCCCTTGCCATGCATAGGTGACACCACAATCACGGTAATAGGAACTTCTAAGAAAAAAACCACAGAATAGAAAACAAGTATTGAGAAAAAGTGAAGAAAGAAAAAAGATTAAAAAAAAAAAAAAAAGAATACTAGAAGATATGGAAAGAAAAAATAGAGAGTTAGAACGACAAGCATGCACCAATAGGTTGATTCCTTCTCTCCCTCTCAAAGTCCTATTCTCTGCCAAAAGTAAAGAATTCTCTTGGGCACCAACCATTCAGGTTCGTTTCCCTCAAAGTGATTAATTTCCACGGCAGGACTTCCCCGGGAGATTATTTGCATTGAGAAGAAACATTCTTCCCTCTCTGGTTTTTGTCTCACGGATCAAATTTGATCTAATTTCTTTCTTTTTGACTAACCCATATACTACTCATTTATTCCCCTTGCTTTCTTTATAAAAGTGATTGTTGTTATTGTGATTATCTTTCTTAATTAGGGATTATTTATTCACTTTAATTAAGAAGCCGAAGTACTTTCTTTTGTTTTATTATTATCATGTCAACCTGCCACGACTTATCTAAAATAGCTCTGTCTACTGTAAGCATGCTCTTGGCAAACGAGGCATAGTTTGCGCACAAGCCAAACCAAATTGAGTTGCAGTTGGACCGGTCTCAACTTCCTTACTCAAAATATTGGATCATATCTCTTCAACTGCACAATTAAAGAGCTAAACATAGAGATAATCTCCTTAGGTTACTCAATTCGAATCAATGCTTGAAACCAAGTGCTCTAATTGGTTTAATTGGGTTTCACTGAATTTTGAAGATAAGTTTTGGCTTTGGGAGAAAAAATCTATTATAGGATTTTTCTTAGGATTCATTCTTTGGCAGTTGGTTGGTCTTCATGAACCTTCCACAATTTCGACTTTCCCCTATGATAAACAAGACCCTTCTGTCTCTGAATTGGATTTCACCTCTTCGTTATTGTAACCGCACACACATGCAAAAAGCACAAGCATCGTTTCTTGCCAATACATTTGAAAGTTAAGCAAAAAGATAACAATAAAGAACCATAATAATCTATCAATAACATTTACAATACAAATATGTATCACAAAGTTCGAATTGCAAATTGTTGCAGAGAAAAGGTCGAATTACAAACTATGGCAGAGAGTGGATTAGTTGCTTAGGTCCAGAAAATCTTGGCCCCACCCGTACACTACATTATTATCATTTATGTTTATTGAATTGAATTTTAACCTCATTTGCATTTATAAGACAATAATACGTCTAATCATGGTTGTCAAAATCGGGATCCTATGTAAGATCATGGGAGATAGGTGGGATTGTGGATCGTAGGATCGGATCGTGAATCGTAAGATCCTACATTATTTGAGAAAAAAATAGAAAAAACAAATTGGTATGTTAAATAATCACATAAATTATACATTCATAAAAATTAAAAAATTTGCATCCATTTGATGTAATTACCATGCACCATTACATCCATTTGTAAGCATCATTTAAGATGTCAAAAATCTCAAAACGTAACACTCTATTGGGATGTTATTTTTTGTTTGTTTTCAACTAGCACTCTATCTTGCTACATTAGAATAGCAAAACTTGATCTATTGGAATATTATTTTTCATTTGGGTCCAATTGAACCTTCTGTTAAGTTAAAGAAGATTACAAGAAACCAAAATCGTTTGAAATCTTCAGAATCATACGATCTTGAACAATTGCTAAGATCCTTGAAAGATTTAGATCATTTTGGGTAGGTGAAATCGTAAAATCGTAGGATCGTAGGAACTAGATCGGGATTTTGACAACCATACGTTTGATTCTCTGATATTCTTTTAGGTGCATTATATTTGTTGCTCTTTTTTTAGATTTAGTCGTGTACACACTCTAATGCTCAAGGAAAATTGTCAACCTGCTATGAATGATGTATATGGTGTGTGAAGGGTGGTTACCATTAATTGGTTATGTCAAGACCATAATAATCTTTGCTGAGCTTTTAAGTTGGTAAATTTCTATAAGATGCTATGTATAGAATAATAGGGATGTAATATCATGTAATGTACAATAAAATTGTTGATTTGAACTCACCTTTAACATGAGCTAATTGATTGACAAATTTTTGATGACTTAAATTAGTATACAATTTCACGATTATAGTTATAGAGCATGATTTGTCCTTTTATATATAACATGAACTAAATGATTGAATTCCTGCATTTTTTGGTGTAAACCAAAGTCAAACAAAACTTGCACCTTCAAAGAGAAGCATTAAGAGAGAGAGAGAGAGAGAGAGAGAGAGAGAGAGAGAGAGAGAGAGAGAGAGAGAGAGAGAGAGAGAGAGAGAGAGAGAGAGAGAGAGAGAGAATTGGAGGCTATGGGTAATAAGCCGCAGCCACATCCATTAGAAGTTCAAGTTGGGTTATGCTTAAATTTTTTAGAACATATAACACTAAGGGTTTGTTTGGGATCCGCTTATTTTGCTGAAACTGAAAACTTATTACTGTAAGTACTGTAGATAAAGGTATATGTTAGTTAATATAGTATAGTGGGACCATGAATAGTAGCAAAAATAAGCTAAATAGTAAAATAAGTTGGCAAAAAATGAGCTAGCCAAACAGACACTAAGTTATGCTTGAATTATTTGCAAGGCCTCCACTCTATCCTGAATTTTGTGGTCAAAGAAGTGTAGTTAACGTGTTACCTTAGAGTTTAGCTTCACATTGTAATCTTTTATATCAATTGGTATAATTTTGTGTTATACTTTATACAAATTTGGTGAAAAATTAAGTAGCTTGAAGAAGTCGAGCAAAGAGAAGAGCCTAAAAGAGGAATTAAATTCTTGAAAGTATTGTATAAAGCTTGAAGATGAAAGCAAAATTGTATATTTATTTTGTTTACTAATTCTTTTGTAATACTATTAAACCAAATGTAAGAGAAAGCTTATAATAACTATAATATATTACTTTATAATATTTGTATCTTTCTCATTTGTAAGGATTTTATGTGTTAGGGACATAATTTATATAATTGGCTAATCCTTTGACAAAATGCACTTTAATTGTAATTAGGTAGATCTAGGATGGGTTTAAGACTTTAAGAAACATGTTATTCAAGTCAAGTGTTAAAGCCATGAACATCTGACCAAGAAACAAGTGAAGAAAGAGTTGTTCACTAAAGCTCGACAGTAAAGTACAGAGCAGGCACGCTCTGATTAGGTTTTAATCTTTGCTATGTGATCCATTGACCCCTATTTGTCATGGATAGAGGACAGTCTCTTATTATACCTCCTTTATTTGATGGCACTAACTATGCAAATAGGAAAGAACGCATGAGAGTTTTCTTGCAGTCTTTAGATGAAAAGGTCTAGCAAGCTGTGGAAATTGGCTGGGTGAAGCTAAAGGAAGTGCTAGCTGATTGGGATGAGGCCAAGATCAAAGCGGCAAACTTCAACAGTAGAGCATTAAATGCCCTATTCAGTGCGGTGACCAACGAGGAGTTCAAGAAAATATCCTCAACTGAAACTGCAAAGGAAGCATGGACCATCCTGCAAACAACCTATGAAGAGACTAAGGCTGTCAAGAATTCAAAGCTACAAAGGCTCATAACTAGCTTTAAGGAGATAAAGATGGAGGAGGATGAGACGTTTGATGAGTTCTATGCCAAGCTGAAGGACATAGTGAAGTCAGCATTCAATCTCGGTGATCATTGTTGTGGGCTTTTTTGTTATATTGGGCTGGGTTGTCTCTTGCGGTACTGGACCCAAGTATTCTAAGTAAGGGAGTTGAGACCGGTCCAACTGTAACTCAATTTGGTCTAGCTTGTGTGCAAACTATGTCTCGTTTGCCAAGAGCATGCTTACGGCAGACAGAGCTATTTTAGTTGAGTCGTGGTAGGCTAACATGATAATAATAAAACAAAATAAAGTACTTTGGCTTCTTAATTAAAGTGAATAAATAATCCCTAATTAAGAAAGAAAATCACAATAACAACAATCACTTTTATAAAGAAAGCAAAGGGAATAAATGAGTAGTATATGGGTTAGTCAAAAAGAAAGAAATCAGATCAAATCTGATTCGCGGGACGAAAACCAGAGAGAGAAAAATGTTTCTTCTCAACACGAATAATCTCCCGGGGAAGTCCTGCCGTTGAAATTAATCACTTTAAGGGAAACAGACCTGAATGGTTGGTACCCAAGAGAATTCTTTGCTTCTAGTAGAGAGTAGGACTTTGAGAGGGAGAGAGGAAATCAATCTATTGGTGCATGTCTGCCGTTCTAACTCTCTATTTTTTCTTTCCTTATCTTCTAGTATTTTTTTTTAATTTTATATTTTTATCTTTTTTCTTTCTTCTCTTTTTCTCAATACTTGTTTTCTATTTCGTGGTCTTTTTCTTAGAAGTTCCTATTACAGTGATTGTGGTGTTGCCTGTGCACGACAAGGGCCTCCTTTTATAGTGCCTACCGTGACCGGGTTTTCTTATTTTAGCCCTTAACCACCTTTGTCTGGTTTGGGCGTACTTGCCGACTACCATTGGTCCGTCTGTGTGTCACTCCCCATCACCAAACAAAAAAGACTCTTTTGTTTGTTTGTCTGCCATGGCACCCTTTCTTGCTACGGTGTGGGTGTTCTCTCTCCCTATCCCTCATGGCATGCACCTAGTGGTTCTAACTCAGCCTTGCTTCTTTTGGGTGGTATGTCATCCCAACAGGACACTTCCAACTCGGCCTTGTTTTTCCCCTCTCCCCACCGCCAAACCATGCCCTCTTACCTCTGACCCATGACCTCACCGTGTCCTGTATTGGCTGGGTACAGGCTGATGATGTCTGGGCCTCGCACGTGCCTCTCATCTATGTATGTCCAAAATCTGCCTGCTGCTCATGCGTTTGTCGTGGTTGGCCTGCACAGTTTGCCGTCCGTCTTTGACTTCTTATGTGAGCTACTTTTTTATTTCCCTTTCTTTTATGGCTTGCCCTACTTAGGGGCTGGGCTTTACTTGATGGTGGGCTTTGCCTTCTTCAGCCCACTCTTTTTCTGCTACCATCTCTTGCCATACCACCTATCATTCATGCTGTGACGTTGTTTGCCCTAATCCTGCTGGGCCTCTTTGGGCCTGCCGTTTATTCTTCTCCTAATGTCTCAGTACGACCATTGGTTCTTTTATTACATTACTGGCGGGCTCCTGCGTCCCATTTGTTTTCTCTTGGGCGTCCTTGGCCCATTTGCTTTCATCGAGCTTCCTTGGCCCTTTTCCTAACTTTGCATTCACATGGGCTTTTACTAACTTCTTTAGGCTTCCTCGGCCTAATTACCTTATCCCTCATCCTTGGGGCTCATAGGCTTGCCATCAACCCCTTACTTTCTTTGCTTTCATTACTTCGGGCCTACTGTGGCCCATTCTCACTTTTCCACATCATATACTGCCCATGAGTTTGCTATTTCTCTCTTTCCGAACTCCTTTAAGCCCATTTGCCTCCTCAAGGCCCATTTGTTTATTTCATGGACCTGTGATCCATTATTCCTGCCGCTTAGGCTTAATGGTTTTTCTATCTATTTACCAACTCCTTTCTGCCTGTGTTGCTGGGCTTCTTCTTTCTTTTTTGACTTCCAAAATGACCATCAACATTTAGCCCGCTGAACATATGAAACGTTCCTGCGAATCATATGTGAATTAAAGACTTTCTTGCCCTTTCTACCTCTCTTCCTTCTTTTCCTTCGCGGGCTTTTGAATAGTGGACCCCACCTTATACATATACATTTTTTCTTTTCTCGCCATGAACAGTGTTGTCTCTTCGAGTTTCCCAATTTAGCAGTTATTCTAAAACACAGCCGCCATTTCATTAATTTCATCCCCTTTATGATGGCTGACCCGTTGCCTCCTTTCATGCTGGCATTAATGACCTTGGTATTTAAAAGAGAGTCCCTTCGTAACCCAAACACAAACTTCTTCTCCCTTTCCAAAACACTCTATTCATTCCCCTTTCTTCACCGCTTCCTCTTCCTCAAACGCTCCCATCTGTTTACTTTGATCAAATCCCCGCACCATGACGCCGGTGAAAAGCCAAAGCTCTTCCCGCCATAAAGGAAAAGAGGCCATCTCTGATCCTTTCGCCGCAGGTGATGTAGGCGAGGAGGCCGTGTATTCCGAGTCGGACTATTCCGATGAGGAAGAAGCACAGCGTGACCCAGACAGTGAGTATGCCCTTCTTATTGATCCCTGGTACGATGTCCACCCCCATTTCCCAAAGATTCCCAGCGATTATGCGCTGCCACCGCTGGGCCGTGTATGGCTCACTCTTTGCCGACAAAACACGGATGTCTCTTAGGCCCCGTCGGCCTCCTCAATCCCCGATCTTGTCATTTGCCAAGGCATTTCACTCCCCGTGCCTATTCACTTCGAATTTAGGTCGGGTATTGCCTTGGGTTGGAGGGAATGGGTAGATAATGAGTTATCCGACACGGGTTTCATGGGGTTGTTATAGTGGGCTAGTTTTTTGAAGGATATCGTTTCATCCAGCTGCTTATCCAACTTCAGGGACCTCTCCAACCTCCGTCATTTGGTCTGTCGGTGGTGTACCACCACCCATACTTTCTTCTTCTCCTGCGGTGAGATCACCATGACCCTGGAAGATGTAGCCAATTAGTTGCTCTTGCCCATCCTTGGCGACATTGATCCTGCTGCTTTAGAGCTTTCTCCGGAGGAAGAGGCCATGGAGGCCGAGTTGAAGAAAAGGATGAGTGGGAATGCCAAGTTGTCATATTGGGTTAGTTCCTCTTCTAAATTCTCCATGGCTACTCGTCATGCAGCCTTCATTGCGTTCTGGCTTTGTAAGTTTATTTTTGGCTCTCATCCCCATTATGTTGTGAAGCCTTTATATTTTTGTTTAGCTATCAAGATATCTGCTGGGGTAAGTCTACCATTGGCTCCTATATTCTTGGGGCATTTGTATGTTCAATTAGACATCTTGCGGAGCGATGAGAGTCAGGAAGGCTGTTGTCACATAGTCATCTCTTCTATTCACAGTACTATTTTGCAGCACCTGTTGTACGAGCGTGGTGCTAAGCATTTGTCGAAGTGTAGGCCCATCCGTTTCGCTAAAGAAAAGTATCAATCGTGTCCGCAAGCCATTACCGATTTTTGTGGCAGATTTGAGTCTGACTTCCCATTGGCTTTTCATTGGGTCAGTTTAAAGCCAATTGACCATTCTGCTGTGGAATCCTTTGATAAAGGCGTTGGGTTTTCTTGGAGGGCTTACAGAAATTTGGGTACGGGTTATACATGTGCAGACTCTGCTATGGGTCTATTTGTTGATACCGCCAGGACCACCACCCCCTTAACTGATTTTGATAAGACAGGGATTACTTATTTGGCGGCCACCAATGCTGGGTGGTTGCCTTACTTGGCCGATGAAGGCATTAGGTTTGTTCATTATCCTGCCAACTGTGTGAGGAGACAGTTTGGACTAGATCAGGACGTTCCTGATGATCTTTCTTTTCTTATGGAGTCCCTTACTTTCGTCTGACCCTTTCTGCGGCACACTGCCTTTGAATTTTGGAGCCAGCGTTTTACTGCAGTTACCATTCCAGGCTCACTAAGGGAGGGCCTTTATACCCCTGCCATGCATGGATACTGGCAGGTTGTGATGACTTCGTTTGAGCAAGAGTTGATGGGTAGTTGCGGTTTCTCCCTCATTCCTCCTGATGGGCTTAGTGAAATTATTTCGGCTAATCCTTGGTTGCTCTTGCCCTCCAAGTCCGTGTTAGCATATGCCAGGAAGCAGAATCGGTCTGCCATCTTTGAGTGGGATGAGGAGAAGAGAGGGTGGTATTGACACGCTGGTGATTATCCTCCAGGTTGGGAGAAGAAAGTTAAAGTGATGAACATTCCTGCGTCGGGTAAGAAGGGTCCTACCAAGCTTAAGTCTGCAAGCAAGTCCAAACTTGCTACTCCACGGCTACCTACAGATGCTCCCCTTTCTAGCAGGACACGAGGCAGTAAGAAAAAGACAACCCCTCACCCTGCGTTTGCTTATGAGCGGAGAGTACGTCATCTCTAATTCTGCTTTGTCCTTTATCTATATATTTTTTGACTCTCCTGTGGCTAACCCTGACATGCTTGCTGACTTTTCTCTTCAACTTTATCTTTCGTTCTTCTTCTTCTTCTTTTTTTTTTTTTTTTTTTTTGCAGTCTAGGCATAAGGAGGATACATCTGTCACCTATCCCATATTGCTTGATGAGCCTGAGTTCGAGGTACATCTTTTTCCTTCCTTTTTTTTTCTTTGCATGCGTTTCATTTGCCACATGCCTTTGGTTGTCTCATCTCGTTACGGGCTTCTTTGTTCTTCATTTTTTTTTCCTAGGATGAGCCCAAGCCTATTTCTATATACCACCCCATAGCCGAGGAGCTTTCTGCCTCCATGGGTGTACCTATGGGAGGCATTTTTTATGGAGCTGATGTAGTGTTTGCGACACCCGCCTCTTCTGCTACGCACGGAGCTCCTACTGAGGCTCCTACCTCTCCCACTGGGCCGGTACCCATAGATAAGGGTACTCATACTGGGAAGGTTAGTAAGACCACCCCCATTCCTACCGAGACACTTACTCCTCAAAGGGGGGTCACACCGCCTGCCATTGCTCAGACCGGGGTTACTCCTCCTGTCACACCCCTTGTTATCTCCACCAGTGACCCCTTCGCAGCTCTGTCTCAGGCTGTGAAGGATGGTTCTTCTTTGGTAGTTACTCCTTCCTCCATTCCTAGCTCTGCTACACATGGGCCTGATGCAGACTTGTCCTCTAAGGGGTCTGAGAACATCCTTGAGGACCTGAACGATGAGCCTGTCTTAAAGAAGATGATTTTTGATTCTAACGACGAGGAGAGTGCTGCCCCGAGACCGAATTCATGGGTATGTGCGCTTTTACCCTCATTTTTTTTTGTCGTTGCTAAGTTCACTCTTCCCTCTTCTTCGTTATCTCCTCCTTACACGTATGTATTTGCATCTCCCCTTTGCTGCGATCTCCCTTTATTTGTATGGCATTTCCCTGTTTGCAGAGACCTTTGAGGGGCCAGGAGTTGCAGCAGACGTAGGTATGCCCTTAGCTACTCCTCTTGCCACACCCATAGCACCAGTTTCTGCCATTCCCACAGCGTCGGTTTCTGTCGTACCTTCTGTACCTGTTTCTGCCGTTCCCACAGTGCCCGTTTCTGCTGTTCCTTCCGTTCCCACAGCCCCCATTCTCACGGGTCCTAGTGAGTTTCTTTTCCCTTATCCCCTTCTTCACTTCTTCCTTATGAGTTTATCCTTTTTAGATTGCGGTTTCTCATATCGTGCTTCATGCATTCTTGATAGGTTCACTTCCCACTGCCCCTTCTCAGTTTGAGGTGGGCAGCATTTCTGCCACCATCCCAGACCTTGTGAGTAAGGTTGCAGTCTACTTTTCACGCTTTGATCAGCCTGAGGTCAATGAACTCGATCCTGTAGATTTCTGGGGTTCTGGGCCTCATGTAGATTTCCATGGCTTCAGAGTTCCCGAGGATTGTGCTTCTCATTTGGTGGCGGTCTATAGTAGCCATGGTGACTTTATGCAAGGATTCTGTCTCGGTCGTTCTGCTAGAAAGCATTTCTTGAAGATGCTGGGGAGTGTGATGAATGATATTGAGCATAACTTTGTTGATACTGTCTCTGCCGAGAGGATCTTGCAATGGAAAGCTGCGATTCAGGAGCTTGTTAGTGTGGGTTTCGCTGTGGAGTTTTGGACCACCTCCGTGAGATTGCCCGAGCCTTTTTTATAAGGAAGGTTTAGCCTGCCGTTGATGCCATTGATACATGCCTTGAGGCTCTGAGAAAGAAAGTGGCAGACTTGGAGGGTCGTCGCGAGCGCCTTCTTTCTAGCATTGGTGGGCCTAGTCATTTTGGAGATCAGCCTCTCATTTCTGGACTTCGTTGATGATGATGTGGTTCCCGCCCTTTTTGTCGTTTTTCTTCTCTTATTACTCCATCTAGTACACTTTATGTTTCCTATAGCACTTATTTGGCGAGTTTGCCACAGTTTGGGTTTGTAACTATAATGCTACACTTTGCTACTGCTTTTGCTATTGCTATGACATAGAATGCTAATACTTCGTACTTTTTCATTACATACTCATGAAAGCACGTTACAATCTCGTCTTGTGACATAGTCACTTGAAGGAAAGAAGGAAAAGGTAAAGGAAACATAAAATTCTTTAACAAAAAGGGGATAACTACATAACTTTTTCTCTTTAGGCATAATAACGTTTCAGCCACTTCCCATTGATGGGATCCATTAGGTCTCTGCCATCCATCTGAGTCAAACGGTAATACCCACTTGGATGCGCCTCCCTTATCACAAGGGGTCCTTCCCATTTCGGTGCAAACTTAGATGGTCCTGCCATGCCTCGCCTGACGTAGTCTGCTACTTTTAACACAAGTTGTCTGAAAGTTCAATATGGGTATGAAACACCCTTGAACGTGTAGACCCCCAATTACAAAATTACCAATTCAAGCTTTATATCAAACAATCTATGTGCGAAAAATGATAAAAAGCTTATACCAGAATTGATAGACAATCTAGGCCAAATATAAACATATTCACAGCAATAAATATAAGACAAAGATAAAGGGAAGGAAGATGCAAACACACGGACAACACACGATGTGTTATCGAAGAGGAAACCGAAGTCCTCGGCGTAAAACCTCTCCGCCGCCCTCCAAACGGTGATAAAATCCACTAAAAAATATAGTTGGGATACATGAATAGCAGAAGACCCTCCAAGCCTAATCTATCCAGGTACCTAAGCCCTCCAAGCTTCTTGCTCCAACAAGGTTACGCCGAACCTATTTCTTCTCTAGCTTTCTCGGATTCCGCTACTTGACCATAGCATCAACCAATGTATATTGGTTCCTTCCAAACTGCTTCTCTTTGCACCAAATGAACCTTCTCACAGACATGGGTGTGGTGAGATAAGGATTTGGTAAATGACATCTCAAGGGTATGAGAATGGAGAGGAAGAGAGTAGAGGAATTTGTAGAGTCTCTTAGATGAAGATTGGGGATGAGGCAATCTTGTTTTTCTCTAGGGTTTTCTCTCACAAAATTCTCTCTGGAAGCTCTCTCAATTTAGTGGGTATAAGGGTCTCTATATAGTGGTGTGTGTTTGGAATACGAAGAGTCAGTTTTTGCCAAAGAGGGCTGATTGGCGGCTTGACCTCGCGGCTTGTCCAAGTTGCGAATTCAAGTCGCGACGTAACGGCCTGGCCAGCCTGGGACTTTTGTCCTGTAGTGCGACAGCTAGCGCGACCCTTCAGCTCCCCTGTGTGCATCTCACGTGCCAGCATTTGGCGGCTTGCAGCCGCGAGTTAGCTGCTAGTCCTAGCCGCGAACCTCTGCCTTCTTGCACATACTTGAGCTTTTCTTCACAACTCCTCACACACTACCCTTACAATAATCCCACCTAAATACAGGGTTACTAAGTGCTTAAATTACAAGCAAATTGGCACGGAATAAAGCCAACAAGATGGTTGATAAATTTCAACCTTACATTGTCCTTCCACGAACACTCTCTCTTTAGTCATCTTGCCATAGGCTTCAGTCATCCTTTGTCTGTATTTGCGGTTGCGCTCTTGGGTTTCTTCCCTCCTTTCATCAAGTTCTTCTAGGTCGTCGCATCTTTCTGCCACAAAGACTTCTTTTTCTTTTTCTTTCTCCCGCATCTGCATAACTTTCAGGGATGGAGTCATTACTTCTGTTGGACTCATTAACTTTGTTTTGTAGACTAAGGAAAAAGGTGAAAACCCTGTGGCTGACTTTGATGAATTTCTATAAGCCCAAAGAGCGTTCGGCAGGTGCATTGCCCATCCTCCTGTATACTCTTGGCACTTTTTACTAATGATCTTTATGAGAGTTTTGTTTGTCGCCTCTGCTTATCCATTTCCTTGAGGGAAATGGGGCAATAAACGGTGGTGCTTGATTTGGTAGAACTCTAGCATCTTCCTTACATCACTGTTGACAAATGGTGTGCTATTGTTAGTGATAATTATGTGGGGTACCCAAACCTCACAATTATGTTCTCTTTGATGAAGTTTGCCACTGCCCCTCCTGTGGCTTTATGGAGTGGTACTGCCTTTGCCCACTTAGTGAAGTATTCCGTAGCCATTAGGATCCATATGTATCCACGCGATGGTGGGTTAACTGGTCCTACCAAATCAAGCCCCTAAGTGTGAAAGGGCCATGGGGTGACCATGCTATGTAAATTCTGTGGATGAGTGTGAATCAAGTTGGCTTGTATTTGGCAACTGTGGCATTTTTTCACAAATTCTACCTTATCTTTCTTCATGGTAGGCTAGTAGTAGCCCATTTGCAGCAGGCATCTGTAAATATTTTTCTTCCCCTAGTGCTCCCTACACTCTCCTGAGTGTACTTCTTTTATCATTTCTTTTGTTTCTTTAGGGCCCAAACATCTTAAGGGGTCCCCATTGTACCCTTTTTTGAAAAGGATCGTATTATGCAAAAAGTAATGTGTTGCCAACCTCTTAAGCTTGTATCTTTCACTGTGCTTTTGTGATAGGATGCCTTCTGTTAAGTACTGCATGAATGGGCTTCTCTAGTCTTTACTGATAAACACAGCATAACTTTCCTCTCTGTCTGCTGCAAGCTGGTAGGTCCTGCACTGGGGTTGGACTCGGTTTGCATCTTTACCCATGCTTGGCTAATAGAAGCCTGCCCTTTGAAGTCTGTGGTAAAGGCTGACCTCCCCGTAGGATCCAGAAGTCTTGTCATGTACTTCTTTCAACTTTCTTTGGGCTTTCTCCTGCCTCATGCATCTGGACAAAACCCCACCTGGCATCCTGCGGTACAATTCTCCTCTCACCAGGGCATAGTCTTTTAGTACCTTTAGTTCTGTGGCGTCTTTTCCTTTCATCAAGGCTTCCCTTATGGGGATCCGCCAATCCCCTTCATACTGTTCCTCCTAAAACCTTTCCTTCAACACCTCATTAATAGATTCTTTACTCTTGCTGACTTCTACCCTGGTGCTATCCCCTTCGAACATTATTTGTGACCCTAGTGCGGCTAACGCATCCGCAAACCGGTTTTCGTTCCTTGGAGCATGTTTTATTTCGAAGGTTGAAAACTTTTCCTCCATCTTCTAGGCTATTGCATTGTACGGGGCTAGGCTGGGTTCCTTTAAGGAGAAGCTCCCCTTGGTCTGCCAAACTACTAGGTTCGAATCACCCATTACACTTAAATGCTTGACTCCCATTTCAAGAGCCGTGGCTAGCCCGGTTGGGACTTCATCATCCAGCGGGAATTCTTCATCTCTAAGGAACTGTGCCAACAAATCTGCTATAGCCTGGCTTTTTACCACTTTGGGCGTCCCCACTTTCAAGTCATATTGTGACAATTGTAACAACCACTGGGATATTCTGCCAGAGAGGATTGGTTGTCGCAACAAAGTTTTGATGGCATGAGACTTGGTCATTAGCCATACTTCGTAAGCCAAAAAATAATGGCATAGCCTCTGCGAAGCATACACAATAGCCAGGCATGCCTTTTCTGCCCTTGGGTAACGAGTTTCTGTGTCTTTTAAGGCACGGCTAATGTAGTATACTGGTTGCTCAGTGCCACCTCCATCCTCTTGGGCGATTAATGCACCAATGGCATACAAGTTGGCGGCCAGGTAGAGTAGCAATGGCTTTTTGTGGACTGGGGCCTGTATAGTAGGGAGGTTCATCATAATCTGTTGTAGCCTTTTAAAGGCCGTCTGCTGCGCTTCTCCCCATTCGAAGCTTTGCTAGTTCTTGAGTAATTTGGTGAAAGAAGAAGTAATTGATGCCAGCCCCTGGATGAATCTTCGGATATATGAGACCTTCCCTAAGAAGCTCTTCAATTCTTTTACCGTGGTTGGAGATCTCATAGTTGCTATGGCCGTGGCTTTGGCCAGGTCCACATCTATTCTCCTACTATGAACTAGGAAGTCCAAGAATTTCCCAGAGGAAACTCCAAATGCGGACTTGAGAGGGTCCATTCTTAATTTGAAAGCCCTACACCTCTCGAATACCTTTCTCAACACGTGGAAGTGTTCTTCTCTCCTTCTTGATTTTACTACTATGTCATCCACATAGTCCTCTAGTTCCTGATGTATCATGTCATGAAATATGGCCATCATTGCTCGTTGATAAGTGGCACCTGTGTTTTTTAACCTGAAAGGCATCACAATGTAGTAGAAGTTGCCTATGGGTGTTCTGAAATCAATTTTCTCTGCATCCTTGGTGCCATTCTGATCTGATTGTACCCACTGAACACGTCCATGAATGAAAACATGGCACTTATTGCCGCAGAATCTATTAGTAAATCCATGTTTGGCAATGAGAATTTGTCCTTAGGACAGACTCGGTTGAGATTTTTGAAATCTGCACAACATCTTATCTGTCCATTCTTCTTCTTTACTGGTACTATATTAGATAGCCAGCGTGAGTGTTGAATAGGCTTGATGAATCCTGCAGCCAGCAATTTCTGTACCTTTTTGACTATTTGCCCTTCTATCTCAGTGTAGAATATCCTGGCAGGCTGGGCCACTGGCTTGGCCTCTGGGTCCACATTCAACGTATGCGCCACTAGCCCGGGGTCTAACCCTGGCATTTCGCTGTAATCCCATGCGAAGACGTCTGTGAACTCTTTCAACAGCAGTATCAGTTCTGATTTTTCTCCTTTTGTCAGACTTGCACTAATTGAGATAGGCCTCAGTTCTTGTGAGCCAGACCCCAAGTCAACTTCCTCCAACTCTTCTTCTGCCGCAACTTGTACCTCTTTTTTTGCCACAACTTCTTCATCTTTCGTTTTATTACCTTTTTCCTCCGGACTTTCTTGAGCCACGCAACACGCCAAACTCTCGTGCTGCCACTCTTGGGTGGGGCCCGCTTGTACTTCACTCGTGGGCCCCGCGCGCCTTCATAATTTGTACACAATCCTGCCATCAAGGCCTCGGACCCTGACACAGTGTGGTGTGTCATCTGATTCTACGACGAGTGCTTCCTTTCTCTTCTTTTTTCGTGATAGCTACTCCTTTAGATCAGGTTCTGGGTCACTTTAGATGTCTTCCCACTTAGGTACGAAGGTACCTTGTGGCTTTGATACTGAGCTTTCCCCAGATGGAGCCCATTGGTCATAGAACATAGTTTCTACTAAATGAGCATTCGCTTGCTCGAACGGTGAGGGATTTGCTACTATGCATGTCATTCTACCATTCAATCTTCCCTTCATACACTGGTGATAGGTGGACAGGACTAATCGGTGTTTATGCAGCCATGGTCTCCCCAAAAGCACGTGATATGAGACCCCCATTTTCACCACATGGAACCAAGCTAAGGAAGCTATAGGGCCTACCTTTAACCACAGCTGAATGTGGCCTGCGATGTATTCGCCCCTTCCTCTGAACCCTGTCACTTCCATTGGGCACCCCTGAATCTTTCTTTCTGAAATTCCTACAACCTGTAGAGTACTCAATGGAATGAGATTTATAGAAGCACCTGTATCCGCCAAGGCTTTCTTAATGGGGATTTGATTTATGGATGCTGCCAAGTAGAGGGGCCTCCTGTTGTCTGGGTACCCCACCTCCATATTCTAATTACTAAAAGTGATTTCAGTCGACTCCTGTACAAGGGCTCTGTCATCTGTGATTTCCACTGATAAACATTCTACTCTTGCCTTGGAGGCGATGCTCACTAAAGCCTCTGTGTCCATCTTTCTTTCCTTTGCCGTGAGCCCCAGCTGGTCAAACAAATTTTTGAATTTGGAGCTTTGCTCTAAAGTGGTAATTGCTGCGGCAGGCAGGGCTGGATTCTCCTCTTCGTCCTCCCCTGGATCCACGCAAATTACTACCACTACTACACCCTTCCCTTTGTGGTTTGGGAGTGGGTTTCTTTGAACTTCTTGCTGGGATAGTTCTAGAGTTCTTTCTTTGATCCTGCGGTGCACCAATCTGCGGAGCGCCCAACATTCTATGGTAGGGTGTTGCTCGTAGTTATGCAAATGGCAGAAGCGTGGGTCACTCTACTCCTCTTCTGTGGGTTCTTTAGAAACTTGATTAGGCTTAAAAACTCCTTCTACTATCCACTTGTCTAGCAGCACATCTAACTCTTTTGGAGTGCATGGTATTGGTGGGGGAGTATCGTATTCCCTCCCATCAGTCTTCCTTCTCTGCTCACCAGTGGATACTGCCCTAGCCTGCGGAGCGTTTCTTTTGTTCGAGCTTGGTTTTACGGACTGGGCAGTCTTCCTGGCCTTTTGCAACAAATGTGCAAAGTGGGAGATTTCTAAGTTTTTCAGGACTGCCCTGTACTCCCTGATCATGTTTGTCATACACATTTCCACCAATGTTCTTTCTTCACAATGATCATAGCAATCGAATGCTATGTCCCTGAACCTTTTGATATATTCCATCAAATCCTCACCATTTCTTTGCTTGGTTGCTTACAGGGTTGCAAGTGTTACTGTTTCTTTCTCGTGGAAGTATTTAGTGCAAAACACGTCCACTATGTCATCCCAAGTTGGGATTGATCCTGGCCTCAGGCCGATGTACCAGGTTTATGCCTGGTCATGTAGTGATTTGGAAAACTCCTGAAGACATAAGTCCTCGTCTGCTGCGTAGGGGCCAAGAGTATCAATAAACTTGCTCACGTGCTCAACGACACTTCCCTTCATGCCATCGTACTGTGCAAAGGCTCGTGGTTTGTATCTCTCGAGGTACGGTTTCTGAGTACCCTTAGTGGGTAAGGAGGCCATCGTGCATAGAATCTCTCCTTAGGTGCTCTGGTCCTCTCTTGCTCCAGGAGGGCCACTACTTCGGCCATAGTGATGAAACGTTGTTCTGTATGCTATGGGACACCTCCTGCTGGCATCTCCTCTTTATCTGCCGCATGTTCTAGGTCATGCTAGCCTCTTTTCTCCTTCGTTTTGTTTGTTTTCAACTCACGGATTTCATCCATCATTTGCTACTGTGAGTGCTGTAGGGCCTGTAACACCTCAATGAAGGTGTTGACATTGTCAGTGGGGACTCTTGGTTATGGTTGGGGTTCAGCCCCCATTCTGTTAACACCTTCCATCTGGTTAGGCTACTGTTGTTGAGGCATTGTAAGCCTAGATTCTGCCTACGAGGGCACGTCGCTCATGTTTCGCGTCATCCTGGATCTTTGAGGCATTTGTTTACGAGGGCTTCTGTCCCTATCTGCTTCTCAAATCTCCTATGAAGTCGCCAATTTAACGTTGTGGGCCTTTTTTATAATATTGGGTCGGGGTGCCTCTTGCGGTACTAGGCCCAAGTATTTTGAGTAAGGGAGTTGAAACCAGTCCAACTACAACTTAATTTGGTCCAACTTGTGCGTAAACTATGCCTCGTTTGCCAAGAGCATGCTTACCGCAGGCAGAGCTACTTTAGATGAGTTGTGGCAGGTAAACATGATAATGATAAAACAAAAGAAAGTACTTTGGCTTCTTAATTAAAATGAATAAATAATCCCTAATTAAGAAAGATAATCACAATAACAACAATCACTTTTACAAAGAAAGCAAAGGGAATAAGTGTGTAGTATATGGGTTAATCAAAAAAAGAAAGAAATCAGATCAAATCTGTTCCGCAAGACCAAAACTAGAGAGGGAAGAACGCTTCTTATTAACACGAATAATCTCCCGGAAAAATCCTGTCGTGGAAATTATCACTTTGAGGGAAACTGACTTGAATGGTTGGTGCCCAAGAGAATTCTTTACTTCTGGCAGAGAGCAGGACTTTGAGAGTGAGAGGGAGAGAGGGAATTAACCTATTGGTGCATGCCTGCCATTCTAACTTTCCTTCTCTTCTAGTATTCCCTCTTTTTTTTTTTATCTTTTTTTCTTTCCTCTCTTTTTCTCAATACCTATTTTCTATTCCATGGTTTTTTCTTTGAAGTTCCTATTACAGTGATTGTGGTGTTGCCTGTGCACGACAAGGGCCTCCTTTTATAGTGCCTACCGTGACTGAGTTTTACTATTTTATCCCTTAACCACATTTTTCTGGTCTGGGTGTACTTGCTGACCACCATTAGTTCGTCTGTGTGCCACTCCCCATCACTAGACAAAGAATACTATTTTGTTTGTTTGTCTGTCGTGGCACCCTTTCCTGCTACGGTGTAGGTGCTTTCTCTCCCTATCCCTCATGGCATGCACCTTGCGGTTCTAACTCAGCCTTGCTTCTTTTGGGTGGTATGTCATCCTAGTAGGACACTTCCCCCAAAAGAGCCTGAGCAGGAACCTCAGAATAGGTTTTCCCCTCTCCCCACCACCAAACCATGCCCTCTTACCTCTGATCCATGACCTCACCGTGTCTTGTATTGGTTGGGTACAAGCTGTGATGTCTGGGCCTCACGCGTGCCTCTCTTTTATGCATGTCCAAAATCTGCCTGCTGCTCATGTGTTCGTCGTGGTTGGCCTGCATAGTCTGCCATCCGTTTTTGACTTTTTAAGTGAGATTTCCCTTTCTTTTATGGCTTACCCCACTCAGGGGCTGGGCTTTACTTGTTGGTGGGCTTTGCCTTCCTTAGCCTACTCTTTTTCTGCTACCATCTCCTACCATACTACTCTGTCATTTCTGCTGCGACGTTGTTTGCCCTAATCCTGTTGGGCCTCTTTGGGCCTGCCGTTTATTCGTCTCCCATTGGCTTAGTACAGCCATTGGTTCTTTTATTACATTACTAGCGGGCTCCTATGTCCCATTTATTTTCCCTTAGGCGTCCTTGGCCCATTTGCTTTCCTCGAGCTTCCTTGGTCCTTTTCCTAACTTTGCATTCCCATGGGCTTTTACTAACTTCTTTAGGCTTCCCCGGTCTAATTACCTTATCCCTCATCCTTGGGGCTTATGGGCTTGCTATCAACCCCTTACTTTCTTTGCTTTCATTACTTCGGGCTTACTGTGACCCATTCTCACTTTTCCACATCATATACTGCCCATGGGTTTGCCTCCTCAAGGCCTATTTGTTTATTTCATGGACCTGTGATCCATTATTGCCGCTTGGGCTTAATGGTTTTTCTATCTATTTACCAACTCATTTTTGCCCGTGTTGCTAGGCTTCTTCTTTCTTTTTGACTTCCAAAATGACCATCAACAATCATATTCCCGAGCCCAAAATTGTGAGAAAGGTGCTCAGATCTCTCCTTGAGAGATTTCATGCCAAGATAACGGTGATTTAAGAATCAAAGGACATTGAAACCATTCCTTTGATGGAGCTGATTGGCAACTTGCAAACCTATGAATTGGGTTTGACTAGACTTGGGAAAGGAACCAAAAGTAAGAACATGGCATTGAAGGCGAAAAGTAATGAGACTAATGAGCCTTCAGATGATGAAGATTCCAAGATGAAGTCTTACATCACTAGGCAGTTCAAGAAGTTCATGAAGAATGTCAATGTGAAAGGTTTTGACAAGGATCGTAAGCAATCCAGTTCTTCTTAATTCAAAAGTCAAGACAGAGGGAAGAAGGAGGCTAAGGATGGCGGTCTGTACACTATTCCCTTCGAACCAAAGTGCTTCGGATGTCAAGGTTTTGGACGCATGAAACAAGAATGTCCAACATATCTCAAGTCGATTGGGAAAAGCAAGGCTCTTACTGCTACCTTGAGTGATATTGAGCCTGAGACTGAGTCAGATGACAGTGATGACGAGGGAATCTTGAGTGCTTTCACTGCTACAGTTGATCCTACTGAAGGGATTACAGAAACAATAGATGATGAAGAGGACTTGGTGGAATCTAAGTTTGAGAAAATGGATGAACAAGATGACATCCATACAGCCTATGCAAAATTGTACAAGGTTTCTGAAAAGCATGAGAAACTGTATAGGTTGGCCACCAAGAAGCTAAGCGATGTGGAGCTAGATCGAGAGGAGCTCTCTACCAAGGTTGATGAAGCCAATCAAACCATTGGAGCACTGCGATTTGAGAACAATTTCTTGGTTGAAAGGACCAAGAAGCTTGGAGAGGACTTCCAATGCAAAGCTCGACGAGATGCTAAGTTTTCAAAAAGTTGCTTCTGACAAAACCTGTTTGGGGTATGATTGTTTTTGTTTTACCTGCTAATGATAATGATGCTGAAAATAATGAAGCTAAAACTGAAATAGCTAGTGAGAATACTACAACAAAATGTATTTTTAGTGACGAATTTTAGTGAGGAAAAATTTTTCGTCACTAAAAACTTACATTCAGCGATGAAATTCATAATTCGTCACTAAAAATGAAAAAATAAATAACCTTTAGCGACGAAATTCTAATTTCGTCACTAAAAATGAAAAAATAATAACCTTTAGCGACGAAATTAAAATTTCGTCGCTATTTGTTCATCTGAAACAAGGGCGCCAAAAGGGAAAAGTAGGGCGCGAATTAAATTAGTCTACAGTGATGAAATTTTTTCATCACTAAAACTTTAAGTTTTTGGCGACGAAATAATTTTGTCGCTGTAGGTTTTGCTAGGAGATTATCAGCGACGAAAACAAATTTCGTCGCTAAAAGACCCCAACAGCGACGAAACAAAGTCGTCACTAAAAAATCTGTCTGCTTATCCTTAAGGCATCTTAGCAACGGATATCTAATTCGTCGCTAAAAGTTTTCTATAGCGACGAAGCTCTAATTCATCACTGAAAGTGATCTATAGCGACGAAAATAATTTCGTCGCTAAAAGTGTTAAGATAAGAGAGCAAAACAAACCCTTATTTAGTCATTTTTCAGAAAACACCTCATCTCCCTCTCTCTCACTCTGCGCCGTCGCACTCCACCTTGCCATGCCGTCGATCCTTGCTCCGCCGTTGCGCTCCACCACGCCACGCCGCTGTTAAGACCACCTCGCTGTTAACCTCACCTCACCTTGCCGATATCCTCACCATCGTCGACGTCGCTACTTCCATTGACAGCCACCGTCAACACCTCCATCGACAGTCACCGGCAACACCTCCATCTCCTCCAAAGATCTGAACCGCCTCATGAAGATTCGACGGTATGTTTCTTCCTTTTTATTTTTTATATTTCTCAATTATGTTTTTGTTATTATTATTATTTTGTAGTTTTGATTTGGTAGTTCGGATTGATTTGATTTTGGTGGTGGTTGAAGTTTTGTTTTGTTTAGTTTAATGGTTCGATTACCTTATAAATTTCAATAAGAAATTTTGTTTTGTTTCAATGTGGGTTTTAAGTTTTTAAGATTGGAATGGGTCTTATTTGATTGTCGGATTAGGCTGGTGTAGCTGGAGTTTGGTTTTGTTTGATGTTTGAAGCTGGGCTTAGTTGAATGTGTTTGTGGCTTCAAGGGTTCAAATCACTTTTGACATTTACAAATTGTCAAAAGGATTTTCAGCTATAAAATGGGATCAGTGTATTTTTTTTAATCGTTTTTATTTCTTGGGTGGTAGGAGATGGGGCACGAAGTGGGCACTAAATGGTTAGAAATAGTGCCTAATGCCTATGCCTTTGCAGCTCTTTGGGTCTCATTCTTCATTCATTATTCTCTCTGGGTAAGCTTTCTATCTCTTTCTCTCTTTCACTTTGTTTTGCTTTTAGGTTTTTATCTTATTTATAGATTCAATAACCTATTTCCTTGGAATTTTATATTTTTTATTATAACTCTTTTGGTTGAGTTGCCAATGCACACCACCTGTTCGACTCAATGCCTCACCGATACCTGGGTTAATGGGAACTCCATTTTTTTTTTTTTTTTTTTTTCTGGGTACCTCCCAAAATGCTCTGTTACACTAAGAACAAACACTCTTTATTGCGTTTCACAGCAATAAAGAATGTGATGTGAGAACCTGGATAGCAAAAACACAATTTTTTCTAGACAGTAATGTTAATAGGCTTAAGACTTCAAGTTCATTTGCATTAGTTGAAATGGGCACTCGCATTTGTGTGTGTTTGTATGCTTCAAAGAACTGACCTTTTTATTGTTTAGGCCCCTAAAAAACTCAGCTCCTAAATGGAGGTTGAGCTACTCAATATAGGTCTAAAAGTGGAACTTCAAGTAGAAGGTGAAACCAAACAATCAGAGACACATTCATAGCTATAATTTTTTAGTTATCAAAAAAAAAAAAAAAACCAGCTTCATAAGTTCAGAATCAAGAATCCAATCACAGTAACACTAATTTCTCTGTTTCTTTTGTGTGAAGCTGCATGAATTCCTTTTTCCTTTCTAGTCAACGAGTTAGGATCATTGGGAAGCAAAACTAAGGGATTGTTGGTTCCTAAAGAGAGTGGAAGATTATTTTGGAGAAACAACAATGGTGGGGTTGGTCCTCTATGTCTTTTGCTTAGTTACAGGCCTACACGTGTGTACTTATAGATGTGCACGTGTGTAGTGCCTTGAGGCTTGCATATCCATGTGCATTGCCAATACATTAGTCTTTGGGGTCCTTTATGCTTTAGGCGATCAGGTACAATTGGACCCAGTTGGTGGATAGAAACCTGTCGATACTTGTAGCTAGTTTGAGGTGAAGTTGGCTTTTGAAGTTCAAATGTTCAATCCATAGAGTATAGAGTCTATAGACCCACAAAGCAGCTATGCACTCATCGCAATGGCTTTTGAATTCCCCATTTTTAATTATGTGTGTCTGCATGTGTGAGAAAAATAAATTATTGATTTAACATGGTATATATATTTTATTTATAAGTTATAGTAGGTTTGGTGGGGAATGCTTGTATGGTCTTAACTGTGGTCCAAAAGAAAGTTTCTTTTATTATTGTTGTTATTATTAAATTTTCTTAGTAGTTGCAAACTAAGTAGGACTTCATTGATGGATCATAATCTATAAAATTCTCATTATTTTATACTTGTAATTATGGCAAAATAGCGTAGAAGTGATTCTTAGTTATAATGTGGGCCTTATTGGTATCTCCATATGCATGATATTGTCAAAATATCATTAAGATTAGTCACTTTTAAAATTTAAATTAAAAAAAAAAATGCTATTTCTACGTTCACCTTGATTTGTTCCACACTAGCATGTCTCACGTAGAGAGATTCACAATGAGTACCATTCTCATTTCTCACATGATGACAGTAAAAAAGAAAAAAAGAAAAAAAGAAAAAAAAGAAAAAAAAATGAACGTGGAATTTTATTTGATTATCAATTTAGTCATAATCCCATGGTGTTAAGCTATTAGCCGAATAGAAATTTGAGGCTAAAATTAGTGACAGAGTAAAAGTGATCACAAAAGGTTTTTCTTCTACGCAACAATGAATAATTATCGTTTTCCATATTAGTCAACATGAATATGACTCATACTGATCCTATGATTAGATTCAAAAGGATTAAAATATTAGACTATGTCATTTACTTAATTGATTTGGCAGGTTAAACATTATTTGTTTGTGGTCACTTTGGATTTCTTTGGTAGAGGTGTGTGTTGGCTTGAGAACTTGAGTTTGTGGTGGTATGTTGTGTTGGAGCAAGTAGGTAGCTTGCATGATGTTATAAGGTGGTTTAAATTCATATTGGGAGTATTTTTAATTTCTTGCAAATGTGAATAAAACTTGTTGATTAGTAGTAATTGTGTTCCTTTATTCGATTTCAATACTTATAAGCATTGGACTTGTGATGTTTATGATTGGTTTTGTGGTGGGTTGTTGTGTTGGAGCAAGAAAGTGGCTTGCATGGTGTTATAAGGTGATTTAAATTCATATTGAAAGTGTTTTTAATTTCTTGTAAATGTTAATGGACCTTGTTGATTAGATGTGATAAATAGTACTTTAATTGATTTCAATACTTGTAAACACTCTATATTTGTGATGTTTGTGATTGGTTTTGTGGTGGGTTGTTGTGTTGGAGCAAGCGGATGGCTTGCATGGTGTTATAAGGTGGGTTGTGTTGGATTTTTGAGATTGGTGAAAATTGTATGAACTTTTTGAGGAGGGTTAAAGTGTGATGAGTAGATTAGGTACTACTTCATTCATTTCAATTAATTTGTATATATATGATATGGGAAGTGGATTTTTGAGATTGGTGAAAATTGTATGAACTTTTTGAGAAGGGTTAAAGTGTGATGAATAGATTTTCACAAATGGGATATTGGGTTTTACTTAGACTTTGATGTTTTGGCATTTGGGTGTTTGTTTCAAAGTGTGGTTCAATATTTACTTATAATTGTTTGGTTGTTGCTTTCAAGAATTAAGGTTCAAAGATTAATTAGTTGTTTATGGGGGATTCTTTGGTTTCACATTATTTCAAGGTGATCTAATGTAAGGGCTATATGCATAAAACTTGGATAGAAAAGGGTAAAATGAGTAGGTAAAGAGGCGTGTTCTTGTTAAGTAATTTTTTTTTTCTAGGGAAAGGGTCCTCTTCATTTGTCTTTGAAATGGAAAATGTCCATTTAATGGTGTGCATGGTGTCTTGTCCTCTAAAATAAGTATTCATTCCTTGGTATAGTAAGAATAGAATATTAAATGATGTGCCACCATGTACACCTTTACATCTGAACACTGAAATGGAAAGTATAAGGGAGTCCTATAATTTGAATGTATATGTCACCAAGAGCCTTGTACTTAGCAGCATTGGCACATTGTCCAGTTCTCTATAGAGGCAGGAGAACTTGAGTTTGAATCTCCCTCCCCCACTTAATGTTAGCAAAAAATAAAAACTTGAACGTGTATGTCAGAAATGTTAAACAATGTTAGTTTTGAGAATCTAGTTTCATATTTGATGGTAGATGCTAAGATTTTGTTTGTGGTAATATGTAGGTTTTGGGTCCCTCAGCTCAACAAAGAGATCTTTATGATCAAGCAGTGATTCCAATAGTACATGAAGTTTTAGAAGGCTTCAATTGTACCAAGAGGAGCGAGCTAGGGACCAAGAGGCACGAGCTAAGCAAGAGGCATGAGGACATCTTCCGTTAGTTCTAATTATATTATGCTATACTTTTTGTATTGTTATAAAACATCTTGAGTTATTGTATGTGATGCAAACAATTATTGTATACTTGTATGGAAGGAGTTTGAATTGGATACTTGTTTTATTTTTTACTTATGGAATGTATGGATCTTTTTTTATAAATGTGTTGTTGAAATAAATGTGTTATTCAAATGTGAGGTTTTAATAATGTAATGACAGGTTACAGGTTAATATTAAAGCCATGAAAAAAATAAAAACAGAAAATAAGTTTTAGTGACGAAAATTTCGTCACTAAATATAACAAAATTTTGTAAAAAATGATTTTAGTGACGAAAATTTTCGTCACTATATGTGCATGAATTTTCTTAAAAATAGTTTTAGTGATGAAATTATTCGTCACTAAATATGATTTAGTAAACTAAAGTGTTTTTAGTGACGAAATATTTTCGTCATTGAATAGTGTTATTAGTGAGGAAAACATTTAGTGACGAAACATTTAGTGTTATTAGTGAGGAAAACATTTAGTGACGAAACATTTTCGTCACTAAAAGTTTTTTTTTTTTTTAAATCAAATCGGACTTTTAGTGACGAAATTTTTCGTCACCAGGACTTTTAGTGACGGGGCTACAGTGAAGAAATGAGTTTCGTCACTAAAAGTCCAATTTCGTCACTAAAGGTCCTTAGTGATGAAAAACTGGACTTTTAGTGATGAATTTTTTCGTCACTAAAAATACATTTTGTTGTAAATTCGTCACTAAAAATACATTTTGTTGTAGAACTTAGACAAGGGCAAATATATTCTAGGAACACCCCCTAAGGTTGAAAAGAGAGACTAGAAACCCTAGGAATAAGAAGGATAATAATAAAAAGTCTCAACCGAAGAAGCCGCATTTCTGTCATCACTACAGAGCTTCAGGGCATACTCGTCCGAATTGTTATAAGTGACTTGCCACTCTACAAAGCAATGGTATGCTATCCTCAGGAAACCAGAATCAGTTTCCATCCTTTTAAGCTCCTCTAGGAGATCTTCTTAAAGCCATTATATATGTTCCTTTCAAACCTTAATGGATTCAATTCTTCCCCCTCTCCTCAGGATTAAAGGTTCGCACAAAGGAAAGGTCCTTCCTCAAAACCTAAAGTGTGAAAGGAAAAAGGCTCCAAGTGATTTATTCACTTTATCTCTCCCCTTGCTTGCATATCTTGTTTGTTTGTTTTGCTTTCTTGTTTTTGAGTCAATCTAGTTTTATGCTTTGTATGGTTACCTGTTTTTGTTTGTTTGTTTTCAGTTTTGTTTTATTTTAGTTTACATAAAAAAAAAAAAATTGAAAAATCAGAAAAATATAAAAACAGTGTGTGTTTGTGTATATTGGTACTTGCATACCCTGGATGGCCAATGAAACAAAGTTGGCATCTCCTAACATTTTCAATTGAGACGTCCAAGATTCAAATCTTCCCTCTCCCCTCTTGCAACTATAAACTAATCAAAACTAATAATGGATTAACTTTGGTTCCTCATAAACTGGAAAATAGGTAATGACATTGTTTAGTATCGTATATTTTATTCACAGTTAGACTCAATTAGTTCCACGAAAGAGACAAGTTTGCTGCAAGTTAACAATCAGAAATTTCAAAAAAAAAAAAAAAAAAATCAAACTAAAATTTAATCACTTTTCATAAATAAATCGCATAAAAATAAATAATTTTAACATTTTGGGATCAATGTCTTTGTTATTGCTCCAAGTCAACAATCAGACTAAAATTTAGTCAAAATGAATCCTGTAAAAATAATTTTCTTTCATAGCTAATTTTAAAATTTTGAGATCAATGTCTTTAGCATTGTATAAACTGGGTTGTCTAAAATTATCAAGCCGATATTTCGAACCAATAAGAAAATCTAACACACAAGAACACCAAACCCTATATTCCCTCTCTCTCCTTTATTTTTCTTTTGCAACGGATATAGTCTCCAAATTTAAACGAGTTGGGAGGCCTGTGTGGCTTATCGAATTCTTTTGATGCGGTAAAACATTAGTGGTATACTCAGCACAACCACCTGAGAGCCTCGCCCTAGCTCTCTTATATGCCTCTTTCTCATTTCAAGAGTGTCCATTGTATGCAATTCACAACATAGAACTTGGTTACACAGTTGTGACCATGCCTTGTGGGAATTTTGATGATCATGCCTAGTTGTCTCCGTAATTTGATTCCAAAATAGCTAAATTCTGAATTAATATATAACAACGCTAGGAACCAAAAAAAAAAAAAAAAAAGCTACTTATAAAGTCAATTTGCCTCCTCCTAGTCATGTATAATTATCTCATAATTTCAATTTTACATTCATCATATAAATTATCATTTTTGAACAAAAGAAAGAAAATAAAATTATCTTAATTCCAATGCAATTTTAAAAATAATCCGTGAATACTTCAAAAATACTAGTAATTGAAACTATTTCTTGTACTGAGTTATAGTAATTTTATTTTTTTAACCCATAATCTTTTTCCTTATAAAAGCAAACCAAGCTTTTTTGGAGAAACGAAAAGACTTATGGACACAATTTATTGGGCCTTTATCTAGGTAATTTTATATAAATTAATAAAACTCAACAAACAATTTTAACCAATCTTTGTGGGCTTCTCTTGGTTTAATCTGGTGTAGATCGCCATAAATCGGGGGCTTGTTTATTCTATGTCGTAGGTGAGCTTGGTAGGGTGCTTGGTATTGGGCCCAGTCTGTTTAACTGGGCCTACATTGTTAGGCTTACTCCAATTAGACCCTTTTCATGTGCCCATCTTGGGCTTGAGCAATTTTCCTCATTTGACACTTTACCCACCTGATATTAGTTCTATTTGTCTCTGGTTACCCACCTCTGTTAAAAACAGAAGTAAATTTATATTTTTGTTACTTTTTTATATCTCTTACCTCTTAAAACATAAAAAACTAAAAAAAATTAAGGGAAAAGAAAATCTAAAAGCTAGGTTTTAAAAATTAAAACCTAACTTTTACCTCTTCTTTCAATACAAATAAAAGAACAAAGAGCAAAGTAAGGCAAAGTAATGTGGTGGCACATGCTTTAGCCCAAAGAGTAAGATTATCTTTTCCTTTTTCTACTTGGATGGAGTCTGTTCCATCTGACATTGACGGTTTTGTAACTGCTGATATCCAAGTTGTGGACAAATAATAAAACAAGTACGCTATCTTTTATCTCCAAAAGAAACAAAAAAAAAAAAGTTAAATAAATAAAAGAACAAAATTAAAAACTTTCTAAAAAGTTGAATCATACATAAATCCTTAATACAAATTGAATAATCAAATCTAACAGTGTACGAAAGTTAAACCATGGCTATGTTAGTTTTTCCAAAAGAACCAATTCTATAATCACGAGAGTCGACCACCTTCACAATTCCGTCTCTGCCATCCACACCAATCAACTTCCCAGTAGTACCACGTTGTACACCAGCCATAATTTTGACCTTGTCATTTTTCCTTGGTGCCACTACCTCCATTTCATCAGGAAGAGCTGTCATGGTTTCACCATTATCGCCAAGAACAATTCTACAAGACCCATCCATAAAGCACCTCTCGAACAATTCCTACAATAGATTCTTCCTTTCTCAACTTGCGTACATTTACCACTATGTAGGCATGAAATATGGTCCTTCATTGTCACCACCTATAACAGGTGACATTGTTCCACTAGCTTTTAAATTTTACAAAACTTAGCTTTTAGATATTTTTTTTCCCTTGATTTTTTAGTTTTAGAGAGACAAAAGGATAACAAAAATACAAATTTACTCATATTTTTAACAGAGGTGGGTAATGGGAGACAAACGAATCTAACTTCAGATGGGTAAAATGTCAAATTTTAAACTACAGATAGGTTATGTGTTTTTCGGGCAAATCAATGGTGGGTAAAGTGTAATTTCTTTTTTTTCAAAATACAGTCTGCATTTCACATTTAAAAAAAAAAAAAAATAGCCATATAATAATATCTAACTTTCACGTTTAGGTTTAAAGCATGATAAAATATGGGCAACCATCCACATTAATGCATATTAATATTATTAAAAACAAAAGTATTTTAAAATTTACAAAAGTTAGTACCTTGGTTTCAAGGAAAATTATTAGGTATTCTGGAGTACAATAAAGTGGTGCTCCAGCTTCCTCTTCTCATATTCATGGTGGATTTTACTAGTGGGAACCACCACAAATGTGAGAGAAGGTCAAAATAATTAGGTATTTTGGGAGCACTAAATCATCTTTCTCCTAGAGTACCTAATATTTACTTGGGTAAGTGTTTTTCAAACTCTAAAAGTGTTTTTGACACATGGAAGGAGAGGAGAGTAGAGAGCATGAGAGAAAAGTAGAAGAGATGATAGGATAATGGTAATTGATTTCCTTGTTTGGATGTTCTAAAAGTTAAGTAAGGGGAGGGTAATAGATTTACATACCCTTTGTTTCAATGGCATTCAAATTAAAATAGGAAGTAATGGAAATGCTGAGACATTATATAAATTGAAAAGTATACCCTTTCATTAAATTTAAAGAAATGGATATAAATTAACATTATAAAGCCAAGATAAACAATTTATTTTTCTTTTTAATATAAGTGGAACACTCCCTTCTCTCCAACTTAGAAGAATTAATAAAAATAAAGGGTAAAAAAAAAAAAAGGTTTTGGACTTGTATCTTACGCCTCTGAATCTCTTCAAAGCTATTCGACTCCCTTGAAGAAAAAGAAGGTTAAATAATGGTTAATTAGACTCCCTTCTATCTCTACTACTCTCTCCTCCTCCAATCTAAACACATATTATTAAGATTTGAATTTTAGACGAAAGGAAAGGATGTAGGGAAGTTTCAGACTAAGATTCCAAGGTGTGGTTCTCAACTCGTTGTTTTACCTATTGGAAATTGAAATACTTTTAAATGACCTTAAAGTATGATTGTTTGAGTAAACACTTGACACAAAGTTCAAATACGTAAAATCTTATTGGAATGATAATTACACAATTTAGAGTGTAATTAAAAATTAAATGGTCTTTTGTTTGAGTTTTTCACATATGTTGTAGATGACTTTTAGTTGCTTACAAGAAAATAGAGAAGATGTAATTAATTTTGTTAAAGTGAAAGAAAAGATTTCATAAATTAATCTCTCTCCTTTACGTAGTGTCTTTGTAAATACAATTAAATACATATCATCATGATTTGAATTTTTGTTCCAACAATAAGCACAAAGAAAAGAAAAGACCTAGGATTGAAGAGTATCCAATACATTTTGATACCAATCAGGTATTGATTTGTAATTGAAGACCATACATCCTGTTTGTTACCTTCCCTTGAAAGAAACTTAATATTCAACGGCTAGTAGTCATGTTTGCCCAACTCGTACACTACAAGAAATCTATACTATTGTGGTGGTTTTTTTAGGACGGGTGCAAAAACCGCTGCTATATGTCACCTATTGCGGCATTTTTTGGGACTACTGCTATAGGTATAGTCTTTTGCGGCGTCTTACAGCGGTATGACATAAAACTGCCGCAATATATATTTTTAGCGGTAGTAACTTAGATATAGCGGCGCTCCTGAAACCCGCCGCAATAAATACATCATTTTGTGCAGATACTATATTGGTGATAGAGAAAAATGCCGCAATATGCGAGCTATAGCAGTGTTTGTATGACCGCCGCAATAGGGACTTCTTTTTGTGGCAGTTTTTCTTAGTTATAGTGGCAGGTTGGACTGCCAGATTGCCACTATAGACCTTCTAACTCCCCACCTCTCCCCAAATCTTCCCTCTGTTTTTTTTTTTTTTTTTTTTTTGGCTTTTCATTTTCACTGTATCTCTTTATCTCTCTATCTTATTCACTATATCTCTATCACATTCACTTCAAAGACCCAAAATCCTGGCTCTCTCTCTCTCTCTCTCTCTCTAGCCCTCACTATCCCTAGTAGACCCAAAATCGCACCCAAACACTATTTATCTTTTAAACTCTATCTCTCTCTCTCTCTCTCTCTCTCTCTCTCTCTCTCTCTTTCTCTTTCTCTCACTCTCCTTCATATACCCAAAATCCCACCACCGTCGCTGCCTTCACAACAACCCCACCACCACCACCAAACCACGTCAACTTAGTGACCACCAGTTGACAACCCCAATCCACCTCCTCGGTGCCACCTAGCAACCCCAATCCACCTCATCGCCGCCACCTCATTTCAATCCACCTCATGAGTTTTTATTTTTATTTTTTATTTATGTTCAATGTGTTATCTTTTTTTTTTTTTTTTGGTAATATATTAGGATGTTTTCTAGTCAAAAACCAAATTATTCCTCTGAATTCTTTGATTCTTTAATTTTTGAAATGGGCTTGTTTATCGGGTTGATTGTGTGAAGAAAATGAAATGCAATTTGAGCTAAAGCTGTTCAATTTCTCTCTTTCTGTGGGAAAATTGTGAGATTATCATAATGTTTAGACTATATTGAATCAGTCACGTAATTTGAGATGAATGGGGAGTGAATGTGCTTATAATCTTCTCAAACTGATATGCACTCTCCTTCAAGTTAGAGCATTATAGCACATTTATCATCAAATTATAGGGGTTTCTTTAGCTGCAAATTCTATTATAGGTCACTTGTTACTGCACTGCAGTATTCTACAATCTATTGTTTAGTTGTCTGTTAGGACATATGTGGTTCACTTGTTAAGAACATGTGTCACTCTTTTATGTAATTGGTTAATCCTTTGACAAAACGCACTTTACTTGTAATTGGGTAGTTCTAGGTGTTTTTAATACTTCAAGAAACAGTGTTTCAAGATCAAGTGTTGAAGTTATCAAGTCTGTCTAAGAAACAAGCTAACGAAGTGCAAGTTCATTAAAGCTTGACAGCTAGCATGTGTCGAGGTTTAGAAAGCTACTCAAGGCCATGTGCTCGACACCTGCTCGACAGCTTCTCGACACCTCCTATCTGTCGAGGTTTATGAATTTTAGAATTTTGTTTTGTTTTCTTGGGATCCATGTTTATGTGTTTGGGCCTTCTTTTCTCCTAACCCTAGACATATAAAAGGATTGTTTTAAAGGCCGTCAAAGAGTTCACAAGTTGCACAAGCATTGAGCAAACTCTGTTCAAGCAATTTGTGACCAGAGATAAAGTTTTGCCCTAGTTCATCATTCTTGAAGAAGTTGCTGTGTATGTGCACCTTTGGGTTTTGTAACCAAGCATCTTCTTGATCTTCATCGTGGATGAACTGAAGAACTTTATAGCCAACAACTCTCTCTAGTTGGTGATTGAAGTCACGTACTGGTTTCCGCACAATTAGTTGGTCACGTACTTGGGAGCCGTGCATCAAAAGGAGAAATTGTCACCACAGAAAAAGTCCAATTAGGTATTAGGGTAAGGGTTCAACTGTAGGTTGGTATAAGGTACTGAGATTCCTTTACTTGTAACCACTTGTTGTGATAATAGTGGAATTTCGGGAGTGGTGACCTGAAAATCACCCGGTGGGGATTTTGCCGTCAGGTTTTTCCCATTCGTAAACAAATCACCGTGTTATTTATTTTCCGCTGCATAATTAGTTCATTGGTGATTTGTTTGTGCTACCACGCATTTACATGTTAATTAAGTTAATTAATTCACTTGGCTAAATTAATTGGTTAATTTATCACAAGGGGTCAATTCGTTTTTGGCCTATCATTGTCTATTTTCATAGATATGCCTATGCAATTAGCAAAAAACATGGTCCCTAAATATTCAAGCTATCCCTGAAAGGAAAACAAATTGATTCATTGATTGTAGCAAACATTGATAACAATGGTCCTAGCAATCTATTGGTGTAAGCATGTTTAAACCATTTTCTGCAATATAGAAGTAGCATAAGAAGTAGATTGAAGTTGAAAGTATTTTTGGGTTTGCTTTTAAACAAATCTTTGGAGGACAGAATTTGCAATGTTTTAAAGCAAGAAAAGTTCTTTAAATAAAGTTGTTAACAGGATAGTACCCTATGTTAAGTGGTGCAAGTTGTAAGGAATTCAAATTGTTTTCAAAAAGGATAATGGTTCTTCTGTCTCCTTTTTTGAAAGATTTGAGTGCTTGGGTTGGGGTGTATATCTTGTTAATTGGAGGTATGGCTCTTGCGTACTCTTGTAGTCATTTCTGTGTCTGTTTTTTAGTTCTTTATGTATAATTAGGTTGAATCTATTTAATTTCAGTAAAATCATCACTTATTGGAAAATGATTTTTTTTTCAACTCTACACTTCTAACTATCCATCCATTTTATAATATTCTATTGGAGATATCATGTTCACTGTTGGCAATTCTTAAGCATCTTCATAATACATATTTTATCAAGGATACTTTATTTCTATTAATCTATATATCACCAAAATTTTCACCCTCATTTCTGTGCATTTCCTTTTTTTCACTTTCTTCAGCTTCAACCAGGCAACCAGTTCCTCACAGTTGCTCGACTTACCCCCACCACTACAAGGTAACAAATATTTGTCCTTGAACTGTTTGTTTCACTATATATTTTCTTTACAAAACAAATTTGGTGTTTGATAGTTTTTATTTATTTATTGAATTCTTTTGGTTTTATCTTAAAGGACTAAAATGAGATTTGGGTTTTGAATTTGGTTAGCTTGGTTAATAGTTATGATGATACTTGTTTTTATTTTACACTTTGACAGTTGAAATGGCAAGGTGAAAAGCAAATTTGTGCACACGTTCCAAGAGTGTAACTGGTGGAAGGAGCTTCTATAGAACATGTGGATCAAGAAACGAACCAAGAAATGCACGAAGCTTCTACGCAAGCACTACAAAAAAAATGCCTATTAGTGACCAAGAATTTTTGACGGACCCAAAAAGCCCTCTCAAAAAATCTTATTTGTGATGGCAAAATAAAGCCCTCACAAATATCATCATAACTATTGTTTGTCAAACAACAGTGGAAGCCATCATTCCTCTACAAGAAATAGTTTTTCAGGTTTAAAACCGGACAGGTTTTTATTGCTATGGGTATTTACTGCAAATCTGTAGCATCAATTGCTTTCATTTCTCTTCTTCTTCTTCCTTTTTTTGTTAATTTAATAAATATATATATATATATATATATATATATATATATATATTCTCTCAAATGTACTTATCAAAAAAAAAAAAAAAATCTCAAATGAGGAGAAGTTCCAAAATTTCAAGCTAATTCTAGCATTGCATTAGTTTTTGGTGGCTTAGTTTTGCAATAGTTGTCATTTCTGCATATAGCATAATTTCTCTTGTAAGTGGCAATCAATAGGAGCTTTTCAGAAACAAATGTATGGGGGAGCCACCTCATCCATTGCTTAATATGACATAGTATTTTGGGTCAACTTTAAAAAAACAAAAAAACATAGGTTTGCGTATGTGGTTCTATAAAAAAAAGGAGGCGACTTCAACAAAAAAGGTTGCAGAAGTGCAAAATCATCACTTGTAATCTATTAATGGTTAAGTAATTACCTTTATTTTAGATTAGCTATAACCCAATGCTTCTCTAGGTGGAATATTATGGAAGTCCAGTTAGCTTGAAGAGCATAGCTCAAATCAGTACTCCCAATGCAAGTTCTCTCTTGGTTCAGCCGTATGACAAATCCAGGTATTCTATAAACTAAAGGACATAAAATGGTTGTTGAGGAAGATCGAAACATTCTCCATTTAATTTTATGTGATAAATACATGTATACTAGTAAGTAAGAACTAAGACTAAAATTTTCTCTGATTCTCATAAATTAATATGCTAGTGAATCTTCCATAAATTTTTGACAACCAAAGGTGATCTAATTGTCCAATTATTTTGAGTTATAGAGCATTGACATCTTGCATTGCAGGACTGGCCCATGAAATCTTTCATATGATCTCTCTTTGACAATCTATTTTACTTTTTGATATGTTATGTTTGTCAGCTTAAAGGTTATAGAGAAGGCCATAGTGGGCTCTGATCTTGGTATGACTCCAAACAACGATGGAGAAGTGATAAGATTGACTCTCCCTCAACTTACATCAGAAAGGAGGAAATAGTCTATTGGCTTTGATCCCTTTGCATATAATTCTATGTCTTTTTATGCCATAGGCCCATAAGTCTATTTTCTATATCCAATTAATATGAAATCTCAGCTGAAATATTACTTTTACCTCTTTGTTCTTCTGATTTTTCCTGGATGTTGGTGCTATACTGTAGTCAATTCATTCTATCTTGTGTTGCTCCTTGGAGCTCAATATCCTTACTGTCTCACCTGCATGACATTTTTGCATCTAACATATAATGATCTCTCTACATGTGCATTAACTTCAAGTACCATGCTTTGAAATGAGTTAGATGATTGAATTATATTTAGACTTTCTGTACTTTGTCATGAGTCATGACTTGAGCTTTATGTTAATTGTTTGGAATTAATCACATAAGGCCTGCTCTACTGTTTTGCTTCAAAGGTTCAGTTCTTCTAAAACTTTTCTCGATTTAGCACTTGTTTTGTGATATGTTTATGTATCCTTAATAATTATTTTATAATGAATTTACATGCAAAAAAATGCTTAATTTATATTCTTGAAAATAGTGGTGGTTAGTAGTAATTGATGAAATCTACTTTCTGTAAGTTGATATAAATTAATATATATATATATATAGACACACATTTCTTTTTGAAGATGTACACTATGCAGTGAAGTTCCTTAAAGCATGCTTACAAAGAACTTCCACTTCTTCTTTTTTTCTTTTCTTTTTATTAATTTATTTTATTTTAATCATTGCAGGAATTCTTAAAAATAGTAGCTAAACTGGCTGAAGAAGGGAAGGTACAGTGGCATTATCTCTGGACAATTTAAAACAAATACCTGCCGCTGTTTTTAGTAAATTCATTAGTATTAAAATTGGGCTTAGGTGGATATGCGGAGCGTTGTTAGAACAAATCAGATCTCATGAAATGGCTCTAATTCATGTTTATACTGTTCCCCTTCTTCTGCCTTCTCCTCCTGTCTTCACTTGCCTGAAACTTTTTTTTTTTTTTTGGGATAAGTAATGAAAAATATTTTAAAAATGCAAAGAGTGTCACCTAAGTGACACTATTTTTTGGGGTTGAGAAGTCAGACATAATTGGCCTGTAACATTTTTTTTGGGTTTGTAACTTTCTTGAAACACATGGGAATTCATCCAATGTCTGTATTTGACATGGCACTGTACACTTTACCAAAGTGCACATATTCTAGAAATGTATATGTTTATTAATCTTTGGTTATAGACCAATACATAGGCTATGTTAAAGTCACTAAATTTGTCCTCTTGAATACCCCCTTCCCCAAAACTGTTTATAGGTGGCATTGAGGAACATAAGAAGAGATGCTTTAAAAGCCTGTGAAAAACTTGAGAAGGTTTGAATCCCTTAATCCTCTGCCCTGCTTTTTGCACTCTCCAGTAATTCCTTTTTTGAGTCCAACCCCCACTCTCTTCTTTAAAAGTCCTTTGCTTTGCTTTACTTTTCATGCAGGAGAAAAAGCTCTCTGAAGACATTGCGAAGGACTTGTCAAGTGATTTGCAGGTAACTTGATACTTTTGAAACTTCACAAACATGGGATCAACTGTATGGAGCTTCCCCGCATTCAGCATACACAGGGACCTGATCTAGATAGGCTTTCTTTTGTATTAAATAGTAAGATCACATGCTTTTTGTATGGAGCTTCCCCTCATTCAAAGGAAGACTAGTATAGATCTTGTCATAATTCTAGTTGTTTAAGTTTAAAACAAGGTTTAATTTCAGGATTTCTTTGCATATTCTATATTTTAAAGTTTGAACTTATATGAATTTTTATCTTTCAATTGATCAATTTTTAGTAATTATTGTACTATCGAAACATGATAGTTAAAAAAAATTATATAAAATAATTAAAAATGAATAAATAATAAAATATTTCAAAAATTATATAAAATATTATCTCCGATAACATAAAAATTTGGTTATAAATAATTTTATAGTGGCGACAAAGTCCTTCGCAATTTATAGAATAGCAATGCCACTTAACACCTTGCAAAAACATTTTAAGCGATAGCTAAATGTCGTCACTATTATTCCTAACTAATTGCGAGGGATTAAAAGCTCTCACAAATAAATTTCAGCGACGACATTATTTGCCTCTAAAAAGTATGTCGTTAATTTGAAATTCGCAAATAACTAATTGCGAGAGTATAAAGGTCCTCATAAATAGTTGTTAACGACGACTACTCGTCCTCACTAAAAATAAGTCATCGATTTTTCTCGTCGTTTAGTAATATATTTACGAAGGCGAATTTGTTCAGTAACAATAGTAAATTGCCCTCGTAAATTATCTATTTGCAAAGGTATGGTCGCAAAATCTCTTTTAGCAGCAAGAGCAAATACGACGGCCTTCGAGGGCCATATGCCTTCGCTAATAGTCTTTTGCGACGATATTTGAATTTTTGCGAGGGCATTTTACCCTCGCTAGTAGACTCTTTTCTTGTAGTGAAGGTATGGGCTTACAACTTGATATCAAATTTGCTATTAGTTTGCTTAAAAATTCTATTAAAACAAAAAAAACAAAACAAAATATAAGCATGGGTTGTCATTGCAAGCTATGCATCATAACCAAAAACTAAATTTTGGAAAATTGTATAGAATTTGGGGAAACAGTTGAAATGTTGGTTAAAATGTGCAAAAAAGTATAGAGAAATTGTTGTTGCCCTTTTTTTTTTTTATTATTGAATTATTTCATTAAAAAAAGCTAATTTTTTTAAAATAGTTGATTTTTTCTTTGAAAAAAAAAGTCATTTTAAAATCTAATTATCTAAGCTTTTAAGTTTTAAGATAATCTGATTTTCTAATTATATCATCTACATAAATTGTATATTTTGTGTGCAACTGTTTTACTTAAAATTATTTACTGTATAATATTTTAAAAATAAATTATCATGCTAATGGCAAAAACTGGTGACACAACCAAAAAGAATTTCATTAAACACTTTTACTTTTTCTAGTAAGAATTCTAGCATAATATTAAACACTATCTCTTAGCAAAATACAACATATAATATATTATTTTGTTTGCCACCTCAATTTCCTCTTCTTCTTCTTTTTAATTTTTATTTAATTTCATATATACATTTTGTTGGAAATTTAGACCCCTTAAACCAACCAGATTGCATAGCCTAGTTAATTAGCCAAGTTGTTACTTAGTCAAATTAAACAATTCTAGGTTAAAACAATCAAACAATCATATCAAAAATATAAAGCAACAGAATAATAAATAACACAAGATATGATCACCCAAGAAACCACACGGTAAAAACCTGGGGAGGATTTGACCCACCTATCCTCAAGGCAAACCTGAATCCACTATGAAAGAATCGAAGTTCATACAAAAGGACTTACAAGCTCCCCGCTCGACTTCCTAATGCTACCTACCAGTAGAACTTACTGACACGACCCCGTGCAAGCTCCGAATCCACGGACTCCTTCTTTCTTGAATTCTGCAATCAAGTACAAGCACCCACGCTTGTTTTTCTTTAAGCTCCAATGGCAACAATCGAGTTGATCATCAAGATGTTGATAATATCTCTACCTTGAAAACCCTAAGTTTATGTGAAGGAAAGCTCCTCAAGGATCTCACAAGAGATTCACATAAACCGCAAATATGAGCAACAAAGACTTAGAGAGGTTTGGGTACAAAACCCTAGATACAAAAGAGGCACACTCTTCTCTCTCTCAAAAAGTCTCAAAAACGTTCTAGGGTTTTCCTTATATATAGGAGTGTTTTACTTGAACCCCAAGACGTTTAAATAGAGTTTGGGCTGAGTTGGAATTCTGCAGAAAACGCAATCTGGCCGACTTTCGATCGATCGAGTCTAACATTCGATCGATCGAGCCAGGCCGAAATGCACCAATACATCTGCAGCCACTCGATTCCAACTTTACAAATAAACATACTTTGAGCAAGCCTAAACAAGACTAAACATATTGTTTTGATCATGGTTTGCCAACATTACACATTAGAGTTCTAAATACATAAAATCCTAAATCTTTAGAACCTAACACATTTACTTACTTTACCGATATTGTCTTCTTTAAATTTTAGATGTGCAGCCACTTGTATGTGCCACTCGCGGGCCAAGCAAGTACTTGGATGTTTGGGATCTTCCCGACGACCAAGTAATTGAGTTGCCGCTAAATAGTATGCATCAGTTGGTTGATGAAAGGGCAAGAGCTTTCACTAGTTTCTTGGGGAAGATTGTGCGGAAACCCCATATGTGCTCAATAAGACATCAGAATTGGAGGGACATGCCAAAAGAACTTAAAGAAGAGTGTTAGCGTCTTGTAGAGGTAAACCAGGAACTTATAATACTTGTAACTATGACATTTTAGCATTCTTGTTGCAATCGTCCCTACTAATCCTAATGCATATGCGGGTTTGAAGACATTTACCTTACAAAAAGTTGGGAAGGCTTGGAGGGATCACAAGTGTAGGCTAAAAACGGCTCATTACATACTGCATCCAAGAAACAAAGCAAGGGTGAAGAGCAATCGACACAAGGGATGCATACTAGAAGATTGGGATGTTCTTGTTGACCATTGGTATACTGAGAATGCAATGATATGTTCTTTTTAATATATATAGATACATACATACATATATATATATATATATATATTTAAAAGATGTGCTTAATCTGTGTTTTTGGTTTTCATTACTGCCATGTTGTAAATGTGATGGTTATTTTTGCCCAAAGAACAGGTTTTACTTTACTAATTGTTGCTTGAAAGTTGTGACTCAACAAAGTTGGTGATCTGAGATAGGTCATGTATTAGCCAATGGCTGAGATAGTCTTATATAATGCTGCTGCTGCTGCTTTTGCTATGGGTAGATTTTAAGTTCTATTGATACATGATTAGGTGCATGATAAGTGTTTTTGTTAAAATCAAATCCTCAAAACTGAAATTCATGATGTGTACGTATTAATTCATTAAATCCTTTGACTTTAAATTCTTATGTCTATGAACTGATTGTCATGTTCTTTTCTTTTTGTTGGTATATGAATATTTTCTTGTTTCTCAGCTATCCATGATTAGAATTTGACCTTCTTTTATGTTTTGTTTTGAAAAATAAACTCCAACCCAACTAAGCCCTCATACAACTAGTTGTGTGTTAGTGTTTGTGTGAGCATATATATGATGATATAGGTTTCACTCTTACTTTCCTTTCTACCAAAAAATAATATTATATTGGTCTTAATGTCAAGACCAAAATATGGTCTCAAGATCGAGTCCAAAAGATGATCTTAGGAATAAAATCGAGACCATTCTTAAGGTATCAATATTGGGACAGTGAGTCCTTGATCAACCATATGTCAGTAAGAGCATAATGAACTCATTGTAATTGGCATAAGCTATATGTAATCTTTGAAATTATATAACACATATTATGCAATGTGGTGAATGGTTATTTATCTGGAGTGGTTATTTAGTAGGCTAAACTTGTTTGCCAACTAACACATATTTGCCAACTAAATAGTTCTTTTAGAGAACTCAAAAGAAATAAAGCAAAGAACAAAAAGCAAAAACTAAAAAAGGAGGACTTTCCTCAATCTAAGAACCCCCTGGATCAATTTAGCACCCCTTTCAGTCTTGAAGCAAAATTTCTGCCAACTAAGACACAAAGGAGTTAGAAATTTCTAATAAAGGTGTTTTCCTGTTGGTGTTTTCTAATTTATAATGCTGCTGCTGCTGCTTTTGCTGCTCCCTACCTAAATAAGAGGTGGAGGATAGCTTATGGGTTGAATCCCATGCAGGTGTGTGAGTTCTAGTTACCCATATAAAACAAGTGTTTTCCTTTTCCTTTTATGTTAGTTTTTATTTTCCCAGTCAGAAAGATAATTTTGTCTTGCCTTTTTAGGCTTATCAAATATTTTGTTTTGCTATTCTGATGGTATTCTCTAACTCCATAATTTTGTAGATAGAGTCAGAGAAGAATAGGGACCATCGTTCTAAACATGAGGACTTACATATTGTTGGTTCATGCAGCTTTGCCGTGCACGCTGCAAAGAAGGTAATAAGTATTATGACTAATTTTTAAATGATTTGACTTATCTTAAGTTTATGTGGAACCAATATTCATCACTACATAAATATGCCGTTCATATTGCAGGCAAAAGCGGATGGACGTCGTGTAGAGCGTGCAGCATTATATTCAATACTACATACTCGTAAAGATGGATATGTAGTTAATCCTATAGTGCAAGCAAAAATGGTGAGTAATCCATTTGTGGTTTCATTTTCATTGTCAATCATTGCATTTGCTTCAATAGAGTGGTTTCACAATAACCATACTGTTTAGCATGCTTGTCGCAGTTCTAATTCTATGGAGTAAATGCCTATGAATGACCATAGTTAAGGATATTTATTGTTGCTTCAAAATGTAAAGAAACTACTGAAGTTGGTTATTGTGAAATAATGAACCCAATTAGCTTTTATAAACACTCTAAGGACTTTACAATATTATTAAAGACTAGGCATAAGCAGATTCTATCACTAACATTAGCTCATATAGTTTTAACTAAGCTTTCATCTCCACAAACTTTACCATAGCTTCTTGTATTCTTTCAATCCATATATGGTATATAAGAGAATTTCATTTCATCAATGACAGATGAAATGAAATTCTATAGAGAGGACAACAAGTACTAATTTAGTTCCTCTCTCATCTTTATTAATAGTATCTTGTATTACTATATAGAGGACAAATTTTTGGCTACATCTTATTGTATTCATTATATTGTGTATGCTTCTCAATATAATTTTTGTTGTCTTCAATCAAATGATGTTGCTAATTTCTAATTATTTTGTTTTGTTCAAACCCAAATATCAGGATAAAATGAAGGAGTTGTTGGTTGAACCTTCGAATCAACTGCAATTAGATGACATAAGTGGTAGTATTGCATGGGCACCAGACGATGTGTTTGACAAAGTGATGGGTAAGGAGTGCAAAGGTCATATTCATGGAGTAGGATTTGGTCCAAGCCCAAGTGGCCGAAGTAGCAAGAGTGCTCTCACAGGCCTTCAAATACGATCAAGTCAATCAAGGGATGACGAAGTTGCACAACTAAATGCTTCCTTGGCTGAGATGCAGGAGAAATTGTCCTCTTTTGATAAAATGAAGGAAAGACTTAGCCAATTCGAAGAGATGGAGCAAAGAATGGCTCTCATGCTTCAACAAGTGCAACAAATAACTTCACAATGCAGTCAGGTTGGCATTAATGATTTTGATTTTGGGGTTTCTAAGGTTAATTTTTGTTTTTGGGTTAATTTATATTCAAATAGTAATAAGTTTTGTGTTGTGTTTTTTAAGCTTTCTTTCTAAGCTACGTGATTTATACTTGCCAATTTTAAGGAAATATATAACTTAGTGAAGACTTTGGGCTGATTAGCACTTTGGGCTATTGAAAAATATCAAAAGTGTGTAAAGGGGTTTGACCTTTTGGGCTAATTAGCACTTTGATTAGCACTTGGAGTCTGATAATGTTGATTAGCACTTGGGCTGATTAGCACTTTGATTAGCATTAGATATTGGATAGTCATTAGTATTGCCTCAGGACTTACTTCTTGGACATTTATAGCTGAGGTTGTGCCATTGCTAGTGCTGATTTTATTGGCATACTTGCTATACAAGACAATTTCTAGCAGATCTTGTAAAGGGATTTGGAAGTACATGATCATGGGAACCATTTTAAGTTATTTGCTCTTAGCAGTGCATTGGGCCTCAAAAAGTAGCATAAGGAGTCTTGCTCTGGTTTCTAATGTCATTGGAAAAAATTGCATCCCTCAAATAATTTATACAATTGGGTTCTTGTATATGCCATTTGTATTGAAATTCTTCTATATTCTGATGTTGAATTAATTGAGTTAAGTAAAGGTGGAGGGTGAGGTCAACCAATGGGATGCTGTGTAATTGGCAATAAAATATCACTTTTGTTGGTTTATGGCTTAAGGATTATATTGAATAGCGTCTTTAATGGTTGATAAGCAGCTAGTTCTTTATCTGGATTAGCTAGGCAGCTGTTTACTTTGATATGAAGAAGCATGTCAATTGGAAAGGTAGCTTAGCTTTGTCAAGTGCAAAATTTTTCTGGCTGAAACTAATAAGAGGATCAAGTTGTTGAATTGTTGGGACATGAGCTGATTATATTAGGCCTATATTTTAGAAAACCTTTTTTATGAGATGATGGGAATGTAGGCCTCTGGCTTTTGCCTTTTGTTCTTTATTTGAGTATCTGCCATTGTAGACATTTTGTTGTTTCATTTTTCATTTACCAGAGATAAATTTATAGAATATACATCCCTGAGTAAAGTATAAACATAGAATTCAATGAGGTTGTGCCCAAGAATGGTCTTTTACTCGTAATATGCTTCACTATACGTGCTTATAATCTTGACATCATGATTTGCAAATTCTTACCGATATTTTGAATTAATCTTGCATTGTAAACGTTTTTAAGTTCGAGTATCTGTTATAGATCAATATGAATTGGAGGATCCCAAATTCTCTAAAGGCACTGCTCATGCGCTACCTTTCAAGCTTTGGACATCATGCAATCCACTTGCATTGGCATTCAGTTTATGGATGCATGGTTATAATTTAAGCAGGATTTGTTCTTTAGGTTGCATACTATATTTCAAAATAGTTTTGTCCGCTTATGTTCTAAATTTGTGATTTTTGTTGGACTACATTTTGGAATGGCAAAGCCTAAGCCCAGCTTCCATATTTTCCATTGATGTTGTCGTGGTTAGTGGGTTTTATGTTGATTGGGAAAATAGTGGTTTTCCTAAATGAATTTTTAAGGTGATCAAAGATTCAACACGTGTTCAAGGGGATGTGGTTTTTGACAACCTAAATTAAATTTAACATGATTAATATTCCACATGAACAAGATTCATTTCTTCCTTGTAGAAATTGAGTTTATACTTTAAGGTGTTTGATAGTTGTATTGTGATTTCCATATTGTAGTTGCAGCCTTTGAAACTCCAAATTTCCCTTGTAATGCTTAGTGCATAAGCAATATTGGATTCCAATATTTGATATCGTTGTATCCTAATAAATGCCTTTTCTTTTTTTTTTTTTTTTTTTTTTTTTTTTATGTAGGACGTTCCTCCAATCCAACAATCTCCAGCTCTCCAAAAATCATCAGCTGCATCCCATCAACCAAGCAGCTTATAAATTTTATGTTGGTGTTTGAGGACATTTTGTGTACAAAGAACCACATTTGAACAAACACATTTTTTGCATGTGTTGAAGAATATTTTGAAACACTTTGAAACTTTGATTATGGTATGAGTTTAATTTAAGTGTTGAAGGACTTTCTGTGTACAAAGGACCACATCTTTTCTTTTGTTAATTTTTATGATGATGGATATAGACAATGTTATATAGTTAATATAATGTTGTGTACAAAGGATCACATTTTTTCTTTTGTTATGTATTTGATAATATATTTCTATGTTAATATTACGTTAGTTTGGAGACATTTGTGGTGTTGTTAATTAGTTACATTTGTGGTATTGTGTTAGTAGAGCTAAAACTATTACAAGTTATTTGTAACAGGTCTATAAAAAAAATAGTGGTTTTAAAACCTGCCGGGAAAAAAAGAAAAAAAGAACCTACCGCCGCTAAAGGTGCATATATTATGATTTAAATGAAGCCCTATAGCGGCGTTTTTTCCCACCTCTAAAAGGTTTACATATATAGCGGCGTTTCTCCCAGCCGCTAAAAGTGCAATTAGTCCATTTTAATTGATTCCCTGTGGCGCATTTTGCCCACCACTAAAGGTGGACACCAATAGCGGCGGCATACCCGCCACTAAAAGTCAATTGACACAAATTCTAACCTCATATGGTGGCGGTTTTTTACCCGCCACAAAAAACCAAAAACGCCACTAAAAGGTACATTTATAGTAGCATTTTTTGTTACCACCGCAATAGGCCAAATGGACCTTTAACGGTGGTTTTTTGGGCTTTCACGGCGGCTTTGGCCTGCCGCAATAGTCCAGTTTTTTTGTAGTGGTATCACCTTTAGTAACTTTCGTGTTTTCTTTACCACCCAAGCCACAAAGCGAACTGTGTGAATCAAAAGAACCACAACCATCATAGTAAGAAAACCAAAAGCTGGCATAACCATAACAGCTCCAGTTGTTGTGTAAAGATTATTTGCTTGAAACCATAGCAGCTCCAGATGGTACATAATTCTTATTGGTTGGGTCCACTGGATCTATGGCAAATAAATAGGAAAGGCTAGGAGTGTGATAGTGGTACACATGGAAAATGTCAAGAGACCCATACAAATCTTATTCTTGAGAGGGAATCCACTGATTGGCAAAAGAACGACACCAAGAGATGCAACGAAAGAGGAAGAGTTGCAAAACATGAAAAGCTGGTAGCTGGAAAAAGGTTAGAGCCTGCGATCGAGGTTCCAGCTACACATTTACTATCAGGTCTACATTTAGAACCTTGACTAGCATTATTCACATTTGTTTGCCAAACACCACCCGGTGGGCTAATTGCTGGTTGGAAAGTAATAGTTGTGATTACCGTAGCTACCACCATTGATGCACCACGCGTTTCTTCTATCCAATCACCTTTGTATTTCAAGCACTCTAGCCAGTTGCGCCTCTTCTTACTTGGCTGTGCTAGTTTTGCTGATTCATGGTTATCAACTACAGTTATTGACGGTGGTGGGAGATTATCCTGTGTGTTTCCTCTTTCAAGACCGGCATCCATTAAAATGTTTCGAATAATGAGGTTTTTGAAATTTGTTGGACTATGGTCTAAGAATTTTGAAGCTGAAAAACCCATCCAGTTCGAGGCATTTGCACCTTCTTTTACTTTAGACACTGAAAGAAAGTATTTTACTGTCTGCAAAAACTTATAGCATTAGAAAATTGAACAATTTTTTTTTCATAAGAAGCACAAGACGAAATGCTAAATAAACCAATAGTTTCTCCAATTTGGTATTAATTCATAACACTTAGTGAAAAAGTAGATGTCATGAGTTATGCATCAGACTTTAAAAATTAGAGTTTTGAAAAACTAGGTTTTAATTTGTTACTACGCTTTTTCTTCCTCCTCCAACCAAGAAAACTATCGGAAGATAACTCCATTTGAGCCTTAAGGGTTACATTTATTCATCTATACAAACAAAAATTTTCACCTTTTTTTTTTCCTTCAGCACAAAGTGAAAATTCACCTTATTATTACTATTTTTTTTTTATTGTATTTGAATTCCATTTTGTATTCTTCTCACTGGTTAGGATCTTGAGTTTTTAATACTAAATGTTGAGACACCACTTTAAATCTAAAAGTATCAATTTAATAGGTTTGAATCCATTAATTAATCTTATTTCGATCACTCAACCTTGGCATTATTATCTAATGTGAAATTTTACTACTAGACCAATCACATATATGTATATGCCAATTATTATAACTAACGACATTAATATTCTAATGTCACCAGAAATCCAGAAAGAAAAAACAATGCATAGAAGCAATCTACTTGACTTCCAGTTTGAGCTACTTGACAAAACATATGTATATTATTCTATATAAATAATGCAAGAAAAAATTAAAACATACCTCAATTTGCTTTAGCACCACAGCATAATGCAATATGGTGTTACCGCCTTTGTGGTCCTGGGAATTGAGAAATTCCCCATCATCACTCATAGATTCTACCAATAGTTTTAGAACTTCCAATTGGTTGTATTTAACACATAAGTGCAAATCAGTCTTTCTCCCATCAAGCATAACTCTACTTGAGTTAAGCAGTGACCAATTCACATTGTTTTAAGGTCTTATGTAGTAAGTGGAACATTTCTTTCTCTGTTTTGAGTGCTAGAACAGGTTAAGGGTTGGACTCTGACTTCTAACCCTGTGCTGTTGGAGTCTCAGGTTTCCCCTATTGAGAATTGGTGTTTATATTTCTAGTTTGATTTGTTGATTAATAATATCACTTATTCATTAGAAAAACTAAGGGTGGAAACATCATCAAGGTGAAAAATGAACTTATTAGTCTGATTTTCATTCATTTTTGCAGGAAACTTGTGGAACCTATGGTGTTTCTAGCATCTACACATTTAACAACAAGAATTAAAGCTCACCACAGCTAGGTTTGATTATCAAAACATTATTTTCTCCATTTCATGTTCTTTTTGTCTATAACTTACTTGCTTAACCATGTTTTTCATCATTGCTTTGATGAACAACAAGTTGTACTTTGTTTCTTCTTTGGGAACAGTGTAGGGAAAATTTGACCTTAAATAACATTTTTGTAATATATTATAATTGCTTTGTGAAGTATGAGCTGCATGTTAACTCATGATAATATTCATAGTCACCATTTTAATTTTTGTTTTATATTATAACTGATTTAAATTATGAAGTCAATATTTGGTTATGAGTAATTATTGGAAAGGATTTTCCTGTGACATTGTTTTCTTCATTGGTGTCCCCTTTGCCTTTCCCCCACATCACATCATTGTATGCCTTCTTGGTTGTATAGGAAAAAGGGGTAGAAAATGGAAGTTTCCTACGTAACAATTCAATGTAATATTTGACATATTTGCATTTCCTGTGTTCTCTAATGCAACTGCCATGGAATGGATGACGAAGCTCCAGCCATCCATTTTTGTTGCGATGAAATGAAAGTGTCCCATGACAACATGTTTCATCCATATTGCAGCAGTTACCTACTCAATGGATAATAATGAACAATCGTGATCGCCAATGAGTTTTAGCTCAAAGGGTACCAGCCCCATAAAAAATGGAGGGTAAGAACCCAACTTGGCCAATGCATTAGCACATTGGTTAGCTTTCCTAAATACATGATGGTGTTCAATTTGGAGTAGTAAGTTCCTAAAATCAGAGTGTAAGGAATCCATCAATAGGTTAGTGGCATTGTTATTTGTTAGCTAGCTAATTAGGCATTTTGCATCAAGCTCCATGTTAAAGTCATTGAAGTCTTTGATTTTAGTCTCAATCAAGGATCCTTTGTCCCCTCTAGTCAACTAGCATTAGGCCTATATATATTGTCCATCTATGCACAGAAATACACATGCAGCAATATACAAATCAAGTATTCATACACGTCTGTTCTATCTCTTTTAATAGTTTCCTATATTGTTGCCTTTCCTCTGCACCCTAAAGCATTATTCTTGTATTTTGACCACGCCATTGTCAATGTTTTATGGCTTGTAGTATTTTGCACTTTTTGGTAGTGGCCTTTCTATTTTTAAAGAATTTGTACTTAATTGTTCAATAGTTTTAGTTGGTCTGTAATCATTTCAACTTAAGACAAGTTTTTACCTATTTATTGCATCCTAAGGGAATGATACAATCTTAAATAAACTATACAAAGGAATATAAATTTTTATAGCTATTTAAAACATTTCTTTAGTTGTAGCTAGCAAATAAAGAACCAATTGCTTTATTTTTGCTTGGGTTAAGGTCACCAATGCATATAAATGAGGCAAGCACAAAGCGATAAACATTGTAAAATAAAAGAAATAGCGAGGAATAAAGAAAATTTTTGGGTATGGGTTTTCTTTTTCTTTGGTTAATGTAAACTGAAATTTTTTTTTTCTTTTTTTCTTTTGGTTTTCTTTTTCTTTTTCTTTATTTGTTTCCATGCTCCATTATTTTCCTGCAGAGGTTCCTTTGGGAAGCTTGGCAAGATTTAAACCTTATCATCTTGATCATAGCTGCTGTATTGTCATTGGCACTTGGAATTAAAACAGAGGTGTGTTTGGTGTTTTTTTTTATAGATCATTTTCATCGTAAGGGGTGCCAATTCATGGCATTTGTTTTTTGAACGATCCTTATATAGGTTCTAGGCTGTTGTGATTTTAATTTCATATCATATGGAGTATGACCGTGTCTCTAAACAGAGAAAAGTCAAGTTGATCTAAGATAAATTATTCTCCTGAAACCTTGGTATTTTATTGAGTCAATTTGACTTCATTTACATTATCAATATTTGTAGTGCATTGATTCTCTTGCTCCACTAACTTGCTCATTGTGTGTGAAGCCTGATCTATTGTGATATTTATATTAAGTGACTTGCTCATTTTGTGTGAAGCTTTATCTATTATGGTAGTTAAACAATAAACTGTGGAGGTTTATTGTATTGTGTACTGAGCTTGATTAATATCTTCTTTTTGTTTTGCCTTTGACTTATCTTAATTTCGTACACCCTACACGTTTGGTGTGAAGTAATTAGGGGCTACAAAATAGTTATTTAGTACAATTTACTTCCAAGCCGTATTTTAGATTCTGTTGAACTAGGATAAGCCATTTGAGCCAACTCAATCTGATAGTTCTTCCTAACTTTACCAATCAATTTAATTTGTTAATAGTTATCATTCATAAGTTTATTCATGTTGGGAAATTTAGACCCCAGTTGATAGAATTAACAAGTTTTAAATCCAAGTTGTTAATTAGATTTATTATGAATAAAACTTGTTAAAACAAACAAACATCAATATCATGTCAATAATGAATGCAGCGGAAAAGTAAATAAGACAAGATATGATGACCTAGGAAAACCAATGAAACCAACCAGTTTCACAGTAAAAAACCTGGGGGGAAACCTTCCCAAAAAGCAATCCACTATAGTAAAGAGAAGTTTCAGATCTAGTACAAAACCTTTGTCCCTAGACTCTACAATCCCCGTAGATGAACTCACAGCAAAAATCTTCTACCGCTTCAGAACCTCTGAACTCTTCAATATATAAACGCCACCCTTTGATGCACGAATCCCAATACGTGACTAACCAATTGCGCGGATCCCAGTACGCGACTTAATCCTTTGCACGAATCTCAATACGTGACTCACTCACCAACTTGAGGAAGAAGAATGTTGGCTGCAAAGTTCTTCACTTCATCAACAATGAAGATCAAGAAGCACTTGGTTACAAAACCCTAAGGCGTAAAGACGCAGTAGCTTCTTTCAGAGAGAATAACCTTTTGAATATGTTCTCCTTGTATTCTCTTATTCTCTTATGTGACGGCCTTTAAAATAAGCCTTATATAGGTCTAGGGTTGTGAGAAAAGAAACCCTACTCAAATACATAAGCCTGGCCCAAAAATCAGATCTGAAAATCTGAAATCCCGTAACCTCGATAGATACCTCGATCGATCGGGAGGTGTCGAGGTTTAATCCTCGATAGATAGCAGGTGTCGAGGAGGTGTCGAGAAGCTGTCGAGGGGACAGGAGCTTTCTCGATCGATCCACCAGCTGTCGAGAAGGTGTCGAGATTGCGATAAGAAACACCTTAAGAAGCTCGATAGATAGCCAGCTGTCGAGAGGTATCGGGAAGCTGTCGAGCTATCTGTCCGCAGGTGTCGAGATATCTGTCCAGCCTTTTTGAACAGCTTTTCTTCACTTGTTTCTTGGTCCAATCTTCATGGCTTTAATACTAGACTTGAACAACATGTTCCTTGGAGTATTAAACACATCCTAGATCTACCCAATTACAAGTAAAGTGCGTTTTGTCAAAGGATTAGCCAACTACATAAAATATGTCCTTAACAATCTCCCCCTTTGGCAATCCGTGACAAAACCACAACAAACAAATGAACATATGAGAGAAGTCATAAATCACTCAACTCATACTCACTTGTTGAATACAATAAAATCTATCCTAACACAAACTCTTCAAAAACTTTGCAAGAAGAGAGTTCATGGCAAGTAGACTTTGACAACCTGTTTTTCTGAAACACTTTAAACAAAACTCATCAAGGCATCTTAGTGTGAAACAGAAATAATAGATTGCATACAGGTATAAGAAACATGTGTATAAAGATAGAAAAGAAACAACACATATAAAGGTAGGTGAAGAAGACATACATGATAAGTTCAATGTATGTAAATATGGTCACAAGACCCAAGGTACAAGAAGAAGGAAGTAAGCACTTCCCCTAACAAGATGAAACACATCTCCCCCTTACAAAGGAATGTATTTCTCCCCCTAACATGTAGAATCTTAAAAAGAAACCACAAAGTCTCCACACTTTCTCTCCCCCTTTTTGTCATGATTGACAAAGGGTACAAGAAGCTAGAAAGCTTCGCCCGAGAAACGGAAAGATGATCAAGGATGATCAAGGAGGCAAAACAAAATCCATATAAATGCATGAATGTAATGAAACAAGATGCTATGGATGACAAGATAATAGAAAGATGCAAAACATGTGAAAAACACATGGATCCCGAAACACACACACATACTAAACAAGTCTAACCAATTTTATATTTCAAAAACAAGTCAAGACAGTTTAGTGAGCATAGATTAGCACATGTAAAACCTTTGTGATGGCCAAATCACATTGTACCTGCACATGTATCAAAAGTAGCAAAGAATATTGCGTGTTGTGTGTGAAAAACATCGCAAGATTGCATATGTGTATAGATGTTATGACGATCTGAGATATGAGAAAATAACTTTTAACTCACACACAATCATAACTGTTTGATGGGGACTATCACCTTCGAGGTACATCCTATAACTCCCACATCTCCTAGAAAACACGCTTGCAATCATAATTAAAGCATCTTTAATCTTTTTGCTTTATATTTTTCTTTGCATATTTTCTTTTAAGCATATCATGCATGGGCATATAAAAGAGAGAAAAGAAATACCCAAGATGTTAAGCGTTTGACATCGCATTTTTGCTATGCCGAAGCATACGAATGTCTTTGACACTGCACTTTTGCTATGCCGAAGCATACAGGTGTCATACTATGATTGGCGGGTAACAGTGGTGAGATGGTCATTTATGCCTTTCTCTTAGGATTTTCTAGTCCTACCCGTCAAAAAGAGTGATATGAGTGTTAAGTTTAAGAGATAACTTAATCTTACTCATCACAAACAAGAGCCACAAAGCTCACTTGCTTAGTTGTGCATAGAGATGCTCATCTAAGCTACAAGAGATACAAAGTTTAGAAAACTTTGTTTCAATGGCCATCCAAGGTACACAAATACCAAAGTATACAAAACACACACTGTTTTTGTATTTTTCAATTTCCTTTTTATTTTTATTTTGAAAACAAAACAAAATAAAAACTAAACAACCAAACAAAAACAGATAAACAACATGAATGCAGAAAGAAAGATGGATGCATATGCATGAAAACATGATAGAAATATGCAGATGCATGAAAGCATGATTCCAAAAGCAGATAAGAAATCAAGCAAAGAAAGTCCTAGTATAGATAGAAAGAATCAAAGCAGAGGACAGACAGAAAAGACAATTAAGTCTTAGGCTCCTTTCTCACCCACATAGCACGAGTCTTTGGCCGTGAAGATGAAAAGGCACGTGTCCTAGTATGATTACTAAAGGACATAGAAGAATTAAGATTCTCCTGAAATTGAGTTAAAAAGCTCAAGACTTTTAATAACTCTCCAAACAAAGGTATAAGTCCTTGAGAGGAAACCTGTGACCGTTTGGACAATTGCTTATGAGGATACAACCTAAAGCAATTAGGACGAATATGTCCAGCAACACCACAATGGTGACAAACATGAGGTCTAATAAAGGATTTAGAATTAACCAGATCAGTTTTGGATTTCATACCTTTATTACCTTTCTCAGATTGTGGCACAAAGACAATCTTTGATCCAGAAGCTGTGGATGAGGAGGGGCTGGAGGAAACATCATATCCTAAGCCAGTCTTATTAGAGGCTTCCTGAAGGGTCATCTTCTTAGGTACTTCATCATCAGAAGAATTTTCACTGTCACTAGCACTCTCCACAATCACCTTATCGGTTGTGGCAGCAAAGGCCATAACTTGACGACATTCATCCTCAAACCCATCAGAAGAGTCATCCTCAGTATCACTCCAAGTAGCAACCAACCCTTTCTCTTTTGGCTTCTTGGTCTTTTCCTTCATGAGGTAGTTTGGACACTCTATCCTCATATGACCAAAACTTTTGCACTCATGGCATTGAATAAGGGGTTTTTCATTCTTGCCATTCCTAGAGGATTTAAGTTTCCTAGGAGGTTTGCCCTTATCCCTTTTCCTAAATTGAAGAAGCTTGATAATCTCATCAATTATGAAGGTTAGATCCTCATCCTCATCTTCACTTTGATCTTCATCTTCAGAGTCCTCAGTCTCTTCCTCTATACCCTTAAGAGCCAAGCTTTTGCTCTTTCCACCTTTTCCCATTGAGCCTAATCCCATCTCATAGGTTTGAAGGTTCCCTACAAGCTCAGTCAAAGGAATTTGATCAATGTCCTTGACTTCTTCAATGGTAGTGATCTTGGCATGGAATCTTTCAGGTAAGGACCTAAGGATTTTTCTAACAATTTTGGATTCTGCAATACATTCTCCAAGGTTGAAAGCAGAATTCACAATATCCTTGAGTTTGGCATAGAACTCATCAAAGGTCTCGTCCTCCTCCATCCTTATTTCTTCAAAACTACTAGTGAGTTGTTGAAGCTTCACAGTCTTTACTGCCTTGGTACCTTCATAGGTGGTCTCAAGAATAGTCCATGCTTCCTTGGCAACTTCAGTGGATGAAATTTTCTTGAATTCTTCATTGGTCACCCCACAAAACAAAGCATTCAAGGCCCTACTATTGAAATTTGCAGCTACAATTGTTGCATCATCCCAATCCACAGGTGCTTCCTTCGGCTTAATCCAGCCAATTTCAACAGCTTGCCATACCTGTTCACCTAGAGCCTACAAGAACACTTTCATACGAACTTTCCAGTACGCATAATTAGTTCCATCAAATAAAGGAGGAATAAATAAAGATTGTCCTCTATCCATGACAACAGGGGTCAATGGATCACACTCAGGAAATTAATCCAATCAGAGTGAACCCGCTCTGATACCACTTGTTGGGAAATTTAGACCCCAGTTGATAGAATTAATAAGTTTTAAATCCAAGTTGTTAATTAGATTTATTATGAATCAAACTTGTTAAAACAAACAAACATCAATATCATGTCAATAATGAATGCAGCGGAAAAGTAAATAAGACAAGATATGATGACCTAGGAAAACCAATGAAACCAACCAGTTTCACAGTAAAAAACCTGGAGGGAAACCTTCCCAAAAAGCAATCCACTATAGTAAAGAGAAGTTTCAGATCTAGTACAAAACCTTTGTCCCTAGACTCTACAATCTCCGTAGATGAACTCACAGCAAAAACCTTCTACCGCTTTAGAACCTCTGAACTCTTCAATATATGAACGGCACCCTTTGATGTACGAATCCCAATACGTGACTAACCAATTGCGCGGATCCCAGTACGCGACTTAATCCTTTGCACGAATCTCAATACGTGACTCACTCACCAACTTGAGGAAGAAGAATGTTGGCTGCAAAGTTCTTCACTTCATCAACAATGAAGATCAAGAAGCACTTGGTTACAAAACCCTAAGGCGTAAAGACGCAGTAGCTTCTTTCAGAGAGAATAACCTTTTGAATATGTTCTCCTTGTATTCTCTTATTCTCTTATGTGACGGCCTCTAAAATAAGCCTTATATAGGTCTAGGGTTGTGAGAAAAGAAACCCTACACAAATACAAAAGCCTGGCCCAAAAATCAGATCTGGAAATCTGAAATCCCGTAACCTCGATAGATACCTCGATCGATCGGGAGGTGTCGAGATTTAATCCTCGATAGATAGCAGGTGTCGAGGAGGTGTCGAGAATCTGTCGAGGGGACAGGAGCTTTCTCGATCGATCCACAAGCTGTCGAGAAGGTGTCGAGATTGCGATAAGAAAACACCTTAAGAGCTCGATAGATAGCTAGCTGTCGAGAGGTGTCGGGAAGCTGTCGGGCTATCTGTCCGCAGGTGTCGAGATATCTGTCCAGCCTTCTTGAATAGCTTTTCTTCACTTGTTTCTTGGTCCAATCTTCATGGCATTAATACTAGACTTGAACAACATGTTCCTTGAAGTATTAAACACATCCTAGATCTACCCAATTACAAGTAAAGTGCGTTTTGTCAAAGGATTAGCCAACTACATAAAATATGTCCTTAACAATTCATTTGCTGTTGAATTTGATGATGATACTAGAATTTTAAATAGATTGGTCCATGAAAGAATCATCCTTAAATTGTGTTGGATATCTCTTTCAAAAAGCATGTATTATTAGTGTTGGTCTATCTATACTCTTAATTTCAATTTTTACCTTGGGCCTTGACTTTTTGATCCACAATTAATAAAATTTAGATAGCTCCTCACTTAAGTCTTACCCAATTTTATGTGGTTTACAGGTTGTCCTTGATGCATACAATGATGTAATATCAACAATGAAACCTGGAGCAAATTGGGTGGATATGCACTTGTTAGAGTGGATGTATGTGTTTTATGGAGTAACGAAAATATGGGAGGAGGGATGAGGTGTCCTCTATGGGAAAGTACATGAAGAAAGGATGCATCATCTTTTTTTCAATGATACTAGCTTTTGTCATGGGCCTGGCATTCTTTGTTGTGAAGTGGCACTTCTCCATATATCTGTTAGTTGAGGATAATTGATGGAGCACAACGGGTTTCATTTTTTTTTCCTTTTAATTAGCCATTTTGAAAACTTGGAACTATTTGAATACTTGAAAATTAGATTGGTGCTTTAGTTTTTATATGAGAGTGGAGTTTAATTTGGAATTGCACAATTGTGTTTATGTTTATATTTTGAATTAGGCTATTAAATTTTGATCATGTGAAGGACTGCATCCAAATTTGTTTATTAAAAAAATACTTATTTCAACGGTTTCAAACCGTTGAAATTTATCTCAAGACAACATATGTTTCAACGGTTTTTAATAATATTCGACGTTTAATAACTGTTGAGAAAGGTGAATCACATTTTTCGACGGTCATATAGGCTGTAGAAAAAAAAAAATCGACATAGTTTTTAGTGGCGGCTCTCAATGGTTACTTAAACCGTCAAAAATACTTTTTTCAACGGTTTCAACCGTTGAAAATAGCAAACTTTCTTGTAGTGACAGTGTAGAGGAATTCTCCCATGTTGATCATGAATTAAGCATGCGTTGTCATTTACATGTAATAATGCTCAAGTGATCTCTGCGTGGCCCTCAGCGGAAGCTAAATGGAGGGGGCAGCGTTTTAGGGGGTCCAACTCGCCAGCAAGTTGGGGTTTTAGAAGTAAGAGAGCTCTACTAAAATCAAGATGGCCAACTCAAGCTGATATGTGTAACGGAGTTTCACCCATATTAGCTAACGAAATTTTATTAAGGAGGAGTGGGTCTTTATGGATCGAACTATTCAATGTGGTTGTACAGCCACTCATTGATGCACTATAGAGTTCTGTTGTATCCTCTTCTTCATGCCTTAGATCCATTCTCTCTCTCTCTCTCTCTCTCTTTGGGTGCGTATATATATGCGTGTTCTATCATTTATGTGATTAACACGCATATATATACAAGCAATTGACAACTCAAGCATTAATCAAATTTTCTATTGGAGTTCTTGATAAGAAAAGTAGTTGTTTACCTGCTTCCGATGAAGTGCATATAAAGGACCATATCCTACTTAGATAAAGTCAAAAGATCTTCACAGGCCAAAAGACCATATCCTACTTTGACGAACCAATTACTGGACCATATCCTATACCTAAAATATTAGAACCAATCAACCACCATGAACCAAAAATGACGAAAAATTATTGTGTTCTTCTGAAGTACCATAAATGCGTACTCTCTCCTCTCACATGAATGGTGGGTCACACTAATTAAATTCATGGTAAAACTCACCATTCATGTGAGAAGGGGAACTACGCATTTATAGTACTCTGGAAGTATCTAATAATTTTTCGAAAATGACATATGCACATTATCAAAAAAAAAAAAAAATGACATCTACTTTTGTTATAGCATCAAGACGAGGTTAGATAAAGTAAATCAATACAAATTTTCGATATGGCCCACTTTTTGTGTTTTAATTTACCGTGTATGTTCAAAAATTAGGGAGTCAAAAATTGAACGCTTGGGTTGCATAAAATGTCTTGAGAGATTTGGATGAATCATCTTTCGAGGAATCATGCCTACAATTACAAACCATTATTTGCTATTCAATCACTAACTATGATAGTAAAATTTTAGGATAACAGTTCTCCAGAATTATTTATAAAACACCATTATGTGAGAAAGAAAGTGATGAACATGGTATTCTATTTCAATCACCAAACTATTTTCTCTCGATCTTAATTAGAAACACGTCCATTAACTTGATGAGAATTTGATGGTCATCGGCCAGCATAGCATTCGTGTTTATTTAATCGTTAATTTTGCAGGCATTCATTTTAGTACTAGACTTATGGTTTTTATGACATATGTTTGGTTTTAGCAATTACGCACTTTTCCTTCATAGCACTTACGGTTTTTTAGTACTTGGTTTAAAACTTTAAATTATTTGAATACTCTTTGGATATTTGGATGTTTTTGAATTATGGATATTTGGATGTTTTAGTATTTACCCTTACTTTTGTAGCTTAGTACTTTTAGCTAATGTGTTGCATTATCTATAGTACTTTTGTACCTTGTTGGATTTTGTATCCTTCTAGATGCAATTTAAGACCTAATACTTCTTGCTTTAGTGTTCTTGCATTGTTTGGTTGTTGGACATGCAAATGATTCTTTGTATTGAACTTACTTGCTTACATGTCCGGATGTTCATTTACTTTGTAAATGTTCATTGTAGTCACTTTTTTAATGATTGTTTGTTTATGGTCAAGTTATGCTTAATTGTCACACTCATACTTGTTTGGTCGCATTGTGCTTGCTCCATATGCATTCCAAGTATTTCGCTTACAGTAAACTTAATGTTGAATTTTTGTAATATTTTTTTCAGGATACTTGTTCGTATGGTTCAAGAGCTTCATAGACTTGGAGTAAGGTGTAAGTGAGTTTTGGCAACTATTTCCAAACTCACATTTTAAGTCTAGAGTCTGTTTTACGGTTTTGTCATGAAATAGCCAAAGGGGGAGATTGTAAAGTTGAATTTATTCAACTATATTTGTTAGCTTTATTCCATGCCAAATTTTCTTGTAAATTTAGCATTAGAAATCCTATATTTAGGTGGGATCATATGTAAGGGATGTGTGTGAGAGAGTGTGAAGATTTGATCAAGAAATGTGCAATAAGTGTCAGCTCGCGACTGGCTCGCTACTTACTCGAGAGTGGATGACTCGCGAAAATGGTGCACACAAGAGAAGCATGCAGGAATCTAAAGAGTCAGGCCATCTGTCACATCACATGACAGAAAAATACAATCTGGCATTCTGTTACTTCACGACTCGCCCCAGCCGCGAGTGAGTCGCGAAACCCTCTTGTTTTTCTAAAAACTGACTTTTCACATTCTAGCTCACACCCTACTATAAATACCTTCATACCCACGAAATGTAGAGAGTTTCTAGAGAGAATTTTGAGAGAGAAACCCTAAAGAAAAAGAAGATTGATTCATCCACAATCATCTACATGCATTATCCGAAAATTCCTCATCTCTCACCTCTCCACTGACATACCCATGAGAGGTTTATAATCCAAACCCTTACCTCACCTAATTTAGAGCTATGAGAAGGTTCTTTGGAGCTTGGGAAGCAGTTTAAGGAAGACCAATTCATTTGGTTGAAGCAATGAGCTAATTGCAGGATCCAAACAACTGGTAGAGACACGGCTTGGCATAGCCTTGATGGTAGCTGGGACTTGGAGGGTCCAAGTGCATGGGGTAGATTAGGCTTGGAGAGTCTCTTGCTATTCATCTACTCCATCTAATTTACTAGTGGATCATTTTCTGCTTGGAGGACAGCGGAGAGGTTTTTCACCAAGTTCTTCGATTTCCTCTTTGATAACACATCTCGATGTTATCTTGTGTTTGCTTCTCTCTTCCTTACTCTTTACCTTTTAATTACTTATGTGTTTGTGATTAATTATGGGTTAGAGTAGTTTGCCAAATTGGGCTTTGCTTATAATTGTTATTCTGCACTTTAATTGTTTAGGTATAAGCTTTAATTTGGTAGTTAGTTAGAATTTGGGGTCTAAACAAGCTTAAGTACATATACTTGGTGCATTTTCATTTGGTATCAGAATGGGAACACTTGGTTATTGGATTTCTATATCCTTAGTGTGATCCTAGACCCATAAAATGGAAAGGTCTTAATCCCTTAATGCTCCACCATACTTTGATAGAAGCAATAACAATATAAAAATTCCAAATTTCCAATCTAGACTGACCAAATCCCTTTACACACATCGTTTCTAGTCTTTATTAATATCTGTTAAGATATATGTGATTCAATGTTAGGAACATATGTCAACATTTTATGTAATTGGATAATCCTTTGACAAAACGCACTTTACTTGCAATTGGGTAGATCTAGGATGTGTTTAATGCTTCAAGAAACATGGTTTCAAGTTCAAGTGTTAAAGCCATACAAGTCTGTCCAAGAATCAAGTAATGAAGTGCTGGATTCTATAGCTCAATAGTTAGCATCTATTGAGGTTTAAAAGCTGCTGAAGCCCGTGGCTCGATAGCAAGCTCGATAGATGGCTATCTATCAAGGTTTATGAAATTCAGTTTTTCAGAGCTGTTTTTCATCAAATTCGTGGGTGTATGTTTGGGCTTTCTTTTCTCATAACCCTAAACATATATAAGGATTGTTTTAAAGCCGTCATAGCTGATGCAACTCAATGCAAAAGTTTTTCACAAGCATATTGTGAACCGGAGACCTATACCCTAGTTCATCTTTCTCTAGAAGAAGCTGTTGTGTTTGTACACCATAGGGCTTTGTGACCAAGCAACTTCATGATCTTCATCGTGTGATTAACAGAAGAACTTTGCAGCCAACATCCTTCTCAAGTTGGTGATCAAGTCGCCTACTGGGATCCGCGCAATTGGTTAGTCACATACTGGGAGCCGTGCATTGAAAATGAGAGATTATCACTACAGAACAAGTCCAATTGGGTATTGGGGTAAGGGTTCAACTGTAGGTTGGTATAAGGTACTGGGATTCCTTTACTTGTAACCGATTGTTTTGATAATAGTAGATTCTCGGGAGTGGTGACCTTAAAATCACTCGGTAGGGTTTTGGCCGTGTAGATTTTCCCCATTCGTAAACAAATCACCGTGTCAATTTAATTTCCACTGCATTTAGTTTAATTGGTGATTTGTTTATGCTGCCACATATTTTGCATGTTAATTTGATTAATTAATAAATTTAGCTAATTAATCAATTAATATATTCTAAGGGGTCAATACATTCTTGGCCTATCAAGTGGTATCAGAGCGGGCGCCCTCTGATTAGGTTTTAAATCTTTGTGTGTGATCCATTGACCCTTGGTTGTCATGGATAGAGGATAGTCTCTTATTATACCTCATTTATGATAGTCTCTTATTATACCTCATTTATTTGATGACACTAACTATGCATACTGAAAAATACGCATGAGAGCTTTCTTACAGTCTTTAGATGAGAAAGTGTGACAAGCTGTGGAGATAGGCTAGACCAAGCCTATGGAAGCACCGGCCGACTGGGATGATGCTAAGATCAAGGCGGCAAATTTCAACAGCAGGGTATTGAATGCTCTATTCAATGCGGTCACGAATGAGGAATTCAAGAAAATATCCTCTATTGAAACTGCTAAGGAAGCATGGACCATTCTTCAGACAACCTATGAAGGAACCAAGGCTGTCAAGGATTCAAAACTTCAGAGGCTCACTACAAGCTTTGAAGAGATCAAGATGGAGGAGGATGAGTTGTTTGATGAGTTCTATGCCAAGCTTAAGGACATGGTGAACTCAGCTTTTAATCTTGGGGAAACCTTTCCTGAACCCAAGATTGTGAGAAAGGTGCTTAGATCTCTACCCGAGAGATTCCATGCCAAGATCACTGCCGTTGAGGAATCAAAAGACATCAACAAAATTCCTTTGACAGAGCTGGCTAGCAATCTGCAGACCTATGAGTTGGGTTTGTATAGGATCGGGAAATCGAGCAAGAACAAGAGCATGGCACTAAAGGCCAAAAGCAATGATTCTGATGAGTCTTCTGATGATGAAGATTCTAAGACGAAGTCCTACATCACTAGGTAATTCAAGAAGTTCATGAAGAATGCCAATGCAAAGGGCTTCGACAAGGACCATAGACAGTCGAGTTCTTCTTAGTCTAAGAGCCAAGACAAAGGGAAGAAGGATGCTAGAGATGGCGGTCAGTACACTGTTCCCTCAGGACCAAAGTGCTTTGGGTGTCAAGGCTTCGGTCACATGAAACAAGAGTGCCCTACTTATCTTAAGACCATCGAAAAAAGCAAGGCACTTGCTGCTACCTTGAGCGACACCGAGCCTGAGGATGACTCCGATAATGAGGATGATGGATTGTAAATCCTACTGAGGGGATTGTTGAAGAAGTGGATGAAGAATAGGAATTGGCGGAGTCTAAGTTTGAGAAGATGGATGAACAAGATGACATCCACATAGCCTATGCAAAGTTATACAAGGTCTCCGAAAAGCATGAGAAGTTGTATAGGTTGGCCACCAAGAAGCTTAGTGATGTGGAGCTTGAGTGAGAAGAAATCTCTACAAAGTTTGATGAAGCCAATCAGACTATTGGAGCACTGAGATTTGAGAATAATTTCTTGGCTGAGAAGACCAAGAAGCTTGAGGCAGAACTGTTCCAAGTTAGAGCTCAATTGGAAAAGACTTCAAGTGCTAAGCTCGATGAGATGCTCAGTCTTCAGAAATCTACTTCTGATTGAACCGGTTTAGAGTATGATTTCTCTTCTTATAATATTGCTACTTCTAGTACTACTGCTTTTGTTCCTCCTGCTAATAATGTTGAATCTGAGAACACTGATGTTAAAAATGAATTAGCTAGTGAGAACATAAACAAGGGTAAATCTATCTTAAGAGCACCCTCTAAGCTTGATAAGAAAGAGATTAAAAACCCTAGGGCTAAGAAGGGAAATAATCAAAAGCCTAAACAGAAGAAGCAGTATTTTTGTCATCATAGTGGCGTAGCTGGACATACTCGACCTAATTGCTATAAGTAGTTAGCCACTCAACAGAGCAACCGCATGATCGCGTTTGGAAACCAGAATCAGCTTCCATCCTCTTTTACTCCTCTTGGAGATCTTCTCAAAGCCCTCATGTTCCTTTCGAACTTGAATGGTTTTAACTTTTCCCCCTCATCACCGGATCAAGGGTTTGCTAAACGGAAAGGTTCTTCCAAGGTGTGGAAGGAAAAGGATTCTAAGTGATTCTGTCACTATTTCTCTCTCTCCCCTTCTTGTTTTTGGTTTTGCATTATTTGTGTGTTTTGCTTTCTAGTTTTGAGTTAGTCTAGTTTCATGCATTGCTTTGTTTTTGTTTAACATGTTTTTGTTTGGCTAGTTTTCAATTTTGCTTTTTTTTTTTTCATATAAAAATATTAAAAAAAATTGAAAAATTGAAAAATACAAAAATAGTGTGTATTTGTGTACATTAGTACTTGTGTGCCTTGGATGGCCATTGAGACAAAGTTTTCTAAACTTTATATCTTTTGTAGCTTAGATGAGCATCTCTATGCACAACTAAGCAAGTGAGCTTTTTGGCTCATGTTTGTGATGAGTAAGTTTAAGTAATCTCTTGTGCTTAACACTCGTATCACGCTTTTTGACGGAAAGGACTAGAAGATCCTAAGAGAACAGTATAAATAACCATTTCATCACTGTTGCCCACCAATCATGAAATGACATTTGTATGCTTCAGCATAGCAAAAGTGGAATGTCAAATGCTTAAAATCATTGGGTATTTCTTTTCTCTCTCATATATACCCATGCATGGTTTGCTTAAAAGAAAATATGCAAAGAAAAAAAAAATAAAAAGATCAAAATGTTTTATATATGATTGCAAGCATGTATTCTAGGAGATGTGAGAGTTATAAGATGTACCTTGAAGGTGATAGTCCCCATCAAACAGTTATGATTGTGTGTGAGTTAAAGTGATTTTCTCATATCTCAAATCGTCATAATATGTAGACACTTATGCAATCTTGCGATATTTTTCATACACAATATGCAATATTCTTTGCTATCTTTGATACATGTGTAGGTACAATGTGATTTGGCTATCACAAGGAATACATGTGTTAATGAATGCTCACTAAACTGTCTTAACTTATTTTTTAATATAAAATTGGTTAGACTTGTTTAGTGTGTGCGTGTGCTTTGGGATTTATGAGCTTAACATTTTTCATGTTGGGAGATGTTTTTAAGAGCTTAAAATGTTGTTTGGATCTTGGTTTGAGTAGCATGCTTGATTGCATTCATATCTATGTTTTTCTCTTCTTTGAAAAACTGTTTTTAAGCAATCTCGATAGCTAAGCTATCTATCGAGACTCTTTAGCTTTTTCTTATCGTATTCTCGATAGCTCTCTATAGCTAGTTCAATCAATCGAGAAACTTTCTGTCTCCTCGATAGCTTCTCAATAGCTACCTTGATCCATCGAGCTTCATTGTGTTGAAAACCTCTCATTAGATCCTCGATAGCTCTCGATCGATTGAGCTTTATGAAGATTCTATATAAGCCTCCTCACGATTTCAGATATCATTTCCTCGATCTCTCTCGATAGATTTCAACCTTTTCACCTCCCAAACACACTTTTCTCTCTCTAAACTTCATTCCCAAGAGATTTTCGGCCTAAAGATTATCTTGTTTCATCTGGTATGATCTTTATCTCTCATTCTTCATGCATTTAGGTATAAGTTTTAGGTTTTTGAAAATTTTTTGGGGTTTTTGAAAATTGGTGAATTTGTTGTGAAATTTTTGGGATGGGTGTTGCTTAAATGAGTTTAAAAACTTCATGCATTGCATCACATGTACATTATAACAATGTTTCATGCATTTTAGATGTGTTTTTACTTTGTTGCTATGTTGTGTGCTGGTAGGTTTGGATTGGGCTGAGCCCATGATGCATTTAAATTATCATGTTACATGTTCATGCATTTTCATGCATACGTACCTTACTGTTTTTATTATTTGATATTATATATGTTTGGTGCTTTTCTGATTGTTTCTCTCTCTCTCCCTCTCTCCCTCTTCTTTACGTTAGTTGTGTCATGGCACCTAAATGTAAATCTACTCCGTCTCAGAACCCTCTTCATTCCAGGGCATCTTCTTCTTCTTCTCCTTCTGACCCCACTCCATCTCACATCCGGTTCTATGATGAGAAGGCAAAATCAGACTTCTTAGAGAACTTTTCATGATGAGGCATTCATTCGAAATGCCAAGTCGTTCTATCAGATTTTTCTGGCACTGACCTGCCCATTGTCATCTACAGTAGGGGTTGGGAGTTACTATGTGGCGCCCCAGTCACGTGCCCTTCTGTGATCATACAGTAGTTCTACTCCAATATGCACAGATTGGATTACTCTATACCCCAGTTTGTCACTCGCGTTTGGGGTATACGCATGGTAGTTACTCCAAGTATTGTATCCGAGGTACTACACGTGCCTAGGGTAGCGCATCCTAACTACCCTGGCTGTGAGCGTCTGAGGACAGTGTCCAAAGACGAACTCTCGTCTCTATTCTGTGAAGCACCATCTTCTTGGGGTGATTGTCAAAACACCTCATGCTTGACCTTTGCTAAAGGTCCGAGAATCCTTAACATGGTGACGACATTCATTATCCATCCATTGTCTCACTATAACACAATCACAAAGCCTCGTGCTCGGTTTTTATTATCCCTCATTGAGGGACATACTATTGACTTTCCCTCTCACTTCATACTTTCCCTTATAAATGTCTATAAGGATACAGCGACCCGTGATAAGCTCATCTTTCTTTCAGCTATCACGCGACTCCTTTGCCATTTTTCTGTCTCCTATCCCGTGTCTCCCCACTTCACGTTTATATGTGCCAATGACGCTGCTACCGTTAAGCGGAGTCTTACACAGCTTCACTCGAGACAACCCAGAACAGAGATAGCAACTCCTCTAGCTTTTACCGCTCCATCCACCTCCGCTCCTTCGTCTTCAGCGGGTGGAGTGACTCTTAAGGCCATTATAACACAGCTTGTGCGTATGGATGCTTGCCTTGACACTCTTAGTGATGAGTTGTGTTAGGTGAACACCCGTGTTAGTCGTATCGCACGACAACAGGCTGTCATGGGTGGTTTCACGGTCGCTTCCTCTCCATCTTCGCCAACCTCTAAGGATGAGAGTGACGATGGCTCACCTAGTGACGATGAGATGTCTACTTGATTTACTTGCCCTTTGTCACTCGTGACAAAAAGGGGAAGTAGTTTTGAGATGAGAGTAGTAATACTCATAGGGGAAGGGTTAGTATAGGAGATAGGGGGAGTGTATATTGAGGGATGTAGTAAGGATTTTTGTATCTTTTTTTTTTTTTTTTTTCTTTCTCTTTTAGATACATTATATCTTGTACATTGGTCTTGTGACCATTTTAACATACATTGTATTTATATTTGGTTTATATATTTTTTGATGTATGTTCTTTCACCTATCTTTCCATGTGTTGTTTATTTTCTATCTTTATACGCATGTTTCTTATTTAATGTATGTAATCTATTATTTTTGTTTCACACTAAGATGTCGTGATGAGTTTTGTTTAAAGTGTTTCAAAAATACAGGTTGTCAAAGTTTTCTTGCCATAAACTCTCTTCTTGCAAAGTTTTTCAAGAGTTTGTGTTATGATAGATTTTATAGTATTCAATAAGTGAATATGAGTTGAATGATTTATGACTTCTCTCATATGTTTATTTGTTTGTTATGGTTTTGTCATGAATTGCCAAATGGGGAGATTGTTAGGACATATGTGATTTAATGTTAGGAATATATGTCAACATATTACGTAATTGGCTAATCCTTTGACAAAACACACTTTACTTGTAATTGGGTAGATTTAGGATATGTTTAATGTTTCGAGAAACAAGGTTTCAAGTTCAAGTGTTAAAGCCATACAAGTCTGTCCAAGAATCAAGTAATGAAGTGCTGGATTTTAAAACTCGACAGCTAGCATCTATCGAGGTTTAAAAGCTGCTGAAGCTCATAGCTCGACAACTAGCTTAATAAATGGCTATCTATCGAGGTTTATGAAACTCAGTTTTTCAGAGTTTTTTTTCATCCAATCCGTGGGTGTATGTTTGGGCTTTCTTTTCTCACAGCCCTAAACATATATAAGGATTGTTTTAAGGGCCGTCATAGCTAATGCAACTCAATGCAAAAGTTTTTCACAAGCATATTGTGAACTGGAGACATATACCTACATTCATCTTTCTCTTGAAGAAGTTGTTGTGTTTGTACACTATAGGGTTTTGTGATCAAGTAACTTTATGATCTTCATTGTATGATGAACAGAAGAACTTTGTAGCCAACATCCTTCTTAAGTTGGTGATCAAGTCACGTACTAGAATCCGCACAATTGGTTAGTCACATACTGGGAGCCGTGCATTGAAAATGATAGATTGTCAGTACAGAACAAGTCCAATTGGGTATTGAAGTAAGGGTTCAACTGCAGGTTGATATAAGGTACTGAGATTCTTTTACTTGTAACCGCTTGTTTTGATAATAGTGAATTATCGGGAGTAATGACCTTAAAATCACCCAGTGGAGTTTTTGCCGTGTAGATTTTTCCCATTCGTAAACAAATTACCGTGTCAATTTAATTTCTGCTGCATTTAGTTTAATTGGTGATTTGTTTGTGCTGCCACATATTTTACATGTTAATTTGATTAATTAATAAACTTAGCTAATTAATCAATTAGTATATCCCAATGAGTCAATAAATTCTCGGCCTATCAATATCTCACATAAACTCGTAAAATGCCACGTAATACATATGCTCATAGTTTGAACTTTCATTCCAACTAGAAGTACAAAGGTAGGAACCAAGAGAGAGAGACGGAAAAAGAGAGAGGATATTTTGAACTTAGAAAGTATCCATTGCAGTCTCCCATCTTAATTAGACACGATTCCATCCATTCTGGTTCGTTCAGCAAATTTACTTCTTTCCACATGTAAAGATGAACTTGCAGATCTTTCCGAGGCAGCGAATTAAGTGAGTTAGAAGCGCAAGAAGAATCAAACATACCAGAACACCAATTGGTATGTACATCGTCAACCCAAGGTGACTTCTAAGATTTGGTGGGACGAGCAAGACGAAAGCCAGTACGTATGTAATGCACAGGAATGTGATAGTAGTACACATGGCAAGTGTCAAGATGATCATAGAACATTTATTCTTAAGAGGGAATCCACTAATAAGCAAAAACATGACACTGAGAGATGCAGTAAAAGCAATGGAATTGCAAATTAAGTAAGAAAGGAACACGAGTTCGTAACTGCCATAGGCTAACACCAAAGTTCCAGCTTCACATGGTGGATGGGGGCATGCATTACTTTCAGTAGAATTCTTTATATCACTTTGCCAAACTCCACCGGGGGGGCTGAGTGCAGGTTGGTAAGTAATCGTTGTGATCACAGTGGCCACCACCATTAATGAACCACGCATCTCTTCTATCCGTTTGCAGAATCGTGATGAATCTCCTGCGACTTCTATATTCATGACCAATTCTCTTTTTAGGCCTTGCTACTACTCTCTCTGTCTCTCTTGCTTTCTATTGTCTTTGTGATTGTAGAAGGAACAGCATACAAAGAGATTTATAGCACTTGCCCTCGTCCTGTTACCCCATGATGGGTTGTTCACTTTATGGTCAATCACATCTCAAAATAGTGGGTTCATGCATGAATGACACGGTAAGTGGATGATGTCATATTGGAGTTGGACAATGACGTCAAACGCTGGTCAACAAAAAAGAGATTTTGTGTATTCTCCAATTTTTGGGAGAAAAAAAAGGAAATTCGTATAGGACCGGTGCATCTAATGTATTTGATCCGGTCAGGTGGTGTCATGTATTTAAAATTGGACATGTGTCAACATCTCAAATCTTGTCTTCATCAAGAGTAACTGATTTTATGATTTGATGAAAAAATTTAATAATTATGAAACAAGGATCATAATCTCAAATCTATCCTATCTAATGTAGAAAAAAAAAAGAAAAAAAAGAAAAAGAAAAAAAAAGCAATGTTAGAAGTTGATTCGATTATGAAAAAAAAAAAAGATATATTTCAAATATCAATCAATACTAATGTACCGTTTATAAATAATCCACACACCCAAATAGGGTTGTGAAAAAAAATAAAGTGTTTTTTTTTTTTAATATTTAAAAAAGAATAAGAGATGAGGAGGAAAATATGGTGTGTCTGTTTAAATTTCAAAAATGCTAAGAGATAAGGAGATTGTAAACTGCTGAAAATGTGGATTTAATGGGAGGTTTTAAATTTTGAGCTTTTATTTTATGAATTTGTCGCCCTTAATTGAAAACATGTGTTAGTTTTAGACCCTTGACAAAACACTGTATTTAACCAAATTAAAGCCAAGTTGATTATTAGATCAGTTATGCAAGCTTGGGTTAAATAAACAATCATCAATATCACTCAAGTGCGGGAATATAAAAGAAACACAATATTATGACCCAAGAAATCAATGAAACAAATCGTTTCAAAGGAAAAATTTGGGGGGACTTGACCTTATCAATCCCGAGGTTAACACATTCACTATAACCCTATTCGTTGTAATTCTAACTTGTAAGATTGAATTTAATCAACCATTTTGTTGGCTTTATTCCGTGTCAAATTTGCTTGTAATTCAGCATTTAGAAACCCTGTATTTAGGTGGGAATCATGTAAGGGTAGTGTATGAGAGAGTGTGAAAAAAAGCTCAAAAGTGTGCAACTCAGCAGGGCCTCGCGACTAAATCTTGCGGCTGGCTCACGGCTTGCAAGTCGCCAAAGGAGGCACACATGTGTAGCAAGCAGAGAAGCTGAAGAGTCACTCCAGCTATTGCACTACAAGACAAAACTTCTAACTGGCAAGGCCGTTAGCTCGCGACTTAGACTCGCGACTCAGTCAAGTTGCAAGGCCAAGTCACCAGCCTACTCTATTTGGGAAAACTGACTCTTTGCATTCCAAACACACATCAATATAAATATATCTTATACCCATGAAATGTAAAGAGCTTCCAGAGAGAATTTTGAGAGAGAAACCCTAGAGAAAAATAAGATTGACTCATCCACAATCTTCATCCTTTGATTCTCCAAATTCCTCTACTCTCACCCTCTCCATTGTTATATCCTTGAGAGGTACATTTAGCCAAATCATTTTCTCACCATACCTATATCTGTGAGAAAGTTATTTGGTGCTTAGGAAGCAGTTAGAAAGGGACCAATTGATATTGGTTGATACTATGGGCTATAGCGGAATCCGGTAAGCTAAAGAAGACAAACGTTCGGCGTAACCTCGTTGGAGCAAGAAGTTTGGAGGGCTTAGATACACTGGGTAGATTAGGCTTAGAAGGTCTTCTGCTATTCATGTATTCCAACTTCATTCTTTAGTGAATTATTGACCGCTTGGAGGGCGGTGAAGAGGTTTTACGCCGAGAACTTCAGTTTCCTCTTCAATAACACATCGCTATGTTGTCTTTGTGTTTGCATCTCTCTTCCCTTAATCTTTGCCATTTAATTTCTGCTGTGGATGTGATTTTATTTGGTTTAGATTATGTTACCAATTCTGTTTTAGCTTATTTACATTTTCCGCACGTACATTGTTTGTTAATAAGCTTGAATTGGTAATTTGTAATTTGGGGGTCTAAACATTCAAGATGTTTTACACACTATTTGAACATTCATAACTACAGTTGCTGAATTGAGTTCTGAATCCCACTAACGTCTCTGATAGTAATCTGTTGCAATGTGAACCTTCAATCCACGAACTTTAATGTCCCATTAAAAATTTGAATCCAATACGCTTGATAGCTAGAAGATAGCAACTTGAATCCACCGGTTTAATGAGTGTGTGAGTGATCAACGGTAGTGACTTTGAAAAAGTAGTAAGCACAAACCTTTAGATCTCAAAATGAATTGCAGCAAAAGTCTTTGAAAACGTACTCTAGAGTTTCTCTTCAATACTTAGTGAAGTAGGTCTTAAACCCTAGACAACTAATGGGCTGATAGGCTAATGAACCAATTATGGAATACAACTTTCGATCGGTCGAATATGTTGAAAATCTAGATCCTTGAATTAACTTATTTCTTGTCTTTGCGCACTAAATACCAGCTTCTTGAGTATTGTCTAATCAATCCTATAAACTCTATAAGCTATACCTAGACAAATTTGGGTTCACGTGTTTGCCAACAAAGCCCATACAAGTATAGAACCTAACAACCTATAATTGTGCAGGGATGAGATATATTGGGACATCTAAGACTTAGAGTCCACGGCTTAAATGGCTTGGAAGCCAACTTGAAAGCCCCTTAGTAGTATAGATATAGATATAATTATATATATATATATATATAATTTTTTTTAGAAGTCAGGGTGGTCTTGTGTAGCTGCTCCTGGGTATGCCGTACACGTACTAACTTTATTCAAACAGAGAGCTCCTTTATCCAAATCATATATAGAAAAGAGGGATTTGGATTGGGTACAATTATCCCCTCCCTACTCACAAATTTTTTTTACCACTTTTACTTTTTAACTTTAACATTTTTACCATTTTTCACATTTTTTATTCAAGGACTGAGAATGAAAATTGCTTTTTTAAACTCTCAATCTCAACCCTTAATAGCTATTGAATATGTGGTCAGTTTTGTTTTGGCTCAAAGTTGAGGGCATATTTTTACATTTTACCCCAGAAAAAATCATATCATGTATAAAAAATTGATGATCATAACGCTACAAGAGGATAGAAGTTGTATTCAATACTTGATTGTTCACAAATTATTAAGGCCTACCTTTTGACAGGAAAACGAATTTTTAGAAAAATTTGATCCTCACATTTATCACAAGTTCAGTTGCGTTTTGGCGTGCAAGTAAAACTGCGTAAAACAGTTTGAATAGAATAAACAGTACCATAATTACACATTTAGTTCCTAGCTCTTATTTCATGTTTCAAACTACTTCTCTTTTTTTGAAATGTATCATTTTAGCCAAGGACTTTGTAGCTAAATTGAAACTCTCCATACACAAAGTGTTTGGAGGTCTAAGGCGAAAAAAGTTTGAGTTGTAAGGTTAGCAGTATATTGTAATTATCATAAAAAATAAAAAATAAATAAATAAAACTATTAAAGTTGTATCAAAAGTGTCTTTGCCATTAATTTTGCTTTATTTTTCTTTTACCTCTAAGCAAAAATAAATAAATAAATAAAAAGTATTTAATTGACAATCTTTTCTTTTCAGCATGTACCCTGATAGCACTCTCAATTAAAAGCTTGGATAAGTATCATTTAGAATAGTTTAAAAACTAATATATTGAATGAAACTTTTAAAAACTAATATGCCTCTCAAGTTGACATGATTAAAAGCTTGGATAAGTATCATTTAAAAAATTAGGACAGAGGGAGATAAAAATAAATAAATAAAAATAAAAAAACTAATTTTTCACTATTTTTTGAAGAGTTTGGTTAACAAATGCCCTTAAAGCATTTTTTTAATAGCTATTTTAGGAAGTTTTTTATAACACTTTTATGAGAAATAGAAAAAGTAGTCAAAAAATCAGTTGTTTTTTTCCCCATAAAACATTCCTAAAATAATTTACTAATAAATATCCTTAAGACATCTGTTAACAAAATCTTTTTGTTAATAGAAGATAGAATTTTATTTTTCACTTGAGGTGTGCTTGGATCCAATTAGATTGGATTTGATATAAGGTGTTTTCAAGGGTAATTCTACAGTACCTCCCAAAAAAAAAAGGGGCTATGGTATTCACTATTAAGCAACACACTATACTAAGTTACCAAAACATCACATTTGACGGTTCCATCCGCACATTGTATAGTTCCAACATCACTTGTGGCTGTTTTTTTGTCACATTTGGTAGTTCCCTTATTTTTTCTCACGTTTGACAGTTTCATCATCACTTTTGCAATTCCAACATCACATTTAACAGTTCTTTTGTCATATTTGGTGGTTCTCTTTTTTTTTTTTTTTCTCATATTTGACAATTTCATCCTCACATTATGCAGTATCAACATCACATGTGACTATTCTTTTGTCACATTTGGTGGTTCCCTTATTTTCTTCACATTTGACAGTTCTAATGATGCACAAGAATCAGTAGGCTGAATGTTCCAGGCTATGGTGATGACTTTAGGACCTAAAGAGAAAAGAAACTGTCAAGGGTGACTGGTGTGAACCGGCCAAGGACCCTTCGATGGTTAAATCAGTTTTCTCTCTAGAACACAAGGATAGTGAATTTGTGAGTCGTAGAACTTACCTTGGTTGAATGACACTTGATCCTTTTATAGAGAGTCAGGAGTGGGTCTACTTGTACGGATCTACTATCATCGTGGGGATGTGTGGAGTTAATGGAGAAAATGGAGCGAATTTTGGGGAATCCTCCACTACGTTCTAGAATGGCAAATCATGGTCTAACTGTATGGAATCTATAGAAAGTTCTTTTGGAATTAGCTAAGTGCATTTTGGTCATCCATGTCCTTGTGCCATGGACGACCATTCTGATTTGGACAATCACTATATTCATGGATGGATCCTATTCATGTTTGTGGTGCTTATGTCAAGTTTCATTCCTTGTAAAATGTTTTGGACGTGATCTGATCATGGACGACTACCATGGAAGAAAGTTTAATTTAAACCCCATCAAGTTTCATCCTCACATTGTGCAGCTCCAACATAACATTTGACAGTGCTTTTATCACATTTGGTGGTTCCCTTTTTTTTTTTCTCACATTTGATGGTTTTATCCTCACATTGTGCAGTACCAACATCACATGTGATTGTACTTTTGTTACATTCGGTGATTCCTTTATTTTTTCTCACATTTGATGGTTTCATTCTTACATTGTGCAATTCCAACATCACATATATTGGTGGTTCCCTTATTTTTTTTCCTCACATTTGATGGTTCCATTGTCACATTTGGTGGTTCCTTTTTTTTTTTTTCCTCACATTTGATGGTTCCATCCTCACATTATGCAGTATTAACATAGCATGTGACTTAACTCTTGTCACATTTGGTGGTTCCTTTATTTATTTATTTATTTTTATCACATTTGATGGTTCCATCGTCATATTAGGTAGTACCAATATCACATTTGACTATACTTTTGACACATTTAGTGGTACCTTTTTTTTTTCTAACATTTCACAGTTCCATTGTTACATTAGGTAGTACCAACAACACTTCTGACCTTACTTTTGTCACATTCAGTGGTACCTTTTTTTTTTTTCTCACATTTAACAATTTTGTTGTCACATTGGGCAATACCAACATCATTTCTGACTGCACTTTTGTCACATTTGACTGTACTATTATTTTTTTCTCACATTTGTCACAATAGTAATTTGTAAAAAAATTTGTAACTCTAGCATTTTCCTCCTTTTAAAAGCCATAAAAAAATTTATAGATCTAAAATCTAAAACAAAATAAACATCCAAAAAAATTAGCACAGCAACAAAAATTACCAATAATGAAGCTAAAAACAATTAAACTTAATTAACTAATTTTACCAAAAACGAACAACTCGGCCCTTTTAAAATTTTAAACAAAATAATTTTTTCCTTACCAGGAAGGAGATGCACACATATAAAATACAAATAAATAAAAAATAAAAAATTAACTTCCCTTTAGCAGTTAAGTAGCAAAGCTAGATGCCGAAGCTGTTGCACGCAATTTATACCCTCGAAACCTAAAAAATGACCCAAATACCCACAAAACCCGCTAAAATTACCAAAATACTCTTAGAACCTAAAAGATGACCAAAATACCTTTAGAAATTAAAAAATGACCAAATGACCTTGAAACCTAAAAAAATGACCGAAATACGCTTGAAACCTAAAAATGACTGAAATACCCTTAAAACCTAAAAAATGACCGTAGTGCCATTGAAACCTACAAAATGACTAAAATACCCATAGAACCTAAATAATAACAGAAAACCCAGAACCTAGAAAATAACCGTAATGCCCCCGAAACCTATAAAATTACCAAAAACCCCTAAAACCTAAAAAATGACAAAATTTCCTTTAGAACCTAAAAAACGACTGAAGATTTGAAATTCATTTGGATGGCAACATTTGGATTTGGATTTTAAATCAATGGATTTAAAATGCCTTGATTTGAAATCCATTGATTTTAAAATTCCTTGTATAGGTCTTTTTATACAATGAAGGATTTGAAATTCATAAGCATTGCCCCTCCAATTTTTTTTTTTTTTTTTTTGAAAAATATTATACAATACATAAGTACCAATTATAGCAATTTTGTTCCATAAAATTACAGTTTCCCCCCTTAACAATATTATTAATTCTTTTAAGAGTAATGCTATAGCCACAAACTTATCTACAACAATTTTACAAAACTTCTAATGTAGTCAATTCTTATTGGTTTGCATTTGGCCACAACTTACATCACATTTTTACTTACTAATAACCATTCACCACAGCAGGAATTCGTAAAAAAATAAAAAAATAAAAAAATAAAAAATTGTAACTCTAGCATTTTCCTCTTTTTAAAAGCCATAAAAAAAAAATATTATAGATCTAAAATCTAAAACAAAATATACCATCCCAAAAAATTAGCCCAACAACAAAAATTGCCAATAGTAAAGCTAAAAACAATTAAACTCAATTAACCAATTTTACCAAAAACAATGCTAGCCTCCCATTCCCTCATTTTTCCTATAAATACCCCCCCCCCCCCCCCAATTTTTGGGAAAAAAAAATGGAAGAGAGAGTTTTAGGTAGAAAATTTGTGTAAGAAATTTATGAGAAAAATTGAGGAAAAAAGAGAGAGAAATAAATAAATCCCTTAGGAGAAAAAAAAATTCTCTCTTTCTCTCTCTATGAAACCCTACACAAAAGCCTCTCCCTTTCTTCTACATTGTATATTTTGTGGGTAAGGTTTTGGGATGGGTTTAGTTCCTTAATAACTAAATCCATCCCTCCCTTTTTACTATTTTTGTAATCATCTTTTATATATATAAAGAAAAAAAAAAGTCTTTCTTTTACTTTGTTGTAAATATTTGCTTTATTTCATGTTGTTCTTGTGTTTATCTCTAACCCCTTTACATTATTTGTCATCCCTTTTATTTTCTTTCACATCCCCATCCCCTTTTACTTTTATTGCTCTTATATGTGTGTGTATATTATATCTAGACACTAAATAAAAATATTTTCTATTATCCTCTTTAAATGGTGTTTAAACCCCTCATTAGGGCACAATATAGGTATGTCTCATAAGAGTGGTGATGGTTAAAGAACTCCCACTTCTCTATGTTGAAGGATCCATAAGGCATGAAAGGGAATAAACTCTATTTAAGGAGGGGGGGGGGGGGGGGGGGGAACATTTAATCAACTTTACAATATTCCAAGCTTTTACTTTTCAAGTCTTTACATTTCAAGTCTTTAAATTTCAAGTCTTCATTTTCCTTGCCATTTGAATTCCAAGTCTTTACATTTCAATCCTTTACTTTTAAAGTCATTTATTTTTCTGCACATATTATATTTTGTTCTCTTTATTTTTCTTGTTGATATTGTGCCATAAAAAAAAGTGCTTGGGTATACATCTCCCCTACACCCCTATTCTAAGAAAATACTTTCCTTTTGTAAGTTTTTCTCCATCTTTCCAAAATAACTCTTTTAAAAGAAAAAGATTTAAAAAAAAAAAAAAAAAAAGGGGTGCAACCCGAAACTTCAAAAAATAAAAAGAAAATAAAAGATGCATTTTCAAAATGCTTTTTCCTTTCCCAAATTTTTTTTCAAAAAGGATTTTTCATAAATATGTCAAAGTTTGTTTCCTAAAAAAAAGTCTTTTTCAAACAAAGATTATTGTTTTTATAATAATAAAAAAAAGATTTCAAAACAAAAATGTTTTTTTTTTTTCCTTTTTTCTCAAAATTTGAAAAAGACAAGTAAAAAAAAATCTTTCTTCAAAATAATATTTTTACCACATTGGAAAAACGTTTTTACCACGTTGGTTTTTTTTTTTTTTTTAATTTCCTCTTTTTTCTAAAAAATCCAAAAATCTTGTTTTCTAAAAAAAAAAAAAGAAATGTTTTTGCGACGTTGAAAAGTGTTCTCAAAAAATGATTTATCATTCTCTTTTCTGAAAATCCAAAAAAAAAAAAAAATTTGGGAATGCTTTCAAAAATAACGTTTACTAAAAGAAAATAAGAATTGCCTCTTTTTCCAAAAAAGGAAACGTGTTTTTCTCCAAAAATAAAAAAAGGTTAACGTTGTTACTTTCTCTTTTTTTTTTTTTTTTCTCCAAAAATAAAAAAGGTTAACATTGTGACTTTTTTTTCCCACAAACTACACCTATTCTAAGGGTACGTTTCGTACACTGAAGGAAAATTACGACTGAAATTGTAATTTTTATTACTAGTAATAAAGTGTGTTGTAATGTAATAACTAAACATATTCATTAGTTTGGTTGTGAGTTATAACATTAGAATGAAACTTAACATTTATTTTAGGAAATATCTTACTTATACAATTATATCTCTTTAAAAATTGTTATTTTTAAATTTAAGAGAGATATGTGTTATTTTTTATGATTTTTTATTTTTATAATTGTTAGATGTATATGGAAAGTTTATTTATTTGGAAATATATTAAGTTTTGAAATTATTGTACTTACTAAGGAATAACTAATACCACCTTTTAAAGAGGAATAGTTATTCCTCATTTTGAAAAATAGTTATTCATAAGGAATTATCATTCCTTGTAATAAAAACACAACCAAACTAAAGAATAACTAAACCATATTGTACTTACTAAGGAATATTGTACTTACTAAAGAATAGCTAATACAACCTTTTAAAGAGAAATAATTATTCCTCATTTTGAAAAATAGTTATTCATAAGGAATGACTATTCTTTGTAATAAAAAATATAACCAAATTGAAGAATAACTAAACTATAAGAATAATTATTACATTACAACGCCTATCACAATCTACCAAACATGCCCTAAGAATATAAGGATAGGTGTAGTTTGTGGGAATTTGCTCAAAGCTCATTTCCTCAAGTTTTTTATCACCCTATAAGCTTACATTTGTCTCTAACATGTTTGGCACTAACAAATCGTTATTTGTCATCTTTTGCACGAACAAAAAATGAAAAAATGGTGGATAACAACAATGTGCTATTCTTCCAATCCTCTTTATTTATTTATTTATTTATTTATTTTTTATTTTTTATTTTTTTGTGCTTCTTTTCTTGTATAGCTATTAGTATTAACATGCTAGATGTGTAAATAATAGATATTCACATGTTGATAATATGCTTTTATGCTTTTTGTCACATGTTACTTATGTATATTTTTCATATGTTTTGTTTGTATAATTTGATGCAATTATTATTCACATGTTAACTATACGTAGATATTTACTCACATGAATATATGTATATTGTGTGTAAAAACCTTTAAAAAAAAAAATCAAAATGCCAAGTATTCCATTTCTCTCTTTTTAGTTTTTAAGATTTAAAAAAAAAACTCAGAATAAGTATTGGGCCAAATACATTAAGAATAAAAAGTCTATTTGTTGGTGAGTAAATGGTTTTTTATTATAGAAATTGTTAAGTTATGGTTTTTACATAACATTTATGTTGGTTTTATTCCATGACAAAAAGTGTTATAATTTCATTAATTTATTTCTTTGTATTTTGTGAGATTTAATTGTAATAGGTTTAGTTTTAAGTGGTGAAAATTTGATAAAAATAGTTGAAGGCCACATGAGGAGCACATGCTTGAAGATAAAGAGTCAATGTATCTTGCGAGTAATCTCATGACTTGGCCAACTCGCGAGATGACCTACGAGATGCATTGATAGCTAAGATATTAAGTGTGACTCTTATACCCTTTACCCATACTGTATATTCCTTCATTATCCACAAAATTGTAAGGAAGCTATTCGGAGGAAAACCCTAGAGAGATTTCTACAATATCCACCATTTTAGAAAGAGCTACTCATCCTTAAGTGAGAATTTCTTTGTAGTCTCTTCTCCTTTCCCTCATCTATTGTCATACCTTGAGAGGAGATTTGTACCCAAACACAACCTATACCCATTCAGAATGTAGAAAGTGTTTTGGAGTTTGGGAAGCATTGAGTCTTTACCAAAATAAGCTGGTAAGGTTTAGCAATGCAATTGAGCAGTACTACAGGATCCGAGAAACTAGTGAAGACAAGACTTCGAGAAGTTCGTTGGTAGCTGGAGTTTGGAGAGTTTAATTACTTTGGGTAGATTAGGCTTTGATGGTCTATTAGGTTATCCTTGTACTCTAACTTATTCTCTACTAGATCATTTCGCCTTGGAGGGCCGCCACAGAAAGGTTTTTACGCTGAGTTCTTCAGTTTTCCACTTCGATAACACATCACTGTGTTATCTTGGGTTTAAGTCTCTTTTCCCTACTGCCCTTTACATATTTGCCTTGCACTTATCTGTTCATCCATGCAATTGTTGAATGCCTTGATTAATTAATTTGCAAATCACATATATTCCGCATTAAGTGTGTTTAAAATTAATCAAGCCGCAATTAAAATTGGGGGTCTAATCAAGTTATAGTATTTTTACTATTGAGCTTCCAGAAATGAAGATCCATTCACCCACTTAATGGACTTTGAAAAAATGAGATGTTCTTGGCAAGGAAGGGTGTTCTCTTAGGTGAAGCTTTGGGATTCAATGCCTTGTGTAGATGTTGTTCTAGTCATACAACGTTTGTTGAGCTGTTGTTGTATCTTAGGGGAGACAAGTCAGACCGGTTATAAAAATTAGCCAAGTGAGGGCTTGAATGTCCTTAAAGAGAGAGAGTCACACGCCTCAATCCAAATTGTGTTGTGTATCTCTTCCAAATAAATAATATTCAAATGTATTTTTATTCAGTAAAAGACTTGGGTTGTGCATGCATTAGTTTAGATTAGATTTGATTTAAGGTATTTCCAATCAAGCCCAACTTCATCAAATTGAAAATTTTGAAAACAAACCCAACTAGTGGTAGCTGTAAAAATAGCTAATTTAATTATGACAAAGTTAATTAAACCAAGATATTTATAACAATTCTCCACTAGTTGGTGATAATAACTAATTCTAGAAATATATACAATAATATGCTGCTAACTTACAACTAGAATTTCTTCTCCCATAAATTTCAAGTACTTTGTGTATAATGAGGTGTCAATTAAACTACATGAATCTTAGCATAATAAAGTCATTTCCTCCTACAATACCAAACCGAGTTGAAATAACACCTTTAATTTTGACAAATCAAGTAGTGCACCCTCCTCTCACATGAATTTTGACAAAATTGAAATTCCTAGGTCGTCATTGATGATGTTATCATATTTATGGCAAACTTTCAAAATGCAACCAATCTAGTGTATCAAAACAAAATAAATGCAACTAATTAAAGCTTCATTATAAAAAGACAAGATGAACACTCATCCACTTTTTATTATTATTTATTAATCAAACACTTCCACTTTTCACTACTTGATTGATTGATCATTAAATGTTAACACCTACATTTTGACGAAACGTGTTACAACCATAATTTGTTATTGTTTTCTTTAGTATGACAAGTATCTTTCATAAATTTAGTAGTATGGTAGATAAGACTCTTGTGTCACCAAGTCCATACACTCTTGCGTCACCAAATTAATCAGATTCAGACTGGGTTATTGACCTTTTGTGTCACCAAATCCACACACTCTCTTATCTTTCCAAGCTTCTCTCAAATATCATTCTTCTTCATTACACATGCTAGTCTCAACTATACATGATAAATGAAAAATTGTTTTATGAATAAAGTTTTCTACCAAATCGAGTTGAAATAATACCTTTAATTTTGACAAATCGAGCAGTGCACCTTCCTCTCACACAAATTTTGACAGAACTAAAATTCCTAGGTCATCATTGATGATGTTATCATAATTACGGCAAACTTTCAAAGTGCAACAAATCCAATGTATCAAAACATAATAAATGCAACTAACTAAAGCTTCGTTATAGAAAGACAAGACAAGCTTGAAATTATTATTTATGAATCAAACACTTTCACTTTTCACTACTTGATTGATTGATCATTAAATGTTAACACCTACATTTTTACGAAACATGTTACAACTATAATTTGTTATTTTCTTCTTTAGTATGACAAGTATCATTCGTAGATAAGACTCTTGTGTCACCAAGTCCACACACTCTTGTGTCACCAAATTAGTTAGATTGAGACTGGGTTATTGACCTATTGTGTCACCAAAACCACACACTCTCTTATCTTTCCAAGTTTCTCTCAAATATCATTCTTCTTCATTACACATGCTAGTCTCAACTACACATGATAAATGAACAATTTTTTTATGAATAAAGCTTTCTACCAAATCGAGTTGAAATAATACCTTTAATTTTGACAAATCGAGTAGTGCACCTTCCTCTCACACAAATTTTGACAAAACTGAAATTCCTAGGTCGTCATTGATGATGTTATCATAACTACACAAACTTTCAAAGTGCAACCAATCCAGTGCATCAAAACAAAATAAATGCAACTAACTAAAGCTTCGTTATAGAAAGACAAGACAAGCTTGAAATTATTGTTTATGAATCAAACACTTCCACTTTTCACTACTTGATTGATTGATCATTAAATGTTAACACCTACATGCAACTAACTAAAGTTTCGTTATAGAAAGATAAGACAAGGTTGAAATTATTGTTTATGAATCAAACACTTCCACTTTTCACTACTTGATTGATTGATCATTAAATGTTAACACCTACATTTTTACGAAACATGTTACAACTATAATTTGTTATTGTCTTCTTTAGTATGACAAGTATCATTCGTAGATAAGACTCTTGTGTCACCAAGTCCACACACTCTTGTGTCACCAAATTAATTAGATTAAGACTGGGTTATTGACCTCTTGTGTCACCAAAACCACACACTCTCTTATCTTTCCAAGTTTCTCTCAAATATCATTCTTCTTCATTACACATGCTAGTCTCAACTATACATGTTAAATGAATAATTGTTTTATGAATAAAGTTTTCTGCCAAATCGAGTTGAAATAACATCTTTAATTTTGACAAATCGAGTAGTGCACCCTCCTCTCACATGAATTATAACAAAACTAAAATTCATAGGTCGTCATTGATGATGTTATCATAGCTACGGCAAACTTCCAAAATGCAACCAATCCAGTGTATCAAAACATAATAAATGCAACTAATTAAAGCTTCGTTATAGAAAGACAAGACAAACTTGAAATTATTATTTGTGAATCAAACACTTCCACTTTTCACTACTTGATTGATAATGTTAACACCTACATTTTGACGAAACATGTTACAACCATAATTTGTTATTGTCTTCTTTAGTATGACAAGTATTGGTCGTAGATAAGACTCTTGTGTCACCAAGTCCACACACTCTTGTGTCACCAAATTAATTAGATTGAGACTGGGTTATTGACCTCTTGTGTCACCAAAACCACACACTCTCTTATCTTTCCAATCTTCTCTCAGGTATCATTCTTCTTCATTACACATGCTAGTCTCAACTATACATGTTAAATGAATAATTGTTTTATGAATAAAGTTTTCTACCAAATCAGTTGAAATAATACCTTTAATTTTATCGTCTAGCATCTAGCATTCCAAATCGCCATAGAATCATATATCCACCTTAGTTTATTTAAATGATTTAACGAGTCATTTATGCAAATTATGTGATTTTTTTAAGTAGGTTATGTTACTAGACATATTTGTAAATATTTATCTAAGTCAACACACAGTGGTCTGTAAAAACATTCCTTCAAATTAGTTTAGAAGAAAACTTCATCCTTGTATTATTATTTATGAAAAACGTGTGGAATGTATAATGAAAAAAGCTACAACAACAGGCCCTAACCAAAAGCTACTGTTTTTTATGAAAAAAAGAAAAGAAAAAAGAAAAAGCAGAAACTAATCGTCTTACGCTGAATAGGAATCGGTGGATCTGTCACCTAACAAGCAAAATTTGCTAGTCTGGACTCTGGATATAATTTTTTTCTATTTGCTTAATTAGAGAAGGAAACATGGCAAAGGCACATAGAGAGGAAAAATTATATGGACCAATTTGTTTGTCACTTTTTTTTTCTTTTTTTAATGAGGTTTGTCACTTTAGTTGGTAACTTGGTATCGCAGTATTGGCATTAGTACATACAGATCATCTTCAAAATTTTGTAGTGGATGAGTTTACATTCCAATAATCATGAAGCTCTAGTTGTCGTGTATGGGCCCCATAGACTACAAAATTTGCGAAATTAACAGTTCCTTTGAATAAACCTAAGGCCCAAGAGAATCGGTTTAGCAATCATTAAAAGGTCTTATTGGACCGGGCCTAAATGTGTGGCGACGCCGCACCGTTATAAAAGACCTCTCTGTATTTCAGACACAAGCAAATGTTTGTAACTTTGTAAGCAATCAATCCCCAAAGTCTACTAAAAAAAAATAATAATAAAAAAATCCCCAAAGTTTATTCATCAAAAAAAAAAAAAAAAAAAAAAAAAAATCCACAAAGATCAGTTGTTTCTTAATAATGGTTTGTTTGTTTGTTCATTTAAAAAAAAAAAAAAAAAAAAATTAAACCGTGAGCTCATAAAGTTTACTCATTAAGCTTACTAATCCCTCCCACGAAATACACTGTTTAGTTTCTAATATTTCAAGAATAAGCACTGTTTTTTCTTCCCATCATATTTTTTTAATTTGCTTGTATACGTGAATAATGGAGCAATGAGATAGCCTGCTTTTTATTATCATAACATTCTCTATTATAAATTTTTAATAAAACAAACTAGTCACATTCTCCCCCAATAATGTCCAAACTTTGTTTCTTTGAAAAACCTTCTACAAAAATCAGAATTTTTTTGATAAATCAGTAGGACATAAGAGTATCATTTTTCTTTCTTTCGATTTATAAAAAAAAAATTAAAAAAAAAAAAAAGCTGCATTTTAGCACCGGGTGTGTTTGTGCGTATGTGAGATATATGGCAACATCAAGCCACCTCATTGTTATATCAGCTATGTGTCCAAGAAAATTAACGGAACAAAATAAAATGATAAAAATAGCTCATTTTGAAATTAATGACTAAACTCAATCATTTTAAACATAAGAAATTAATAGCACTAAAAGGGAAAACTTTAAGAACTATAGTATATTTTGCCTCTCTCTCTCTCTCATCATCATCTTCTTCTTCTTTTTTCATCTCAAAGAAAAGATAAAAGATAAAAAAGAAAATAAAGTCATTACAAATTTGATTGCAACATGAAATTTGTAATTTTTTTTTTTTTTTTTTTAGATTAAAGATAGAGAAATTTGTAATTTTCAAAATGGTAGATTATGTCGAAGAGCAGAAGAACACATATTATTTGGTGTATCTATTATTTTTGGTTATTCAAGTTCAAATGGTATACCTCATGTAATAATACTGTAGTAATTTTCTTCTATTATTCCTTTTAGTTTAGCAATTGCCCAAAATCAAGTCATCTTCACCTAGATTCATGGTAACTTACTTTTTTTTAACCATATGTTCATATGTTCAATTGAAATGCAAAACATTCAATTTTCTCATTCTTGCATGGTAGTAGAGCATCACAATTACGAGTAAAGATTGGGTCTAGCATTTCTGTATATTGTGACTAGACCTATCAAGATTATGATATATGTTCACTTTTAATCACATGTCATGATTTTGAAAGATTAGTGCTCTAAAGTACTAGACCCAAACTAAGTCTCATGCTCTTAGGAAAATGTTAAAATAATTTTTTGGGCTTAAGGAACTTCATATGTCCAATTTTTTGGGCTTAGAACAATTAGTTAATGGCTACTAATGAAGGTCCATCCGAATCCTTCTTGTTTCTCAACTAATTACAACACAAGAAGTTGATTCATTGTGACTGGCTCATCATGTAATAATACCACGATTTTTCAAAGTTCTATTCAGTTCTATTTCCATTTACCGGCTCATCATGTACAAATACCATGATTAATTTTTCAAAGTTCTATTCAATTCTATTTCCAAGGATATTGCGCGAAGTATCATCTAGCTATTTAAATCCGTTAAACAAAGTTTGGGAAGATTTCAAAGAACATTTTCCCCAACGAATTCACATAGGCTTTTTCAGAACTATTATATTGAAATTTAATCTATACCAAGAGTAGCAACCAGTCGCTACCTACTTTACAAAGCTGAAATAACTTTGCGATGACTTATAATTATCGTCAACTTTTTATACCTAGATGCACTTGTGTTGATGTTAGTGCTCCAGCATGAATGCGCACAGGGACGGCCAAATCCAGTAAGTAATGAATACCCGACCCTACATGAAACATTCAGATATTACCTAAAATGTCAGGGTAAAGAGAATGGGCCGGGCTTCGGTACAAATCCAAGTTTTCAGGTTGGATATGGGTATTACCCGAACCTGTTCCATAAAGATTAAATTAAAAAAAAAAAAAAAATCCGTTTAAAAATAAAATTTCTACTAAATGGAGGCCAGAGAGTTTTCTCCTCTAGTTTTTTTGAAAATGCTATGTATGTTATTTAAAAATACAGTGTTTGGTTGCCATAAAATTTGGCAATGATAGCGTATAGCAGGGAAGGGAAGTGCTGTTCAGGTTTATAAAAGTGTTCTACCAAGTCCACTCCATTTTATTTAAAAAATAATATATTTGAATATTAAAAATAAAGAAAAAAGAACAATTATACCTTTTATTTGGCCAATCTTAGCCCCTTTAGAGCATTAGCATCTGCATGTGAAAAAGTTTCTTTCTATTTTATAATAAAAATTTACTTTTTTTATTTTACACGATCAATTTGTAAAAACATTCGCATCAGATTATTTATAATACACTTTCTTTTACTAAAATAATATTTTTTTCACATTTTTTTTATTATTTCCCTTACCCATGCTCGGCCCCACCACCTTACCTCACTTCTCTGAAACACTCTCTCTTTCTTTTTCTCCTCCTTCTTTTTACTTGCTTCTTTCTTCTTCTCCTTCTTTCTTCTTCAGCATCTTCTTTCTTTCTTCTTCTTTTTCCTTTGCTATTCTTTCTTTCTTCTTCTTCTTTTTCATTTCTAAAAAAAAAAATTCTTTCTCTATCAAATCAGTGCTCTCTTCAAATTTGAAAAAAATTCTCTCTACCAAGCTTCCATGGCTCAATACACTCACACTCTCTCTCTCATGGCGGCTACAAGCTTGGGTTTTGGGTTGATTTGTATTTTGCCAAATGAGTTTTCTGTTGTGTTTTATTTTAAGTTGGGTTTGTGATGATTTTCATTAATTCTGGGTTGATTGTGTTTGGATTAAATTGATGTTGTGATGGGTTGGTTGTGGTGGTGGTGGTTGGTTAGTTGTGATGGTCGGCTTCTTCTTCTTCTTCTTCTTCTTCTTGGCATCTTAGAGTGGGTGAGAGAGAGTTTGACAAGACAAGGGAGAGGAGAGAGAAAAAAAAAAACATAAAATTATAGATAGAAGAGCTACAGTAATCGTGCATATATGCATGGTTACTGTAGCAATTGTGCATAAATGCATAATTTTACACCCATTGATGTGGGTTTTTTTGGTTTAAAATGTGTAAAATGAGCAACATTTTCTATTTGCAAGACTTTATACATACTAATGCTATAGTCTCCAGACCCCTTTTTGTGTCTCCTTGTGATCGTATCTAAAGAATAAAGCAAAAGGAGAAATGGTAGATAAAAACAATCTGAGAATAAATATTTGGAATGAATTCTCCACACTAGGAGTGATTGGTTTTATATTCATACTAGCCGCAAACTCACGCGATGCGTGGAAATATATAAATATTATATAATTGGATGTAGTATATAAAAAGTAACAATTAATTCAAGTATTTTTATTTAAATATTTCTATAAGTATTTTTATCTTTTTATCTCTACAAATATATCATATTATTATTTTTTGTATGTTTGATTAACATTTTTCTAAGGTGGACTATATTCCTCTAAATCTCTCTCTCTCTCTCTCTCATGGATTTTTTTTTTTCTTTCTTATAGTTCTGTTTAAGGTTGATGATTTTTTTTTAAATGTGTTTTGGTATTGTGTTTTTTTAATTTCCCATTACAAAGTATTTTCTTTGTCTCAAGAAAAAAAAAAAAGTATTTTCTCTCCCTTTTATACAGGTTTGCTTGAATTTTGATTTGGGTTAATACTTAGTTTTTGTTTTAGGTAATAAGAGTAATATTAATCATGATGAAATTAAAACAAAGAAAGAAAATACATGATGTTTATGATGGTGAACATAAAAAAAAAAATAATTAAAAAAAATTAAAAAAAAAAACAACAAACAACATCAAAGAAAAAATAACTCAAGTGACAATTCTAATAGTAGAAAGAAACTCAATGATAGAAGAACAATTCGAAAAACCCCAACGCACCTAGACTAATAAAAAATATATAGTTCGCCAACATAAAGCTTATACTTAGTTTTTTTGGAAATAGGAATTTGAATTTATGTCAAAACACAATCTAGATGGCAATGAATTTGAAAATGCCTACCAATTTTTTGGGTGATAAATTATTATAAAGTCTATCTTTTATTCCTTTTGTTTCATTGTAATTTTGGTTAAGATAATGTTGTAAATTTGTGATGAATTTATACTATTATAATAATCTCAGGGGTGTTACAAAAGCTGAACTGAAAATTGTGAAATCTTTAAAAGACTAATAGAAAAATAATGGAAAAAAATAATTTAGTTTATTAATGAAAATAAAATAATGACATGGATGCTGATGTAGGTCAACAGGAGCATAATAACAATAAATGCTACGCTTCAATAGCACAATAATTGTAGAGACTTAATGACTAATAATTAAAATGGAATATGTATAATAAAAGTCTAATACCATACTTATAGGCCGGTTATTATCTAATACCATAATTATATCACTCACAAAAATAAAGTGTAATTTCCCCTAAAATTGCTCCTAACAAAACGTCATTAATTTTGGTATGGATTCCATGGTGCGGGAAATGTTCCATAATGTGCTCCAATCAAAATGTGTAATTAATTTTAGGGTGTGATTCATTAAGGTTTGTTGCCATTTCAAATTCCCATCGTGACCCCTAAAACCTCCAATTACACATTCCATTCTTCACTTAAATGTAATTTAATTTATTATTTTGTTCTTCACTTATAGAGTTGAAACCACATCTGCCTAGAATTGGAAAAGACTCAGGTATCATCTTTGCATCACAATATTTGCTTAAGTTTATATATGATTGTCCCTTGAATTTTAGAGTCATTCGGATTGTTTACAATATTTGAATGGAATCATCTCTATCTCTAATTGTATTGTATCATTACTCTCACTCAAATTGTTGGATGAATTAATGAAATACCTGATTCATGCTCTACACTACCAAAACCCATTAAATCAAATAGGTTTAGACTTTAACTGAGATTAAGCAAGGTAATATCCAGACAGAATATGAGTTTTTGGGCTTCAAGGAAGATAAGCTTTATTTTTTTTTCCTCTTTGTTTAACATTTAATTAGATAATATTAATATATTATTAGAATTTACATTTTTAATTTAATGGGGTCTTCAGTCTTCTGTTTCTCTGCAAGAAGTATTGCACTAATTCTCTTTATTTTGGTAGAATTTTATAAACAATGCAAAAAAGATAAAGAGGCAAAGTTGCAAAATAAATTCAAAAGCAACAAATTGCTACCTACATTCTCCAATATATGCATGTCCAACAACAATGTCAATTTAAGCAAATAAGAAAGCAGAGAAGATATAGCAGGTACTTTTTTCTTTTCATTATGAATAAATATAAAATTGTATTGTCCCATAGTATCTGAAATTAACTTGCTTTATTAATTGTAAATTGAAAAGTGACTACAATTTAGAAGAGAAGATCTCAACAATGTTAGAAATACAACTGGCATAAGAAGTGTTTCTACTTTTTATTTTTTATTTTTTATAAACATTTATGTTTCTAATTATTTTGCAATAAATACAACATATATTGTGTTATGGTAGCTTTTTTTTTTTTTTTTTGGAGAAAAAGTTACATAATCATGTTTATGCAGATAATATTCCAAACAATTCAGCTATAATTTCCTATAATTTCCAGCAACCAACAAAAACAAAGGCTTCATCTTAGTAATAAACATATTTTTACATTAAATCATATTTTTCGTTAATTATTTAGACAGGAAAACTCTACATTAATTATAATACAGGAAAATATTATGAACCATGCAACTTTGGGCTTTGGCCAACCATCATGCAAATGCCTATATTGTGGTGCATTATTGCTGTATGAAGAACGTGTATGAAAAGCAATGCATCATCGAAATCCACATATTCAAGAAGATAATGTGTTATTTGAGCTAAATGTAAGTCACATCACTTTCTATTCTAAGTGGAATATAAAACCATGACCACTTACTATCTGCTGCCCATATTCAATGTTTTCAAATAGGCATGAACGGCCAAAAGTCTTGTAACTGAATTGCCACCTCCCCATGCACAAAGTGCTTGGGGGTCTAAGGAGGAAAGGGTTCGAGCTGCGAGATTAGCAATATGTTGTAATTATCTCTCAAAAAAAAAAAAAAAAAAGGCATGAACTGCTCAAGTATGCGATCTAACCAAAATTTAAATTTTAGCATATATAAGTTTTGACATCTGTCTATTGCCTAAGATAGTAAGATATGAATTTTGAATGGTTTACATGCAAATATAATTTTAAAGTAAAGTGAAATTTTATTTGTTTTTAAACAGTTTTGTCTAAAAAAAAATGTGTCTTTGCAAAAGTAAAAAAATATTATTTTTATTAAATAGTTTTGTCTAAAAAAATGTGTCTTTGTAAAAGTAAAAAAATATTATTTTTGTTAAATTATATTGTGCATCACATGGGTCAATAGCTAGTATTTAAAATTATTAAAAAAAAAAAAAAAAAACCATCACCCTTAATCAAAGTTAAATCAAAGTTATAAGAAAGAACAAAAATCCAGAGAGAGAGAAAGTACTCACAGTTTTTTTATTGGAAAAATATGGATTGAATGTGAGAAGTGATATCGAATTTATACAAAATAAAATAGGGAGAAGAAGAATCAAAATATAAGAAAGAGAAAATGATGGAGTAACGGTAAATTAAGTAGAGAGTAGTGGGGAAATATAGAGGTAAGGAGGGAGGGGAAAGGTTGAAGGAAGTGTAACAGCAAATGTGAACTAATAGGGAGGGTAAGAGTTTTTTTTTTTTTTTAAAAATAGGGAAAATAAAAGTGAGTAAAGAAGATGTAAAAAATAAGTGGATGATGTGGCCACCGAGGAATCTGCCATTAGAAGGTGGGAAGGGGAAGGGGAAGGAACACGTGAGAAATATAAGGGAAGGAAATCCAGAGGTTGTAACCGTGGTTTTCTAAGGGTTTTTAGTTTAGAAGACTTGGGTTTGGGCTTTAAGTTAGAATTAAATTTAGAAGAAGTGGGTTGGTGGAATTAAATTTAAAAGAAGTGGACTTTATGATGGAGATAGACTGAAAATCATTTTTGTTTTATTAGTATTTTAAAATTGATAAAAACTATTTTAAAATTGTAGGATAAATTTAAGAAAGAGGACGGGAATGACATGGTTACTGATGTGGCTCAATTTAAGCGTAGCAACATTAAATGCTATTCTTCAACTTTCAGTATTTGTACAATAAAGTTTACAATAGGAAGGTTTTTGAATACAAGAGTCAATTACAAGTTTAAATCTGTCAGTATACAACTTTGTCCTTGATTTTGTGCTGGACTTGAGCTACTGCAGTGATCTGTAGTGCGTTTCTTTAGGCTAGAATAAAGGTAATAAATTCTCATGGTTGGTCGTTGCTTCTTTAGCAGAGACAACAGCCAATTTAGTTGCAAATATAATATTTTGGATAAATAATATGATGCTTTTATTTGGAAAAGTGCTAGATCAACAATATTTTCACAATAAATTATAAGTGGTTAGTTGTTATTGGTTCAAATTCGAACCTACTACTGATATTACTTTTTTGCTCCAACAATAACAATCAGTAACAACCTACTACCTAAGATTTGTTTTGAAAATATTACGGATATAACATTTTACTTTTATTTGAATAAGGCTGCCAATTTTGGATAAATATTAAGCACAATTATAGGAACTACTTCCCTACTAAAACTTAATGAGTAACTAAACTATCTGGTGCACTCCTAAAATTACTCCCTCAACACACACGTAACAAATACCATTTTTTTTTTCTCCATTAAACTGTTGTAGCGAGATTACACATTTATCAAAAGACTAAGCGAGAGATGCTACGTCTACAACATTTTTATAACAAATCACAGGTGGTTAGTTGTTGTGGGGCTTGTTCTCCAAAATTATTATGTAGACACCGTAGGAAATGGGCTTGTGGCCCAAAGGCCCAGTCCGAGGACACCCACTTGTCCGAGGATAGTTAAAGAAAGGTATTGTGGTTCTAGGATAAGAAAAAGGGACGGAAATCATGTATAGTGGCCCAGAATGCGTCCGAGGATAAAACTCACCTCGAATACTAAGGGTCCGAGGTGAGTGTAACTATTTGATTATTCAGGGCATTTCACAAAGTTGCATTAGATCTGGAAAGTGAATGTGGAACAAAAGAAGAACCGGGCAGGGTAACAAATATCTTCTGGAGCTGCTACCTCCACATTAAATGCTTCCCAGCTAACTCTCTGACCGCATTAATGTGGAGGTGATACCTGAACAGTAATCAAGCAGCCTTATGGCCACTAAGTGAAGGTTCTGTGATGTGCTGGATGGGACAGAAAAGAGTCCTAATGATAGAGTCTACACGTGTACGGTGAGAAAAAGGTGGTAAACATAGTATATAACCGGAAAGTAGGTGACATTAGGGAGAATTTTTGGGAACCAGAAAAGAAAAAGGAGAAAAAAGAGAGAGGAAACCAATAGAACTCAGAAAGATATCCCCTGAAACCTAGCCGAGGAGAGTTTTCGTCTAACAGTCAACTTGAAACATCTTTTACTGCACAATAGTCATGACCTTTTCTACAGAATAGAACTAGTTCTTTCAGCCATTCTCTAAAAATTTATTGTTTGGGCTGGTTGGGCTGGAAGTCCATCTTTATTCGGGGTCCAACTCAATTTGAGTCCCTACAATTGGCGCCGTTTGTGGGGAGAACTTGATTTATTCGTAAGGAGAGGCAAGTGCAGTGGTTGTGATGGAAAGGGGAGCACCGCAGCAGCCAGTGACGGGCCCACAGCAGGTGGATGTTAATCCACACCAGGCAGAGTCTAGGGGCTCTCAGCACAGTAATCCGCTGGTAGTCCATGAACATAGGGGGGATCGTGAGGGAAGTACACGAACAACCCACACAGATAGAAGTCGTTCTCGAGGGAAAGGCCACGTGTCCCATGTAGGGAACGAAGGGGACATGTAGCGTGAGATTAATAAGTTGAAGAGGGAATTACGACATGAGCGACGAAGACGCGTGGCTCATAACTCCGAGCAATCCTCTGAGGAGTTAGATGACACCAGTTATAGACAGAGGTCGAGAACTCCACCCAGTGAATCTTTTTCCCATGAAGAGGAGTACCACCGTGAGCGAAGGTATAAGAGTCCGCCTCGTCAGGGTCGGGGGAATGACGCCTTGAACAAAGCATTGAGTCAGGTCTCTAAGTCGCCCTTCACGCGACGTATTGAAGATGCTAATCTTCCTCGGCGGTTCCATCAACCCGTGTTCACCATTTATAATGGTCGAACAGACCCAGTAGAACATGTTAGCCACTACAGTCAGAGAATGACCATTCATGCTAGGGATGAGGCCTTAATGTGCAAGGTCTTCCCATCTAGTTTGGGTCCAGTGGCGATGAGATGGTTCAACGACCTAAGAGCTAATACTGTTGACTCCTTTGAGAAGCTCACTCAGGCCTTTGGTGCCCGTTTTATCACCTGCAGGAGGGTTGTTCAACCCTTGGGATCATTGTTATCCATGTCCATGCGGGAGGGGGAAACCCTGAAAGCCTATTCTGATAGGTACTGAGAGATGTTCAACAAGGTAGACGGAGCTCATGATGACGTGGCCATTAATACCTTTAAGGAAGGCCTTCCAACCGAGCATGATCTGAGGAAGTCTCTGACTGGTAAACCTGTTACTAGCGTGCGTCAACTTATGGATCGGATTGACAAGTATAGGAGAGTAGAGGAGGATCAAATACAGGCTAGAGAAAAGTCTAAGGCAGCCCCTCAGGAGAGGAGAGATTTCAGGTGGGACCGGTACAATAACAACCGACCTCGGAGGGATTTTTAGGGGCAATCAGGATCTGCCAACTCCCAGGCGGTTAATGCCGTATTCTGAGAACCAATGCAACTGGTTCTGGAGAAGATAAAAGATGAGCCGTTCTTCAGATGGCCCAATAGGATGGCGGGGGATCCTGCAAAACGTAATCGAAACCTTTACTGCCAGTACCACCAAGACCATGGACATACTACTGAGGATTGCAAAAACTTGTGGGACCACTTGGAAAAGCTAGTCCAAGAGGGGAATTTGACCCAGCTTCTGCACCATTCCAGTGGCCGAGGAGGCCAGGCAGGTTCGACATTTCGGAGGGATGCTTCTTCAGGACCCCCTTTAGGCAAGATAAACGTTATATTTGCTGCCCTAGGGAGAACTGGGTCTTGCCCTTCCAGGGTAATGTCTGTGTCTCAGTGCTTTGACGAGGCCTCCAGTTCAAGGCCGAAGAGAGCCAGACTGGACACCTCGTTGGTGTTAGGCTTTTCAGAGGAAGATAAGAGAGGAACCATACAACCGCATGAGGACGCTTTGATGATTACGATTAGGATTTGAGGGTATGATGTGAGAAGGGTGATGATTGATGAGGGGAGTGTAGCCGAGGTAATGTACCCTGACCTGTTTAGGGGGCTGAATTTGAACCTGAAGATTTGACAGCCTATAGCTCCCCGCTGGTGGGTTTCGAGGGTAGATCGGTCGTTCCTATAGGTATGATTAGATTACCAGTGCAGACTGGCTCAGATGTGGTGGAGGTCGATTTTATTGTGGTGGATGCCTTTTCTCCGTATACGGCTATTTTGGGTAGGCCCTGGTTGCATGCCTTGGGGGCTGTTTCTTCCACCCTTCATCAGAAGGTGAAGTATCCATCAGGAAGCCAGGTTTTAGAAATTTTGGGAAATCAAACCATGGCTAGGCAGTGCTTGATAATGGCCATCCAACATCGGCCAAGGGCAGGTACTACGGCCACGGCCGAGAGTGAATTATAGCAATCACAAACTCCGGCGACCCTCTTAAGCACCTCTACCGGTGAAGCGGAGTGTGAGAATTTGGAGAGGGTAAGTGTTGGGGATGATCCCGAAAAATTCTTTCAAGTCGGAGCACAGCTGCCTCTGTTGGAGAAAGAGCAACTGGTTGAGGTCCTTAGGAGAAACATTGACGTGTTTGCATAGAATGCTTATGAAGCCCCGGGGGTGGATCCAGACTTCATTTGCCATCATTTGAACGTCAATCCCTCTGTTATTCCGAAGAAGCAGCCACCACGGTGTCCATCCAAAGTACACGCCGAGGCTATCAGAGATGAGGTGACCAAGTTTAAACAGGCAGGGGCTATAAAGGAAGTGTTTTACCCTTAATGGTTGGCCAATACAGTCGTGGTGAAGAAGAAAAATGGAAAATGGCACGTGTGTGTTGGTTTCACGGATCTTAATAGAGCGTGCCCGAAGGACCCTTTTCCTATGCCTCGTATAGATTAGCTGGTGGATGTAACAGTGGGCCATCCTCGGATGAGCTTTATGGACGCCTTTCAGGGCTATCATCAGATCCCACTAGCGTTAGACGATGAGGAGAAGACCGCTTTTCTCACTCCCACTGGAAATTATCACTATAAGGTAATGCCCTTTGGTAGATGAGGTCCTTTTTTCCTACCTAGCGATAGCACTTATGCGATCAGTTTTGTTCTGATACGAGTAGACAATGAAGTACAGCGGCCAGTCTACTACGTGATTAAGTCGCTTCATGAGGCCGAAGTACGTTACCTGCCCTTGGAAAAGGCTATTTTGGCAGTGGTGCACGCTACAAGGAAACTTCTCCATTATTTTCAGGCGCATACTGTGGTCGTCCTAACCCAGTATCCGATCAAAGCAGTACTTCAGAGTGCAAACTATACTGGCAGGGTTGCCAAGTGGGGCACAATTCTGGGGGCTTTTGATGTTAAGTACATGCCTCGTACCTCCGTGAAGGGTCAGGTGCTCGCCAATCTGGTGGCCGAATTTGCTGAAGGCCTTGAAGAAATAGAGGCAAACCCAAGTGGCATGGATGAAAAATCAATTGGCCTTATCTCCACGCAACCTATCTCATCCTGGAAGGTGTATGTGGATGGCGCGACAAATCAGCGGGGGTCAGGAGTGGGACTTGTACTGATATCTCCTGAGAAAGTCATCATCGAGAAGTCTTTAAAGCTGGGATTCTCAGCTACTAATAACGAGGCGGAGTATGAAACTTTGTTAATGGGGATGGCAATGGTCAAGAAGCTAGGTGGAAAAACGGTGGAAGTTTTCTCGGATTCGGGGCTGGTCATGGGTCAGGTTAGAGGGGAATTGGAAGCTCGGGACACAAGAATGCAGGAGTACTTGGGCCAGGTTAGGCGTATGCAAGTAAATTTTGAATTTTTTGAGATAAACCATGTCCCTAGGAGCGGAAATGCCCATGTAAACTCTTTGGCTACCCTTGCTACCTCCTCGGCACAAAACTTACCTCGGGTGATAATGGTTGAGGACTTAAGCACACCTACCCCAGTAATGACGGACAAGCTTCAGGTCAATCAAATCAGCTCGGCGCGTAGTTGGATGGATCCTATAATGTTATTCCTTGGGAAGGATATATTGCCCGAGGACAGATCAGAAGCTGAAAAGATACGAAGAAAAGCTCCTCGATTTTGGCTGTCCGAGGACAACAAGTTGTACAAACGCTCATACTCTGGGCCCTATCTGCTTTGTGTACACCCTGAAGCATCAGAGGCACTTCTAGAAGAACTGCATGAGGGGATTTGTGGTAGTCACACTGGAGGAAGATCTTTGTCTCACCGCACGATTACTCAGGGGTATTGGTGGCCAGGCATGCAAAAAGAAGCACAGGAGTACGTTAGGAAATGTGATCAATGCCAAAGGTTTGCGCCGAACATTCATCAGCCAGGGGGAGTCCTCAATCCTCTTTCTAGTCCTTGGCCTTTCGCTCAGTGGGGCTTAGACATCGTTGTCCCTTTCCCTAAGGCAGTAGGAAATAAGAAGTATCTGCTAGTTGGCACAGACTATTTCACGAAGTGGGTTGAAGCTGAGCCTCTGGCTAATATCAGGGATGTGAATGTCAAAAGGTTTATCTTGAGGAATATCATTACTCGATTTGGGGTCCCTCAAGCTCTCATCTCGGATAATGGTCTACAATTTGACAGCAAGGCTTTTAGAAAGTACTGTTCCGATCTGGGGATAAAGAATAGATATTCCACTCCAGCCTATCCGCAGGGAAATGGACAGGCCGAGGCGGTCAACAAAGTCATAGTGGGTGGGCTTAAGAAAAGGCTGGATGATGCAAAGGGAAGATGGGTGGAGGAACTACCACATGTCCTCTGGGCGTATAGAACAACGCCCCGATGATCAACAGGGGAGACCCCATTTTCAATGACGTATGGGGCTGAGGCTGTGATTCCTATTGAAACGGGTTTTCCAACGCTGAGAACCAGTACTTTCACCTCGGATGGAAATGATGAGCTGTTGAAGAAGAGTCTAGACTTGATAGACGAACGACGAGAGAATGCGATGGTTCAATTGGCCTACTACCAGCATAAGCTGAAGCAGGGCTATGATGCGAATGTCAGGTTGAGGCCGTTAGCTCCAGGAGATTTGATGTTGAGGAAGGTCTTGGGAACTACCAAAAATCCAGCCTGGGGAAAGTTGGGGCCTAATTGGGAAGGGCCATATCGTATTACATCTGTAGCAGGGATAGGTGCTTATTACTTAGAAGATTTAGATGAAAAAACCGTACTCCATCCCTGGAATGTAAGCAACCTGAAGAGGTATTATTATTAACAAGTTCTATTTCACTTTCCTTTATAATTTAGCCTACTTCTACAATGTGTGCTTCTGAAATCTACTGAAGTATTAAACAGAAACTAAGTCATGTCAGGTCCTCGGACCACAACTTAGTGGAAATTAATACACTATATACTGAAGTATTAAACAGAAACTAAGTCATGTCAGGTTCTCGGACCACAACTTAGTGGAAATTAATACACTATCAATGGAAGTATTAAACAGAAACTAAGTCATGTCAGGTCCTCGGACCACAACTTAGTGGAAATTAATACACTATCAATGGAAGTATTAAACAGAAGCTAAGTCATGTCAGGTCCTCGGACCACAACTTAGTGGAAATTAATACACTATCTATGGAAGTATTAAACAGAAACTAAGTCATGTCAGGTCCTTGGACCACAACTTAGTGGAAATTAATACACTATCAATGGAAGTATTAAACAGAAACTAAGTCATGTCAGGTCCTCGGACCATAACTTAGTGGAAATTAATACGCTATCAATGGAAGTATTAAACAGAAACTAAGTCATGTCAGGTCCTCGGACCACAACTTAGTGGAAATTAATACACTATCTATGGAAGTATTAAACAGAAACTAAGTCATGTCAGGTCCTCGGACCACAACTTAGTGGAAATTAATACACTACCTATGGAAGTTTAATACACTACCTATGGAAGTATTAAACAGAAGCTAAGTCATGTCAGGTCCTCGGACCACAACTTAGTGGAAATTAATACACTACCTATGGAAGTATTAAACAGAAGCTAAGTCATGTCAGGTCCTCGGACCACAACTTAGTGGAAATTAATACACTATCTATGGAAGTATTAAACAGAAGCTAAGTCATGTCAGGTCCTCGGACCACAAACTTAGTGAAAATTAATACACTGTGGCTTCAGTTGAAGTATTACACATAGGCTAAGGTATAACAAATTGTTTAGACAACAAACTTAGTTGGAATCAATGCCTTTTAAAGGGGGTCTGTGCAATTAAAATTGTATATCAAAGCAAATGCCATGAGCATCACTTAAAGCATTTCAAGGTGTTCAATACCTCTCTGGGTGAAACGTTAGAATGCTATCTTAAATATGGATACTTCTTAATGAATTTAAAGTGAGCCTTTGTAGGGCTGTGGAGTTCACTGCTATAGTCTGCTTTGGTTCCCAATCAGTGTATATAAAGTTAAGTTTTTCCTTTATAATGCCAGATTTCATTCTTTTATAGTCCGAGATCATGTAAAGAAATAAAGAACATTCGCGCAAGAAATTATACAAGTGACAGACGAAATCACAATTTCTCTTGTAAATTTGGAAAAGGAAATATACATTACAATTAGAAATGTCCTCAAAAAGCTTAAAGAAAAGAAAAAGAGAAGAAAAATGAAATGGAATGGAAAATAAAGGAAATTTGACTACATTAACTATTTGTTTAATTTTATTTGGAGCTTATGTTGAGGGGCTTTGCCAGTCGCCTCAGGAGGAACATCTTTCTCCTTTGCCTTTGGAGCGTCTCCAACAGGTAGAGTGGTCGAGGCTAAGGCTTGTTCAAAGCTTTGAGAAGCTGTTCCATCCTTAGGCCCCTCTGCTCCTTTGTCCGAAGAGACGTCCTTTGCAACTTCAAGCACTTCAAGTGGTTTCTGCTGATTGATAGAAGAAGGAGCCTGGGTTTGAGCTTCCTTGGCCGATTCAACAACTGTGGAGGATGCCTCTTCTTGTTGAGTAGAAGGACCTGAGGCTCGTATAGCTGGGGGGAAATAAATGTTTTCAGGCCTTCCCAGCTCGGATGAAGTTTCGACTCCAGCTCGGTTGAGAGCTTCTTCCCAGGTCAGGGCACAGTACGCTCGGCACACGACGGGCACCTCAGCCCTGAAATTATCCTCGGTCTCAGCAACGCCAACGTCGTAGCCATGTTGCTCGGCTGTGTCTCTTTCTTTTTCAACCTCAGCTTTTGCCTTTTCAGCCTCGCCCTTGGCCTTTTCAGCTTGATCTCTGAGTCTCTGGGCTTCCTCCAGTTGTTTCTGCAAAGTTGATATATGTTCCTTGGAAGTTGCTAGCTGGGCATTAGCATCACGCAAGAGTTTCCTTTGGTCCTCGGCTTGCCTTTGGACTCCATCCAAGGCTGAGTCGGCACTCTTCCGAGTGTTTTCCTCATCGGCTAGCTTCTTCTTCAACTGCACAATGTTTTGTTCAGCAGCAGTGAGTGTGTGCACAGCTGTTGCCCTTTTCTTCCTCTCATCATCTATCTGCTGGTAGCAAGAATTTGTTATCTCCTCCAGCCTGAAAGTGGCTTGAACAGCCTAAAAGGAAAAGAGTTAGAAATATAATACGTGGAGTTGTGTGCATGATGTCTATGATAAAAAAATAATAATAATATAACAATAAGGGTGTCATACCATGCCCAAGTATCTCTTGGTATTCTGGAAGACCTCATTTCTCTTTATGGCTCTCAGCTCGGCCATGTCCTTGGGAAGAAGGAGTGTTTCCTCTAAAGCCGAGGCGACGCGGCACCCAATTCCGCCATTAAAGTCCCTGATCGAGGCATCTTCCCTCAGAGGCTCGCCACCAAGCATGGGTGCAGGGCCAAGCCTCGGGTCCCGAGGACTAAGTGGTTGACTTTTCCACCAGACGCTGAGACCCATGAGTCACCTTTTGCTGCTTTGCAGCTCGTTGGTCCTCGTCTTCACGGGTTGGACGAGATCTTCCAGTCTCTATCACTTCCTTATCTTTTGGTTCTCTCCTCCTCTTCGGATCACTGGGTTCGGTCCCATGTGATTGGGATGGCTGAGGAGGAGGGGGAAGATGGGGTTGAATTGATTTTTCTGGCACTCGCCTGCCAAGTTGGCCTTCGATCACATCCTTCAAGCTCCTCTGGCTTTTCCGTTGGATGCCCATTTCTTCAGAGGTTACCTCGGGAGATTGAGGTTGGTTGAAAACTTCAAACTCGTCTGCAGAATCCAACAGTTATATAACCCCCTCTGAAGTTTCTTCTTCTTCTTCTTCTTCTTCTGCTTCTCCTTCTTCTTCTTCTTCTTCCTCCTTCACTTCCCGAGGAACGGAGCGTGATGATGAAGCTCCTATAGAGGGAATGATCTCAGATGACAGCTTAGTGAAAGGAACACCTTCAGGAATCAGAACACCCTCCGAAACGATAAATCCCTCAAAGGCTACACTGATACGGTGGAGCCGAGGATCTTTAGCCCTTATCACGCACTTGGGAGCTTGGAAGGCCTTGGAGATTGGTTTGTATTTAAGGATTATGTGTGCCGCTCTCAGTTGGCCGTTAGATGGGTTCACGTACACCTCGGATCGCAAGATTTTGTCTAAGCTCTCCCTATTAATCAATCTGATTTGAGGTTTGGTAGCACGCTTATCTGCAAAATCATTAGAACATGAGAAAAACTCTATCAGAGGTAAAAGTAACTTGAATTAAAGTACAATCTAATTTATGAGGGCGTCTAGCCTAAGAACCCCACCTGGTTTTCCCTCTTTGGTTGGACATGGTAAACCATCGTGCCATTCCCCAGAAAAATAAGAAAATCGTCTTTTAAGCCCTTATTCAATGTAGGGAGACACTGGATCAACCTTACTTCAGGGAACCTAGACTTAAGGTAGTATCCTTGACCCTTCAAATGATTAAGATTGTTCACCCAGTTCACATCGTGATGGGTCAGACCTAGGTTCATCCTGACATTTAGGGCTTCTATACTCCCAAGCACCCTGAACATATTGGAGGCGCATTGTGTGGGAGATAACCTAAAGAATCTAAGATAACTTCTAGTAAGATTACCCATAGGGATAGTCATCCCCCCCTCTATAAAAGCGATCATAGGGATGACCACTTCCCCTGTTTTCCTATCGTGTAACCCCGTTTTTATGGAGGCATATCTCATACCCACTATCGGGGGAATCTTATACTTAGCTCTAAATACCTCTATTTGCTCCTCGGAGTCAACTAGATACTTGAACCTACCCATTTCCTAACAGTTATGAAGAAAAATTGGTGAAGAGGATGGAAAACTAAGAAGGGTTAAGGAAACTTACAGGTTTGGAAAATGAGCTCCTCGGACAGGCTCCTAGTATTTATGAGAGTGTGGAGTGGTGAGAGAGAGAGACAGGTTCAATGAATATGTGCTGAGACGGTGCGATCTTTGTAACTGAAAAGAGAGTTGATTTGAAAAGCTCTTTATAATGGCGCAGAAATTGTAAGCGGGAAAAGTCCCGCCCATAAATACTGAAGGTCCTCCACCGTTCGATTCACATCATGCCGTTGAACGTGGGGGACAAAGAAGCCGTCATCATTTAATGATGGCGTGCTCTTGACGCCGAAACGTCAGGAGCGTGCCTTGGGCAGATGGAAAGGCGCTATAAAGGTTAGGAAAATCCACGAAAGAAGTGAGGGCAGGATATCAAAATCTCCATTTTTCCGAGGTGACAAAAAACGAGATTTTGAGGGGCTATTGTGGGGCCGGTTATCCAAAATGATGATATGGACATTGTAGGAAATGGGCTCGTGGCCCAGCGGCCCAATTCGAGGACACTCACTTGTCCGAGGATAGTTAAAGAAAGGTATTGTGGGTCTAGGGTAAGAAAAAGGGATGGAAATCATGTATAGTGGCCCAGAACGCGTCCGAGGATAAAACTCACCTCGGACACTAAGGGTCCGAGGTGAGTGTAACTATTTGACTATTCAGGGCACTTCACAAAGTTGTATTAGATCTGGAAAGTAAACGTGGAACAAAAGAAGAACCGGGAAGGATAACAAATATCTTCTAGAGCTGCTACCTCCACATTAAATGCTTCCCAGCTAACTCTCTGGCCACATTAATGTGGAGGTGATACCTGAACTGTAATCAAGCAGTCTTATGGCCACTTAGTGAAGGTTCCGGGATGTGTTGGATGGGACAGAAAGGAGTCCTAATGATAGAGTCTACACGTGTACGGTGAGAAGAAGGTGATGACCATAGTATATAACCGGAAAGTAGGTGACATTAGGGAGGATTTTTGGGGAACCAGAAAAGAAAAAGGAGAAAAAAGAGAGAGGAAACCAATAGAACTCAGAGAGATATCCCCTGAAACCTAGCTGAGGAGAGTTTTTATCGAACAGTCAACTTGAAACATCTATTACTGCACAATGATCATGACCTCTTCTACAGAATTGAACTAGTTCTTTCACCCACTCTCTAAAAATTTATTGTTTGGTCTGGTGGGGCTGGAAATCCATCCTTATTCTGGGTCCAACTCAATTTGAGTCCCTACAGTTGTTATTGGTTCAAATTTGAAACTAACACTAAGATTACTTTTTTGTCCCAATAATAACAACCAGTAACAATATGCCACTTAGGATTTGTTTGTAAAAATGTTATAAAAATATTGTAGACATATCATTTCTCTTTTTATTTACCAATAATTATTTGAAAAATATTAAAGCCACATCAGCAGTTTGTAAAAATGTTGTAACATAGTTTGTGTCTCTAGTATTTTTCTTTCCATTTTTGTCAATTTAAAATTCCTTCATTGCAAATAATAATAATAATAATAATAAATAAAATAAAATAAAAAACAATTAAAGGCCCTAAAAATCGGTTCAGTTTGGGTACAAATATTAGTGGGTAAAAAAATCAGAGTAACAAATAGGTGTGGGTGCTAATCAAGTATTGGGATCAAGTATCCACAAGTAAAATTTTCAGGTTGGATTTGGGTATACTTGACCTAATCCTGGTCCATGGCCATCCCTAAACTGGTACGCTGGTTCACAATATATACTGTTAGAAAAACGTTCATGAGCTTCTTGAAGACCTGTTGTATTCACAATCCCAGAAAATGTGGGTTTGTAGGGACTGAATTCTAGAAATCATTGAGTTTTTTTTTTTTTTTTCTTTTCTTTTTAGTATAGCTGTCCCCTCCTAAGATTGAGTATAGTAGGTTGTGCAATATAGCATAGTACGGTGCCTAAATAAATTCCAAAATATCACTCTATTAAATTTAATTTTTGTAATAATAATTGCCCAGTCATTTGGTCAATATAATTATGGGTTTGAATTTAGGGCAAATCACAATTTTTCATCCCTAACTATCACCTCAATTACACTTATAACTCCTTGACCTTTCAAAATGCATGATCAAACATGCTATCTTTGTCATGAACTTCAAGGTCTGTTTTATAGTCTTGTATATTTAAATTGCTCACCTCATCATATGATTCCACTCTCAATCTACTACACAATGTTAACATTACGATATGATGATCCAGTTCAAAATTTTCTTTCATCCTTTAATTAGTAAATTGGTGCACAAGAAGAACAAGAATAATTGTTGTTTCACCTCAGTTTGTAAAGCAAAAGCCGTTTTGTGATTGGAAATAACAAACGAATAACATAACTACTTGTCTTATTTAGGGAAAGGGGCAATTAGCACAACAAACCGAATAATAATGCAAGAAGAATCATCGAAGTACATTAGTCACAAACAGATATATCTGTCCAGAAAGAACATATAATAACCCCACACCCAATAAAAGAATATACACTCAGTAGCATTTCGTTTGCGACGAAGGGTAAAATATTATTCTTAGTCATTTGCATGGCAAGCATATGACTATTAGTCTATTACATATTATTCATCAGATACCATAGAAACAACAGAGATAGTAGCACCTTTTTTTTTTTTTTTCTTTTTTTCTAGGAAAGAGATTTTTTTATAAACTTTCTAGCAAAGAGATAGTAGCACTTTGTTTGTAACAAAGTGTACGATTTATTTGAGTCATTTGCATGGCAAGCATATGACTTTTTTTATCAAAAACCTTAGAAACAAGTGAAACATAAGAAATAATAGTAAAGAGTACCTTCGAAATTCCTCCATATAATCTTCTGCCCTTTTATTCAAAACACCAGGTGCCGGGGCATCTGCTTTCCATGGATCATTGCATTTCTTTGATTCCATATTATCCAAGCCTGCACTAGAAATAGTTCTAACTCCTCACTGTTAAGCCTAGCAATTAGCTCTTCCTATAAATGTATCATATCCTTCGGACCCACATGGCACTTCTGCAGTCTAGCAAAGCAACCAGCCTAAATGTCCTGCGCCACACCACAATTCCATAATGCAAGGATTTCAGTTTCCAATTCCATCTTGCAAACTTCGCATCGGTTGTCTGCAATAATCCGCTTCTTGGACAGATTTACCCGTGTTGGCAGAATGCTACGACAAGCTCGCCAGCCAAACACCTTTAATTATCTTGTTTGGCACCCTTAGCTTCCATAGAGTTTTCCACACCTCTCTTCCCACAGCTCCCCTAGAGCTTTCGGCCTAGTTTAATTCCTTCCATGCCTTTTGCGCCTCGCGATACCCCGACTTAACAGAATACTCTCCTGATTTCTCACCAATCCAGACCACTGTATCAGATATGTCTCTGTAGCTCAATGGTACTCGCAATATGGCTTCACCATCATCACGGTGAAAATTTTGCCAAATCAATTCTCGATCCCACCCCCTTGAATCTTGATTTATCAACTCAGAAACCGTCATCTCTTCTTTGATGTTTGGTGCTGGATAGAGTATTCTGTTTGTAGGATGGTTTGGAATCCAAGCATCATGAAGAACTTGTATATGGCGCCCATTACCTACCCTCCAGCAAGACCCTCTTTGCAAAATAGGTTTGGCTGCCATGATGCTCTTCCATGTGTAGGAGCTATTTGCTGAATCAGTGGCCTCCAAAACATGACTTCGTGGAAAATACAGAGCTTTTAGGCATTGAAAAAGTAGTGATTCCTGGTCTTGCATCAATCTCCATCCTTGTTTTGCAAGTATTGCTAAATTGAATTGATGTAGGTCTTTGAATCCCATCCCTCCTTCTATTTTTGATCTAGCTAGTTTGTCCCAACTTAGCCAATGAATCTTCCTCTCATTTCCAACCTGTCCCCACCAAAATCGAGAGCACATGGATTGAAGTTCCTCACATAATTTAACCAGTAACTGAAATACACTCATGGTATACGAAGGAATCGATTGAGCCACTGCTTTGATTAGAATCTCCTTTCCTGCTCGTGAGAGAATTTTTTCTTTCCACTCTTGCAGTTTTTTCCACACTCTATCTTTGAGAAAAGAAAAGGTATGGTATTTACTCTGCCCTACCAAAGTTGGTAGCCCCAAATAGGCCTCAAATCTTTCCACTTCACTCACACCAAGCATGGCTTTGATCAACTCCCTTTTCTAGGAAGGAGTGTTGCTACTGAAATAGACTGAAGATTTCTCCATATTTATGCACTAACCCGAGGCTTCAACATATAATTTCAAAATCTCCAGGATTTCCTATGTCTCCTTTTCAAAAGCTTGACAAAATAATAGGGAATCATCTGCAAACAAGAGGTGGGAGATTTTCGGGGCTCACCTGCAAATAGAAACACCATGGATATGTCCCTCCAATTCTGCTTTCTGCAAAAGAGATGTGAAACCTTTTGCACACAAAAGAAATAGATAAGGTGACAAAGGGTCTCCCTGCCGAAGATATCTAGTAAGAGTAAACATACCATATGGTTTACCATTAATCGAACCAGAGAAAGAGGTGGAGGAAACATAACTCATCACTCTATTAACCCAACTTCCTGGGAAACCCAATTTCAACATAATCCTCTTTAAAAAGCTCCACTCCACCCTATCATAGGCTTTGCTCACATCCAACTTCAAAGCTAGATTCCTTATTTTACCATTTTTCCGACCATGCATCATATGTAAAGCTTCATATGCCACAAGAACATTATCTGTGATCAATCTCCCTGGAACAAAGGCACTCTGTGTAAGGGCAATAATTTGAGGTAAGATCTGTTTCAACCTGTTTGCCAAAACCTTTGCAATAATTTTATAAATAACATTATAAAGGCTAATGGGTCTAAAATCAGACATCTTAACTGGATTTTTAATTTTTGGGATGAGTACAATATGGGTATGGTTTAGTTCAGGCAACATATGACCATAATTAAGAAATTCAAGAACAGCAGACACTACAGTATCAGCAAAAATATGCCAAAATTTCTGGTAAAAAATGGCATTCATACCATCAGGGCCAGGTGCCTTAGTGGGTCCCATTTGGAATAAAGCTGCTTTTATTTCATCCTTATTGAACTCATTGGTTAGAGTCTGTTGCATTTCAACTGTCACCTTGTGAGATATGTCTTCAAGGCACTCCTCAATTCTTGTACACGGGCCAGTGGAGAATAAATTGTTGAAGTACTGTACTGCCACTCCTGCCACATCTTCCATATCCTCTACCCAACCACCCTGTGGATCCATAATTCCTTGAGTAAGATTTTTTTGCTTGCGTTGGGATGCCTTTAGGTGAAAAAATTTTGAATTCTTATCACCATGTTTAATCCAATTAACCCTTGATCTCTGGGCCCAATAAATTTCCTGCTTTCTAAGCCATTCATCCAACTCCTTACTAGCTTGAAGAAAGTCACTCCTATTCTGTTGTATTGGTGGAGCCCAATTTAGAACCTCAATTATTTTTTGCAAATTTTTTATTTCTTCTATACCTGGATGAGTTTTGGATGCACCCCACACTAGCAACTCTGAAGCACATCCTCCAATTTTCTTGCTGACTATTTCTAAGGCCGAACTACCCCCTACTCCATTATCCCAAGCTTCCTGAATCACTTGCTCACACCCATCCCAAAGCAGCCAAGCTTCTTCAAACTTGAAGCCACGTCTTCCCTTATGGCTATGTTTCGGAGGTGCCTGGTTCTGTAGAATCAGAGGGAGATGGCCCGATGTGTGCGAGACAATATGGGTTACTGTAGTTCCGAGAAATTTAGACCTCCACACCTGGTTCATAACCACTCTATCCAACCATTCCTTTGTGTTGGCTGTCCCTGGTCGCCTATTATTTCAAGTGAACGGATAGCCAATAAAGCCCAAGTCCACCAAATTACAATGCTCCATGGCAACACGGAATGCATCTAGTTGCCGAGGTGGGGCTGGTCTGCAACTAAGTTTTCCAACGAGCTTAACATCTTGTTGAAGTCACCTATACACATCCAAGCACCGTCAACAAGAGAACAAATATGGGAAAGGAGAGCCCAGGACTTATATTGATCTTGTATTTCTGGCCATCCATAAAAACCAGTTAGTACCCACTGAAATCCATCACTTTCAGTCACCATCGCTAAAATTTGGTTGTCTGAGAACTTAAACACATCAAGCCCGATATCTTCCTTCCACATCAAAGCAAGTCCGCCACCCAGACCTATTTTTTTAACAACAAACCGATTCTTATAAGGTAGTTCCTTGCACCAATGATTTATACCTTCTCTGTCTAGTCTAGTTTCCATAAGGAAACAGATGGAGGGAGCTTGTTCCTTCACGATTTTGCGAAGGTTTCAAACTGTCCAAGGGTTCCCAAACCCTTGGCAATTCCAACTGAGAATTTTCATTGCTCCCGGCAGTGGTGATCAACCACCCCCGCCACTATAATGTCTAAATCACCATCGCTAGAACCAACCTTGGAGCATTTCTGGGAGAACGTTGCTGCCCCTTCTGCATAATTCACGTCCAAAGCAACTTCTTCTGATCTTTTTCCCAACGTAAGCATGCTAGTGGGGTTATTTAATTCATTCGGCCCAACCTCCATTCTATTAAGCCTAGTCCACTTAGCTACTTGTTTATTGGGCCGTGTAACAGACGGGCCCACTTCCTTATTTGCTTCCTTAAGCCCATTATCATCATCCGTATTCAACTTTAATTTAGAATCCACTTTTGGTGCTAAACACGTCATGTAATTGTCCATGCATGGAGCCTCTCGTGAAAAACTATCCGAGATATTCGCCTGAAGATTTGGTTCAATCCCGTGAAGATCGTTGTTACTAACTTGGGTTGGTTGCATGTCACTACTAGCCAAAACCCTAGCCGCCGTCTTCACCGATACTTCCATCGCACTGCTCACCACTGTGTGGTTGTTCTCTTTATCAACCGATTCCTCACTAGGCAAACTAACATTACGCCAACGTGGTGGGGATCTATTTCTTCCACTAGGTGCTTTCAGCCAGTCACCGTACTGATAGTGCGTTGGGCAGTGTCTGATATCATGCCTTAGAACCCCGCAAAAATGGTAAAACAGCGGCAACCTTTCGTGCTTATAGTCAACCCAATGCCGCTTCCCATCCAACCCCATTAGAAAGCCACCTCTGCGAAGGCGTTTGGATATAGGTATAGCCACCCTAACCCATAAGAAAAGGTTTTGGCCATCCGTTCACCGTCGTTGTTCAACATCCTCAACTACACCCATCTTGTTCCCAATCTCCATCGCCATCCTCAGGGCCGTCATGTCAAATGGCACACCCCATATCTGAATCCACATTGATGCAAGCTCCAAGACTACATTATTAGCACTATTCCTGTCTTCCACCACGTAAGCATCAACAGTTGATTATCAAAACTCCATGGCCCTCCCCGAAGAATACGTTCAAGTTCATATTCAGATTGGAACTTGAATTGAAAAAGATTGGTTCCCACCTCAGATATTTGCAACTCCTTATCTAGGCCCCACACTTTTCGAAGTGTTTTTTTTGCCGCTTTTCGATTGAATGGTTTACACGTTAGAAATTTCCCTATCAAGCTTAAAGCGCAGCTATCAATTTCCTCCAATCTGCCCTTCTCCAAAACTTGTATTTCTTCTTCTTCCTCAGACGTCAACTTTAGGTTTACCATACTGTTTATAACATCTTCAGCCATATTTGCCATCTTCAAACACTGATGATCAACCTACAAATAATGATACCGATAGCAGTTTTTGTGACAGGATAAAAGATGGAATAAAAAATCCTAAGGGGACCCCAGGGAGGTAAAGCTCATTTTCACGAGAAGGAGCGCTCCTACCAGAGAAGAGTGTTAGATGTGCTCATGTCTAACTCTTATCCTTCGTGTTGTTTATGATACTATAGAGTACACGATAAAAATGTAATTAAATTTTGTATCGCAAAACTTAGGTACAATATATTATGTTTTGCTCCTTTTTTAAAATTTAACCACTTGACTATTTAATTAAATTAGCAAACGGCGTTGAGCTTCTAAAAAGAAAAATAGTAATCAGCTTTAGAACACCTGCTTTCACATGAGAAAACCCGTTGAAGTTGCAATTGCGTTGAACTCAAAAGTCAAACCCATAGAAATCAAGCACTTTCAGTGAGAGAGAACGAAGGGGGTGTAAATCAATCAATTACCCATTTACAAATATGCCCAATGCTTGGAATAAAAGAATTCGCGAGTGAAAAACCCAAACATGACCTGAAATCTCCCAACTTTCAATTCAATTCCACATCTAATATGCAATTGAGGGTCTTCTGCAGAGGATTGTGGCCTCTTGAAAACCAAGAACCCCACCAATTCGGAGGATTGCGTCGATAACTGCAAACAAGAGTCCAAACTTCTTTCCTTGATTGGCTTCAGTAGAGGCCTTGGTGGTGGCTGTAACTTTGGCATTGTGTGGTTGGACTCTTTGTGCAATTTATGGTGTCGTGGTGGTGGTGGAGGGCCTTCGTGGGTGTGGCTGTAGCTACAGCAGAGGTGGAGGAGGACTGAAATAAATGTTTCTAAAATAAAAGTTGTTATCAATGTTTTTTTTAGTATATTTAATAGTTTAATTTGATAATTTGTTTTGTGATATTTATTAAAATTTATAAGCTCATCAAAGGCTTATTAAAAAAAGAAATGCTACCACCGCACAGGAAATTATTGCGTACTTCCGGAGTACGCATTTATGGTACTCCGAGAGTATCTAATAATTTTCCCCATTGCACACCCTTAAGAGCATTAGCATTGGAGAATGCTAATGCTATTCTATTGTACAATTCTAAAAACCCACAATTCTATTATACCATACCATTTTACAATTCCTCCACATCCCAAAAATCTATTTTTATTAAAATATTATTTTTTAATCTTTTTTTTTTTTTTCTAACCGTAACTTTTGGTTTTCTTGGGCTTTCCAACCATCTTTTTTTTCTCTCTTTCTCCCTCAACCTCTAGCATCGGTTCAACACACAAAGCCACACACACACAGACCTATGATACACCGATCAACCTATCTAAACCCATCACCACACATGCAGAGCCACACACACACACACACAAACACAAACCATCAAACCTTAAACAGAGCGCCACACACACAATCCATCAAACCAATTGGAGCCAATGATCAACCTAGAAAAACCCAGCTGTAAAAAATACCCAGAAAACGCCGATGATCAACCCAGAAAAACCCAAGCCACCACTGCCCACTGCTCACCAAAATCCCACCGGAACAAAAACCCATATTAAAAATAAATAAAAAAAAAAAAAAAACCCATTGGAAACCCAGAAGAACCAGCCAACCATGCGGTGACCCACGCCGATCTCGCCATGACCTCGCCGGACCCAAACACTGGCGATCTCCGACGACCAACAACCCAAACACCAGACCCAACCACGACCCACAACCCATTTCAGCCATGCCCAGGCCGTCGAAAATACCTAGAAAAACACCGATGATCAACCCAGAAAAACATCGAAGCCACATCGATTGGAGCTTGACTCATGATACACCAATCAACTTAGAAAATACCTAGAAAACGTCGAAGCCACATGATCAACCCAGAAAATACCCAGAAAAAACGCCCAGATTAACCCAAATCCAAAACCCATAACCCATAACCCACGGCCCACCATGCCGATCCACCACTTGACCCATGATACACCGATCGGAGCAAACCACACCCACATCGGAACAAACCCATCGAAGCCACATCGAACCCATCGGAGCAAACAACATTGAGAGAGAGGAAAGGGATAGGGAGAAAGAGAGAGACGAGGAGGACAGTTGAGAGAGTGGGAGAGTCAGAGCAGATGAGAGAGAAAAGGAATAAAATATATATATATTTTTAGAATACTGCTACAGTACAATTCTAACTTTAGAATTGTACTGTAGCACTATTGCAAAAAAATTTGCAATAGTTGCACATACCATTCTCTGATGCAAACGGTTTTGAGGCTTAAAATGCCAAAATGTCCTTAGATTTGGCATTAGCGTTCTCCAATGCTAATGCTCTAATGCGATAATCACTTCATAAATATAAGTGCTTGTAAGTTGTGGGGGCCAAGAGCCAGGGCTAGGATTCAAGTCTCCAGGAGGGAGCTTCACACATATATACACTTAGATAATTCTAGAGTAGAATTTCTATCTTATATTATGTTCACAATATTTTCTTAACAAATTCTAAGTAGTAGGTTGTTATTGGTTGTTACAAGTGAGCAAAAAAGTAGTTTAAGTTGTAAATTCAAATTATAGTCAATAACAACTTATCACTTATAATTTATTGTAAAGTATTGTGAAAAAGTTTTAGACATAACACTTCCCTATTAAAAAAGCACATGGGTAACTCATTAAGTCTAGCCCGCTAAGCACAAAGCATTGCCCATAGACTAAGGTTTTTCTTTGTGGCCTGTTGATTGGTTAATAGCAAACCATAGACTAAGGTTTTTCTTTTGGGAAATCATGCCTACAATTACAAACCATTATTTGCCATTCAATCACTAATTACGATAGTAAAATTTGAGGAAAACAGTTCTCCAGAATTATTTATAAAATACCATTATGTGAGAAAGAAAGTGATGAACATGGTATGCTATTTTAATCACTAAACTATTTTCTCTCGATCTTAATTAGAAACACGTCCATTAACTTGAGAATTGGAAGGTCAGCGGCCAGCATAGCATTCGTGTTTATTTAATCATTAATTTTGCAGGCATTCATTTTAGTACTAGACTTATGGTTTTTATGACTTATGTTTGGTTTTAGCAATTACGCACTTTTCCTTCATAGCACTTACGGTTTTTTAGTACTTGGTTTAAATTATTTGAATACTCTTTGGATATTTGGATGTTTTTGAATTATGGATATTTGGATGTTTTAGTATTTACCCTTACTTTTGTAGCTTAGTACTTTTAGCTAATGTGTTGCATTATCTATAGTACTTTTGTACCTTGTTGGATTTTGTATCCTTCTAGATGCAATTTAAGACCTAATACTTCTTGTTTTAGTGTTCTTGCATTGTTTGGTTGTTGGACATGCAAATGATTCTTTGTATTGAACTTACTTGCTTACATGTCCGGATGTTCATTTACTTTGTAAATGTTCATTGTAGTCACTTTTTTAATGATTGTTTGTTTATGGTCAAGTTATGCTTAATTGTCACACTCATACTTGTTTGATCGCATTGTGCTTGCTCCATATGCATTCCAAGTATTTCGCTTACAGTAAACTTAATGTTGAATTTTTGTAATATTTTTTTCAGGATACTTGTTCGTATGGTTCAAGAGCTTCATAGACTTGGAGTAAGGTGTAAGTGAGTTTTGGCAACTATTTCCAAACTCACATTTTAAGTCTAGAGTCTGTTTTACGGTTTTGTCATGAAATAGCCAAAGGGGGAGATTGTAAAGTTGAATTTATTCAACTATATTTGTTAGCTTTATTCCATGCCAATTTTTCTTGTAAATTTAGCATTAGAAATCCTATATTTAGGTGGGATCATATGTAAGGGATGTGTGTGAGAGAGTGTGAAGATTTGATCAAGAAATGTGCAAGAAGTCTCAACTCGCGACTGGCTCGCTACTTACTCGAGAGTGGATGACTCGCGAAAATGGTGCACACAAGAGAAGCATGCAGGAATCTAAAGATTCAGGCCATCTGTCACATCACATGACAGAAAAATACAATCTAGCATTTTGTTACTTCACGACTCGCCCCAGCCGCGAGTGAGTCGCGAAACCCTCCTGTTTTTCTAAAAACTGACTTTTCACATTCCAGCTCACACCCTACTATAAATACCCTCATACCCACGAAATGTAGAGAGTTTCTAGAGAGAATTTTGAGAGAGAAACCCTAAAGAAAAAGAAGATTGATTCATCCACAATCATCTACATACATTATCCGAAAATTCCTCATCTCTCACCTCTCCACTGACATACCCATGAGAGGTTTATAATCCAAACCCTTACCTCACCTAATTTAAAGCTATGAGAAGGTTCTTTGGAGCTTGGGAAGCAGTTTAAGGAAGACCAATTCATTTGGTTGAAGCAATGAGCTAATTGCGGGATCCAAACAACTAGTAGAGACATGGCTTGGCATAGCCTTGATGGTAGCTGGGACTTGGAGGGTCCAAGTGCATGGGGTAGATTAGGCTTGGAGAGTCTCTTGCTATTCATCTACTCCATCTAATTTACTAGTGGATCATTTTCTGCTTGGAGGACAGCGGAGAGGTTTTTCACTAAGTTCTTCGATTTCCTCTTTGATAACACATCTCGATGTTATCTTGTGTTTGCTTCTCTCTTCCTTACTCTTTACCTTTTAATTACTGATGTGTTTGTGATTAATTATGGGTTAGAGTAGTTTGCCAAATTGGGCTTTGCTTATAATTGTTATTCTGCACTTTAATTGTTTAGGTATAAGCTTTAATTTGGTAGTTTGTTAGAATTTGGGGTCTAAACAAGCTTAAGTACATATACTTGGTGCATTTTCATTTGGTATCAGAACGGGAACACTTGGTTATTGGATTTCTATATCCTTAGTGTGATCCTAGACCCATAAAATGGAAAGGTCTTAATCCCTTAATGCTCCACCATACTTTGATAGAAGCAATAACAATATAAAAATTCCAAATTTCCAATCTAGACTGACCAAATCCCTTTACACACATCATTTCTAGTCTTTATTAATATCTGTTAGGATATATGTGATTCAATGTTAGGAACATATGTCAACATTTTATGTAATTGGATAATCCTTTGACAAAACGCACTTTACTTGCAATTGGGTAAATCTAGGATGTGTTTAATGCTTCAAGAAACATGGTTTCAAGTTCAAGTGTTAAAGCCATACAAGTCTGTCCAAGAATCAAGTAATGAAGTGCTGGATTTTATAGCTCAATAGTTAGCATCTATTGAGGTTTAAAAGCTGCTGAAGCCCGTGGCTCAATAGCAAGCTCGATAGATGGCTATCTATCAAGGTTTATGAAACTCAGTTTTTCAGAGCTGTTTTTCATCAAATTCGTGGGTGTATGTTTGGGCTTTCTTTTCTCATAACCCTAAACATATATAAGGATTGTTTTAAAGCCGTCATAGCTGATGCAACTCAATGCAAAAGTTTTTCACAAGCATATTGTGAACCGGAGACATATACCCTAGTTCATCTTTCTCTAGAAGAAGCTGTTGTGTTTGTACACCATAGGGCTTTGTGACCAAGCAACTTCATGATCTTCATCGTGTGATTAACAGAAGAACTTTGCAGCCAACATCCTTCTCAAGTTGGTGATCAAGTCGCTTACTGGGATCCGCGCAATTGGTTAGTCACATACTGGGAGCCGTGCATTGAAATGAGAGATTGTCACTACAGAACAAGTCCAATTGGGTATTGGAGTAAGGGTTCAATTGTACATTGGTATAAGGTACTGGGATTCCTTTACTTGTAACCGCTTGTTTTGATAATAGTAGATTCTCGGGAATTGTGACCTTAAAATCACTCGGTAGGGTTTTGGCCGTGTAGATTTTCCCCATTCGTAAACAAATCATCGTGTCAATTTAATTTCCACTGCATTTAGTTTAATTGGTGATTTGTTTATGCTGCCACATATTTTGCTTGTTAATTTGATTAATTAATAAATTTAGCTAATTAATCAATTAATATATTCTAAGGGGTCAATACATTCTTAGCCTATCAAGTGGTATCAGAGCGGGCACCCTCTGATTAGGTTTTAAATCTTTGTGTGTGATCCATTGACCCCTGGTTGTCATGGATAGAGGATAGTCTCTTATTATACCTCATTTATGATAGTCTCTTATTATACCTCATTTATTTGATGACACTAACTATGCATACCGAAAAGTACGCATGAGAGCTTTCTTGCAGTCTTTAGATGAGAAGGTGTGGCAAGCTGTAGAAATTGGCTGGACTAAGCCAACGGAAGTGCCGGCCGATTGGGATGATGCTAAGATCAAGGCAGCAAACTTTAACAGCAGGGCATTGAATGCCTTATTCAGTGCGGTCATAAATGAAGAGTTCAAGAAGATATCCTTTATTGAAACTGTTAAGGAAGCATGGACCATTCTCCAGACAACCTATGAAAGAACCAAGGCTGTTAAGGATTCAAAACTTCAGAGGCTCACTACAAGCTTTGAAGAGATCAAGATGGAGGAGGATGAGTCGTTCGATGAGTTCTATGCCAAGCTCAAGGACATAGTGAACTCAACTTTTAATCTTAGGGAAACCATTCTTGAACCCAAGATTGTGAGAAAGGTGCTCAGATCTCTATTTGAGAGATTCTATGCTAAGATCACTGCTATTGAGGAATTAAAGGACACTGACAAAATTCCTTTAATAGAGTTGGTTGGCAATCTGCAGACCTATAAGTTGGGTTTGTCTAGGATCGGGAAATCAAGCAAGAGTAAGAGCATGGCACTAAAGGCCAAAAGTAGTGATACTGATGAGTCTTCTGATGATGAAGATTCTAAGATGAAGTCCTACATCATCAGGCAATTCAAGAAGTTCATGAAGAATGCCAATGGAAAGGGCTTTGACAAGGACCGTAGACAATCAAGCTCTTCTCAGTCTAAGAGCCAAGACAAAGGGAAGAAGGATGCTAGAGATAGCGGTTAGTACACTGTTCCTGACCAAAGTGCTTTGGGTGTCAAGGCTTCGGTCACATGAAACAAGAGTGCCCTACTTATCTTAAGACCATCAAAAAAAGCAAGGCACTTGCTGCTACCTTGAGTGACACCGAGCTTGAGGATGACTCCGATAATGAGGATGATGGAATCCTAAATGCCTTCACTGCCACTGTAAATCCTACTGAAGGGATTGTTGAGGATGTGGATGAAGAAGAGGACTTAGTGGAGTCTAAGTTTGAGAAGATGGATGAACAAGATGACATCCACACAGCCTATGCAAAGTTATACAAGGTCTCCGAAAAGCATGAGAAGTTGTATAGGTTGGCCACCAAGAATCTTAGTGATGTGGAGCTTGAGCGAGAAGAAATCTCTACAAAGTTTGATGAAGCTAATCAGATTATTAGAGCACTGAGATTTGAGAATAATTCCTTGGCTGAGAAGACCAAGAAGCTTGAGGCAGAACTATTCCAAGTCAGAGCTTAGTTGGAAAAGACTTTAAGTGTTAAGCTCGATGAGATGCTCAGTCTTCAGAAATCTGCTTCTAATCGAACCGGTTTAGGGTATGATTTCTCTTCTCCTAGTATTGCTACTTCTAGTTCTACTGTTTTTGTTCCTCTTGCTAATAATGTTGAAATTGAGAACAATGATGTTAAGAATGAATTAGCTAGTGAGAACGTAGACAATGGTAAATCTATCTTAGGAGCACCCTCTAAACTTGATAAGAAAGAGATTAAGAACTCTAGGGCTAAGAAGGGAAATAATCAAAAGCCTAAACAGAAAAAGCAGCATTTTTGTCATCATAGTGGCGCAGCTGGACATACTCGACCTAATTGCTATAAGTAGTTAGCCACTCAACAAAGCAACCGCATGATCGCGTTTGGAAACCAAAATCAGCTTCCATCCTCTTTTACTCCTCTTGGAGATCTTCTCAAAGCCCTCATGTTCCTTTCGAACTTGAATGGTTTTAACTTTTCCCCCTCATCACTGAATCAAGGGTTTGCTAAACGGAAAGGTTCTTCCAAGGTGTGGAAGGAAAAGGATTCTAAGTGATTCTGTCACTATTTCTCTCTCTCCCCTTCTTGTTTTTGGTTTTGCATTACTTGTGTGTTTTGCTTTCTAGTTTTGAGTTAGTCTAGTTTCATGCATTACTTTGTTTTTGTTTAACATGTTTTTGTTTGGCAAGTTTTCAATTTTGCTTTTTTTTTTTTTTTCATATAAAAATATTTAAAAAAATTTGAAAAATTGAAAAATACAAAAACAGTGTGTATTTGTGTACATTGGTACTTGTGTACCTTGGATGGCCATTGAAACAAAGTTTTCTAAACTTTGTATCTTTTATAGCTTAGATGAGCACCTCTATGCACAACTAAGCAAGTGAGCTTTGTGGCTCGTGTTTGTGATGATTTAGGTTAAGTAATCTCTTGTAGTTAACACTCGTATCACTCTTTTTGATGGGAAGGACTAGAAAATCCTAAGAGAAATGCATAAATAACCTTCTCACCACTGTTGCCTGCCAATCATGAAATGAGATTTGTATGCTTCGGCATAGCAAAAGTGGAATGTCAAATGGATAACATCATTGGATATTTCTTTTCTATCTCTTATATGCCCATGCATGGTTTGCTTAAAAGAAAAATTAAAAGCAAAAAGAATCAAAATGATTTATATATGATTGCAAGTGCGTATTCTAGGAGATGTGGGAGTTATAGGATGTACCTCGAAGGTGATAGTCCCCATCAAACAGTTATGATTGTGTGTGAGTTAAAGTGATTTTCTCATATCTCAAATCGTCATAACATGTAGACACTTATGCAATCTTGCGATGTTTTTCAACACACAATATTCTTTGCTACTTTTGATAAATGTGCAGGTACAATGTAATTTAGCCATCACAAGGAATACATTTGTTAATATATGCTCACAAAACTGTCTTAACTTGTTTTGAAAATATAAAATTGATTAGACTTGTTATGCGTGTGTGTGTGTGTGTGTGTGTGTTTTGGGATCTATGAGCTTAACATTTTTCATGTTAAGAGATGTTTTTGAGAGCTTAAAATGTTGTTTGGGTCTTGGTTTGAGTAGCATGCTTGATTGCATTCATATCTGTGTTTTCCTATTCTTTGAAAAATTGTTTTTAAGCAATCTCGATAGCTCTCGACAGCTAGGCTATCTATCGAGACCTTTCAGCTTTTTCTTATCGCATTCTCAATAGCTCTCAATAGCTAGTTCGATCAATCGAGAATCTTTCTGTCTCCTCGATAGCTACCTCGATCCATCGAGCTTCTTTGTTGAGAAAACCTCTTTTTAGATCCTCGATAGCTCTCGATCGATCGAGCTTTATGAAGATTCTATATAAGCCTTCCTCACGATTTTAGATCTCATTTCCTCTATCTCTCTCGATTGCTCTCAACCGTTTCACCTCCCAAACACACTTTTCTCTCTCTAAACTTCATTCCCAAGAGATTTTCAGTCTAAAGATTATTTTCTTTCATCTGGTATGATCTTTATCTCTCATTCTTCATGCATTTCATGCATTTAGGTATCAGTTTTGGGTTTTTGAAATTTTTTTGGGGTTTTTCAAAATTGGTGAAGTTGTTGTGAAATTTTTGGGATGAGTGTTGCATAAATGAGTTTAAAACTTCATGCATTGCATCACATGTGCATTATAACAATGTTTCATGCATTTTAGATGTGTGTTTACTTTGTTGCTATGTTGTGTGCTGGTAGGTTTGAATTGTGCTGAGCCTATGATGCATTTAAATTATCATGTTACATGTTCATGCATTTTCATGCATACGTACCTTACTGTTTTTATTATTTGATATTATATATGTTTGATGCTTTTCTGATTGTTTCTCTCTCTCTCCCTCTCTCCCTCTTCTTTACGTTAGTTGTGTCATGGCACCTAAATGTAAATCTACTCCGTCTCAGAACCCTCTTCGTTCTAGGGCATCTTCTTCTTCTTCTCCTTTTGACCCCACTCCATCTCACATCCGGTTCCGTGATGAGAAGGCCAAATCAGACTTCTTGGAGAACTTTTCACGATGAGGCATTCATTCGAAATGTCAAGTCGTTCTATCAGATTTTTCTGACACTGACCTGCCCATTGTCATCTATAGTAGGGGTTGGGAGTTACTATGTGGCGCCCCGGTCACATGCCCTTCTGTGATCATATAGGAGTTCTACTCCAATATCCACAGATTTGATTACTCTATACCCTAGTTTGTCACTCGCGTTCGGGGTATACGCATGGTAGTTACTCCGAGTATTGTATCCGAGGTACTACACGTGCCTAGGGTAGCGCATCCTGACTACCCTGGCTGTGAGCGTCTGAGGATAGTGTCCAAAGACGAACTCTCGTCTCTATTCTGTGAAGCACCATCTTCTTGGGGTGATTGTCAAAACACCTCATGCTTGACCTTTGCTAAAGGTCCGAGAATCCTTAACATGGTGATGACATTCGTTCTCCATCCATTGTCTCACTATAACACTATCACAAAGCCTCGTGCTTGGTTTTTCTTATCCCTCATTGAGGGACATACTATTGACTTTCCCTTTTACTTTATACTTTCCCTTATAAATGTCTATAGGGATACGGCGACCCGTGATAAGCTCATTTTCCCTTCAGCTATCACGCGGATTCTCTGCCATTTTTCTGTCTCCTATCCCGTGTCTCCCCACTTCACGTTTATATGTGCCAATGACGCTGCTACCGTTAAGCGGAGTCTTACACAGCTTCACTCGAGACAACCCAGGATAGAGATAGCAGCTCCTCTAGCTTTTACCGCTCCATCCACCTTCGCTCCTTCTTCTGCGGGTAGAGTGACTCTTAAGGCCATCATGGCACAACTTGTGCTTATGGATGCTCACCTTGACACTCTTAGTGATGAGTTGTGTCAGGTGAACACCCGTGTTGGTCGTATCGCACGACAACAGGCTGTCATGGGTGGTTTCACGGTCGCTTTCTCTCCATCTCCGCCAACCTCTAAGGATGAGAGTGACGATGGCTCAACTAGTGATGATGAGATGTCTACTTGATTTACTTGCCCTTCGTCACTCGTGACAAAAAGGGGAAGTAGTTTTGAGATGAGAGTAGTAATACTCATAGGGGAAGGGTTAGTATAGGAGATAGGGGGAGTGTATATTGAGGGATGTAGTAAGGATTTTTGTATCTTTTGTTTTTTTCTTTCTCTTTTAGATACATTATATCTTGTACATTGGTCTTGTGACCATTTTAACATACATTGTATTTATATTTGGTTTATATATTTTTTGATGTATGTTCTTTCACCTATCTTTCCATGTGTTGTTTATTTTCTATCTTTATACGCATGTTTCTTATTTAATGTATGTAATCTATTATTTTTGTTTCACACTAAGATGTCGTGATGAGTTTTGTTTAAAGTGTTTCAGAAATACAGGTTGTCAAAGTTTTCTTACCATAAACTCTCTTCTTGCAAAGTTTTTCAAGAGTTTGTGTTATGATAGATTTTATAGTATTCAACAAGTGAGTATGAGTTGAATGATTTATGACTTCTCTCATATGTTTATTTGTTTGTTGTGATTTTATCATGAATTGCCAAAGGGGGAGATTGTTAGGACATATGTGATTTAATGTTAGGAACATATGTCAACATTTTACGTAATTGGCTAATCCTTTGACAAAACACACTTTACTTGTAATTGGGTAGATCTAGGATATGTTTAATGTTTCAAGAAACAAGGTTTCAAGTTCAAGTGTTAAAGCCATACAAGTCTGTCCAAGAATCAAGTAATGAAGTGCTGGATTTTAAAACTCGACAGCTAGCATCTATCGAGGTTTAAAAGCTGCTGAAGCTCATAGCTCGACAGCTAGCTTAATAAATGGCTATCTATCGAGGTTTATGAAACTCAGTTTTTCAGAGTTGTTTTTCATCCAATCCGTGGGTGTATGTTTGGGCTTTCTTTTTTCACAGCCCTAAACATATATAAGGATTGTTTTAAGGGCCGTCATAGCTAATGCAACTCAATGCAAAAGTTTTTCACAAGCATATTGTGAACTGGAGACATATACCTACGTTCATCTTTCTCTTGAAGAAGTTGTTGTGTTTGTACACTATAGGGTTTTGTGATCAAGTAACTTTATGATCTTCATCGTATGATGAACAGAAGAACTTTGTAGCCAACATCCTTCTTAAGTTGGTGATCAAGTCACGTACTAGAATTCGCACAATTGGTTAGTCACATACTGGGAGCCGTGCATTGAAAATGATAGATTGTCAGTACCGAACAAGTCCAATTAGGTATTGAGGTAAGGGTTCAACTGCAGGTTGATATAAGGTACTGAGATTCTTTTACTTGTAACCGCTTGTTTTGATAATAGTGAATTATCGGGAGTGATGACCTTAAAATCACCCAGTGGAGTTTTTGCCGTGTAGATTTTTTCCATTCGTAAACAAATTACCGTGTCAATTTAATTTCTGCTGCATTTAGTTTAATTGGTGATTTGTTTGTGCTGCCACATATTTTACATGTTAATTTGATTAATTAATAAATTTAGCTAATTAATCAATTAATATATCCTAATGAGTCAATACATTCTCGGTCTATCAATATCTCACATAAACTCGTAAAATGCCACGTAATACATATGCTCATAGTTTGAACTTTCATTCCAACTAGAAGTACAAAGGTAGGAACCAAGAGAGAGAGAGGAAAAAAAAAAAGAGGATATTTTGAACTTAGAAAGTAGCCATTGCAGTCTCCCATCTTAATTAGACACGATTCCATCCATTCTGGTTCGTTCAGCAAATTTACATCATTCCACATGTAAAGATGAACTTGCAGATCTTTCCGAGACAGCGAATTAAGTGAGTTAGAAGCGCAAGAAGAATCAAACATACCAGAACACCAATTGGTATGTACATCGTCAACCCAAGGTGACTTCTAAGATTTGGTGGGACGTGCAAGACTAAAGCCAGTACGTATGTAATGCACAGGAATGTGATAGTAGTACACATGGCAAGTGTCAAGATGATCATAGAACATTTATTCTTGAGAGGGAATCCACTAATAAGCAAAAACATGACACTGAGAGATGCAGTAAAAGCAATGGAGTTGCAAATTAAGTAAGAAAGGAGCACGAGTTCGTAATTGCCATAGGCTAACACCAAAATTCCAGCTTCACATGGTGGATCGGGGCATGAATCAGTAGAATTCTTTATATCACTTTGCCAAACTCCACCGGGGGGGCTGAGTGCAGGTTGGTAAGTAATCGTTGTGATCACAGTGGCCACCACCATTAATGAACCACGCATCTCTTCTATCCGTTTGCAGAATCGTGATGAATCTCCTGCGACTTCTATATTCATGACCAATTCTCTTTTTAGGCCTTGCTACTACTCTCTCTGTCTCTCTTGCTTTCTATTGTCTTTGTGATTGTAGAAGGAACAGCATACAAAGAGATTTATAGCACTTGCCCTCGTCCTGTTACCCCATGATGGGTTGTTCACTTTATGGTCAATCACATCTCAAAATAGTGGGTTCATGCATGAATGACACGGTAAGTGGATGATGTCATATTGGAGTTGGACAATGACGTCAAACGCTGGTCAACAAAAAAGAGATTTTGTGTATTCTCCAATTTTTGGGAGAAAAAAAAGGGAATTCGTATAGGACCGGTGCATGTAATGTATTTGATCCGGTCAGGTGGTGTCATGTATTTAAAATTGGACATGTGTCAACATCTCAAATCTTGTCTTCATCAAGAGTAACTGATTTTATGATTTGATGAAAAAATTTAATAATTATGAAACAAGGATCATAATCTCAAATCTATCCTATCTAATGTAGAAAAAAAAAAAAAAAAAAAAAAAGAACAGGAAAAAAAAAGCAATGTTAGAAGTTGATTCGATTATGAAAAAAGAAGAAGATATATTTCAAATATCAATCAATACTAATGTACCGTTTATAAATAATCCACACACACCCAAATAGGGTTGTGAAAAAAAATAAAGTGTTTTTTTTTTTTTTTAAATTTAAAAAAGAATAAGAGATGAGGAGGAAAATATGGTGTGTCTGTTTAAATTTCAAAAATGCTAAGAGATAAGGAGATTGTAAACTGCTGAAAATGTGGATTTAGTGGGAGGTTTTAAATTTTGAGCTTTTATTTTATGAATTTGTCCCCCTTAATTGAAAACATGTGTTAGTTTTAGACCCTTGACAAAACACTGTATTTAACCAAATTAAAGCCAAGTTGATTATTAGATCAGTTATGCAAGCTTGGGTTAAATAAACAATCATCAATATCATTCAAGTGCGGGAATATAAAAGAAACACAATATGATGACCCAAGAAATCAATGAAACAAATCGTTTCAAAGGAAAAATTTGGGGGGACTTGACCTTATCAATCCCGAGGTTAACACATTCACTATAACCTTATTCGTTGTAATTCTAACTTGTAAGGTTGAATTTAATCAACCATTTTGTTGGCTTTATTCTGTGTCAAATTTCTTGTAATTCAGCATTTAGAAACCCTGTATTTAGGTCGGAATCATGTAAGGGTAGTGTATGAGAGAGTGTGAAGAAAAGCTCAAAAGTGTGCAACTCAGCAGGGCCTCGCGACTAAATCTTGCGGCTGGCTCACGGCTTGCAAGTCGCCAAAGGAGGCACACGTGTGTAGCATGCAGAGAAGCTGAAGAGTCACTCTAGCTATTGCACTACAAGACAAAACTTCTAACTGGCAAGGCCGTTAGCTCGCGACTTAGACTCGTGACTCAGTCAAGTTGCAAGGCCAAGTCACCAGCCTACTCTATTTGGGAAAACTGACTTTTCGCATTCCAAACACTCACCAGTATAAATACCCCTTATACCCACGAAACTTAGAGAGCTTCCAGAGAGAATTTTGAGAAAGAAACCCTAGAAAAAAACAAGATTGACTCATCCACAATCTTCATCCTTTGATTCTCCAAATTCCTCTACTCTCATCCTCTCCATTGTTACATCCTTGAGAGGTATATTAGCCAAATCATTTTCTCACCATACCAATATCTGTGAGAAGGCTTTTTGGTGCTTTGGAAGCAATTAGGAAGGGACCAATTGAGATTGGTTGATACTATGGGCTATAGCGGGATCCGGTAAGCTAAAGAAGACAAATGTTCAGCATAACCTCATTGGAGTAAAAGGCTTGGAGGGCTTAGGTACACTGGGCAGATTAGGCTTGGAGGGTCTTCTGTAGTTCATGTATCCCAACTTCATTCTTTAGTAGATTATTGACTGCTTGGAGGGCGGCGGAGAGGTTTTACGCCGAGGACTTCGGTTTCCTCTTCAATAACACATCGTTGTGTTGTCTTTGTGCTTGCATCTCTCTTTCCTTAATCTTTGCCATTTAATTTCTGCTGTGGATGTGATTTTATTTGGTTTAGATTATGTTATCAATTCTGCTTTAGCTTATTTACATTTTCCGCACGTACATTGTTTGTTAATAAGCTTGAATTGGTAATTTGTAATTTGAAGGTCTAAATGTTCAAGGTGTGTTACACACATTTGAACATTCATAACTACAGTTGCTGAATTGAGTTCTGAATCCCACTAACGTCTCTGATAGTAATCTGTTGCAATGTGAACCTTCAATCCACGAACTTTAATCTCCCATTAAAAATTTGAATCCAATACGCTTGATAGCTAGAAGATAGCAACTTGAATCCACCGGTTCAATGACTGTGTTAGTGATCAACGGTAGTGACTTTGAAAGAGCAGTAAGCACAAACCTTAATATCTCAAAATGAATTGCAGCAAAAGTCTTTGAAAACGTACTCTAGAGTTTCTCTTCAATACTTAGTGAAGTAGGTCTAAAACCCTAGACATCTGATGGGCTGATATGCTAATGAACCAATTATGGAATACAACTTTCGATCAGGTCGAATATGTTGAAAATCTAGATCCTTGAATTAACTTATTTCTTGTCTTTGCGCACTGAATACTAGCTTCTTGAGTATTGTCTAATCAATTCTATAGACTCTATGAGTTATATCTAGACAAGTTTGTGTTCAAGTGTTTGCCAACAAAGCCCATACAAGTATAAAACCTAACAACCTATAATTGTGCAGGGATGAGATATATTGGGACATCTAGGACTTAGAGTCCACGGCTTAAATGGCTTGGAAGCCAACTTGAAAGCCCCTTAGTAGTATAGATATAGATATAATTATATATATATATATATATAATTTTTTTTAGAAGTCAAGGTGGTCTTGTGTAGCTGCTCCTGGGTATGCCGTACACGTACTAACTTTATTCAAACAGAGAGCTCCTTTATCCAAATCATACATAGAAAAGAGGGATTTGGATTGGGTACAATTATCCCCTCCCTACTCACAAATTTTTTTTACCACTTTTACTTTTTAACTTTAACATTTTTACCATTTTTCACATTTTTTATTCAAGGACTAAGAATGAAAATTGCTTTTTTAAACTCTCAATCTCAACCCTTAATAGCTATTGAATATGTGGTCAGTTTTGTTTTGGCTCAAAGTTGAGGGCATATTTTTACATTTTACCCCAGAAAAAATCATATCATGTATAAAAAATTGATGATCATAACGCTACAAGAGGATAGAAGTTGTATTCAATACTTGATTGTTCACAAATTATTAAGGCCTACCTTTTGACAGGAAAACGAATTTTTAGAAAAATTTGATCCTCACATTTATCACAAGTTCAGTTGCGTTTTGGCGTGCAAGTAAAACAGCGTAAAACAGTTTGAATAGAATAAACAGTACCATAATTACACATTTAGTTCCTAGCTCTTATTTAATGTTTCAAACTACTTCTCTTTTTTGAAATGTATCATTTTAGCCAAGGACTTTGTAGCTAAATTGAAACTCTCCATACACAAAGTGTTTGGAGGTCTAAGGCGAAAAAAGTTCGAGTTGTAAGGTTAGCAGTATATTGTAATTATCATAAAAAAAAAAAAAAAAAACTATTAAAGTTGTATCAAAAGTGTCTTTGCCATTAATTTTGCTTTATTTTTCTTTTACTTCTAAGCAAAAATAAATAAATAAATAAAAAGTATTTAATTGACAACCTTTTCTTTTCAGCATGTACCCTGATAGCACTCTCAATTAAAAGCTTGGATAAGTATCATTTAGAATAGTTTAAAAACTAATATATTGAATGAAACTTTTAAAAACTAATATGCCTCTCAAGTTGACATGATTAAAAGCTTGGATAAGTATCATTTAAAAAATTAGGACAGAGGGAGATAAAAATAAATAAATAAAAATAAAAAAACTAATTTTTCACTATTTTTTGAAGAGTTTGGTTAACAAATGCCCTTAAAGCATTTTTTTAATAGCTATTTTAGGAAGTTTTTTATAACACTTTTATAGGAAATAGAAAAAGTAGTCAAAAAATTAGTTGTTTTTTTCCCCATAAAACATTTCTAAAATAATTTACTAATAAATATCCTTAAGACATCTGTTAACAAAATCTTTTTGTTAATAGAAGATAGAATTTTATTTTTCACTTGAGGTGTGCTTGGATCCAATTAGATTGGATTTGATATAAGGTGTTTTCAAGGGTAATTCTACAGTACCTCCCAAAAAAAAAAGGGGCTATGGTATTCACTATTAAGCAACACACTATACTAAGTTACCAAAACATCACATTTGACGGTTCCATCCGCACATTGTATAGTTCCAACATCACTTGTGGCTGTTTTTTTGTCACATTTGGTAGTTCCCTTATTTTTTTCTCACGTTTGACAATTTCATCATCACTTTTGCAATTCCAACATCACATTTGACAGTTCTTTTGTCATATTTGGTGGTTCTCTTTTTTTTTTTATTTTTTTTTTATCATATTTGACAATTTCATCCTCACATTATGCAGTATTAACATCACATGTGACTATTCTTTTGTCACATTTGGTGGTTCCCTTATTTTTCTCACATTTGACAGTTCTAATGATGCACAAGAATCAGTAGGCTGAATGCTCCAGGCTATGGTGATGACTTTAGGACCTGAAGAGAAAAGAAACTGTCAAGGGTGACTGGTGTGAACCGGCCAAGGACCCTTCGATGGTTAAATCAGTTTTCTCTCTAGAACACAAGGATAGTGAATTTGTGAGTCGTAGAACTTACCTTGGTTGAATGACACTTGATCCTTTTATAGAGAGTCAGGAGTGGGTCTACTTGTACGGATCTACTATCATCGTGGGGGATGTGTAGAGTTAATGGAGAAAATGGAGCAGATTTTGGGGAATCCTCCACTACGTTCTAGAATGGCAAATCATGGTCTAACTGTATGGAATCTATAGAAAGTTCTTTTGGAATTAGCTAAGTGCATTTTGGTCATCCATGTCCTTGTGCCATGGACGACCATTCTGATTTGGACAATCACTATATTCATGGATGGATCCTATTCATGTTTGTGGTGCTTATGTCAAGTTTCATTCCTTGTAAAATGTTTTGGACGTGATCTGATCATGGACGACTACCATGGAAGAAAGTTTAATTTAAACCCCATCAAGTTGCATCCTCACATTGGGCAGCTCCAACATCACATTTAACAGTACTTTTGACACATTTGGTGGTTTCCTTTTTTTTTTTTTTTTTTCACATTTGACAGTTTTATCATCACATTGTGCAGTACAAACATCACATGTGACTGTACTTTTGTCACATTCGATGATTCCTTTATTCTTTTTCTCACATTTGATGTTTCCATTCTTACATTGTGCAATTCCAACATCACATATGATAGTGGTACCCTTATTTTTTTTCCTCACATTTGATGGTTCCATTGTCACATTTGGTGGTTCCCTTTTTTTTTTTTTTTTCCCCCTCACATTTGATGGTTCCATCCTCACATTATGCAGTATTAACATAACATGTGACTCAACTCTTGTCACATTTGGTGGTTCCTTTATTTATTTATTTTTTATCACATTTGATGGTTCCATCGTCATATTAGGTAGTACCAATATCACATTTGACTATACTTTTGACACATTTAGTGGTACCTTCTTTTTTTCTAACATTTCACAGTTCCATTGTTACATTAGGTAGTACCAATAGCACTTTTGACCTTACTTTTGTCACATTCAGTGGTACTTTTTTTTTTTCTCACATTTAACAATTTTGTTGTCACATTGGGCAATACCAACATCATTTCTGACTGCACTTTTTGTCACATTTGACCGTACTATTAGTTTTTTTCTCACATTTGTCACAATAGTAATTTGTAAAAAAATTTGTAATTCTAGCATTTTCCTCCTTTTAAAAGCTATAAAAAAAATTTATAGATCTAAAATCTAAAACAAAATAAACATCCAAAAAAATTAGAACAGCAACAAAAATTACCAATAATGAACCTAAAAACAATTAAACTTAATTAACCAATTTTACCAAAAACGAACAACTCGGCCCTTTTAAAATTTTAAACAAAATAATTTTTTCCTTACCAGGAAGGAGATGCACACATATAAAATACAAATAAATAAAAAATAAAAAATTAACTTCCCTTTAGCAGTTAAGTAGCTGTTGCACGCAATTTATACCCTCGAAACCTAAAAAATGACCCAAATACCCACAAAACCCGCTAAAATTACCAAAATACTCTTAGAACCTAAAAGATGACCAAAATACCTTTAGAAATTAAAAAATGACCAAATGACCTTGAAACCTAAAAAAATGACCGAAATACGCTTGAAACCTAAAAATGACTGAAATACCCTTAAAACCTAAAAAATGACCGTAGTGCCATTGAAACCTACAAAATGACTAAAATACCCATAGAACCTAAATAATAACAGAAAACCCAGAACCTAGAAAATAACCGTAATGCCCTTGAAACCTATAAAATTACCAAAAACCCCTAAAACCTAAAAAATGACAAAATTTCCTTTAGAACCTAAAAAACAACTGAAAGATTTGAAATTCATTTGGATGGCAACATTTGGATTTGGATTTGGATTTTAAATCAATGGATTTAAAATGCCTTGATTTGAAATCCATTGATTTTAAAATTCCTTGTATAGGTCTTTTTATACAATGAAGGATTTGAAATTCATAAGCATTGCCCCTCCAATTTTTTTTTGAAAAATATTATACAATACATAAGTACCAATTATAGCAATTTTGTTCCATAAAATTACAGTTTCCCCCCTTAACAATATTATTAATTCTTTTAAGAGTAATGCTATAGCCACAAACTTCTCTACAACAATTTTACAAAACTTCTAATGTAGTCAATTCTTATTGGTTTGCATTTGGCCACAACTTACATCACATTTTTACTTACTAATAACCATTCACCACAGCAGCAATTCGTAAAAAAAAAATAATAATAAATAAATAAATAAAAAATTGTAACTCTAGCATTTTCCTCTTTTTAAAAGCCATAAAAAAAATATTATAGATCTAAAATCTAAAACAAAATATACCATCCCAAAAAATTAGCCCAACAACAAAAATTGCCAATAGTAAAGCTAAAAACAATTAAACTCAATTAACCAATTTTACCAAAAACAATGCTAGCCTCCCATTTTTGGGAAAAAAAATGGAAGAGAGAGTTTTAGGTAGAAAATTTGTGTAAGAAATTTATAAGAAAAATTGAGGAAAAAAGAGAGAGAAATAAATAAATCCCTTAGGAGAAAAAAAAAATTCTCTCTTTCTCTCTCTATGAAACCCTACACAAAAGCCTCTCCCTTTCTTCTACATTGTATATTTTGTGGGTAAGGTTTTGGGATGGGTTTAGTTCCTTAATAACTAAATCCATCCCTCCCTTTTTACTATTTTTGTAATCATCTTTTATATATATAAAGAAAAAAAAAAGTCTTTCTTTTACTTTGTTGTAAATATTTGCTTTATTTCATGTTGTTCTTGTGTTTATCTCTAACCCCTTTACATTATTTGTCATCCCTTTTATTTTCTTTCACATCCCCATCCCCTTTTACTTTTATTGCTCTTATATGTGTGTGTATATTATATCTAGACACTAAATAAAAATATTTTCTATTATCCTCTTTAAATGGTATTTAAACCCCTCATTAGGGCACAATATAGGTATGTCTCATAAGAGTGGTGATGGTTAAAGAACTCCCACTTCTCTATGTTGAAGGATCCATAAGGCATGAAAGGGAATAAACTCTATTTAAAGGGGGGGGGGGGGGGGGGGGGGGACATTTAATCAACTTTACAATATTCCAAGCTTTTACTTTTCAAGTCTTCATTTTCCTTGCCATTTGAATTCCAAGTCTTTACATTTCAATCCTTTACTTTTAAAGTCAATTATTTTTCTGCACATATTATATTTTGTTCTCTTTATTTTTCTTGTTGATATTGTGCCATAAAAAAAAGTGCTTGGGTATACATCTCCCCTACACCCCTATTCTAAGAAAATACTTTCCTTTTGTAAGTTTTTCTCCATCTTTCCAAAATAACTCTTTTAAAAGAAAAAGATTTTTTTTAAAAAAAAAAAAAAAAAAAAAAAAAAAAAGAGGGGTGCAACCCGAAACTCCAAAAAATAAAAAGAAAATAAAAGATGCATTTTCAAAATGCTTTTTCCTTTCCCAAATTTTTTTTCAAAAAGGATTTTTCTTAAATATGTCAAAGTTTGTTTCCTAAAAAAAAAGTCTTTTTCAAACAAAGATTATTGTTTTTATAATAATAAAAAAAAAGATTTCAAAACAAAAATGTTTTTTTTTTTCCTTTTTTCTCAAAATTTGAAAAAGACAAGTAAAAAAAAAAATCTTTCTTCAAAATAATATTTTTACCACATTGGAAAAACGTTTTTACCACGTTGGTTTTTTTTTTTTTTTTTAAATTCCTCTTTTTTCTAAAAAATCCAAAAATCTTGTTTTCTAAAAAAAAAAAGAAATGTTTTTGCCACGTTGAAAAGTGTTCTCAAAAAATGATTTATCATTCTCTTTTCTGAAAATCCAAAAAAAAAAAAAAAAAGGGAATGCTTTCAAAATAACGTTTACTAAAAGAAAATAAGAATTGCCTCTTTTTCCAAAATAGGAAACGTGTTTTTCTCCAAAAATAAAAAAAGGTTAACGTTGTTACTTTCTTTTCTTTCTTTTTTTCTCCAAAAATAAAAAAGGTTAACATTGTGACTTTCTTTTCCCACAAACTACACCTATTCTATGGGTACATTTCGTACACTGAATAAAAATTATGACATGAATTGTAATCTTTATTACTAGTAATAAAGTATGTTGTAATGTAATAACTAAATATATTCATTAGTTTGGTTGTGAGTTATAACATTAGAATGAAACTTAACATTTATTTTAGGAAATATTTTACTTATACAATTATATTTCTTTAAAAATTATTATTTTTTACACTTAAGGGAGATATGTATTATTTTTTATGATTTTTTATTTTTATAATTGTTAAATGTATATGGAAAGTTTGTTTATTTGGAAATATATTAAGTTTTGAAATTATTGTACTTACTAAGGAATAACTAATACCACATTTTAAAGAGGAATAATTATTCCTCATTTTGAAGAATAGCTATTTATAAGGAATGACTATTTCTTGTAATAAAAATATAACCAAACTAAAGAATAGCTAAACCATAGGAATAATTATTACATTACAATGCCTATTACAGTCTACCAAACATGCCCTAAGAGTATAAGGATAGGTGTAGTTTGTGGGAATTTGCTCAAAGCTCATTTCCTCAAGTTTTTGATCACCCTATAAGCTTACATTTGTCTCTAACATGTTTGGCACTAACAAATCGTTATTTGTCATCTTTTGCATGAACAAAAAATGAAAAAATGGTGGATAACAACAATGTGCTATTCTTCCAATCCTCTTTATTTATTTTTTTTTATTTTTTTATTTGTGCTTCTTTTCTTGTATAGCTATTAGTATTAATATGCTAGATGTGTAAATAATAGATATTCACATGTTGATAATATCCTTTTATGCTTTTTGTCACATGTTACTTATGTATATTTTTCATATGTTTTGTTTGTATAATTTGATGCAATTATTATTCACATGTTAACTATACGTAGATATTTACTCACATGAATATATGTATATTGTGTGTAAAAACCTTTAAAAAAAAAAATCAAAATGCCAAGTATTCCATTTCTCTCTTTTTAGTTTTTAAGATTTAAAAAAATAATTAAAAAAAAAAAAAAAAAAACTCAGAATAAGTATTGGGCCAAATACATTAAGAATAAAAAGTCTATTTGTTGGTGAGTAAATGGTTTTTTATTATAGAAATTGTTAAGTTATGGTTTTTACATAACATTTATGTTGGTTTTATTCCATGACAAAAAGTGTTATAATTTCATTAATTTATTTCTTTGTATTTTGTGAGATTTAATTGTAATAGGTTTAGTTTTAAGTGGTGAAAATTTGATCAAAATAGTTGAAGGCCACATGAGGAGCACATGCTTGAAGATAAAGAGTCAGTGTATCTTGCGAGTAATCTCGTGACTTGGCCAACTCGCGAGATGACCTACGAGATGCATTGATAGCTAAGATATTAAGTGTGACTCTTATACCCTTTACCCATACTGTATATTCCTTCATTATCCACAAAATTGTAAGGAAACTATTTGGAGGAAAACCCTAGAGAGATTTCTACAACATCCACCATTTTAGAAAGAGCTACTCATCCTTAAGTAAGAATTTCTTTGTAGTCTCTTCTCCTTTCCCTCATCTATTGTCATACCTTGAGGGGAGATTTGTACCCAAACACAACCTATACCCATTCAAAATGTAGAAAGTGTTTTGGAGTTTGAGAAGCATTGAGTCTTTACCAAAATAAGTTGGTAAGGTTTAGCAGTGCAATTGAGCAGTACTACAGGATCCGAGAAACTAGTGAAGACAAGACTTCAAGAAGTTTGTTGGTAGCTGGAGTTTGGAGAGTTTAATTTCTTTGGGTAGATTAGGCTTGGATGGTCTATTAGGTTATCCTTGTACTCTAACTTATTCTCTACTAGATCATTTCGGCTTGGAGGGCCGCTGCAGAAAGGTTTTTACGCTGAGTTCTTCAGTTTTCCACTTCGATAACACATCACTGTGTTATCTTGGGTTTAAGTCTCTTTTCCCTACTGCCCTTTACATATTTGCCTTGCACTTATCTGTTCATCCATGCAATTGTTGAATGCCTTGATTAATTAATTTGCTAATCACATATATTCCACATTAAGTGTGTTTAAAATTAATCAAGCCGCAATTAAAATTGGGTGTCTAATCAAGTTATAGTATTTTTACTATTGAGCTTCCAGAAATGAAGATCCATTCACCCACTTAATGGACTTTGAAAAAAAGAGAGGTTCTTGGCAAGGAAGGGTGTTCTCTTAGGTGAAGCTTTGGGATTCAATGCCTTGTGTAGATGTTGTTCTAGTCATACAACGTTTGTTGAGCTGTTGTTGTATCTTAGGGGAGACAAGTCAGACCGGTTATAAAGATTAGCCAAGCGAGGGCTTGAATGTCCTTAAAGAGAGAGAGTCACACGCCTCAATCCAAATTGTGTTGTGTATCTCTTCCAAATAAATAATATTTAGAAGTATTTTTATTCAGTAAAAGACTTGGGTTGTGCATGCATTAGTTTAGATTAGATTTGATTTAAGGTATTTCCAATCAAGCCCAACTTCATCAAATTGAAAATTTTGAAAACAAACCCAACTAGTGGTAGCTGTAAAAATAGCTAATTTAATTATGACAAAGTTAATTAAACCAAGATATTTATAACGATTCTCCACTAGTTGGTGATAATAACTAATTCTAGAAATATATACAATAATATGCTGCTAACTTACAACTAGAATTTCTTCTCCCATAAATTTCAAGTACTTTGTGTATAATGAGGTGTCAATTAAACTACATGAATCTTAGCATAATAAAGTCATTTCCTCCTACAACACCAAACCGAGTTGAAATAACACCTTTAATTTTGACAAATCAAGTAGTGCACCCTCCTCTCACATGAATTTTGACAAAATTGAAATTCCTAGGTCGTCATTGATGATGTTATCATATTTATGGCAAACTTTCAAAATGCAACCAATCTAGTGTATCAAAACAAAATAAATGCAACTAATTAAAGCTTCGTTATAAAAAGACAAGATGAACACTCATCCACTTTTTATTATTATTTATTAATCAAACACTTCCACTTTTCACTACTTGATTGATTGATCATTAAATGTTAACACCTACATTTTGACGAAACATGTTACAACCATAATTTGTTATTGTTTTCTTTAGTATGACAAGTATCCTTCATAAATTTAGCAGTATGGTAGATAAGACTCTTGTGTCACCAAGTCCATACACTCTTGCGTCACCAAATTAATCAGATTCAGACTGGGTTATTGACCTTTTGTGTCACCAAATCCACACACTCTCTTATCTTTCCAAGCTTCTCTTAAATATCATTCTTCTTCATTACATATGCTAGTCTCAACTATACATGATAAATGAAAAATTGTTTTATGAATAAAGTTTTCTACCAAATCGAGTTGAAATAATACCTTTAATTTTGACAAATCGAGCAGTGCACCTTCCTCTCACACAAATTTTGACAGAACTAAAATTCCTAGGTCATCATTGATGATGTTATCATAATTACGGCAAACTTTCAAAGTGCAACAAATCCAGTGTATCAAAACATAATAACTGCAACTAACTAAAGCTTTGTTATAGAAAGACAAGACAAGCTTGAAATTATTATTTATGAATCAAACACTTCCACTTTTCATTACTTGATTGATTGATTATTAAATGTTAACACCTACATTTTTACGAAACATGTTACAACTATAATTTGTTATTTTCTTCTTTAGTATGACAAGTATCATTCGTAGATAAGACTCTTGTGTCACCAAGTCCACACACTCTTGTGTCACCAAATTAGTTAGATTGAGACTGGGTTATTGACCTATTGTGTCACCAAAACCACACACTCTCTTATCTTTCCAAGTTTCTCTCAAATATCATTCTTCTTCATTACACATGCTAGTCTCAACAATACATGATAAATGAACAATTTTTTTATGAATAAAGTTTTCTACCAAATCGAGTTGAAATAATACCTTTAATTTTGACAAATCGAGTAGTGCACCTTCCTCTCACACAAATTTTGACAAAACTGAAATTCCTAGGTCGTCATTGATGATGTTATCATAACTACACAAACTTTCAAAGTGCAACCAATCCAGTGCATCAAAACAAAATAAATGCAACTAACAAAAGCTTCGTTATAGAAAGACAAGACAAGCTTGAAATTATTGTTTATGAATCAAACACTTCCACTTTTCACTACTTGATTGATTGATCATCAAATGTTAACACCTACATGCAACTAACTAAAGTTTCGTTATAGAAAGAAAAGACAAGGTTGAAATTATTGTTTATGAATCAAACACTTCCACTTTTCACTACTTGATTGATTGATCATTAAATGTTAACACCTACATTTTTACGAAACATGTTACAACTATAATTTGTTATTGTCTTCTTTAGTATGACAAGTATCATTCGTAGATAAGACTCTTGTGTCACCAAGTCCACACACTCTTGTGTCACCAAATTAATTAGATTAAGACTGGGTTATTGACCTCTTGTGTCACCAAAACCACACACTCTCTTATCTTTCCAAGTTTCTCTCAAATATCATTCTTCTTCATTACACATGCTAGTCTCAACTATACATGTTAAATGAATAATTGTTTTATGAATAAAGTTTTCTACCAAATCGAGTTGAAATAATATCTTTAATTTTGACAAATCGAGTAGTGCACCCTCCTCTCACATGAATTATAACAAAACTAAAATTCATAGGTCGTCATTGATGATGTTATCATAGCTACGGCAAACTTCCAAAATGCAACCAATCCAGTGTATCAAAACATAATAAATGCAACTAATTAAAGCTTCGTTATAGAAAGACAAGACAAACTTGAAATTATTATTTGTGAATCAAACACTTCCACTTTTCACTACTTGATTGATAATGTTAACACCTACATTTTGACGAAACATGTTACAACCATAATTTGTTATTGTTTTCTTTAGTATGACAAGTATCTTTCATAAATTTAGCAGTATGGTAGATAAGACTCTTGTGTCACCAAGTCCATACACTCTTGCGTCACCAAATTAATCAGATTCAGACTGGGTTATTGACCTTTTGTGTCACCAAATCCACACACTCTCTTATCTTTCCAAGCTTCTCTCAAATATCATTCTTCTTCATTACATATGCTAGTCTCAACTATACATGATAAATGAAAAATTGTTTTATGAATAAAGTTTTCTACCAAATCGAGTTGAAATAATACCTTTAATTTTGACAAATCGAGCAGTGCACCTTCCTCTCACACAAATTTTGACAGAACTAAAATTCCTAGGTCATCATTGATGATGTTATCATAATTACGGCAAACTTTCAAAGTGCAACAAATCCAGTGTATCAAAACATAATAAATGCAACTAACTAAAGCTTTGTTATAGAAAGACAAGACAAGCTTGAAATTATTATTTATGAAGCAAACACTTCCACTTTTCATTACTTGATTGATTGATTATTAAATGTTAACACCTACATTTTTACGAAACATGTTACAACTATAATTTGTTATTTTCATCTTTAGTATGACAAGTATCATTCGTAGATAAGACTCTTGTGTCACCAAGTCCACGCACTCTTGTGTCACCAAATTAGTTAGATTGAGACTGGGTTATTGACCTATTGTGTCACCAAAACCACACACTCTCTTATCTTTCCAAGTTTCTCTCAAATATCATTCTTCTTCATTACACATGCTAGTCTCAACAATACATGATAAATGAACAATTTTTTTATGAATAAAGTTTTCTACCAAATCGAGTTGAAATAATACCTTTAATTTTGACAAATCGAGTAGTGCACCTTCCTCTCACACAAATTTTGACAAAACTGAAATTCCTAGGTCGTCATTGATGATGTTATCATAACTACACAAACTTTCAAAGTGCAACCAATCCAGTGCATCAAAACAAAATAAATGCAACTAACAAAAGCTTCGTTATAGAAAGACAAGACAAGCTTGAAATTATTGTTTATGAATCAAACACTTCCACTTTTCACTACTTGATTGATTGATCATCAAATGTTAACACCTACATGCAACTAACTAAAGTTTCGTTATAGAAAGAAAAGACAAGGTTGAAATTATTGTTTATGAATCAAACACTTCCACTTTTCACTACTTGATTGATTGATCATTAAATGTTAACACCTACATTTTTACGAAACATGTTACAACTATAATTTGTTATTGTCTTCTTTAGTATGACAAGTATCATTCGTAGATAAGACTCTTGTGTCACCAAGTCTACACACTCTTGTGTCACCAAATTAGTTAGATTGAGACTGGGTTATTGACCTCTTGTGTCACCAAAACCACACACTCTCTTATCTTTCCAAGTTTCTCTCAAATATCATTCTTCTTCATTACACATGCTAGTCTCAACTATACATGTTAAATGAATAATTGTTTTATGAATAAAGTTTTCTACCAAATCGAGTTGAAATAATACCTTTAATTTTGACAAATCGAGTAGTGCACCTTCCTCTCACACAAATTTTGACAAAACTGAAATTCCTAGGTCGTCATTGATGATGTTATCATAACTACACAAACTTTCAAAGTGCAACCAATCCAGTGCATCAAAACAAAATAAATGCAACTAACAAAAACTTCGTTATAGAAAGACAAGACAAGCTTGAAATTATTGTTTATGAATCAAACACTTCCACTTTTCACTACTTGATTGATTGATCATCAAATGTTAACACCTACATGCAACTAACTAAAGTTTCGTTATAGAAAGAAAAGACAAGGTTGAAATTATTGTTTATGAATCAAACACTTCCACTTTTCACTACTTGATTGATTGATCATTAAATGTTAACACCTACATTTTTACGAAACATGTTACAACTATAATTTGTTATTGTCTTCTTTAGTATGACAAGTATCATTCGTAGATAAGACTCTTGTGTCACCAAGTCCACACACTCTTGTGTCACCAAATTAATTAGATTAAGACTGGGTTATTGACCTCTTGTGTCACCAAAACCACACACTCTCTTATCTTTCCAAGTTTCTCTCAAATATCATTCTTCTTCATTACACATGCTAGTCTCAACTATACATGTTAAATGAATAATTGTTTTATGAATAAAGTTTTCTGCCAAATCGAGTTGAAATAATATCTTTAATTTTGACAAATCGAGTAGTGCACCCTCCTCTCACATGAATTATAACAAAACTAAAATTCATAGGTCGTCATTGATGATGTTATCATAGCTACGGCAAACTTCCAAAATGCAACCAATCCAGTGTATCAAAACATAATAAATGCAACTAATTAAAGCTTCGTTATAGAAAGACAAGACAAACTTGAAATTATTATTTGTGAATCAAACACTTCCACTTTTCACTACTTGATTGATAATGTTAACACCTACATTTTGACGAAACATGTTACAACCATAATTTGTTATTGTTTTCTTTAGTATGACAAGTATCTTTCATAAATTTAGCAGTATGGTAGATAAGACTCTTGTGTCACCAAGTCCATACACTCTTGCGTCACCAAATTAATCAGACTCAGACTGGGTTATTGACCTTTTGTGTCACCAAATCCACACACTCTCTTATCTTTCCAAGCTTCTCTCAAATATCATTCTTCTTCATTACATATGCTAGTCTCAACTATACATGATAAATGAAAAATTGTTTTATGAATAAAGTTTTCTACCAAATCGAGTTGAAATAATACCTTTAATTTTGACAAATCGAGCAGTGCACCTTCCTCTCACACAAATTTTGACAGAACTAAAATTCCTAGGTCATCATTGATGATGTTATCATAATTACGGCAAACTTTCAAAGTGCAACAAATCCAGTGTATCAAAACATAATAAATGCAACTAACTAAAGCTTTGTTATAGAAAGACAAGACAAGCTTGAAATTATTATTTATGAAGCAAACACTTCCACTTTTCATTACTTGATTGATTGATTATTAAATGTTAACACCTACATTTTTACGAAACATGTTACAACTATAATTTGTTATTTTCTTCTTTAGTATGACAAGTATCATTCGTAGATAAGACTCTTGTGTCACCAAGTCCACACACTCTTGTGTCACCAAATTAGTTAGATTGAGACTGGGTTATTGACCTATTGTGTCACCAAAACCACACACTCTCTTATCTTTCCAAGTTTCTCTCAAATATCATTCTTCTTCATTACACATGCTAGTCTCAACAATACATGATAAATGAACAATTTTTTTATGAATAAAGTTTTCTACCAAATCGAGTTGAAATAATACCTTTAATTTTGACAAATCGAGTAGTGCACCTTCCTCTCACACAAATTTTGACAAAACTGAAATTCCTAGGTCGTCATTGATGATGTTATCATAACTACACAAACTTTCAAAGTGCAACCAATCCAGTGCATCAAAACAAAATAAATGCAACTAACAAAAGCTTCGTTATAAAAAGACAAGACAAGCTTGAAATTATTGTTTATGAATCAAACACTTCCACTTTTCACTACTTGATTGATTGATCATCAAATGTTAACACCTACATGCAACTAACTAAAGTTTCGTTATAGAAAGAAAAGACAAGGTTGAAATTATTGTTTATGAATCAAACACTTCCACTTTTCACTACTTGATTGATTGATCATTAAATGTTAACACCTACATTTTTACGAAACATGTTACAACTATAATTTGTTATTGTCTTCTTTAGTATGACAAGTATCATTCGTAGATAAGACTCTTGTGTCACCAAGTCCACACACTCTTGTGTCACCAAATTAATTAGATTAAGACTGGGTTATTGACCTCTTGTGTCACCAAAACCACACACTCTCTTATCTTTCCAAGTTTCTCTCAAATATCATTCTTCTTCATTACACATGCTAGTCTCAACTATACATGTTAAATGAATAATTGTTTTATGAATAAAGTTTTCTACCAAATCGAGTTGAAATAATACCTTTAATTTTGACAAATCGAGTAGTGCACCTTCCTCTCACACAAATTTTGACAAAACTAAAATTCCTAGGTCGTCATTGATGATGTTATCATAACTACACAAACTTTCAAAGTGCAACCAATCCAGTGCATCAAAACAAAATAAATGCAACTAACAAAAGCTTCGTTATAGAAAGACAAGACAAGCTTGAAATTATTGTTTATGAATCAAACACTTCCACTTTTCACTACTTGATTGATTGATCATCAAATGTTAACACCTACATGCAACTAACTAAAGTTTCGTTATAGAAAGAAAAGACAAGGTTGAAATTATTGTTTATGAATCAAACACTTCCACTTTTCACTACTTGATTGATTGATCATTAAATGTTAACACCTACATTTTTACGAAACATGTTACAACTATAATTTGTTATTGTCTTCTTTAGTATGACAAGTATCATTCGTAGATAAGACTCTTGTGTCACCAAGTCCACACACTCTTGTGTCACCAAATTAATTAGATTAAGACTGGGTTATTGACCTCTTGTGTCACCAAAACCACACACTCTCTTATCTTTCCAAGTTTCTCTCAAATATCATTCTTCTTCATTACACATGCTAGTCTCAACTATACATGTTAAATGAATAATTGTTTTATGAATAAAGTTTTCTGCCAAATCGAGTTGAAATAATATCTTTAATTTTGACAAATCGAGTAGTGCACCCTCCTCTCACATGAATTATAACAAAACTAAAATTCATAGGTCGTCATTGATGATGTTATCATAGCTACGGCAAACTTCCAAAATGCAACCAATCCAGTGTATCAAAACATAATAAATGCAACTAATTAAAGCTTCGTTATAGAAAGACAAGACAAACTTGAAATTATTATTTGTGAATCAAACACTTCCACTTTTCACTACTTGATTGATAATGTTAACACCTACATTTTGACGAAACATGTTACAACCATAATTTGTTATTGTCTTCTTTAGTATGACAAGTATTGGTCGTAGATAAGACTCTTGTGTCACCAAGTCCACACACTCTTGTGTCACCAAATTAATTAGATTGAGACTGGGTTATTGACCTCTTGTGTCACCAAAACCACACACTCTCTTATCTTTCCAATCTTCTCTCAGGTATCATTCTTCTTCATTACACATGCTAGTCTCAACTATACATGTTAAATGAATAATTGTTTTATGAATAAAGTTTTCTACCAAATCAGTTGAAATAATACCTTTAATTTTATCGTCTAGCATCTAGCATTCCAAATCGCCATAGAATCATATATCCACCTTAGTTTATTTAAATGATTTAACGAGTCATTTATGCAAATTATGTGATTTTTTTAAATAGGTTATGTTACTAGACATATTTGTAAATATTTATCTAAGTCAACACACAGTGGTCTGTAAAAACATTCTTTCAAATTAGTTTAGAAGAAAACTTCATCCTTGTATTATTATTTATGAAAAACGTGTGGAATGTATAATGAAAAAAGCTACAACAACAGGCCCTAACCAAAAGCTACTGTTTTTTATGAAAAAAAGAAAAGAAAAAAGAAAAAGCAGAAACTAATCGTCTTACGCTGAATAGGAATCGGTGGATCTGTCACCTAACAAGCAAAATTTGCTAGTCTGGACTCTGGATATAATTTTTTTCTATTTGCTTAATTAGAGAAGGAAACATGGCAAAGGCACATAGAGAGGAAAAATTATATGGACCAATTTGTTTGTCACTTTTTTTTTCTTTTTTTAATGAGGTTTGTCACTTTAGTTGGTAACTTGGTATCGCAGTATTGGCATTAGTACATACAGATCATCTTCAAAATTTTGTAGTGGATGAGTTTACATTCCAATAATCATGAAGCTCTAGTTGTCGTGTATGGGCCCCATAGACTACAAAATTTGCGAAATTAACAGTTCCTTTGAATAAACCTAAGGCCCAAGAGAATCGGTTTAGCAATCATTAAAAGGTCTTATTGGACCGGGCCTAAATGTGTGGCGACGCCGCACCGTTATAAAAGACCTCTCTGTATTTCAGACACAAGCAAATGTTTGTAACTTTGTAAGCAATCAATCCCCAAAGTCTACTAAAAATAATAATAATAAAAAAATCCCCAAAGTTTATTCATCAAGAAAAAAAAAAAAAAAATCCACAAAGATCAATTGTTTCTTAATAATGGTTTGTTTGTTTGTTCATTTAAAAAAAAAAAAAAAAAAAAATTAAACCGTGAGCTCATAAAGTTTACTCATTAAGCTTACTAATCCCTCCCACGAAATACACTGTTTAGTTTCTAATATTTCAAGAATAAGCACTGTTTTTTCTTCCCATCATATTTTTTTAATTTGCTTGTATACGTGAATAATGGAGCAATGAGATAGCCTGATTTTTATTATCATAACATTCTCTATTATAAATTTTTAATAAACAAACTAGTCACATTTTCCCCCAATAATGTCCAAACTTTGTTTCTTTGAAAAACCTTCTACAAAAATCAGAATTTTTTTGATAAATCAGTAGGACATAAGAGTATCATTTTTCTTTCTTTCGATTTATAAAAAATAAAAAATAAAAAAGCTGCATTTTAGCACCGGGTGTGTTTGTGCGTATGTGAGATATATGGCAACATCAAGCCACCTCATTGTTATATCAGCTATGTGTCCAAGAAAATTAACGGAACAAAATAAAATGATAAAAATAGCTCATTTTGAAATTAATGACTAAACTCAATCATTTTAAACATAAGAAATTAATAGCACTAAAAGGGAAAACTTTAAGAACTATAGTATATTTTGCCTCTCTCTCTCATCATTATCTTCTTCTTCTTTTTTCATCTCAAAGAAAAGATAAAAGATAAAAAAGAAAATAAAGTCATTACAAATTTGATTGCAACATGAAATTTGTAATTTTTTTTTTTTTTTTTTTGAGATTAAAGATAGTGAAATTTGTAATTTTCAAAATGGTAGATTATGTCGAAGAGCAGAAGAACACATATTATTTGGTGTATCTATTATTTTTGGTTATTCAAGTTCAAATGGTATACCTCATATAATAATACTGTAGTAATTTTCTTCTATTATTCCTTTAGTTTAGCAATTGCCCAAAATCAAGTCATCTTCACCTAGATTCATGGTAACTTACTTTTTTTTAACCATATGTTCATATGTTCAATTGAAATGCAAAACATTCAATTTTCTCATTCTTGCATGGTAGTAGAGCATCACAATTACGAGTAAAGATTGGGTCTAGCATTTCTGTATATTGTGACTAGACCTATCAAGATTATGATATATGTTCACTTTTAATCATATGTCATGATTTTGAAAGATTAGTGCTCTAAAGTACTAGACCCAAACTAAGTCTCATGCTCTTAGGAAAATGTTAAAATAATTTTTTGGGCTTAAGGAACTTCATATGTCCAATTTTTTGGGCTTAGAACAATTAGTTAATGGCTACTAATGAAGGTCCATCCGAATCCTTCTTGTTTCTCAACTAATTACAACACAAGAAGTTGATTCATTGTGACTGGCTCATCATGTAATAATACCACGATTTTTCAAAGTTCTATTCAGTTCTATTTCCATTTACCGGCTCATCATGTACAAATACCATGATTAATTTTTCAAAGTTCTATTCAATTCTATTTCCAAGGATATTGCGCGAAGTATCATCTAGCTATTTAAATCCGTTAAACAAAGTTTGGGAAGATTTCAAAGAACATTTTCCCCAACGAATTCACATAGGCTTTTTCAGAACTATTATATTGAAATTTAATCTATACCAAGAGTAGCAACCAGTCGCTACCTACTTTACAAAGCTGAAATAACTTTGCGATGACTTATAATTATCGTCAACTTTTTATACCTAGATGCACTTGTGTTGATGTTAAATGGGGCATAGATACAGCAAGATCAGATCATGAAATTGTTGATGAGATTCAATCACACATATTCTACGATAGGGGACAGTAAGTACTCCATTGACAGTGACACGGTAATTTTTATTTTATTTTTTTTGATGAGTGGTAATTTTTATTTTATTTTATAATACTGACAGTAATTTTATTTCGAAGAAAGACTGCATCTCCAAATGTTCATTTGTAACAATAATCCTAGTTAGTGCTCCAGCATGAACGCGCATAGGGACGGCCAAATCTAATGAGTAACGAATACCCGACACAACACGAAACATGCATTCAGATATTACCTAAAATGTCAGGGTAAAGAGAATGGGCCGGGTGTGGGTAAAAATCTGAATTTTCAGGTTGGATATGGGTATTACCCGAACCTGTTCCATAAAGATTAAATTTTTAAAAAATACATATATGTTTAAAAATAAAATTTCTACTAAATGGAGGCCAGAGAGTTTTCTCCTCTAGTTTTGTTCAAATGCTATGTATGTTATTTAAAAATACAGCGTTTGGTTGCCATAAATTTTGGCAATGAAAGAGTATAGCAGGGAAGGGGAAGTGCTGTTCAGGTTTATAAAGGTGTGTTCTACACAGTCCAATCCATTTTATTTAAAAAATAATATATTTGAATTTTAAAAATAAAGAAAAAAGAAGAGGAGGATAAGCACAATTATACCTTTTATTTGGCCAATCTTAGCTCCTTTAGAGCATTAGCATCAGTATGTGCAAAAGTTTCCTTCTATTTTACAATAAAAACTTACTTTTTCTATTTTACACGATCAATTTGCAAAAACACTCGCATCAAATTATCTATAATACACAATCTTTTATTAAAATAATACTTTTTCACATTTTTATTATTATTTCCCTTACCCATACACGGCCCTACCACCTTACCTCACTTCTCCGAAACACTCTCTCTCTCTTTCTTTTTCTCCTTCTTTCTACTTGCTTCTTTCTTCTTCTCCTTCTTTATTCTTCTATGTTTTTCTTCTTTAGCATCTTCTTTCTTTCTTCTTCTTTTTCATTTCTAAAAAAAAAATTCTCTCTCTCCCCCTCTCTCTCTATCAAATCAGTGCTCTCTTCAAATTTGAAAAAAAATCTCTCTACCAAGCTTCCATGGCTCAATACACTCACATTCTCTCTCTCATGGCAGCGGCAAGCTTGGGTTTTGGGTTGATTTGTATTTTGCCAAATGGATTTTCTGTTGTGTTTTATTTTGAGTTGATTTTAAGTTGGGTTTGTGATGATTTTCATTAATTTTGGGTTGATTGTGTTTGGATTAAATTGATGTTGTAATGGGTTGGTTGTGGTGGTGGTGGTGGTGGTTGGCTAGTTGTGATGGTCGGCTTCTTCTTCTTCTTGGCATTGAAGAGTGGGTGAGAGAGAGTCTGACAAGGCGAGGAGAGAGAAAAAAAAAACATAAAATTATAGATAGAAGAACTACAGTAACCGTGTATATATGCACGGTTACTGTAGCAATTGTGCATAAATGCACAATTTTACACCCACTAATGTGAATTTTTTTGCTCAAAATGTGTAAAATGAGTAACTTTTTCTATTTGCAAGACTTTATACATACTAATGCTATAGTCTCCAGACCCCTTTTTGTGTCTCCTTGTGATCATATCTAAAGAATAAAGCAAAAGGAGAAATGGTAGATAAAAACAATCTGAGAATAAATATTTGGAATGAATTCTCCACACTAGGAGTGATTGGTTTTATATTCATACTAGCCGCAGACCCACGCAATGCGTGGGAATATATAAATATTATGTAATTGGGTGTAGTATATAAAAAGTATCAATTAATTCAAGTATTATCTATTTTTAAAAAAAAATATTTCTATAAGTATTTTTTTTTTTTTAATCTTTTTATCTCTACAAATATATCATATTATCATTTTTTGTATGTTTGATTAACATTTTTCTAAGGTGAACTATATTCTTCTAAATCTCAATCTCTCTCTCTCTCTCTCTCTCTCTCTCTTGTGGATTTTTTTTTCTTTCTTCTAATTCTGTTTAAGGTTGATGATTTAAAAAAAAAAACTTGTTTTGGTATTGTGTTTTTTTAATTTTCCATTACAAAGTCTTCTCTCTCCCTTTTATACAGCTTTGCTTGAATTTTGATTTGGGTTAATACTTAATTTTTTTTTTTTTAAAGGTAATAAGAGTAATATTAATCATGATGAAATAAAAACAAAGAAAGAAAATACATGATGGTCATGATGGTGAACATAAAAAATAAAATAAAAAATAAAAAAAAAAAAATTTTAAAAAAACAACAAACAACATCAAAGAAAAAATAACTCAAGTGACAATTCTAATAGTAGAAAGAAACTCAATGATAGAAGAACAATTCGAAGAACCCCAACGCACCTACACTAATAAAAAATATATAGTTCGCCAGCATAAAGCTTATACTTAGTTTTTTTGGAAATAGGAATTTGAGTTTATGTCAAAACACAATCTACATGGCTATGAATTTGAAAATGCCTACCAATTTTTTGGGTGATAAATTATTATAAAGTCTATCTTTTATTCCTTTTGTTTCATTGTAATTTTGGTTAAGATAATGTTGTAAATTTGTGATGAATTTATACTATTATAATAATCTCAGGGGTGTTACAAAAGCTGAAATGAAAATTGTGAAATCGTTAAAAGACTAATAGAAAAATAATGGAAAAAAATAATTTAGTTTATTAATGAAAATAAAATAATGACATGGATGCTGATGTAGGTCAACAGGAGCATAATAACAATAAATGCTACGCTTCAATAGCACAATAATTGTAGAGACTTAATGACTAATAATTAAAAAGGAATAGGTATAATAAAAGTCTAATACCATACTTATAGGCCGGTTATTATCTAATACCATAATTATATCACTCACAAAAATAAAGTGTAATTTCCCCTAAAATTGCTCCTAACAAAACGTTATTTTGGTATGGATTCCATGGTGCGGGAAATGTTCCATAACGTGCTCCAATCAAAATGTGTAATTACTTTTAGGGGGTGATTCATTAAGGTTTGTTGCCATTTCAAATTCCCACCGTGACCCCTAAAACCTCCAATTACACATTCCATTCTTCACTTAAATGTAATTTAATTTATTATTTTGTTCTTCGCTTATAGAGTTGAAACCACATCCGCCTGGAATTGGAAAAGACTCAGGTATCATCTTTGCATCACAATATTTGCTTATATTTATATATGATTGTCCCTTGAATTTTAGAGTCATTTAGATTGTTTACAATATTTGAATGGAATCATCTCTATCTCTAATTGTATTGTATCATTACTCTCACTCAAATTGTTGGATGAATTAATGAATTACCTGATTCATGCTCTACATCACCAAAACCCATTAAATTAAACAGGTTTAGACTTTAACTCAGATTAAGCAAGGAAATATCCAAACAGAATCTGAGTTTTTGGGCTTCAAGGAAGGTAAGTTTTTTTTTTTTTTTTTTCTTTGTTTAACATTTAATTAGATAATATTAATATATTATTAGAATTTACATTTTTAATTGAGTGGGGTCTTCAGTCTTCTGTTTGTCTGCAAGAAGTATTGCACTAATTCTCTTTATTTTGGTAGAATTTTATAAACAATGCAAAAAAGATAAAGAGGCAAAGTTGCAAAATAAATTCAAAAGCAACAAATTGCTACCCACATTCTCCAATATATGCATGTCCAACAACAATGTCAATTTAAGCAAATAAGAAAGCAGAGAAGATATAGCAGGTACTTTTTTCTTTTCATTATGAATAAATATAAAATTGTATTGTCCCATAGTATCTGAAATTAACTTGCTTTATTCATTTTAAACTGAAAAGTGACTACGATTTAGAAGAGAAGATTTCAACAATGTTAGAAATACAACTGGCATAAGAACATTTGTGTTTCTACTTTTTTTTTTTTTTTTTTATAAACATTTATTTTTCTAATTATTTTGCAATAAATACAACATACATTGTGTTATAGTAGCTTTTTTTTTTGAGAAAAAGTTACATAATCATGTTTATGCAGATAATATACCAAACAATTCAACTATAATTTCCTATAATTTCCAGCAACCAACAAAAACAAAGGCTTCATCTTAGTAATAAACATATTTTTACATTAAATCATATTTTTTGTTAATTATTTAGACAGGAAAACTCTACATTAATTATAATACAGGAAAATATTATGAACCATGCAACTTTGGGATTTGGCCAAGCATCATGCAAATGCCTATATTGTGGTGCATTATTGTGGTATGAAGAACGTGTATGAAAAGCAATGCATCATAGAAATCCACATATTCAAGAAGATAATGTGTTATTTGAGCTAAATATAAGTCACATAAGTTTCTATTCTAAGTGGAATATAAAACCATGGCCACTTACCACCTGCTGCCCATATTCAATGTTTTCAAATAGGCATGAACGGCCAAAAGTCTTGTAACTGAATTGCCACCTCCCCATGCACAAAGTGCTTGAGGGTCTAAGGAGGAAAGGGTTCGAGCTGCGAGGTTAGCAATATGTTGTAATTATCTCTCAAAAAAAAAAAAAAAAAAAAAAAAAAAAAAAAAGGCATGAACTGCTCAAGTATGCGATCTAACCAAAATTTAAATTTTAGCATATATAAGTTTTGACATCTGTCTATTGCCTAAGATAGTAAGATATGAATTTTGAATGGTTTACATGCAAATATAATTTTAAAGTAAAGTGAAATTTTATTTGTTTTTAAACAGTTTTGTCTAAAAAAAAATGTGTCTTTGCAAAAGTAAAAAAATATTATTTTTATTAAATAGTTTTGTCTAAAAAAATGTGTCTTTGTAAAAGTAAAAAAATATTATTTTTGTTAAATTATATTGTGCATCACATGGGTCAATAGCTAGTATTTAAAATTATTAAAAAAAAAAAAAAACCATCACCCTTAATCAAAGTTAAATCAAAGTTATAAGAAAGAACAAAAATCCAGAGAGAGAGAGAGTACTCACAGTTTTGTTGTTGGAAAAATATAGATTGAATGTGAGAAATGATATTGAATTTATACACAATAAAATAGGGAGAAGAAGAATCAAAATATAAGAAAGAGAAAATGATGGAGTAACGGTAAATTAAGTAGAGAGTAGTGGGGAAATATAGAGGTAAGGAGGGAGGGGAAAAGTTGAAGGAAGTGTAACAGCAAATGTGAACTAATAAGGAGGGTAAGAGTTTTTTTTTTTTTTTTTTTTTTTTTTTTTTTAATAGGGAGAATAAAAGTGAGTAAAGAAGATGTAAAAAATAAGTGAATGATATGGCTGTTGAGGAATCTGCCGTTAGAAGGTGGGAAGGGGAAAGGGAAGGAACACATGAGAAACAAAAGGGAAAGAAATCCAAAGGTTGTAACTGTGGTTTTCTAAGGGTTTTTAGTTTAGAAGGCTTGGGTTTGGGCTTTAAGTTAGAATTAAATTTAGAAGAAGTGGGCTAGTGGAATTAAATTTAAAAGAGGTGAGCTTTATGGTGGAGATAGGCTAGGAATAATTTTACTTTTATTAGTATTTTAAAATTGATAAAAACTATTTTAAAATTGTAGGATAAATTTAGGAAAGAGGACGGGAATGACATGGTTGTTGATGTGGCTCAATTTAAGCGTAGCAACATTAAATGCTATTCTTCAACTTTCAGTATTTGTACAATAAAGTTTACAATAGGAAGGTTTTTGAATACAAGAGTCAATTACAAGTTTAAATCTGTCAGTATACAACTTTGTCCTTGATTTTGTGCTGGACTTGAGCTACTGCAGTGATCTGTAGTGCGTTTCTTTAGGCTAGAATAAAGGTAATAAATTCTCATGGTTGGTCGTTGCTTCTTTAGCAGAGACAACAGCCAATTTAGTTGCAAATATAATATTTTGGATAAATAATATGATGCTTTTATTTGGAAAAGTGCTAGATCAACAATATTTTCACAATAAATTATAAGTGGTTAGTTGTTATTGGTTCAAATTCGAACCTACCACTGATATTACTTTTTTGCTACAACAATAACAATCAGTAACAACCTACTACCTAAGATTTGTTTTGAAAATATTACGGATATAACATTTCACTTTTATTTGAGTAAGGCTGCCAATTTTGGATAAATATTAAGCACAATTGTAGGAACTACTTCCCTACTAAAACTCAATGAGTAACTAAACTATTTGGTGTACTCCTAAAATTACTCCCTCAACACACACGTAACAAATACCATTTTTTTTTCTCCATTAAACTGTTCTAGCGAGATTACACATTTATCAAAAGACTAAGTGAGAGATGCTACGTCTACAACATTTTTACAACAAATCACAGGTGGTTAGTTGTTGTGGGGCCTGTTCTCCAAAATTATTATGTAGACACCGTAGGAAATGGGCTTGTGGCCCAAAGGCCCAGTCCGAGGACACCCACTTGTCCGAGGATAGTTAAAGAAAGGTATTGTGGGTCTAGGGTAAGAAAAAGGGAGGGAAATCATGTATAGTGGCCCAGAACGCGTCCGAGGATAAAACTCACCTCGGATACTAGGGGTCCGAGGTGAGTGTAATTATTTGACTATTCAGGGCATTTCACAAAGTTGCATTAGATCTGGAAAGTGAACGTGGAACAAAAGAAGAACCGGGAAGGGTAACAAATATCTTCTGGAGCTGCTACCTCCACATTAAATGCTTCCCAGCTAACTCTCTAGCCGCATTAATGTAGATGTGATACCTGAACAGTAATCAAGCAGCCTTATGGCCACTAAGTGAAGGTTCCAGGATGTGCTGGATGGGACAGAAAAGAGTCCTAATGATAGAGTCTACACGTGTACGGTGAGAAGAAGGTGGTAAACATAGTATATAACCGGAAAGTAGGTGACATTAGAAAGGACTTTTGGAACCAGAAAAAAGGAAGAAGAAAGACAGAGAGAGAAAAAACCAATAGAACTCAGAAAGATATCCCCTGAAACCTAGCCGAGGAGAGTTTTCGTCTAACAGTCAACTTGAAACATCTTTTACTGCACAATAGTCATGACCTTTTCTACAGAATAGAACTAGTTCTTTCACCCATTCTCTAAAAATTTATTGTTTGGGCTGGTTGGGCTGGAAGTCCATCCTTATTCGGGGTCCAACTCAATTTGAGTCCCTACAATTGGCGCCGTCTGTGGGAAGAGCTTGATCTATTCACTAAGAAAGGCAAGTGCAGTGGTTGTGATGGAAAGGGGAGCACCGCAGCAGCCAGTGACGGGCCCACAGCAGGTGGATGTTAATCCACACCAGGCAGAGTCTAGGGGCTCTCAGCACAGTAATCCGCTGGTAGTCCATGAACATAGGGGGGATCGTGAGGGAAGTACACGAACAACCCACACAGATAGAAGTCAGTCTCGGGGGAAAGACCATGTGTCCCACGTAAAGAACGAAGGGGACATGCACCGTGAGATTAATAAGTTGAAGAGGGAGTTACGACATGAGCGACGAAGACGCGTGGCTCATAACTCCGGGCAATCCTTTGAGGAGTCAGATGACACCAGTTATAGACAGAGGTCGAGAACTCCACCCAATGAATCTTTTTCGCATGAAGAGGAGTACCACCGTGAGCGAAGGTATAAGAGTCCGCCTCGCCAGGGTCGGGGGAATGACGCCTTGAACAAAGCATTGAGTCAGGTCTCTAAGTCGCCCTTCACGCGACGTATTGAGGATGCTAATCTTCCTCGGCGTTTCCATCAGCCCATGTTCACCATTTATAATGGTCGAATAGACCCCGTAGAACATGTTAGCCACTACAGTCAGAGAATGGCCATTCATGCTAGGGATGAGGCTTTAATGTGTAAGGTTTTCCCATCTAGTTTGGGTCCAGTGGCAATGAGATGGTTCAACGGCCTAAGAGCTAATACTATTGACTCCTTTGAGAAGCTCACTCAGGCCTTTGGTGCCCGTTTTATCACTTGCAGGAGGGTTGTTCAACCCTTGGGATCGTTGTTATCCATGTCCATGCGGGAGGGGGAAACCCTGAAAGCCTATTCTGATAGGTACTGGGAAATGTTCAACGAAGTAGACGGAGCTCATGATGACGTGGCCATTAATACCTTTAAGGAAGGCCTTCCAACCGAGCATGATCTGAGGAAGCCTCTGACTGGTAAACCTGTTACTAGCGTGCGTCAGCTTATGGATCGGATTGACAAGTATAGGAGAGTAAAGGAGGATCAAATACAGGGTAGAGGAAAGTCTAAGGCAGTCCCTCAGGAGATGAGGGATTTCAAGTCGGACCGGTACAATAACAACCGACCTCGGAGGGATTTTGGGGGGCAATCAGGATCTGCCAACTCCCAGGCGGTTAATGCCGTGTTCCGAGAACCAGTGCAATGGGTTCTGGAGAAGATAAAAGATGAGCCGTTCTTCAGATGGCCCAATAGGATGGCAGGGGATCCTGCAAAACGTAATCGAAACCTTTACTATCAATACCACCAAGACCATGGACATACTACTGAAGATTGTAAAAACTTGTGGGACCATTTGGAACAGCTGGTCCAGGAAGGGAAGTTGACCTAGCTTCTACACCATTCCAGTGGCCGAAGAGGCCAGGCAGGTTCGACATTTCGGGGGAATGCTTCTTCAGGACCCCCTTTAGGCAAGATAAACGTTATATTTGCTGCCCTAGGGAGAACTGGGTCTTGCCCTTCCAGGGTAATGTCTGTGTCTCAGTGCTTTGACGAGGCCTCCAGTTCAAGGCCGAAGAGAGCCAGACTGGACACCTCGTTGGTGTTAGGCTTTTCAGAGGAAGATAAGAGAGGAACCATACAACCGCATGAGGACGCTTTGATGATTACGATTAGGATTTGAGGGTATGATGTGAGAAGGGTGATGATTGATGAGGGGAGTGTAGCCGAGGTAATGTACCCTGACCTATTTAGGGGGCTAAATTTGAAACCCGAAGATCTGACAGCCTATAGCTCCCCACTGGTGGGTTTCGAGGGTAGATCGGTCGTTCCTATAGGTATGATTAGATTACCTGTGCAGACTGGCTCAGATGTGGTGGAGGTGGATTTTATTGTGGTGGATGCCTTTTCTCCGTATACGGCTATTTTGGGTAGGCCCTGGTTGCATGTCTTGGGGGCTGTTTCTTCCACTCTTCATTAGAAGGTGAAGTATCCATCAGGAAGCCAGGTTTTAGAAATTCTGGGAAATCAAACCATGGCTAGGCAGTGCTTGATAATGGCCATCCAACATCGGCGAGGGGCAGATACTACGGCCACGACCGAGAGTGAATTATAGCAATCACAGACTTTGGCGACCCTCTTAGGCACCTCTATCGGTGAAGCGGAGTGTGAGAATTTGGAGAGGGTAAGTGTTGGGGATGATCCAGAAAAATTCTTTCAAGTCAGAGCACAGCTGCCTCTGTTGGAGAAGGAGCAACTGGTTAAGGTCCTTAGGAGAAACATTGACGTGTTTGCATGGAATGCTTATGAAGTCTCGGGGGTGGATCCAGACTTTATTTGCCATCATTTGAACGTCAATTCCTCTGTCATTCTGAAGAAGCAGCCACCTCGGTGTCCATCCAAAGTACACGCTGAGGCTATCAGAGATGAGGTGACCAAGCTCAAACAGGCAGGGGCTATAAAGGAAGTGTTTTACCCTCAATGGTTGGCTAATACAGTCGTGGTGAAGAAGAAAAATGGAAAGTGGCGCGTGTGTATTGATTTCACAGATCTTAATAGAGCGTGCCCAAAGGACCCTTTTCCTATGCCCGTATAGATCAGCTGGTGGATGCAACAGTGGGCCATCCTCGGATGAGCTTCCTGGACGCCTTTCAAGGCTATCATCAGATCCCACTGGCGTTAGACGATGAGGAGAAGACCGCTTTTCTCACTCCCACTGGAAATTATCACTATAAGGTAATGCCCTTTGGTAGATGAGGTCATTTTTTCCTACCTAGCGATAATCACTTATGCGATCAGTTTTGTTCTGATATGAGTAGACAATGGAGTACAACGGCCAGTCTACTATGTGAGTAAGTCGCTTCATGAGGCCGAAGTACGTTACCTGCCCTTGGAAAAGGCTATTTTGGCAGTGGTGCACGCTACAAGGAAGCTTCCCCATTATTTTCAGGCGCATATCCAATCAAAGCAGTACTTCGGAGTGCAGACTATACTGGCAGGGTTACCAAGTGGGACACAATTCTAGGGGCTTTTGATGTTAAGTTCATACCTCGTACCTCCGTGAAGGGTCAGGTGCTCGTCGATCTGGTGGCCGAATTTGCTGAAGGCCCTGAAGAAATAGAGGCAAGCCCAAGTGGCATGGATGAAAAATCAGTTGGCCTTATCTCCGCACAACCTATCTCATCCTGGAAGGTGTATGTGGATGGGGCGGCAAATCAGCGGGGGTCAGGAGTGGGACTTATACTGATATCTCCTGAGAAAGTCATCATCGAGAAGTCTTTAAGGCTAGAATTCTCAGCTACTAATAATGAGGCGGAGTATGAAGCTGTGTTAATGGGGATGACAATGGTCAAGAAGCTAGGTGGAAAAACGGTGGAAGTTTTCTCGGATTCGGGGCTAGTCGTGGGTCAGGTCAGAGGGGAATTGGAAGCTCGGGACACAAGAATGCAGGAGTACTTGGGCCAGGTTAGGAGTATGCAAGTAAATTTTGAATTTTTTTGAGATAAACCATGTCCCTAGGAGCGGAAATGCCCATGTAAACTCTTTGGCTACCCTTGCTACCTCCTCGGCACAAAACTTACCTCGGGTGATAATGGTTGAGGACTTAAGCACACCTACCCTAGTAACGACGGACACGCTTCAGGTCAATCAAATCAGCTCGGCGCGTAGCTGGATGGATCCTATAATGTTATTCCTTGAGAAGGATATACTACCCGAGGATAAATCAGAGGCAGAGAAGATACGGAGAAAGGCTCTTCGTTTTTGGCTGTCCGAGGATAAGAAGTTGTACAAACGCTCTTACTCTGGGCCATATCTGCTTTGTGTACGCCCCGAAATATCAGAGGATCTTCTAGAAGAGCTACATGAAGGAATTTGTGGTAGTCATACTGGAGGAAGGTCTTTGTCTCACCGGGCGATTACTCAGGGGTACTGGTGGCCAGGCATGCAAAAAGAAGCACAGGAGTACGTGAGGAAATGTGATCAATGCCAAAGGTTTGCGCCGAACATTCATCAGCCAGGAGGAGTCCTCAATCCTCTTTCTAGTCCTTGGCCTTTCGCTCAGTGGGGCTTGGACATCGTTGGCCCTTTCCCTAAGGCAGTAGGAAATAAGAAGTACCTGCTAGTTGGCACGGACTATTTCACGAAGTGGGTTGAAGCTGAGCCTCTGGCTAACATCAGGGATGTGGATGTCAAAAGGTTTATCTTGAGGAATATCATTACTCGATTTGGGGTTCCCCAAGCTCTTATCTCGGACAACGGTCTACAATTTGACAGTAAGGCTTTTAGAAAGTACTGTTCCGACCTGGGGATAAAGACCAGATATTCCACTCCAGCCTATCCACAGGAAAATGGACAGGCCGAGGCTGTCAACAAAGTCATAGTGGGTGGACTTAAGAAAAGGCTGGATGATGCAAAGGGAAGATGGGTGGAGGAACTTCCACATGTCCTCTGGGCGTATAGAACAACGCCCCGACGATCAACAGGGGAGACCCCATTTTCAATGACGTATGGGGCTGAGGCCGTGATTCCTATTGAAACGGGTTTTCCAACGCTGAGAACCAATACTTTCACCTCGGATGGAAATGATGAGCTGTTGAAGAAGAGTCTAGACTTGATAGACGAACGACGAGAGAAGGCGATGGTCCAATTGGCCTACTACTAGCACAAGCTGAAGCAGGGTTATGATGTGAATGTCAGGCTGAAGCCGTTAGCTCTAGGAGATTTGGTGTTGAGGAAGGTCTTGGGAACTACCAAAAACCTCGCCTGGGGAAAGTTGGGGCCTAATTGGGAAGGGCCGTATTGTATTACATCTGTAGCAAGGATAGGGGCTAATTACTTAGAAGATTTAGATGAAAAAACTGTACTCCATCCCTGGAATGTAAGCAACCTGAAGAGGTATTATTATTAACAAGTTCTGTTTCACTTTCCTTTATAATTTATCCTACTTCTGCAATGTGTGCTTCTGAAATCAATGGAAGTATTAAATAGAAACTAAGTCATGTCAGGTCCTCGAACCACAACTTAGTGGAAATTAATACACTATCAATGGAAGTATTAAACAGAAGCTAAGTCATGTCAGGTCCTCGGACCACAACTTAGTGGAAATTAATACACTATCTATGAAAGTATTAAACAGAAACTAAGTCATGTCAGGTCCGAGGACCACAACTTAGTGAAAATTAATACACTATCTATGGAAGTATTAAACAAAAACTAAGTCATGTCAGGTCCTCGAACCACAACTTAGTAGAAATTAATACACTATCAATGGAAGTATTAAACAGAAGTCTATGGAAGTATTAAATAGAAACTAAGTCATGTCAGGTCCTCGGACCACAACTTAGTGGAAATTAATACACTATCAATTGAAGTATTAAACAGAAGCTAAGTCATGTCAGGTCCTCGGACCACAACTTAGTGGAAATTAATACGCTACCAATGGAAGTATTAAACAGAAACTAAGTCATGTCAGGTCCTCGGACCACAACTTAGTGAAAATTAATACGCTATCTATGGAAGTATTAAACAGAAGCTAAGTCATGTCAGGTCCTCAGACCACAACTTAGTGAAAATTAATACACTGTGACTTCAATTGAAGTATTACACATAGGCTAAGGTATAAAAAATTGTTTAGACAACAAACTTAGTTGAAATCAATACCTTTTAAAGGGGGTCCGTGCAATTAAATTTGTATATCAAAGCAAATGCCATGAGCATCGCTTAAAGTATTTCAAGGTGTTCAATACCTTTCTGGGCGAAATGTTAGAATGTTATCTTAAATATGGATACTTCTTAATGAATTTAAAGCGAGCATTTGTAAGGCTGTGGAGTTCACGGCTATAATCTGCTTTGGTTCCCATTCAGTATATATAAAATTAAGTTTTTCCTTTATATTGTCTGATTTCATTCTTTTATAGTCCGAGATTATGTAAAGAAATAAAGAACATTCGCGCAAGAAATTATACAAGTGACAGACGAAACCACAATATCTCTTGTAAATTTGGAAAAGGAAATATACATTACAATTGAAAATGTCCTTAAAAAGCTTAAAGAAAAAAAAAAAAAAAAAGAAGAAGAAGAAAAATGAGATGAAAGAGAAAATAAAGGAAATTTGACTACATTAACTATTTGTTTAATTTTATTTGGAGCTTATGTTGATGGGCCTTGCCAGTTGCCTCAGGAGGAACATCTTTCTCCTTTGCCTTTGGAGCGTCTCCAACCGGTAGAATGGTCGAGGCTAAGGCTTGTTCAAAGTTTTGAGAAGCTGTTCCATCCTTAGGCCCCTCTGCTCCTTTGTTCGAGGAGATGTCTTTTGCAACTTCAAGCACTTCAGGTGGTTTTTGCTGATTGAGAGAAGAAGGAGCCTGAGTTTGAGCTTCCTTGGACGATTCAACAACTGCGGAGGATGCCTCTTCTTGTTGAATAGAAGAACCTGGGACTCGTATAGCTGGGGGGAAGAAAATGTTTTCAGGCCTCCTCAGCTCGGATGAAGTTTCGACTCCAGCTCGGTTGAGAGCTTCCTCCCAGGTCAAGGCACAGTATGCTCGGCACACGACGGGCACCTCAGCTCGAAAATTATCCTCGGTCTCAGCAGCGCCGACGTCATAGCCATGTTGCTCGGCTGTGTCTCTTTCTTTTTCAACCTCAGCTTTTGCCTTTTCAGCCTCGGCCTTGGCCTTTTCAGCTTGATCTCTGAGTCTCTGGGCCTCCTCCAGTTGTGAAAGTTCAAAATGGGTATAAAACACCCTTGAACGTTTAGACCCCAAAATACAAAATTACCAATTCAAGCTTTATATCAAACAATTAATGTGCGGAATATGATAACAAGCTTATAACAGAATTGATAAACAATCTAAGCTAAATATAAACACATCCACAACAGTAAATATAAGGCAAAGATAAAGGAAAGAGAGATGCACACACACAGACAACACACGATGTGTTATCGAAGTGGAAACCGAAGTCCTCGGCGTAAAACCTCTCCGCCGCCTTCCAAGCGGTGATAAAATCCACTAAAGAATATAGTTGGAATACATGAACAGCAGAAGACCCTCCAAGCCTAATCTATCCAAGTACCTAAGCCCTCCAAACTTCTTGCTCCAACGAGGTTACGCCGAACCTATTTCTTCTTTAGCTTCCCGGATTCCGCTACTTGACCATAGCATCAACCAATGTATATTGGTTCCTTTCCAAACTGCTTCCCTAAGCACCAAATGAACCTTCTCACAGACGTGGGTGTGGTGAGATAAGGATTTGGTAAAAAACCTCTCAAGGGTATGACAATGGAGAGGTAGAGAGTAGAGGAATTTGTAGAGTCTCTAAGGTAAAGATTGGGGATGAGGCAATCTTGTTTTGCTCTAGGGTTTTCTCTCACAAAATTCTCTCTGGAAGCTCTCTCAATTTAGTGGGTATAAGGGTGTATATATAGTAGGGTGAGAAGGGAATGCAAAACGTCAGTTTTTGCCAAACAGGGCTAACTCGCGGCTTGACCTCGCGGCTTGTCCAAGTCGCGAATTCCAGTCGCGACGTAACGGCCTGGCCAGCCTGGAACTTTTGTCCTGTAGCGCGACAGCTAGCGCGACGCTTTAGCTTCCCAGTGTGCTTCTCACGTGACAAATGTTGGCGGCTTGTCAGTCGCGAACCACCTGCGAGCCCTAGCCGCGAAGCTCTGTTTTCTTGCACACTCTTGAGCTTTTCTTCACATCTTCTCACACACTACCCTTACAATTTTCTCACCTAAATACAGGGTTACTAAGTGCTAAATTACAAGCAAATTGGTCACGGAATAAAGCCAATTAGATGGTTGATTAAATTCAACCTTACAAGTTGTTTCTGCAGAGTTGATATCTGTTCCTTGGAAGTTGCTAGCTGGGCATTAGCATCGCGCAAGAGCTTCCTTTGGTCCTCGGCTTGCCTTTGGGCTCCATCCAAGGTTGAGTCAGCACTCTTCCGAGCGTTTTCCTCATCGGCTAACTTCTTCTTCAGCTGCACAATGTTTTGTTCAGCAGCGGTGAGTGTGTGCACAGCTGTTTCCCTTTTCTTCCTCTCATCATCTATCTGCTGGTAGCAAGAATTGGTTATCTCCTCCAGCCTGAAAGTGGCTTGAACGGCCTAAAAGGAAAAGAGTTAGAAATACAATACGTGGAGTTGTGTGCATGATGTCTATGATAAAAAAACCATAATAATATAACAATAAGGGTGTCATACCATGCCCAAGTATCTCTTGGTATTCTAGAAGACCTCATTTCTCTTTATGGCTCTCAGCTTGGCCATGTCCTTGGGAAGAAGGAGTGTTTCCTCTAAAGCCGAGGCGACACGGCACCCAATTCCGCCATTAAAGTCCCTGATCGAGGCATCTTCCCTCAGAGGCTCGCCACCAAGCATAGGTGCAGGGAGCCAGGCCTCGGGTCCCGAGGACTGAGTGGTTGACTTTTCCACCAGACGCTGAGACCCATGAGTCACCTTTTGCTGCTTTGCAGCTCGTTGGTCCTCGTCTTCACGGGTTGGACGAGATCTTCCAGTCTCTATCACTTCCTTATCTTTTGGTTCTCTCCTCCTCTTCGGATCACTGGGTTCGGTCCCATGTGATTGGGATGGCTGAGGAGGAGGGGGAAGATGGGGTTGAATTGATTTTTCTGGCACCCCCCTGCCAGGTTGGCCTTCGATCACATCCTTCAAGCTCCTCTGGCTTTTCCTTTGGATGCCCATTTCTTCAGAGGTTACCTCGGGAGATTAAGGTTGGTTGAAAACTTCAAACTCGTCCGCAGAATCCAACAGTTATATAACCCCCTCTGAAGTTTCTTCTTCTTCTTCTTCTTCTTCTTCTTCTTCTTCTGCTTCTCCTTCTTCTTCTTCCTCCTTCACTTCCCAAGGAACATAGCGTGATGATGAAGCTCCTACAGAGGGAATGATCTCGGATGACGGCTCAGTGAAAGGAACACCTTCAGGAATCAGAACACCCTCCGAAACAATAAATCCCTCAAAGGCTACACTGATATGGTGGAGCTGAGGATCTTTAGCCCTTATCACGCACTTGGGAGCTTGGAAGGCCTTGGAGATTGGTTTGTATTTAAGGATTATGTGTGCCGCTCTCAGTTAGCCGTCAGAAGGGTTCACGTACACCTCGGATCGCAAGATTCTGTCTAAGCTCTCCCTATTAATCAATCTGATCGAGGTTTGGTAGCACGCTTATCTGCAAAATCATTAGAACATGAGAAAAACTCTATCAGAGGTAAAAGTAACTTGAATTAAAGTACAATCTAATTTATGAGGGCGTCTAGGCTAAGAACCCCACTTGGTTTTCCCTCTTTGGTTGGACATGGTAAACCATCGTGCCATTCCCCAGAAAAAATAAGAAAATCGTCTTTTAAGCCCTTATTCGATGTAGGGAGACACTGGATCAATCTTACTTCAGGGAACCTAGACTTGAGGTAGTATCCCTGACCCTTCAAGTGATTGAGATTGTACACCTAATTCACATCATGATGGGTCAGACCTAGGTTGAACTTGGCATTTAGGGCCTCTATACTCCCAAGCACCCTGAACATATTTGAGGCGCACTGTGTGGGAGATAATCTAAAGAACCTAAGATAACTTCTAGTAAGACTACCCATATGGATGGTCATCCCTCCCTCTATAAAAGCGATCATAGGGATGACCACCTCCCCTGTTTTCCTATTGTGTAACCACGTTTTTGTGGAAGCATATCTCATACCCACTGTTGGGGGAATCTTATACTTAGCTCTAAATATCTCTATTTGCTCCTCGGAGTCAACTAGATACTTGAACCTACCCATTTCCTAACAGTTATGAAGAAAAATTGGTGAAGAGGATGGAAAACTAAGAAGGGTTAAGGAAACTTACAGGTTTGTAAAATGAGCTCCTCGGACAGGCTCCTAGTATTTATGAGAGCGTGGAGTGGTGAGAGAGAGAGAAAAGTTCAATGAATATGCGCTGAGACGGTGCGATTTTTGTAACTGAAAAGAGAGTTGATTTGAAAAGCTCTTTATAATGGCGCAGAAATTGTAAGCGGGAAAAGTCCCGCCCATAAATACTGAAGGTCCTCCACCGTTCGATTCACATCATGCCGTTGAACGTGGGGGACAAAGAAGCCGTCATCATTTAATGATGGCGTGCTCCTAACGCCGAAACGTCAGGAGCGTGCCTTGGGCAGGTAGAAAGGCGTTCTGAAGGGAAGGAAAGTCTACGAAAGAGGTGAGAGCAGGATATCAAAATCTCCCTTTTTGTGAGATGGCAAAAAGCGAGATTTTGAGGGGCTATTGTGGGGCCTATTCTCCAAAATTATTATGTAGACACCGTAGGAAATGGGCTTGTGGCCCAAAGGCCCAGTTCGAGGACACCCACTTATCCGAGGATAGTTAAAGAAAGGTATTGTGGTTCTAGGATAAGAAAAAGGGATGGAAATCATGTATAGTGGCCCAGAACGCGTCCGAGGATAAAACTCACCTCGAATACTAAGGGTCCAAGGTGAGTGTAACTATTTGACTATTCAGGGAATTTCACAAAGTTGCATTAGATCTGAAAAGCGAACGTGGAACAAAAGAAGAACCAGGAAGGATAACAAATATCTTCTGGAGCTGCTACCTCCACATTAAATGCTTCCCAGCTAACTCTCTGGCCGCATTAATGTGGAGGTGATACCTGAACAGTAATCAAGCAGTCTTATGGCCACTTAGTGAAGGTTCCGGGATGTGCTGGATGGGACAGAAAGGAGTCCTAATGATAGAGTCTACACGTGTACGGTGAGAAGAAGGTGATGACCATAGTATATAACCGGAAAGTAGGTGACATTAGGGAGGATTTTTGGGGAACCAGAAAAGAAAAAGGAGAAAAAAGAGAGAGGAAACCAATAGAACTCAGAGAGATATCCCCTAAAACCTAGCCGAGGAGAGTTTTTATCGAACAGTCAACTTGAAACATCTATTACTGCACAATGATCATGACCTCTTCTACAGAATTGAACTAGTTCTTTCACCCACTCTCTAAAAATTTATTGTTTGGGCTGGTTAGGCTGGAAATCCATCCTTATTCTGGGTCCAACTCAATTTGAGTCCCTACAGTTGTTATTGGTTCAAATTTGAAACTAACACTAAGATTACTTTTTTGTCTCAATAATAACAACCAGTAACAACATGCCACTTAGGATTTGTTTGTAAAAATGTTATAAAAATATTGTAGACATATCATTTCTCTTTTTATTTACCAATAATTATTTGAAAAATATTAAAGCCACATCAGCAGTTTGTAAAAATGTTCTAACATAGTTTGTGTCTCTAGTATTTTTCTTTCCATTTTTGTCAATTTAAAATTCCTTCATTGCAAATAATAATAATAATAATAATAATAAATAAAATAAAATAAAAAACAATTAAAGGCCCTAAAAATCGGTTTAGTTTGGGTACAAATATTAGTGGGTAAAAAAATCAGAGTAACAAATAGGTATGGGTGCTAATCAAGTATTGGGATTGAGTATCCATGAGTAAAATTTTCGAGTTAGGTTTGGGTATACCTAACCTAAACCTAGTCCATGGCCATTCCAAAATTGGTATGTTGGTTCACAATATATACCGTTAGAAAAACGTTCTTGAGCTTTTTGAAGACCTGTTGTATTCACAATCCCAGAAAATGTGGGTTTGTAGGGACTGAATTCTAGAAATCATTGAGTTTTTTTTTTTTTTTTTTTAGTATAGCTGTCCCCTCCTAAGATTGAGTATAGTAGGTTGTGCAATATAGCATAGTACGGTGCCTAAATAAATTCAAACATATCACTCGATTAAACATAATTTTTATAATAATAATTGCCCAGTCATTTGGTCAATATAATTATGGGTTTGAATTTAGGGCAAATCACAATTTTTCATCCCTAACTATCACCTCAATTACACTTATAACTCCTTGACCTTTCAAAATGCATGATCAAACATGCTATCTTTGTCATGAACTTCAAGGTCTGTTTTATAGTCTTGTCTATTTGAATTACTCACCTCATCGTATGATTCCACTCTCAATCTACTACACAATGTTAACATTACAATATGATGATCCTGTTAACATTACAATATGATTCCATCCTTTAATTAGTAAATTGGTGCACAAGAAGAACAAGAATAATTGTTGTTTCACCTCAGTTTGTAAAGCAAAAGCCGTTTTGTGATTGGAAATAACAAACGAATAACATAACTACTTGTCTTATTTAAGGAAAGGGAGATTAGCACAATAAACCGAATAATTATACAAGAAGAATCATCAAAGTACATTAGTCACAAACAGATATATCTGTCCAGAAATAACATATAATAACCCCACACCCAATAAAAGAATATACACACAGACAGTAGCATTTCGTTTGCGACAAAGGGTAAAATATTATTTTTAGTCATTTGCAAGGCAAGCATATGACTATTACATATTATTCATCAGATACCATAGAAACAACAGAGATAGTAGCACCTTTTTTTTTTTTAATTACATAGTAGCACTTAGTTTGTAACAGAGTGTACGATTTATTAGAGTCATTTGCATGTCAATCATGTGACTTTTTTGATCAAAAACCTTAGAAACAAGTGAAACATAAAAAATAATAGTAAAGAGTACCTTCGAAATTCCTCCATATAGTCTTTTGCCCTTCTATTCAAAACACCAGGCGTCTGCAGCTGCTTTCCATGGATCATTGCATTTCTTTGGGTCCATATTATCCAAGCCTGCACTAGAAACAGTTCTAACTCATCAATGGCGAGCCTAGCAATCAGCTCATCCCATAATTGTAACATATCATCCTATCCCACATGGCACTTCTGCAATCTAGCCAAGCAACCAGCCCAGATGTCTTGCACCACGCCACAGTTCCATAATGCATGGATTTCAGTCTCCGGTTCTGTCTTGCAAGCTTCACATTGGTTGTCTGCAATAATCCGCTTTCTAGACAGATTTACCCGTGTTGGCAGAATACCACGGCAAGCCCACCAGCAAAAAACATTAATCTTGTTTGGCACCTTTTAGCTTCCACAGAATTTTCCATACCACTCCTCCCACAACTCCCCTAGAGCTTTCAGTCCAGTCCAATTCCTTACGTGCCTTTCGCGCCTCACGATACCCCGACCTCACAGAATACTCACCCAATTTCTCACCAATCCAGACCACTGTATCAGGTATAACTTTGTAGCTCAATGGTATATGCAAAATATTGGCTTCAACATCATCACGATGAAAATTCTGCCAAATGAATTCTCGATCCCACCCCCTTGAATCCTGGTCTATCAACTCAGAAACCGTCATTTCTTCTTCAATGTTTGGTGCTGGATGGAGTACTCTGTTAGTAGGGTGGTTAGGGATCCATGCATCATTAAGAACCCGTATGTGGCTTCCATTACCTACCTTCTAGCATGACCCCCTCTGCAGAATAGGTTTGGCTGACATAATGCTCTTCCACGTGTAGGAGCTATTAGGCGAATCAATGGCCTCCAAAAACTGGCTTTGCGGAAAATACCGAGCTTTCAGGCATTGGAAAAGCAGTGATTCCTGATATTGCATTAACCTCCATCCTTGTTTTGCAAGCATTGCTAGATTGAATTGATGTAGATCCTTGAAACCCATCCCTCCTTCAAGTTTTGGTCTAGTTAGTTTGTCCCAGCTTAGCCAATGAATCTTCCTCTCATTTCCAAAATGTTCCCACCAAAACCGAGCACACATGGATTGAAGTTCCTCACATAATTTAACAGGCAACTGAAATACACTCATGGTATACGAAGGAATCGATTGAGCCACTGCTTTGATTAAAATCTCTTTTCCTACTTGTGAGAGAATGTTTCCTTTCCACCCTTGCAGCTTTTTCCACACTCTATTTTTGAGAAAATAAAAGGCAAGCTATTTACTCTGCCCTACCAAAGTTGGTAGCCCCAAATAGGCCTCAAATCTTTCCACTTCACTCACACCAAGCATGGCTTTGATCAACTCCCTTTTCTAGGAAGGAGTGTTGCTACTGAAATAGACTGAAGATTTCTCCATATTTATGCACTGACCCGAGGCTTCAACTTATAATTTCAAAATCTCCAGGACTTCTTGTGTCTCCTTTTCATAAGCTTGACAAAATAATAGGGAATCATCTGCAAACAAGAGGTGGGAGATTTTCGGGGCTCTCCTGCAAATAGAAACACCATGGATATGTCCCTCCAATTCTGCTTTCTGCAAAAGAGATGTGAAACCTTTTGCACACAAAAGAAATAGATAAGGTGACAAAGGGTCTCCCTGCCGAAGATATCTAGTAAGAGTAAACATACCATATGGTTTACCATTAATCGAACCAGAGAAAGAGGTGGAGGAAACATAACTCATCACTCTATTAACCCAACTTCCTGGGAAACCCAATTTCAACATAATCCTCTTTAAAAAGCTCCACTCCACCCTATCATAGGCTTTGCTCACATCCAACTTCAAAGCTAGATTCCTTATTTTACCATTTTTCCGACCATGCATCATATGTAAAGCTTCATATGCCACAAGAACATTATCTGTGATCAATCTCCCTGGAACAAAGGCACTCTGTGTAAGGGCAATAATTTGAGGTAAGATCTGTTTCAACCTGTTTGCCAAAACCTTTGCAATAATTTTATAAATAACATTATAAAGGCTAATGGGTCTAAAATCAGACATCTTAACTGGATTTTTAATTTTTGGGATGAGTACAATATGGGTATGGTTTAGTTCAGGCAACATATGACCATAATTAAGAAATTCAAGAACAGCAGACACTACAGTATCAGCAAAAATATGCCAAAATTTCTGGTAAAAAATGGCATTCATACCATCAGGGCCAGGTGCCTTAGTGGGTCCCATTTGGAATAAAGCTGCTTTTATTTCATCCTTATTGAACTCATTGGTCAGAGTCTGTTGCATTTCAAATGTCACCTTGTGAGGTACAGCTTCAAGGCACTCCTCAATTCTTGTACACGGGCCAGTGGAGAATAAATTGTTGAAGTACTGTACTGCTACTCCTGCCACATCTTCCATATCCTCTACCCAACCAACTTGTGAGTCCATGATTCCTTGGATAAGATTTTTCTGCCTATGTTGGGATGCCTTGAGGTGAAAATTTTTTGAATTTTTATCACCATGTTTAATCTAGTTAACCCTTGATCTCTGGGCCCAATAAATTTCCTACTTTTTAAGCCATTCATCCAACTCCTTACTAGCTTGAAGAAAGTCACTCCTATTCTGTTGCGTTGGGATGCCTTGAGGTGGAAAAATTTTGAATTTTTATCACCATGCTTAATCCAATTTACCCTTGATCTTTGGGCCCAATAAATTTCCTGTTTTCTAAGCCAGTCATCCAACTCCTTACTAGCTTGAAGAAAATCACTCATATTCTGTTGTGTTGGTGGAGCCCAATTTAGAACCTCAATTCTTTTCTGCAATTTTTTTATTTCTTCTATACCTGGATGAGTTTTGGATGCACCCCACACTAGCAACTCCGAAGCACATCCTCCAATTTTCTTACTGACTGTTTCGAAGGCCGAACTACCCCCTACTCCATTAACCCAAGCTTCCTGAATCACTTGCTCACACCCATCCCAAAGCAGCCAAGCTTCTTCAAACTTAAAACCATGTCTTCCCTTATGGCTATGTTTTGGAGGTACCTGGTTTTGGAGAATTAGAGGGAGATGATCCGAAGTGTGCGAGACAATATAGGTTACTATAGTTCTAGGAAATTTAGACTACCACACCTGGTTCGCAACTGCTCTATCTAACCATTCCTTGGTGTTGGCAGCCCCTGGTCGTCTATTATTCCAAGTGAACGGATAGCCGATGAAGCCTAAATCCACTAGATTACAATGCTCCAAAGCTGCACGGAATGCATCGAGTTATCGTGGTGGGGCTAGTCGGCAACTGATTTTTTCTGATGAGCTTAACATCTTGTTAAAGTCACCAATACACATCCAAGCACCATCAACAAGAGAACAAATATGAGAGAAGAGCCCAGGATTTATAGCGATCTTATGTTTTTGGCCATCCATAAAAACCGGTTAGTACCCACTGAAAACCAGCACTCTCGATCACCATTGCTGAAATTTGGTTGTTTAAGAACTTAAAAACATCAAGCTTGATATCTCCCTTCCACAACAAAGCAAGTCCGCCACCAAGACCCGGTTTTTTAACAACAAACCGATTCTTAAAGGGTAGTTCCTTGCACCAATGATTTATACCTTCTTTGTCTAGTCTAGTTTCCATGAGTAAACAGATAGAGGGAGCTTGTTCCTTCACGATTTTGTGGAGGTTTTGAACTGTCCAAGGGTTCCGAAGCCCTTGGCAGTTCCAACTGAGAATTTTCATTGCTCCCGGCAGGGGTGATCAACCACCCCCGCCGCTATAATGTCTGAATCACCATCGCTAGACCAACCTTGGAGTGTTTCTAGGAGAACGCTGTTGCCCCTTCTACATAATTCACGTCCAAAGCAACTTCAACTGATCTTTTTCCCAACATAAGCATGCCAGTTGGGTTATTTAATTCATTCGACCCAACCTCCATTCTGTTAAGCCTAGTCCACTTAGCTACTTGTTTATTGGGCCGTGTAACAGACGGGCCCACTTCCTTATTTGCTTCCTTAAGCCCATTATCATCATCCGTATTCAACTTTAATTTAGAATCCACTTTTGGTGCTAAACACATCACGTGATTGTCCATGCATGGAGCCACTTGCGAAAAACCATCCGAGATATTCGCCTGAAGATTTGGTTCAATCCCGTGAAGATCGTTGTTACTAACTTGGGTTGGTTGCATGTCACTACTAGCCAAAACCCTAGCCGCCGTCTTCACCGATACTTCCATCGCACTGCTCACCACTGTGTGGTTGTTCTACTTATCAACCGGTTCCTCACCAGACAGCCTAACATTACGCCGACGCGGTGGGGATCTATTTCTTCCACTAGGTGCTTTCAGCTAGTCGGCGTACTGATAGTGCGTTGGGCAGTGTCTGATATCATGCCTTAGAACCCCGCAAAAATGGTAAAACAGCGGCAACCTTTCGTGCTTATAGTCAACCCAATGCCGCTTCCCATCCAACCCCATTAGAAAGCCACCTCTGCGAAGGCGTTTGGATATAGGTATAGCCACCCTAACCCATAAGAAAAGGTTTTGGCCATCCGTTCACCGTCGTTGTTCAACATCCTCAACTACATCCATCTTGTTCCTAATCTCCATCGCCACCCTCGAGGCCATCATGTCAAACGGCACACCCCATATCTGAATCCACATTGATGCATGCTCCAAGACTACATTATTAGCACTATTCCTGTCTTCCACCACGTAAGCATCAACAGTTGATTATCAAAACTCCATGGCCCTCCCCGAAGAATACGTTCAAGTTCATATTCAGATTGGAACTTGAATTGAAAAAGATTGGTTCCCACCTCAGATATTTGCAACTCCTTATCTAGGCCCCACACTTTTCGAAGTGTGTTTTTTGCCCTTTTTTGATTGAATGGTTTACACGTTAGAAATTTCCCTATCAAGCTTAAAGCGCAGCTATCAATTTCCTCCAATCTGCCCTTCTCCAAAACTTGTATTTCTTCTTCTTCCTCAGACGTCAACTTTAGGTTTACCATACTGTTTATAACATCTTCAGCCATATTTGCCATCTTCAAACACTGATGATCAACCTACAAATAATGATACCAATAGCAGTTTTTGTGACAGGATAAAAGATGGAATATAAAGCCCTAGGAAAACCCTAGGGAGGTAAAGCTCGTTTTCACGAGAGGGAGCGCTCCTACCAGAGAAGAGTGTTAGATGTGCTCAAGTCTAACTCTTATCCTTCGTGTTGTTTATGATACTATAGAGTACACGATAAAAATGTAATTAAATTTTGTATCGCAAAACTTAGGTACAATATATTATGTTTTGTTCCTTTTTTAAAATTTAACCACTTGACTATTTAATTAAATTAGCAAACGGTGTTGAGCTTCTAAGAAGAAAAATAGTAATCAGCTTTAGAACACCTGCTTTCACATGAGAAAACCCGTTGAAGTTGCAATTGCGTTGAACTCAAAAGTCAAACCCATAGAAATCAAGCACTTTCAGTGAGAGAGAACGAAGGGGGTGTAAATCAATCAATTACCCATTTACAAATATGCCCAATGCTTGGAATAAAAGAATTCGCGAGTGAAAAACCCAAACATGACCTGAAATCTCCCAACTTTCAATTCAATTCCACATCTAATATGCAATTGAGGGTCTTCTGCAGAGGATTGTGGCCTCTTGAAAACCAAGAACCCCACCAATTCGGAGGATTGCGTCGATAACTGCAAACAAGAGTCCAAACTTCTTTCCTTGATTGGCTTCAGTAGAGGCCTTGGTGGTGGCTGTAACTTTGGCATTGTGTGGTTGGACTCTTTGTGCAATTTATGGTGTCGTGGTGGTGGTGGAGGGCCTTCGTGGGTGTGGCTGTAGCTACAGCAGAGGTGGAGGAGGACTGAAATAAATGTTTCTAAAATAAAAGTTGTTATCAATGTTTTTTTTAGTATATTTAATAGTTTAATTTGATAATTTGTTTTGTGATATTTATTAAAATTTATAAGCTCATCAAAGGCTTATTAAAAAAAGAAATGCTATCACCGCACACGAAATTATTACGTACTTCCGGAGTACGCATTTATGGTACTCTGAGAGTACCTAATAATTTTCCCCACTGCACACCCTTAAGAGCATTAGCATTGAGAAATGCTAATGCTATTCTATTTTACAATTCTAAAAACCTACAATTCTATTATACCATACAATTTTATAATTCTTCCACATCCCAAAACTCTATTTTTATTAAAATATTATTTTGTTTCTAACCGTAACTTTTGGTTTTCCTGGGCTTTCCAACAGTCTTTTTTTTTTCCTCTCTTTCTCCCTCAACCTCTAGCACCGGTTCAACACACAAAGCCACACACACACACACCCATGATACACTGATCAACCTATCCAAACCCATCACCACACACACACACAAACACAAACCATCAAACCTTAAACAGAGCCACACACACACAATCCATCAAACCAGTTGGAGCCAATGATCAACCCAGAAAAACCCAGCCGTCAAAAATACCCAGAAAACGCCGATGATCAACCCAGAAAAACCCAAGCCACCACTACCCACTGCTCACCAAAATCCCACCGGAACAAAAACCCATATTAAAAAAAAAAAAAAAAAAAAAAAAAAAAAAAAAAAAAAAAAACCCCATCGGAAACCCAGAAGAACTAGCCAACCATGCGGTGACCCACGCCGTGACCTACGCTAATCTCCACCAAACCCATCACCGTGACCCACGCCGATCTCGCCATGACCTCGCCGGACCCAAACACTGGCGATCTCCGACGACCAACGACCCAAACATCGGACCTAACCACAACCCATAACCCACTTCAGCCATACCCAGGCCGTCGAAAATACCTAGAAAAAGCCGATGATCAACCCAGAAAAACGTCAAAGCCACATCGATCGGAGCTTGACCCATGATACACCGATCAACCCAGAAAATGCCCAAAAAACGTCGAAGCCACATGATCAACCCAGAAAATACCCAGAAAAACGCTTAGATCAACCCAAATCCAAAACCTATAACCCATAACCCACGGCCCACCATGCCAATCCACCACTTGACCCATGATACACCGATCAGAGCAAACCACACCCACATCGGAACAAACCCATCGAAGCCACATCAAACCCATCGGAGCAAACAGCATTGAGAGAGAGGAAAGGGAGAGTGAGAAAGAGAGAGAGACAAAGAGGACAATTGAGAGAGTGGGAGAGTTAGAGCAGATGAGAGAGAAAAGGAATAAAATATATATATATTTTTTAGAATACTGCTACAGTACCATTCTAACTTAGAATTGTACTGTAGCATTATTACAAAAAAACTTGCAATAATTAGATTTACCATTCTCTGATGCAAACGGTTTTGAGGCTTAAAATGCCAAAATGTCCTTAGATTTGGCATTAGCGTTCTCCAATGCTAATGCTCTAATGCGATAGTCACTCCATAAATATAAGTGCTTGTAAGTTGTGGGGGCCAAGAGTCAGGGCCAAGATTCAAGTCTCCAGGAGGGAGCTTCACACATATATACACTTAGATAATTCTAGAGTAGAATTTCTATCTTATATTATGTTCACAATATTTTCTTAACAAATTCTAAGTAGTAGGTTGTTATTGGTTGTTACAAGTGAGCAAAAAAGTAGTTTAAGTTGTAAATTCAAATTATAGTCAATAACAACTTATCACTTATAATTTATTGTAAAGTATTGTGAAAAAGTTTTAGACATAACACTTCCCTATTAAAAAAGCACATGGGTAACTCATTAAGTCTAGCCCGCTAAACACAAAGCATTGCCCATAGACTAAGGTTTTTCTTTGTGGCCTGTTGATTGGTTAATAGCAAACCATAGACTAAGGTTTTTCTTTTGGGAAATCATGCCTACAATTACAAACCATTATTTGCCATTCAATCACTAATTACGATAGTAAAATTTGAGGAAAACAGTTCTCCAGAATTATTTATAAAATACCATTATGTGAGAAAGAAAGTGATGAACATGGTATGCTATTTTAATCACTAAACTATTTTCTCTCGATCTTAATTAGAAACACGTCCATTAACTTGAGAATTGGAAGGTCAGCGGCCAGCATAGCATTCGTGTTTATTTAATCATTAATTTTGCAGGCATTCATTTTAGTACTAGACTTATGGTTTTTATGACTTATGTTTGGTTTTAGCAATTACGCACTTTTCCTTCATAGCACTTACGGTTTTTTAGTACTTGGTTTAAATTATTTGAATACTCTTTGGATATTTGGATGTTTTTGAATTATGGATATTTGGATGTTTTAGTATTTACCCTTACTTTTGTAGCTTAGTACTTTTAGCTAATGTGTTGCATTATCTATAGTACTTTTGTACCTTGTTGGATTTTGTATCCTTCTAGATGCAATTTAAGACCTAATACTTCTTGTTTTAGTGTTCTTGCATTGTTTGGTTGTTGGACATGCAAATGATTCTTTGTATTGAACTTACTTGCTTACATGTCCGGATGTTCATTTACTTTGTAAATGTTCATTGTAGTCACTTTTTTAATGATTGTTTGTTTATGGTCAATTTATGCTTAATTGTCACACTCATACTTGTTTGATCGCATTGTGCTTGCTCCATATGCATTCCAAGTATTTCGCTTACAATAAACTTAATGTTGAATTTTTGTAATATTTTTTTTAGGATACTTGTTCGTATGGTTCAAGAGCTTCATAGACTTGGAGTAAGGTGTAAGTGAGTTTTGGCAACTATTTCCAAACTCACATTTTAAGTCTAGACTCTGTTTTACGGTTTTGTCATAAAATAGCCAAAGGGGGAGATTGTAAAGTTGAATTTATTCAACTATATTTGTTAGCTTTATTCCATGCCAAATTTTCTTGTAAATTTAGCATTAGAAATCCTGTATTTAGGTGGGATCATATGTAAGGGATGTGTGTGAGAGAGTGTGAAGATTTGATCAAGAAATGTGCAAGAAGTGTCAACTCGCGACTGGCTCGCTACTTACTCGAGAGTGGATGACTCGCGAAAATGGTGCACATAAGAGAAGCATGTAGGAATCTAAAGAGTCAGGCCATCTGTCACATCACATGACAGAAAAATACAATATGGCATTTTGTTACTTCACGACTCACCCCAGCCGCGAGTGAGTCGCAAAACCCTCCTGTTTTTCTAAAAACTGACTTTTCACATTCCAGCTCACACCCTACTATAAATACCCTAAAGAAAAAGAAGATTGATTCATCCACAATCATCTACATACATTATCCCAAAATTCCTCATCTCTCACCTCTCCACTGACATACCCATGAGAGGTTTATAATCCAAACCCTTACCTCACCTAATTTAGAGCTATGAGAAGGTTCTTTGGAGCTTGGGAAGCAGTTTAAGGAAGACCAATTCATTTGGTTGAAGCAATGAGCTAATTGCGGGATCCAAACAACTAGTAGAGACACGGCTTGGCATAGCCTTGATGGTAGCTGGGACTTGGAGGGTCCAAGTGCATGGGGTAGATTAGGTTTGGAGAGTCTCTTGCTATTCATCTACTCCATCTAATTTACTAGTGGGTCATTTTCTGCTTGGAGGACAGCGGAGAGGTTTTTCACCAAGTTCTTCGATTTTCTCTTTGATAACACATCTCGATGTTATCTTGTGTTTGCTTCTCTCTTCCTTACTCTTTACCTTTTAATTACTGATGTGTTTGTGATTAATTATGGGTTAGAGTAGTTTGCCAAATTGGGCTTTGCTTATAATCATTATTCTGCACTTTAATTGTTTAGGTATAAGCTTTAATTTGGTAGTTTGTTAGAATTTGGGGTCTAAACAAGCTTAAGTACATATACTTGGTGCATTTTCATTTGGTATCAGAACGGGAACACTTGGTTATTGGATTTCTATATCCTTAGTGTGATCCTAGACCCATAAAATGGAAAGGTCTTAATCCCTTAATGCTCCACCATACTTTGATAGAAGCAATAACAATATAAAAATTCCAAATTTCCAATCTAGATTGACCAAATCCCTTTACACACATCATTTCTAGTCTTTATTAATATCTATTAGGATATATGTGATTCAATGTTAGGAACATATGTCAACATTTTATGTAATTGGATAATCCTTTGACAAAACGCACTTTACTTGCAATTGGGTAGATCTAGGATGTGTTTAATGCTTCAAGAAACATGGTTTCAAGTTCAAGTGTTAAAGCCATACAAGTCTGTCCAAGAATCAAGTAATGAAGTGCTGGATTTTATAGCTCAATAGTTAGCATCTATTGAGGTTTAAAAGCTGCTGAAGCCCGTGGCTCGATAGCAAGCTCGATAGATGGCTATCTATCAAGGTTTATGAAACTCAGTTTTTCAGAGATGTTTTTCATCAAATTCGTGGGTGTATGTTTGGGCTTTCTTTTCTCATAACCCTAAATATATATAAGGATTGTTTTAAAGCCGTCATAGCTGATGCAACTCAATGCAAAAGTTTTTCACAAGCATATTGTGAACCGGAGACATATACCCTAGTTCATCTTTCTCTTGAAAAAGCTGTTGTGTTTGTACACCGTAGGGTTTTATGACCAAGCAACTTCATGTTCTTCATCATGTGATGAACAGAAGAACTTTGTAGCCAACATACTTCTCAAGTTAGTGATCAAGTCGCGTACTGGGATCCACGCAATTGGTTAGTCACATACTGGGAGCCGTGCATTGGAAGGAGAGATTGTCACTACAGAACAAGTCCAATTGGGTATTGGGGTAAGGGTTCAACTGTAGGTTGAAATAAGGTACTGGGATTCCTTTACTTGTAACCGCTTGTTTTGGTAATAGTGGATTCTCGGGAGTGGTGACCTTAAAATCACTCGGTGGGGTTTTTACTGTGTAAATTTTCTCCATTCATAAACAAATCACCGTGTCAACTTATTTTCCACTGCATACTTTAGTTAATTGGTGACTTGTTTGTGCTGCCAAGTACAATTGCATGTTAATTTGATTAATTAATAAACTTGGCTAATTAATCAATTAATATATTCTAAGGAGTCAATACATTCTTGGCCTATCAAGTGGTATCAGAGCGGGCACCCTCTGATTAGGTTTTAAATCTTTGTGTGTGATCCATTGACCCCTGGTTGTCATGGATAAAGGATACTCTCTTATTATACCTTATTTATGATAGTCTCTTATTATACCTCATTTATTTGATGACACTAACTATGCATACCGAAAAGTACGCATGAGAGCTTTCTTGCAGTCTTTAGATGAGAAAGTGTGGCAAACTGTGGAGATAGGCTGGACCAAGCCTACGGAAGCGCCGGCTGACTGGGATGATGCAAAGATCAAGGCGGAAAACTTCAACAGCAAGGCATTGAATGCTCTATTCAGTGCAGTCATGAATGAGGAATTCAAGAAGATATTCTCTACTGAAACTGCTAAGGACGCATGCATCATTTTCCAAACAACCTATGAAGGAACCAAGGCTGTCAAGGATTCAAAGCTTCAAAGGCTTACTACAAGCTTTGAAGAGATCAAGATGGAGGAGGATGAGTCATTCGATGAGTTCTATGCCAAGCTCAAGGACATAGTGAACTCAGCTTTTAATCTTGGGGAAACCATTCATGAACCCAAAATTGTGAAAAAGGTGCTCAAATCTCTACTCGAGAGATTCCATGCCAAGATCACTACCATTGAGGAATTAAAGGACATTGACAAAATTCCTTTGACTGAGTTGGTTGGCAATCTGCAGACCTATGAGCTGGGTTTGACAAGGATTGGGAAATCGAGCAAGAGTAAGAGCATGGCATTGAAGGCCAAGAGCAGTGATACTGATAATTCTTCTGATGATGAAGATTCTAAGATGAAGTCCTACATCACCAGGCAATTCAAGAAGTTTATGAAGAATGCCAATGCAAAGGGCTTCTATAAGGATCGTAGATAGCCGAGTTCTTCTCAGTCTAAGAGCCAAGACAAAAGGAAGAAGGATGCAGGATGCTAGGGATGGCAGTCAGTACACTGTTCCCTCAGGACCAAAGTATTTTAGGTGTCAAGGCTTCAGTCACATGAAACAAGAGTGCCCTACTTATCTTAAGACCATCGAAAAAAGCAAGGCACTTGCTGCTACCTTGAGCGACACCGAGCCTGAGGATGACTCCGATAATGAGGATGATGGAATCCTAAATGCCTTCACTGCCACTGTAAATCCTACTGAAGGGATTGTTGAAGATGTGGATGAAGAAGAGGAATTGGTGGAGTCTAAGTTTGAAAAGATGGATGAACAAGATGACATCCACACAGCCTATGCAAAGTTATACAAGGTCTCTGAAAAGCATGAGAAGTTGTATAGGTTGGCCACCAAGAAGCTTAGTGATGTGGAGCTTGAGCGAGAAGAAATCTCTACAAAGTTTGATGAAGCCAATCAGACTATTAGAGCACTGAGATTTGAGAATAATTTCTTGGCTGAGAAGACTAAGAAGCTTTATGCAGAACTATTCCAAGTCAGAGCTTAGCTAGAAAGGACTTCAAGCGCTAAGCTCGATGAGATGCTCAGTCTTCAGAAATCTGCTTCCGATCGAACCGGTTTAGGGTATGATTTCTCTTCTCCTAGTATTGCTTCTACTAGTACTACTGTTTTTGTTCCTCTTGCTAATAATGTTGAAATTGAGAACAATGATGTTAAGAATGAATTAGCTAGTGAGAACGTAGACAAGGGTAAATCTATCTTAGGAGCACCCTCTAAGCTTGATAAGAAAGAGATTAAGAACTCTAGGGCTAAAAAGGGAAATAATCAAAAGCCTAAATAGAAAAAGCTGCATTTCTGTCATTACTGTGGCGCAGCTGGACATACTCGACCTAATTGCTGTAAGTGATTAGCCACTCAACAGAGCAACGACATGATCGCGAAACCAGAATCAGCTTCCATCCTCTTTTACTCCTCTTAGAGATCTTCTCAAAGCCCTCATGTTCCTTTCGAACTTGAACAGTTTTAACTCTTCCCCCTCATCACCGGATCAAGGGTTTGCTAAACAGAAAGGTTCTTCCAAGGTGTGGAAGGAAAAGGATTCTAAGAGATTCTGTCACTATTTCTCTCTCTCCCCTTCTTGTTTTTGGTTTTGCATTGCTTGTGTGTTTTGCTTTCTAGTTTTGAGTTAGTCTAGTTTCATGCATTGCTTTGTTTTTGTTTAACATGTTTTTGTTTGGCTAGTTTTCAAATTTTTTTTTTTCATATAAAAATATTAAAAAAAATTGAAAAATTGAAAAATACAAAAACAGTGTGTGTATGTGTACATTGGTACTTGTGTACCTTGGATGGCCATTGAAACAAAGTTTTCTAAACTTTGTATCTTTTGTAGCTTAGATGAGCATCTCTATGAACAACTAAGCAAGTGAGCTTTATTACTCATGTTTGAGATGAGTAAGGTTAAGTAATCTCTTGTACTTAACGCTCGTATCACTTTTTTTGATGGGAAGGACTAGAAAGTCCTAAGAGAAAGGAACAAATAATCATCTCACCACTGTTGCCCACCAATCATGAAATGACATTTGTATGTTTCGGCATAACAAAATTAGAATGTCAAATGCTTAACATAATTGGATATTTCTTTTCTATCTCTTATATGCCCATGCATGGTTTACTCAAAAGAAAAATAAAAGCAAAAAGATCAAAATGCTTTATATATGATTGCAAGTGTGTATTCTAGGAGATGTGGGAGTTATAGGATGTACCTCGAAGGTGATAGTCCCCATCAAACAGTTATGATTGTGTGTGAGTTAAAGTGATTTTTTCATATCTCAATCGTCATAGCATATAGACACTTAGGCAATCTTGTGATGTTTTTCACACACAACACGCAATATTCTTTGCTACTTTTGATACATGTGCAGGTACAATATGATTTGGCCATCACAAGGAATACTTGTGTTAATGTATGCTCACTAAACTGTCTTAACTTGTTTTTGAAATATAAAATTGGCTAGACTTGTTTAGCGTGTGTGTTTTGGGATCTATGTGCTTAACATTTTTCATGTTAAGAGATGTTTTTGAGAGTTTAAAATGTTGTTTGCATCTTTGGTTGAGTAGCATGCTTGATTGCATTCATATCTGTGTTTTTCTCTTCTTTGAAAAACTGTTTTTAAGCAACCTTGATAGCTTCTCGATAGCTCTTGACAGCTAGGCTATCTATCAAGACCCTTCAGCTTTTTCTTATCGCATTCCCAATAGCTCTCGATAGCTAGTTCGATCAATCAAGAAAATTTTTGTCTACTCGATAGCTGGTCGATAGCTACCTTGATCCATCGAGCTTCTTTGTTGAGAAAACCTCTTTTTGATCCTCGATAGCTCTCGATCGATCGAGCTTTATGAAGATTCTATATAAGCCTTCCTAACGATTTTAGATCTCATTTCCTCGATCTCTGTTGATTGCTCTCAACCTTTTCACCTCCCAAACACACTTTCCTCTCTCTAAACTTCATTCCCAAGCGATTTTCGGTCTAAAGATCGTTTTCTTTCATCTGGTATGATCTTTATCTCTCATTCTTCATGCATTTCATGCATTTAGGTATAAGTTTTGGGTTTTTGAAAATTTTTTGGGGTTTTTCAAAATTGGTGAAGTTGTTGTGAAATTTTTGGGGTAGGTGTTGCTTAAATGGTTTTAAAACTTCATGCATTGCATCACCTGTGCATTATAACATTGTTTCATGCATTGTAGATGTGTGTTTACTTTGTTGCTATGTTGTGTGCTAGTAGGTTTGGATTAGACTGAGCCCATGATGCATTTAAATTAGCATGTCACATGTTCATGCATTCTCATGCATACGTACCTTACTGTTTTTATTATTTGATATTATATATGTTTGGTGCTTTTCTGATTGTTTGTCTCTCTCTCTCCTTCTCTCCCTTTTCTTTACGTTAGTTGCGTCATGGCACCTAAATGTAAATCCACTCCATCCCAGAACCCTCTTCATTCTAGGGCATCTTCTTCTTTTTCTCCTTCTGACCCCACTCCATCTCACATTCGGTTCCGTGATGAGAAGGCCAAATCGGACTTCTTGGAGAACTTTTCACGACGTGGCATTCATTTGGAACGCCAAGTCGTTCTGTCAGATTTTTCTGACATTGACCTACCCACTGTCATCTACAGTAGGGGTTGGGAGTCACTATATGGCATCCTAGTCACGTGCCCTTCCGTGATCATATAGGATTCTACTCCAATATGCACGGATTTGATTACTCTATACCCCAGTTTGTCACTCGTGTTCGGGGTATACGCATGGTAGTTACTCCGGGTATTGTATCCGAGGTACTACATGTGCCTAAGGAAGCACATCCTGACTACCCTGGCTGTGAGCATCTGCAGACAATATTCAAAGACGAACTCTCGTCTCTGTTTTGTGAGACACCTTCTTCATGGGGTGATTGCCAAAACACCTTATGTTCGGCCTTTGCTAAAGGTCCGAGAATCCTTAACATGGTGATCACATTTGTTCTCCATCCATTGTCTCACTATAACACTATCACAAAGCCTCGTGCTTGATTTTTGTTATCCCTCCGTGAGGGACTTACTATTGACTTCCCTTCACACTTTATACTCTCCCTTATAAATGTCTATAAGGACACGATGACTCATGATAAGCTCATCTTTCCTTCTGCTATCACGAGACTCATTCGCCACTTTTCTGTCTCCTATCCTGAGTCTCCCCACTTCTCGTTTATGTGTGCCATTGACGCTGCTACCGTTAAGCGGAGTCTTACATTATATCTTGTACATTGGTCTTGTGACCATTTTAACATACATTGTATTTATATTTGGTTTATATATTTTTTGATGTATGTTCTTTCACCTATCTTTTCATGTGTTGTTTATTTTCTATCTTTATACGCATGTTTCTTATTTAATGTATGTAATCTATTATTTTTGTTTCACACTAAGATGCCGTGATGAGTTTTGTTTAAAGTGTTTCAGAAATACAGGTTGTCAAAGTTTTCTTGCCATAAACTCTCTTCTTGCAAAGTTTTTCAAGAGTTTGTGTTATGATAGATTTTATAGTATTCAACAAGTGAGTATGAGTTGAATGATTTATGACTTCTCTCATATGTTTATTTGTTTGTTGTGGTTTTGTCATGAACTGCCAAAGGGGGAGATTGTTAGGACATATATGATTTAATGTTAGGAACATATGTCAACATTTTACGTAATTGGCTAATCCTTTGACAAAACACACTTTACTTGTAATTGGGTAGATCTAGGATATGTTTAATGTTTCAAGAAACAAGGTTTCAAGTTCAAGTGTTAAAGCCATACAAGTCTGTCCAAGAATCAAGTAATGAAGTGCTGGATTTTAAAACTCGACAGCTAGCATCTATCGAGGTTTAAAAGCTGCTGAAGCTCATAACTCGACAGCTAGCTTAATAAATGGCTATCTATCGAGGTTTATGAAACTCAGTTTTTCAGAGTTGTTTTTCATCCAATCCGTGGGTGTATGTTTGGGCTTTCTTTTCTCACAGCCCTAAACATATATAAGGATTGTTTTAAAGGCCGTCATAGCTAATGTAACTCAATGCAAAAGTTTTTCACAAGCATATTGTGAACTGGAGACATATACCTACGTTCATCTTTCTCTTGAAGAAGTTGTTGTGTTTGTACACTCTAGGGTTTTGTGATCAAGTAACTTTATGATCTTCATCGTATGATGAATAGAAGAACTTTGTAGCCAACATCCTTCTTAAGTTGGTGATCAAGTCACGTACTAGAATCCGCACAATTGGTTAGTCACATACTGGGACCCGTGCATTAAAAATGATAGATTGTCAGTACAGAACAAGTCCAATTGAGTATTGAGGTAAGGGTTCAACTGCAGGTTGATATCAGGTACTGAGATTCTTTTACTTGTAACCGCTTGTTTTGATAATAGTGAATTATCGGGAGTGGTGACCTTAAAATCACCCAGTGGAGTTTTTGCCGTGTAGATTTTTCCCATTCGTAAACAAATTACCGTATCAATTTAATTTCTGCTGCATTTAGTTTAATTGGTGATTTGTTTGTGCTGCCACATATTTTACATATTAATTTGATTAATTAATAAACTTAGCTAATTAATCAATTAATATATCCCAATGAGTCAATACATTCTCGGCCTATCAATATCTCACATAAACTCGTAAAATGCCACGTAATACATATGCTCATAGTTTGAACTTTCATTCCAACTAGAAGTACAAAGGTAGGAACCAAGAGAGAGAGAGGAAAAAAAAGAGAGGATATTTTGAACTTAGAAAGTAGCCATTGCAGTCTCCCATCTTAATTAGACACGATTCCATCCATTCTGGTTCGTTCAGCAAATTTACTTCTTTCCACATGTAAAGATGAACTTGCAGATCTTTCCGAGACAGCGAATTAAGTGAGTTAGAAGCGCAAGAAGAATCAAACATACCAGAACACCAATTGGTATGTACATCGTCAACCCAAGGTGACTTCTAAGATTTGGTGGGACGAGCAAGACGAAAGCCAGTACGTATGTAATGCACAGGAATGTGATAGTAGTACACATGGCAAGTGTCAAGATGATCACAGAACATTTATTCTTAAGAGGGAATCCACTAATAAGCAAAAACATGACACTGAGAGATGCAGTAAAAGCAATGGAGTTGCAAATTAAGTAAGAAAGGAACACGAGTTCGTAACTGCCATAGGCTAACACCAAAGTTCCAGCTTCAAGTTCCAGCTTCACATGGTGGATGGCGGCATGCATTACTTTCAGTAGAATTCTTTATATCACTTTGTCAAACTCCACCGGGGGGGCTGAGTGCAGGTTGGTAAGTAATCGTTGTGATCACAGTGGCCACCACCAGTAATGAACCACGCATCTCTTCTATCCGTTTGCAGAATCGTGATGAATCTCCTGCGACTTCTATATTCATGACCAATTCTCTTTTTAGGCCTTGCTACTACTCTCTCTGTCTCTCTTGCTCTCTATTGTCTTTGTGATTGTAGAAGGAACAGCATACAAAGAGATTTATAGCACTTGCCTTCATCAAGAGTAACTGATTTTATGATTTGATGAAAAAATTTAAAATTATGAAACAAGGATCATAATCTCAAATCTATCTTATCTAATGTAGAAAAAAAAAAGAAAAAAAAAAGAAAAAGAAAAAAAAAAAGCAATGTTAGAAGTTGATTCGATTATGAAAAAAGAAGAAGATATATTTCAAATATCAATCAATACTAATGTACCGTTTATAAATAATCCACACACACCCAAATAGGGTTGTGAAAAAAAATAAAGTGTTTTTTTTTTTTTTTTTTTAATTTAAAAAAGAATAAGAGATGAGGAGGAAAATATGGTGTGTCTGTTTAAATTTCAAAAATGCTAAGAGATAAGGAGATTGTAAACTGCTGAAAATGTGGATTTAATGGGAGGTTTTAAATTTTGAGCTTTTATTTTATGAATTTGTCCCCCTTAATTGAAAACATGTGTTAGTTTTAGACCCTTGACAAAACACTGTATTTAACCAAATTAAAGCCAAGTTGATTATTAGATCAGTTATGCGAGCTTGGGTTAAATAAACAATCATCAATATCATTCAAGTGCGGGAATATAAAAGAAACACAATATGATGACCCAAGAAATCAATGAAACAAATCGTTTCAAAGGAAAAATTTGGGGGGAGAGCTTATCAATCCCGAGGTTAACACATTCACTATAACCCTATTCGTTGTAATTCTAACTTGTAAGGTTGAATTTAATCAACCATTTTGTTGGCTTTATTCCGTGTCAAATTTGCTTGTAATTCAGCATTTAGAAACCCTGTATTTAGGTGGGAATCATGTAAGGGTAGTGTATGAGAGAGTGTGAAGAAAAGCTCAAAAGTGTGCAACTCAACAGGGCCTCGCGACTAAATCTTGCGGCTGGCTCACGGCTTGCAAGTCGCCAAAGGAGGCACACGTGTGTAGCATGCAGAGAAGCTGAAGAGTCACTCTAGCTATTGCACTAGAAGACAAAACTTCTAACTGGCAAGGCCGTTAGCTCATGACTTAGACTCGCGACTCAGTCAAGTTGCAAGGCCAAGTCACCAGCCTACTCTATTTGGGAAAACTGACTCTTTGCATTCCAAACACATATCAATATAAATATCTCTTATACCCACGAAATGTAAAGAGCTTCCAGAGAGAATTTTGAGAGAGAAACCCTAGAGAAAAATAAGATTGACTCATCCACAATCTTCATCCTTTGATTCTCCAAATTCCTCTACTCTCACCCTCTCCATTATTATATCCTTGAGAGGTACATTTAGCCAAATCATTTTCTCACCATACCTATATCTGTGAGAAGGTTATTTGGTGCTTAGGAAGCAGTTAGAAAGGGACCAATTGATATTAGTTGATACTATGGGCTATAGCGGAATCCGGTAAGCTAAAGAAGACAAACGTTTGGCGTAACCTCGTTGGAGCAAGAAGCTTGGAGGGCTTAGATACACTGGGTAGATTAGGCTTGGAAGGTCTTCTGCTATTCATGTATTCCAACTTCATTCTTTAGTGAATTATTGACCGCTTGGAGGGCGGCGGAGACGGAGAACTTCAGTTTCCTCTTCAATAACACATCGCTATGTTGTCTTTGTGTTTGCATCTCTCTTCCCTTAATCTTTGCCATTTAATTTCTGCTGTGGATGTGATTTTATTTGGTTTAGATTATGTTACCAATTCTGTTTTAGCTTATTTACATTTTCCGCACGTACATTGTTTGTTAATAAGCTTGAATTAGTAATTTGTAATTTGGGGGTCTAAACATTCAAGATGTTTTACACACTATTTGAACATTCATAACTACAGTTGCTTAATTGAGTTCTGAATCCCACTAACGTCTCTGATAGTAATTTGTTGCAATGTGAACCTTCAATCCACGAACTTTAATGTCCCATTAAAAATTTGAATCCAATACGCTTGATAGCTAGAAGATAGCAACTTGAATCCACCAGTTTAATGAGTGTGTGAGTGATCAACGGTAGTGACTTTGAAAAAGCAGTAAGCACAAACCTTTAGATCTCAAAATGAATTGCAGCAAAAGTCTTTGAAAACGTACTCTAGAGTTTCCCTTCAATACTTAGTGAAGTAGGTCTTAAACCCCAGACAACTAATGGGCTGATAGGCTAATGAACCAATTATGGAATACAACTTTCGATCGGTCGAATATGTTGAAAATCTAGATCCTTGAATTAACTTATTTCTTGTCTTTTCGCACTAAATACCAGCTTCTTGAGTACTGTCTAATCAATCCTATAAACTCTATAAGCTATACCTAGACAAATTTGGGTTCACGTGTTTGCCAACAAAGCCCATACAAGTATAGAACCTAACAACCTATAATTGTGCAGGGATGAGATATATTGGGACATCTAAGACTTAGAGTCCACGGCTTAAATGGCTTGGAAGCCAACTTGAAAGCCCCTTAGTAGTATAGATATAGATATAATTTTATATATATATATATATATATATAATTTTTTTTAGAATTCAGGGTGGTCTTGTGTAGCTGCTCCTGGGTATGCCGTACACGTACTAACTTTATTCAAACAGAGAGCTCCTTTATCCAAATCATATATAGAAAAGAGGGATTTGGATTGGGTACAATTATCCCCTCCCTACTCACAAATTTTTTTTACCACTTTTACTTTTTAACTTTAACATTTTTACCATTTTTCACATTTTTTATTCAAGGACTGAGAATGAAAATTGCTTTTTTAAACTCTCAATCTCAACCATTAATAGCTATTGAATATGTGGTCAGTTTGGTTTTGGCTCAAAGTTGAGGGCATATTTTTACATTTTACCCCAGAAAAAATCATATCATGTATAAAAAATTGATGATCATAACGCTACAAGAGGATAGAAGTTGTATTCAATACTTGATTGTTCACAAATTATTATGGCCTACCTTTTGACAGGAAAACGAATTTTTAGAAAAATTTGATCCTCACATTTATCACAAGTTCAGTTGCGTTTTGGCGTGCAAGTAAAACTGCGTAAAACAGTTTGAATAGAATAAACAGTACCATAATTACACATTTAGTTCCTAGCTCTTATTTCATGTTTCAAACTACTTCTCTTTTTTGAAATGTATCATTTTAGCCAAGGACTTTGTAGCTAAATTGAAACTCTCCATACACAAAGTGTTTGGAGGTCTAAGGCGAAAAAAGTTCGAGTTGTAAGGTTAGCAGTATATTGTAATTATCATAAAAAATAAAAAATAAATAAAAAAAACTATTAAAGTTGTATCAAAAGTGTCTTTGCCATTAATTTTGCTTTATTTTTCTTTTACCTCTAAGCAAAAATAAATAAATAAATAAAAAGTATTTAATTGACAATCTTTTCTTTTCAGCATGTACCCTGATAGCACTCTCAATTAAAAGCTTGGATAAGTATCATTTAGAATAGTTTAAAAACTAATATATTGAATGAAACTTTTAAAAACTAATATGCCTCTCAAGTTGACATGATTAAAAGCTTGGATAAGTATCATTTAAAAAATTAGGACAGAGGGAGATAAAAATAAAAAAACTAATTTTTCACTATTTTTTGAAGAGTTTGGTTAACAAATGCCCTCAAAGCATTTTTTTAATAGCTATTTTAGGAAGTTTTTTATAACACTTTTATGGGAAATAGAAAAAGTAGTCAAAAAATCAGTTGTTTTTTTCCCCATAAAACATTCCTAAAATAATTTACTAATAAATATCCTTAAGACATCTGTTAACAAAATCTTTTTGTTAATAGAATATAGAATTTTATTTTTCACTTGAGGTGTGCTTGGATCCAATTAGATTGGATTTGATATAAGGTGTTTTCAAGGGTAATTCTACAGTACCTCCCAAAAAAAAAGGGGCTATGGTATTCACTATTAAGCAACACACTATACTAAGTTACCAAAACATCACATTTGACAGTTCCATCTGCACATTGTATAGTTCCAACATCACTTGTGGCTTTTTTTTGTCACATTTGGTAGTTCCCTTATTTTTTCTCACGTTTGACAGTTTCATCATCACTTTTACAATTCCAACATCACATTTGACAGTTCTTTTGTCATATTTGGTGGTTCTCTTATTTTTTTTTCTCATATTTGTCAATTTCATCCTCACATTATGCAATATCAACATCACATGTGACTATTCTTTTGTCACATTTGGTGGTTCCCTTATTTTTCTCACATTTGACAGTTCTAATGATGCATAAGAATCAGTAGGTTGAATGCTCCAGGCTATGGTGATGACTTTAGGACCTGAAAAGAAAAGAAACTGTCAAGGGTGACTGGTGTGAACCGGCCAAGGACCCTTCGATAGTTAAATCAGTTTTCTCTCTAGAACACAAGGATAGTGAATTTGTGAGTCGTAGAACTTACCTTGGTTGAATGACACTTGATCCTTTTATAGAGAGTCAGGAGTGGGTCTACTTGTACGGATCTACTATCATCGTGGGGGATGTGTGGAGTTAATGGAGAAAATGGAGCGGATTTTGGGGAATCCTCCACTACGTTCTAGAATGGCAAATCATGGTCTAACTGTATGGAATCTATAGAAAGTTCTTTTGGAATTAGCTAAGTGCATTTTGGTCATCCATGTCCTTGTGCCATGGACGACCATTCTGATTTGGACAATCACTATATTCATGGATGGATCCTATTCATGTTTGTGGTGCTTATGTCAAGTTTCATTCCTTGTAAAATGTTTTGGACGTGATCTGATCATGGACGACTACCATGGAAGAAAGTTTAATTTAAACCCCATCAAGTTTCATCCTCACATTGTGCAGCTCCAACATCACATTTAACAGTACTTTTGACACATTTGGTGGTTTCCTTATTTTTTTTTCTCACATTTGACAGTTTTATCCTCACATTGTGCAGTACAAACATCACATGTGACTGTACTTTTGTCACATTCAATGATTCCTTTATTCTTTTTCTCACATTTGATGGTTCCATTCTTACATTGTGCAATTCCAACATCACATATGTTGGTGGTTCCCTTATTTTTTTTCCTCACATTTGATGGTTCCATTGTCACATTTGGTGGTTCCCTTCTTTTTTTTTTTTCCCCTCACATTTGATGGTTTCATCCTCACATTATGCAGTATTAACATAACATGTGACTCAACTCTTGTCACATTTTGTGGTTCCTTTATTTATTTATTTATTTTTATCACATTTGATGGTTCCATCGTCATATTAGGTAGTACCAATATCACATTTGACTATACTTTTGACACATTTAGTGGTACCTTTTTTTTTTCTAACATTTCACAGTTCCATTGTTACATTAGGTAGTACCAACAGCACTTCTGACCTTACTTTTGTCACATTCAGTGGTACTTTTTTTTTTTTTCTCACATTTAACAATTTTGTTGTCACATTGGGCAATACCAACATCATTTTTGACTGCACTTTTGTCACATTTGACCGTACTATTATTTTTTTCTCACATTTGTCATAATAGTAATTTGTAAAAAAATTTGTAACTCTAGCATTTTCCTCCTTTTAAAAGCTATAAAAAAATTTATAGATCTAAAATCTAAAACAAAATAAACATCCAAAAAAATTAGCACAGCAACAAAAATTACCAATAATGAAGCTAAAAACAATTAAACTTAATTAACCAATTTTACCAAAAACGAACAACTCGGCCCTTTTAAAATTTTAAACAAAATAATTTTTTCCTTACCAGGAAGGAGATGCACACATATAAAATACAAATAAATAAAAAATAAAAAATTAACTTCCCTTTAGCAGTTAAGTAGCAAAGCTAGATGCCGAAGCTGTTGCACGCAATTTATACCCTCGAAACCTAAAAAATGACCCAAATACCCACAAAACCCGCTGAAATTACCAAAATACTCTTAGAACCTAAAAGATGACCAAAATACCTTTAGAAATTAAAAAATGACCAAATGACCTTGAAACCTAAAAAAATGACCGAAATATGCTTGAAACCTAAAAATGACTGAAATACCCTTAAAACCTAAAAAATGACCGTAGTGCCATTGAAACCTACAAAATGACTAAAATACCCATAGAACCTAAATAATAACAGAAAACCCAGAACCTAGAAAATAACCGTAATGCCCCCAAAACCTATAAAATTACCAAAAACCCCTAAAACCTAAAAAATGACAAAATTTCCTTTAGAACCTAAAAAACGACTGAAAGATTTGAAATTCATTTGGATGGCAACATTTGGATTTGGATTTGGATTTTAAATCAATGAATTTAAAATGCCTTGATTTGAAATCCATTGATTTTAAAATTCCTTGTATAGGTCTTTTTATACAATGAAGGATTTGAAATTCATAAGCATTGCCCCTCCAATTTTTTTTTTTTTTTTGAAAAATATTATACAATACATAAGTACCAATTATAGCAATTTTGTTCCATAAAATTACAGTTTCCCCCCTTAACTATATTATTAATTCTTTTAAGAGTAATGCTATAGCCACAAATTTCTCTACAACAATTTTACAAAACTTCTAATGTAGTCAATTCTTATTGGTTTGCATTTGGCCACAACTTACATCACATTTTTACTTACTAATAACCATTCACCACAGCAGCAATTCGTAAAAAAAAAAAATAAATAAAAAATAAATAAAAAATTGTAACTCTAGCATTTTCCTCTTTTTAAAAGCCATAAAAAAAATATTATAGATCTAAAATCTAAAACAAAATATACCATCCCAAAAAATTAGCCCAACAACAAAAATTGCCAATAGTAAAGCTAAAAACAATTAAACTCAATTAACCAATTTTACCAAAAACAATACTAGCCTCCTATTCCCTCATTTTTCCTATAAATACGACCCCCCCCCCCCCCCCCCCCCCCCCAAATTTTTGGGGAAAAAAATGGAAGAGAGAGTTTTAGGTAGAAAATTTGTGTAAGAAATTTATGAGAAAAATTGAGGAAAAAAGAGAGAGAAATAAATAAATCCCTTAGGAGAAAAAAAAAATTCTCTTCTCTCTCTATAGGAAATCCTACACAAAAAAGTCTCTCCCTTTCTTCTACTTTGTAAATATTTTGTGGGTACAGTCTTGGGATCGGTTTAGTTCCTTAATAACTAAACCCATCCCTCCCTTTTACTTTTGTAATCATCTTTCAATAAAAAAAAAAAAAACTTTCCTTTACTTTGTTGTGCAAATATTTGCTTTATTTCATGTTGTTCTTGTGTTTATCTCTAACCCCTTTACATTATTTGTCATCCCTTTTATTTTCTTTCACATCCCCATCCCCTTTTACTTTTATTGCTCTTATATGTGTGTGTATATTATATCTAGACACTAAATAAAAATATTTTCTATTATCCTCTTTAAATGGTGTTTAAACCCCTCATTAGGGCACAATATAGGTATGTCTCATAAGAGTGGTGATGGTTAAAGAACTCTCACTTCTCTATGTTGAAGGATCCATAAGGCATGAAAGGGAATAAACTCTATTTAAGGGGGGGGGGGGGGGGGGGGGGAACATTTAATCAACTTTACAATATTCCAAGCTTTTACTTTTCAAGTCTTTAAATTTCAAGTCTTCATTTTCCTTGCCATTTGAATTCCAAGTCTTTACATTTCAATCCTTTACTTTTAAAGTCATTTATTTTTCTGCACATATTATATTTTGTTCTCTTTATTTTTCTTGTTGATATTGTGCCATAAAAAAAAGTGCTTGGGTATACATCTCCCCTACACCCCTATTCTAAGAAAATACTTTCCTTTTGTAAGTTTTTCTCCATCTTTCCAAAATAACTCTTTTAAAAGAAAAAGATTTATAAAAAAAAAAAAAAAAAAAAAAGGGGTGCAACCCGAAACTTCAAAAAATAAAAAGAAAATAAAAGATGCATTTTCAAAATGCTTTTTCCTTTCCCAAATTTTTTTTCAAAAAGGATTTTTCTTAAATATGTCAAAGTTTGTTTCCTAAAAAAAAAAGTATTTTTCAAACAAAGATTATTGTTTTTATAATAAAAAAAAAAAAGATTTCAAAACAAAAATGTTTTTTTTTTCCTTTTTTCTCAAAATTTGAAAAAGACAAGTAAAAAAAAAAAATCTTTCTTCAAAATAATTGTGGGGCCAGAAATAGTCAGGCAACCTCGGCCCACTTCGAATCAGGCCCAAGGCCCATGCCGAGGACGCGTCCAAGGTCCGAGGACTGAAGTGTAATGCCCAGCTGCCCAGGAAACAGTGCCAAGGATGATAACGCCCTCGGAATTCCGAGATCCGAAAGCGGACAAACAGCACACCATCAAGGGGAACCTCCCCGAGCATCCAAGGAGCAAACAGCAAGTACCAAATACCGGACATGGAAGCATGGTGGAGGAGCAAGTCCCAGATGAACTGTCACCTCCACATTAAATGCCCTCAACTAACGCCCTGGCCGCATTAATGAGGATAGGACCCCTGAACAGTGCCGTCTTGGGCGCTGCAACTCACAGGAAGGATGGGAATGCGGCTGATGGGACAGGCTCTCAAGTGGTGGCCTGGCTGGTCAACAAATGTAGGGCTAGGATCAACTGAGAGAGAGGTATATAATGTAAGAAGTCCCTCTTGAAGAGGGGGGACGGAAAAACCAGGAGAAAAAGTATTGTAGCCATTTGTGTTCTCTGAAACCTTGTAATCTTTCTCCAAAGAAAGAATAAGAATTGCAAGCTCTCAAAGACCCATCCGAGGAGCCTTCTTATGCATCCCAACCCACGTTTAAGTTATCATCATTCACGTACAACCATGCATGGCCGTTGCATTCCTTATTAGGGCCTAGCTCTTGAACCCATACTCTACAAATTCATTGTAGGATTAGCTGGGCTTGGGTCCACTCTCTCAATCTGTGGAGAGTGCTCGAAACCGGTCCCTACAAAAATATTTTTACCACGTTGGTTTTTTTTTTTTTTTTTTTTTTTTTAATTTCCTCTTTTTTCTAAAAAATCCAAAAATCTTGTTTTCTAAAAAAAAAAAAGAAATGTTTTTGCCACGTTGAAAAGTGTTCTCAAAAAATGATTTATCATTCTCTTTTCTGAAAATCCAAAAAAAAAAAAAAAAAAATGGGAATGCTTTCAAAAATAACGTTTACTAAAAGAAAATAAGAATTGCCTCTTTTTCCAAAAAAGGAAACGTGTTTTTCTCCAAAAATAAAAAAAGGTTAACGTTGTTACTTTCTTTTCTTTTTTTTTTTTTCCTCCAAAAATAAAAAAGGTTAACATTGTGACTTTCTTTTCCCACAAACTACACCTATTCTAAGGGTACATTTAGTACACTGAATAAAAATTATGACATGAATTGTAATCTTTATTACTAGTAATAAAGTATGTTGTAATGTAATAACTAAATATATTCATTAGTTTGGTTGTGAGTTATAACATTAGAATGAAACTTAACATTTATTTTAGGAAATATTTTACTTATACAATTATATCTCTTTAAAAAAATTTATTTTTAAATTTAAGAGAGATATGTGTTATTTTTTATGATTTTTTATTTTTATAATTGTTAGATGTATATGGAAAGTATGTTTATTTGGAAATATATTAAGTTTTGAAATTATTGTACTTACTAAGGAATAACTAATACCACCTTTTAAAGAGGAATAATTATTCCTCATTTTGAAGAATAGCTATTCATAAGGAATGACTATTCCTTGTAATAAAAATATAACCAAACTAAAGAATAACTAAACCATATGAATAATTATTACATTACAACGCCTATTACAGTCTACCAAACATGCCCTAAGGATAGGTGTAGTTTGTGGAAATTTGCTCAAAGCTCATTTCCTCAAGTTTTTGATCACCCTATAAGCTTACATTTGTCTCTAACATGTTTGGCACTAACAAATCGTTATTTGTCATCTTTTGCATGAACAAAAAATGAAAAAAAAATGGTGGATAACAACAATGTGCTATTCTTCCAATCCTCTTTATTTATTTATTTATTTTTTTTTTTTTGTGCTTCTTTTCTTGTATAGCTATTAGTATTAACATGCTAGATGTGTAAATAATAGATATTCACATGTTGATAATATGCTTTTATGCTTTTTGTCACATGTTACTTATGTATATTTTTCATATGTTTTGTTTGTATAATTTGATGCAATTATTATTCACATGTTAACTATACGTAGATATTTACTCACATGAATATATGTATATTGTGTGTAAAAACCTTTAAAAAAAAAAAAAAATCAAAATGCCAAGTATTCCATTTCTCTCTTTTTAGTTTTTAAGATTTAAAAAAATAAAAAAAATAAAAAAAAATAAAAACTCAGAATAAGTATTGGGCCAAATACATTAAGAATAAAAAGTCTATTTGTTGGTGAGTAAATGGTTTTTTATTATAGAAATTGTTAAGTTATGGTTTTTACATAACGTTTATGTTGTTTTTATTCCATGACAAAAAGTGTTATAATTTCATTAATTTATTTCCTTGTATTTTGTGGGATTTAATTGTAATTGGTTTAGTTTTAAGTGGTGAAAATTTGATCAAAACAGTTGAAGGTCACATAAGGAGCACATGCTTGAAGATAAAGAGTCAGTGTATCTTGCGAGTAATCTCGTGACTTGGCCAACTCGCGAGATGACCTACGAGATGCATTGATAGCTAAGATATTAAGTGTGACTCTTATACCCTTTACCCATACTATATATACCTTCATTATCCACAAAATTGTAAGGAAACTATTCGGAGGAAAACCCTAGAGAGATTTCTACAACATCCACCATTTTAGAAAGAGCTACTCATCCTTAAGTGAGAATTTCTTTGTAGTCTCTTCTCCTTTCCCTCATCTATTGTCATACCTTGAGAGGAGATTTGTACCCAAACACAACCTATACCCATTCAGAATGTAGAAAGTGTTTTGGAGTTTGGGAAGCATTGAGTCTTTACCAAAATAAGCTGGTAAGGTTTAGCAGTGCAATTGATCAGTACTACAGGATCCGAGAAACTAGTGAAGACAAGACTTCGAGAAGTTCGTTGGTAGCTGGAGTTTGGAGAGTTTAATTACTTTGGGTAGATTAGGCTTGGATGGTCTATTAGGTTATCCTTGTACTCTAACTTATTCTCTACTAGATCATTTCGGCTTGGAGGGCCGCCGCAGAAAGGTTTTTACGCTGAGTTCTTCAGTTTTCCACTTCGATAACACATCACTGTGTTATCTTGGGTTTAAGTCCCTTTTCCCTACTGCCCTTTACATATTTGCCTTGCACTTATCTGTTCATCCATGCAATTGTTGAATGCCTTGATTAATTAATTTGCTAATCACATATATATTCCGCATTAAGTGTGTTTAAAATTAATCAAGCCGCAATTAAATTTGGGGGTCTAATCAAGTTATAGTATTTTTACTATTGAGCTTCCAGAAATGAAGATCCATTCACCCACTTAATGGACTTTGAAAAAAAGAGAGGTTCTTGGCAAGGAAGGGTGTTCTCTTAGGTGAAGCTTTGGGATTCAATGCCTTGTGTAGATGTTGTTCTAGTCATACAACGTTTGTTGAGCTGTTGTTGTATCTTAGGGGAGACAAGTCAGACCGGTTATAAAGATTAGCCAAGCGAGGGCTTGAATGTCCTTAAAGAGAGAGAGTCACACGCCTCAATCCAAATTGTGTTGTGTATCTCTTCCAAATAAATAATATTCAGAAGTATTTTTATTCAGTAAAAGACTTGGGTTGTGCATGCATTAGTTTAGATTAGACTTGATTTAAGGTATTTCCAATCAAGCCCAACTTCATCAAATTGAAAATTTTGAAAACAAACCCAACTAGTGGTAGCCGTAAAAATAGCTAATTTAATTATGACAAAGTTAATTAAACCAAGATATTTATAACAATTCTCCATTAGTTGGTGATAATAACTAATTCTAGAAATATATACAATAATATGCTGCTAACTTACAACTAGAATTTCTTCTCCCATAAATTTCAAGTACTTTGTGTATAATGAGGTGTCAATTAAACTACATGAATCTTAGCATAATAAAGTCATTTCCTCCTAAAATACCAAACCGAGTTGAAATAACACCTTTAATTTTGACAAATCAAGTAGTGCACCCTCCTCTCACATGAATTTTGACAAAATTGAAATTCCTAGGTCGTCATTGATAATGTTATCATATTTATGGCAAACTTTCAAAATGCAACCAATCTAGTGTATCAAAACAAAATAAATGCAACTAATTAAAGTTTCGTTATAAAAAGACAAGAAGAACACTCATCCACTTTTTATTATTATTTATTAATCAAACACTTCCACTTTTCACTACTTGATTGATTGATCATTAAATGTTAACACCTACATTTTGACGAAACATGTTACAACCATAATTTGTTATTGTTTTCTTTAGTATGACAAGTATCTTTCATAAATTTAGCAGTATGGTAGATAAGACTCTTGTGTCACCAAGTCCATACACTCTTGCGTCACCAAATTAATCAGATTTAGACTGGGTTATTGACCTTTTGTGTCACCAAATCCACACACTCTCTTATCTTTCCAAGCTTCTCTCAAATATCATTCTTCTTCATTACACATGCTAGTCTCAACTATACAGGATAAATGAAAAATTGTTTTATGAATAAAGTTTTCTACCAAATCGAGTTGAAATAATACCTTTAATTTTGACAAATCGAGCAGTGCACCTTCCTCTCACACAAATTTTGACAGAACTAAAATTCCTAGGTCATCATTGATGATGTTATCATAATTACGGAAAACTTTCAAAGTGCAACAAATCCAGTGTATCAAAACATAATAAATGCAACTAACTAAAGCTTCGTTATAGAAAGACAAGACAAGCTTGAAATTATTATTTATGAATCAAACACTTCCACTTTTCACTACTTGATTGATTGATCATTAAATGTTAACACCTACATTTTTACGAAACATGTTACAACTATAATTTGTTATTTTCCTCTTTAGTATGACAAGTATCATTCGTAGATAAGACTCTTGTGTCACCAAGTCCACACACTCTTGTGTCACCAAATTAGTTAGATTGAGACTGGGTTATTGACCTATTGTGTCACCAAAACCACACACTCTCTTATCTTTCCAAGTTTCTCTCAAATATCATTCTTCTTCATTACACATGCTAGTCTCAACTACACATGATAAATGAACAATTTTTTTATGAATAAAGTTTTCTACCAAATCGAGTTGAAATAATACCTTTAATTTTGACAAATCGAGTAGTGCACCTTCCTCTCACACAAATTTTGACAAAACTGAAATTCCTAGGTCGTCATTGATGATGTTATCATAACTACACAAACTTTCAAAGTGCAACCAATCCAGTGCATCAAAACAAAGTAAATGCAACTAACTAAAGCTTCGTTATAGAAAGACAAGACAAGCTTGAAATTATTGTTTATGAATCAAACACTTCCACTTTTCACTACTTGATTGATTGATCATTAAATGTTAACACCTACATGCAACTAACTAAAGTTTCGTTATAGAAAGACAAGACAAGGTTGAAATTATTGTTTATGAATCAAACACTTCCACTTTTCACTACTTGATTGATTGATCATTAAATGTTAACACCTACATTTTTAGGAAACATGTTACAACTATAATTTGTTATTGTCTTCTTTAGTATGACAAGTATCATTCATAGATAAGACTCTTGTGTCACCAAGTCCACACACTCTTGTGTCACCAAATTAATTAGATTAAGACTGGGTTATTGACCTCTTGTGTCACCAAAACCACACACTCTCTTATCTTTCCAAGTTTCTCTCAAATATCATTCTTCTTCATTACACATGCTAGTCTCAACTATACATGTTAAATGAATAATTGTTTTATGAATAAAGTTTTCTGCCAAATCGAGTTAAAATAATATCTTTAATTTTGACAAATCGAGTAGTGCACCCTCCTCTCACATGAATTATAAAAAAACTAAAATTCATAGGTCGTCATTGATGATGTTATCATAGCTACGGCAAACTTCCAAAATGCAACCAATCCAGTGTATCAAAACATAATAAATGCAACTAATTAAAGCTTCGTTATAGAAAGACAAGACAAACTTGAAATTATTATTTGTGAATCAAACACTTCCACTTTTCACTACTTGATTGATAATGTTAACACTTACATTTTGACGAAACATGTTACAACCATAATTTGTTATTGTCTTCTTTAGTATGACAAGTATTGGTCGTAGATAAGACTCTTGTGTCACCAAGTCCACACACTCTTGTGTCACCAAATTAATTAGATTGAGACTGGGTTATTGACCTCTTGTGTCACCAAAACCACACACTCTCTTATCTTTCCAATCTTCTCTCAGGTATCAATCTTCTCTCAGGTATCTTTCCAATCTTCTCTCAGGTATCTGTAGAAATTGTGCATAAATGCATAATTTTACACCCACTGATGTGAGTTTTTTTTGCTCAAAATGTGTAAAATGAGTAACTTTTTCTATTTGCAAGACTTTATACATACTAATGCTATAGTCTCCAGACCCCTTTTTGTGTCTCCTTGTGATCATATCTAAAGAATAAAGCAAAAGGAGAAATGGTAGATAAAAACAATCTGAGAATAAATATTTGGAATGAATTCTCCACACTAGGAGTGATTGGTTTTATATTCATACTAGCCGCAGACCCACGCAATGCGTGGGAATATATAAATATTATGTAATTGGGTGTAGTATATAAAAAGTAACAATTAATTCAAGTATTTTTATTTAAATATTTCTATAAGTATTTTTATCTTTTTATCTCTGCAAATATATCATATTATTATTTTTTGTATGTTTGATTAACATTTTTCTAAGGTGAACTATATTCCTCTCTCTCTCTCTCTCTCTCTCTCTCTCTCTCTCTCTCTCTCGTGGATTTTTTTTTCTTTCTTATAGTTCTGTTTAAGGTTGATGATTTTATTTTTTAAATGTGTTTTGGTATTGTGTTTTTTTAATTTCCCATTACAAAGTATTTTCTTTGTCTCAAGAAAAAAAAAAGTATTTTCTCTCCCTTTTATATAGGTTTGCTTGAATTTTGATTTGGGTTAATACTTAGTTTTTATTTTAGGTAATAAGAGTAATATTAATCATGATGAAATAAAAACAAAGAAAGAAAATACATGATGGTCATGATGGTGAACATAAAAAATAAAATAAAAAATAAAAAAACCAACAACAACAACATTAAAGAAAAAATAACTCAAGGGACAATTCTAAGAGTAGAAAGAAACTCAATGATAGAAGAACAATTCGAAGAACCCCAACGCACCTACACTAATAAAAAATATATAGTTCGCCAGCATAAAGCTTATACTTAGTTTTTTTGGAAATAGGAATTTGAGTTTATGTCAAAACACAATCTACATGGCTATGAATTTGAAAATGCCTACCAATTTTTTGGGTGATAAATTATTATAAAGTCTATCTTTTATTCCTTTTGTTTCATCTTAATTTTGGTTAAGATAATGTTGTAAATTTGTGTTGAATTTATACTATTATAATAATCTCAAGGGTGTTATGGAAGCTGAAGTGAAAATTGTGGAAACATTAAAAGACTAATAGAAAAATAATGGAAAAATATAATTTAGTTTATTAATGAAAAGAAAATAATAATATGAATGCTGATGTGGATCAACATGAGCATAGCAATAATCAATGTTACGCTTCAATGACACAATAATTGTAAAGACTTAATGACTAATAATTAAAAAGGAATAGGTATAATAAAAGTCTAATACCATACTTATGGGCCGGTTATTATCTAATACCATAATTATATCACTCATAAAAATAAAAATAAGTGTAACTTCCCCTGAAATTGCTCCTAACAAAACGTCATTAATTTTGGTATGGATTCCATGGTGCGGGAAATGTTCCATAATGTGCTCCAATCAAAATGTGTAATTAATTTTAGGGTGTGATTCATTAAGGTTTGTTGCCATTTCAAATTCCCATCGTGACCCCTAAAACCTCCAATTACACATTCCATTCTTCACTTAAATGTAATTTAATTTATTATTTTGTTCTTCACTTATAGAGTTGAAACCACATCTGCCTAGAATTGGAAAAGACTCAGGTATCATCTTTGCATCACAATATTTGCTTAAGTTTATATATGATTGTCCCTTGAATTTTAGAGTCATTCGGATTGTTTACAATATTTGAATGGAATCATCTCTATCTCTAATTGTATTGTATCATTACTCTCACTCAAATTGTTGGATGAATTAATGAAATACCTGATTCATGCTCTACACTACCAAAACCCATTAAATCAAATAGGTTTAGACTTTAACTGAGATTAAGCAAGGTAATATCCAGACAGAATATGAGTTTTTGGGCTTCAAGGAAGATAAGCTTTAATTTTTTTTCCTCTTTGTTTAACGTTTTAATTAGATAATATTAATATATTATTAGAATTTACATTTTTAATTTAATGGGGTCTTCAGTCTTCTGTTTCTCTGCAAGAAGTATTGCACTAATTCTCTTTATTTTGGTAGAATTTTATAAACAATGCAAAAAAGATAAAGAGGCAAAGTTGCAAAATAAATTCAAAAGCAACAAATTGCTACCTACATTCTCCAATATATGCATGTCCAACAACAATGTCAATTTAAGCAAATAAGAAAGCAGAGAAGATATAGCAGGTACTTTTTTCTTTTCATTATGAATAAATATAAAATTGTATTGTCCCATAGTATCTGAAATTAACTTGCTTTATTCATTTTAAACTGAAAAGTGACTACGATTTAGAAGAGAAGATTTCAACAATGTTAGAAATACAACTGGCATAAGAACATTTGTGTTTCTACTTTTTTTTTTTTTTTTTTATAAACATTTATGTTTCTAATTATTTTGCAATAAATACAACATACATTGTGTTATAGTAGCTTTTTTTTTTGAGAAAAAGTTACATAATCATGTTTATGCAGATAATATACCAAACAATTCAACTATAATTTCCTATAATTTCCAGCAACCAACAAAAACAAAGGCTTCATCTTAGTAATAAACATATTTTTACATTAAATCATATTTTTCATTAATTATTTAGACAGGAAAACTCTACATTAATTATAATACAGGAAAATATTATGAACCATGCAACTTTGGGCTTTGGCCAACCATCATGCAAATGCCTATATTGTGGTGCATTATTGCTGTATGAAGAACGTGTATGAAAAGCAATGCATCATCGAAATCCACATATTCAAGAAGATAATGTGTTATTTGAGCTAAATGTAAGTCACATCACTTTCTATTCTAAGTGGAATATAAAACCATGACCACTTACTACCTGCTGCCCATATTCAATGTTTTCAAATAGGCATGAACGGCCAAAAGTTTTGTAACTGAATTGCCACCTTCTCATGCACAAAGTGCTTGGGGGTCTAAGGGGGAAAGGGTTCGAGCTGCGAGGTTAGCAATATGTTGTAATTATCTCTCAAAAAAAAAAAAAAGGCATGAATTGCTCAAGTATGCGATCTAACCAAAATTTAAATTTTAGCATTTATAAGTTTTGACATCTGTCTATTGCCTAAGATAGTAAGATATGAATTTTGAATGGTTTACATGCAAATATAATTTTAAAGTAAAGTGAAATTTTATTTGTTTTTAAACAGTTTTCTCTAAAAAAAAATGTGTCTTTGCAAAAGTAAAAAAATATTATTTTTATTAAATAGTTTTGTCTAAAAAAATGTGTCTTTGTAAAAGTAAAAAAATATTATTTTTGTTAAATTATATTGTGCATCACATGGGTCAATAGCTAGTATTTAAAATTATTAAAAAAAAAAAAAAAAAAAACCATCACCCTTAATCAAAGTTATAAGAAAGAACAAAAATCCAGAGAGAGAGAGAGTACTCACAGTTTTTTTATTGGAAAAATATGGATTGAATGTGAGAAGTGATATCGAATTTATACAAAATAAAATAGGGAGAAGAAGAATCAAAATATAAGAAAGAGAAAATGATGGAGTAACGGTAAATTAAGTAGAGAGTAGTGGGGAAATATAGAGGTAAGGAGGGAGGGGAAAGGTTGAAGGAAGTGTAACAGCAAATGTGAACTAATAGGGAGGCTAAGAGTTTTTTTTTTTTTTTAATAGGGAAAATAAAAGTGAGTAAAGAAGATGTAAAAAATAAGTGGATGATGTGGCCACCGAGGAATCTGCCATTAGAAGGTGGGAAGGGGAAGGGGAAGGAACACGTGAGAAATATAAGGGAAGGAAATCTAGAGGTTGTAATCGTGGTTTTCTAAGGGTTTTTAGTTTAGAAGACTTGGGTTTGGGCTTTAAGTTAGAATTAAATTTAGAAGAAGTAGCCTAATGGAATTAAATTTAAAAGAAGTGGGCTTTTTGGTGGAAATAGACTGGAAATAATTTTAGTTTTATTAGTATTTTAAAGTTGATAAAAACTATTCTAAAATTGTAGTATAAATTTAGGAAAGAGGATAGGAATGACATGGCTGCTGACGTGGCTCAATATAAGCATAGCAACATTAAATGCTATGCTTCAACTTTCAGTATTTGTACAATAAAGTTTACAATAGGAAGGTTTTTGAATACAAGAGTCAATTACAAGTTTAAATCTGTCAGTATACAACTTTGTCCTTGATTTTGTGCTGGACTTGAGCTACTGCAGTGATCTGTAGTGCGTTTCTTTAGGCTAGAATAAAGGTAATAAATTCTCATGGTTGGTCGTTGCTTCTTTAGCAGAGACAACAGCCAATTTAGTTGCAAATATAATATTTTGGATAAATAATATGATGCTTTTATTTGGAAAAGTGCTAGATCAACAATATTTTCCCAATAAATTATAAGTGGTTAGTTGTTATTGGTTCAAATTCGAACCTACCACTGATATTACTTTTTTGCTCCAACAATAACAATCAGTAACAACCTACTACCTAAGATTTGTTTTGAAAATATTACGGATATAACATTTCACTTTTATTTGAATAAGGCTGCCAATTTTGGATAAATATTAAGCACAATTATAGGAACTACTTCCCTACTAAAACTCAATGAGTAACTAAACTATCTGGTGTACTCCTAAAATTACTCCCTCAACACACACGTAACAAATACCATTTTTTTTTTCTCCATTAAACTGTTGTAGCGAGATTACACATTTATCAAAAGACTAAGCGAGAGATGCTACGTCTACAACATTTTTACAACAAATCACAGGTGGTTAGTTGTTGTGGGGCCTGTTCTCCAAAATTATTATGTAGACACCGTAGGAAATGGGCTTGTGGCTCAAAGGCCCAGTCCGAGGACACCCACTTGTCCGAGGATAGTTAAAGAAAGGTATTGTGGTTCTAGGATAAGAAAAAGGGATGGAAATCATGTATAATGGCCCAGAACGCGTCCGAGGATAAAACTCACCTCGAATACTAAGGGTCCGAGGTGAGTGTAACTATTTGACTATTCAGGGCATTTCACAAAGTTGCATTAGATCTGGAAAGCGAACGTGGAACAAAAGAAGAACCGGGAAGGATAACAAATATCTTCTAGAGCTGCTACCTCCACATTAAATGCTTCCTAGCTAACTCTCTGGCCGCATTAATGTGGAGGTGATACCTGAACAGTAATCAAGCAGCCTTATGGCCACTTAGTGAAGGTTCCGGGATGTGCTGGATGGGATAGAAAGGAGTACTAATGATAGAGTCTACACGTGTACGGTGAGAAGAAGGTGATGACCATAGTATATAATCGGAAAGTAGGTGACATTAGGGAGGATTTTTGGGAACCAGAAACGAAAAAGGAGAAAAAAGATAGAGGAAACCAATAGAACTCAGAGAGATATCCCCTGAAACCTAGCCGAGGAGAGTTTTTATCAAACAGTCAACTTGAAACATCTATTACTGCACAATGATCATGACCTTTTCTATAGAATAGAACTAGTTCTTTCACCCACTCTCTAAAAATTTATTGTTTGGGTTGGTTGGGCTGGAAATCTATCCTTATTCTGGGTCCAATCCAATTTGAGTCCCTACAATTGGCGCCATCTGTGGGAAGAACTTGATTTATTCGTAAGGAGAGGCAAGTGCAGTGGTTGTGATGGAACGGGGAGCACCGCAGAAACCAGTGGCGGGCCCACAGCAGGTGGATGTTAATCCACACCAGGCAGAGTCTAGGGGCTCTCAGCACAGTAATCCGTTGGTAGTCCATGAACATAGGGGGGATCGTGAGGGAAGTACACGAACAACCCACACAGATAGAAGTCATTCTCGGGGGAAAGGCCATGTGTCCCACATAAAGAACGAAGGGGACATGCAGCGTGAGATTAATAAGTTGAAAAGGGAATTACGACATGAGCGACGAAGACTCGTGGCTCATAACTCTGGGCAATCCTCTGAGGAGTCAGATGACACCAGTTATAGACAGAGGTCGAGAACTCCACCCAGTGAATCTTTTTCGCATGAAGAGGAGTACCACCGTGAGCGAAGGTATAAGAGTCCGCCTCGCCAGGGTCGGGGGAATGACGCCTTGAACAAAGCATTGAGTCAGGTCTCTAAGTCGCCCTTCACGCGACGTATTGAGGATGCTAATCTTCCTCGGCGGTTCCATCAACCCGTGTTCACCATTTATAATGGTCGAACAGACCCAGTAGAACATGTTAGCCACTACAGTCAAAGAATGGCCATTCATGCTAGGGATGAGGCCTTAATGTGCAAGGTTTTCCCATCTAGTTTGGGTCCAGTGGCGATGAGATGGTTTAACGGCCTAAGAGCTAATACTATTGACTCCTTTGAGAAGCTCACTCAGGCCTTTGGTGCCCGTTTTATCACTTGCAGGAGGGTTGTTCAACCCTTGGGATCGTTGTTATCCATGTCCATGCGGGAGGGGGAAACCCTGAAAGCCTATTCTGATAGGTACTGGGAAATGTTCAACGAAGTAGACGGAGCTCATGATGACGTGGCCATTAATACCTTTAAGGAAGGCCTTCCAACCGAGCATGATCTGAGGAAGTTTCTGACTGGTAAACCTGTCACTAGTGTGCGTCAGTTTATGGACCGGATTGATAAGTATAGGAGAGTAGAGGAGGATCAAATACAGGGTAGAGGAAAGTCTAAGGCAGCCCTTCAGGAGATGAGGGATTTCTGGTCGGACCGGTACAATAACAACCGACCTCGGAGGGATTTTTAGGGGCAATCAGGAACTGCCAACTCCCAGCCGGTTAATGCCGTATTCTGAGAACCAGTGCAACGGGTTCTAGAGAAGATAAAAGATGAGCCGTTCTTCAGATGGCCCAATAGGATGGCGGGGGATCCTGCAAAACGTAATTGAAACCTTTACTGCCAGTACCACCAAGACCATGGACATACTACTGAGGATTGCAAAAACTTGTGGGACCACTTGGAACAGCTAGTCCGAGAGGGGAAGTTGACCCAGCTTCTGCACCATTCCAGTGGCCGAGGAGGCCAGGCAGGTTCGACATTTTGGAGGGATGCTTCTTCAGGACCCCCTTTAGGCACGATAAACATTATATTTGCTGCCCTAGGGAGAACTGGGTCTTGCCCTTCCAGGGTAATGTCTGTGTCACAGTGCTTGGATGAGGGCTCCAATTCAAGGCCGAAGAGAGCCAGGCTGGACACCTCACTCGTGTTAAGCTTTTCGGAGGAAGATAAGAGAGGAACCATACAACCGCATGAGAACGCTTTGGTGATTACGATTAGGATTCGAGGGTATGATGTAAGAAGGGTGATGGTTGATGAGGGGAGTGCAGCCGAGGTAATGTACCCTGACCTGTTTAGGGGGCTGAATTTGAAACCCGAAGATCTGACAGCCTATAGCTCCCCACTGGTGGGTTTCGAGGGTAGATCGGTCGTTCCTATAGGTATGATTAGATTACCTGTGCAGACTGGCTCAGATGTGGTGGAGGTGGATTTTATTGTGGTGGATGCCTTTTCTCCGTATACGGCTATTTTGGGTAGGCCCTGGTTGCATGTCTTGGGGGCTGTTTCTTCCACTCTTCATTAGAAGGTGAAGTATCCATCAGGAAGCCAGGTTTTAGAAATTCTGGGAAATCAAACCATGGCTAGGCAGTGCTTGATAATGGCCATCCAACATCGGTCAGGGGCAGATACTACGACCACGGCCGAGAATGAATTATAACAATCACAGACTCCGGCGACCCTCTTAAGCACGTCTACCGGTGAGGTGGAGTGTGAGAGTTTGGAGAGGGTAAGTGTTGGGGATGATCCAGAAAAATTCTTTCAAGTCGGAGCACAGCTGCCTCTGTTGGAGAAGGAGGAACTGGTTGAGGTCCTTAGGAGAAATATTGACGTGTTTGCATGGAATGCTTATGAAGCCCCGGGGGTGGATCCAGACTTCATTTGCCATCATTTGAATGTCAATCCCTCTGTCATTCCGAAGAAGCAGCCACCTCGGCGTCCGTCCAAAGTACACACCGAGGCTATCAGAAATGAGGTGACCAAGCTCAAACAGGCAGGGGCTATAAAGGAAGTGTTTTACCCTCAATGGTTGGCCAATACAGTCGTGGTGAAGAAGAAAAATGGAAAATGGCGCGTGTGTCGATTTCACGGATCTTAATAGACCGTGCCCAAAGGACCCTTTTCCTATGCCCCGTATAGATCAACTGATGGATGCAACAGTGGGCCATCCTCGGATGAGCTTCCTGGACGCCTTTCAGGGCTATCATCAGATCCCACTAGCATTGGACGATCAGGAGAAGACCGCTTTTCTTACTCCCACTGGAAATTATCACTATAAGGTAATGCCCTTTGGTAGATGAGGTCCTTTTTTCCTACCTAGCGATAACCACTTATGCGATCAGTTTTGTTCTGATACGAGTAGACAATGGAGTACAACGGCCAGTCTACTACGTGAGTAAGTCACTTTATGAGGCTGAAGTACATTACCTGCCCTTGGAAAAGTCTATTTTGGCAGTGGTGCACACTATAAGAAAACTTCCCCATTATTTCCAGGCGCATACTGTGGTCGTCCTAACCCAGTATCCGATCAAAGCAGTACTTCGGAGTGCAGACTACACTGGTAGGGTTGCCAGGTGGGGCACGGTTCTGGGGGCTTTTGATATCAAGTACATGCCTCGGACCTCCGTGAAGGGTCAGGTGCTCGCCGATCTGGTGGCCGAATTTGCTAAAGGTCCTGAAAAAATAGAGGCAAGCCCCCGTGGCATGGATGAAAAATCAGTTGGCCTTATCTCCGCACAGCCTATCTCATCCTGGAAAGTGCATGTGGATGGGGCGGCAAACCAGCGGGGGTCAGGAGTGGGACTTGTACTGATATCTCTTGAGAAAGTCATCATCGAGAAGTCTTTAAGGCTGAGATTCTCAGCTATTAACAACGAGGCGGAGTATGAAGCTTTGTTAATGGGGATGGCAATGGTCAAGAAGCTAGGTGGAAAAACTATGGAAGTTTTCTCGGATTCGAGGCTGGTCGTGGGTCAGGTCAGAGGGGAATTGGAAGCTCGGGACACAAGAATGCAGGAGTACTTGGGCCAGGTTAGGCGTATGAAAGTAAATTTTGAATTTTTTGAGATAACCCATGTCCCTAGGAGCGGAAATGCCCATGCAGACTCTTTGGCTACCCTGGCTACCTCATCGGCGCAAAACTTACCTCGGGTGATAATAGTTGAGGACTTAAGTACACCTACCCCAGTAATGACAAAAACGCTTTAGGTCAATCAAATCAGCTCGGCGCGTAGCTGGATGGATCCTATAATGTTATTCCTTGAGAAGGATATACTGCCCAAGGACAAGTCAGAGGCAGAGAAGATACGGAGAAAGACTCCTCGTTTTTGGCTGTCCGAGGATAAGAAGTTGTACAAATGCTCTTACTTTGGGCCGTATCTACTTTGTGTACGCCCCGAAGCACTAGAGGACCTTTTAGAAGAGCTACATGAAGGAATCTGTGGTAGTCACACTGGAGGAAGGTCTTTGTCTCACCGGGCGATTACTCAGGGGTACTGGTGGCCAGGCATGCAAAAAGAAGCACAGGAGTACGTGAGGAAATGTGATCAATGCCAAAGGTTTGCGCCGAACATTCATCAGCCAGGAGGAGTCCTCAATCCTCTTTCTAGTCCTTGGCCTTTCGCTCAGTGGGGCTTGGACATCGTTGGCCCTTTCCCTAGGGCAGTAGGAAATAAGAAGTACTTGCTAGTTGGCACGGACTATTTCACAAAGTGGGTTGAAGCTGAGCCTCTGGTTAACATCAGGGATGTGGATGTCAAAAGGTTTATCTTGAGGAATATCATTACTCGATTTGGGGTTCCTCAAGCTCTTATCTCGGACAACGGTCTACAATTTGACAGCAAGGCTTTTAGAAAGTACTGTTCCGACCTGGGGATAAAGAACAGATATTCCACTCCAGCCTATCCACAGGGAAATGGACAGGCCGAGGCTGTCAACAAAGTCATAGTGGGTGGACTTAAGAAAAGGCTGGATGATGCAAAGGGAAGATGGGTGGAGGAACTTCCACATGTCCTCTGGGCGTATAGAACAACGCCCCGACGATCAACAGGGGAGACCCCATTTTCAATGACGTACGGAGCTGAGGCCATGATTCCTATTGAAACGGGTTTTCCAACGCTGAGAACCAGTACTTTCACCTCGGATGGAAATGATGAGCTGTTGAAGAAGAGTCTAGACTTGATAGACGAACGACGAGAGAAGGCGATGGTCCAATTAGCCTACTACCAGCATAAGCTGAAGTAGAGTTATGATGCGAATGTCAGGCTGAGGCCGTTAGCTTCAGGAGATTTAGTGTTAATAAAGGTCTTGGGAACTACCAAAAACCCAGCCTGGGGAAAGTTGGCTCCTAATTGGGAAGGGCCATATCGTATTACATCTGTAGCAGGGATAGGGGCTTATTACTTAGAAAATTTAGATGAAAAAACTGTACTCCATCCCTGGAATGTAAGCAACCTGAAGAGGTATTATTATTAACAAGTTCTGTTTCACTTTCCTTTATAATTTATCCTACTTTTGCAATGTGTGCTTTTGAAATCAATGGAAGTATTAAACGGAAACTAAGTCATGTCAGGTCCTCGGACCACAACTTAGTGGAAATTAATACACTATCTATGGAAGTATTAAACAGAAACTAAGTCATGTCAGGTCCTCGGACCACAACTTAGTGGAAATTAATACACTACCTATGGAAGTATTAAACAGAAGCTAAGTCATGTCAGGTCCTCGGACCACAACTTAGTGGAAATTAATACACCATCTATAGAAGTATTAAACAGAAACTAAGTCATGTCAGGTCCGAGGACCACAACTTAGTGGAAATTAATACACTATCTATGGAAGTATTAAATAGAAACTAAGTCATGTCAGGTCCTCGAACCACAACTTAGTGGAAATTAATACACTATCAATGGAAGTATTAAACAGAAGCTAAGTCATGTCAGGTCCTCGGACCACAACTTAGTGGAAATTAATACACTATCTATGGAAGTATTAAACAGAATCTAAGTCATGTCAGGTCCTCGGACCACAACTTAGTGGAAATTAATATGCTATCAATAGAAGTATTAAACAGAAACTAAGTCATGTCAGGTCCTCGGACCACAACTTAGTGGAAATTAATACACTATCTATGGAAGTATTAAACAGAAGCTAAGTCATGTCAGGTCCTCGGACCACAAACTTAGTGAAAATTAATACACTGTGACTTCAGTTGAAGTATTACACATAGGCTAAGGTATAACAAATTGTTTAGACAACAAACTTAGTTGGAATCAATGCCTTTTAAAGGGGGTCTGTGCAATTAAAATTGTATATCAAAGCAAATGCCATGAGCATCACTTAAAGCATTTCAAGGTGTTCAATACCTTTCTAGGCGAAACGTTAGAATGTTATCTTAAATGTGGATACTTCTTAATGAATTTAAAGCGAGCCTTTGTAAGGCTGTGGAGTTCACGGCTATAATCTGCTTTGGTTCCCATTCAGTATATATAAAATTAAGTTTTTCCTTTATATTTTCTGATTTCATTCTTTTATAGTCCAAGATCATGTAAAGAAATAAAGAACATTCGCGCAAGAAATTATACAAGTGACAGACGAAACCACAATATCTCTTGTAAATTTGGAAAAGGAAATATACATTACAATTAAAAATGTCCTTAAAAAGCTTAAAGAAAAAAAAAAAAAAAAAAAAAAAGAAGAAGAAGAAAAATGAGATGAAAGAGAAAATAAAGGAAATTTGACTACATTAACCATTTGTTTAATTTTAGGGTAAATTTCAAAATACACTGCTAATGTTTGGGGTTGCTTGGATTTTACACCCTGAAATTTAAAAAACTGGATTTTACACCCTGAATTTTACTTCCGTTAGCAAAATCAAACCCTCCGTTAGTGGTTTGCTGATGTGTTCGTTAAGTGCCACATCATATCGTGACATTTGCTAGTTGGACCAATTAAATAGTGACATGTGTTATTAACTATTTAATCTCTTTAACTAAAATTAAAATAAATCTATATTTTTTTATAGCATTTCTGTTTTTCAGGTTATTTGAAATTTCCCCAAGAAAATCAAGAATCTCTTTCAAAGAAACACTGAAAAATGACAACATGATGCAAAAATCCAAATGAATCCTGCCATAGACAAACAGAAAAAAAATAAATAAATAAATCCCAGCATTTTTGGGGGAACCAAATAGAAAATTTTCCCAAGAAACTCAACACAATAATTAATGAGCAAAACCAACAACCAAAATACTTAAAATACAATATTTTGGGCATTCAAAATTTTCTTAAGAAATCAAGATTTTCTATCCAAACAAACACTAAAAAAATTACAACTCAAATTAAAAACCCATTCGAAAACACATAAACAATTTCAACAGGGCACATATCAAAACCCACAGATCTACAAGCCCTCATTTGCAAAACCCAAATGAAATTCTCAAGCTTTCATAACCTAATCACCAAATCAACCAAAGGATAAAACAAAAAGAGAGAGAGATTGGTGGCCATCAGTGGTGGAGACCCCGTTGACTTGTGCTGCTGTGTACGATGGTCGTACTCTTGAGGTTTCGGCATGGCTGAGCTTGAGAGAGAGACTTGCGAGATTAGGGAGATAGAGAGCCAACCTTCTGTGGCTCGCAGTGGTCGATGGCGGCGGCTGAGGTTTGGTTGCATGAAGCTTGGCCACCAACACTCGATCTGCTCCGCTACTAGCTTAATCTCCTCTTCACTCTCTCTCCCTCTGTCTCTGATGAACACATCAGTTTGTGGTTTATTGATATTTTGTTGGTTTGATTGTTGCTATGTGAGAAGTACTTGATGTTCATAAAATCTTAATGAACATTTTCTAATATTTTCTCTAGCTACCAGCAAAGGTAAGTTTAATGGAAGGGAAGAAGACATTAAGAAAGTGAACAATTCCCATGAGAAACCCAGCACGATAGTTGCTAAGGAAATTAATTATTTTATTTAAAAAAAGTTTTTATTTAATTATTTTTAAAAAGTTTTTATTTTATTTATTTAAAGTTTTTAAGTTATTTATCTAATGTGGATTTATTATGTCCATATGTCATATTTTAATTGAATCAACTAGTACACTTCATCAATTTATGTGGCACTTAATGGACAAGTCAGCAACCCACTAACAGAGGGGTTGATTTTGCTAACGGAAGTAAACTTCAGGGTGTAAAATCCAATTTTTCAAACTTTGGAGTGTAAAATTCAAGCAACCCCAAACATTAGGGGTGTATTTTGCAATTTACCCTTAATTTTATTTGGAGCTTATGTTGAGGGGCTTTGCCAGTTGCCTCGGGAGGAACATCTTTCTCCTTTGCCTTTGGAGCATCTCCAACAGGTAGAGTGGTCGAGGCTAAGGCTTGTTCAAAGCTTTGAGAAGCTGTTCCATCCTTAGGCCCCTCTGCTCCTTTGTCCGAGGAGACGTCCTTGACAACTTCAAGCACTTCAGGTGGTTTCTGCCGTTCGAGAGAAGAAGGAGCCTGAGTTTGAGCTTCCTTGGGCGATTCAACAACTGTGGAAGATGCCTCTTCTTGTTAAATAGAAGGACCTGGGACTTGTATAGCTGGGGGGAAGAAAATGTTTTCAGGCCTTCTCAGCTCGGATGAAGTTTTGACTCCAGCTCGGTTGAGAGCTTCCTCTCAGGTCAGGGCACAGTATGCTCGGCACACGATGGGCACCTCAGCTCGGAAATTATCCTCTGTCTCAGCAACGCCCACGTCGTAGCCATGTTGCTCGGCTGTGTCTCTTTCTTTTTCAACCTCAGCTTTTACCTTTTCAGCCTCAGCCTTGGCCTTTTCAGCCCGATCTCTGAGTCTCTGGGCTTCCTCCAGGTGTTTCTGCAGAGTTGATATATGTTCCTTGGAAGTTGCCAGCTGGGCATTAGCATCGCGCAAGAGTTTCCTTTGGTCCTCGGCTTGCCTTTGGACTCCATCCAAGGCTGAGTCGGCACTCTTTCGAGCGTGTTCCTCATCGGCTAGCTTCTTCTTCAGCTATACAATGTTTTGTTCAGCAGCGGTGAGTGTGTGCATAGTTGTTGCCCTTTTCTTCCTCTCATCATCTATCTGCTGGTAGCAGGAATTGGTTATCTCCTCCAGCCTGAAAATGGCTTGAACGGCCTAAAAGGAAAAGAGTTAGAAATACAATACGTGGAGTTGTGTGCATGATGCTTATGATAAAAAATAATAATAATACAACAATAAGGGTGTCATACCATGCCCAAGTATCTCTTGGTATTCTGGAAGACCTCATTTCTCTTTATGGCTCTCAGCTCGGCCATGTCCTTGGGAAGAAGGAGTGTTTCCTCTAAAGCGGAGGCGACGCGACACCCAATTCTGCCATTATAGTCCCTGATCGAGGCATCTTCTCTCAGAGGTTCGCCACCAAGCATGGGTGCAGGGAGCCAGGCCTCGGGTCCCAAGGACTGAGTGGTTGACTTTTCCACCAGGCGCTGGGACCCATGAGTCACTTTTTGCTACTTTGCAGCTCGTTGGTCCTCGTCTTCACGGGTCGGACGAGATCTTCCAGTCTCCATCACTTCCTTATCTTTTGGCTTTCTCCTCCTCTTCGGATCACTGGGTTCGGTCCCATGTGGTTGGGGTGGCTGAGGAGGAGGGGGGAGGTGGGGTTGAGTTGATTTTTCTTGCACCCCCCAGCCAGGCTGGCCTTCGATCACATCCTTCAAGCTCCTCTGACTTTTCCGTTGGATGCCCATTTCTTCAAAGGTTACCTCGGGAGATTGAGGTTGGTTGAAAACTTCAAACTCGTCCGCAGAATCCAACAGTTCTATAACCCCCTCTGAAGTTTCTTCTTCTTCTTCTTCTTCTTCTTCTTCTTCTTCTTCTTCCTCCTTCACTTCCCGAGGAACGGAGCGTGATGATGAAGCTCCTGCAGAGGAAATGATCTCAGATAACGGCTCAGTGAAAGGAACACCTTCAAGAATCAGAACACCCTCCGAAACGATAAATCCCTCAAAGGCTACACTGATACGGTGGAGCCGAGGATCTTTAGCCCTTATCATGCACTTGGGAGCTTGGAAGGCCTTGGAGATTGGTTTGTATTTAAGGATTATGTGTGCCGCTCTCAGTTGGCCGTCAGATGGGTTCACGTACACCTCGGATCGCAAGATTTTGTCTAAGCTCTCCCTATTAATCAATTTGATCTGAGGTTTGGTAGCATGCTTATCTGCAAAATCATTAGAACATGAGAAAAACTCTATCAGAGGTAAAAGTAACTTGAATTAAAGTACAATCTAATTTATGAGGGCGTCTAGCCTAAGAACCCCACCTGGTTTTCCCTCTTTGGTTGGACATGGTAAACCATTGTGCCATTCCCCAGAAAAAAATAAGAAAATCGTCTTTTAAGCCCTTATTCGATGTAGGGAGACACTGGATCAATCTTACTTCAGGGAACCTAGACTTGAAGTAGTATCCCTGACCCTTCAAGTGATTGAGATTGTACACCTAATTCACATCATGATGGGTCAGACCTAGGTTGAACTTGACATTTAGGGCCTCTATACTCCGAAGCACCCTGAACATATTTGAGGCGCACTGTGTGGGAGATAATCTAAAGAACCTAAGATAACTTCTAGTAAGACTACCCATAGGGATGGTCATCCCTCCCTCTATAAAAGCGATCATAGGGATGACCACCTCCCCTGTTTTCCTATCGTGTAACCACGTTTTTGTGGAAGCATATCTCATACCCACTGTTGGGGGAATCTTATACTTAGCTCTAAATATCTCTATTTGCTCCTTGGAGTCAACTAGATACTTGACCCTACCCATTTTCTAACAGTTGTGAAGAGAAGTTGGTGAAGAGGATGGAAAACTAAGAAGGGTTAAGGAAACTTACAGGTTTGTAAAATGAGCTCCTCGGACAGGCTCCTAGTATTTATGAGAGCATGGAGTGGTGAGAGAGAGAGACAAGTTCAATGAATATGCGCTGAGACGGTGCGATTTTTGTAACTGAAAAGAGAGTTGATTTGAAAAGCTCTTTATAATGGTGTAGAAATTATAAGCGGGAAAAGTCCCGCCCATAAATACTGAAGGTCCTCTACCATTCGATTCACATCACGCCGTTGAACATGGGAGACAAAGAAGCCGTCATCATTTAATGATGGCGTGCTCCTAACGCCGAAACGTCAGGAGCGTGCCTTGGGCAGGCATAAAGGCGTTCTGAAGGGAAGGAAAGTCTACGAAAGAGGTGAGAGCAGGATATCAAAATCTCCCTTTTTTTGAGATGGCAAAAAGCGAGATTTTGAGGGGCTATTGTGGGGCCTGTTCTCCAAAATTATTATGTAGACACCGTAGGAAATGGGCTTGTGGCCCAAAGGCCCAGTCCGAGGACACCCACTTGTCCGAGGATAGTTAAAGAAAGGTATTGTGGTTCTAGGATAAGAAAAAGGGATGAAAATCATGTATAGTGGCCTAGAACGCGTCCGAGGATAAAACTCACCTCGAATACTAAGGGTCCGAGGTGAGTGTAACTATTTGACTATTCAGGGCATTTCACAAAGTTGCATTAGATTTGGAAAGCGAATGTGGAACAAAAGAAGAACCGGGAAGGATAACAAATATATTCTAGAGCTGCTACCTCCACATTAAATGCTTCCCAGCTAACTCTCTGGCCGCATTAATGTGGAGGTGATACCTGAACTGTAATCAAGCAACCTTATGGCCACTTAGTGAAGGTTCCGGGATGTGCTGGATGGGACAGAAAGGAGTCCTAATGATAGAGTCTACACGTGTACGGTGAGAAGAAGGTGATGACCATAGTATATAACCGGAAAGTAGGTGACATTAGGGGGGATTTTTGGGGAACTAGAAAAGAAAAAGGAGAAAAAAGAGAGAGGAAACCAATAGAACTCAGAGAGATATCCCCTGAAACCTAGCCGAGGAGAGTTTTTATCGAACAGTCAACTTGAAACATCTATTACTGCACAATGATCATGACCTTTTCTACAGAATTGAACTAGTTCTTTCACCCACTCTCTAAAAATTTATTGTTTGGGCTAGAAATCCATCCTTATTCTGGGTCCAACTCAATTTGAGTCCATACAGTTGTTATTGGTTCAAATTTGAAACTAACACTAAGATTACTTTTTTGTCCCAATAATAACAACCAGTAACAACATGTCACTTAGGATTTGTTTGTAAAAATGTTGTAAAAATATTATAGACATATCATTTCTCTTTTTATTTACCAATAATTATTTGAAAAATATTAAAGCCACATCAGCAGTTTGTAAAAATGTTGTAACATAGTTTGTGTCTCTAGTATTTTTCTTTCCATTTTTGTCAATTTAAAATTCCTTCATTGCAAATAATAATAATAATAATAATAATAATAAATAAAATAAAATAAAAAACAATTAAAGGCCCTAAAAATCGGGTTCGGTTTGGGTACAAATATTAGTGGGTAAAAAAATCATAGTAACAAATAGGAATAGATGCTAATCAAGTATTGGGATCAAGTATCCACAAGTAAAATTTTCGGGTTGGATTTGGGTATACCTGACCTAATCCTGGTCCATGGCAATCCCTAAACTGGTACGCTGGTTCACAATATATACTGTTAGAAAAACGTTCATGAGCTTCTTGAAGACCTGTTGTATTCACAATCCCAGAAAATGTGGGTTTGTAGGGACTGAATTCTAGAAATCATTGAGTTTTTTTTTTTTTTTTTAGTATAGCTGTCCCCTCCTAAGATTGAGTATAGTAGGTTGTGCAATATAGCGTAGTACATTGCCCAATTAAATTCAAACATATCACTCGATTAAACATAATTTTTATAATAATAATTGCCCAGTCATTTGGTCAATATAATTATGGGTTTGAATTTAGGGCAAATCACAATTTTTCATCCCTAACTATCACCTCAATTACACTTATAACTCCTTGACCTTTCAAAATGCATGATCAAACATGCTATCTTTGTCATGAACTTCAAGGTCTGTTTTATAGTCTTGTATATTTAAATTGCTCACCTCATCATATGATTCCACTCTCAATCTACTACACAATGTTAACATTACGATATGATGATCCAGTTCAAAATTTTCTTTCATCCTTTAATTAGTAAATTGGTGCACAAGAAGAACAAGAATAATTGTTGTTTCACCTCAGTTTGTAAAGCAAAAGCCGTTTTGTGATTGGAAATAACAAACGAATAACATAACTACTTGTCTTATTTAAGGAAAGGGAGATTAGCACAATAAACCGAATAATTATACAAGAAGAATCATCAAAGTACATTAGTCACAAACAGATACATCTGTCCAGAAAGAACATATAATAACCCCACACCCAATAAAAGAATATACACTCAGTAGCATTTCGTTTGCGACGAAGGGTAAAATATTATTCTTAGTCATTTGCATGGCAAGCATATGACTATTAGTCTATTACATATTATTGATCAGATACCATAGAAACAACAGAGATAGTAGCACTTAGTTTGTAACAGAGTGTACGATTTATTAGAGTCATTTGCATGTCAATCATGTGACTTTATTGATCAAAAATACCTTAGAAACAAGTGAAACATAAGAAATAATAGTAAAGAGTACCTTCGAAATTCCTCCATATAATCTTCTGCCCTTTTGTTCAAAACACCAAGTGCCTGCAACTACTTTCCATGGATCATTGCATTTCTTTGATTTCATATTATCCAAGCCTGCACTAGAAATAGTTCTAACTCCTCATTGGTAAGCCTAGCAATTAGCTCTTCCTATAAATGTATCATATCCTTCGGACCCACATGGCACTTCTGCAGTCTAGCAAAGCAACCAGCCTAAATGTCCTGCGCCACACCACAATTCCATAATGCAAGGATTTCAGTTTCCAATTCCATCTTGCAAACTTCGCATCGGTTGTCTGCAATAATCCGCTTCTTGGACAGATTTACCCGTGTTGGTAGAATGCTATGACAAGCTCGCCAAACAAACACCTTTATCTTGTTTGGCACCTTTAACTTCCATAGAGTTTTCCACACCTCTCTTCCCACAGCTCCCCTAGAGCTTTCGGCCTAGTTTAATTCCTTCCATACCTTTTACGCCTCGCGATACCCCGACTTAACAGAATACTCTCCTGATTTCTCACCAATCCAGACCACTGTATCAGATATGTCTCTGTAGCTCAATGGTACTCGCAATATGGCTTCACCATCATCACGGTGAAAATTTTGCCAAATCAATTCTCGATCCCACCCCCTTGAATCTTGATTTATCAACTCAGAAACCGTCATCTCTTCTTTGATGTTTGGTGCTGGATAGAGTATTCTGTTTGTAGGATGGTTTGGAATCCAAGCATCATGAAGAACTTGTATATGGCGCCCATTACCTACCCTCCAGCAAGACCCTCTTTGCAAAATAGGTTTGGCTGCCATGATGCTCTTCCATGTGTAGGAGCTATTTGCTGAATCAGTGGCCTCCAAAACATGACTTCGTGGAAAATACAGAGCTTTTAGGCATTGAAAAAGTAGTGATTCCTGGTCTTGCATCAATCTCCATCCTTGTTTTGCAAGTATTGCTAAATTGAATTGATGTAGGTCTTTGAATCCCATCCCTCCTTCTATTTTTGATCTAGCTAGTTTGTCCCAACTTAGCCAATGAATCTTCCTCTCATTTCCAACCTGTCCCCACCAAAATCGAGAGCACATGGATTGAAGTTCCTCACATAATTTAACCAGTAACTGAAATACACTCATGGTATACGAAGGAATCGATTGAGCCACTGCTTTGATTAGAATCTCCTTTCCTGCTCGTGAGAGAATTTTTTCTTTCCACTCTTGCAGTTTTTTCCACACTCTATCTTTGAGAAAAGAAAAGGTATGGTATTTACTCTGCCCTACCAAAGTTGGTAGCCCCAAATAGGCCTCAAATCTTTCCACTTCACTCACACCAAGCATGGCTTTGATCAACTCCCTTTTCTAGGAAGGAGTGTTGCTACTGAAATAGACTGAAGATTTCTCCATATTTATGCACTGACCCGAGGCTTCAACTTATAATTTCAAAATCTCCAGGACTTCTTGTGTCTCCTTTTCATAAGCTTGACAAAATAATAGGGAATCATCTGCAAACAAGAGGTGGGAGATTTTCGGGGCTCTCCTGCAAATAGAAACACCATGGATATGTCCCTCCAATTCTGCTTTCTGCAAAAGAGATGTGAAACCTTTTGCACACAAAAGAAATAGATAAGGTGACAAAGGGTCTCCCTGCCGAAGATATCTAGTAAGAGTAAACATACCATATGGTTTACCATTAATCGAACCAGAGAAAGAGGTGGAGGAAACATAACTCATCACTCTATTAACCCAACTTCCTGGGAAACCCAATTTCAACATAATGCTCTTTAAAAAGCTCCACTCCACCCTATCATAGGCTTTGCTCACATCCAACTTCAAAGCTAGATTCCTTATTTTACCATTTTTCCGACCATGCATCATATGTAAAGCTTCATATGCCACAAGAACATTATCTGTGATCAATCTCCCTGGAACAAAGGCACTCTGTGTAAGGGCAATAATTTGAGGTAAGATCTGTTTCAACCTGTTTGCCAAAACCTTTGCAATAATTTTATAAATAACATTATAAAGGCTAATGGGTCTAAAATCAGACATCTTAACTGGATTTTTAATTTTTGGGATGAGTACAATATGGGTATGGTTTAGTTCAGGCAACATATGACCATAATTAAGAAATTCAAGAACAGCAGACACTACAGTATCAGCAAAAATATGCCAAAATTTCTGGTAAAAAATGGCATTCATACCATCAGGGCCAGGTGCCTTAGTGGGTCCCATTTGGAATAAAGCTGCTTTTATTTCATCCTTATTGAACTCATTGGTCAGAGTCTGTTGCATTTCAAATGTCACCTTGTGAGGTACAGCTTCAAGGCACTCCTCAATTCTTGTACACGGGCCAGTGGAGAATAAATTGTTGAAGTACTGTACTGCCACTCCTGCCACATCTTCCATATCCTCTACCCAACCACCCTGTGGATCCATAATTCCTTGAGTAAGATTTTTTTGCTTGCGTTGGGATGCCTTTAGGTGAAAAAATTTTGAATTCTTATCACCATGTTTAATCCAATTAACCCTTGATCTCTGGGCCCAATAAATTTCCTGCTTTCTAAGCCATTCATCCAACTCCTTACTAGCTTGAAGAAAGTCACTCCTATTCTGTTGTATTGGTGGAGCCCAATTTAGAACCTCAATTATTTTTTGCAAATTTTTTATTTCTTCTATACCTGGATGAGTTTTGGATGCACCCCACACTAGCAACTCTGAAGCACATCCTCCAATTTTCTTGCTGACTATTTCTAAGGCCGAACTACCCCCTACTCCATTATCCCAAGCTTCCTGAATCACTTGCTCACACCCATCCCAAAGCAGCCAAGCTTCTTCAAACTTGAAGCCACGTCTTCCCTTATGGCTATGTTTCGGAGGTGCCTGGTTCTGTAGAATCAGAGGGAGATGGCCCGATGTGTGCGAGACAATATGGGTTACTGTAGTTCCGAGAAATTTAGACCTCCACACCTAGTTCACAACCGCTCTGTCCAACCATTCCTTTGTGTTGGCTGTCCCTGGTCGCCTATTATTTCAAGTGAACGGATAGCCAATAAAGCCCAAGTCCACCAAATTACAATGCTCCATGGCAACACGGAATGCATCTAGTTGCCGAGGTGGGGCTGGTCTGCAACTAAGTTTTCCAACGAGCTTAACATCTTGTTAAAGTCACCAATACACATCCAAGCACCATCAACAAGAGAACAAATATGAGAGAAGAGCCCAGGATTTATAGCGATCTTGCGTCTCTGGCCATCCATAAAAACCGGTTAGTACCCACTGAAATCCATCACTCTTGGTCACCGTCGCTGAAATTTGGTTGTCTGAGAACTTAAACACATCTACTCCAATATCTCCCTTCCACAACAAAGCAAGTCCGCCACCAAGACCCGGTTTTTTAACAACAAACCGATTCTTAAAGGGTAGTTCCTTGCACCAATGATTTATACCTTCTTTGTCTAGTCTAGTTTCCATGAGTAAACAGATAGAGGGAGCTTGTTCCTTCACGATTTTGTGGAGGTTTTGAACTGTCCAAGGGTTCCGAAGCCCTTGGCAGTTCTAGCTGAGTATTTTCATTACTCCCAGCAAGGGTGGTCTTCCACCCCCGCCGCTATAATGTTTGAAACACCATCGCTAGACCAACCTTGGAGTGTTTCTAGGAGAACGCTGCTGCCCCTTCTACATAATTCACGTACAAAGCATCTTCCACTGATCTTTTCCCCAACTTAAGCATGCCAGTTGGGTTATTTAATTCATTCGACCCAACCTCCATTCTGTTAAGCCTAGTCCACTTAGCTACTTGTTTATTGGACCGTGTAACAAACGGGCCCACTTCCTTATTTGCTTCCTTAAGCCCATTATCATCATCCTCATTCAGCTTTAATTCATAATCCACTTTAGGCGCTAAACACATCATGTGATCATGCATGGAGCCACTCGTGAAAAACTATCCGAGATATTCACTTGAAGATATGGTTCAATCCTATGAAGATCATTGTTACCAACTTGGGTTGGTTGCTTGTCAGTGCTAGCCAAAACCCTAGTCGCTGTCTTCACCGGTACTTCCATCCCACTGCTCACCACTGTGTGGTTGTTCTCTTTATCAACCGATTCCTCACCAGACAGACTAACATTACGCCAACGTGGTGGGGATCTATTTCTTCCACTAGGTGCTTTCAGCCAGTCACCGTACTGATAGTGCGTTGGGCAGTGTTTGATATCATGCCCTAGAACCCCGCAAAAATGGCAGAACACCGGCAGCCTTTCATACTTATAGTCAACCCAATGCCACTTCCCATCTGACCCCATTAGAAAGCCACCTCTACAAAGGGGTTTGGATATAGGTAAAGCCACCCTAACATGTAAGAAAAGGATTTGGTCATCCATTCGCCGTCGTCGTTCAACATCCTCAACTACACCCATCTTGTTCCCAATCTCCATCGCCACCCTCGAGGCCATCATGTCAAACGGCACACCCCATATCTGAATCCACATTGATGCATGCTCCAAGACTACATTATTAGCACTATTCCTGTCTTCCACCACGTAAGCATCAACAGTTGATTATCAAAACTCCACGGCCCTCCCCAAAGAATTCGTTCAAGTTCATATTCAAATTGGAACTTGAATTGAAAATGATTGGTTCCCACCTCAGATATTTGCAACTCCTTATCTAGGCCCCACACTTTTCGAAGTGTGTTTTTTGCCCTTTTTTGATTGAATGGTTTACACGTTAGAAATTTCCCTATCAAGCTTAAAGCGCAGCTATCAATTTCCTCCAATCTGCCCTTCTCCAAAACTTGTATTTCTTCTTCTTCCTCAGACGTCAACTTTAGGTTTACCATACTGTTTATAACATCTTCAGCCATATTTGCCATCTTCAAACACTGATGATCAACCTACAAATAATGATACCAATAGCAGTTTTTGTGACAGGATAAAAGATGGAATAAAAAATCCTAAAGGGACCCCAGGGAGGTAAAGCTCATTTTCATCAGAGGGAGCGCTCCTACCAGAGAAGAGTGTTAGATGTGCTCATGTCTAACTCTTATCCTTCGTGTTGTTTATGATACTATAGAGTACACGATAAAAATGTAATTAAATTTTGTATCGCAAAACTTAGGTACAATATATTATGTTTTGTTCCTTTTTTAAAATTTAACCACTTGACTATTTAATTAAACTAGCAAACGGCGTTGAGCTTCTAAAAAGAAAAATAGTAATCAGCTTTAGAACACCTGCTTTCACATGAAAAAACCCGTTGAAGTTGCAATTGCGTTGAACTCAAAAGTCAAACCCATAGAAATCAAGCACTTTCAGTGAGAGAGAACGAAGGGGGTGTAAATCAATCAATTACCCATTTACAAATATGCCCAATGCTTGGAATAAAAGAATTCGCGAGTGAAAAACCCAAACATGACCTGAAATCTCCCAACTTTCAATTCAATTCCACATCTAATATGCAATTGAGGGTCTTCTGCAGAGGATTGTGGCCTCTTGAAAACCAAGAACCCCACCAATTCGGAGGATTGCGTCGATAACTGCAAACAAGAGTCCAAACTTCTTTCCTTGATTGGCTTCAGTAGAGGCCTTGGTGGTGGCTGTAACTTTGGCATTGTGTGGTTGGACTCTTTGTGCAATTTATGGTGTCGTGGTGGTGGTGAGGGCCTTCGTGGGTGTGGCTGTAGCTACAGCAGAGGTGGAGGAGGACTGAAATAAATGTTTCTAAAATAAAAGTTGTTATCAATGTTTTTTTTAGTATAATTAATAGTTTAATTTGATAATTTGTTTTGTGATATTTATTAAAATTTATAAGCTCATCAAAGGCTTATTAAAAAAAGAAATGCTACCACCGCATAGGAAATTATTGCGTACTTCCGGAGTACGCATTTATGGTACTCCGAGAGTACCTAATAATTTTCCCCACTGCACACCCTTAAGAGCATTAGCATTGGGGAATGCTAATGCTATTCTATTTTACAATTCTAAGAACCTACAATTCTATTATACCATACAATTTTATAATTCTTCCACATCCCAAAACTCTATTTTTATTAAAATATTATTTTTTTTCTAACCGTAACTTTTGGTTTTCCTGGGCTTTCCAACCGTCTTTTTTTTTTCCTCTCTTTCTCCCTCAACCTCTAGCATCGGTTCAACACACAAAGCCACACACACAGAGACCCATGATACACCGATCAACCTATCCAAACCCATCACCATACACACAGAGCCACACGCACACACACAAACACAAACCATCAAACCTTAAACAGAGCCACACACACACAATCCATCAAACCAGTTGGAGCCAATGATCAACCCAGAAAAACCCAGCAGTAAAAAATACCCAGAAAACGCCGATGATCAACCCAAAAAAACCCAAGCCACCACTGCCCACTGCTCACCAAAATCCCACCAGAACAAAAACCCATATTAAAAAAAAAAAAAAAAACCCATCGGAAACCCAGAAGAACCAGCCAACCATGCGATGACCCACGCCGATCTCCACCAAACCCATCACCGTGACCCACGCCGATCTCGCCATGACCTTGTCGGACCCAAACACTGGCGATCTCCGACGACCAACAACCCACTTCAGCCACAACCCAAACACCGGACCCAACCACGACCCACAACCCACTTCAGCCATACCTAGGCCGTCGAAAATACCCAGAAAAACGCCGATGATCAACCCAGAAAAACGTCGAAGCCACATCGATCAGAGCTTAACCCATGATACACCGATCAACCTAGAAAATACCCAGAAAACGTCGAAGCCATATGATCAACCCAGAAAAACGCCCAGATCAACCCAAATCCAAAACCCATAACCCATAACCCACGGCCCACCATGCCGATCCACCACTTGACCCATGATACACTGATCAGAGCAAACCACACCCACATCAGAACAAACCCATCGAAGCCACATCGAACCCATTGGAGCAAACAACATTGAGAGAGAGGAAAGGGAGAGGGAGAAAGAGAGAGAGACGAGGAGGATAGTTGAGAGAGTGGGAGAGTAGGAGCAGCTGAGTGAGAAAAGGAATAAAATATATATAGTTGTACTGTAGCACTATTGCAAAAAAATTTGCAATAGTTGGACATACCATTCTCTGATGCAAACGGTTTTGAGGCTTAAAATGCCAAAATGTCCTTAGATTTGGCATTAGCATTCTCCAATGCTAATGCTCTAATGCGATAGTCACTCCATAAATATAAGTGCTTGTAAGTTGTGGGGGCCAAGAGCTAGGGCCAAGATTCAAGTCTCCAGGAGGGAGCTTCACACATATATACACTTAGATAATTCTAGAGTAGAATTTCTATCTTATATTATGTTCACAATATTTTCTTAACAAATTCTAAGTAGTAGGTTGTTATTGGTTGTTACAAGTGAGCAAAAAAGTAGTTTATGTTGTAAATTCAAATTATAGTCAATAACAACTTATCACTTATAATTTATTGTAAAGTATTGTGAAAAAGTTTTAGACATAACACTTCCCTATTAAAAAAGCACATGGGTAACTCATTAAGTCTAGCCCGCTAAACACAAAGCATTGCCCATAGACTAAGGTTTTTCTTTGTGGCCTGTTGATTGGTTAATAGCCCGCTTGGACCAGCTCACTAGACCCATGGACCAAGTAAAATTAGGCTGGCCGGCCCAACCCAACCCATTAATGACCCTGAGGTTAAGGTTGGGTTAACTTTGATTTTGATTTTCCCCCTAAGTATTCTACAATTTGTAGGTGTGGGGATATTATATTAGGAATGGTTTTCTGTCTTTTCACTTAGTATTTTGATTATATATATATACCACCCCAAAAACTCCTATATAATATACCTATAAAGCAATTTGTCCCCTAACAAACGTTTTCTATCTCAACTTTGCCCCTAGCATAAATAAGAAGACTTCTTTGCTTCCAAAAGAAAGCAATCTAATGTCTTGTATAATTACATAGCACATTTTCATCTTTTTCCAATGAAAACAAGGTTCAATGGCCCCACATAAGACTAAAAGTATTGTCCTTTTGACAAGTTTCCAAACTACTAATAGTAAATAATGAATTTATACAATTTTTTTCACAACAAATTTCACAATTGTTCATAGTATATACAGTATTTCTCACAATAAATTTCATAATTGTTGAATATTCAGTTTTCATTTAGGCTCATCACTTACACTACTTTATTGTCTACCAGTTATATGATTCCTAGTATCAACTTGTGAAATTCCCAACTCTCCTTTCGGTAGGTTCTACATAATCATTATTTTTTATTTTTAAAATGTCCTACTTATATTCATATATAGCACTAAAACCTTAGCCTCCATTCTTTTTCTTATTATTTAGTTTTTTTTTTTTTTAAAATCTCAAACTCTGTGTTTTTTATAATCCAAATTTTAACTACTTAAAAGAGTAGAGAAAAAAATGTTGAATTCAACATAAATTTTTAAGAGAATTCAAGGTAGTGAGGATGCAAAATTGCTAGTACATTGGTATATTCTTAACACTTTTACAATAATTTTATTTTAAGAAATCAAATTGCTTGTTTAAACTCTATGTATTTAGATTAATATCTAAATTATATTAATATATATTTGTTTATTTAGTTTGCTATTAATATCAATTAATTTTTTTATATTAATTTTTCTTTTAATATTGCCCCCCTAAACTGAAATCCTGGCTCCACCACTGATATATATAACCAAAAAAAAAAAAAAAAAAAAAAAAAGAATCACTTCATTTTATGTATCACCATTTTCTATTCTCTCTAATTGGTCACCGATTATCTTACTCTATCAGTTCTAGTTGGAACCCTCTTAATATCATTGGGGGAAAAAAAAAACAAAATTGTTTTAATCAAATAATTAATGAGGAATAAAATTCATCGATCTCACTATGAGTGTTCCAAATTGCCACATCTTTTTTTTTTTTTTTAATTTAAAAAAATCAAAGTTTAAAAAGAGAAAATAACATACCGTAATTGACGGAATATAAAGTAGAACACTTTGAGAAATGAGATTTTTGTTTGAGAAGAAAAAGTTTCAAAACAATTAAAATAAATTGGTCTCTCATGGAAACATCACTCTATGGTTTCCTAGTATAAAAATAATAAATCAAGGATAATTGAAATGTAAGACATCTCTTTAAACATGGCAAAAGAAATGTATTTAACTTCACCTTGTTCATGATTTTTAAATGTCACTTGAACAAGTCTTATATGCAAAATTTAAAATTTTGTCGGTGTCTTTTAATATCTCTACTTCAGAATAAATGCAAGTTTTAATTGTGTAATCATATAAGAATGAGCCAAAGGCCTTGTAACTGAATTGACACCTCCCCATGTACAAAGTGCTTGGGGGTCTAGGAGGGAAGGGGTTCGAGCTGCGGGGTTAGCAGCATGTTGTAATTATTTCTCAAAAAAAAGATAAGAATGATATTTAGAAAGATTTAATTATTTTGTTTCAAATTAAATAAAAATTGTCAAATTTCGGCCCTTAAACTATATAATTTCTAATTCTTTTATCCGATTATCGTTTATTTCATTTTAGTCCTTAAACCCTTAAAAACGTTATTAGTACCCTTTCCTTTCCTTACCACCAATGCTTGCTATGCTTGATTGCTTGGAACTTGTTTTAGCTACCCTCTTAACATAAAACACATCAAGTTCCTCCAAATAGAACACATTGTTCAATAAATTAAGGGAAAAAGAAGACCCTGTTTCTAAATTTCTTGTAATAAATGTAAAAATTTGAACTCCTTTATGCCTTAGTGGCAAGTTGTGGGAAGATTGGTGTTCACCATGTATTTGCTCATATTCTCTGTGTTTATGTAATTTAGCTTGTGTAAACAATTAAGATCCCAATTAATTTTTTTCTATTGTTTTAGAAAAAAATCTTGTAAAGTGAGCACTATCCCATACAATTCAACACAATGCATGACCAATTGAACATGCAATAGCATAAAGTATTCACCTTCTTAGTATTACACCAAAAGGGAAAAAAAATGATTATTAAATAATAAACCACAAAGATATGTCTAATAATATAATAAATTTCACATTTTTTACAACGGCTAAGGTGTTATGTTGTGATTATTATACAATAAAAATAGTGTTAATGATGGTAGTCCCACTAAATACACATCCATCCTCATAATCAATTTCACAAGTTGCTAACTTGTGCAATTGTGAGTGGTCAAAAAAACTGGTGGATCCATATAATCAATTGTGGGCAAAAAATTTCCATAAGTCAATAAATTGTGAAATTTGGTATCCCTAGAATTATCCAATGACGAATCAAGTGAAAGTGATGTGGCAATAATCTTTATTTGCCACCTGAAAAAAATAAAATAAAAAATATATATGAAACTCTTTTTATAGAGAAAAATTGTGAAATTTGTTGTATTGGAGTATTTGTTTTTGTTGAAACAAAAATTATAAAAATAACTAATTGAGTAACTGGATTAAGAACATGCAGCGATTTATGTTTAGATTGCCCCCATTTTTTAAAACAAAGAAGACTTGTAGTTTTGCAAATGTTTGTAGTTTTTGCTGCTAGGACATGACATAGTCATTCCTCTTCGAAATATGTCACAGCTAATTATGGGTTTTCATAATGGTTTATATAGCTATATTATTTAAAAGCGGATACAACTTGTGTCCAATGCCTTTTTGCACTAGACATGCTACGATCCAGACATGTATCCAAATCGTATCATATGTTTTGAATACGTGTTCGCATTGTATCATGTCCAGTGCAAAAGGCACTAAACACAATCTTATTCTATATTTTTGTTTTTTTTTTAATAGCTTTGAGTTTGAGAGAATTTAAAATAAATAAATAAATGCGAAAGGCTATTGCACTTAAGAAACATAGAGACAAATTAAGGGTGTCCAGAGTGTTTTAAAAGTAATGTAACCAATAAACGATATTTAAATAACAAATGCAATTACAAATAGTCACATCATAATTTTTTTTTTTTTTTTTGGTAAACAAAAATAGGGGTTAACTAGGTTACACCAGTCCCCGGGCAGGGCGCCCGGGTTAAAACCCATTCTTTTTGGATGCAGCCAACCCTTATAGATGCCCACCAACAAACTTCTGCCAGCAGTGAGACTCAAACCTAGGTGAATTAGACAAAATGCCCAAACCTTACTAGCTGAGCCAAACCCCCTATTGACCATAACTTTTGGATTTTACTTTTTAGCTTTTGCAATAACATATGCAATTATAAAAAGTGAAAAGTCATTCCAACTATAAAATAAATGGTTTTATATGTTTATTTAAAAAAAAAAAGAAAAAGGAAAAAAAAAAAAAAAAAAGAAAAGAAAGAAAGATGAAATTTATGAAATGATCAAAATTTATTATTCAAGCAAGGTACTGAAGTTTCTCAATGTGCATTGTGGTTACACAACGAAGATTCATTCCAAGAAATGACGTTTTAGAGGTATGAAAAAGATAGGAAAGAATGGTTGGTGGGTTTACCTAACAAGATCGCAGTGAAGGGGCATCCATTATACTTGGTATAGTCGAGATCGGGACGGCCATTCTTCTGGCAACTGAACTCCCTCTCAATGAAAGGACATGCGGCTGTATTGTAAAGTGGGTATGACTTGTCAGCGCGTAGTGCCCTCTGTTTAGCAATGGAGCTAAACTTCGATCAGACAACTGTTGAAGGTGACTCGGAAAGAGTGATCAAAGGAAATCAACAGTGAAGGCTTCTCCTCATCCAGCTACGGACATATTATCATCAGGGACATCAAACTCGCCTCTTCAGCTTTTCGAAGATTAGTTTTTTGTCATACTCGTAGACAGGGTAATAAAGTAGCACATAGTCTTGCTAGACTGGCTTGTAACTTCTCTTCCTTTCACGTCTAGATGGAGGATATTCCTCCAAACATTGCTACTGTTTATCTTTCGGAATTAGTTTAATGATATTTTCCTCCCCCTTTTTCTTGGGGTGGTTTCTCCAAAAAAAAAGAAAAAAAAAACTAGCTTTCTTAGCCAAAGCATTTGCAACAGAGTTGCCTTGCCTATAGGTGTGAGAGAAATAAAAACTCCTTAAAGAGTTTATGAAAAACATTATCTTTAACTAAGTGACCAAAACAGAATGAAACATATCATCCCTTCTAAGAGGATTGGTAACAATTTCTAAGTTTCCTTCCGTAACAGAATCACGAAGACCACTTCATGGACAAAAAGAGCAACTCATCTAGCTGCTAGCATTTCAAGGACTGCAACAAATGAGGGCTGGGGGATATTTTCGGACAGTGCAGCCATCACTTCACCTTCATGATTTCTTATCACAACACCCAAACTAGCTTTAGTCAAATCATGAAACATGGCTCCATCAAAATTCGTCTTGAACCATTATGATCTAGAGGCTTCCACTTATTAGCTCTTGCAGGCTGAGATTTCTTCCCTGGAGTCCCTTTGATTTTTCTGTGCAAAGATAAAAATCTCTTTGCCTTAGTCACAACCTGGTCCAAAGAGAGAACAATCTCTTCCACCCGGATTTAAAGCAATATGTTTGTGTGGTGTGTGATACTTTTCTTACTACACCCTGATAGGCCAAGAATGTATTGACCTCTTGTGATAAATTAACAAATTAATTAGCCAAGTTAATTAATTAATTCAATTAAAATGTAATACGCGTGGTAGCACAAACAAATCATCAATTAACTAAATGCAGCAGAAATTAAATTGACACGGTGATTTGTTTACGAATGCGGAAAACCTACACGGCAAAAACCCCATCGAATGATTTTAAGGTCATCACTCTCGAAAATTCACTATTATCACAATAAGCGGTTACAAGTAATGGAATCACAGTACCTTATACCAACCCACAGTTGAACCCTTACCCCAATACCCAATTGGACTTGTTTTGTACTGACAATCTCTCCTTTTATTGCACAGCTCCCAGTACGTGACTAACCAATTCGATACGCAGATCCCAGCATGCGGCTTACTCACCAACTTGAGAAAGATGTTGGCTGCAAAGTTCTTCAATTTATCAACACGATGAAGATCACGAAGCTCCTTGGTTACAAAACCCTACGGTGTACAAACATAGCAGCTTCTTCAAGAGAAAGATGAATTAGGGCAAATTCTGTCTTCGGTCACAATTTGCATGAACACAACTTTGCTTCATACTCGCGCAACCTTTGACGGCCCTTAAAATAATCCTTATATATATTTAGGGTTGTGAGAAAAGAAAACCCAAACATATACCTACGGATTGGATAAAAATCAGAGCTGAAAATCTGTTTTCCATAAACCTCGATAGATAGCTTATCTATCGAGAAGCTGTCGAGCATCTGGCTAGAATAGCTTTTTAAACCTTAATAGATACTAGCTGTCGAGCTAGCTGTTGAGCTTTAAAATCTAGCACTTCTTCACTTGTTTCTTGGACAAACTTGCATGGTTTTAACACTTAATCTTGAAGTCTTGTTCCTTGAAGCATTAAACACATCCTAGATCTACCCAATTACAAGTAAAGTGCGTTTTGTCAAAGGATTAGCCAATTCTATATTGACATATGTTCCTAACATTAAATCACATATGTCCTAACAATCTCCCCCTTTGGCAATCCGTGACAAAACCACAACAAACAAATGAACATATGAGAGAAGTCATAAATCACTCAACTCATACTCACTTGTTGAATACAATAAAATCTATCCTAACACAAACTCTTGAAAAACTTTGCAAGAAGAGAGTTTATGGCAAGAAGACTTTGACAACCTGTATTTCTGAAACACTTTAAACAAAACTCATCATGGCATCTTAGTGTGAAACAGAAATAATAGATTGCATACAATATATAAGAATCATGTGCATAAAGAGAGAAAATAAACAACACATGTAAAGATAGGTGAATAACATACATCAGTAGATATAAACCAAATATAAGTACAATGTATGTCAAATGGTCAAAGACCATTACATGAGGTAAATGTAAAAGAAAGAAAAGAAAATACATAAAAACCTCACTAAATCCCTCATAGACACTCCCTCTATTACAAAAATATTTTATGCTAACTCTCCCCCTATGTATATGACTACTTTTATATCAAAACTACTCCTCCTTTTTGTCGTGTGTGACAAAGGGTAAGTACATCAAGTAGACATCTCATCATCACTTGGCGAGCTAGCATCCTCATCCTCATTAGCATCATCACTGCCGAAGCCATCATCACTCTCATCCTCTGAAGCCGATGGAGATGGAGAGGTATAAGCAGTGAAACCGTCCATGACAGCCTGTCGTCATGCGATACAACCAACACGGGCGTTCACCTAACACAACTTACCACTGAGTGTGTCAAGGCAAGCATCCATGCGCACAAGCTATGCCATATGGCCTCAAGAGTCACTCCACCCGCAGAAGATGAAGGAGTGGAGGTGGATGGAGCAGAAGAAGCTAGAGAAGTCTCCGTCTCAATTCGGGGCCGCTGTGCCTCGCTCCGTCTAACAGTAGCAGCGTCTATGGCACTCATAACCGTAAAATGAGGAGACTCGAGAAAGGAGACAGAAAAATGGTGAAGAAGCCTCGTGATAGCGGAAGGAAAAATGAGCTTATCACGAGTCGTCGTATCCCTATAGACATCTATAAGGGATAGAATAAAATGAGAAGGGAAGTCAATAGAAATGTCCTCTAAGAGGGATAACAAAAATCGAGCACGAGGCTCTGTAATAGAGTTATAGTGAGACAAAGGATGAAGAATGAATGTCATCACCATGTTAAGGAATCTCGGACCTTTTGCAAAGCCCGAGCAAGGGGTGTTTTGACGGTCACCCCAAGATGAGGGTGTCTCACAAAATAGAGACGAGAGTTCGTCTTTGGACACAGTCCTCAGACGATCGCAGCCAGGGTAGTCAGGATGCGCTACCCTAGGAACGTGTAGTACCTCAGATACAATATCCGGAGTAACTACAATGCGCGTACCTCGAACGCGAGAGAAAAAATGAGGTACAGAAGTATCGAATCCGTGCATATTGGAGTAAAACTCCTGTATGATCACAAAGGGACAAGTGACCGGGATGTCACACAGTGACCCCCAACCTCGACTGTAGATGATAGTGGGAAGGTTAGTATCAGAGAAATCGGATAGAATGAGTTAGTGTTCCAAATGAATGCCTAGTCAAGAAAAGTTTTCCGAAAAGTCCTTTCGGGCTTTATCATCACAGAATCGTACGTGAGAAGGAGTAGGGTTAGAAGAAGAAGTGGATGCCCTAGAACAAAGAAGGTTTTAGGACGGAGTGGATTTGCATTTGGGAGCCATAGAGCAGACTAACGCAAGAAAGAGAGAGAGGGAGGGAAAGAAACAATCAAAAAAACACCAACAAAACAATATAAAAGAATATAAAGAATTGAAGGTACGTATGCATGAAAATGCATGAACATGTGACATGCAAACTTAAAAACATCATGGGCTCAGCCTAATCCAAACCTACCAGCACAACAATTTAACATAGTAATCACACATCTAAAATGCATGAACATATAGTTAAAATGCAAATGTGATGCAATACATGAACATTTAGGATCATTTACACAAAACACATCCCAAAAATTTCACAAAAACTTCATCAATTTTGAAAAACCCCAAAAATTTTCAAGAAAGCCCAAAACCTAGATCTAAATGCGTGAAATGCATGAAGAATAAGAGATAGAGAGATCATACCAAGTGATTTAAGACAAGAAAAGGCCGAAAATCACATGGGTTAGAGGTTTTGAGAGAGAAAAGGGTGTTTGGGAGGTGAAGAGACAAATTCTGTCGATAAAGATCAGGGAGAAGTGAAGAGAAAATCGTGCAGATCCTTTATATAGAAAAACCATAAAGCTCAACAGATCAAGAGGTGTCGAGAGGTGTCGAGGTTTAAAACATGTGAATCAGCTATCAAATAGCTGTCCAGGATCTGTCGAAAGGTTTCCACAGCAAAAGGATCTCAATGGATCGATAAGCTTTCGAGCATCCAGAAAGTTTCTCGATGGATCAAGTAGCTATTGAGAAGCTATCGAGAATGAGATAAAAAGAAGCTAAAAGGGCTCGATAGATAGCCTAGCTGTCGAGAGGTGTCCAGCAACTGACAAGATTGCTTAAAAACAGTTTTTCAAGAAGGGAAAAACACAGAAATGAATGCAATCAAGCATGCTATACAACCAAAGATCCAAACAAGATTTTAAGCTCTCAAAATCATCTCTCAACAAGAAAAATGCAAAGCACATAGATCCAAAACACACACACACACTAAAAAAGTCTAACCAATTTTATATTTCAAAAACAAGTTAAGACAGTTTAGTGAGCATACATTAACACATGTATTCCTTGTGATGGCCAAATCACATTGTACCTGCACATGTATCAAAAGTAGCAAAGAATATTGCGTGTTGTGTGTGAAAAACATCACAAGATTGTATTAGTGTCTATATGTTATGACGATTTAAGATATGAGAAAATCACTTTAACTCACACACAATCATAACTGTTTGATGGGGACTATCACCTTCGAGGTACATCCTATAACTCCCACATCTCCTAGAATACATGCTTGCAATCATATATAAAGCATTTTGATTCTTTTTGCTTTTTCTTTTTCTTTGCATTTTTTTTTCTTCCTTTTAAGCAAACCATGCATGGGCATATAAGAGATAGAAAAGAAATACCCAATGATGTTAAGCATTTGACAATCCACTTTTGCTATGCTGAAGCATACAAATGTCATTTCATGATTAGCGGGCAACAGTGGTGAGATGATTATTTATGCCTTTCTCTTTAGGATTTTCTAATCCTTCCAGTCAAAAAGAGTGATACGAGTGTTAAGTATAAGAGATTATTTAATCTTACTTATCACAAACACGAGCTACAAAGCTCACTTGCTTAGTTGTACATAGAGATGCTCATCTAAGCTACAAATGATACAAAGTTTAGAAAATTTTGTTTCAATGGCCATCCAAGGTACACAAGTACCAATGTACACGAACACACACTGTTTTTGTATTTTTCTGATTTTTTTTTTTTTTTTTTTTTTATGAAAAATAAAATAAAGAAAAAACTAAAAACTAACCAAAAAAAAAAACATGTTAAGCAAAGCAATGCATAAAACTAGATGCAAATGCATGAGGAAGAAGGAGAAGAAAGAGAGATCAATCCATTAAGATGACACCAATGTTTTGGCGAAGGAATTTAAACCGTTTGCTATCAAGAGGTTTGGTAAACAAATCAGCCTTTTGATCATCAGTGTGGATGAACTCAAGAGTACGAGAACCATCTTCGACAAGCTCCCGAATGAAGTGATGTCGAATCTCTATGTGTTTAGTTCGAGAATGTTGAATCGGATTCTTAGAGATGTTTATGGCACTAGTATTGTCGCAGTAGATGGTAAGATTCTCTTGACAAATACCGTAATCATGAAGGAGTTTTTGCATCTATAGAAGTTGGGTGCAACAGCTACCGGCAACGATGTACTCAGCTTCTGCGGTGGATAAAGAGATGGAATTCTGCTTTTTGCTCATTCAGGAGACAAGATTATTACCCACATAGAAACAACCCCCCGATGTACTCTTTCTATCATCAGCATTCCCAGCCCAGCCAGCATTAGAATACTCAGCTAAGACATCATTTGTGTCATTGTTGTACCACACACCAAAGTCAGCAGTGGTTTTGACATACTTTATGAGTCTTTTCAAAGAAATCATATGAGACTCTTTGGGATTAGCCTAATATCTAGCACACACTCTCACATTGTAACTAATGTCAGGTCTACTAGCAGTAAGGTAAAGAAGACTACCTGCCATGCTTCTATAAAGAGATGAATCTATACTTTTACCTAACAAGTCAATAGTGAGTTTAACATTTGGGCTCATAGGGGTTCTAACAGAACTAGCAGATTCCAAACCAAACTTTTTCACAAGATTTCTTGCATATTTAGATTGAGATAGGAATATACCTGAATCTTGTTGACGAATCTGCAAGCCAAGGAAGTGAGTCAGCTCTCCAATCATGCTCTACTTGAACTCGCCTTGCATGAGTTTTGAGAAGTTATGAGCAAGTTCATCCTTAGTCGACCCAAAGATGATATCATTAACATAGACTTGAGCAACTATCAACTCACCATCTTCCTTTTTAATGAAGAGAGTTTGATCAGCTTTTCCTCTTGTGAACCCATGAGACACCAAGTATCATGTGAGCCGATCATACTAAGCTCTAAGGGCTTACTTTAAACCATAAAGTGCCTTCTTGAGGTACAACACATGATTTGGAAAGTGTGGATCAATGAATCCTTTTGGTTGAGCCACATAGACATTTTCTTTAAGGAAACCATTCAAGAAAGCAGTCTTAACATCTATTTGGTATAACTTGAACTCTAGGTGACATGCTAGGGCTAGGAGAATTCTGATGGACTCTATGCAGACTACTGGAGTGAATGTCTCATCATAGTATACTCCTTCCATCTGAGAATATCCTTGAGCTACAAGACGAGCCTTGTTGCGGATCATATTACCCTCCTCACCAGTCTTATTGCGGAATTTCCACTTTGTACCGATAATGTGTTTACCCTCCGGTCTAGGTACTAGAGTTCAGACATCATTCCTCTAAAACTAAAGGAGTTCATCATGCATAGCTTCAACCCAACTTTCATCCTGAAGAGCTTCCTCAATTTTAGTGGGTTCAACCTGTGACAAGTAATAAGAATAAGACACAAAGTTAGCAACACATTTATCAACTGTACGCTTCCTTAGTGTAAGTTTGTTAGAAATTTAGACCCCTTAAACCAACCAGATTAACCTAGTTAATTAGCCAAGTGATCAACTTAGTCAAATTATGCAATTCTAGGTTATCACAAACATACAATCATATCAAGAACATAAAGCAGCGGAAATAGAAATAACACAATGATATGATCACCCAAGAAACCACACGATAAAAACCTGGGGAGGATTTGACCCACCTATCCTCAAGGCAAACTTGAATCCACTATGAAAGAATCGAAGTTCATACAAAAGGACTTACAAGCTCTCTGCTTGACTTCCTAATGCTACCCACCAGTAGAACTTACTGACACGACCACGTGCAAGCTCCGAATCCACGGACTCCTTCTTTCTTGAATTCTTCAGCAAATACAAGCACCCACTTTTGTTATTCTTTAAGCTCCAATGGCAGCAACCTTGTTGATCATCAAGATGTAGATAATATCTCTACCTTTAAAACCCTAAGTTTATGTGAAGAAAAGCTCCTCAAGGATCTCACAAGAGATTCACATAAACCGCAAATATGAGCAACGAAGACTTAGAGAGGTTTGGGTACAAAACCCTAAAAATAAAATGAGGCACAAGAGGCACTCTAATCTCTCTCTTAAAAGTCTCAAAAACATTATAGGGTTTTCCTTATATATATGAGTGTTTTACTTGAACCCCAAGATGTTTAAATAGAGTTTGGGCTGAGTTGGAATTCTGCAGAAAACGCATCTGACCCGAGATTCGATCGATCGAGCCTAAGCTTCGATCGATCGAGCCAGGCCGAAATGCACTAATACTTCTGCAGCCACTTGATTCCAACTTTACATGAATTACACAACTTTGAGCAAGCCTAAACAAGACTAAACATATTGTTTTGATCATGGTTTGCCAACATTACACATTAGAGTTCTAAATACATAAAATCCTAAGTCTTTAGAACCTAACAAACTCCCCCTTTGGCAATCCGTGACAAAACACAAACTAAAAGCTCAAAGTTTACAAAGTAAAAGCCCATTACAAAAATAATGCTCATAACAACAAATCCAACCTAACTACTATCCATCAGTTGCAAGTATAGACAGCAGCTCAATTGAATCAACCTGTATATTTCCTGAAACACTAAACAAAATGCATAAACGCATGTGTGGAAAATACAAGTAAACAAAAATAAATTCTTGATTTCACATAGCACAAAATAAAGACATATACCAATGAAGAACTCATAAGTATAAATCAATAAGAAGTGAAACAAGAAACATATAAATCAAAATAAATTCTAACTCTCCCCCTAAGTTAGATACATCAAAAAGTTTTTTTATATTCTCGCCATAAACAAAACAAATAGGTCATCTATGTCTCCCCCTTTTTGTCATGTATTGACAAAGACTACCTAATCAGAAGGTAGACAAAAAATATACTCAACAGAGTAAGAGAAAATAGAGACAACTCCCCCTAAAAAGAGCAATAACTCCCCCTAAGAACCACAAAGGTTAAAAAAAAAATTTCTCCCCCTATAAAAATAGGAAAAACAAAACAAGTTTTGGAAAAAAAGGTTTGGGGGAAAATAAAGGAGGGGGGGGGGGGAAGACATACAAACCAAAGTTAAAAACTAAGATGAGCATACACATGAAGAAAAATATTCTCTCTTTCAATAAAATGCAACCATGGCACTATGTGACCCATAAACAGTTGCATGAGTAGAGAAAATATTTGCACATTGATTATCTATCATATCTCTTAAGAAAAATATTTTCTACAGTTCACACATAAGAAATAGCATATACTAGAATGTACAAAACTCAAAAATTAATCAATCAATTTTTAAATTAAGTTAAGTACCCAATTTAGCAAAGTGTATGCATGTGATGTGTGAAAACAATGAGAGATATGACTGCAAAACTGCAAGATGGATACAAAAACAATGCAATGCATGTGAATCCTAAACACAAATGATGCATGAAAAAATATTTGGTCAAAAACATAGAAACTAAAATTTTTTTCAGTTTCGATCGATCGAGAATCGATCAAACATGAATCAAGTCAGGCAGACTCAAACAAAAAATTTTAATCGCAACTTCGATTGATTGAAAAACAGGTTCGATCAATCGAAAGTCTGAAAGAATCAGATTTTTGAAAAACAGAGCATTTTAATGTAGAAACTCCTCAAAGCACATTGTTTTATAAAAAAAATGCATGAGTATGAGACGAAAAGTTTTTCAAAAACACTTGAATTTAACCCAGATCTTCCAAAATCAAGATTTTCAATCAATTTGTCCTCAAAGCGCAAACATTATACACATTTTGCATTAAAATCAAGGAACTTTTAATCTTGGATGGCCACAACAAAATCACACACAATATAATGTACCAAGTTTAGCAAAAGTAACTTGTGTAGTGTGTGCAACTAGAAAAAGCTTGAGATACATGTGAGGTGATATGTGAATAACAATCAATCACAAAGTCTACAAAATTCATCACATAGAATTTAAAAGAGACTATCACCTAAAGAGTTACATCATATAACTCCCACATCTCCTAGAACATAAGCTTGCAATCATGTAAGTTTCTTGAATTTTGCCTCATAATATACACATCAATTTTAATTATGTGATTTGGCATCAAGCCTAATAGTACACACCAATTTTAAGCATTAAGCAATTAAACCGAGGCTACACCTTATGTTCTTTTTGTGCATGTGCTACACTTTCTCGAGCACAAAATCTTACGATATGCACTAAGGTGTTCATGATTGGCTAGTGAACAATGATGAGATGGTTATTTATGCTTTTCTCAAAAGGATCAAGTCCCACAGTCAAATAACATGTGACTTCAAGATTAAGACAAAGTGATAAACACCATAAACATCTTTCTCACAAAACATGCACTACATAGCTCAAGCTAGTAAAGTGCAATAAAGTAAGCTCATTAAAGCTAAACAAGGTACATAAACTTGTTATGTAAAGATAAGGTGGCCAACCTTGATTTCAAATCCAAGATCTATAACACAAAAATCTTTTTGGTTTAAAAAAATTATGACCAAAAACAAAAAGCACATATTATGCTAAATGAACAATGCAAAAGCAATGCATGATAGTGCTAAACTAAGCTATAGAGGGTACACAAACGAAAAATATCAATTTCTTAATTAACCCTTAAGTACATGTACAAACTAGTACATACTCACACAAAATCAGAAATAGCTTAGCACAAACTATTCAAGTTTCTACACAATGTCAAGCATGTTCTAAATCATGAGAGAGATATTATTACTCATGTAATCCTTAAGAAAAATAAAACAAGACACAAAATAAAATATTTTTGTCTTTTTGAAAATTTTCAATGTTTTTGGATTTTTCTTTAAAACAAAACAATCAAAGAAAATAAAACAACCAAAAACTAAAACAAAACATGTCCACAATTAATTGAAAGAATTAAATCAAGGACAGGTTAGCAACACTCACCTTGGAGAATCTTTTCTCACCCATTTAGCACGAGTATTCGGCTTTGTATGTGAAAATCCATGAGAAGTAGAGTGTATTTGAGGAATTACACAAATCTTCTGAGAAAGACTAAAATCCTGCAAATTCCTTTCACAAGCCAACAAGCTTAAACTTTTCAAAAGTATATGAAACAATTTATTTGGACTTATGGCAGGAGAAATATTATCACATATCCTAGATTAAAATACAGAATGCTTAAATTTCAATTTATGACAATTAGGACGAATGTGACCACAAACACCACAAAAGTGACAAACAGGAACAAATTTAGGAACATCAGTATTCCTAACAGCAAGTCTAGTCTCAGATTTTGGTTTTTGCCTCAACAAAGAACAATTTGGTCTAATATGACCAACAACACTACAAAGGTGACAGGTAGGCACAAAAACAGATTTCTTATGCTCCCTAACAATAGGTTTAGACTTAGGTTTAGAAACTTCAGCGTCTACATCAGAACTTTTACCTTTGTCTAACTTAGAAAAATAAGTCTTTTCTTTATTATTCCTCTTGAAAGGAGGGACGTAAACTTTCTCAGTTTTAGGTTTAAGAGAAATAGAAACACTTCTGTTATTAACAACAGGCTTGGCACTAGTCAAAATTTCAATTTTAGCTTTAGATTTAGCTAACTTTTGTTCCAAGCTTTTCATCTTCTCATCTTGAGAGGAAATTTGATTTCTCAAAAATTCATTCTTTTTATTAGACTCATTCAATCTCACAATCAATTCCTCTTTTTCAAGATTAGCCAATTTTAACTCTTCTTTAAATTTCTTAGAAATTTTCAAAGATTTAGATAATTCCTTACGAAGAGTTTCACAGACATCAATAAAATCAACAGAAACAACAGTGTCCCTTTTATTCAAATCATCACAAACATGAGCAGAAAGACACTTCAAATTATCCATGATAACAGGGGTCAAGGATCAGCTCTTAGATCAAAAGATCTAAAACAGAAGAGCTACCCGCTCTGATACCACTTGTTAGAAATTTAGACCCCTTAAACCAACCAGATTAACCTAGTTAATTAGCCAAGTGATTAACTTAGTCAAATTATGCAATTCTAGGTTATCACAAACATACAATCATATCAAGAATATAAAGCAGCGGAAATAGAAATAACACAATGATATGATCACCCAGGAAACCACACGGTAAAAACCTGGGGAGGATTTGACCCACCTATCCTCAAGGCAAACCTGAATCCACTATGAAAGAATCGAAGTTCATACAAAAGGACTTACAAGCTCCCCGCTTGACTTCCTAATGCTACCCACCAGTAGAACTTACTGACACGACCACGTGCAAGCTCCGAATCCACGGACTCCTTCTTTCTTGAATTCTTCAGCAAATACAAGCACCCACGCTTGTTATTCTTTAAGCTCCAATGGCAGCAACCTTGTTGATCATCAAGATGTAGATAATATCTCTACCTTGAAAACCCTAAGTTTATGTGAAGGAAAGCTCCTTAAGGATCTCACAAGAGATTCACATAAACCGCAAATATGAGCAACAAAGACTTAGAGAGGTTTGGGTACAAAACCCTAAAAATAAAAGGAGGCACAAGAGGCACTCTAATCTCTCTCTTAAAAGTCTCAAAAACGTTCTAGGGTTTCCCTTATATATAGGAGTGTTTTACTTGAACCCCAAGACATTTAAATAGAGTTTGGGCTGAATTAAAATTCTACAGAAAATGCATCAGACCCGAGATTCGATCGATCGAGCCTAAGCTTCGATCGATCGAGCCAGGCCGAAATGCACTAATACTTCTGCAGCCACTTGATTCCAACTTTACATGAATTACACAACTTTGAGCAAGCCTAAACAAGACTAAACATATTGTTTTGATCATGGTTTGCCAACATTACACATTAGAGTTCTAAATACATAAAATCCTAAGTCTTTAGAACCTAATAAAGTTCATTCATGTTTCCCACAATAACATTAGAAGGATGATTCAATTTGATCCTGAAGGAAGGTTCTTTATCTTTATGGGATTCAGAATCAAGTGAAGTAGATATGTCTACTGAATCTTCTACAACACTTGGAGTACCAGAAGTACTTGGAGATGTGGGCTCTTGATCAACAATTTCTTGAACGTCCTTGGGCTCGGGAGGAAGAATTTCTTTGGAGATTTCCTCACTAAATTTCTCAGAATCAGATTCTAAAGATTCATTAATAACAACATTCACAGTTTCCATTACCTTCTTGGTTCTTTTGTTGTATACTCGATAAGCCTTGCTTATAGAGGAGAATCCCAAAAATATTCCTTCATCGCTTCGGGAATCAAAATTTTCCACATTCTCTCTATCCTTGAGAATGAAACAAGTACTTCCAAAGATTTTGAAATACTTTATATTTGGCTTCCTTCCCTTCCATAACTCATATGTAGTATTTTTGGTACCGAGTCTAAAATACACCCTATTAACCGTATGACAGACAGTGTTAATAGCTTCTCCCCACAAGTTTCTAGCCACATCTTTTTGTGCAACATGGCTCTAGCCATCTCTTGAATAACTATATTCTTCCTTTCTACTACACTATTCTGCTCAGGACTAATAGGAGCAGAGAATTCTTGAGATATACCTGATCTTGTACAAAAGGACTCCTTATATGAGTTCTCGAATTCTTTACCAGATCACTTCGAATTCGATCAATCTTCAGGCTCTTCTCATTCTGCAATCTTGTGCACAAGGCTTCAATGTGCTTAGGCGCATTAGACTTGGATCTTAGGAGTATGAGCCAAGTGTACCTAGTGATGTATCTCTTTCCACCAAGAGACTCGGTTCTAGTTAGACCCATAAGATCCAGATATAGTAGCTCCAATGGTCTGGATGTAGCAGTTGTCTGAGTGCCCAGATGTTTAGCTTTCGTCTGTTTCCCAAGCTAACATGGTCCACACACCACATTGCTCACTCTACTAAGCTTTGGTATCCCCAAAATTGACTCATGCTTAGATACAATTGAAAGATGTTTGTAAATAGCATGTCTCATCCTTTGGTGCCATAGATCTTCATTAGGTAAACGAATGCTATTGCACATAATATCAGCATCAGGAACCAAGCCATAACAATTGTCTAGAGTGCGAACACCGCTTATAAGTTTCTTCCCAAACTCATCCATGACAAGGCATTTCCCTTTTGAGAATAGTACCATGAAGTCTTGATCACATATCTGACTTATGCTCAACAGGTTCACTCTCAGACCTTCTACATATAGGCCAAGAATGCATTGACCCCTTGTGATGAATTAACAAATTAATTAGCCAAGTTAATTAATTAATTCAATTAGCGTGGAATACGCGTGTTAGCACAAACAAATCACTAATTAACTAAATGCAGCGGAAATAAAATTGACACAGTGATTTCTTTAAGAATGGGGAAAACCTGCACGGCAAAAATCCCACCAGATGATTTTAAGGTCACCACTACCAAGAACTCATTATTATCACAACAAGCGGTTACAAGTAAAGGAATCTCAGTAACTTATACCGACCTATAGTTGAACCCTTACCCCAATACCCAATTGGACTTGTTCTGTAGTGACAATCTCTCTTTTTATTGCACGGCTCCCAGTACGTGACTAACCAATTCGATGAGCGGATCCTAGTACGCGGCTTACTCACCAACTTGAGAAAGATGTTGACTGCAAAGTTCTTCAGTTTCATCAACACGATGAAGATCACGAAACTCCTTGGATACAAAACCCTACGGTGTACAAACACAGTAGCTTCTTCAAGAGAAAGATGAACTATGGCTAATTCTGTCTCCGGTCACAATTTGCATGAACACAACTTTGCTTCATACTCGTGCAACCTTTGACGACAAATTAAAATAATCTATATATATGAAAGTTCAATATGGGTATGAAACACCCTTGAACGTTTAGATTCCTAATTACAAAATTACCAATTCAAGCTTTAAATCAAACAATCTATGTGCAGAAAATGATAATAAGCTTATACCAGAATTGATAAACAATCTAAGCCAAATATAAACACATTCACAGCAGTAAATATAAGGCAAAGATAAAGAGAAGGAAGATGCAAACACACGGACAACACACGATGTGTTATCGAAGAGGAAACCGAAGTCCTCGGCGTAAAACCTCTCCGCCGCCCTCCAAGCGGTGATAAAATCCACTAAAGAATATAGTTGGGATACATGAACAGCAGAAGACCCTCCAAGCCTAATCTACCCAGGTACCTAAGCCCTCCAAGCTTCTTGCTCCAACGAGGTTACGCCGAACCTATTTCTTCTTTAGCTTCCCGGATTCCGCTACTAAACCATAGCATCAACCAATGTATATTGGTTCCTTCCAAACTGCTTCCCTTAGCACCAAATGAACCTTCTCACAGACGTGGGTGTGGTGAGATAAGGATTTGGTAAATGACCTCTCAAGGGTATGACAATGGAGAGGAAGAGAGTAGAGGAATTTGTAGAGACTCTAAGGTAAAGATTGGGGATGAGGCAATCTTGTATTTCTCTAGGGTTTCTCTCACAAAAATTCTCTCTTGAACCTTTCTCAATTTAGTGGGTATAAGGGTCTATATATAGTGGTGTGTGTTTGGAATACGAAGAGTCAGTTTTTGCCAAACAGGGCTAATTGGCGGCTTGACCTCGCGGCTTGTCCAAGTCGCGAATTCAAGTCGCGACGTAATGGCCTGGCCAGCCTGGGACTTTTGTCCTGTAGTGCAACAGCTGGCGCGACCCTTCAGCTCCCCTGTGTGCATCTCACGTGCCTGAAGTTGGCGACTTGCAGCCGCGAGCCACCCGCAAGTCCTAGCCGCGAAGCTCTGCTTCTTTGCACATACTTGAGCTTTTCTTCACATCTTCTCACACACTACCCTTACAATAATCCCACCTAAATACAGGGTTACTAAGTGCTTAAATTACAAGCAAATTGGCACGGAATAAAGCCAACAAGATGGTTGATAAATTTCAACCTTACAATCTCCCCCTTTGGCTATTCCATGACAAAACCCTAAAACAAACTCTAGACTTAACGCGTGAGTTGGGAACAGTTGGAAAACTCACTCACACCTAACTCTAGAATCTGCGAAGCTTTAGAACCATAAGAACAAGTAACTCCTGAAACACAACAACACAATAAGTTCATTGTACACAGAAACTTGTAATGCATATGGAGCAAGCACAATGCGATCATGCACAATGGAATAAAGCAATAAACCATGGCAAGACCAAAACAGGTAATCACTATAACCAAGTGATCACAATGCTCATTCACACTTGGAATGAACATCCGGACATTCAAGATGACGAATACAAGGCAAATCACTTGAATGGCCAACACTCAACCAATGCACAATACAAGAAGTATGTACATCTAGGAAAAATCCTACAAGGGCACAAGAGTGACAATACTTAGAAGAAAATGCAAGACATTTAGTTGGGAGTACTGATTTAACAAAGCACAAAGGCTGCATAAAACATGGCACAAACCACAAAGGCCTACAAATGAGCAAAGAAACAAACCCTTAAAGCTTACAGAAGCAACATGGGTACAAACTAACAACAGTTTTGAAACAGACTGAACTGAATATAAAACAAAATATGCAACAAAACAAAATATAAGGCTCCCCCTTTGATTGTGCTCTTTCTCCCCCTATCAGTTTACTCAGATCTTCTCCCCCTTTTTGTCATGGAATAGCTAGTCCTCATCTTCTTCCAGCTTACGTTGAATCTGATCCAATTGAGTTTGGAGAGAGAGGTGAATTTTGCATCCCACCAAAGGTTTTGATGATACATAATCGATGTGAATCCGGACATCTTGGAGCTCAGCTCATGGATAAATGCCATAATGTTGTCTAACTTCTCGTCTAAGGAGAATGAGCTAGAGCGCGACCCACTGTAAGAAGCTGAAGCTTCAGTCTTGATTCCCTTCTTACTATGGCCAATGCTCACGTTGAATGTGCGCATGTTGATTGGACTTGGTTTTGTACAGGGTCTTTCATCTTTAGCTGGATGGATTCCTTTGAGCTTCAAGATCCTAGAGATGAGGCAGTAGAACAGAACACATATCCGTGACTCAGTTCGTTGAACCGTTTTGCACAGAACATGAAAGATATGAGCGCAGATGTCAATTTCAACATCGGAGATCAGATCATGTAGGAACAAAGCACGACCGAGATTCATGTACCCAGTGCTGGATAAGGGGTACAGGTTGTTAAACATGATGATTGTGAGCACTCTCAGTTTCAGAGGAAGAGAAGACACACTCACTGAGTTCCCATTTGATGAGAATTCCAAGTCATTACCAAGGGCATCCCGAAGTAATTCTTCATCCGGACATAGATCATCATAAACTAGTGATTTTCCAAGTATTGGCCGGTTGATGTGCAGAATCCCTGCCAAGTAAGCGGGAGAAACAGAGAAACTATTTCTCCTAATCCAGCACTTAATCTCATCACCTTCAACAATTGCATTCGCATAGAATTCTTTGACCAAGTTTTCATAAGCATCATCAAGATCAGACAGAAGGAAATTCCAATCTTTGTGAGCAAACCATTTCAGAATCTCGGTGTCAAACAAGGAAGATTGATCCACAACCCTTTAAATCAGCGGAGTAGCATCTTTGAAATATTTCTCATGAGTTTGAAAAGTCGCATAGGATCTGAACTTGGTTAGGTCGAATGCACCTGATGGAGAATGAGTCCTCTTCTTGAGAGGTGAGGGATCATCGACATCAATGACAGGTTCCTTTCCTTTGCTGTTGCCCCCTTTCACAGTTGCTCTCTTGAATGGAGACATATCCACACTGCATCATGGATCATAAAAGAAAAGGAGAAACCCAACACACATACCAAGCAACATTAGCATAGGGTTAGGATCAAAGCATGAGAAATTAGGAAAACCCTAAACATTTGGGATTTAGGGTCCAAACATGATGATGGGTGTGTGTGTCACAAATAACACAATGAACTCACAAAATGGAGTAAAACAGAATACACCCAAAGATCTTGAACAATATCACCACACAAACAGAAACCCATGAACTCAACCCATAACCGAATCCACTCAAACTCAGACCACCAACATAACACACAGATCCAAGCAAACAATGTTCAAATCAGGAATAATGAAGTGAAAACATGAAAACCCATACCTTTTTGCTGAAGATTTGAGAGAAGATGATACAGAAATGGAGGATTTTCAAACGAAAACCTCGGAGTATTTGTGAGAGTAAAATGAGGAAGACAATGAACAGTTACAAAAGTACGAGGGAAAAACTAAAAAACAATTTTAAAAACTGTCTTTAAAACGCAAAACACGCGTTTTTCGCGACTAGATCAAGTCACCAGTAAGTCGCTAGAGTAAGCCGCGAAACACTGTGAAGGTAAGAACTTGAAAATTCTCTAAGTGTTTTTCGCGACTGGAAGGTCTAACCGCGAGATATTCGCGATATGAGCCGCGAAATTCCCTGATTACCCCTCGCGACTGGACCTTCCACCCGCGAAATAGTCGCCACACTGACTCGCGAAAACTAGAAAATTCAAATTTTGGAAAACTTTTCTAAGTCTTTTTCGCTATTAGAGCATTGACTCGCCAGTGAGCCGCGAAGAATCTCTGAGTGATCTCGCGACTGGGACATGCGATTGGGCCAATCCGCGACTTAGTCGCCAAAACAGAGCAACACTGTTTTTGAAAGTTTTGACATTTTTGTAAAAATAAAGTACTTTCCAAAAACAAATCAAAACACTCAAAAATCTTTTTGTGATTGATCAACAAAGATTGAGCTTGTGAAAACACATTTAATCAAGTACAATCACACAAATGAATATGACATTCATTGAACATAGACTTGTGTGTTGTGTGTGGATATAAAAAATGAGATAGTCCTTAGTCCAATGTGAAGCTTCAATGATCAATTCAATCAAGGCATACACAACTAGCACTAGATAATGTGACCTATCTCAATTATAGAAACATGCATATATTACCTCCCACATGTACTTGATAACAATTCTTTGAAGCTTTTCATTTTGCTCCATATTCAACATATCATTTGCCATTTTTGAGCAGAGAAAATCTCATTGAGAGATAGATGCCTGAAATTTTTGATATTTCAATTGATGAGATAGCCTTTGGCTTTTTGGGCATCATACATTTTATTTTGGTCGCTTTCCCTTTTTCCTAGTCAAATACTAGTATGTGCGACAGGCTTTTGCAGCTCTATATCTCTTTTCATTTGGAGATTTACATTTAGAGAGCTCTTTTAAGCAAAAGAATAAAAAGTGGGAAGATATATAGGCATGAGTCTATGCATGTCTCAAGATCAACAAAACCATTCACTAATCATTCATGACAGGGTTGAAGATCTATTTACAACAGTCACATAGATTTCCGAATTTCTTCCACAATGATACGAGTGCATAAGAAACAAGCTAAGCTCGTTAAATGCACAAAGCCATAAGTACAAAGGTACAAGGCAAAACATGCTTTGAGACAAAACTCAACAATACTGATTAAACTTTTTAGGATTTTCTACTTTTTGAGTGTTTTTGGATTTTTGACACACAAAAAAAATTTGATAAAAAAATATCCCCAAAAAAATGAAGACACACAAAGTAACTAAAAACACAATAAGATATCATGGAAGATTGAGTTTAAGGAATGATACCGACACCAATTGTCTTAAGCAAGGATTCAAATCTTGGGCCATCAAGAGGTTTGGTGAATATGTCTGCCTTTTGATTGTCAGTATTGATGAATTCTAGACATACTGTCTTGTCTTCTACCAAGTCCCGAATGAAGTGATAGCGGATCTCGATATGCTTTGATTTGTTGTGCTGAACTGGATTCTTTGAAAAATTTATGGCACTAGTATTATCACAGAACACACACATAGTGTCTTGAGAAATGCCATAGTCATGCAATAGCTTTCGCATCCATAACAATTGTGCACAACAACTTCCTGCTACAATGTATTCAGCTTCAGCCGTTGACAGAAATACTGAATTTTGCTTTTTGCTCATCCATGAAACCAAGTTATTTCCAAGATAGAAGCACCCACTAGAAGTACTTTTCCTATCATCAATGCACCCTGCCCAGTCAGCATCTAAATATCCCGCCAAACACTCATTCGAATCTTTTGAATACCAAATCCCATAGTCAGATGTGCCATTTACATAGCGAATGATTCGCTTAACTGCTGTTAAGTGGGATTCTTTAGGAGCAGCTTGAAACCTTGCACAGACTCCGACATTGAATGCAATATCTGGCCTACTTGTTGTGAGATAGAGAAGACTGCCAATCATACTCCGATAAAGGGTTGGATCAACGTTAACACCGGCTGCATCTATGCTCAACTTTGCCGAGGAACTCATGGGAGTAGAGGTATGTTTCTTGTAGTCCAGACCAAATCTTTTGACAAGATTTTTGGCATACTTCTCTTGAGAAATAAATATTCCATCTCTCCGTTGTTTCACTTAAAGCCCAAGGAAGTAGTTCAACTCTCCCACCATGCTCATTTCAAATTCCCTTTTCATTTCTTCCGAGAACTCGTGAGCTAGTTGATCAATTGTGGATCCAAATACAATATCATCCACGTACACTTGAGCGACAAGAAGGGATTTTTCATCTCTTTTAACAAACAATGTGCAATCTGCTTGACCTCTCTTGAACCCACGATCCAATAGGTAAGTAATGAGATGATCATACCATGCTCTTGGCGCCTGCTTCAACCCATACAAAGCTTTCTTCAATCTTAGTACATGACCCGAGAAGTGAGGATCTTCAAACCCCTTTGGTTGTTCAACGAAGACTTCTTCATTAAGAAAGCCGTTTAAGAAGGCACTTTTTACATCCATTTGGTACAACTTGAAATCCATGATGCATGCTATGGATAAGAGAATTCGAATGGACTCTAGTCTTGCTACCGGAGCAAATGATTCATCAAAATCTATGCCTTCCACCTGAGTATACCCTTGAGCCACCAATCTAGACTTATTTCGGATAACTTCACCATCTTCATCTGTTTTGTTCTTAAAAATCCACTTGGTGCCGATCACATGTGTATCTTCAAGCCTTGGAACCAATTCCCACACATCATTTCGAACAAATTGGTGTAGCTCCTGATGCATAGACTCTACCCAATTCTCATCTTTCAATGCTTCTTCTACCTTTTTAGGTTTAAATTGAGCAAGATAGCAGTTGTATGTTGCATGGTTAGCAGTATACTTTGGCCTTTTTCTCAAACGAAGTCCCTCGTTCATATCCCCAATAATATTACTTGATGGGTGATTGAGAGTCACTCTTGATGAAGGTTTCTTGGAAGTTGAAAGTTCCTCATCACGAGAAATTGGGGTTTGAATTTCTGAAGGAGTGAGTGGACTTGAGACTTCTTGTGTTGATCTAGTCTCTCTTCTTGATACAGGAGGTGTGGACTCCTTTCCGGGTGTTACTTTCTCAGCATCATCACTTAGAGGCATATCATCATCATCCTCATTCTCCTTGAGTTTGAGCCCCTTTCCATCATCCTCAATTTCCTTTTTAGATATGGTGTCGTCTATGACCACATTGATTGACTCCATCACTGTCTTAGTGCGCTTGTTGTACACTCTATAGGCTCGGCTATTTGTGGAGTATCCTAGGAGTATTCCTTCATCACTCTTAGCATCAAATTTTCCCGGATTTTTCCTGTCATTTAGAATGTAGCATGTGCTCCCAAATACTCTGAAATACTTCACCTTGGGTTTCTTTTCTCTCCATATTTCATATGACGTCTTCTTTGTCCCTGCTTGGAAATAAATTCTGTTACAAATGTGACAAGATGTGTTCACAGCTTCAGCCCAGAACCTTTGAGGTATGTTTTTGTTGAGTAGCATGACTCTAGCCATCTCTTGGATCACCCGGTTCTTTCTTTCAACCACCCCATTTTGTTGTGGAGTCTTTGGAGCTGAAAATTCCTTCTTGATACCATGCTCTTCACAAAACGATTCAAATTTAGCATTTTCGAATTCCTTCCCATGATCACTTCTGATTTTGACTATGGGAACTCCTTTTTCATTCTGCAGTCTCTTGCATAATCTTTGCATTTTATCACATGCTTCGGACTTCTCTCTAAGGAATTCCACCCAAGAGTACCTTGAGAAATCATCAACTACCACCATAATGTATCTCTTTCCTCCTAGGCTTTCAGTTCTTGTAGGCCCCATTAGATCAACGTGAAGAAGTTCCAAACACTGTGAGGTAGCAATCACATTCACCTTGTGATGGTTTGCTTTTGTTTGTTTCCCCATTTGACATGCTCCACATATAGTCTTCTCCACCTTTCCAAACTTTGGAAGTCCCTCAACTGCCTCAAGTTTAGAGACTTTACATACTTGTTTGAAGTTTGCATGTCTAAACCTGTGATGTCAAAGTTTCAGCATATCAACACGAGCACTTCTACACGAAATAGGTGCCATAGGAACTACTCCATAGCAATTATCAGTAGTCCTATTTCCCTCCAAGACTTGAATCCCTTTTTCATCAATGATTATGCACCCCTTTTTTGAGAATTGAACAAGAAAATCTTCATCACATATTTGAGTAATACTTAGGAGATTTGCCTTCAATCCTTTGATGTATAGCACTTCTTTCAATAGAGGTAATCCCGGTATTTCAACCGTCCCTTTCCCGAGAACTTGAGCATGACTCCCATCACCAAAAGTCACATAATCACATGCTTTCTCTTTGAGAGTCTTAAACAGTAATTTATCTCCTGTCATATGACGAGAACATCCACTGTCAAGGTACCATAAGCATGAGTTAAATACCTTCAATGAGGTGTGCACAAACATACAAGCATGAGACAAGCATTCTTGACCATCAAACAAAAATTCATTGTTATTTTCCATGCTTTTTCCAGATTGAATTTTCTTTTTCAGATTATCAACCTTTTCACACAATGATCTATTTCTTCTTCTGTATTTCTCAATCAAAGAGTTAGACTCACATAGACTATTGTGTAGAATGTGGTTCTTACTTTCAAAGTATTTCAGCATGTGAATGAACATCCTAGCATGTTTCCTGGATTTAATTAGCTCTAAGAGTTCATTTTTAGAATATCCTTCAAACATACTCATAGAGTTATTATCACAAACACTTAAACCACAATTCAGCATGACCCTTTTTACAACTGCATCCATAGCTAAGGGGTCTAGGATCGCAGTCAGGTAATCAAACCACAAAGAGTGCACCCGCTCTGATACCAATTGAAAGTTCAATATGGGTATGAAATACCCTTGAACGTTTAGACCCCCAATTACAAAATTACCAATTCAAGCTTTATATCAAACAATCTATGTGCGGAAAAAGATAATAAGCTTATACCAGAATTGATAAACAATCTAAGCCAAATATAACACATTCCAGCAGTAAATATAAGGCAAAGATAAAGAAAAGGAAGATGCAAACACACGGACAACACACGATGTGTTATTGAAGAGGAAACCGAAGTCCTCGGCGTAAAACCTCTCCGCCGCCCTCCAAGCGGTGATAAAATCTACTAAAGAATATAGTTGGGATACATAAACAGCAGAAGACCCTCCAAGCCTAATCTACCCAGGTACCTAAGCCCTCTAAGCTTCTTGCTCCAACGAGGTTACGCCGAACCTATTTCTTCTTTAGCTTCTCGGATTCCGCTACTAAACCATAGCATCAACCAATGTATATTGGTTCCTTCCAAACTGCTTCCCTTAGCACCAAATGAATCTTCTCACAGACATGGGTGTGGTGAGATAAGGATTTGGTAAATGACCTCTCAAGGGTATGACAATGGAGAGGAAGAGAGTAGAGGAATTTGTAGAGACTCTAAGGTAAAGATTGGGGATGAGGCAATCTTGTATTTCTTTAGGGTTTCTCTCACAAGCTCTCTCAATTTAGTGGGTATAAGGGTCTATATATAGTGGTGTGTGTTTGGAATACGAAGAGTCAGTTTTTGCCAAACAGGGCTGATTGGCGGCTTGACCTCGCGGCTTGTCTAAGTCGCGAATGCAAGTCGCGATGTAACGGCCTGGCTAGCCTGGGACTTTTGTCCTGTAATGCGACAGCTGGCGCGACCCTTCAGCTCCCTGTGCATCTCACGTGCCTGAAGTTGGCGACTTGCAGCCGCGAGCCACCCGCGAGTCCTAGCCGCGAAGCTCTGCTTCTTTGCACATACTTGAGCTTTTCTTCACATCTTCTCACACACTACCCTTACAATAATCCCACCTAAATACAGGGTTACTAAGTGCTTAAATTACAAGCAAATTGGCACGGAATAAAGCCAACAAGATGGTTGATAAATTTCAACCTTACAATATATATTTAGGGTTGTGAGAAAAGAAAGCCCAAACATATACCCACAGATTGGATGAAAATCAGAGTTGAAAATCTGTTTTCCATAAACCTCGATAGATAGCTTAGCTATCAAGAAGCTATCGAGCATCGGGCTAGAACAACTGTTTAAACCTCGATAGATACTAGCTGTCAAGCTTTAAAATCCAGCACTTCTTCACTTGTTTCTTGGACAGACTTGCATAGCTTTAATACTTGAACTTGAAACCTTGTTCCTTGAAGTATTAAACACATCCTAAATCTACCCAATTACAAGTAAAGTGCGTTTTGTCAAAAGATTAGCCAATTCTAATATTAACATATGTTCCTAACATTAAATCACATATGTCCTAACACACCTTTTTTTTTTTTTTTGGAGGCTTGGTTTTGTCATAAATGATAAAATGGTGTTGTGTAATCTATATATATCTAAAAGTTGAAACGTATCATTTATTGTTGATACGCTCCTGTTGAGCCACATCAACAGCCACATTATCCATCCATTTCCCACGTTCTCTCTATTCTTCTTCTTAACTCTTTTTTTTTTTTTTTCTCTCTTATAAATTTCTCAACTTAATGTTATACTTTCACCAATTTTTCCCCTTCCTTTTATCTTTTTATCTCTTCACTACCATCTATCTTAATATCACTTTTCCTCAATCCCTTTATCTTCCTTTATTTTTGGCTTTTCTTATTCCCTCTCTTACTATAATTTTACGATTCTCAATTTCATTCTCTACTTTTTGCATTATTTGAAACTCTACTTTGAGTTGATGTGATTAAGTTATATTTTAAAGTTGTTATCTTTTTTCTTCTCTTTGATTTCATAGATATTATCCTATTGCATTATATATAAAGATAGTATATAAGAATATAATATCATTTTATTACATAATATAACATGACTTGGATAATTTGATGTTTATTACTATATTTTTTATTTTTACTTTTTTTTTCTTCTCATATTATTTTCTATAAATTTCTTATTATTCTCTCACATTCTCTCTTGAAATGTGGTTATTCTCTCTCTCTCTCTCTCTCTCTTTATTTTTTATTCTTTCTTGCAACTCTATTTTGTATTGAAGAATCATTGTAAGTTTTAAAACTCTATTTTGGATTCATACGTTTTGGTGTTGCATTTTTAAGTTTCCCATTACAAGTAGCATATTTTTCTCTCTTATAGTTTTGGTTTGATTTTTGTTTGAGTTAATACTCGATAATTTTGGAAGTAAGAATTTGAATTTATATCAAAATACAATCTTGGTTATGCTAATAACAGATTAACATTCGGTCCACTTCATCAATTCAGTCCGATTCGGTATACTTCAGTCCACTTTGGTCAATTTTGGTCCAATTTGGTCTACTTCAGTCCACTTCATTTCAATTAGGTCCATTTGGTCTACTTTGGTCAATTCGGTCCAATTCGCTCTATTCGGTCCAGTTTGGTCCATTCTATCTACTTTGGTCAATACAGTCCTATTCGGTCCATTCAATCCATTTCGATTTATTCAGTCCAATTTGGTCCATACAATCAACCTAGGTCCATTCGGTCCAATTTGGCCAATTCGGTCTAGTTAGGTCTATTAGGTCCATACGTTCCACTTAGGTCTATTTGGTCCATTCCGTCTATCTAGGTATATTCGGTCCAATATGGTCTATTCGGTCCACCTAGGTCTATTTGGTCCAATTGGGCCAATTTGGTTCAGTTAGGTCTATTCGGTCTAGTTTGGTCCTTTCAGTCTACTTTGGTCAATTCGGTCCTATCCAGTCCATTCTGTGCACTTCGATCTATTCGGTCCAATTTGGTCGATACGGTCCACCTAAGTCTATTCGGTCCAATATGGCCAATTTGGTCCAATTAGGTCTATTCGGTCCATACGGTCCACTTAGGTCTATTCGGTCCATTTGTTCCATATAATCCACTTAGGTCCATTTAGTCCACCTAGGTCTATTCGGTCCAATTTGGCCAATTTGGTCTAGTTAGGTCTATTCTGTCTAGTTCAGTCCATTTAGTCCAATTCGGTCTACTTTGGTCAATTCAGTCCTCCTCGGTCCATTTGGTCCAATCTGATCCATATAGTCTATTCAGTCCACTTCAATCTATTTGGTCCTATTTGGTCAATTCGGTCCAATTATGTTTATTCGATCCAATTTGGTCCATACGCTCAATTTGGTCCAGTTACACACACATATATATTTGTTTGTTTTTTTATTTTATTATTTTTTGCTTGGATGTATAATCAATCTCATGCAATTCATTTAAAAGTAATGATGTTAAAATAAATGAGTAACTGCCATAAATATTAGATTTGTATATTCATAGCCTTAATGTTTAGAAAGACTTTCACTTAAATTTAGCTGGACTAAAGTGAACTGAAATGCTATGTTAATGTGGCTCAACAAAAGTGTAGCAACAATAAATGCTATGCTTAAGATTTTAGATATTACAAGTTTGAGATATATATATATATATATATATCTAGATTTAGAATAGGTACTCTTAACCTAAACATGTCTTTTCCCTATATGCAAGTGTACAAAAATGGACCGAATAGGACCATAGTGGACCAAATAGGACCAATGTCGACTAAATAGGACTAAGTGGACAAATTGGACTGAAGAGGACCAATGTGGACCAAATAGAACCAAAGTGGTTAGAATGGACCAACATGAACCGAATAGGACCGATGTGGACCGAATAATACTTTTGAATATTTATCATTTTTATTGCATTTTTAGGGCTCATATTTCTAATTTCTAATGTTTATTTTGTTTGTATTTTTCAATTCAAAACTAAAGAGTTTAGCCCAGGTATAATAAAATCTTATACTTTTTGACACAAAAATTTAAAAAAAAAAAAAAAAAAATTGAGCTAAACTTGAAAAGGCAAGTTACAAAATAATCAATTTAAGTCCCACTTTGTCCGAAATTGACCTAGTGGACTGAATGGGACCAAAGTGGACTAAAGTAGATCTAATTAAACCAAATAGCAATTGTTTAATTTTTAGAGAGAACAAATTATACATTATATTACAATTACAATTATAAAATAATTATTTATTCCCACACATCACTTGGGTCTACGACTAATGTATTTTAAATTTAATGTGCTTTTGGCTATTTATTATAAGCTAGCATTTTGCTTAAATTATGTATTGTTTGTCCCATTTGCTTCTTAAATAAACCATCTTTTTCTTCTTCTTCTTCTTTTCTTTTTTTTTTTTTTTTTTTTGGCACTCAACTAGCTTAATTTCTCATCTAGCAGGTAATGTTTATAGATCCACTATAATTATTTTGGTCAAAAAGTTGGGTAAAGTAATTACTTACAAGTCAACCACCTTGCACCATTGACGTGATGGTGTTGAAAATCACAATTTTTTCTACATAATCACCCTCTCTTCAAAAATCCTTGCCAATTGCTCAGTATTAGCAACCATGTATCAATTAGAGCATGCAACTGAATATCACAAAAATTTTCAACACAGATTAAATTGATTAATGATAAAATTAACACAAAATATTAACAATTTTTTTTTAAGGGAGAGAGAGAGAGCATAACATGGATCAACCCATTCCTACAATAGAGATGGGTTGTGGTGGGGGAAAAAATTTGGAGGTGTCGACGAGAGAGACAGAGAGAGATTGATGCATGGCCGCATGGATCATGTGGGGCGGTGAAGGCATTGGCCAAATTGGCAACCAAGAAAGAGATAGAGATAAAGAGAGGTGTTGCTGGGTAGTGTTGGATGGCTTAAGTTGATGGACCATCGTAGAAGGGTAGGGTGGATCAATGAATTGCTCATCGAGGATGGGGTGATGGGTTGTCGTGGCATGCAGGGGGAGGGGGGATTTTTTTTTTTTTTGAGAATCAAGGGAGAGAGGATTTGTATGCTCTGTCTTACCTTTTTTTTTTGTCAAACAAAAAATATGCTTTTTTGGACCAAGAGCCTACGTCACCCCAAACAAGAGAGGAGCCAGAAATTTTTGTTTAGGGGGGCCGATTTGTGTTACTAATTTATTAGTTTATACAAACTTCCATACATATACACAAACTCAAGTTAATATAGTGAAATCTTTAAAATTAAAAGTTTCATAGAATTAAATTCATATTTCACCATCTTCTATAGTGAAATCCTTAAAATTTTTATTTTCAATATAAGTTACCAAATTGTCTATCATTAAAATTTCAATTGAACTAATAAAGTTTTCAAAAACATGAATGATCCAAAACTTTAAGAAATACAAGAACACATTTTACAATTAAAAAAAAAAAAAAAAGAATTTGTGAAACAATACTCTCTATAACTACTAGACCAATTGGACAATTTTTTTTTTAAAACATTGTTAAACTAACTCAAATATTTCGAGGGAAGGAGGGCCATTTTTGTGTGATAATTATTAAAATATTAAATATTTTTATATACTATAAAGATATTTTCAAAAATTTTGGACCTCCACCCTAACATGTAGCTCTGCCCCTAACCCCAAACACCTAAAAATAATGATTGTGTGGAATCAAACGTAGTTGTAGCATAGGATTTATTTATCTTTGATTCTATTTTTCTAATACGTTACCTCAGGATATGATGTGATTAATCCTCGAAGGTAAATAAATTAATTTGCTTAAGATGCAAATGAAGTATATTGTTTGAAAATAATCACATGTAATTATGTCATTCATTCATATTAATGAAAATTATAGCATATTGATTTTGTTTTGCATCACATAAAATAATGAGAAAACCGAAAATGTAATTTGATTTTTGTGTTGCATGCTATTTACATGGGATTCGGATCCTCTAGATTTCCTAGGGAACTCTACCAGTAGATTTCTTTAAATCCTAACCACTCTTTAATGATTTAATGATCAAGATTCCACCATGTCAGCATTCCACTAACAATATTCTTAAAATAATAAAATAATGTTACAAACAAAACAATTAATATTATTGTTAGTGGAATGTTGATATGGCAGAATCTTGACCATTAAATTATTAAAGAGTGGTTAGGATTTAAGGAAATCTACTTGGTAGAGTACCCTAGGAAATCTAAAGGACCTGAATCCATTTACAAGTCATGTCGATTAGGTTCATGCATGTTCTTCATATCGCATGACAACAAAAGGGTTTCATCCGAAATCCAAAAAACAGCATAAGAAATGAATGAATGAATAAAGTAGCATGAAAAAAATTTTATTTTAAGGAATCAACTTCATGCACCATGTAGGAATTTTATAGGCCAAAATTTTGTGTATATATATATATATATATACACACCAAATTTTCTAATCTTTAGTCTATGATCTTATTCTTTAAAATAAATAATGCCTTTTTTAATTTTTGAATTTAACCAATAATACCTGCTATATATTAATGAAAATTGAAATACATTTTGGTGAGAAATGCCTACACCTTGTATTCTCAAACAGTGAGAATAGTAGATGCATTTAAAAAATAAAAAATAAAAAATTGGGCTTCATCATGTGGCCAATCTACTCCAGTATTGTCACCCAACCCCAGATTTTGCCAGCTCTTAGCATCACTTTGTTTTTTCTGCAAATTTTGCTTCTTTTCAAACCCTCATACTCTCTCCTTTAACTTTGTCGCAAAATTTGCATCAAATGCCAGACTCACCATCTCACACGGCACATGGGATGGCTCAACACTCTATCACTGGAACCGCATAGATCGTTAGATTAACACCAAACTTAAGAAAGAAAAATACACGTACTATTCCTTCATTACATAGATAGATACCAGATTTTCTCTTCACCGCCTGGTCTTTGCCTTTGTTTCTCTTTTACTTCGCCAAATTCCACAGAAGATAGCTGTCCTTGAGAATGACACAGTGGCTTTAGTCTACACGGCTAATTAAGGCATGAGAATGATACATTTATCGTTTAACAAGGATGGCAATATCTGTAAGGTTGAAATTTATCAACCATCTTGTTGGCTTTATTCCGTGCCAATTTGCTTGTAATTTAAGCATTTAGTAACCCTGTATTTAGGTGGGATTATTGTAAGGGTAGTGTGTGAGAAGATGTGAAGAAAAGCTCAAGTATGTGCAAAGAAGCAGAGCTTCGCGGCTAGAACTCGCGGGTGGCTCGCGGCTACAAGTCGCCAACTTCAGGCACGTGAGATGCACGCAGGGAAGCTGAAGGGTCGCGCCAGCTGTCGTACTACAGGACAAAAGTCCCAGGCTGGCCAGGCCGTTAGGCCGCGACTTGAACTCGCGACTTGGACAAGCTGCGAGGTCAAGCCGCCAATTTACCCTGTTTGGCAAAAACTGTCTCTTCGTATTCTTTTCTCACCTCACTATATATAGACCCTTATACCCACTAAATTGAGAGAGCTTCTAGAGAGAATTTTTGTGAGAGAAACCCTAGAGAAAAACAAGATTGCCTCATCCACAATCTTTATCTTTGAGACTCTACAAATTCCTTTACTCTCTTCCTCTCCATTGTCATACCCTTGAGAGGTTATTGACCAAATCCTTTTCTCACCACACCTACGTTTGTGAGAAGGCTCATTTGGTGCTAAGGGAAGCAGTTTGGAAGGAGCCAATATACATTGGTTGATGCTATGGTCTAGTAGCGGAATCCGGGAAGCTAAAGAAGAAATAGGTTCGGCGTAACCTCGTTGGAGCAAGAAGCTTGGAGGGCTTAGGTACTTGGGTAGATTAGGCTTGGAGGGTCTATTGCTATTCATGTATTCCAACTACATTTTCTAGTGGATTATTGACCGCTTGGAGGGCGGCGGAGAGGTTTTACGCCGAGGGCTTCGGTTTCCTCTTCGATAACACATCGAGTGTTGTCCTTGTGTTTGCATCTCTCTTTCCTTTATCTTTACCATTTAATTACTGCTGTGTGTGTGATTATTTATGGTTTAGATTGTTTATCAATTCTGGTATAAGCTCATTATCATTTTCCGCACATATGTTGTTTGATATATAGCTTGAATTGGTATTTTTGTAATTGGGGGTCTAAACGTTCAAGGGTGTTTCATACCCATATTGAACTTTCAATTGGTATCAGAGCAGGTGCACTCTTTGTGGTTTGATTACTTGAGTGCGATCCTAGACCCCTTGGCTATGGATGCAGCTGTAAAAAGGGTCATGCTGAATTGTGGTTTAAGTGTTTATGATAATAACTCTATGAGTATGTTTGAGGGATACTCTAAAAATGAACTCTTAGAGCTAATTAAATCCAAGAAACATGCTAGGATGCTCATTCACATGCTGAAATATTTTGAAAGTAAGAACCACATTCTTCACAATAGTCTATGTAAGTCTAACTCTTTGATTAAGAAATACAAAAGAAGAAATAGATCATTGTGTGAAAAGGTTGATAATCTGAAGAAGAAAATTCAATCTGGAAAAAGCATGGAGAATAACAATGAATTTTTGTTTGATGGTCAAGAATGCCTGTCTCATGCTTGTATGTTTGTGCACACCTCATTGAAGGTATTTAACTCATGCTTACGGTACCTTGACAGTGGATGTTCTCATCATATGACAGGAGATAAATCACTGTTTAAGACTCTTAAAGAGAAAGCATGTGATTATGTGACTTTTGGTGATGGGAGTCATGCCCAAGTTCTCGAGAAAGGGACGATTGAAATACCGAGATTACCTCTGTTGAAAGAAGTACTATACATCAAAGGATTGAAGGCAAATCTCCTAAATATTACTCAAATATGTGATGAAGATTTTCTTGTTCAATTCTCAAAGAAGGGGTGCATAATCATTGATGAGAAAGGGATTCAAGTCTTGGAGGGAAATAGGACTACTGATAATTGCTATGGAGTAGTTCCTACGGCACCTATTTCGTGTAGAAGTGCTCGTGTTGATATGCTAAAACTTTGGCATCACAGGTTTGGACATGCAAACTTCAAACAAGTATGTAAAGTCTCTAAACTTGAGATAGTTGAGGGACTTCCAAAGTTTGGAAAGGTGGAGAAGACCATATGTGGAGCATGTCAAATAGGGAAACAAACAAAAGCAAACCATCACAAGTTGAATGTGATTGCTACCTCATGGTGTGTGGAACTTCTTCACGTTGATCTAATGGGGCCTACAAGAACTGAAAGCCTAGGAGGAAAGAGATACATTATGGTGGTAGTTGATGATTTCTCAAGGTACTCTTGGGTGGAATTCCTTAGAGAGAAGTCCGAAGCATGTGATAAAATGCAAAGGTTATGCAAGAGACTGCAGAATGAAAAAGGAGTTCCCATAGTCAAAATCAGAAGTGATAATGGGAAGGAATTCGAGAATGCTAAATTTGAATTGTTTTGTGAAGAGCATGGTATCAAGGAGGAATTTTCAGCTCCAAAGACTCCACAACAAAATGGGGTGGTTGAAAGAAAGAACCGGGTGATCCAAGAGATGGCTAGAGTCATGCTACTCAACAAAAACATACCTCAAAGGTTCTGGGCTGAAGCTGTGAACACATCTTGTCACATTTGTAACAGAATTTATTTCCGAGCAGGGACAAAGAAGGCGTCATATGAAATATGGAGAGAAAAGAAACCCAAGGTGAAGTATTTCAGAGTATTTAGGAGCACATGCTACATTCTAAATGACAGGAAAAATCCGAGAAAATTTGATGCTAAGAGTGATGAAGGAATACTCCTAGGATACTCCACAAATAGCCGAGCTTATAGAGTGTACAACAAGCACACTAAGACGGTGATGGAGTCAATCAATGTGGTCATAGATGACACCATATCTGAAAAAGAAATTGAGGATGATGGAAAGGGGCTCAAACTCAAGGAGAATGAGGATGATGATGATATGCCTCTAAGTGATGATGCTGAGAAAGTAACACCCAGAAAGGAGTCCACACCTCTTATATCAAGAAGAGAGACTAGATCAACACAAGAAGTCTCAAGTCCACTCACTCCTCCAGAAATTCAAACCCCAATTTCTCGTGATGAGGAACTCTCAACTTCCAAGAAACCTTCATCAAGAGTGACTCTCAATCACCCATCAAGTAATATTATTGGGGATGTGAACGAGGGACTTCGTTTGAGAAAAGGGCCAAAGTATACTGCTAACCATGTAACATACAACTGCTATCTTGCTCAATTTGAACCTAAAAAGGTAGAAGAAGCACTAAAAGATGAGAATTGGGTAGAGTCTATGCTCCAGGAGCTACACCAATTTGTTAGAAATGATGTGTGGCAGTTGGTTCCAAGGCCTGAAGATACACATGTGATTGGCACCAAGTGGATTTTTAAGAACAAAACAGATGAAGATGGTGAAGTTATCCGAAATAAGTCTAGATTGGTGGCTTAAGGGTATACTCAGGTGAAAGGCATAGATTTTGATGAATCATTTGCTCCGATAGCAAGACTAGAGTCCATTCGAATTCTCTTATCCATAGCATGCATCATGGATTTTAAGTTGTACCAAATGGATGTAAAGAGTGCCTTCTTAAACGGCTTTCTCAATGAAGAAGTCTTCGTTGAACAACCAAAGGGGTTTGAAGATCCTCACTTCCCGGGTCATGTACTAAGATTGAAGAAAGCTTTGTATGGGTTGAAGCAAGCACCAAGAGCATGGTATGATCGTCTTACTACTTACCTATTGGATCGTGGGTTCAAGAGAGGTCAAGCAGATCGCACATTGTTTGTTAAAAGAGATGAAAAATCCCTTCTTGTCGCTCAAGTGTACGTGGATGATATTGTATTTGGATCCACAATTGATCAACTAGCTCACGAGTTCTCGGAAGAAATGAAAAGGGAATTTGAAATGAGCATGGTGGGAGAGTTGAACTACTTCCTTGGGCTTCAAGTGAAACAACGGAGAGATGGAATATTTATTTTTCAAGAGAAGTATGCCAAAAATCTTGTCAAAAGATTTGTTCTGGACTCCAAGAAACATACCTCTACTCCCATGAGTTCCTCGGCAAAGTTGAGCATAGATGCAACCGGTGTTGACGCTGATCCAACCCTTTATCGGAGTATGATTGGCAGTCTTCTCTATCTCACAGCAAGTAGGCCAGATATTGCATTCAGTGTCAGAGTCTGTGCAAGGTTTCAAGCTGCTCCTAAAGAATCCCACTTAACAGCAGTTAAGCGAATCATTCGCTATGTAAATGGCACATCTGACTATGGAATTTGGTATACAAAAGATTCGAATAAGTGTTTGGCGGGATATTCAGATGCTGATTGGGCAGGGTGCATTGATGATAGGAAAAGTACTTCTGGTGGGTGCTTCTATCTTGGAAATAACTTGGTTTTATGGATGAGCAAAAAGCAAAATTCAGTATCTCTGTCAACGGCTGAAGCTGAATACATTGTAGCAGGAAGTTGTTGTGCACAATTGTTATGGATACGAAAGTTATTGCATGACTATGGCATTTCTCAAGACACTATGTGTGTGTTTTGTGATAACACTAGTGCCATAAACTTGTCAAAGAATCCAGTTCAGCACTCCAAATCAAAGCATATCGAGATTCGCTATCACTTCATTCGGGACTTGGTAGAAGACAAGACAGTATGTCTAGAATTCATCAATACTGACAATCAAAAGGCAGACATATTCACCAAACCTCTTGATGGTCCAAGGTTTGAATCATTGCGTAAGACAATTGGTGTCGGTATCATTCCTTAAACTCAATCTTTCATGATATCTTATTGTGTTTTAGTTGCTTTGTGTGTCTTTTGTTTGTCTTCATTTCTTTGTGGATATTTTGTTGTCAAATTTGTTTTTGTGTCAAAAATCCAAAAACACACAAAAAGTAGAAAATCCTAAATAGTTTGATCAATATTGTTGAGTTTTGTCTCCAAGCATGTTTTGCCTTGTACCTTTGTACTTATGGCTGTGTGCATTTAACGAGCTTAGCTTGTCTCTCATGCACTCATATCATTGTGGAAGAAATTCTGAAATCTATGTGATTGTTGTAAATAGATCTTCAACCTTGTCATGAATGATTAGTGAATGGATTAGTGAATGGTTTTGTTGATCTTCAGACATGCATAGACTCATGCCTATATATTTTCCCACTTTTTATTTTTATGCTTTAAGGAGCTCTTTAAATGTAAATCTCCAAATGAAAAGAGATATAGAGCTGCAAAAGTCTATCGCATATACTAGTATTTGACTAGGAAAAAGGGAAAGCGACCAAAATAAAATGTATGAATGATGCCCAAAAAGCCAAAGGCTAACTCATCAATTAAAATATCAAAAATTTCAGGCGTCTATCTCACAATGAGATTTTCTTTGTTCAAAAAATGGCAAATGATATGTTGAATATGGAGCCAAATGAAAAGCTTCAAAGAATTGTTATCAAGTTCTTGTGGGTGGTCATATATGCATGTTTCTATTATTGAGATAGGTTACATTATCTTGTGCTAGTTGTGTATGCCTTGATTGAATTGATCATTGAAGCTTCACATTGGACTAAGGACTATCTCATTTTTGATATCCACACACAACACACAAGTCTATGTTCAATGAATGTCATATTCATTTGTGTGATTGTACTTGATTAAATGTGTTTTCACATGCTCAAACTTTGTTGGTCAAACACAAAAAGATTTTTGAGTGTTTTGATTTGTTTTTGGAAAGTACTTTGTTTTTGCAAAAATGTCAAAAATTTCAAAAACAGTGTTGCCCTGTTTTGGCGACTAAGTCGCGGGTTGGCCCAGTCGCATATCCCAGTCGCGAGATCACTTAGAGATTTTTTGCGGCTCACTGGCGAGTAAATGCTCTAATTGCGAAAAAGGCTTAGAAATTTTTTCCAAAATTTGTGTTTTCTAGCTTTCGCGGGTTAGTGTGGCGACTATTTCGCGAGTGGAAGGTCCAGTCGCGAGGGGTACTCAGGGAATTTCGCGGCTTCTATCGCGACTATCTCGTGGTTAGAACTCCCAGTCGCGAAAAACACTTAGAGAATTTTCAAGTTCTTACCTTCACAGTGTTTCGCGGCTTACTCTGGCGACTTACTGGCGACTTGATCCAGTCGCGAAAAACGCGTGTTTTGCGTTTTAAAGACAGTTTTTAAAATTGTTTTTCAGTTTTCCCTTGTACTTTTGTGACTGTTCATTGTCTTCCTCATTTTACTCTCACGAACACTCCGAGTTTATCCTTGAAAATCTTCCATTTTTGCATCATCTTCTCTCAAATCTTCAACAATAAGGTATGGGTTTTCTTCCTTACCCTTCATACTTACTGATTTGGGCAATTTTTTTTTGATTTGTGAAGGTGTTGTTATGGATTGTGATTTATCATTTCGAACATGGGTTTCTGATTTTTCGGATTATATTGTATGTTTGTGCTGGTCCATACACTGATCATCTCTATCTTGTGTTCTTTTTGTGGTGTTGGTTGTTTACACACACTCATTGTCATGTTTTGAACCTAAATTTCAAGTGTTTAAGGTTTCCTTCATTATCCATGGTATAGCACTAACACATTGCTAATAATGTTTGCTGTCTTGTTTGGTGTTTCTTGTATGTGTTAATTCATAGTGCAGAGTGAAAATGTCTCCATTCAAGAGATCAGCTGTGAAAGGAGGCAGCAGCAAAGGGAAGGAACATGTCATTGAAATTGATGATTTCTCTCCTAGACCAAAGCGGGCTCGTTCCCCATATGGTGTGTTCGATCCCAACAGGTTTCGATCGTATGCTGCCTTTCAGACTTATGACAATTACTTCAAAAAGGCTACACCTCTGATTGAAAGAGTCTTTGACCAACATTCTTTGTTTGACATCAACATTCCTCAATGGTTTGCACGCAAGGATTGGAATTATCTCCTCTCTGACCTTGATGATGCATATGAAGATCTAGTAAAAGAGTTTTATGCCAATGCAATTGTTGAAGGAGATGAACTTAAGTGCTGGGTTAGAGGAAAAAGTTTCTCGGTCTCTCCCGCATACCTAGCAGAGATTCTGTACATCAACAGACCAATACTTGGGGTCTCACCGGTCTATGATGATCTACATCCGGATGAAGAACTACTTAAAGCAGCTCTTGGGGACAATCTGGAATTTTCCTCAAATGGGAACTCAGTCAGTGTTTCATCTCTTCCTCCAAAATTGAGGGTGTTCACAATCGTCATGTTTCACAACTTGTATCCCCTATCCAGCACAGGGTATATGAATCTCGGGCGTGCACTGTTTCTTCATCATCTGATTTCTGATGTCGAGATTCACATCTGTGCTCATATCTTTCATATCCTTTGCAAAACTGTTCTACGAACAGAATCAAGGATGTGCATCCCATTTTGCTGTCTCATCTCACGGATTTTGAAGTGTAAAGGACTCCATCCGTCTGAGGATGAATTTCCCTGTGCAAAACCATGTCCAATCAACATGCGCACATTCAACGCTAGCATTGGTCATAGCAAGAAGGGAATCAAAACAGAAGCTTCCGCGTCCCACAGTGGCTCGCGCTCCAGTTCACTTCCCGTTGACGAGAAGCTAGACTCCATTGTAGCTTCTGTTCATGAACTGAGTTCCAAGATGTCTGACCTTACTTCCATCTTGAATCATCTCAACATTCGATGGGATACGAAGTTCACTTCGATTCAAACTCAATTGGATGAAATTCAAAGAAAGCTAGAAGATAATGACGACTAGTTATTCCATGACAAAAAGGGGGAGATGCTGTTGGCAGGGGGAGAGCTCAACGAAAAGGGGAAATTTCAGCTAACAGACTTTTGTTTACTGCTTTTGTCTATCTTTAGTTTTTACCATATTTATGTATCCATCTTATATCATTCAGCACTTTATGTTTTTGGTTTGTACCCATGTTGCTTATGTAAGCTTTAAGGGTTTGTTTTGTTTCTTTGCACATTTGTAGGCCTTTGTGGTTTGTGCCATGCTTTATGTAGCCTTTGTGCTTTGTTAAATCAGTACTTCCAACTAAATGTCTTGCATTTTCTTCTAAGTACTGTCACTCTTGTGCCCTTGTAGGATTTTTCCTAGATGTACATACTTCTTGTATTGTGCATTGGTTGAGTGTTGGCCATTCAAGTGATTTGCCTTGTGTTCGTCATCTTGAATGTCCGGATGTTCATTCCAAGTGTGAATGAGCATTGTGATCACTTGGTTATAGTGATTACCTGTTTTGGTCTTGCCATGGTTTACTGCTTTATTCCATTGTGCATGATCGCATTGTGCTTGCTCCATATGCACTACAAGTTTCTGTGAACAATGAACTTATTGTGTTGTTGTGTTTCAGGAGTTACTTGTTCTTATGGTTCTAAAGCTTTGCAGATTCTAGAGTTAGGTGTGAGTGAGTTTTCCAACTGTTCCCAACTCACGCGTTAAGTCTAGAGTTTGTTTTAGGGTTTTGTCACGGAATAGCCAAAGGGGGAGATTGTAAGGTTGAAATTTATCAACCATCTTGTTGGCTTTATTCCGTGCCAATTTGCTTGTAATTTAAGCACTTAGTAACCCTGTATTTAGGTGGGATTATTGTAAGGGTAGTGTGTGAGGAGATGTGAAGAAAAGCTCAAGTATGTGCAAGAAGGCAGAGTTTCGCGGCTAGGACTCGCGGGTGGCTCGCGGCTGCAAGTCGCCAACTTCAGGCACGTGAGATGCACACAGGGAAGCTGAAGGGTCGCGTCAGCTGTTGCACTATAGGACAAAAGTCCCAGGCTGGTCAGGCCGTTACGTCGCGACTTGAACTCGCGACTTGGACAAGCCGCGAGACCAAGCCGCCAATTTACCCTGTTTGGCAAAAACTGTCTCTTCGTATTCTTTTCTCACCTCACTATATATAGACCCTTATACCCACTAAATTGAGAGAGCTTCCAGAGAGAATTTTTGTGAGAGAAACCCTAGAGAAAAACAAGATTGCCTCATCCCCAATCTTTACCTTAGAGTCTCTACAAATTCCTCTACTCTCTTCCTCTCCATTGTCATACCCTTGAGAGGTCATTTACCAAATCCTTATCTCACCACACCCACGTCTGTGAGAATGTTCATTTGGTGCTAAGGGAAGCAGTTTGGGAAGAAACCAATGGTGATTGGTTGATGCTATGGGCTATAGCGGAATCCGGTAAGCTAGAAAAGAAAAAGGTTCGGCGCAACCTCGTTGGAGCAGGAAGCTTGGAGGGCTTAGGTACCTAGGTAGATTAGGCTTGGAGGGTCTATTGTTGTTCATGTATCCCAACTACATTTTCTAGTGGATTATTGACCGCTTGGAGAGTGGCGGAGAGGTTTTACGCCGAGGGCTTCGGTTTCCTCTTCGATAACACATCGAGTGTTTTCCTTGTGTTTGCATATCTCTTTCCTTTATCTTTACCATTTAATTACTGCTATGTTTATGATTATTTATGGTTTAGATTGTTTATCAATTCTGGTATAAGCTCATTATCATTTTCCGCACATATGTTGTTTGATATATAGCTTGAATTGATATTTTTGTAATTGGGGGTCTAAACGTTCAAGGGTGTTTCATACCCATATTGAACTTTCAATATCTTATGGAAAATGTTAAGGAGGACTGAATGGAGTAATTGGATAAGAAATGAATGGTGTGTGAGGGTGACGTGGAGATTGGTTTAGAAAATCCCTATTCTCTTTTCTATTTATTTGCTTCTCCAGCGTTACAGCAATACAAACCAATAGAACATTACAATGAGTTTATCACTTGCTTTCGTGATGTTCATGCAGTCTCTCTTTCTATTGTCTCTGCTTTCTCTTGTTTCTGCTGGCTCTTTTTCTTCGGTGCAGCCACTATGTCATGATGATGAGAGCTTTGCCTTGTTTCAATTCAAAGAAAGCCTTATCATCATTCAATCCACTTCAGCTTATTCAAAGATTTCGTCGTGGATGGGACAAAGTAATGATTGCTGCACGTGGGATGGTATTCAGTGTGATGAAAACACGGGTCATGTGATCAGCCTTGACCTCAGTAACAGTTCTCTTTATGGTTCTATCAACTCCAGTAGCAGTCTCTTCCAGCTTGTTCACCTTCAAAAGCTTAATCTTGCGGACAACAACTTCAATCACTCTGAAATCCCCATTGGAGTAGGGTGGCTTTCAAAGCTTACTCACCTCAATCTCTCTTGTTCTGGATTTTTAGGTGAAATCCCAGCAGAAATTTTGCAACTCTCCAAGTTGGTTTCTCTAAGCCTTGGGGTAAATCCATTGAAGCTTCACAAGCCTGGTCTTAGAAGTATAGCAGAGAAGTTAACAAACTTGGAAGAGCTAGTTTTGAGTGAGGTGGACATATTGTCCACTGTACCCAGTATCTTGGCAAACTTATCTTCTTTATCAACTATTTCTCTTAGAGATTGTGGTTTGCATGGTGAGTTTCCAACCGGAATTTTTCAGCTACCAAATCTCAAGTCTCTCAGTGTGCGCTTCAATCCAAAACTCACTGGTCGTATACCAGAATTTAATAGAAGTAGCCCCTTTGAAGATTTGAGACTTGAGGGCACAAGTTTCTCTGGCAAGCTACCTGATTCAATTGGTAACCTCAAATCCTTATATTACTTGGATGTTGCAAGTTGCGATTTCTCGGGACCAATACCATCCTCATTTGCTAACCTGACGAAGCTCATATGTCTAGATCTTCTAAGTAACAATTTTAGCCGCGGGACTCTCTCTTGGGTTGGTAAGCAAACCAAACTCACCTTTCTACATCTAGCAAATATTGGTTTATATGGTGATATCCCGTTTTCAATTGGAAACTTGACCAAGCTTATAGTGTTAAATCTTTGTTGGAATGAATTAACCGGTCCTATCCCATCGTGGCTAGCAAACCTCACCCAACTAAATAATCTATGGCTTCCACACAATAAATTGTCTGGTCCAATCCCAACATCTATTTCCAGCCTTTTGAATCTTCAAATTTTAGATTTGTCTTTAAATAACTTGAGTGGCACAGTTGAATTTGACTTGTTTCAAATGCTCAATAACCTCTTCCACCTCGATTTATCTAATAACAATCTTTCGTTGGTTATTGATCCTAGTACCAATTCTACCTTTCAAAAATTTAATGTATTAGGACTGAGTTCTTGTAACTTAAGTGAATTCCCAGAGTTCCTTTGAAACCAAGATCAGTTGGAAGTTTTGGAACTTTCTCTAAACAACATTCATGGCCAAATACCAAAATGGATCTCTAACTTGAGTAAAGACACTCTTAAAATTTTAGAGATGTCTGACAACTTACTCACAGGTTTTGATCATATCCCAGATGCTCTCATTTGGACCAATCTACAAATTTTGATCCTTCAAAACAACAAGCTTCAGGGGTCACTACCAATTCCACCTCCATCCATCCTTTATTATTCTGTCTCTAACAACATGTTGAGTGGAGACATCTCTCAAATGATTTGTGAACTAAGTTCTCTTTCTTATCTTGATGTTTCATACAACAACTTGAGTGGCTTCCTTCCCCATTGTTTAGGAGACTTGAGAAACCTTTCCATTCTTAATCTCCAATACAACAACTTTCATGGCAGCATTCCTCCAATATTCATGGAAGGATGCAAATTGGGGATGATCACATTGAGTCAAAATCATTTTGAGGGGCCTTTACGAAGGTCATTGGCCAATTGTACAACATTGGAAGTTTTTGATATTGGAAACAATCATATAATTGATTTTTTCCCGTCTTGGTTGGGCATTCTTCCAGAGCTAAGGGTTCTCATTTTGCAGTCAAATGGATTATATGGTTTTATTGGAAAACCTGAAACAATTTCAAGATTCCCAAAATTACAAGTAATTGATGTCTTGAACAATAATATTAGTTGTAAGTTGCCATTTGAATACTTCCAAATTTGGAAAGCCATGCAAAGCTTTGATGCAAGTCACTTGACATATATGCAAGCAAATTGTCTGACTCTAGAAATACAAAGCAATGACTGGTTTATGACATACATCTACTCAATGACATTGACAAACAAAGGGATAAAGACAAAATATTCAAGAATCCAAGATTTCTTTGTGGCCATTGATCTATCAGGCAACAATTTTGAAGGAGAAATTCCAATAATTTTGGGGAATCTAAAAGCGCTTCACATGTTTAACCTTTCCAACAATGTTCTTACTAGTTTTATCCCTGTTGGGTTACACGTGTGAGTGAAGTCCCATATTGAATAAAGATAAGAAGAATGAGTGGTTAATATAACATAATTGAGCACATATCCATTGGGCTTAGGCCTTTTGGGTTAAAGTGTGTCTCTATAATTATTCAAGAAAGCTCTCAAAGGTATTTATCTCCCTAACAAGTGGTATCAGAGCCCATGGTGGTGTGCGGCAAAGGTGATGAGGTGTTCATGGTCCCTACCTAGCGGGGACAGAGAAAGCCTAGACGGCTCACACACAAAAATCCTGGGGAAGAAAAAAGAAAAAAGCCCACCAAATGAATATTGCTAATGGTGCTAAATAATGGTGTGATGCGAGGTTCCCATGGACATGGACGTGCGGGGTTCCCATGGATGTGCGTGTGGGTTGACACGTGGTTCCCATGGATGGCGTACGAGAGACCCATGGATGATGCATCGATGAAGTGAAAAGCCCATTAGGCAAGGGGGAGTGAGAAGGACTTGTTCATGGCCCACAAAGAGGTCTTGAAGCCCATAGAGAGGTAGACTCACACGTGAGGGGGAGATTGTTGAGTTATACATGTGAATAATAAAGATGAGAAGAATGAGTGTTTAATATAACATAATTGAGCACATACCCATTGGGCTTAGGCCTTTTGGGTTAAAGTATGTCTCTATATGTTATATTAATTATTTAAGGAAGCTTCCCAAGAAGTTTATCTCCCCGACAAGTGGTATCAGAGCCCATGGTGGTGTGGGGCAAAGGTTGCAAGGTTATCAAGGTTCCTTTCGCAGTTGGAGTGGGAACGGGGTGTGTGTACTTGAAGCCCTTTCGCAAAAGGAGCAGGGCAGGTCCCTTTCGCAGTTAGAGCATGGACGGTATATTACACCAAGCAAGCCCATAAAGCCCACACAAACGATCTTGGAAAATGCCCAACAAAGGAGTATTATTGCCAATGGTGGTAGACAATGATGAGGTGCGAGGTTCCCATGGACATGAACGTGCAGGGTTCCCATGGATGTGCGTGCGGGGTTGACACGTTGTTCCCATGGATGGCGTACGAGAGACCCATGGATGACGCGCTGATGAAGTGAAAAGCCCATTAGGCAAGGGGGAGCGAGTAGGATTTATTCATGGCCCACAAAGAAGTCTTTAAGCCCACAGAGTGGCAGAGACTCACACGTGATGGGGAGATTGTTGGGTTACACGTGTGTCTCTATATGTTATATTAATTATTCAAGAAAGCTCTCCAAGGCGTTTATCTCCCCAACAATCCCATCGTCTTTGGCAACCTTAACAAACCTAGAATCACTAGATCTTTCTCAAAATATGCTAGTTGGAGAGATTCCTCCACAACTAACGGAGCTCATCTTCCTTGCTTTCTTGAATGTGTCTCATAATAATCTTACAGGACCTATACCACAAGGGAAACGATTTCTCACATTTCAAAATAGTTCATTCTATGGAAATGTAGAATTGTGTGGAAGCCCATTGTCTCAAAGATGTGCCAATTCAAAGGACCCACCAACTCCAACTTCAAATTTTGAAGCAAAATAAGGCTTAGAGTTTCCATTTGAGTTTGGCTAGAAGGTAGTTGCGATGGGATATGGATGTGGATTTGTAGTTGGAGTTTTTGTTGGACAAATTATAATCACAAGGAAGAGCGGTTGGTTTATAAAGTCTTTTGCAATTGGCCATCCAACAGGAAGAAGGGTGAAGTTAAATTTAGTTGGACAAGAGTTTTCCTTATAAATAAACCCATGCATATGTTGCTTCCATTACTAGTGTTTCCATTTTATTTCAGGAGTTTGGGAGGGATATTTGATAATTTATCGTAGTAGATAACATTTATTGTCTACTAAATGTAATATGTTTTTGTGGTGTTTTTCTTATTGTACCTTTTCCTTTTGGTGACCCTGGTTTTGTCATTAATGATAAAATGGTGTTGTATTTTGAATTTAAAAACTTGAGAAAATAATGAAATAAGCCTATTAATTCCAATCTGAGTAAATTTGGTAGATTTTGTGCCATGTTAATAATATCAAGGCATTGAACTTGTCAGTGGCGAAACTAGAAATTTTTCTCGGGAGGAGGGGGCATGCCTTGGCTACAACCAACACTTTTATTTGGGATCAGCTACCTCTTTCTATTGTGTGACTTCAAGGTTTTATTAAAATTTTTGAGTTTGATTATGCATTGGATTTTTGGCTTCATAACATCACATTTGATATGTTTTACATATTCGGGAGACGGAGTTTTATTTTTTATGTGAGTTTTATTTTTTTTCATTTCTTTTTTATTTTGAATTGTAGTTTTATTAATTTTGGGGATACGTTTTTTAATGTTTTGTATTGTTGGGTGGATAAAATTGGGTTTGATAAAGTTTATTTAAAATTGAAAGAATAATTTTCAAATTCTATATACTAAGGAGCATTAGTATTGGTGGTGCTAAAAAGTCATATTGCTATTTTTAGCACCACCAATGCTAAAAAGCATGATGCAATGGTGGAGGGAAAGCCAAAAAATTTGGCTTTTAAGCTACAGTGCACTGCCAGCTAAGAAGCTAAAAAAAAGAAAAGAAAAAATTATTAAAAGTTATATTATTTTATTGTGTTGATGGTGGTAGTTGTTGTTTATTTTAGTAGATATATTATTTTATTGTATTGTTTATATTATTTTATTTTCTTGAAAGCAAAAATAAAATCACTAATGTTGGGTGTTTTGTAAAGTGAGGTGGTAAAATAGATAAAGTAATTTCTTGTGGTGCCAAATTGCTAAATTTATGGTTCTACCAATGTGGATATTCTAAATAATATTTAATAAAAAAATGTATATTTTCGCAAATTTACCTTTTGAATTTCTAAGAAAAATGTATTGTTTTCATTTTTGGTACAATAGAAATTATATATATTACATTTATTTAAGACTTTCCTTGGCATATTGCATGTTAGTGACTAATATCTTACAGCAACAGATGAACCCATTCCAGTCTTGATTGTACATCCATGTAGCTGTTCCCAAATGGAATTTGAAACAGATTTCTCACCTGAACTAACGCCAAAGAATTGTTGCAAAAGAAAACTCATTCAAGACAATAGTCATTTGATTAAACCGTTCCAAAGCTTCTTCCTCTAACTCAAAATATGTAAGTCCACTAATTAAATAAGTCTACGAAACTGCATTGTGTTCTGTTAAGCTATCAACAAGACTACTACCAACTAGAACATCAAGAATAGTTCCATTTGAACAATCCGATCATGCAAATAAATACCCCCATTCAAGATCATATATATACAAAACTGTATTGTGTTCGATGGTATATGTAAGGGTCATATGTTTAGGAATTGTCAAACCATGCCAAATTATGTGTCATTTATTGACTTTTGATATGTCTTAAAGTTGTTATTGAAGACTAAGTTGAAGACACAAAGTTTGCTCAAGAAAAATACATTTTTAGCATATACCTCGATAGAAGTCTTGGTACCTCTCGATAGCAGTCTTGATACATTGAGAAACCTACTGCCTCCTTGACACAAGCTTGATACCTCCTCGATACATCGAGCTTCGTGGATTAGCATAAATCAGCAACGCCAAAAAACCCATAACTTATTCATAGCAGTCTTGATAAGTTCATCTACTTGGTTTGTAGAGTCTAGGGACAAATGTTTTGTACTAAATCTTAAAACTTCTCTTTACTATAGTGGATTTCTTTTTGGAAAGGTTTCCTCCCAGATTTTTACTATGAAACTAGTTTGTTTCATTGGTTTTTCCGATTTGCCTTAGCAAGAAGTATGAGGTCATTTGCAAAAAATAAATGCAAAAAGACTGGGCAACCCTGGGATGATTTGATGGGATTCCAAAGCTTCTCTTGGCATTTATCCTCACTTAAAGCTCCCAGCACCTCCATGCAGAGGATAAAAAGATAAGGCGAAAGGGGGTTTCCCTGGCGAATTCCTCGAGAAGGGTGGAAGGACTCTAATGCACCCCCATTGAAGAAAATAGAGATAGAGGAAGAGGAGATACAACTCATGATTAGGGAGATCAAGTTACTATGAAGCCTAAAAAGCTTTAAATTGTCTCTGATGAAACTCCACTCCAGTCGGTCATAAGCCTTTTCCAAATCCAGCTTAATTACCATCACTCCCCCCCCCCCCCCCCCTTGCCTTTCTTCATGCCCGTTGTATGGATAATTTCTTGAACAATTATTGCGTTATCCAGACCTTTTCTCCTTGCCACAAAGGTTGATTGAAAAGGAGAGATTAGTTTTGATAGGAAAGGTCAGATGCAAGCAACAATTATCTTCATCACCACCTTATAAATAGTGTTACACAAGCTGATTGACCGATAGTTGTTAAGAGATTTTGGGCTTTTGCACTTGGGAGTATGCGTAATGAGGGTTTTGTTTAGGTATTCTAGAACTTTCCCAGTGTTGAAAATTGACTTCACCTCCTTTTTCATAGTTTCCCCCACAAATAGCCAAAACATTTGGAAAAACCCCGCGTGGAGGCCTTCCAGACTAGGGGCTTTGAAAGGTTCCAGCCCCCATAACCCAGTTGAGATCTCCTCATCAGACACTATATTATCAATGGAGGCCGCTTCTTCCTCATTTAAATAAGAGTGCAAGAACGGGGATTCTAGTACGCTAGAAAGGCAGAGCAATGGCCTTAAGTGAACAGGTCCATAAATCTCTTTCTAACGAAATATGCAGTCTCTTTATCTCTATTCAACCAATTCCCTACTCTATCCTTCATGCATAAAATACGATTTCTTCTTCTGCGTACAAGGGTTGAAGTGTGGTAAAAGCAGTGTTTTGATCACCCTCAACAGGCCAAAGGATCCGGACCTTCATTGCCAAAAATTCTTCCTCTAGTTTTGCCACTTTCGTGTACTCTAGCCACAGCTTTCTTTCCAATTCCACCAGGAAATTGTTGGGCTGAATAGACAAATTCTCTTGGATTCCTAAGTCTCGCCGAGATTCTCCTCTTCCTATGAAACAGGTTTCCAAATTCAGCCCTGTTCCAGGTGTTGACCTTTTCAATGAAGCTAGATTGAGCTTGATTCAGGGATGGATGGTTTGACCAGGCATCTCTCACCACTCTCAGAAAAGAAGGGTGGGAAAGCCACATAGATTGGAACCTAAAAGGCCTAAGGGGATGGAAATTGCGGTTATTGTCCAGGCACAACTTGACAAGGCAGTGATCTGAGTGAGTCTTTTCAAGGTGGTAAATCATTGCTTTAGGCTGAAGAACATTCCACTCAGCTTTCACAAACACCCTATCAATTCGTTCTTGGATTAGACTGAACAGAGGCCCATGGTTAGACCAGGTATAGCGGGGCCTAGAGAAACCAATATTAATCATTTTGCAAGTGTCCAAGCATTCTTGAAAACTCAGAGCTCTGCCTATATTAACTCATCTCCCTCCGAATTTATCATCCCCCATAAGGACTTCATTAAAATCTCCAGCTATAACACAAGGCATGGAATGGAGGTCAGCAACAGAGTTGAGGTTATCCCATAAGAGGCATCTTTCAGCAAATCTTGGGCTACCATAGACTACTGATAAAAGCCAGGAAGGCTTACTTTCCGAGGAAACAATTGCGTGGATCTCTTGTTTAGTTGAAGATAGCTCAACCACCTCTACCTGCTTGGAATCCCAAAGAACCCACAGGCCACTGGAGAGGCCAAATGAGTTAGTAAAAATTGCCCCATCTAGAGGGAGTCTATCAGCAATCCTTTTGGCTTTGTCACTACTGACTTTAGCTTCAATGATAATCCTGATAGCGGGGAAGTGAGCACGAACTATATCACTAACATTATTACAAAAGGTGGGGCTAAGGGCACCCTACAATTCCAAATCATCATATTCATTATTAAAAGGCAAAAGAAGGATAACAAAAACAGTAAGATTAATTGGAAGGTTTGAGAAGTTCACCTCCCTGCTCAATTTGCATATCTGCCTCTGTTGGAGCCCCATCCCCTGCCTAAGGATCATCCTCATCTTTGAATCCAGATCTTCTGGACCGAAGTGAAGGGTCAATCCTTTTTAGCTCCATATTGGCTATTCTCTGGGCATTATTCTCCATAGATGTGCCCGAATGAGCTTCCTCCAGTAATGGGTAGTTGGAGATTTCCGCCAATTGTCTTCTTTCAGTCCCTTGGGAGTGATGAACCTAAATCGTTCCTTCATCTCGTCCCATTTTTGGTGCCGGATCTAGAGCCATTCCTAATCCTTTGGAAGGAATGCCTTCCCTTATTATTATTTTATGAGAGTTAAATGATTATTTGATGAAAAGGACATCTTGGTCCCAAATTCTTAGGACTAGCAAATTAATATATGGTATCATTCTTTAAAAGTTTCAAATCTTTCCAACTATAGATTATTTCATCCTCTTCTAGGGCACCATAAATGAATCTATACTTTAGTTTTTTATCTTATGGTGCCCTATATTGGCAATGGTAAATCTTGCCAATTATTGCTTGCTTATGCTCTTCAACATATGCTTACTTCTGTCTTAGATGTCCTCATGTCTAACTCTTATCCTTCGTGTTGTTTATGATACTATAAGAGTACACGATAAAAGTGTAATTAAATTTTTGTTAGGTTCTAAGTACTTAGGAACTAATGTATTAGAACTCTAATTTGTATTGTTGGCAAACCATGATCAAAAAAGATTGTTAGTCTTGTTTTAAACTTGCTCAAAGTAGATATTTTATGTAAAGTTGGAATCGAGTTAACTGCATAATTGAGTGTGCAATTCTGACTGACTCGATCGATCGAAAATTAGACTCGATCGATCGAAAGTCGTGCAGATTATTTTTTCTGCAGAATTTCCAACTCAGCCCTAAGCCCATATGACGTGTAGGGTTTTATGTTTTGCCCTAGGTATAAAAGGCAAACCCTAGCCACGTTTTAGAGGTTGCTCTATTTGCTGTGTGTGTGAATCTCTTGTAAGATCTGAGAGGTGGTTGCCTTCACACATGCTTAGGATTATCAAGAATGAGATTTCATTGAGAGCTTGATGATCATTTAGTTGCTGCACTAAAGAGCTTAAAGATACACAAGCGGGAATGCTTGTACTTGTTGGAGAATCCAAGAAAGAAGGAGTTCGTGGTCTCGGAGCTTGCACGTGGTCGTGTCAGTAAGTTTTCTACTAGTGGGTTGCAATAGAATGTTAGTGGTCTAAGTAGCTATTGTAAAACTTCGATTCTTTCATAGTGGATTCAAGTTTACCTTGAGGATAGCTAGGTTAAATCCTCCCCAGGTTTTTTACCAGTTTGGTTTTCCTGGGTTATCATATATTTGTGTTCTTTATATTTTGCACTTTACATTGATATGATATATGATTGTGTTAACCTAGATCTGAAATTTGGACTAAGTAATAACTTGGCTTATTAACTAGGTTAATCTGGTTGTGTTTTAATAGGTCTAAAAACAAACAATTTTGTATCGCAAAACTTAGGTACAATATATTATGTTCTGTTCCTCTTTTAAAATTTAAACACATGACTATTTAATTAAATTACCAAACGGCGTTGAGCTTCTAAAAAGAAAAATAGTAATCAGTTTTAGAACACCTGCTTTCACATGAGAAAACCCATTAAAGTTGCACTTGCGTTGAACTCAAAAGTCAAACCCATAGAAATCAAGCACTTTCAGTGAGAAAGAACGAAGGGGTGTAAATCAATCAATTACCCATTTTCAAATATGCCCAATGCTTGGAATAAAAGAATTCGTGAGTGAAAAACCCAAACATGACCTGAAATTTCCCAACTTTCAATTCAATTCAATACCTAATATGCAATTGAGGGTCTTCTGCAGAGGATTGTGGCCTCTTGAAAACCAAGAACCCACCAATTTGGAGGATTGCGTCGATAACTGCAAACAAGAGTCCAAACTTCTTTCCTTGATTGGCTTCAGTAGAGGCCTTGGTGGTGGCTGTAACTTTGGCTTTGTGTGGTTGGACTCTTTGTGCAATTTATGATGTCGTGGTGGTGGTGGAGGGCCTTCGTGGGTGTGGCTGTAGCTACGGTAGAGGTGGAGGACGACTGAAATAGATGTTACTAAAATAAAAGTTGCTATCAATGTCTTTTTTAGTATATTTAATAGTTTAATTTGATAATTTGTTTTGTGATATTTATTAAAATTTATAAGCTCATCAAAGGCTTATTAAAAAAGAAATGCTACTACCGCATACCTTTGATGCGATGGTCACTCCACAAGTATAAGTGCTTGTAAGTTGTGGGGGGCAAGGGCCAGAGTTCAAGTCTCCAAGAGGGAGCTTCACGCACATATACACTTAGATTAAAAATGTTATGTCCACAATATTTTCACAACAAATTCTAAGTGGCAGGTTGTTATTGGTTGTTACAAGTGAGCAAAAAAGTAATTTAAGTTGTAGATTCAAATTAGAGTCAATAACAATTGATCACTTATGATTTGTTGTGAAGTATTGTGAAAAAGTTTTAGACATAACACTTCCCTATTAATAAAGCACATGGGTAACTCATTAAGTCTAGCCCGCTAAACACAAAGCATTGCCCATAGACTAAGGTTTTTCTTCGTGGCCTGTTGATTGGTTAATAGCCCGCTTGGACCAGCCCACTAGACCCATGGACCAAGTAAAATTAGGCTAGCCGGCCCAACCCAACCCATTAATGATCCTGATGTTAAGGTTGGGTTAACCTTAATTTTGATTTCCCCCTAAGTATTCTGCATTTTGTAGGTGTGGGGATATTATATTAGGAATGGTTTTCTATGTTTTCACTTACGCTCTGTTTGTTTTAGCATTAACGTTTTCTAGAAAATGATTTATTTTCTAGAGAGCATTTTCTGGAAAACTATCTCATTTTTCGGAGTTTGGTAACAACCCTGAAAATGGGCTTGAGAACGTTTTCTAGTGTTTGGTATTCACAAGTTTTATAACATTTCTTGTATAATTTAAAACATGTATAATATGTGTATTGTGTAAATCCACCTAATGTAATCAATATAAATAAATAATAAAAAACCAAGAATGAATTTGATTTTCAAACTAAAATTTTGACAACGGATACAATCAAAATTAGCTATCCAATTTTCATCATCTTGTTCACGTATATAAACAGTATTTTTGATAAGTAACGTAAGAAATTTTATTAAAAAAAACCAAGTACACAGGAAGTGTACTATAGTGGCACAAATCAAGAACAATATATATAACCATTATACCCATAAGTTCCATTTTAAATAGTTCAAAATGCCACATAGGCCAAATAGTTTGATAAATACCAAAAACTGTTATAGAACTGTTGACAGATCTATGAGGAGGGGGAAAAAAAAAAAACCTTATTAAAAAACGGTGTTATTGAGGGGAGAAAAAATAGGGAGAAAAAAGAGAAGAGATGCAGATAGAGAGAGAATTCTGTGGGAGGAGAAGAGGCTAGAGGGGGTGATACTGAGGGTGTGAGAAGAGAGAAAAAAACAAAGGGAATAGAAGAAATGAGAGAATTTATTGTGAGAAAAGCTGAATGAGTAAAAGAAAATATTATTTCCTGAGTCAGAAGAAGATAATATTTATAGGAATTATGCACTACATGAGAGAGAGATTGTTTTCCATTTTTTTTTTTTTTTTGGAAAACAACCTATAAAAAAACAAGCCTTATTTTTATAAGAGTTTTCCGTTGACCAAATTTTTTTTATATTACCAAACAATGGAAAATGTGGAAAACTATCTTTATAGAAGGTTTTCCAACGAAACAAACAGAGCGTTAGTATTTTGATTTATATATATATATATATATATATATCTCACTAGTAGAGCCAGGGGAGGGCAAGAGGGGGCAAGTGCCCCCCTAACCAAACCAAAAACTCCTATATAATATACCTATAAAGCAATTTGTCCCCTAACAATTTTCAATCTCAACTTTGCCCCTAGCATAAATAAGAAGACTTCTTTACTTCTAAAAGAAAGCAATTTAATGTCTTATACAAGAAAGTAATTTAATGTCCTGTATAAGTACATAGCACATTTTCATATTTTTCCAATGAAAACAAAGTTCAATGGCCCCACATAAGACTAAAAGTATTGTCCTTTTGACAAGTTTCCAAACTACTAACTATAAATAATGAATCTACACAATTTTTTTCACAACAAATTTCACAATTGTTAGAGTAATATTATATAGTATATACAGTATCTTTCACAATAAATTTCACAATTTTTGAACATTCAATTTTCACTTAGGCCCATCACTTACACTACTTTATTGTCTACTAGTTATATAATTCTCAATGTCAACTTGTGAAAATATCAACTCTCCTCTTGGTGGGTTCTACGGAATCATTATTTTTTTATATATAAAAAAAAATGGCCTACTTATATTCATATATACCACTAAAACCATAGCCTCCACTCTTTTTTTTTTAGTTTTTTTTTTTTTTCCAATCTTGTTTTTGCTATAATCCAAATTTTAACTTCTTAAAAGAATAGAGAAAAAATGTTGAATTCAACATTATTTTTTAATAGCATTCAAGGCAGTGAGGATACAAAATTGCTAGTACATTGTTATACTCTTAACACTTTTACAATAATTTATTTTAAGAAATAAAATTGATTGTTTAAACTCTATTTCTTTAGATTAATCTCCAAATTACATTAATATATATTTGTGTATTTAGTCTGCTATTAATATCAATTAATTTTTTTAGATTAATTTTGCTTTCAACATTGCCCCCACTAAACTGAATTCCTGGCTCCGCCACTGATATATATAACCAAAAAAAGAAAAAAGAATCACTTCATTTTATGTATCACCATTTTCTATTTTCTCTAATTGGTCACCGATTATCTTACTCTATCATTCTAGTTGAAACCCTCTTAATATCAATGGGAAAAAAAGCGAAATTGTTTTAATCAAATAATTAATGAGGAATAAAATTCATCGATCTCACTATGAGTGTTCCAAATTGCCACATCTCTTTTTTTTTTTTCATTTAAAAAAAATCAAAATTTAAAAAGAGAAAATAACGGAGAATAAAGTAGAACACTTTGAGAAATGAGTTTTTTGTTTGAGAAGAAAAAGTTTCAAAACAATTAAAATAAATTGGTCTCTCATGGAAACATCACTCTATGGTTTCCTAGTATAAAAATAATAAATCAAGGATAATTGAAATGTAAGACATCTCTTTAAACATGGCAAAAGAAATGTATTTAACTTCGCCTTATCACTACAAAAAAACTAGACCTATAGTGGCGTTTTTTTAGTGGTGTTTGTAAAAAATGCCACTATAGGTATCCTATAGTAGCATTTTCAATAAACGCTGCTATAGGCATATCTATAGTTGCATTTTAGAAAATGGGTTTATAGCAGCGTTTCCAACGACCTATAGTGGCGTTTTTAAAACGCCACTATAGGTCCTAGTCTTACAAGGGCCTATAGTGCCGTTTGTCAAACGCCACTATAGGCACTTTTTTATTTTATTTTATTTTTTTTCGGTTGGGTAGGGCCTATAGTGGCGTTTGCAAAACGCCACTATAGCCCAGCATAAAAATAAAATAGAATCCAGCACAAAAAATAAATAAATAAATTTGGGAGCTATAGTGGCGTTTAGCAAACGCTTCCAAAAAGTGCATGTTCTACACTATTCCCAAAAAAAAAAAAGTGCCGTATGAGTTCAAGCTTAAACTGTTAAACAAATACTACGGAATATGCCATAGAATATTCTATGGCATATTTTACAATATTCAAAAAAAAAAAAAAAAAAAAAAAGAATGAGTTTCAGCGGTAAAGAATATATTTATTTATTTAAATGTATATATTATTTTATATTTATATTTAAATGAGAGATATTATGTCCACAATATTTTCACAACAAATCATAGGTAGTTTAGTTGTTATTGGTTCAAATTTGAACCTAACACTAAGATTAATTTTTTGCCTTAACAATAACAACCAGTAGCAACCTGTCACTTAAAATTTGTTGTAAAAATGTTGTGAAAATGTTGTTAACATATCATTTCTCTTTATATATATATATATATATATATATATATATATTTATGTATGAGAGATGCTACGTCCACAATATTTTCACAACAAACATGTTAATGATTTTTAAATGTCACTTGAACAAGTCTTATATGCAAAATTTTAAATTTTTGTCGGTGTCTTTTAATATCTCTACTTCATAATAAATGCAAGTTTTAATTGTGTAATCAGATAAGAATGATATTTAGAAAGATTTAATTATTTTGTTTCAAATTAAATAAAAATTGTCAAATTTCGGCCCTTAAACTATATAATTTCTAATTCTTTTTGTAGGGAGATTTCCCGTACAAGCTATTTGTTCACTTTGGGGAGCCAAGCCCGTACAGTTTTGTTTTCAAGCGACATGGGCAAGCAAGCATTGCACTTGGACTTAGTCCCACATCAGCAAGAAATGCGCCCCACTCATGCTTTATAAGTGCCGATGTGGGACTTAGTCCAAGTGCAATGCTTGCTTGCCCACGTCGCTTGAAAACAAAACCGTGCGAGCTTGGCTCCCCAAAGCAAACAAATAGCTTGTACGGGAAATCTCCCTACGCTTTTATCCGATTATCATTTATTTCATTTTAGTCCTTAAATCCTTAAAAACGTTATTAGTACCCTTGCCCTTCCTTGCCACCAATGCTTGCTATGCTTGATTGCTTGGAATTTGTTTTAGCTACCCTCTTAACGTAAAACACATCAAGTTCCTCCAAATAGAACACATTGTTCAATAAATTAAGGGAAAAAGAAGACCCTGTTTCTAAATTGATTGTAATAAATGTAAAAATTTGAACTCCTTTATGCCTTAGTGGCAAGTTGTGGGAAGATTGGTGTTCAACCACGTATTTGCTCATATTCTCTGTGTTTATGTAATTTCGCTTGTGCAAACAATTAAGATCCCAATTAATTTTTTTTCTATTGTTTTAGAAAAAAATCTTGTAAAGTGAGCACTATCCCATACAATTCAACACAATGCATGACCAATTGAACATGCAACAGCATAAAGTATTCACCTTCTAAGGGTCCGTTTGGATACAACTGAAAATTGAAAACTGAAAAACACTGTAGCAAAATAATTTTTAAATGTATAAATAGTACTGTGGGACCCATTTTTAATGAAAAAGTTGTTAAAAAGTGAAATTTGTGGGTCCGTGAACAGTGCACAGTGTGCACTGTTCATGGGAAAAGTCAAACATTTCGTCTGGGAATGCTGAAAAGTTAAAAAAAAATAATAAAAAAATTGGAGAAACGCAAAACGTGCATCTGTGCTTCCCAAACGCACACTTAGTATTACACCAAAAGGGAAAAAAAATGATTACTAAACAATAAACCAAAAAGATATGTCTAATAATATAATAAATTTCACATTTTTTACAACGGCTGAGGTGTTAAGTTGTGATTATTATACAATAAAAAGAGTGCTAATGATGGTAGTCCCACTAAATACATATCCATCCTCATAATCAATTTCACAAGTTGCTAACTTATGCGATTGTGAGTGGTCAACAAAACTGGTGGATCCATATAATCAGTTGTGGGCAGAAAATTTCCATAAGTCAGTAAATTGTGAAATTTGGTATCCCTAGAATTATCCAATGACGAACCAAGTGAAAGTGATGTTGCAATAATCTTTATTTGCCACCTGAAAAAAAAAAAAAAAAAAAAAAAAAAAAAAAAAAAAAAAAAAAAAAAAAAAAAAAAAAAATTATGAAACTTTTTTTATAGAGAAAAATTGTGAAATTTGTTGTGTTGGAGTATTTGTTTTTGTTGAAACAAAAATTATAAAATAACTAATTGAGTAACTAGATTAAGAACGTGCAACGATTTATGTTTAGATTGCCCCTGTTTTTTAAAACAAAGAAATCTTGTAGTTTTGCAAATGCTTGTAGTTTTTGCTGCTAGGACATGACATAGTTATTCCTCCTCGAAATGTGTCACAGCTAATTATGGTTTTTCGTAATGGTTTATATAGCTATATTATTTAAAAGGGAATACAGCTTGTGTCTAATGCCTTTTTGCACTGGACATGCTACGATCCGGACATGTATCCGAATCGTATCGTATGTTTTGAATACGTATTCGAATCGTATCATGTCTAGTGCAAAAGGCACTAAACACAATCTTATTCTATATTTTAGTTTTTTTTTTTTTTTTTAATAGCTTTGAGTTTGAGAGAACTTAAAATAAATAAATAAATGTGAAAGGCTATTGCACTTAAGAAACATAGAGACAAATTAAGGGTGTCCAGAGTGTTTTAAAAGTAATGTAACCAATAAACGATATTTAAATAACAAATGCAATTACAGACAGTCACATCATAATTTTTTTTTTTTGGTAAACAAAAATAGGGGTTAGCTAAGTTAAGCTAGTCCCCGGAAAGGGCGCTCGGGTTAAAGCCTATTCTTTTTGGATGCAGCCAACTCTTATGGATGCCCACCAACGAACTTCTGCTAGCAGTGGGACTCGAACCTAGGTGAATTAAACAAAGTGCTCGAGCCTTACTAGCTGAGCCAAACCCCTATTGGCCATAACTTTTGGATTTTACTTTTTAGCTTTTGCAATAACATATGCAATTATAAAAAGTGAAAAGTCATTCCAGCTATAAAATTAATGGTTTTATATGTTTATTTAAAAAATATCAGGGACATCAAACTTGCCTCTTCAGCTTTTCGAAAATTAATTTTTTGTCATACTCGTAGGCAGGTTAATAAAGTTGCACATAGTCTTGCTAGACTAGCTTGTAACTTCTCTTCCTTTCGTGTCTAGATGGAGGATGTTCCTCCTAACATTGCTACTGTTTATCTTTCGGAATTAGTTTAATGATATTTTCCTCCCCCCCCCCCCCCCCCCCTCTTTCTTGGGGTGGTTTCTCAAAAAAAAAAAAAAAAAAAATCTAGCTTTCTTAGCCAAAGCATTTGCAATAGAGTTACCTTGCCTATAGGTGTGAGAGAAATAAAAACTCCTTAAAGAGTTTATAAAAGACATTATCTTTAACTAAGTGACCAAAAGCAGATTGAAAACATATCACCATTTGTAAGAGAATTGATGACAATTTCTGAGTCCCCCTCCATAACAGAATCATGACGAAGACCTCTTCATGGACAAAAAGAACAGCTCATCTAGCTGCTAGCATTTTAAGGACTGCAACAAATGAGGGTTGTTGGGCTTTGTGGAGTCTAGTTGTGTTTGATTCGGTTGACGACCCGACCTGATCCGAAATAATGTTGCGTGGTTTTTAATATGAGATTTTTTGAGACTTAGTCCATGAGCGCTCCGGCTTGGGCCGTTGGCCCAGGGAAAATTTTTTGGCCCGTTTTGTAACCTATTATGAATCCTGTACGCAGGATATAGAAACCGTTTTTGGTGATTAAGGTTTTCGTCTTGTTGTTGTTGTTGAGAGAGTGAAAACACTGTAGCTGTACTCTGTATTTTTCCCTGATAATAGTGAAATCCTTGCAACTCTATGGACGTAGGCAAATTGCTGAACCACGTAAATATTGTCTTGTGTGTGATTTTTTTTCTTTGGCGTGTGTTTTCTCTATTTTTTTTTTCTCACAGGTTGAGAATTTTGGGTTGAATTCCCTACAAGGGTTGGGGGATATTTTCGGACAGTGTAGCCATCACTTCACCTTCATGATTTCTTATCACCATTCCTAACCTAGCTTCACCTGAATCTTGAAAGATGGCTCCATCAAAATTCGTCTTGAACCCTTTATAATCTGGAGGCTTCCACTTATTAGCTCTTGCATGCCGAGATTTCTTTCCTGGAGTCCCTTCGATTTTTCTGTGCAAAGATAAAATCTCTTTGCCTTAGCCACAACCTGGTCCAAAAGGAGAACAATCTCTTCCACCCGGATTTGAAGCAATATGTTTGTGTGGAATGTGATACTTTTCTTACTACACGTTTTTTTTTTTTTTTTTTTGGAGGCTTGGTTTTGTCATAAATGATAAAATGGTGTTGTGTAATCTATATCTATATATATCTAAAAGTTGAAATGTAGCATTTATTGTTGATAAGCTCCTGTTGAGCCACATCAGCAGCTATATCATCCACCCATTTCTAATGTTCTCTCTTTTCTTCTTCTTTTTTAACTCTTTTTTTTTTTTTTTTCCTCTTATTAATTTCTCAACTTAATGTTATACTTTCACCAACTTTTCCCCTCACTTTTATCTTTTTATCTCCCCACTACTATCTATCTTAATATCACTTTTCCTCAATCATTTTATCTTCCTTTATTTTTGGCTTTTCTTAGTCCCCCTCTTATTATAAATTTACAATTCTCAATTTCATTCTATACATAGTTTTTCCACACACGTAAGATTATTTCTTTCTCTCAATTTCTTTTTTGGTGGATTTTTTTATTATTTTTCTTGCATCTCTACTTTAAGTTGATAAATTTTTATATTATTTGAAATTTTACTTTGGGTTGATGTGATTAAGTTATATTTTTAAGTTGTTATCTTTTTTCTTCCCTTTGATTTCATAGATATTATCTTATTGCATTATATATAAAGATAGTATATAAGAATATAATGTCATTATTTTACATAATATAACATGACTTGGATAATTTGGTGTTTGTTACAATATTTTTTATTTTTACTTTTTTTCTTCTCATATTATTTTTTATAAATTTCTTATCATTCTCTCACATTCTCTCTTGAAATGTGGTTATTCTCTCTCTCTCTCTCTCTCCATTTTTTTTTCTTACAACTCTTCTTTATATTGATGAATCATTGTAATTTTTACAACTCTATTTTGAGTTCATACGTTTTGGTGTTATATTTTTTAGTTTCCCATTACAAGTAGCATATTTTTCTCTCTTATAGTTTTGGTTTGTTTGTTTTTTTTTTTTTTTTTTTTTTTTTTTGAGTTAGTACTTGATTATTTTGGAAGTAAGAGTTTGAATTTATATCAAAACATAATCTTGGCTATGCTAATAACAGATCAACATTCGGTCCACTTCATCAATTCAGTCCGATTCGGTCTACTTCAGTCCACTTTGGTCAATTTTGGTCCAATTCAGTCCACTTCAATTCAAATTCAATTAGGTCCATTCAGTCTACTTTAGTCAATTCAATCCAATTCACTCTATTCGGTCTAGTTTGGTCCATTCTATTTACTTTGGTCAATACAGTCCTATTTGGTCCATTCAGTCCACTTCAATCTATTTAGTCCAATTTTGTGCATTCGGTCCACCTAGGTCTATTCGGTCCAATTTGGCCAATTTGGTCTAGTTAGGCCTATTAGGTTCATACAGTCCACTTAGGTCTATTTGGTCCATTCCTTCTATTTGGTCCAATTTGGCCAATTCGGTCCAGTTAGGTCTATTTGGTCCAGTTCGGTCCAGTTGGTCTACTTTGGTCAATTCGGTCCAATCTGGTCCATTCTGTTCACTTTGATCTATTTAGTCCAATTTGGTCGATACGGTCGACCTAAGTCTATTCAGTCCAATATGGCCAATTTGGTCCAACTAGGTCTATTCAGTCCATACGGTCCACTTAGGTCTATTCGGTCCATTTGGTCCATACGGTCGACTTAGGTCCATTCAGTCCACCTAGGTCTATTCAGTCCAATTTGGCCAATTTGGTCCAGTTAAGTCTATTCGGTCCAATTCGGTCCATTCAGTCTAATTCAGTCCATTCGGTCTACTTTGGTCAATTCAGTCCTACTCAATCAATTTGGTCCAATCCAGTCCATTCAGTCCACTTCAATCTATTTGGTCCTATTCGGTCAATTTGGTCCAATTAGGTTTATTCGATCCAATTTGGTCCATACAGTCAATTCGGTCCAGTTACACACACATATATATTTGTTTATTTGTTTATTATATTATTATTTGCTTGAATGTATAATCAATCTCATGCAATTCATTTAAAACTAATGATGTTAAAATAAATGAGTAACTACCATAAATATTAGATTTGTATATTCATAGCCTTCATGTTTAAAAATACTTACACTTGAATTTAGCTGGACCAAAGTGAACTGCAATGCTACGTTAATGTGGCTCAATAACAGTATAGCAACAATAAATGTTATACTTAAGATTTTAGATATTACGAGTTTAAGATTTATATATAAATATATATATAATTTGGATTTAGAATAGGTACTCTCAACTTAAACATGTCTTTTCCATGTATGCAAGTGTACAAAGATGGACCAAATGGGATCATAGTGGACCAAATAGGACCAATGTCAACTAAATTGGAACAAGTGGACAAATTGGACTGAATAGGACCAATGTGGACCAAATAGAACCAAAATGGACAGAATGGACCAACATGGACCGAATAGGACCGATGTGGACCAAATAATACTTTTGAATATTTATCATTTTTATTGCATTTTTTAGGGCTCATATTTCTAATTTATAATGTTTATTTTGTTTGTATTTTTTTAATTCAAAACTAAAGAGTTTAGCCCAGATATAATAAAATCTCATACTTTTCAACCCAAAAAAAAAAAAAAAAAAAAGGAGTTAAACTTGAAAAGGCAACCTACAAAAGAATCAATTTAAGTCCCACTTTGTCCGAAATTGACCGAGTGGACCAAATTGGACTGAATGGGACCAAAGTGGACTAAAGTAGATCTAATTGGACCGAATAGCAATTGTTTAATTTTTGGTGAGAACAAATTATACATTTTATTACAACTAGTGTGTAACTCTATGCATATGCACGGGTACAACTTTAAAAAAAATCACAATTATACGGTTCAAATTATACATAGTATTAGCTTACATATTTTTAAATCATACATTTCTAAATTATGTAATAGTTTCTCATTATATATATATATATATATATATATATATGATTTAGAATTTAATTAGATTTAGACTCTTCGATTTTTGCACACAATAATTCACTTGCCACAAAAATTAAAAAATTAAATGGACACATGACGCATAATTGGACTCCAATTAAAATCTAATTTAGAATCTAATTGGAATTGGACTTTTCGATTTTTACACTCAATAATTCACTTAGCACAAAAATTAAAAATTCAATAGGACACGTGACGCAAAATTGATAATCTAATTGAATCCCAATTAGAATTTCTCTAAGCTTTAGTTATTAATATATACTAGCTTGTAACCCCATGCATATGCATGGATATATTTAAAAGATACACATTAAGATGCATAGTATAATAATCTTTTTAAATTATTGATAGGCATTCTTATATTTTTTTTAACTTTTTAAAAAGTCTTGTAAGAATGTTATTATATAGGTAGAAAATGTAAATTATCCATTTTTTAAATATTTTTATGTTCATTAATTCTAAACTCTTTGGTTTTTGTACGCAATAACTCACTTGGATGAATATTTATGATGTGGTCCCACATTTGACTCCAAAATTAAGAAATAAAACTCTCTAAAAATAAATAATTTAGAACACATGGCACAAAATTGGACTTCAATTGTAAAATCTAATTGGATTTTTTCTAAACTTTACCTATATATATATATATACTAGTATGTAACCCCGTGCTACTGCATGAGACTGGTTAATTGTAATGATGCTATTGGCCAATTTTTTTTGTTTTTGTTTTGTTTTTGTTTTTTTGATTTTATCACACGGATAATAGAATTAAATCAAACAATGAAAAATATATATTGCATTTTATTATTTAAGTAATGCTATTGGTCTTCTTCTTCTTTTTTTCTTTTTTTTTTTTGTTTATCATACATAGGATAGCATTAGATAAAACAATGAATAAAAAAAAAGAATATTGCATTTTATTATTTAAGTGATGCTACAGTGAAGAAAAAAGAGAATATTGCATTTTATTATTTAAAATATATAAAGGGACATTAAAAAATAAAAACTGATCATTGAGCTTAGAATCTTCTTGGAGGCGCCAATGTATGAGAGTGTGAAGCAAGGAAGAGTGGGATTGAACATTGTGTTTGAACCTGACCTTGCTCTAAGAAATCCGTAAGGATGAGGAGGAGAGGGTAGTGTGTGGATCTAGTTGGTAGAGGTTGAGAGAGGAGGAGACATGGGATGACGATATGGAATTAGGAGGAGATGATGTTTTACTTTTATAGTCTTTCTCGTTGGACTCCTTGGTTCTGGTTATGGGATTAGAAGAGTTCCAGACTCTATTGAGATCACCCATAAAAGTGTGCAAGTGAGATGTTCTTGCTTAGGCCAATGAGTATTATCATTGTGGTTTTCTTGGCTTCCGTGTTAAATGTTAATGCATCATTTATTTGGGCACAAAAATTAGAAAATTTAGATAAGATACATGACACAAAATTGGAGTCCAATTTATAATCTCCATAAAAGTGTGCAGGTAAGATGTTCTTGCTTAGGCTAATGAGCATTATCATTGTGGTTTTCTTGGCTTCCGTGTTAAATGTTAATGCATCATTTATTTGGGCACAAAAATTAGAAAATTTAGATAAGATACATGACACAAAATTGGAGTCAAATTTATAATCTAATTAGATTTTTTTTTGAGTTTTGGTTAGGACAAGTGGCGTAAAATTGAGAATCCAATTGAAATCTAATTGGATTTTCTCTCTGCTTCACCTATTATTATTATTATTATTATTATTATTATATATATATATATATATATATTGTGGAGTTAAGGGCCCAAATCGCATATTGGGCCTCAGATCCTGTCCGAGGAGGTAAATAATCCGAAGGCTAACAAGCGTTACAAAATGGTTTAAATTAAAGACTTAATGAATAGAGCATGAATGGGAAGATGGTCCGAGGAGGAGTGTCTCCTCGGACAGATGGGAATAGGTCAAGCGTATATCCTAATGATCAAGATGACCTTCCAGGAGGTTCCAGCAATGAGGGCATGCATCGTACATGAATAAAGAATGAGGTGAACTCAGAAATATCCAAGGGAAAGCTGCTACCACCGTATTAAATGCACTGCGGCTACCTTTCTGGTCGCATTTATGTGGAGAAGACTCCTAAACAGTGCTGCATTGGCAACCACAACTCACAAAAGGCCAAAGAAGGTGGCTGATGGGACAGGTACTCAAGTAGCAACCCAAATTATCGACAAGTGGAGGGTGAAGAAAGTCCAAAATGAACTATATAATAAGAGATACCCTCCATGGGAAGGGGATCGAAAAAATAGAGAAAGACTACTGTAGCAATCAAAACTGCATTTGTAACCAGTTTTATTGATTTATATCATAATTTGTCTCCTCGGACAATGAATTCATTCATCTCTATATATCTTGATTCTTGCTTGATCATCTTGTGAACCCATACTAGCCATTGTTAAATTCATAAAGAGCCTAGTTCTTTGACTCACTCTCTACAAATTTATTGTACTGGGCTCATTGGGCCAATATCCCACATCTTTTGGGCTTAGGCTGTAAAACGTGACCCCATATATATATATGTGTGTGTGTGTGTGTGTGTGTGTGTGTGTGTATAATTTTTGTGCCAAATGAATTTTTTTTAGTTATAAAAAAAAAGGCTTATAAATATAAAATCATTCAAAATCTCTCTTCCTCTAATTTTATATATAGTGTTAGATATACGATTATGTGTTTTTATGATTTATTTGTATTGAACTCATTGTTTTCTACTCTAAATCAACTCATTTGGCACAAAAATCAAAAAATTTCGATTAGATGGAACACGTGTCGTAAAATTAAACTCTAATTGAAATCCAATATTTACACTAAACTAACTAACTTGGTTCAAAATTTTAAAATTTTTTATTAGATGGAACACGTGTCACAAAATTAGACTCTAATTGAATTTCAATTTAAAATCTAATTGAATTTTCTCTCAGCTTTACTTATTAATATATATATATATATATATATATATATATATATTGATGACTTATAAACTTGAATTGTTTTTAGTTCTACAAAGAAAAAGACTCATAAATATAAAATCATTTAAAAATTATGTTTTTTATGATTTACTTATATTGGATTTCTCGTTTTTTACACTAAATTAACTCATTTGGTACAAAAATTAAAAAATTTAGATTAGATGGGACACATGTCGCAAAATTAAACTCTAATTGAAATTCAATTTTTACATTGAATTAACTCACTTGGAACAAAAATTTAAAAACTTAAGACTCTAATTGAATTCTAATTTGAAATCTAATTGAATTTTCTCTCAACTTTACCTATTATATATATATATATATATATATATATATATATATTACAATTACAAAATAAATATTTATTCCCACACATCGCTTGGGTCTGCGACTAATGTATTTTAAATTTAATGTGCTTTTGGCCATTGATTATAAGCTAACATTTTGCTTAAATTATGTATTGTTTGTGAGTCCCATTTGCTTCTTGCATAAACCATCTTTTTTTTTTCTTTTTTTTTTTTGCACTCGGCTAGCTTAGTTTCTCATCTGGCAGGTAATGTTTATAGATCCACTATAATTATTTTGGTCAAAAAGTTGGGTAAAGTAATTATTTACAAGTCAACTACTTTGTACAATTAGTGTGATGGTCACTCTATAAGTATAAAATTCTTGTGGGATGGAGGGAGGGACAAGGGTCAGAGTTTAAGTTTCCAAAAAGAACTTCACACATATATACATTTAGATTAGGTTAAAGTAGAATTCTTATCTTGTAAAAAAAAAAAAAAAAAAAAATTTACAGGTCACGCACTTAATGATTTTACTACAAATGTCATTTTTTTTTTCCATATTGCGGGTCCTACTCTTTTTTTTTTTTTTTTTGGTTACAATATTTTAAGCAAAAAATTAAAGCTTATTTTATTTAATTAACTTCCAGCTTTTAGAACGGTTTTAATAAGGTTAGGTAGCTAGAGCCGTTGGTCCGGCATGCAGTTCAATCATTGGACCTCTAGCATCGACATTTCTAGTGCTGAGTCACCAAACCAGTGGTTTATATTTGAAAAATTTTACATATTACACTAAGGGTCTGTTTTGATACAATTTATTGTTGCTAAAAACTTATTGTTACTGAAAACACTGTAGCAAAATAATTTTTAAATGTGTGAATAGTACCGTGGGACCCATTTTTAATATTTTTTTTCTGAATAAAGTGATTGTAGGTCCCATGAACAGTGCGTAAATAGTACTAAAACAGTGCGAAAACAGTGTTTTTTCCTTATGAACAGTAACTTTTGTCCCTAAACGCATAAAAAAAAAAAAAAAAAAAAAAAAGAAAAAAAAAAAGGGAAAAACGTGCCGCAGGATTCAGCGGAAAACGCTAAATCCAAACTGATACAAAATGCCTGAAAATATTTTACATGTAAAATATTTTAATAAAAATGTTCTACATTTGTTTGTGATCTGCTTATTTTGTTAAAATTAAAAACTTTTTGCTGAAAGTACTATAGATAAAGGTAAAAGTTAGCTGAAATAGTACAGTAAGATTCATTTATAAGATCAAAAAGTGCAATAGGACCCAAAAATAGTAGTAAAAATAAGCTGAATAATAAAATAATTTAGCAAAAATAATTTTTGCCAAACACACTAAATATTTTACTGAAAATGAAATGAAGCTTAATAATAATTTAGGCTTCATGTGACCTAATAAGCTTAGGGTCTATTTGGATACTGCTTATTTTGCTGAAACTAAAAACTTTTTGCTGAAAGTACTGTATATAGAGGTAAAATTTAGTTGAAATAGTACAATAGGGCCCATGAACAATGCCAAAAAGTAGTATAGGACCCATAAATAGTTGTAAAAATAAACTGAATAGTGAAATAATTTATAATTTTAATCGGCTTCAGAGTTCTGTGCATTTGGGCTTTAATAATAATTTAGGTGGCCCATTTACTCCAGTATTGTCGCCCAAGCCCACATTTTGCCAGCTCTCAGCATCACTTTCATTTTCAGCCATCAAACTTTTTAACTTTGTCGCGAAATTAGCGGAGATTTGACCCCTGTTTGTTAGCAGTCATTTCGAAACCCATACCTATGATTTTAGGCACCAAATTGTCATTAAAAAAATAAATAAATAAATAAAATCTATAGAAGCCCCTTGCGTGACACAAATGCCAGACTCACCATCTCATTGCATGTAGACATGGCAAAACGGGTCAGAAATTTTCTGACCTAACCCGACCTGACTCGAAAAATACCTTACCCGAACCTGATTTTTTTGACCCGAAGCAAAAACGGGTTGACCCGTGACCCGACCTGTGTTTTTTGCGGGTCAACCCGACCCGAACCCGAACCATTTTTTTAAAACTTTTTTTTTGGTAAAAAAAAAAATAGTAAAATTAAGACAATATTGGTTTAATTTTTTGTTGTGAGCTTTAAGGAAACAATTGATACATTTACATAATTGCATGCAAATTAATTGAAAAATAAATGGTTGAGCATTCTGTAATGAGTAAAGATTTTTAGATATCAAATAGTAAAGTACATGCCAAGATAATCTGGTTACAGTAGAGTTAAAAACATAGATTTAAAATTGTAGACATGTGTGAGAAACATTCACAAGTGTGAAAATAGTGAAGCCAAAGTATCAAATTAGCATAAATTATGAATGCTTAGACCTATTTTTTTAACAATTTATGTCCAAAATAAACGACTTTTCAAAATAAATTATGATATTTCCTAGAGTGTGTGTTGCTTAACAATGATATGATATTCATAAAAGAGATCATATATAAATAAGTAAGCAATCAAACTTTAATGTATATCTCAATTGAAATAGAGTGCGAACCACAATTGATAATAGATTATAAAATTAATTTTCAAGATTGTAAATTTCTTATATGTTTTTATTCTTTATCAAATGAGTTATCCAATAAGTTATTTGTAATTTTGTTTTATATTTTGGAATGTTGATATTGTGTAGAAATAAAACTTGTGTATTTGTTTTACTTATCTTTGTATTATTTTGTTTTACTTATCTTTGTATTATTTTGTTTTAGATAACAATGTTAGGATTTGTATAATTTTAAAATTATTGAATAAGTATTAATAAGTTTAACTGAGTTTATTCTTAATATAAGTGGTGAATTCAAAATAATACATTTTACATCAAATAATTTGTTGCATAACTTTTCAAATGCCAAATACATGTTGTTTTCTTTATAAAAAAATAATAATAATAAATTCATGTGAAAAATACGGGTCAACCCGACCCTACCTGCAACCCGATTGACCCGACCCGCCCGTTTTGCCATGTCTAATTGCATGTGCCATATGAGGACCATATCGTTACATTAATTGTTTGGATGGAATGGGGAAGGAGGGAAAGTGGAGGAAAGTAGAGTAGAATTAACTAAAAATAAGTTAATTTTGTACTAAATCTACTCTACTCGTCCTTCCTCTCTCTCAATCCAAACGAACCATAAAACTATACAACTTATGAAAAAAACAATACAATTCCTATTCCTTCATTACATAGATAGATGCCAGATTTTCTCCTCAACGGTCTCTGTCTTTGTTTCTATCGTACTAAGACAAATTCCACAGAAGATTGCTGTCATTGAGAATGATGGAGTCTACAGTACACTCACGCGGAAAAGTGACTGTAGTCTACCCGGCCAAGACTTTCATCATTGAGAATGATACATTTATCGTTTAACAAGGATGGCAATATCTTATGGAAAATGTTGAGGACTAATGGAGAAATTGGATAAGAAATGAATGGTGTGTGAGGGTGACGTAGAGATTGGTTTAGAAAATCCCTATTCTATTTTCTATTTATTTGCTTCTCCAGCGTTAAAGCAATACAAACTCCAATAGAACATTATGGGTTTATCACTTTCTTTCGTGATGTTCATGCAGTTTCTCTTTTTATTGTCTCTGCTTTCTCTTGTTTCTGCTGCCTCTTTTTCTTCTGTGCAGCCACTATGTGATGATGATGAGAGCTTTGCCTTGTTGCAATTCAAAGAAAGCCTTATCATCAATAAATCCACTTCCGCTTATTCAAAGATTTCGTCGTGGATGGCACAAAGTAGTGATTGCTGCTCGTGGGATGGTATTCAATGTGATGAAATCACGGGTCATGTGATCAGCCTTGATCTCAGTAACAGTTCTCTTTATGGTTCTATCAACTCCAGTAGCAGCCTCTTCCAGCTTGTTCACCTTCAAAAGCTTAATCTCTCCATCAACAACTTCAATCACTCTGAAATCTATGTTGGAGTAAGGCGGCTTTCAAAGCTTACTTACCTTAACCTCGCTTATTCTGGATTTTTAGGTGAAAGCCCAGCCTAAGAAGCACTGGTGCGTTTCGGGACTCGGGTGCGGGTGCGGGTGCGGGTGCAGGACTCGGCAATTTTTGAAAAAGTAGGGTGCGGGTGCGGCGGGACTCGACAATTAAAAAATTATTAAAAATATTTTTATTTATATTTTCTATATATTTTTACTATTAAAATATTTTTAAAAAACACATTGCTATGCCTTGATTCACAAAAGAAAGAAAGAAGAAGGCAATAAACACATTACTATGCCTCTGAGGTCAGGATTTCGGCCGTTCCGGCGAGTTTCAAGGCTGATATCGGCCTGTTTCCGGCCTGTATCGGCCGTATCGGTCGCCGGCCGATACGACCCGATATGGCCGATACGGCCCAATTCTGGCTGAATCGAAGCCGATTCGGCGCGAATCGAGCCGCGTCGGCGCGAATCCGAGAAAAAAAAAAAAAAAAAAAAAAAAAAAACTCAGACGCAGCACCGACGCGCGGTCAACCGCGTCGGACGCCGCGTCCCGCATCGGACTCGGGTGCGGGCCGTGCGGCACCCTCCCAGCCGCGTCCGTGCTTTCTTGAGCCCATCAGAAATTTTGCAACTCTCTAAGTTGGTTTCCCTGGTTCTCTATTCGAATCCATTGAAACTCCACAAGCCTAATCTTGAAAGTATAGCTGAAAAGCTTATAAACTTGCAAGAACTAGTTCTTAGTGAGGTTGACATATCGTCCACTCTACCCAGTACCTTGACAAACTTAACTTCTTTAAAGGCTATTTATCTTAGAAATTGTGGTTTGCATGGTGAGTTTCCAACAGGAATTTTTCAGCTACCAAATCTCAAGTCTCTCAGTGTGCATCTCAATTCAAATCTCACTGGTCATGTACCTGAATTTAATAGAAGTATCCCCCTTGAAGATTTGAGGCTAGCGGGTACAGGTTTCTCTAGCATGCTACCAGATTCAATCGGTAACCTCAAATCCTTACATTTCTTCGATGTTGGAGGATGTAATTTCTCTGGACCGATGCCGTTCTCATTTGGTAACCTGACGGAGCTCACTTTTCTAGACCTTTCAGATAACAATTTCAACAGAGGGACTCTTTCTTGGGTTGGTAAGCAAATCAAACTCACCTTTCTGAACCTATATGAGACCAATTTATATGGTGACATCCCGTTCTCTCTTGGAAACCTAACCCACCTTAAAACTTGAAGTCTCTCTTCAAATGAATTAACTGGTCCTATCCCATCTTGGTTAGCAAACCTCACACAACTTACCCAACTGTGGCTTCAAAAAATAAATTGCATGGTCCAATTCCAACGTCTGTTTACAAACTTAGGAATCTTCAAATTCTAGATCTGTGTTTAAATCGCTTGAGTGGTACAGTGGAATTTGGCTTGTTTCGAGAACTTAGTAGTCTCTTTTACCTCCAACTATATAATAACAATCTTTCATTGCTTATTGATCCTAGCACTAACACTTCTACTCTTCAAAAATTTAAGGTATTAGGATTGGCTTCTTGTCAGTTAAGTGAATTCTCAGAGATTCTTCAAAACCAAGATCAATTGCAAGTTTTACTACTTTCTCGGAACAAAATTTACGACCAAATACCAAAATGGATCTCAAACTTGAGTAAAGACACTCTTGTGATTTTAAGCATGTCAGGAAACTCACTCACAGGTTTTGATCAAACTCCAAATGCTTTCCCTTGGCGCAGTCTACTAATTTTGTAGCTTTCAAATAACAAGCTTCAAGGGCCACTCCCAATTCCACCTCCATACATCTTTTATTATTCTTTCTGTAAAGTTGTGATTTACAACTATGTGTTTTGTTGGCGTTTATTCCGTGCCAAATTTGATTGTAATTACTTTCAATTATTTATACCCTGTATTTGTTGTGGGAATTGTTGTAAGGGGTGTGTGATAGAGAGTGTGTGAAGACTCAAGCAAAGTGGAAGCTGATGGAATCTCGCGGGTATGTCGCGACTAAGCTTCCCGCGAAGTGAAGCATGTGCCTGGCACATGCTGGAATGCGAAGAGTCAGGACAGATGGAGACAGCTGTCTCTCGCGAGTATCTCGCGGGTAAGGCCTTCCCGCGAGACACCCGCGAGACATGCTGTTCTGCCAGCCTGTACTGACTGACTCACACATTCTGCACCTATCCTATATAAACCCCCATTACCCACAAATGTTGAGGGATGCTTCAGAGAGAAAACCCTAGCCAAACACAATTGCAATTAGAGATTGTCATCCCCACCTTTCTCTATACACTTGCTTGTGGTATCTCCTCAACCCTTCCCTCTCCATTTCCACACCATTGAGAGGTTGATAGCCCAAACACTTACCACATCATCTGAGAGTGTTGAGTGACGTTTTTGGTGCTGCTGGGAAGCATTGGAAGAAGCCAAGGATGGCAGATGCAACATGGAGCTTGTTGCGGGATCCGGAGAACTAGACAAGACACGGTTCCGAGAAGCCTTGTTGGAGTAGGAGCTTGGAGGGCTTAGGTGCATCGGGTAGATTAGGCTTGGAGGGTCTTTTGCTCACTCATGTATCCCAACTGATTGTCTAGTGGATCGATTTCCGCTTGGAGGGCGGCGGAGAGGTTTTTCGCCGAGTTCTTCGGTTTCCTCTTCGAAAACACGTCTTGGTGTTTTCTGTGTTTGCATCTTTCTTCCCTACTCTTTTATATTCCATTATACTGCTGTGTTGCTTAGTTTATGGATTAGAGTAGCTTATTGTTTATTCGCTTGTGTTTACACGTTTCCGCACTTAGTATCAAGTTTGTGTAAAATCAACCAAGCCGTAATTTTAATTGGGGGTCTAAACAGCTCTTGTGTTTTTCAACACATTTTAGAGCTTTCAATTGGTATCAGAGCGGGTACACTTGCTTGGTTTAAACACCTTAGTGTGATCCTAGACCCCTCGGTGTGTTTGGAGAAGTGTTTGTGTTTTAACCACCATGAAGGATTTGATAAGTGTTTGTGAAAATGACTCAATGATCATATTTAAAGATTATTCTACCAATGCTGTCTTAGAGTTATTTAAATCCAAGAAACATGCTAGAATTTTTTGTCACATGCTGAAATCTTTAGTTCATAGGAATCATGATATTCACAATAGCCTATGTGAGTCAAAGTCTTTGAACTATGAATATGAGAGAAGAAATAAACAGCTAAGTGATAAAATTGGTCGTTTAAAAGGGAAACTTCACTCATCTTTGAATGAAATCAATAGAAATAAGTCTTGTTTTGATGATCAAGAATGTCTCTCTCATGCATGTCTTTTTGTTCATACCGCATTGAAAGTGTTTAACTCATGTTTGTGGTACCTTGACAGCGGGTGTTCTAGGCACATGACTGGAGAAAAATCTCTATTCAAAACTCTTAAAGAGAAGGAAGATGGATTTGTGACATTTGGGGATGGTAGTCATTCACAAGTTCTTGGAAAGGGAACAGTGGATATTCCGGGTCTGCCGTTGATGACTGATGTGCTATATATTAAAGGTTTAAAAGTGAACTTGTTAAGTATCACTCAGATTTGTGATGAAGATTTTATGGTCCAATTTTCAAAGAAAGGGTGTCTAATCTTGAATGAAGAAGGTGTCCAAGTTCTAAAGGGACTAAGGACCACGGATAATTGCTATGGGATCATTCCAAAACCCAGCATAGCATGTCGAAGTGCACGGGTAAATCTCTTGGAACTGTGGCATCAACGGCTTGGTCATGCAAATTACAAACAAGTGGCGAAAGTCTCAAAGCTTGAGGCTGTGGTTGGCTTACCTAAGTTTGGGAAGATTGAAAAGAATTTGTGTGGTCCATGTCAATTGGGAAAACAAACAAAGTCAAGCCATCCTAAAGTGAATGTGGTTGCAACTTCTCGTCCGTTAGAACTACTGCATGTGGATTTGATGGGTCCTACTAGAACAGAGAGCATGGGTGGAAAACGGTACATCATGGTGACAGTTGATGATTTCTCAAGGTATTCTTGGGTGGACTTTCTTAGAGAGAAATCGGAAGCATGTGATAAGATGGAGAAATTGTGCAAGAGATTGATGAATGAAAAGGGAGTACCTATCATCAAAATCAGGAGTGACCATGGGAAAGAGTTTGAAAATGCGAAATTTGAAGCATTTTGCAATGAACACGGCATTAAGAGGGAATTTTCAGCCCCAAAGACTCCACAACAGAATGGAGTAGTTGAAAGGAAGAACCGGGTGATTCAAGAAATGGCTCGAGTAATGTTACTCAACAAAAATCTTCCACAGAAGTTTTGGGCTGAAGCTGTGAACACGTCTTGTCACATTGGGAATAGGATTTACTTTCGAGCAGGAACGAAGAAGACCTCATATGAAATTTGGAGAGAAAAGAAGCCGAAGGTGAAGTATTTCCGAATATTTGGGAGCAAATGCTATATTCTCAACGACAGAGAGAATCCCGGAAAATTTGATGCTAAAAGTGATGAGGGAATATTTTTAGGCTATTCGTTAAATAGCCGAGCATATAGGGTGTTCAATAAACGCACCAAGACGGTAATGGAGTCAATAAATGTGGTCATTGATGATACCGTATCTGAAAGGGAAAGGGATGACGGTGAAGGGTCAAACCTGAAGAAGGGGGAAGTTGAGGTCAACATGTCTCAAGATGATGGAATCGAGGAAGAGTCACCAGAAAAAGAGTCTACACCTCCTATACCAAGAAGGGAGACCAGATCGATGCAAGGACCCTCTAGCCCACTCACTCCTCCGGAAGTTCAACCTCCAATTTCTCGAGATGAAGAACCTTCCACCTCCAAGAGACCATCTTCAAGGGTAACCCTCAATCATCCAACAAGTAATATCATTGGTGACGTAAATGAGGGACTTCGTTTGAGAAAAGGACCAAAATACAGTGCAAATCATGTGACGTACAATTGTTATCTTGCTCAATTCGAACCAAAGAAAGTAGATGAAGCCCTTAGAGACGAAAATTGGATCGAGTCTATGCATCAGGAGCTACATCAGTTTGTCAGAAACGATGTATGGGAGTTGGTTCCGAGACCCAAAGATACTCATGTCATTGGCACCAAGTGGATCTTCAAGAACAAAACTGACGAAGATGGTGAAGTAGTTCGAAACAAGTCTAGGCTGGTAGCTCAAGGATATACTCAAGTGGAAGGCATAGACTTTGATGATTCGTTTGCACCAGTAGCAAGGTTAGAGTCAATTCGAATTCTACTGTCTATTGCATGTGTTATGGATTTCAAATTGTACCAAATGGATGTAAAAAGTGCATTTCTGAATGGCTTCCTAAATGAAGAAGTATTTGTTGAGCAACCAAAAGGATTTCAAGATCCTCACTTTCCGGATCATGTGCTAAGGCTGAAGAAAGCATTGTATGGTTTGAAGCAAGCACCAAGGGCATGGTATGATCGTCTCACAACATACTTGTTGGATCGTGGATTCAAAAGAGGTCATGCTGACCGGACCTTGTTTGTAAAGAGAGATGAGAAGTCTCTCCTAGTTGCTCAAGTGTATGTGGATGATATTGTTTTCGGTTCCACCATTGACCAGTTGGCTCATGAATTCTCTGAAGAAATGAAAAGGGAGTTTGAGATGAGTATGGTGGGAGAGCTGAACTATTTCCTTGGGCTTCAAGTGAAACAGCGGAAAGATGGAATATTCATATCTCAAGAGAAATATGCCAAAAATCTTGTTAAAAGATTTGGTCTAGACTCTAAGAAGCATACTTCCACTCCAATGAGCTCCTCATCAAAGCTGAGTCGGGATGCAGCAGGGATAGAAGTGGATCCAACGTTGTATCGAAGCATGATAGGCAGCCTCTTATACCTCACTGCTAGTAGACCAGACATAGCCTTCAGTGTAGGTGTGTGTGCTCGATTCCAGGCAGCCCCCAAAGAGTCACATTTAATAGCTGTCAAAAGAATTATCCGTTACATAAATGGCACCTCAAACTATGGGATTTGGTACTCAAGAGATTCAAATGACTGCTTAGCCGGATATTCTGATGCTGATTGGGCTGGTTGCATTGATGATAGAAAAAGTACTTCCGGTGGATGCTTCTATCTTGGAAATAACTTGGTGTCATGGATGAGCAAAAAGCAGAATTCAGTCTCTTTATCAACAGCCGAAGCCGAATATATTGCTGCTGCAAGTTGCTGTGCTCAATTACTATGGATGAAGAAGCTTCTTCATGATTATGGAATCACTCAAGACACGATGTGTGTATATTGTGATAATACAAGTGCCATAAACTTGTCCAAGAATCCAGTTCAACACTCGAAGTCAAAACATATCGAAATTAGGTATCATTTCATTCGAGATTTGGTGGAGGAAAGGACCGTGTACTTAGAGTTCATCAACACCGAGAATCAGAAGGCAGACATATTCACTAAACCTCTAGATGGCCCAAAGTTTGAATCTTTGCGTAAGACCATCGGTGTCGGTATCATTCCCTGAACTCTATCTCTTGTGTGGACCTATACTACTTTATATTGCATACCTGTTGGTTTTGGTTCCACATGTTTAGTGTCTAATTGCTTTGTTTTTGTTTTGGTTTGAATTTTTTGTTGATTGTCCTTTTATTGCTCTGTTTTGGGTGTGTTCAAAAATTCAAAATCACATAAAAAATAATAGAAAATCCAAAAAGTTTGATCACTTTGTTGAGTTTTGTCTCAAAGCATGTTTTGCCCTGTACCTTTGTACTTATGGCTTTGTGCATTTAACGAGCTTAGCTTGTCTCTCATGCACTCATATCATTGTGGAAGAAATTCTGAAATCTATGTGACTATTGTAAATAGATCTTCAACCTTGTCATGAATGATTAGTGAATGGTTTTGTTGTTCTTGAGACATGCATAGACTCATGCCTATATATCTTCCCACTTTTATTTTTTTGCTTAAAAGAGCTCTCTAATTGTAAATCTCCAAATGAAAAGAGATATAGAGCTGCAAAAGCCTGTCGCACAAACTAGTATTCGACTAGGAAAAAGGGAAAGCGACCAAACTAAAATGTATGATGCCCAACAAGCCAAAGGCTATCTCATAAATTGAAATATCAAAAATTTCAGGCATCTTTCTCTAAATGAGATTCTCTTTGCTCAAAAGTTGCAAATGATATGTTAAAGATGGAGCCAAATGAAAAGCTTCAATGAATTATTGTCAAGTTCGTGTGGGAGGTCATATATGCATGTTTCTATAATTGAGATAGATCACATAATCTAGTGCTAGTTGTGTATGCCTTGATTGAATTGATCATTGAAGCTTCACATTGGACTAAGGACTATCTCATTTTTGATATTCACACACAACACACAAGTCTATGTTCAATGAATGCCCTACTCATTTGTGTGATTGTACTTGATTAAATGTGTTTTCACATGCTCAATCTTTGTTGATCAAACCCAAAAAGATTTTTGAATGTTTTATTTGTTTTTGAAAGAGATTTTATACTTTCTTGTCTTTTGTTTTCATTAAAAAGCATGTTTTTGTGTGTCTTCAAAAACTGGTTCAGGGGTTGTTTCGCGAGAAGCTCGCGACTTAGAGCTTCCCGCGAAAAGGAGTTGAGGGAATTTTTTCTTTTAACTTGTCACACAGAAGCTTTCGCGACTGTCTCGCGACTGTAACGCGACCAACAGCTTCTCGCGAAATTCTGTTTGTCTAAAATTGGATTTTTTCAATTTCAGACAGAGGATACCGCGACTGTCTCGCGACTGTTTCGCGACTTAATGCTTCTCGCGATAATTTTGTGCTTCAGTGGCACCTCTCGCGACTATCTCGCGACTGTCTCGCCCCTCTCTAACCCGCGAAAAACGCGTGTTTTCTGTCTTTATCTTACTGATGTGACAGTGTTTCAAAAACTCAAAAACTTCCCTCGCTCAACCTTTGTCGAACCTCCTTCAACCCAAAATCATTTTCTTCAAAACCCTTCATCTTTAAACATCTTTTCTGCATTTCCATCTTTAAGGTATGTCTTCTAATGCATTTCCTTTCATGTTCTTGTCTTATTTTTGCAGATTTTTCGTTAGGGTTCCAAAAATTTGGGGTTTTTTTTTCGAAAATTTGATTTTTTTTAAAATTGGGTGAATGTTTGACAAATCTTTTGCTTGGACTGTGTCCCATTGGTTATTTCTGCTTCTGTGTTGACCCCTAGTGGCATTTTATCTTGTATTGAGGGCAGATTTTCCCTTGTTCATGCATTGCTCATGTCTTAGTTGTTGCTGTGCACACTAAGTGTTTGTCAAAATGTCCAAGTGACATTTTTGTCCTATTCTGAAATCAAGTGATTTCAATCTATAAACTTTCACTTGTTTGACCTTATTTCACTCTTTTTGGTCATTGATCGTGTGTCACATGCATCTTGCACTTGCTCTCACATCCATACTCATGCACATTTGCTGAGATCCATGCATTGTGTCTATACATTCAGCAATGTTAATTCTGTTTTGTCCTCACTTGACTCTAATTGAGTTCTGTGCTCTGTGGTCTATGGGTTGTGCTCCTGTCTCCTGTTTGTTTTGTGGTGCACAGATGTCTCCATTCAAGACTTCCGCTGTGAAAGGAGGCCGCGACAAAGGGAAAGAACCGATCATTGACGTTGATGCTGATTCACCTAGACCAAAGCGAACTCGTGGCTCAACAGGAACTTTTGATCCTAACTTGTTCAAGTCTCATGCTGCTTTTGAATCCTTCAAGAACCACTTTCAGGGTGCGCCTTTGATAGTTGAGAGGGGGGTTGACCAGCAATCACTCAAAGACACACAAATACCTATTTGGTTTGCCACGAAAGATTGGAACTATCTGTTGTCAACTTTCGAGGATACCTATGAGAACATGGTTAAGGAATTCTATGCCAATGCCAGTGTCGTCGGCGATGAGATTAAATGCTGGGTTCGGGGAAAGACCTTTTCTGTCACACCAATGTACTTGGCAGAAATTCTGCACATCAACCGGCCAATTCTCCCCATTCCGCCGGTTTATGATGAGCTGAACCCCGATGAAGAATATCTACGACAGTCTTTAGGAGCTGAATTGGAATTCTCATCCACAAGAAAGTCAATCAATGTGGCATCTCTTTCTTCCGAGCTACGACTTCTATCAATGATCATGTGTAGCAATCTCTATCCCCTGTCCAGCACTGGATATATGAACCTTGGACGAGCTTTGTTTTTGAATGATCTGATCACGGATGTCGAGATTGATGTGTGCTCTCACATCTTTCACATTTTGGCCAAAACAGTTGACCGGACAGCTTCAAGGAATTGTCTTCCTTTCTCTCGTCTTATTTCAAAGATTTTGAAGCTCAAAGGTGTCCGCCCATTGGATGATGAACGTCCATATCCAAGGCCAAGTCCAATCAATATTCGGTCTCTCCATGCTAGTATGAGCCATGCCAAGAAGAACCCCAAGCAAGAAGCCCATGCACCATCGGGTTCCTCGAGTTCTGCAGCTCGTATCAATGATGACCAGATCAACAATATCTTTACTGCTCTTCAAGAGTTGAGTACGAAGATGTCCGGATTTGGGACTATCATGTATACTCACCACCGACGTCTTGATGCACAACTCACAGCTCTCCAAACTCAGATGGATGAAATTCAACGGAAGCTAGAAGGGGATGACTAGCTATTCCTTGACAAAAAGGGGGAGATGATGTTTGTGATAGGGGGAGTATGGAGATAGGGGGAGATGAAGTCAACTGTTCCTGTGTTTATTTTGTTCTTTAAAAGCTTTGATACTACTCTTTATTTAAGTATTATTTCAGAAGTTTTCCTTTGTGTTATTATCTTTGCTTTGTAGCATAGTTTGCATGTACCCATGTTGCTTGTGTAAGCTTTAAGGGTTGTTTGTTTCTTTGCACATTTGTAGGCTTTTATGGTTTGTGCCATGTATTTGCAATGCTTTGCTTATGCAGCCTTTTTGCTTGTGCTATTGAAGTTTAATGTCAAACATTTACTTCACTACATCACTCTTGTGCCCTAGTAGGATTGTTCCTAGATGCATATACGTTCTATGCATTGGTTGAGTGATGAACACTCCTGTGCCCTTGTAGGATTGTTCCTAGATGCAAATACTTTGAGTATTTTGCATTGGTTGAGTGTTGGATTTGCAAATGGTACTCTTCATATGAGCTTATCATCTTGCATATCCGGATGTTCATTTCTTGTGTGAATGAGCATTGTAATTGCTTGTGTATAGTGATTACCTGTTTGATCTTGCCATGATTTAGTGTTTTCTATTTCATCTTGCTTGATCATGCTATTGATGCTCCATATGCTTTTCAAGTTTTCTGCATACAATGATAATACTTTGTTGTTGTGTTTCAGGAGTTACTTGTTCATATGTTTCAAGAGCTTATCAGAATCTAGAATTAAGTGTGAGTGAGTTTTTCCTGTGTTCCCAAACTCACGGTTAAGTCTAGAGTCTGTTTTAGGGTTTTGTCACGGAATAGCCAAAGGGGGAGATTGTAAAGTTGTGATTTACAACTATGTGTTTTGTTGGCGTTTATTCCGTGCCAAATTTGATTGTAATTACTTTCAATTATTTATACCCTGTATTTGTTGTGGGAATTGTTGTAAGGGGTGTGTGATAGAGAGTGTGTGAAGACTCAAGCAAAGTGGAAGCTGATGGAATCTCGCGGGTATGTCGCGACTAAGCTTCCCGCGAAGTGAAGCATGTGCCTGGCACATGCTGGAATGCGAAGAGTCAGGACAGATGGAGACAGCTGTCTCTCGCGAGTATCTCGCGGGTAAGGCCTTCCCGCGAGACACCCGCGAGACATGCTGTTCTGCCAGCCTGTACTGACTGACTCACACATTCTGCACCTATCCTATATAAACCCCCATTACCCACAAATGTTGAGGGATGCTTCAGAGAGAAAACCCTAGCCAAACACAATTGCAATTAGAGATTGTCATCCCCACCTTTCTCTATACACTTGCTTGTGGTATCTCCTCAACCCTTCCCTCTCCATTTCCACACCATTGAGAGGTTGATAGCCCAAACACTTACCACATCATCTGAGAGTGTTGAGTGACGTTTTTGGTGCTGCTGGGAAGCATTGGAAGAAGCCAAGGATGGCAGATGCAACATGGAGCTTGTTGCGGGATCCGGAGAACTAGACAAGACACGGTTCCGAGAAGCCTTGTTGGAGTAGGAGCTTGGAGGGCTTAGGTGCATCGGGTAGATTAGGCTTGGAGGGTCTTTTGCTCACTCATGTATCCCAACTGATTGTCTAGTGGATCGATTTCCGCTTGGAGGGCGGCGGAGAGGTTTTTCGCCGAGTTCTTCGGTTTCCTCTTCGAAAACACGTCTTGGTGTTTTCTGTGTTTGCATCTTTCTTCCCTACTCTTTTATATTCCATTATACTGCTGTGTTGCTTAGTTTATGGATTAGAGTAGCTTATTGTTTATTCGCTTGTGTTTACACGTTTCCGCACTTAGTATCAAGTTTGTGTAAAATCAACCAAGCCGTAATTTTAATTGGGGGTCTAAACAGCTCTTGTGTTTTTCAACACATTTTAGAGCTTTCACTGTCTCTAACAACATGTTGACTGGAGACATCTCTCAAATGATTTGTGAACTAAGTTCTCTTTCTTATCTTGATGTTTCATACAATAACTTGAGTGGCTTCCTTCCCCATTGTTTAGGAGACTTGAGAAACCTTTCCATTCTTAATCTCCAATACAACAACTTTCATGGCTGCATTCCTCAAATATTCATGGAAGGATGTAAATTGGGAATGATCACATTGAGTCAAAATATTTTTGAGGGGCCTTTACCAAGGTCATTGGCTAACTGTACAATGCCGGAAGTTCTTGATATTGGAAACAATCATATAGTTGATATTTTCTCCTCTTGGTTGGGCATTCTTCAAGAGCTAAGGGTTCTCATTTTGCAATCAAATGGAATCCATGGTTTTATTGGACAACCTGAAACAATTCAAAGATTCCCAAAATTACAAGGAATTGATGTCTCCAACAATAATATTTGTGGTAAGTTCTCATCTGAATATTTCCAAATTTGGAAAGCCATGCAAAGCTTTAATGCAAGTCACTTAACGTATATGCAAGCAAATGGTCAGATGCAAAAAAAACCAAGCAATGGCTGGCTAATGTCGTACATCTACTCAATGACATTGACAAACAAAGGCATAAAGACAAAATATTTGGGAATCCAATATTTCTTTGTGGCTATTGATCTATCAAGCAACAATTTTGAAGGAGAAATTCCAAAAATTGTGGGAAATCTAAAAGCGCTTCACATGCTTAATCTTTCCAACAATATTCTTACTTTTTTTATCCCGTCATCTAGGGGTGTGTAGTGAATCCGCTAAACCGCCAAAACTAATCCGACCCAACCCAACCTACCGAGTTGGGTCGGTTTTTAGAGCTTAGTGGGTTGGGTTGGGTTGGGTCACAAAAATGTTTTTGATAGCAGATCGAGTTGGATTTGGGTCATAAAATTCCAAACCCGCCAAACTCAACCCGACCCACCCATATATTTAATATATATATTTAAAATATATTATATAATTAATAAATTTTTTAAAATAACTAGCTCTTCCTATCCTATATAAAAGCCAATTAGTTCACACAAACCCTAGTAAATTACTATTGTTGTTTAGTCATTAATGTTGTTTGCCTTTAAGGAGTTACATTGATACTAATCTTTGGGTTTTTTTTTAATATATTTATATTTATATTTTTTTCTACTCAATTTAATGTTAATAATAATAAAAAAATTTGTCCAATCCATGGGTTCAACCCAACCCAACCCGACCCATGATGGGTCGGGTTGGGTTGGATTTGACTTATGTGATGGGTTGGGTTGAGTTAAATTTTTTTTGACCCACCATGGTAGGTTGGGTCAAAAAATCCCCTTAACTCGACCCATGCACACCAGTACCGTCATCTTTGGCAACCTTAACAAATCTAGAATCACTGGATCTTTCTCAAAATATACTAGTTGGAGAGATTTCTCCACAACTAGTGGAGCTCACCTTCCTTGCTTTCTTGAATGTGTCTCATAATATCTTACAGGACCTATACCACAAGGGAAACAATTTCAAAACAGTTCATTTGGTGGAAATTTAGAATTGTGTGGAAGCCCATTGTCTAAAAGATGTGCCAATTCAGAGGACCTACCAACTTCACCTTCAAATTTTGAAGCAAACCAAGGCTCAGAGTTTCCATTTTAGTTTGGTTGGAAGGTAGTTGCGATGGGGTATGGATGTGGATTTATAGTTGGAGTTTTCGTTGGACAAATTATAATCACAAGGAAAAGTGGTTGGTTTATAAAGTCTTTTGCAATTGGCCATCCAGCAGGAAGGGCGAAGTGGAGGAGAAATCAAAAATAAATTTAGTTGGGTAAGAATTTTCCCTTATAAATAAACCCATGCATATGTTGTTTCCAATACTAGTGTTTCCATTTTATTTAAGGAGTTTGGGAGGTGTATTTGATAATTTATCATACTAGATAACGTTTATTGTCTACTCAATGTAATACACTTTTATGGTGTTTTTCTTATTGCACCTTTTCCTTTTGGTGATCCTGGTTTTTCCATAAATGATAAAATGGTGTTGTATCTCAAATTTAAAAACTTGAGGGAAATAATGAACTAAGCTTGTTAATTCCAATATAAGTAAATTGGGTAGATTGTGTGTCATGCTAATAAAATCAAGGTATTGACCTTGTCAGTGGCAAGAAATTTTGTTTGGGGGAGGAGGTGCATTCCTTGGCTACAACCAACACTTTCACTTGGGATAAGCCACTTCTTTCTATTGTGTGACTTCAAAGTTTTATTAAAATTTTTGAGTTTGATTATGCGTTGGATATTTGGCTTCATCATATCACATTTGATATGTTTTACATATTCGGGAGAAGGAGTTTGATTTTGATGTGAGTTTTTTTTTTTTTTTTTTTTTTCATTTCTTTTTTATTTTGAATTATAGTTTTATTCATTTTTGGTATACTTTTTTTGATGTTTTGTATTGTAAGGTGGAAAAAATTGGGTTTAAGAAAGTTTATTTAAAACTGAAAGTATAATTTTCAAATTTTATAACTTTTTAATGATACACAAAATGTTATAAATAATTTTTATTAAAAAAAGAATATTTTCACAAACTTACCTTTTGAATTTTTGAAAAAAAATTGTACTATTTTCATTTGGTACAATAGAAATTATATATATATATATATATTTAAGACTTTCCTCCGCATAGTGCATGTTAGCAACTAATTTCTTACAGCAACAGAGGAACCCATTCCAATCTTGATTGTACATCCATGTAGCTGTTCCTCAATTGAAACATACTTCTCACCTGAACTAACGCCAAAGAATTGTTGCAAGAGAAAACTCATCCGAGACAATAGTCATTTGATTTAACCGTTCCAAGACTTTATTCCTCTAACTCAAAATATGCAAGTCCACTGATTAAATAAGTCTACGAAACTGCATTGTGTTCTATTAAGCTATCAACAAGACTACTACCAGCTAGAACATCAAGAGCAGTTCCATTTGAACAATCTGATCATGCAAATTAATACCCCCATTCAAGATCATATAGATACGAAATTGTATTCTGTTCAATGGCATAGGTCATGGAATTCAATCTAACACCTTGACTCCACATCTCAACAGAAGTACTAAGGCTCTAAACCCAAAAGTCATGTTGAAAGTAGATAGATAACGATAACATTGTGTTCCAAGACACACAATCACGTTCAGGCATCTAGTTGAACATTTCAAGAGCCATTCCCACCCAATACAATTTGGAGTATCCATAGATCATACTGTTCCCAACAAAACGAATTTGGATTTGGGATCCTCAAATACACTATCCTAGAATAACTCACTTTTCCCAACTTATATTGTAACTAGAAAATTTAGTTATGTAATCTTCTCTATCTTAGATTGAATCAAGGATCAAATCCTTGTATAAAACTTTCCAACAAATAAGTGGGTCTACAGAAAGCGTCACAAGTAATTTTAGAGATAATCGTCACTTTCTAATGAAACTTATTTCTATACTGTTAAAGGTAACTGAGCATTGAAATTAAATTATTCCTTAGATGGTGACATGAACTAATATTTTATAACATATAAATTATAATTAATTGAGATGGGTAGTCTAGACTCTAAAGAACAGAATTTTCAAGGAGGAAACTTATGGATTTTGAAACTGTGAGTAGATAAAACCGGCCAAAATGGCCCAATACCACTTTTTTTTGAAATTTTTAGCAAAAAATCACTGTTTCGGAAATAAATAGCAAAGTACCACTTTTTCTGGAAATCGAGTTTCAGAAACTCGAGTTCCTCTCAATTTTGCCACCGTGGCATTGCTGACATGGAATTTCTGTGATTAACAAAAATTATGTGGTACTCGAGTTTGAGAAACTCGAGTTTTATGCAACATGGTACTCGAGTATGTCGGACTCGGGTATGTTTTATAAATAAAATGCAGGAAAAAAAAATTTTACACAGTACTCGAGTTTAGGAAACTCGAGTACTGTGTAAATTTTTTTTTTTTTTTTTGTTTTTGTTTTTGTTTGGGGATAATGAACAAATAAACATAAATGTAAAAATAAGTAACTTTTTTATGTTTTTATTTATTTAAACAGAAGCATTGTAAAATATAGAGATTTTAATTTCAAAATATGAATTTAATTTCTACATTAATTAAAATTGTTCATTGTTTTCTCATAAAAATTGTTCACTGTTTTCTGTATAAACTATTTCTACGATTTTGCATAAAATTATTTTCTGTTCAGCATTATTTAAGAAATTGTTCACTCTCTTTTCTGCATAAATTATTTTCTGTTTACTGTTTAAAAAATTGTTCATTGTTTTCTCATAAAACACCTAGTGAAATCATGTTTTCTAAATTTAAACGCCAAATCTGAATGCTTTTTCATGTTTGAATTTCACAATAATCGAATATATTTTTCTGCATTGATAAAATCTGTTTCTACATTAATAAAATTTGCTCTTTGCAAATCATATTTACTGTATATTCAAATCTACTTACTGCATTCATTAATTTTTTTTTTTTTTGCATTAATTAAAAATATTCACTATTTTCTCATAAAAATTGTTCACTGTTTTCTACATAAACTATTTCTAGCATTCTGCATAAAATTATTTTCTGTTCAGCATTATTTAAAAAATTGTTCACTCTCTTTTTTGCGTATATTATTTTCTGTTCACTATTTAAAAAATTGTTCACTGTTTTCTCATGTAACACCTAGTGAAATCGTGTTTTCTAAATTTAAAAGCCAAATCTGGATGCTTTTCATGTTTAAATTTCACAATAATCGAATTTGTTTTTCTACATTGATAAAATCTGTTTCTACGTTAATAAAATTTGTTCTCTACACATCATGTTTACTATATATTTGAAGCTGCTTACCGCATTCATAAAATTTTCTTTTTGCATTAATTAAAACTGTTCACTGTTTTGTCATAAAAATTGTTCACTATTTTCTGCATAAACTGTTTTTAGCATTGGCGCAGCTATTGCATTTAAATGGTTTTTGTGTTTTTTTAAATATGTAACCATCTGAATAATGGACAAACTCCATGAAAGAAAAATGAATGATTCGCATAGATCACCTAACGGGAAATGCCTCGAAAAATTTGAATTTGTAAAAAAGTTCGAATTAGTTGAATGTAAAACTGTTCATTAAGTAAAACTGTTCATTAAGTAAAACTGTTTTCTACATTAAGTAAAGTTGTTCACTGTTTTCTCATGAAAATTGTTCACTATTTTCTACATAAACTATTTATAGTATTGGTTAGTGAAGGATTTAATTCTTAATAATCTGTTTGGCATTTGCATAGTCTGTTTGGCATCAATTTCAACTTTTACCTTTTAGTTTTTGTGTACAGCTTTTTAAAACCTCATTTTTTCTTGCATTATTTTTCACCTTTTCAAATGTTTTCAAAGTACAAATATAATTTAGCACACTTTTAGTAGAAAGTTTAGCAAACAGCTAAATAAGCTGTAAACGGAAACTAAGCTTAAAAATAGTAGAACCTTAGAAATTGCTATTATATTACCATTTTGTTTCCGTAGTAACACCCCATGTTCCACCTCGGGAATAATTTCAGGTCATTCCGATGTGTTTCGGGGTCATTCCAATGTGTTTCGGCCATTTTGGATTCAGAGATGGAGATAGAAGTTTGATTGAGGGGATTAAAATATAAACAAAAAATGTGTATCATCTATTTAGCATTAAGAAACTATCAACAAATAAAAAAATACAAAATAATTATTTCTTAATATAATAAAATACAATTTATCTATTAAAAGAAAAAACGACCTTCTTTTAAATGACAAAAATCATCAATATTAAATTTGTACTAACTCATGATGTGTAGAGAGCAAATTTTATTAATGTAGAAACAGATTTTATCAATGCAGATCGATTATTGTGAAATTCAAAAATGAAAAAGCATTTAAATTTGGCGTTTAAATTTAGAAAACATGATTTCACTAATGCTGAACAAAAGAGAGTGAACAATTTTTTAAATAATACTGAACAAAAAATAATTTTATGCATAATGCTAGAAACAGTTTATGCGAAAAACAGTGAACAATTTTTATGAGAAAGGGGTGAACATGGTGTGCAGAGAGCAAATTTTATTAATGTAAAAACAGATTTTATCAATGCAAAAAAATAGATGATCTGTGCATCTAATGTAATTAATTTTCCATTAAGTTTACTCAATTTGGTATGTTCTTCAATTTTCATTTGAATTTTCACGATTTTACACACTCAACGAATTCAAATTTTTCAACAAATTCGTACTATCTGTACATCTAATGTAAACAATTTTTCCTTGAGTTTTCACAGTTTTGTACATTCAACGAATTCAAATTTTTAAATGAATTCATACGATCTATACATCTAACGTACATACTTTTCCATTGAATTTTCATTATTTTGTACTTTCAATGAAATCAAATTTCTCAACAAGTCTAGACTATCTGTACATCTTATGTACACCTTCATGATTTGGTACGTTCATTGATTTTCCATCGATTTTTCTCGAATTTCTACATTCAACTAATTCGAACTTTTTTACAAATTCGAATTTTTCGAGGCATTTACCATTAGGTGATTTATACGAATTATTCATTTTTCTTTCATGGAGTTTGTCCATTATACATATGGTTACATATTTAAAAAAACACAAAAACCATTTAAGTGCAATAACTGCGCCAATGCTAGAAATAGTTTATGCAGAAAACAGTGAACAATTTTTATGAGAAAATAGTGAATAGTTTTAATTAATGCAAAAAAAAAAAAAAAAAAACTATGAATGCAGTAAGTAGATTTGAATATACAGTAAATATGATGTGCAAAGAGCAAATTTTATTAATGTAGAAACAGATTTTATCAATGCAGAAAAATATATTCGATTATTTGAAATTCAAACATGAAAAAGCATTCAGATTTGACATTTAATTTAGAAAACACGATTTCACTAGGTGTTTTATGAGAAAACAATGAACAATTTTTTAAACAGTAAATAGAAAATAATTTATGCAGAAAAGAGAGTGAACAATTTCTTAAATAATGCTGAACAGAAAATAATTTTATGCAAAATCGTAGAAATAGTTTATACAGAAAATAGTGAATAATTTTTATGAGAAGACAATGAACAATTTTAATTAATGTAGAAATTAAATTCATATTTTGAAATTAAAATCTCTATATTTTACAATGCTTCTGTTTAAATAAATAAAAACATAAAAAAGTCACTTATTTTTACCTTTATGTTTATTTGTTCATTATCCCCAAAAAAAAAAAAACAAAAACAAAAACAAACAAAAATTACACAGTACTCGAGTTTGGAAGGTACTGTGTAAATTTTTTTTTCCTGCAATTTATTTATAAAACGTACCCGAGTCTGGTATACTCGAGTACTGTGTTGCGTGGAACTCGAGTTTCTCAAGCTCGAGTATCACATAATTTTTTTTAATCACAGAAATTCCATGTCAGCAATGCCACGGTGGCATAATTGAGAGGAACTTGAGTTTCTGAAACTCGATTTCTAAAAAAAGTGGTACTTTGTTATTTATTTTCGAAACAGTGATTTTTTGCTAAAAATTTCAAAAAAAAGTGGTATTTGGCCATTTTGGCCGATAAAACCCATAAAATCAGCCTAAAGCCCATTATTATTAACTTACGAGCCATCCAAGCCCACAGTCCGCAAGTACAGCCCTCACACTTGAAATAGTCATCCAAAATTAATTCAAGATGGGTTCATAATAAGCCCCATGACATCACTTCAAAGCCCATCCATACGTACAAGAAAGTCCAAAAGCCATTCCATGGAATCAACCAATTGAATCCCACAAGATTAGCAACAACCTATGAAAGCCCACAGCTGTAACAAATAAGCTAAAGTACAGGAATTTCCCTCCATCACTGAGGAGAGAAACAGCCAGATAAGGGAAATAGAAGAGCAATGGGTTGAAGGGCAAAATGGCCTTTTCGTGTCAATTTGGGCACACCCAAAATTTGACAAATGAGCTTGGAGCACTTGTAATCGTTGAGTCTATAGTTTGATGCCATATGTAAGTAGAAGAACTCATTAAAGCAATAATGCATCTATTGTGTTAAAGATTTACGTGTTTGGGAATAGCTTAGTATTTTTATAAAAATTTTTTGTAAAAAGTATGCTAAAATATACTTGCACTTTGAAAAATTGAGAAAAATTAAGACAAAGTGAGGTTTTAAAAAGCTTTATATAAAATATAAAAATAAAAAGCTAGTTTATAAGCTAGTCCCAAACACACACAAAGTTATAGCCAATGTCATCTTTACCTCCATAAAACAAGGGCCAATTACGATTAATACAAAGTTGCTGCACCCTTGATTTCATCAAGTATAAATTGGGGTTTTCCCCTTAAGGTAGCAGTTTTTAGGGTGATTAGTTAGCCATGCTGTTGTATTAAAAACAAGACATAGACAATGCCTCCTTTTAAGGAGGAACACTACTCTGTTGGGAAATTGTCTCAAATTCTTATTGTGACTTCGAAAGCTAATTGGATTTTCTTATTGAAGAAGGAAAAATTAAATTTGGTTATTTTCTTTAATTTCCTTGGTGTGGAAGGAAATATTATTCCTTGAAATTGAAGAAAATTCTAATTCTTGTCAAAGAAGTAATACATTCCTTGTGTATCAAGGAATTTGATTTGAAGTCTTATAAATAGACAGTGTTGCAAAGAATTTGATGGTATGAGAAGAGAAGAAAAATAATAGAATTGGGCATGAAACCAAAAGAGAAAAATGAGATTTTTACTTAGGAGGTACCCCAAGAAAAGAAACAAGGCTTGAGTTTTCTCTACAAAGCTTTTGTGAAGCACACAAATCAAGGAAAATTTGTGAGGCTTTAATTCATGTTGTGAAGTGAAGAGTAGAAAAGGTGTTGCCGCAATGTGAGGATTGTGAACAGCAAAATATTGTGTGAAAAGAAGAAACCATAGTGACCAATTACTTCATTCTGTATTCATTGATTTTTCTGCAAAGCAAGCTCTGGGAACCAAATAGATTTCCAGCAGCTTAAACGTTTTTCTTTTCTTCTTTTGTGGGAGCTTGAACGTTTGGTATTGCGTTGCTCCTTAATACAACAGTAAGTTTCAAAGCTAGGAATAAAAGGCTCCATAACTCACAATAGCATACACGATATACAATGGCACAATGCTAATGAAATACTGTTGTACATTCTGTACAGAAGATCAATATAAATATTATATACAATACATCCATTTGGGGACTTCTAAAATAATTGATACAACTCACAACATCATCAAAATAACAAGGCTGATAAAATAGGTGACATACAAGACCAAAGAAATAACTGGGTTGCCAGGACCATCTAGCATGCCTGGTTAAGTTGGGTGCCCCATCCAGAATTCCATGTTTCAAAGCAAGGCACCCAGATAAAAACAATTAAGTGGCTCTTTTTAACATCTGCATAATGGATTCTGGATCCCGGATTTCCTGGCTTTCTTGTGAATCCTCATTCCCCTGTGAAAAATCAACACTAGTGTAAGTCCGGATCCCTGGGCCATGTCCACTACAATCCCTCTCCCTTCCTTGCTGTGCTCGTCTTACTTCCTTTTGATGCTCAGTTAGTTCCAAACTTTTTCTTTTTAACCTTGGAGACAGCTTCTCCTCGTGCTGAAGTTAATTCACTGTATCCTTCACAAACTCTACTCTTTTGGAGCTCATGTTATGGGTTGCAGTCACCCTGTATCTTTGTAAAGCAGTGTTGACTCCTAGTCTAGAGTGACATCTTTCAAGATATGGTAAGCTTCTCTTGCAGAGGTTTATTTTTCCATTTCTCAAGAGCTTGTCTAAGACATGAAGCAAGCTTTGAGGGTAATCCAACTTGATTTGCTCACCATAAGTGGAATTCCAGAAGGTGATGGTAGGCTCTGAAATGGATGGATTTGGGTGTTCAAGAGTTTTTTCAAGGAGTGCCTGCAATTTGAGGAGTACAGAATCAAAGATTATAGGTGGCTGACTACTTCGCAAACAATTGAGGATTTCAGTCCACAAGAGTTGAAGTTGATATTTGGTGCTTTCATCCCATATCTCTATATGTGACACCCGTTGGAGCAGTGGACAAGATATTATCTGCAAGTACAATTGAGGATAGCAGTTTTCCAGAAATAGAATCTGTGTGAAAATATGAAACAAAAGAAGGAAACTTCAAGATCCTGATCACCAACTCCATTGGAAACGTTCTAAAGAAACTTTCAAGGAAGATGACTCCAAATGTCCACTCCTCTTTCTTTTATGCAAACATGTTTCCTATACAGACACCCCCCCCCCCCCCCCCCCCAAAAAAAAGAGAAGGAAAATTGAGAGAGAGAAAGTTAAAAGCAGGAGTAAGACTTTAAAAGCATACACCCTCAACGTATGGTTCAACTTAAGGGGAAAAATAAATAAAAGAGCATGGTACATGCTTACTTTAGCCACTGATCATATGTAACTTCAATGAATTATTAGAGATCATGAGTTTCACTCTAGTAACAGTACATAAAAATTTGCTTCAGTTTTAACTGAAAGCATGATCTAATTATAAAATTCGATACAATTAAAAACCTGGCTGGTGCACTACTTCAATGAACAAGAGGATATCTTGCTTCATTTGAAGACAACTGATAACGCATGCCAATGCAGAAAATAAGCTGGGATTTCATGGCAAAGTGATACAGGCATAAGTAGATCACATATGTAATGACTCAAGCACAAAGGGCAAGAAGCCAGCTATAAAGTTTTCTGTTGCTAACTTTGTACATAACATTTTCAAATATCTGTATAAAGACACTTGGAAACATGAGCAACGGCAGATGGAAGAGACAAAACACTTGGATAGTGAGGGTTCTGTTTTAGATTAAATCATTTACGTGATACTATAAAACTGAATTGAATTTCATTTGTAGAAAGTTCCAAAACTCCATCTATGTACAAATCACAATGAGATAATATGGAACTGAAGGAATAAGCCAAACAACTTTAAAAAAATCAAAACTCATTCCTATTATTTGGATAGTGAAGATTCAATTTTTAATTAGATAATTACTTGATATTATAAAACTGAATTGAATTTCATTTGTAGATTGTCCAAAACTCCATCTATAAACAAATCACAATGAGATTATATGAAATGATGGGATCCCGTAAGAACCCAAGTCCAGAGTTGGCAGCCAGCCAACCTGCAATGAAAGAATGCCTTAACACCCTATCATGCCTTAACCCAACTCTAAGAAGCAATGTTTGCACCTACCTGGAAGCAAATCTCAAGCTAACATTCATGTTACTGGATATTTTACAGTCACCAATATGTTTGTGTCTACTTTTGTCTGAACCTACTTCTGAAGTACAGTTCTCTTCCAAGAAACATATTACTACATTGCCATATAAAGAAAGGAGATCCAGATCCAGATCCTCATAACTTAAATCAAGATCATTGGCACCATCAAGCATTCTGGCATGTTCATCAAGGCACCCATTTAACATTGAATACAAATCCTCAAGGAAACTGTTTGTAGCAGAACCGTACACATTCTGTGAAGTTTTAAGAGAACTATAAAGTGTCTTCCACACTTCAAAAACATGTTCAAAGTCAAGCTTCCTCTGTGGTGAAACATGAGGCTTTTGTGAGAATTCACTAACCAGTGAGGCTGAATTTTTTCTGGGGGCGAGAGCATACTGAAAATGGATACAATAAGAGAGAGCATATGGCAAGAAAACCCGTGTTGTTGGACTCCATTCTCAATAATGAAAGTTCCTTGACATCATCTATGCAGTCTGTCAATCCTTTGGCTATTACTATCCATATATTTAAGCAGTGGGGACCGACATAATTATACGGTAAACTGATCATAGCAAGGAGAGTTTCCAGGGGATCATATGAAGAGAATAAAAATTTGAAATACTTGTGGATTCCCTGTAAAATTTACTCTGTTTTGGATGTCTTCATAGTTGACTGAAAGACCACACAGAGGTAGGCTACAAGTAAATAAACCACTGGTGAAACCATATTCATGTGAACGATAGAGCAAATATCCATAAATTTTGCATGTCTAATGTTATTAACTGATTGAAGCTTGTCGATGTACTTGAGGTCCAATGAAACCTTGTACAGAGGGGATTCCAATGTAGCTGGTTGTAAATCCTTAGTGACAGCGTCTATAAACCGGAGACAAGTATGATGCAAATCACTACTATCACTGCCTTCTGAACTTACATCTTCACATATCTTCTTTATGAACGCTAATACTGTGCCCAAACACAACATAATATCATTATAATTGGTTGATGTCTTTTCCAACTCCAATCGAACTCCTTTCAGAACAGATAAAAATAACCTTAAAGCAGCATCACATGTGAAACTTTTGTATTCATGGTTGACAGTTGCAATTGATGCTTGACTGATGAGAATAAAAATTATGTTTAAATGGAAGTCCAACTGACAAATATCCCATGGCAACCATTTAACAGAGTATTACTTCCATAAGAATTTGGTAGCTGATATATGATGGCTTGCAGAGTTACTTGTGACATATTCCACATCTTTACATTTCGCTAAAATAAAATCATCAAACAGATCTACGCACAGATTCCATGAGCTCACACTTTTACTTTCAGGACCAAGGCGAAAAATTGCTTCACAGATAGGCTCCAACACTAGCTTTGTCACTGATGGATCATTGACAGAAGTATCAAGTTTATGCAGCAGATAACACCATGTGTTCAAGCATGATGAGTGGACGGAGATATCACATTTACTTGATATAATTCCTGTCAGAGGAATCATTACAAGCCTTATGCTTTTTAAAAACCCATTTACTTGGATTTTATCACTGGTCTCTCTAGATTTTTGCAAATGTTGTACACCCTTCTCCTCCTTGGATGCATTTGTCTCACAAGCTACTATTGGAGGATGAATTAGAGCATCAATAAGACCTTCCCAAGCAAACTGCAAATTATGGTAAAAAATCATACAAAAGAATGACATTTAAAGCATTATAACGTAGGACTTCTGAAATATTTTAATCCAAAAGGTTACCATAATTGATGGAAGAATGACATTCTAAGTGTTGTAATGGAGTACTGGTATATTTAAATGCAGAAATTACCATAGGAGATAATTGAACAGGTAACTAGGCAGTGATTTAGCTATTGCCATAAAAACTTGGGTAGACCCAGTCCTATGAGCTTACATGCAAGGACCACAACAACTAGACACCCTTTTCTGACTTAAGCAAGGACCATTTAGTCTCTTGATTTGGATTACTGCAAATTCTTTATGCCCCATAATAAATTTGTATCCTTCAAAAGATGACCACTTCTATGCTATCATTGAACTAAGGAAATGGAAGAAAGCACCTTCTATTTTTGAGGTGCTATTTTATTGGTGATAAATTCAACAAATAAAGAATTATTTTCTTGGATAATATTATCAGTGATTGGTGATAGTGACCAGGTTTCCAAAAAGTCCAACTGTATTAAAAATACCTGTGAAGCAATCTGGACTTGTGGGTTGAGATCTGAAAATGTATTTTCAGGAATTTTCAGCATTTCATTTGTTAATTGCCTGTTCTTCATAGCATAATATCCTAGTAAGCGAATAAACCATCCCCATGCATGAATGGCTTGGACCTTCATACCCTGGTTTAGCAGCTCCTTCATCTTAGTGAGCAAAATTTGCTTCATATCTTTGACAAGAACCTGTTTAAAGATAGAATAAAGTACATTTAGGGATCTTAGAATACACAACAAGATAGATACAATATTGGAATGATTTTAGGCAAACCTTAACCTTGATACCAGAATCAAAGTTAGACAGAAGGAACCTTTCTCATGGGTCTACCTTAGACATTCAGGCCTGATAATGTGAGATAGGCACACATTAATGCACATGAGAGAGAGAGAGAGAGAGAGAGAGGATCATTGACTAAATTGCAATATAAAACTGTTAAGGTTAACTACCTATAATACTTTACAAATCTAATGAGGCACTCATTCATGATAGAAGTCGAGAAGTTTTGGAATTTCAAATTGAAAAACTTTCTACTCCATGATGCAGGGATATGGAATGAACCACCAGTACAGTTGACTGGTCTTGATTTTGAGCTTCTAGACACCCATTGTGAATTTTATGAAAAACATTTATTCATATGAATTATGGAAGCTGGATTTAAATGACTGTAACCCAACCTCTTAGTGATGGTTTGAAGGTTTTTTTTTTTTTTTTGGGGGATAATTTTAAATATTTGTTTAAGATTTATTTTGACAATTAATGGAATTTTGTTTGGCCTAAACCTTTACAACATTTTGTCTTCACCCTTCACACACACACAAAGGGAAAAGAAAAGAGTGCTATTTCAATCTCTCAAAATGTCAAAATCATATATCCTATGTTGTAAATGTAGTTACCACTACAGTTTATGTTTGAAAAGGAAATTTCCTGTGATGTTTCACTTTTGAAACCAGATACATAGTCATGGTAAAGAAGAAATGGTAGCTACAGGGATATTGAATGAACCACTGGTAGAGTTGACTGGTCTTGTGATGCGGGAGATGCAAAAAAATTATTATTTAGTATTATTTATGTTTGCAAGTCAATTGTATTTTTATGTTTTAGGTCCTATTAGTTTATTGGGCTTTTAGTATTTTAATTTAGAAGCAAGGTTATTTTTGTAATAAGGCAATTAGGGTTTCCTAACCAATTAAAATTAGGGTTTAGCAATTCTTTATAAGCAACCTATTGTACTCCTTGAGGAGATAGTTGATATTTTGATGAATGAAAACAATAGCCGTTTGGTCTTTCTTTGGTCTGGTGCTGACTCCAGGTCTACCCTAGGTGCTGACTCCTAGTGGTTTTCCCGCTTGGTGCTGACTCCAAGCAATGCCTAGGTGCTGACTCCTAGGTCATATCTTTTATTTTTTCCGTTCTTTCAGTTTTGTTCTAGTTGTCCTGCGTCAATGATGCGGGACGCAAGAAGATTATTATTTAATATTATTTATGTTTGCAAGTCAATTGTATTTTTATGTTTTAAGTCCTATTAGTTTATTGGGCTATTAGTATTTTAATTTAGAAGCAAGGTTATTTTTGTAATAAGGCAATTAGAGTTTCCTAGCCAATTAGAATTAGGATTTAGTAATCCTTTATAAGCAACCTATTGTACTCCTTGAGGAGATAGTTGATATTTTGATGAATGAAAACAATAGCCGTTTGGTCTTTCTTTGGTCTGGTGCTGACTCCAAGTCTACCCTAGGTGCTGAATCCTAGTGGTTTCCTCGCTTGGTGCTGACTCCTAGGTCATATCTTTTATTTTTCCGTTCTTTCAGTTTTGTTCTGGTTGTCCTGCGTCAGTTTTGGTATCAAAGCAAACATCGATCTGTCTAAAGCATCCCGCAGTCAATCCAGAACTAGAAAAAAAATCACCATAAAAAAAAAAAAAAAAAAAGGAGACCCACGCAAGACACATCACTCATCAGCCTTTAAAACCCATAAAATCAACACCCACGGCCGTGGAACCCAACAACCACCAGCCACCAGACTAGAAACAGAGGAGTTTGAAGTCAATGAGAGTCGCCAAGAACCACCTACACCAACTCGCCGTCGACGCCGCTCCCACCATGCCGCTTCATGCTTCACAGGTTCCATCAAGCTCCAATCTGCACTATTGAGCACCACTGACAGCGAACAACGGTGAGCCCATACAGCCTCTCAGCCGTTGACTCCAGTGCTGCTCGTGACTGCTCTGCCGTTTCTTTTCTCTTTTAGTTTCTTTGCTTCTAGTTTCTTTAGCTCTGGTGCTTTTAATGTTTGGCCATAGCAGACTTTAGTTTTAAATTGTAGTTATTTCTTTATTGTATTTCACGAAGAAAAAAAAAAAAAAAAGAAAGAAAGAAAAGAAAGAAAAAGAAATAAAGTGTTGTTACTGCCAACCCATTGCATGTATGGGCCCTTAAGTTGTTTTTTTCACAGATCTATTTTGTCCAATGAGACCCACTCAATTGAGGAGCAAAGCCCATGACTATCAAGTGCAGTAAGTTAACCACTGACAAGGTGAGCTATGGTAATATCTAAAGCACTTTATTTTGATGGTGATAATACTTATCAATGAGATTTTGTCAACTGGATGAATGGGATGGAGCAATTCTTTGAGCAAGCAAATTTTGCAGATAACAAAAAGGTTAGGTATGCCAAGTTGAAATTAAGAGGTAACGCACAAAGGTTTTGGGAGAAGTTTGAATATTTCTGCTATATGAATAATGAACCCGCCATCAGTGTGTGGGAAGATATGAAAGAAAAGTTTTGTGATGGGTATTTATCACCATACTATCAAGCTAGGTATCTACCCCAATCTCAGTGTGGTACTTTTCAAGTTGAAGCAAATACGATTAATCCTCATCCCCATCCCATTTCATGTCCTCAGCGCACTTTTGAACAATCTACCCAGAAATTAAAGGAGCTCATGAAAAATGTTCAAGACAGGATTGCTCAAATGAAGCAGAAGAAGACTCAAACCGATTCAATTGGGAAACCAAGGATACTAAATCACATTGAACTTATTGCTGCCCCAATTGAAGACAACATTGATGATGATATCTTGGTCATGGAGAATCCTCCAGCAACACCAAAGCCTAATGTTGACACAGACGTACATGCCTCGACAAGTGTTGCTTTAACATGCGTGCAAGGAAAAGAATCTATTGAAGAGCAACAAGGTGAAGAGATGGTGCCTAAAGAGAGTATTATGTTAGAGGGTGCACATGATGTGAAAGTTGAAGTTGTTGAATGTGCTTCTGATCAACCCTCCACAATCCTTGAAGATCTACATCTTGGTGAAGTCGAAGAGGTTAAAACTACAGTGCTTCCTATGGTTCATAAGGTTCAAGAAGAGATTATACTGATTCCACACATTGATTTTGTTATTCCAAATGAGTTTGATGTGGTGGAATTCAAGGTTTTTGTTTTCCCTGTGCTCCTTAAGGTGATTTCAGGCTTGAAGCAAGTGTTATTTGTTAGTATCCTAATCCTTCAATGTTTTAAAACTCGAGGTCGAGTTTTCTCCAACCAGAGGAGAATGATGCGGGAGACACAAGAAGATTAATATAACATTATTTATGTTTGCAAGTCAATTGTATTTTTATGTTTTAGGTCCTATTAGTTTATTAGGCTATTAGTATTTTAATTTAGAAGCAAGGTTATTTCTGTAATAAGGCAATTAGGGTTTCCTAGCCAATTAGAATTAAGGTTCAGCAATCCTTTATAAGCAACCTATTGTACTCCTTAAGGAGATAGTTGATATTTTGATAAATGAAAACAATGGCCGTTTGGTCTTTCTTTGGTCTAGTGCTGACTCCAGGTCTACCCTAAGTGCTGACTCCTAGTGGTTTCCTTGCTTGGTGCTGACTCCAAGCAAGGCCTAGGTGCTGACTCCTAGGTCATATCTTTTATTTTTCCGTTCTTTCAGTTTTGTTCTGGTTGTCCTATGTCATCTTGATTTTTAGTTTCTGGACACACAATTGGGAATTTTATGATAAATATTTATTCATATTAACTATTGAAGCTGATTTAGCTAACAGTCAAATAAATCAATAGATCCAAACAGTCTGTGACACAACCTCTTACTATTGGTTTGAACTATTTTTAAGGATGTAATTTGCATTTTACTGGCATTTTGTGCTTAACCTTCACAGCAGTTTGGCTTCACCCACCAAAATAAAAATTTTCTACTTCATCTCTTAAAACATCAAAATCATCTATTTTACATTGTAAATGTAGCCACCACTCTAGTTTGTATTACAAAAGGAAATTTCCCGTGATGTTTCACTTTTGAAACCAGATTCACAGTCACAGTAAAGAAACTGCTAGCTGTTTAGGCTCACAAATTTTCCTAAAACAAAAAGTTACACCTCAGATTCTGACAAGCACCAATAAGATATAAAATGGGAAAAAATTAGTAATGATTTTTCAGATTCTGCAATGTTAGCATCAGCTAGTAAGATGTTTTATTTGAAATACTTCACATGCAAACACATTAAATCCATCTAAATTCTCAAACCTTTTAACAAAAATTTAGTGGAAGAAAAGATGGTGGAAACAGATTTAGCTAGCTATATCATATTAGCATGTTTAAGCTTTCCATGTTTAAAATGTATATCTCAACTATGAATGCACCTTGATAGATGCACTTGAAAAATATAAAGAACATAAGCACATTTGTACCTTGGAGAGAACTAGTGGAGGAGGTAATATTATAGGCTTAATCTTCGATAGACACCTTTCTGACATATCCCTCTCCTTGTCAAAGCTGAGAAGTCTTCTATATATTGGAGGAGCCCATAAATGTGATGAGTCTCTCATTCTCTCGCTTAAATTAGATGCTAACTTTATCAAGGCCTATTATAATAGCAAGAAGGGTTAGCAGGAGAGATAAGTTGACCATACTCATTTATTGATTCTTGTTTAACATAAGATGCTAAGTTCAGTAGTGATACATAAAATATAAATAACCAACTTGATTACGCAACAATGTAAAATTTAACACTGGAATCATTAGTTTAGGACAAAAGTTTGACACAATTTGCTTGTGTAACATAATGTTCCGTCCAAGTTTGAAAAAAAAAATCCACATTTAAGCAAATAGAACCACTTCACTGCAAATTCTCTCTCTTTCTTTCTCCAGGACAAGTTATGCACATTAAACACTTTACAAAAAAAACGATACTGAAATCTATCAGTGACTGACTTAGTCAGTTTATATGCATACACTTCCACTTAAGAAGTATCACTAGAAGTGGTTGAGGAGCATAAAATAGAAAGCTTGGAAGAATTACTTATACCTGAATTGATAAAGAACCAATTGGGTTCTCAAGTGCATGAACAACCGCCTGCAACAGAGAGTTGTAGTAGGAATCTAGAAATGGTGCATTAAACTGTTGGATGGATATGCACCACACTCCTAAGTTACAAACTGACTGCAATTAAGAGGCAAACAAGTCAAATCCACAAATAAATAAAGCACAGCAACCCTTGAAAACTATCATTATTTGACAATGTGACATTTACCTTCATTTTTGTTGTCGTAATGAGCCTAACTAAAGACTCTATAACCAAATTGGCATCATCCACTACAAAACCAACATACAGAAAATGCTGATTAAGTACTCATTTCCAATTAAAAGACAACAAAACAATACCAGTCAACTAGGACCGTGGTTTAAGCCACTGTTTTGATAGGGTAAATTGCAAATTACATCCCTAAACTTTGGAGGTGTTTAGATTTTAGTTTTACACCCTGAAGTTTGAAATTTTAGATTTTAGCCCTGAAGTTTGGAGGTTTTTAGATTTTACCCTGAAGTTTCAAAATTTGAATTTTACCTCCTAAAGTTTGAGGGTGTTTGGATTTTACATCCCAAATTTTGAAACTTCAGGATGTAATATCCAAACACTCCTAAACTTTAGGAAGTAAAATCCAAATTCTAACACGTCAGGGTGTAAAATTCAAACACCCCCAAACTTCCCAGAGTAAAATCCAAATTCTGAAACTTCAATGTTTAAAATACAAACACCCCCAAACTTTAGGGGTGTAATTTGCAATTTGCATTTTTTAATATCTAAATTTTGAAAGGCAATAATTTACCAACACCCCATTACTAAAATGTTATACTAAACAACGGTGTGCCACTAGCACAACATACCTGCAATTACGGCAACAAGGGACGGATGATAAATCATGAAACCCAAACACTTCAAAGCCAGTGCAGCACTGTCATCAATTCAAAACCAATACTTATACATATATTCAATCACCCTCCATTTAAAAGCGACTTAGATGTTATTTAAAAAAAAAAAAAACCCTAAAGCTTGAAAGGCTTCAATGATGTTAATTTTTTTTTCCCTTTAAGCTGAAAAGACTCACACAAAACCCTAAAGCTGAACTGAAAAGGTTTTGGGTTGGTTTTGATAGTGGAACTAAATAAATAAGAGGTGGGCTAGATTAATTATACAAATTTATTATAGGGTGATAGTGGAAGTAAATAAATAAGTAGTGGGCTAGATTTATTATAAGGTGATAGTGGAAGTAAATAAATAAGTAGGGTTGCATTTATAGGGCTGAAAATTGTAAAAACCATTTTAAAATTTTAGGACAAATTATATTTAAAAAAAAAGAAAAAGAATGATGTGGCAGCTGATGTGGCACAACGTGAGTGCAGCAACATTAAACTCTACGCTTCAACTTTTAGTAATAGTAGCTTTTAACCCGTGCAAATGCACGAGATTTTTATTTAAAATTTTTTATAATTTTGTTGTTGTATTTTTATAGCATCTCAAAAGTATTTTTCTTTTTTATTTAACATCATCAAAAGTAAATCAAATCATACTTCATCATAGTAATATATATTAACACACTTTAAATATGGGGGAAAAAATTAAACTTATAGTAGTGGAAAAACAAATACCTTTCTTCATAACATCATACAAATTTAGATTCATAGCTCAAAATAACATTTATATTCCTAAAATAAATCAAAAGTCAAATAGTTTAATCTCTTGTTTATGGACTTCCTTTCTCTCTTAAAGTCTTATGGGTCTAATGTTGTGAGCATCCAAGCCATTGATGATCTTTTTGCATACCTGGACATATCAGAAGTTTCAAAAAAAAAAATGTTAAATTGATTCCAAACGAATAACACGTACAAATGCAAAATTAGTTCTACCATGTAAAATCTAAATCACATGAATCAGTGTTAGATAGCTTATCATTTTTTTTTCCTTTATACCCGTCTAATAAAAATCTCTAAATCAAAAAAAAAAAAAAAAAAAAAAAAAAAATCTTTTTATGGTAAGCATTAAATGTAGCTTGTACTCATTTTCTTGCCCACTTATCCAATCTGACAATAGGTAAATTGTCACGTTTTGTATTTCCCAAATATCATCATGATTTTAATTGCCTCATTTGCAACAAACCAATGTCCTAACACCCAAACACAAACCCACAACTACCCAAAATATACCAACCACAAACCAACATAAATTCATTGGAAAAATGTTTAAAATAATACTCTAATAATAATAATAATAATCAAAGAAAAACTCACCTTAGGACTATAACCGGCTTAAGTAACATCTAGGATTGTTTTGGGGAGGGGGGGAGACCCAAGAGATGGAGAGTGTGGTGGTAGGCAGTCTTAAGATCTCTCTCTCTCTCTCTCTCTCTAAATGTCTGCCTTAAGGGGTTTCTCTTTGCAAACTTGGTGGTAAGAAGGTGGCAGGAAACCGGACGTTGGCAGAAAGTTGGCTCAACAGTGGTGGTGGCACTATATCCACAACTATCTCAAATAATATCACGGTCCCTCTGCAGCCAAGGCTTCCACGACTTCAAATCTGTTAGGAAATACAATTTTCTAGCTCATTGGAATTCAGCCAGATATGCCAATGAGCTTAAGGAACAAAACAATAATTATTAGAATAATATTGTACGTATTCTGTATAAAAGAAGTACATATATAGAGCATCTTTGCATTTTTTTTTAATGTAAACTATCGGAAAATTTTGATTATGATCAAATGTATTCTACAGTGTGAACCTCAAAGAATAGGAGGTGTCCTCCAACCAAACATGGTCTACTAAATGAATTACATGCAAACCTGCAAACTTAATAGCAGCCACTCATTGTCGGTTTTGTTAATACAATTCACACACCAGCAACCATAAAAGTACAATAACAAAACACATTGTTCGCAATTGTCTGCCATTAAAACAGAAGTTTAAAGTACCTAATCCTGGTTATTATGCAAATAGAGTGAAAGGCAATAAAAAATTTTAATAGAAAATATGAAAGAAAAGCCAATTGGCAGTAACAAAAACTTATTCTAAAAGAGAACCAAGTAATAGCATTAAAGAGAGGGCTGACAAACAAACATTTACCACCTCCAAGACTTTTACTATATTAAACAAAAATGAAACTCAGCTTCTCTCATAAATCTAAGTTGCATTTCTTTCCATTCGAGTTTCACTGATTTTTTGCAAATAAATTTTGGCTCTAGGGAATATTTTTTCTATTAATGAAGCAGTCCTATCTAGTAAGTTCTCTGCTCATCTTCCTTTTGAAGATAAATATATTCCTTTTTCAAAAGATAGATTTGTGTTAACTCTCACAATTAGTCTTAAACCACATCCACTTAAAGCAAAGTAGCCACAAAAGGTAAAAAATCAATCCTCTTGGGACTTGGGAATATGGATATTAGTATTACACATTTGTGGTGTATGATTAGAATACAAATTGATCACAAAGTTTCATAATTTAAATACATATCTTACTCAGTCATGAAGCCATATTTAAGGTAAGACATTATTTTTTTTTCTATAATACCAAGTTTATACCATCAAAGTGAATAGTGCAATTGAGAAATAATATAGGCTCAGATGATGCATGTGATGTCTTAAAACTCGGAATTCAAAGTACCATGAATGAAAAATGAAATAGTTATAGTGTGGAATTATGGCCATTAGATAAACTCAAATAGACAGTTAGTTATCATGCAGTCTAAGCCTAAGAGAATGCATCAATTCATTTTTCTAAAACACATTAAAACACAAATGTACAATCTGCAAACTTCCCCAATAATGGCGAATTTAATGGCTGTCTCTAAGAGAATACGTCAATCTCAAATCAATATTTTTTTCAAACACATTTAAAGTTAAGTCACATACATGTACAATCTGCAAAATTCCAGATTTAAGTTTAAGTGTTAACACGTTCAGCCTTAAATATTTGTCTAATTTCACCTATTTGAAGGCTAAATTGGCTCCAATGAAAAATGTTGTTTACAAATTGTCAAAAATTTACACATAAGATCATTATAATATGAAAAATATAAATATTAAGAACTAATATATTACAGTAATCATAACGTGCTTTTATATTTGGTTTAATAACTATTACTCTCAAAAAGAATTAGTAAATACTGTAGAATAATTATATCTTCAAGCTTTATCCAATGCCAATATAGAATGACCCAACAATTAAATTGCAGAAGATTGAAGGTAAGACCAAAATTAGACTATATTAAATGGATTAAGTTACCTGGGTTGCAAACTCTTATTGACTTTGCCAAAAACAGCCGTCAAGTTGGGTATTCCAATAACAAACAAAACAATTAATAAATATGCAAATTTCAAGCATAGAGAAATTGATTTTGAAACGTAGTCATATTTAATAAACAAACTTAAATGTGAAGATAAAAAAGACCCAAACAAATATCAAAGCCTGATCAAAATATGAAACTGAAAAGTGAAGAGAAACACTGAATTTGAAGATCCAAATCGAAACCAATCCAAACAAAATATCAAAACCTAATCATATTTAACAAACAAACTTAAATGCGAAGGTAAAAACTCACGGGTAGTGGTTCCAGCCTCTCTCTATGTAAGACTCCTTGAATTTGAGTTTCTTTCTTGCAAGTTTTTTTTAATATATATATATATATATATATATATTTATATATATATATATATTTTTTGTATTATCTAACTATAAAATGTTTAAATTTTCACCTACAGTTTGTCTTTTGTAATAAATGAAAGTGTCCCGCACTTTGTGCAGGTTATTAGCTAGTATATATAATATCAAAAATAACTCCTTTTTTTTCTTTTTTCTTTTTGGAATATGTAGGATTCCTGACAATTCATCTGCTGTTCAAATCCTATGTTATGGTTTCCTAACTTAAAGTCTTTGTAGTAGTGACTTCAGTAGTTTCCTAGTAGACGTCTGTAAGAAATTGAAGAACCCAATTAAGAAGTGCAACTTGAAACTTAAATTTGATGCATGTTTTCTGTCTATGATCAAGTTATGCTCTAAGATATTCATCTGGTGACTTTCCATCTTGCACACTTGATTGATTGTTACAATTATTTCACAGATAATCGCTGCTACAAATCTCTGCAAATAGCATATAATAGTAAGCTTCAATTAATGGATTTTCAAACTTCTGTTTCAGTCTTCTCTTATAGTCAGTCTTGTTGTCTTAACTAAGAGGCCAACCTGTTTGGGTGCTCCACTTCATACCACCATATGGAGGGAAATAGCCTACAGATTGCAGATAAGGCAATGGACATAAGTCTCTGTAAGCTGAATTTTGTGTGTAATTATTCAATGAATACAATATATGTATTACTCAGAAATATGACTGAAAACTTCTATCAATGAAATTGTCTATGACTAAAAAACTAAAATATTGTAGTTGTTCTTTTATCCAATTTGAATTGTATTTCCTACACTTAGCCTCATTGTCAATGATAAGTTGAAATAAGATACGCAGTTTTCTTGCCATAGGATAATTATTATTTTGTGAGAATTTACAAACTGATTTGCAAAAATTGAGGGAGGCATCACAAATTTAGGGAAAAAGTTAGACTATACAGCTATGAATGTTAAATCTAAAATGCTTACATAAATTAATTTTGCAGTCTACCCCGAAAAGAATCAGGGAAATTAGGCAATTGCTAATCAAGGTTGAAAAAATTTGTGCCTAGTCAATACTATCCAGCTTTAAGCTTTACTGTCACTCACTGTAGTGCCTTTTCTTGTGACGCATATAACCCACTGGAAAATGTAATTCTATTCTTCTTGTGACTGAATTCATGTTGAATGTTTGTTTACGCAGGTTTGAAAAGTTGACAGATCTTTACTTAAATGGGTAAATTTGAAGTCCACTTCTAGATGGGAGTAGTTGAAAGAGTTGGATACTCTCTCTTTAGTGCCATTGTAGTTTTCGATTCTGTGTGCTGGTATCAAGGAAAACATCAAAAGCTAATGCCAATTGCATCAGAATGTGAAGTGTGGTGGTCAGTAGAGAAATCATTGCTGCCTGTATATAAGACTCCAATCTTTGATAATAGGTGACCTCATCTGTTGTGACAATAGAATGTCTTCTCTAAGAACTAATGTTATATGCTGAAGGTTTACTTTTTGTCATTTGTACTTATAGTCTTGTCATAGTTACTAATAAAAAAACTCCTAATGAGTGTTATTTTAATGTCTTTTCTTTTGTCATTCAATTTAACCATTGTCATTGTAGATTACAAAAAAATCTCGTGTGTTTTTTGTGCTGTAATCTGTAAAATAATTTGCTATATCTATATTTATCATTTTTTTTTTTGATAAGTATATCTATATTTATCATGATTCATCACCATTTTTCAAATCTTAGGCATCCTTTAATAGTTGTTCTAAACGTGTTTTTCTAATTACATTTGGGTCCATATAGATACATCGTTTTTATTTTAGGTGTGGCGCTGCAGAAAAGAAGTGAAACAAAGAAGGTGTCAAACTGAAAATTGGAAGGAGGAAGAGGTTTTATTTTGCCACTTTGTCCTCTGCCGAACGGAGGGAACTCATCTTTTCTTTGCGGTGTGTGCAGTTTTTTTTTGGATTGAATTGCAGTGTGCGCAGTTGATTAAGAGTGTGGCGATTCAGGGTTTTTTTAAGTGGCTTAAGGTAGAAAGTGTTTCAGCAAAACACTCTGACTTTTCTCTTAATCTGTAAGTGTGGCAGATTTTTAAGTGGACTTTTATTTTTGGTTTTGGAGACGGATAAGACATGGTGGTTTTGGGCCGTTGAAGATGTAGATTTGTGTAAGGATTTTTGTGGGTACGATTTAATTTTGGATCCGAAACACAAAGATATAATGCTTGAAGCAGATTGGCATTAGTGGAGGAAAAAAGGCAATTTAATGTTCAACAGCTTCTTATTCTCTGTGTTCTAGGGTTTTATTTTTTCAAATCAGAGCAATTGCAAATGAAAAACTTTAAATATATACTGCAAAAACCTTGACAACAATGGTAGAAAAGAAACATGGGAAACGAAAATATAAAGAGGGGAAAATATTTCACAAAAAATTAAAAACAGCATATTATAAACCATTCTAACCCAAATTCCTTACTCAAAACTGAATCTAAGCCAAAACCTGAATGCAATCCAATACAATCCAATCCAAATACCCAGACCTAAATCATATTTAAACCCAAATTTAAAGAACCAAAAAACAGAGACTAACCGGTGGAGGATACGGGATCTAATGGTGGCAGAGGTCTGACTGTCTTCTCAGATTTTCTCTCTCCACTCTCTATGCCTGACCGAATCTCTCTCTCTCTATCGTTCTCTTTCTCCCCGTCTCTCTGTTTAATAATTCAGCGTTACATGTCTCCCTCCCTGAACCATTTTTTGGGTTTTTATGTTTTTGTTTTTCCTTATACGGGTTTCAATAAAGGGAAAAATAGATCTAACAGTACCCATTCTTCTTAGACTTTGGGTTGCCTCAAAGGCTTGGCCTTTCCACCTACAAACCCAGAAATAAATAAAGAAACATAAACAAAGAGTGCAGTCGAGATCGCATAGTGAATCTAAATAAACAGAGAGTCAAAAGGAACCTACCCAATAACGGCTCTGGCGGTGCGACGGCAAAAGAAATAAAGTTTCCTTGTGGTTGGAGGCTGACGGTAGTGCTGGCCCTGAGATGTCTGTCTTTCTCTCCTGTGCCTTAACAACGCATCACTATTAACAACGCATCCTTTCAGTAATTTCTCTCTTCTCTTTTAAAATCGACGCCAAATGTAACCCAAATACCTAAATAAAAATCAATCCAACCAAATTTCTCAAAACTAATTCATATTTCATACCTAGATCTAAGAAAGGAAGGGAAAAAAAATTACCGGTGGTAGTTCTCTCTATCTCCGTATCTCAATACCGGCATGCACCTTTAGGTTACCAGTGCCGGTTCCGGTGGTTTAAGTTTGGCAAGGAATGGTGATGGCCGGCCGTACGAACTCTGTCTCTCCCCTGTATCGCAACTCGCAAAATTTTTTTTTTTTCTCTTCTTCCCTTTCTCTGTATCGCTCGTGTTTTTTAAGTTGCAAGCCTTTTTTTTTTACCGTTTTTTTTTTATATACCAAAGACTGTCTCTCCTTTCTCCTTGAAACGTGTCGCCATTGTTGGGATCTCTCGCTCTCGCTCTCGGTCTCTCTGTGTGTCTTCGGCGCGCCTTATCTCTCTCTCCTTTCTCCGCGTACCAATCTTTTTTTTTTCTTTTTTTTCTTTTTTACAGTTTTAAGCGGTTCGTTTCCTTTTATACCCAGAGGCTCCAAACAGTGTTTTACATAGTGAAAGATTGTAATGTATCGCTTTTTAAATTATAAACGTGTCAGCTCCTCCTTAAAAGACTTCTACTATTATATATAGTATATGATATTGATGTGCATTTCTCACATAGTTCAGTATTGCTTGGACCCTATACTAGTTTTATTGTGTTTGTGGGTATCTATCTTGCAAATTTCTAAGAACATGCTATTATCAATAAGCTTATCAGGATTTCTTTCTATCCTCTTCTTCAATTTCTGTCAATATTTTCATTTGTCCAAAGCAACTCTATTTTGGTCCAAAAAATGTATGCTAAAATCGGGAGGGACAAAATACTTTATCTAATTTTGTGTCCAATATTTATTATGCCAATAAATATTAGACAAAGAAGGAGCAATTGTCGATACTGTATTTTATCCGACCCTGATTCACACGTCAAAACAAATGCCGAAAATCCAAAATTTTTTGAAAAAAGGTGCAAATTACAAGTTTTAAAGCCAAAAAAATAAATACCACATGATTTGATGTTGGATTAAAGGGTCTCAATATTCAAAAACCACTTTTTGAAGCAATTAAGGCTAAAACCCTAACCAAATATGGTCGAAAAGTTGACTTTTTGATCCAACCATTGGATCGTGTTGAATTTTGGACCGTCTCATAGGGCACATTTTTCCCTTCGAAAAGAAAGTTTACAGGCCAAAATTAAGGTTAAAATGGATGAGATATCACCAAAATACCAAAAACCCTAATAAAATCTTCACTTTTTTTTTTTTTTTAAAAGAAAAATAGACAGTTTTCGACCCGACTTCACGCAATAAACTGTACCGATTGGTCGAGAACTGGAGCAAGCTGGCTGGACCATCTTGAAGAACAAGGTCTTAGCTATTTTTCATCAAAATGGCTTGATGATATCTGCTTCGGATTGAAAGATATGAATTTTTTAAGAAGAAACATCACCGAATTTTTTAACACTACGTCACCTTCCTTCCGAGTGTGATATCTCGACGACCATAGCTCCAAATTGAATGAGGTCAAGACCGTTGGGAACTAGACATCCAAAACTTTCCAAGAATATAAAGTTTAAAGAAAATGGAGCTTGGAAAAACCTCCAAACAGCTGCGCGAAGATTGGGCCAAAAAAAAAAAAAAAAGACGAAATAGGCAGATGAGGTGGTAAAAATGGGAGGCTAGCTCAGGTGTAATTGAGCTAGCTGCCCCTGGCCTGGGGGGGCATGTTACACCTTTTCTAGCTTCCCATTTCCTCATTTCCCCTGTAAATACCTCTATTTTTGTGAAAAATCATAGAGAAAATGAGTGAAAAATAGAGAAATAGGGAGAAAAAAGTGAGGAAAGTCAAAAAAGGTGAGGAAATTATGGAAAATAGCCTTAGAAATTCAAAAAAGAAACTCTCTCTCTCTCTCTCTCTAGGAAACCCACCCCAAAAAAAAAGCCTCATCAATTTTTATTTGTAATCTTTGTGGGTAAGGCTAGAGGGATGGGTTAGTTTCTTAATAACTGCATCCATCCCACCCCCTTTATTATATTGTAAACATCATTTCTATATATATAAAATCATTCTTTCTATCTTGCTTGTTGTTCATAGTTGCTTTTTTTTTTTTTTCCTATGCTCGTGTATATATCTCTCTCTTTGTTTCTATGTTCATATTATTGTTGATTGTTTGTGTTATTGTGCTTGTTTCCCTAGATGGGTATTGGACCATCTCCTAGGACTTGTATGGGAAGTACCATTAGGGGGAAAAAATCTCATCCCATCTAGGCATCTAGGGATTTTTACTGTTCTAGCATTAAATTTATGTCATCCCTTTTATTATTCATGCAAATCCCCTTCCCCCTTTAAATTTATGTCATCCCTTTTATTTTCCAAGCAATCCCCATCCCCTTTAATTTATGTCATCCATTTTATTTTCCAAGCAATCCCCTACCCCCTTTACATTTATGTCATCCCTTTAATTTCTTGCACCATCCCCTTCCCCCTTTACTTTATTGCACTTATATATATGCATATACATATACATATACTATATCTAGACACCTAAATAAAAAAGATTTTATATTTCATCTCTCTTAAATGATTTTTTAAACCTCAAATAAAGCACAATATGGGTATGTCTCATAGGAATAGTTGATGACTTAGAATTCCCATTTCCTTATGATAAAGGACCCATAAGGCTTGAAAGAAATTAAAATCTATTTAAAATAAATATTGTGGGGCCCAAGAGTCAGACAGTCCTGGCCCACTTCGTACCAGGCCCGAAGGCCCACGCCGAGGAGGTATCCAGGGTTCGAGGATGAAAGTAAGAAGCCCAGGCGCCCTAGGGATAACGCCGAGGACGATTTTGTCCTCGAACAGCCCAAACCATAAAATGGACAGGCAACACACCATCAAGGGGAGCCATCCTGAGCGTCCAAAGAGAAAGAGCCAGTACAACGTGTCAGCAAGGGGATCATGGTGGAGGAGCAAGTCTAGGATGAACTGTCATCTCCACATTAAATGTCCACAACTAACGTCCTGGCCGCATTAATGAGGAAAGGACCCCTGAACAGTGCTGCCTTGGTGGCTACAACCCACAGGAAGAGTGGGAAGGTGGCTGATGGGATGAGCACTCAAGTAGTGGCCTGGTTGATCAACAAATGTAGGGCTAGGATCAATTGGGGGAGGAGTATATAATGTAAGGGACCCCTCTGTAAAAAGGGACCGGAGATCTGGACTAAAAGGTACTGTAGCAATTGGTATTCTCCCCGAAACTCTTGTAACCATTCTCCGAAGAAGTAATAAGAACTGAAGCTCCCAAAAGAAAAGCCAAGGAGCACCATTGTGCATCTTAACTCACGTCCTAGCTATTAGATCCACATGCAACTATGCATGGCCATTGCACCCTTCGCTAGGGCCTAGTTCTTCGACCCACGCTCTACAAATTTATTGTATCGGGCTAACTGGGTTTGAATTCGTTCACCCAACGGTGATAGCGCTCAAATCTGGTCCCTACAATTGGCGCCGTCTATGGGAAGGACTTGTGCGTTAGTAAGGACAACAGCTAAGCATGGTAGGATCAGGCCCTCACCAAGGGAGTTCCCATTGGCCTGAACCGACTAAATCCCAGCATCAGGGTAACTATGGTGACCCCCGATGCGGCCAAAACGAGGAGAACAGACGATTTCGAGAGGGAAGCGTGCATACCTCACAAACTAGCGGAAGCCACACCCGTAGGGGTAGCCACGTGCCCCAGAGGCACGATAATGGCCAGGCCACGTGATCAGGAGAGGTTAAGAGTCACACATCCCAGAGACAGGACGATAAGGTGGCCATGCAGCGAGAGATTGATGATTTAAAGAGAAAGCTGCGCCATACACGGCGAAGGCGATCCGAACCCAGCCTTGACTTGCCCTCTAACGACGAAAGTGATGACGATTACAGGCAAAGGTCAAGAACACCCCCGAGCGAGACTTTCTCTCACGAGGAGGAGTGCTACCAGAGGCGTAAACGTGACAGCCCAACTCCTAGGGGCTTAGGGAGTGACGCCATGAGCAGGGCACTGGACCGGCTCTCCAAGACACCCTTTACACGTCGTATAGAGGAGGCGATGCTCCCTCGGCAGTTCCAGCAGCCAACCTTCACCGTTTACAACGGCAAAACGGACCCCGTGGAGCATGTGAGCCAGTTCAACCAGCGGATGGCGGTTCACTCTAAAAACGAGGCGCTAATGTGCAAGGTCTTCCCATCCAGCCTGGGACCTGTGGCAATGAGGTGGTTCAACGACTTGAAGACGAATTCCATAGACTCGTACAGACAGCTGACCTAAGCCTTTAGTTCTTGTTTTGTTACCAACAGCAAACCTCCTCGGCCCATGAGCGCATTACTGTCTCTGTCCATGCGTGACGGGGAGACTCTTGAGGCTTACTCAGACAAGTATTGGGAGATTTACAATGAGCTGGATGGCAAGTTCGACGATGTCGCCATCAATACATTCAAGAACGGACTACCAATGGGGCATGGCCTGAGGAAGTCCTTAACTGGTAAGCCTGCCACTAGCGTGCGGCAGTTGATGGATCGGATCAATAAATACAAGCAGGTAGAGGAAGATCTGCTGCAGGGCAAGAGGAAGGAGAAGGTTATCCCTCAAGAGAGGAGGGATTTCAGGTCGAACCGGTATAACAACGCCCGCCCGAGGAGGGATTTCGTGGGACAATCTGGAGCGACCAATGCCCAGACTGTCAGTGCCATGTTCCGAGAACCAATACATAAGGTGTTTAAAAAGATCAGGAATGAACCATACTTCAAGTGGCCTAATAAGATGGCAGGGGATCCTGAGAGGTGCAATCAGGACCGTTACTGCCAATACCACCAGGACCACGGACATGCCACGGAAGACTGCAGGAACCTCTGGAACTACCTGGACCAGCTAGTCTGGGAGGGAAAGCTGAAGCACCTCTTGCACCATTCCAGCAGTCATCAGGGCCAGACCTACCAGGAACCACGGAGGGACACCGCTATGAGGCAGCCCGCTAGCATGATTAATGTAATCCTGGCTACGCCGGGAAGAACAGGCACGCGCCCCTTGCGAGTGCTGTTTGTGACCCAGGTGCCCGCCGAGGAGCCCCAGTCAGAGCCGAAGAGGGCCAGGAGAGGCTTTCACCCGACCCTAAGCTTTTCTGAGGAGGACAAGGACGGGACCACCCAGCCCCACGACGATGCTTTGGTGATCACCCTCAGAATCGGCGAGTACGATGTGAAAAGAGTGATGGTGGACGATGGCAGTGGAGCCGAGATTATGTACCCCGACCTATACAAAGGGCTGGGATTGAAGCTCGAGGATTTGACACCTTATAGCTCTCCTTTAATGAGCTTTGATGGGAAGCTCGTTACTCCAAGGGGCATGATTAGGTTGCCCATTCAGACCGGCCCAGAGGTGGTGGAAGTGAACTTCATCGTAGTGGACACCTACTCCCCGTACACAGCCATCGTGGGCAGGCCCTGGCTCCACACCCTGGAGGCTGTCGCCTCCTCGCTGCATCAGAAGGTGAAATTCCCATCAGGGGACCGAGTCCTCGAGATCCGGGGTTGCCAGTCCATGGCAAGGCGGTGTATGGTGGCAGCCACCTCGCATTGGCAAGATGCAGAGTCCTCGGCCACCGCGGTTGAAAGCTTATAGCAATCAAAGTTCTTGGTGGCGCCAATTGATGCGACCGCTGAGGAAGCAAAATGTGAAGACCTAGAAAAAGTGGTCGTCAACAATGCCCCGGAGAAGTTCTTTTAGGTCGGAGCCCAACTGCCTCCCCGGGAGAAGGAGGAGTTGCTTGAGTTCCTCAAGAGGAACATTGACGTGTTCGTATGGGACCCCTGCGATGCCCCAGGGATTGATCCATCCTCCATCTGTCATCACCTTAACCTCAACCCGTCCGTGATTCCCAAGAAGCAGCCACCCCGGCGCCCGTCAAAAGAGCATGCTGATGCAATTAGGGAAGAGGTCCATAAGCTTAAACGCACAGGGGTTATCAAAGAAGTTTTTTTACCCCGAATGGTTAGCCAACACTATCGTGGTCAAGAAGAAAAGTGGAAAATTGAGGGTTTGTGTAGACTTCACGGACCTGAATAAAGCATCCCCGAAGGACCCCTTCCTAATGCCACGGATAGACCAGCTGGTAGATGCGACTGCAGGCCATCCTCGGATGAGCTTCTTGGATGCCTTCCAGGGCTATCATCAGATCCCACTAGCTTTGGAGGATTAAGAGAAGACGGCCTTTGCGACACTCATTGGGAACTATCATTACAAGGTTATGCCATTTGGCTTGAAAAACGCTGGATCTACTTATCAGAGAATGATGACGAGAATGTTCGAGCCATTGTTAGGCAAAAATGTCGAGATCTATGTTGACGATATGGTGGTGAAGAGCGAACTGGTGTCCGAGCATTTGGGGGACCTTGGCTGTATATTTGACATCCTGAGAAGGCACCGACTACGCCTAAATGCTTCCAAGTGCTCGTTTGGCGTGGGATCTGGCAAGTTCTTAGGCTACCTCATTACCCACCAGGGGATCGAGGTTGATCCCGACCAAATTAGGGCTATCCATAATCTAAAGCCTCCGCAAAACCCCAAGGAGGTCCAGAAGCTTACTGGAATGATTGCGGCTCTGAATCGATTCATTTCTAGGTCGGCTGACAGGTGCAGACCCTTCTATCTCCTGATCAACAAGTGGAAAGGATTCGAGTGGTCCGAGGAGTGTGTCATGGCCTTCCAGCAACTCAAAGAGTACCTAGCCCGGCCACCCATCATGTCTAATTCGGAGGCCGATGAGGTCCTATACGCATACATTGCTGTGGCGCTCCACGCTGTGAGCTTGGTGCTGATACGAGATGACAATGGCGTTCAAAAACCCGTCTATTACATTAGCAAGTCACTACACGAAGCTGAGGTCAAGTACTTGCCCTTGGAGAAAGCCATACTTGCCGTGGTCCACGCTACACGAAAGCTGCCCCACTATTTCCAGGCTCACACGGTGATGGTTCTGACCCAACTACCCTTGAAGTCGGTGCTTCGGGCTGCCGATTATACGAGGAGGATTGCCAAATGGAATACAATTTTGGAGCTGGTCATGGTGCAGAAGATGGGAGGAAAAGAAATAGAAGTGTTCTCGGACTCTCAGCTAGTGGTGGGCCAGGTAAATGGAGAGTTGGAAGCTAGAGACGTGAGGATGCAGGAATACTTAAGCCAGGTCAAACGCTTGCAGTCAGCCTTCACCCTTTTCAGCTTATCACATGTCCCTAGAAGTAGGAACACCCATGCAGACTCGTTGGCCACGCTTGCCACATCCTCGGTAGGAGATCTGCCACGCATTATACTTGTTGAACATCTGGAAAGAGCAAATGAGGGGGCAAAGGGCATGGTTCACATCCACCAAGTCAGGGCGAGCCCCAGCTAGATGGATCCTATAGTGAGATTCCTCAAAGATGACGTCCTACCCGAAGATAAGTCAAAGGCTGAGAAAGTACGAAGAAACGCTTCTCGGTTCTAGCTCTCCGAGGACCATAAACTATACAGGCGCTCCTATTCCGGACCATACTTGCTGTGTATTCACCCTGAGGCATCAAAACTACTGCTTGAGGAGCTGCATGAAGGGATCTGTGGGAGCCACACAGAGGGGAGATCTCTGTCACACCAAGCCATCACCTAGGGATACTGGTGGCCAGGGATGCAAAAGGAAGCCCTAGAGTATGCTAAGAAGTATGACCAATGCCAGAGGTTTGCCCCAAACATCCATCAGCCGGGAGGGGTTCTCAACCCTCTGTCCAGTCCATGGCCTTTTGCCCAGTAGGGCTTGGACATTGTAGGTCCTTTCCCCAAGGCGCCAGGGAATAAGAGATATCTGTTGGTCGCCATAGATTATTTTACCAAATGGGTCGAAGCTGAGCCCTTGGCCAACATTTGGGATGCAGATGCTAAGAAGTTCATCTGGAGGAACATTGTTACACAGCTCGGGGTCCCTCGCACCCTTATTTCAGATAATGGGCTTCAATTTGATAGCAAAGCCTTCAGGAGGTACTGTTGCGAACTGGGAATCACAAATCGGTACTCAACTCCCGCTTATCCTCAGGGAAATGGACAAGCCGAGGCTGTCAATAAAGTCATAGTCAATGGGCTTAAGAAGAGATTAGACGATGCCAAAGGGAGATGGGTGGAAGAGCTGCCCCACGTCCTGTGGACCTACCGGACCACGTCGCGGCAGTCAACAGGGGAGACGCCCTTCGCCATGACTTATGGGGCCGAAGCAGTTATCCCTTTGGAGGCCAACTTCCCAACGCTGAAGACGAGCTCCTTTACCCCGGGCAGCAATGACAAACTGCTAAGGGGAAACCTAGACCTGATCGAAGAGCGGAGGGAGAAAGCAATGATCCAGCTAGCCTGTTACCATCAGAAGCTCAAGCAGGGGTACGATTCCAATGTGAAGCTAAAACCACTAGCACCAAGTGACCTAGTGTTGAGGAAAGTGGTGGGCGCCGCTGAGAGCCCTTCTTGGGGGAAACTGGGACCTAACTGGGAGGGGCCCTACCAAATTACCTCAGTAGTAGGGATAGGTGCATACTACTTAGAAGATTTAGATGAAAAACCTGTACCTCGTCCATAGAATGTAAATAACCTGAAAAGGTATTATTATTAATGAAAAAGTCTCCCTTGATTCTGATTTTAAGCTTATCATGATTATGTGTCTCGCGTTTCGACGGGCAGTTTAAGTGTTAGACAAAACTCAGGCCTTGCATGGTCCTCGGACTCAAGCCTATGGGGAAACTAACTACTTCAAAAAGATTCTAAGTGTTAGACAGAACCAAGGCCTTGCATGGTCCTCGGACTCAAGCCTATGGGGAAACTAAATACTTCAAAAAGATTCTAAGTGTTAGACAGAACCAAGGCCTTGCATGGTCCTCGGACTCAAGCCTATGGGGAAACTAACTACTTCAAAAAGATTCTAAGTGTTAGACAGAACCAAGGCCTTGCATGGTCCTCGGACTCAAGCCTATGGGGAAACTAACTACTTCAAAAAAATTCTAAGTGTTAGACAGAACCAAGGACCATGCCAGAACCAAGGCCTTGCATGGTCCTTGGACTCAAGCCTATTGGGAAACTAACTACTTCAAAAAGATTCTAAGTGTTAGACAGAACCAAGGCCTTGCATGGTCCTCGGACTCAAGCCTATGGGGAAACTAACTACTTGAAAAAAATTCTAAGTGTTAGACAGAACCAAGGCCTTGCATGGTCCTCAGACTCAAGCCTATGGGGAAACTAACTCCTTCAAAAAGATTCTAAGTGTTAGACAGAACCAAGGCCTTGCATGGTCCTCGAATTTAAGCCTATGGGGAAACTAACTACTTCAAAAAAAATCTCTAAGTGTTAGACAGAACTAAGGCCTTGCATGGTCCTCGGACTTAAGCTTATAGGGAAACTAACTACTTCAAAAAGATTCTAAGTGTTAGACCGAACCAAGGCCTTGCATGGTCCTCGGACTCAAGCCAATGGGGAAACTATTCACCTCAAAGGGGACTTGTGTTAGGAAGAATCAGAACCCTACCTAGCCCTTTGGACATACAAAGTCTGCCTAAGCACCAAGCGAAGCCTATGAGCAGGCTAATTCGGTTTAGTAAGCTGCTTCGATGACTGTTGTGGTCATGGCACATGATGACGGGCCCTCCTATAGCAAAAAAAAAAAAAAAAATGGGGCCCATAAGCATCACTTAAAGCGTTTTGGGGGTCCAACCCACTCCTAAAGGGGCAAGTGACTGTGGCGCACCTTGGCCCTACATCAACAACAAAGGGAGGTAGATTCCCGCCTGCACACGTGCCCTCACATTATTACAATTACTGCCGCGATTGGCCTAAATACAATTGAAGCTAAGATAATGCAAGTAAAACGGGAGAATGGATAGTGCGTAAGTGAATAAACAACCAGAACAAATAAAAAGAGAAATAAGACTCGCACTACATTAAGTCCACAGAAGTTACATGGCAGGAGTCACATTACAATGTTTAAAAAAAAAAAAAAAGAGACAAATACAAAACAAATAGCAAAACAGAAGCAAAAACAGGGCAGACGTGTCCTTGCAGTGTGCAAAACATGGTATGACAGAGGCGCCAAGGGGCCTATTCCTTTCGCTCAATCTTCCCCCCTAGTGGGTGGCTGGTTCGTGGCAGCCTTAGGGTCCTCTGAGCTTTGACCTAGAGGGATAGCTTGCAGAGGCACGGCAAGGATAGCTGCCTCCTCAGCAGAGGAGACTTGGGCGTCGGAGGGGGGATTTGCAACCTCTTGGGGTGCCTCCTCGTTGGGGCCTTCCCTTGATCCAACTACCACGAGAGGATCACCCCCTTTGACAGGCTCGCTGGCAAGTCCAGCAACCGAAGCTCCCTCACCTGGAGTAGCCCCAACTTCCTCAACAACCTCCTCAGCCTCAGAGCTATCAAGAGCGGCCTCGCAGATGGTTGGGGGGTAGTACACGCTCTCCGCCTTCCACAGGTCGAACGAGGCCTCGACCCCAGCTTGTTTGAGGGCCTCACCCCAAACCTGGGAACAGTAGCGCCTACATACCCAGGGACTTCACCTTTGTAGGCAGCTTCCGTCTCGGCTACCCCCGCGGCGTAAGCTGCCTCCTCGGCTTCCTCCTTGGAAGCTAGAGCCTCCTTCCTACCGAAGTCCTCCTCAGCCTTAGCCCTCACAGCTTCATCTTTGGCCCATTCAGTCGCATTTTTGGCCTCCTCGGCAGGAGCCACCTTCTTTGTCAGATCTGCAACCAGCTCCTTTGCGATCGCCAGCTGCTCCTCCGCCTCAGTCAAACACCTTGTCTGATCTCGAGCCTGCTTCTGGGCACCAGCAAGGCCTGACACTGCGCTGTCTTGAGCCCTGGTCATCGCCTTTAGCTCCTCTCGGGCCGTGGCGAGATCAGCCTCGGAGGTTTTGAGGGTCCGAGTGGCCTCTAAGCGCTTTTCACGCTCTGCATCCAGGGCCCTTCCTTGGTCGTTGGCCGCTGCCTCCAACCTAAAGGTGGCCTGGACGGCCTGCCAAACAAAATGAATGTGTAATAAGCCAAGCTCAGAAAAAGGAAGAAAAACTGAAGTTAGAAAAATCACAAGTGCTGGGGTCTTACCATTCCCAAATACCGCTTAAGGCTGAGGAAGACCTGCTTGCTCCTCAAAGTCTCCAGCTCAGCCATATCCGTAGGAAGTAACAGGCACCTCTCCAGCGCGTCAGCCACATGCGCACCTTCGCCCTCTCTAAAATCCCTGAGGGAAGAGTCATCCCTCAGAGGCTCCCCATGGAGCATTGGGGCGGGAAGCCAGGCCTGAGCCTCGGACTGGGCCATGACCTGTTTATCTTGGCCCTAGGGGCCTATCTTCAGCTGTTTTGAGGGCCGCCGAGTGTCGTCCCCCTCCTGCAAGGACACAGACTTGTCCCCAATAGGCCTTTTGCCCTTGTCTTTCTTCTGCTTGGGATCAGTGGGCTCGGGCCTAGACGGCAGACTCGCCTGAGGTGGAGGAGGAGGAAACCTAGTCTGGGCAGAGGTCGACCTGGTCTGGGCAGGCTGAGTCTTGGGAGGAGGAGGGGGAAGCTTTGGCTGGGACTTCCCCGGTTGGCCTTCGATCAGGTCCAGTAGATTGGTGTGGGATTTCCTCTTGTAACCCATCTCAGGCCGAGGAGAGGTTTCTGACGAAAGGAAGTCCGCTTCGGTCAGACGAGGGTCACCCAAGTCTCCAGGAGGGTCCTCGGACTGGTGGACTTGATCAAATACGTCAAACTCGTCCTCGGCAGGGCCAAAATCAGCGACTTCCTCTTCCTTCTCTAGGTTTTCTTCTGTGGCCTCTGCGGATCTGTGGGAGGAGGAAGGGCCTGCTGATGTAACACTTTCTGGGGTGGAGGGCTCCTTGGAAAATAGGAACCCGTGCTTGGTTACTGTGATTTTTTGCAGCTGAGGGTCTTTTGCTCTGATCACGTACTTCGGAGCCACAAACGATTTTTGAACCGGGGTGTACCCCAGGATCTTGTGAGCAGCTCTAACTTGATTGTCGGCTTCGTTCACGAAAATCTCCGCCCTTAGCACTTTTTGCAAATCCTCCCTGTTGACCAGGCTGAAGTGACGCACGAAGGCGTGCGGATTTGTAGAAAGAAGACACATTCGTGTTAGTAATCAAGCGGTACAAATTGCCTTAACAGTAAAAAATTTAAACCCCCTCCTACTCCCACTGCCCCACCTGGTGTCCCCTTCGTCGTTGGGCAATAAAGGCCATCGTGCCACTCTCCGGACACAATGAGAAAGTCCTTGTCCAACCCCTTGCTGGACTCAGGGAGGCACTGGATAAGCCGGACCCTATCCTCCCCCATCTTCATGTAGTACGACTTGCCTTTTAGGCACTGAAGGTTGTAACACTAGTTTACGTCGTGATGGGTCAACCTTAGCCCCATCTTCTCATTCAAGGCGTCCACACAACCCAGAATTCTGAAGACGTTGGTGGCGCACTGGGTGGGGGCTAGCCGGAAGTACGTAAGGTAGCCCCTCATCACCGGCCCCATGGGGATTCTCATGCCACCTTCGAGGAAGGCGATGATGGGAATCACCACCTCGCCCTCCTCCCTCCGAAGGAGCCACTCCCCTTCCTCACAATACCTTAAGCCCACGTTATTAGGTATCCTATAATCGGCGATGAATTTCTCCATCGCCTCCTCTGTGTAGACTAACTTCTTAAATCTACCCATCCCAAGTGACGCCTAAGAGAACTAAGAAAGGGCAAATGAAAGAAAATGAGGAGTAGAGAGGAAGAAAGCTCAGAGAGGGATAGAGTGACTTACAGAAATGAGGAGGAGCTCCTCGGATAGGCTTTTTGTGCTAGAAGTGTAGTTGGAAATTTGGCTGGACTCAGGATACACACGCAAGAGCTCTTGATTGTGAATGAAAAAGGGGAAAGCAGTTCGAGTGGGTATTTATACCCCAAATCGAGGAATTGTGCGAATTTTCCTACCCATAAATGCGAGGCGAATCCCCACCGTTGGATTACCATCACCTCGTTGAACGTGGGGAGCACAGAGCCGTCTGAATTTAATGAAGGATACGTTACGCGCACCGAAGCGTCAGTAACGCGCCTTGGGCAAATGAAAAGACCCCGGCATTGACGGGGGACAAGACTCAATTGGACATGGAATAGGCCCGAGGATGTCAAAATCCACCTTTCCGCCCGAGGATGCGGACAGCAAGATTTTAAGGGGCTATTATGGGGCCGAAGAGTCAGACAATCCCGGCCCACTTCGTACCAGGCCCGAAGGCCCACGCCGAGGAGGTATCTGGTCCGAGGATGAAAGTAAGAAGCCCAGGCGCCCAAGAAATAACGCCGAGGACGATTCTGTCCTCGGACAGCTGGGACCATAAAATGGACAAGCAACACACCATCAGGGGGAGTCTTCCTGAGCATCCAAAGAGAAAGAGCAAGTACAACATGTCAGCAATGGAATCATGGTGGAGGAACAAGTCTGGGATGAGCTGTCACTTTCACATTAAATGCCCACAACTAACGTCCTGGCCGTATTAATGAGGAAAGGACCCCTGAACAGTGCTGCCTTGGTTGCTGCAACCCACAGCAAGAGTGGGAAGGCGGCTGATGGGACAAGCACTCAAGTAGTGGCATGGTTGATCGACAAATGTAAGGCTAGGATCAATTGAGAGGGTGGTATATAATGTAAGGGATCCCTCTGTAAATGGGGACCGGAGATCTGGACTGAAATGTACTGTAGCAACTGGTATTCTCCCAGAAACTCTTGTAACCATTCTCCGAAGAAGTAATAAGAACGGAAGCTCCCGAAAGAAAGGCCGAGGAGCACCATTGTCCATCTTAACTCACGTTCTAGCTATTAGATCCACATGCAACCATGCATGGCCGTTGCATCCCTCACTAGGGCCTAGTTCTTTGACCCACACTCTACAAATTCATTGCAGGGCTAACTGGGCTTGAGTCCACTCTCTCAACACGAAGAAGTGCTCAAACCCGATCCCTACAAATATATATAATAATAATAAACTTTCTAATCAACTTTTACAATATTACAGCCCTTTTATTTTTATGCTCTTTACTTTTATGTCATTTAAATTTCAGCTCTTTACTTTTATGTCATTTAAATTTTTGAACTTTAAAGTTGCCATAATATAAATATACTTGGGTAAAACATTTCCCCTACAAACTATTCTAAGAAATGCTTTTTCCAAAATCTTTTCCCACATCTTTCTTAAAAAATGAAGTTTTTTCAAATAAAAAAGGAGTTTCAAAAAAAATGTTTTTCCTTTTTCTTTTTAAAGAGTTTTTCAAAACAAAACTCCTTTTTAAGTGCTTCTCCTTTTCTTCAAAAAAGGGTTTTCATTTTTTTTTTTTAAACCTCTTTTAAAAAAAATGGGGAAACCCGAAACTTCTTTTCAAAAAACAATAATAATGGTTTAAAAAAAAGGGGGGGGGGGTGTTTATTACATAAAAAAATGTCTCTTTCAAAAGAATTGTTTTCAAAAACGTTTTCCTACATACAAAAAAGTGTTTTCCAAAAAAATGCTTCTCCAAAAAATACATGTTTTCAAAAAAAATAAAACACTTTTACCACGTTAAAAATGTGTTTTCAAATAGTTGTTTTAAAAAAAATGTTTTCTTTTTTTAAAAGAGAGCCGAATTTTTGCCAAAAAAAAGAAAAGAAAAGAAAAATGCTTTCAAAATTAATATGTTTTACCACGTTGGATTTTCCCTCAAAAAAAATGTTTTCTCCCTTCCTTCAAAATAAGAAAAAATCTTTTGAAGAAAAAATATTTTTACCACATTAAAAAATGTTTTTTTTAGAGAAATTGTTTCAAAAATCTTCTTCTCTTTTTAAATCCGAAAATTTTGTCTAAAAAAAAAAGATTTTTTTTTTTTTTTAAGTTCTTTTACCACGTTGGATTTCCTTTTTTAAAAAAAGTATAAATAAGAGTCTTAAAAAAAAATTCTTTTCTCAAAACTTCTCAATAAAATCTTTTCTGAAAAATTGTGCCTTTTCAAAATAATAAAAGTTAACATTGTAACTTTCTTTAAAGAATAATTGTAATTTTAGGATTTGTGTTCAAGGCTCATTCCCTTGAGTCCTTAAACGCCATTAAAGCTTACATTTGTCTCTATCATTTCTTGGCACTAATGAGTTTCCTTTGTCATCTTTTTTGCATGATAAAAAAAAGTGAGAAAATTGTGGATGACAATAAGGTGCTACTTTTCCAACTCCCACATTTTTTTTTTTTTTTTTTTTACGTTGTAATTTATTTTTGTATGGTATTTAGTATTCACATACTAGCTATATGGTAATAAATACTCACATGCTATTGTATAGTATACTTGTATGTTCTCTCACATGTTACTTATGTGTATACCTCACATGTCTTGATTGTATATATTCTTTGGAGTTAATATTTACATATTAGCTATACGTAAATATTTACTCACATGTGAGTGTGTGTGTGTGTGTGTGTGTATATATATGTATGTATTTTGTTTGCAAAAACATTTTTTCAAAAAAAAAAAAAATGCCAAGTATTCTATTTCTTCATAAAAAGATAACATTTGAAGTAAATTGAAATGAGGGACTATCTTCGGATAGGCATTGTGAGGTGCCTAACACCTTTCCCACACGTAACCAGACTTTTGAGTCCAAGATCTTTGGTTCAAAGACTTTTGGTTTAACTTAATTAACAAATCCTTTAAATTTTGATTTAGTTAATTAGGAAACTTAAGATGAATTAAATTCATAGGTGACCAATCGCACCTAATACAAAACCGATGATTGGTGGTGACTCCTAAAATAAAAATAAGAAAAAGGGACTCACAAACACACACCCTATCATAGAGACACAAGCACACAAGAGGCACGTTGCCAAGAACCCAATATGTGACCAAACCCGGAAATTCTCTCACTCGGAATTTTCTAGGCGTCCACAATCTAGGCCTACATCCATACACCCAAGTTTCAAGGGTTTGGATTAGCTCCTTTTTGCATGTTTATGCTTTGTTTGCTCTTTTCCATGCTTATGTGTTTGGGTCCGTGCTTGTTTGCTTAAATATAGGCCTTTGCCATGTTCTTGTTTGCTCTCCCTTTATGGGTTTGTGCTTGTTGCTCTTTGGGGCCTTCTTGTTTGTTTGTTGTATCCATTCCCCTTTTGTGGCTTGTTTGGATACAACCTTGTGTGAGATTACATCCTAGTGATGTTGGCTTGCTTGCCACTTACCCTTTTCTCTTTTGCTTAGTTTTGCATGTTAGGGTTTCTCATGTTAGCCTGTGTATGTGTTATAACATGTTTACCCTTCCCCTATGTGTGATGACATGCTTTGCTCCATTTATGCTTGCTTTGTGCCATTTTGTTTGGCTTTCTTTGTTTGTTTGCATCTTTGCATCCTTGTTTACTTGTTCATGCGTGCGTTTTTATGTGCTTGTTTGTGTCATCAAGCTTAATTCCTAACTACAATCTCGTGCAGGCTCACACCCGTCTTTGTACATGAGATCCCGAGTCCCTTTTGGGAACTTTGCTTGATCTTGCATGTGTTGTCCGTACTCCAATCTAATGGAAAAACGGACACCAAAATCCAAACCTACATTTGTCCTCCTAGGACACCCTTTCTTGTTTGTTTGTTTGATAACATGCTTGTTTGCTCCTTTGTATGCTTTCTTTCCTTGCTTGCCCTTTTGTGCGCTTTCTTTGTTTCTTTGCTATCTCGTTTGCTTGTTTGCTGGTTTTGTATTTTCCTTGTTGTTGCATGTACACGCTTGGAGTGAGGGCACAACTTCTAAAATGCAAGCTAAAAATGGCAAAAATGCAAGCAAAAGGAGCAAGCCCAAAAAGGGCAATGATCAGTAGAATAGGAGGCTTAGCCTCTCCAAGCAGTTTTCTCTCTCTCTTAGCCTTTTCTTTAGAACCATGTCTATAGCTTTCTAGACTAGGGTTACTTTCCTTGTATCTTGCTTGGGCCGCATTCTTAGGATATGGCAATGTCTCATTTACATTTCTTGTAACTTGTTGGGCCATACCCTTTGGATGTAGGCAATGTCTGTTTATCTTCCTATACCTTGCTTGGGCCACGTTATTGGGTATGACAATGTCTGATTTATCTTTCATATACCTTTGTTGGGTTATACCCCTGGAACATTGACAATGTCTCATTTACATTTCTTGTAACTTGTTGGGCCATACCCTTTGGATGTAGGCAATGTCTGTTTATCTTCCTATACCTTGCTTGGGCCACGTTATTGGGTATGACAATGTCTGATTTATCTTTCCTGTACCTTGTTGGGCCATACCCCTAGAACGTTGGTAATGTCTGGCTTACTTTCCTACTCTGTGTGCTTGCATTATGCGTGCTTGAGATATGTGTGTGTGTGTGTGTGTGTGTGTGTGTTTAAAGATGGTCATGCACTTTGTATGATGGACTTACATGGTTAGGAGGGTACCCCCTCATAATCATGGGTGCTCTTGACCTTGGAGTGTAGGTATGCATTCAACATGACAGCCGTAGATGCATATTCATGCTACATTGTGTCCATAATTGTCGCAGTGTGATTGCTTCGATCCATGTCAGCTAGTGACATTAGTTTCCTCGTGTATGCGACACATGTCAATGTGTTCGATGCTTTGGTGAGCTTCGGCTCGCCTTAGTACAAACATACTGATCCTGTTGGTGCGCCATAGTGCACCAAATGCAAAACTCTGCTGGATTTTCACCGTGAAAATAGAGCATCTTTCTTGCCATATTCTCACAGTGAAAGCTTGGTGAAAATAGTGTTTTGTGTGCTATGACGCACTTGAGGCAAAACCAGATTTCTACCATGAAAATAAGGCGAAATGTTGCCAAATTTTCATCGTGGAAATTTGGCAACAATTCCAAATGTGCTAGTAAAGCATCAATAAAGGCCACACCCCTTTCCAAAATCAAATCTCAAAGCCCAATACTTTTAAAGCCACAAAAGTTAATGCCAATAGCTTGTTTTTAACTAGTAATGTTCGAAAATTAAGATTTTACCAAAACAAAGGACTGTCTCCGGACAGGCATTGTGGGGTGTCTAACACTTTTCCCACACATAACCAGACTTCCGAACTCAAGAATCAAGATTTTTTTACCATCCATATTATATTAGGAAAAATGACCATTTTTCTTAGACTAGGACTGGTAATAAAATCAAATAAAGTCAGGTGACCAATCACACTTAGAAAAAACCCAATGATTGGTGGTGACTTCACAACCTTTGGTAATAATAGGTTAAAATTGACTCAATTCAGTCACACATCAGAGATTTACCATTTCTCACAACACCTGAGTCCGCAACCCGATTAAGGGGAGGCACGAGCGTCGCCACGATGGGTGGTCGACCGCCACGAGGCATTGACACACACACACACATATATATTTTTTGAAAAGTAGCCCCAATTTTAAGTTCCACCCTTTTCTCCGGTTCACACTGCATGGGCTTTGTCTTTTTCTGATCATCATTTGTATGCTAGTTAATTAGGACTCGCTTTTGAATTAAAAATTAAAAATTAAAAGAAAGAAAAGAAAAAGAAGCGATATGAATCGCTAGTGAAAAAGACATTGAAAAATAGCCCCAATTTTAAGTTCCACCCTTTTCTTCGGTTCACACTGCATGGGCTTTGTCTTTTTCTGATCATTATTTGCATGCTAGTTAATCAGGACTCGCTTTTGAATTAAAAAGTAAAAATTAAAAAAGAAAAAGAAAAAAGAAGCTATGTGAATAGCTAGCGAAAAAGACATATTGAAAAGGACAAAACTTAGGGTTCGTTTGATTGGATGAGTGGAAAAGTAAAAGGATGGAAAAGTGGTGGAAGGGTGGAAATGTAAGAGGATAGAAAAAATTTAGTTTTCCCTCGTGTGTGTTTGGTTGGAAGGGTGGAAAAATGGGAAGGATAGAAATTTTTTTTATTTGGTTGAAGAGAAAAGTAAGAGGATAGAAAATGTAGTTTATATAAATTTACTCTTATACCTTGATTACATAACTTGTAAGAAATAATTTATTTGTACTCATTAAAAAAAAAAATCAACACATCATATGTATAAACTTATTATTATTATTATTATATATCTAGATATGTTGCTTTGTAGAAAAAAAAAAAAAACTGGGTAGAAAAAAATTTTGGAAAAAAAAAAAAGGAGGAGAAGAAGAAGATGAGCAATTACCGATGAGAGAGTGAAGAGGAAATTAAAAAAATAATAGAGGAAGACATAAAGGTGTAGTAGACATTGGACCACATGGGGAAGTGGGTGGTGGGTAGGTGAGATTGTTGAGAATGATTAAAATTTATGGGCAATTTTGTCATTTTGCTAGAACAAGAGTTTCACTCTTGTTTTCTGTCCAATTTGAAGAGATGGATTTTTGGTGGGCTAGGGGAGAAAATGTCTTGGCTCTATTAAAAAATTTTCATTCTTCCTCTCCTTACCAAACAACACACAAATACATTTTCTCTTATTTATTTTCCATCCTCCATATTCCACCTCCAATCAAACATACCTTTAAGTATGGTATCTTAAGTGTTATTCATTAAGTTTCTCTTTTAAAATTCAGTCATATGACTATTTAATTAAAAAATACACTTTCATTCCATAAGAAAAAATCTACATGGCAAAATTTTAAGAATGAAACCTAAGGAATAGCACCTAAGTGCTTTACCTAATTCTTGCCCTAATGAAAAATGGCCCCAATTTTAAGTTCCACCCTTTTCCCCGTTCACACTGCATGGGCTTTGTCTTTTTTTGATCATTATTTGCATGCTAGTTAATCAGGAGTCGCTTTTGAATTAAAATTTAAAACTAAAAGAAAAAGAAAAGAAAAAGAAGCGATATGAATAGCTAGCGAAAAAGAGATATTGAAAAGGACAAAACTTAGGTTCCGTTTGATTGGAGCGGAAAAGTGGGAGGATAGAAAAGTGGTAGGAGGATAGAAACGTAGGTGGATAGAAAAGATATAATTTTCCCTCGTGTGTGTTTGGTTGAAAATGTGGAAAAATTGGAGGGATGAAAAACTTTTTTATTTGGTTAAAAAAAAAAAAGTGGGAGGATAGAAAATGTGGTTTATGTAAATTTACTCTTTTTTTTTTTTTTTTTGAGTGAGGATATAAATTTACTCGTATATATTTATTACATAAAATGTAAGAAATAATTTATTTGTACTTATTAAATAATAATAAAAATTAACACATCATATGTATAAACTTATTTAATTATTTTCTTTGTTGTTGTTGTTGTTGTTGTTGTTGTTGTTATTATATATCTGGATATGTTGCTCATTAGAAACGAGAACCAAAAAAAAAAAAAACAACAACAATAACAACAACAACAAAAACAAAACTGGGTAGCAAAAAAATATTGGAAAATAGAAATAGTAAAGAAGAAGAAGAAGAAGAAGAAGAAGAAGAAGAGATGAGTAATTATGGATGAGATAGTGAAGAGGAGATTTAAAAAAAATAATAAATAAATCAAAGCATAAAGGAGTAGTAGACACTTGAGCGCGTGGGGAAGTGAGTGGAGGGTAGGTGAGATTATTGAGAAGTATTAAAATTTAGGGGCAATTTTGTCATTTTGCTAGAACAAGAGTTTTCACTCTTGTTTTCTATCCAATTTGAAGAGATGGATTTTTTGTGAGCTAGGGGAGAAAATGTATGACCTTACCAAAAATTTCCATTATTTCTCTCATTACCAAACAACACACAAATCCATTTTCTCTCCTTTATTTTCCATCCTCCATATTCCACCTCCAATCAAATATACCCTTTAGTATAGTACTTTAGTTGTTGTTCCTTAAGTTTCTCTTTTAAAATTCAGTCATGTGATTACTTAAATGAAAAATACACTTTCATCTCATAAGAAAAAATCCACATTGTAGAATTTTAAGAAAGAAACTTAAAGAACAGCACCTAATTATTGTACCTAATTCTTGTACAAATAGCCCCAATTTTAAGTTCCACCCTTTTCTCCGGATCACATTGCATGGGCTTTGTCTTTTTCTGATCATTATTTGCATGCTAGTTAATCAGTACTCGCTTTTGAATTAAAATTAAAAATTAAAAGAAAGAATAGAAAAAGAATCGATACGAATAGCTAGCGAAAAAGACATAAAAGTTGGTAAAGAAAAGAAGTGGCCTGCAACAGCTAGTGGAAGACATCCTCTTGCAAAGAAGTGCTTTAAAACGCTAGTGGAAAGACTTGCTTTTGTAAAATGATATGCATGTCCTTCTCGCGGTATTGAAGGAGTAGTCGATTACCTAGGAATTCTTAAATTTTTTTTAAAAAAATAATAATAATAATCGATTTCTGAAATTTCCACTCTTCGGCATTGTGATACTACTAGTCTACTACTACTATTATTATTAGATCATTAACGAGGGAGTTGGAACGTGTTAGGACTTAGGATCATAGTGTGTTGGCTTATTTCGTACCAAAATTTCGTTGTAGATTTGTAGTCGATCCTTCAAATACTTTGTAATTTGTATTTTGTGGGTCTATGTGTAATTGGGTTGAGGTTTCATGACCTAAAATTGAAGTTGTACAAGCTAGAATTTCGGTCAAAAAAAAAAAAAATATGAAGAAGTGTCCAACAAAATAGCATGTGACAGTAATTTGAAAAGATATTAAGGTGAGTTTGATTCAACTTTTTGAAAAAGTTGTAATTTTAAAAAGTGCGGTATGAAATTAGGTGTTTTTAAAAGCAAAATATTTTATAAATATTGTCAAAAAAGTACTTTTTGAAAAAGTTAAGTGCCTGACTAATACTTGTTAAGGACAAAGTTTTCACACCACATGACTTCATTTCATTGGCTGCCACATACACATTCTCATACTTCTTCATCTCTCTTACAAAATACCTCTTCATAGATAACAACACCACACACATATTACAACACCATTACCCATTACCCATCTTTCCCACACTCCATTATTCTGAAGTATCATCATTTTGCTGTCCAAAAACACATCTCCATCTCATTCTTTATTTCTCATACAAAATCTCCCTTCTTAGAAAGCAACATAACCAATGTCATAATACAAAAAACAACTCCAGCAGCAGTCTTTACTACATTTAGCTTCATTTATCTATCTCATGCTTCCATTTATTTTACAAACACATTCCTCTCAAAATACCCATACATACTTCTCACATGTCTTTAAACTCCATGTCTCACAAAGTATACATATACAAGATCCATGTCCAACAAAATATCTACATATAATTCCTATACATATTACAAACACCATATCTCACAAAATATATATACTTCTTACCATCTCCACACATCTTAAAACATATCAAATACTCTTCCAAGAACGCATTACAAAAGCCCTTTCTCATGGAAGGCATACGAACATCAATACTAAGGCCTTTCTCTTAAAAGGCACAGAGACTTCATATTAAAGTCATTCTCATTGAAGACATACATTTCTAATACTTAAAACTACTCTTATGAAAGGCACAAACTTATGAAATTTAATACCTTCTTATGAAAGACAATATCACGCATACTTGACAAAAAACTAAAAGAGCATTACATGGGGAAAATCATTTAAGTGCATGATTAAGGGGACAAACTTAACCAACTGATGCACATGGCTAGACATACTCTCTCTCCCTCCAGTTGCACTCATTTTTCCCTTTCAAACATGAAGTCACCATGAAAGGTTTCACTTCATCATGCTACTGAAATGTTAAGTCCCTGATGTGATACGGTTGGAGATACAAAATATGAAGATAAGTCATTACATTTTTGTCTTCAAATTTATATTATTAAGTATATTTTATTCATCATCATTATACCACTCAACTAATGTTATTATACCGCTGGACTCATTTTCTCATGTTGCTGAAATGTTAAGTCCAATGATGTCATACGGCTGGAGCTACAAAATATGAGGGTTATTAGCTCATTAACGCTATACAGCTCAAGCCACCAGTCATATAAAGAATGAAGTGCTATTGTACAGCTGGAGTCAGAAACTTAGAAGATAAGTCAATGTTTTCTCCATTTTTGAAATTACATTATTAAGTACATGTTAACTCATTATCATTTTACCACTCGATGCATATTACTTTAATATCATCTCACCATTTAATAAGCATGGATTCACTAATGCTTCCTTAATAAACATATATATTAACAAATTGAATCCATATCACTGCCGGACATGTATTATTTGGACATAGACCATTGATGGACATACATTACTTGGACATAGACCATTGATGGACATATATTACTTGGACATAAACCATTGTTGGATGTGTATTATTTGGACATGGACCATTGCTAGACATACCTTATTATGTTGAACATAAACCATGAACCGCAACTAGATATGGACCATTGGACATCACTTAATATACATAATAATAACGCATCAACTCACCATCTAATCAAAGCTATCATGCTAAGCATATTATTTATTTATTTCAACCATTATCATGATTCTAAGACTTTGGGCTATATCTATTTTGTAGGCTTAAAAATACACCGGAAGCCATTGGTCTATGCGGCCCAATGTCGAGTTTCGAGTTGAACTCTCCAAAACAAATCCGGGCCTAGCAAAGTCACACTTCCAACAGGAGACACGTGGCTACACGCAAAACAGCCCCCGACAATACTTATGACAGTGTGAGGTACAAATGACTTGGATAAAATATATGGAAGAGAATTCTTTATTTTAATTACCTTAATAATAATAATAATAATAATAATAATAATTATTATTATTATTATTATTATTATGAAAAAAAGTTTAGCAATAAAATTAGTTGTAACCTAAAGTTACAAACTTACTCAATATCTTTTTATTGTAGTTGAATTTTGACAAATTCACCATTAGATTACATATTCTTATTATGTCAATAGCTATGTCATCAATAAATTGTTTAAACTACAAATATTAATAATTTAAAATTATGCATAAAATATAGATTTATAAATTATATAGTATAATATCTAATTGACACAAAATTTGATATTATGTATTAAAGACGTAAAGAACATGCAATTCAACAGTTAGATTTTTAAAATATGTAGTAATGTTTATTTTATTGAGTAAGGTTATAGGCTTGTAGCCTTATGCTACAACCAATTTTATAGCTAAATTTTATCCTATTATTATTAATGATTTCTCAATAGTAAATGACTCTTTTAATATTCTTATAATGGAATACACAATCATTATCTTTTTTTTTTTTTTTTTTTTTTTTTTTTACAAATTCGAAATTCTACTTTAGCCTAATCTAAGTGTATATATATGTGAAACTCCCTCCTAGAGACTTGAATCCCAGCCTTTACCCCCCTACACTTCACAAGTATAAGTGCTTGTGAGGTGTAGGGGGTAAAGACCGAGATTCAAGTCTTTATCTTAAAAACCACCGCACCATGGGTATGCGGTGGTACAATCTTTATCTTAAAATCTAATAATTTTGGTTGTATAAATCTTTGCAATAAGTTTTTATTGAGACTTATCATTTTTTTGTAATTATTATACTTATTAATTTTTAATAGTAATGACTCTTTTCAAACTTCATTTTGCTCTTAGTGCAAGTTATGGGCACAACAAAATCTATGTGACAAGTTGTTAACGGTAGATAGAAAAGAATCTGTCAATGGTAGGTCCAGATATGAACCTATATCAACTTGCTGCGTAATATTTATTATGAAATTATTATGAAACTATTGTGTCAATAGCATTTTTTTTTTCTAAAGAAAAATAGCACCAATTAAAAAATTCTAAGAACATAACAAAATACCACAACATTTTCATAATACTCTTTGTTTTTAGTTGTAGCTAGTCTTAGTCTAATATATATATTTTCTATTTAATTTTCTTTTGACGTATGAAAGATTGACACCCTAGTTGTAGTGAAAATTTTGTGATAATTTGTTTTTTCCTAAAAAAATTATTATTTTTATTTTTATAAATTCCTTTACAGTAGACATGTATCCCACCCAAACCTTCTTTTGTTTTTTTCTTCCCATTTATCTAATCCACCCATTTCTTCCTAATTCCCATCAAATATCTCTCTTTTCATCTTCTTTATTTACTCCACCAACAGGTCTTATTCTTCACCCAAAAGGCCAAAACCAACCTCTCTCTCTCTCTCTCTCCCCATACATGGCGTTATGAAGTAGGGCTACAAAAAAAAACCAGCAAATCAAATGGATGGACCAAAACCGCCCAAACTAAATCCAATTTTTAAATTTTTTCTCAATTTGGTCATGTTTCAGTTTGTATTTTTGAAAAACTGAAAATTGGTCGATTCAATCCCGATTTTAGTGAAAATTGTTTCGAAATGAACCAAAACTGATCAATATATATTAGTATAGGTAAATTTTATTTTGTAATTGTATATTGCCTTAGTACTTTAACACGCGTCTTCCATTCAGTTGTATTCCATTCGGTTTGTTGCAGTTTGCCCCAAATTCCGGTCAATTTCGGTTTTAAATGTGGCTATGTTCGGTGCACAAATCCACCCTTATCCCAATTAACTGACCATTTTCAACACTATGTGAAGGTTGAAAGGGGATGGACTCATCAGCTACGAAGAGACTGTGCTTGAAAGTTGAAAGGCCAATGACAAAAATACAGAGGAAACTAGAGTAAATAGTGAGATCTAACAAAGGATGAGGAAGAGTTGTGATGGCTAAGGGCGTTTGGTACGGATGTTTAAATAATAGTTTTTAATTTTTTTAGAAATAAGTGTGGGTGAAAAAGTATATAGAAATGCATGTAATGTTATTTAAAAACTGAAAACGTGTTTAAAATTATATACCAAACAGCCCCTAAAAAATTGTCGGTAATTCAATGATGTGAATGACTAGCTTGCTTATCTTTTTGAGATGTGCTACATCTATAATATTTTCACAATAAATCCTCGTTGTCAGGTTGTTACAGGTTTTTAATTTAAATATACAACTGAAAATACTTTGTTGCCCACTAGTAATAACAAATAACAATCTGTCATATAAGATTTGTTGTGAAAATAGTATGGACATAGTATTTGGCCAAAATGGCCAAATACCACTTTTTTTTGAAATTTTTAGCAAAAAGTCATTGTTTCAAAAATAAATAGTAAAGTACCACTTTTTCTAGAAATCGAGTTTCAGAAACTCGAGTTCCTCTCAATTCTGCCACCGTGGCATTGCTGACATGGAAGAGCTTGAGAAACTCGAGTTCCATGCAATACAGTACTCGAGTATACCAGACTCGGGTATGTTTTATAAATAAAATGCAGGAAAAAAAAATTTACACAGAAGCATTGTAAAATATAGAGATTTTAATTTCAAAATATGAATTTAATTTCTATATTAATTAAAATTTCTCATTGTTTTCTCATAAAAATTGTTCACTGTTTTCTGTATAAACTATTTCCACAATTTTGCATAAAATTATTTTCTGTTCAGCATTATTTAAGAAATTGTTCACTCTCTTTTCTGCATAAATTATTTTCTTTTTACTGTTTAAAAAATTGTTCATTGTTTTCTCATAAAACACCTAGTGAAATCGTGTTTTCTAAATTTAAACGCCAAATCTGAATGCTTTTTCATGTTTGAATTTCACAATAATCGAATATATTTTTCTGCATTGATAAAATCTGTTTCTATATTAATAAAATTTGCTCTTTGCACATCATATTTACTCTATATTCAAATCTACTTACTGCATTCATAAATTTTTTTTTTGCATTAATTAAAACTATTCACTGTTTTCTCATAAAAATTGTTCATTGTTTTCTGCATAAATTATTTCTAGCATTCTGCATAAAATTATTTTCTGTTCAGCATTATTTAAAAAATTGTTCACTCTCTTTTTTGCGTATATTATTTTCTGTTCACTATTTAAAAAATTGTTCACTGTTTTCTCATGTAACACCTAGTGAAATCGTGTTTTCTAAATTTAAAAGCCAAATCTGAATGCTTTTTCATGTTTAAATTTCACAATAATCGAATTTGTTTTTCTGCATTGATAAAATCTGTTTCTACGTTAATAAAATTTGTTCTCTACACATCATGTTTACTATATATTTGAAGTTGCTTACCGCATTCATAAAATCTGTTTTTTGCATTAATTAAAACTGTTCACTGTTTTGTCATAAAAATTGTTCACTATTTTCTGCATAAACTGTTTTTAGCATTGGCGCAGTTATTGCACTTAAATGGTTTTTGTGTTTTTTTTTTAAATATGTAACCATATGAATAATGGACAAACTCCATGAAAGAAAAATGAATGATTCGCATAGATCACCTAACGGTAAATGCCTCGAAAAATTCGAATTTGTAAAAAAGTTCGAATTAGTTGAATGTAGAACTGTTCATTAAGTAAAACTGTTTTCTGCATTAAGTAAAACTGTTCACTGTTTTCTCATGAAAATTGTTCACTATTTTCTGCATAAACTATTTATAGTATTTTGCATAAAATTATTTTCTGTTCAGCATTATTGAAAAAAAATTTCACTCTCTTTTTTGTGCAAATTATTCTCTGTTCACTATTTAAAAAATTGTTTACTGTTTTCTCATAAAACACCTAGTGAAATCGTGTTTTCTAAATTTAAAAGCCAAATCTGAATACTTTTTCATGTTTAAATTTCACAATAATCGAATTTGTTTTTCATGTTTAAATTTGATGTTTAAATGAACTCTATTGCGGTGGTATCTGTACTTAGTTTTGTAGGTTTGCCGACCATGATGTGCCCGACGCCTCTAAGACTCTCGTACGTGTACATTGGCATATTAAGGAAACTAGCTTTTAAACCCGTGCAAATGCACGGGAATTACATAAGTACATGTATTTTCAGGTTCTTGGAAAAAACAAATACATCTATTTTCAACAAAATAGAAATAAAAATAATGAACATTTTGTAAGAGTCTACAAATAAATTTTTGTACGTAAAAATAATTAGAATCCGAGAAAGCAAATATATTCAAATAATTTTAGGTAAATATTTGGAGAAACATTTTGTTTCAAAAGTCGTACTTAAATAAATTTAATTAAATAAGTATGTAGCTAATGCAATTGAATTTATAAATTTTAAAAAATAACACTTGGTATGAATTTCAAATTTAAAATGTATATAACACTCAGTATGCTATCCATAAAAATATGTGTTGTCTTACAAATAGATTTTCTTTTAAGCCTATTCTAAACAACTAAAACTGTAACATCCACTATGATGGAGAGAAAAATATTTCTAGCAATTGAAAAAAAAAAAATCCAGCTAAAGAGAATGGTGTGATCATCCTTCCTTGGAAGCAAATTTGTGGAGAGTAACCCAATCCAATTCCTTTTAATTTTGTTTTAGAATAACCCAAACATAACCTTTTCTATCCCAAGTTCTTTGCAGGATTTCATCGAACACCTAGTACTCATTTTAATAACCCATCTAGAACCCAATCGCTAATACAACTCCCCAACCAAAAAAGAAAATCTAATTAAAACAAAATTAGCCAACATTTATAAGGTTCATCCACTTCTGGATCTCCCTTTTGTTTAATTTTTCTTCCTTCTTTTTCTTTTATATATATATATATATATATATTTATAATGGAAGTTCACTCAACATTCTCAAATTTGTTTTCAATATGCAACATTAAGAAGTAGGAAAGCAACAACAAAGTAGCATTGATCACATGAATAAGGACCTGAATAGGGTTGCTCTTGTGACTGCATTATTAAATCATCTTATAAATGAAAAGAAGTAACTACATAAAGTAAGAAATCAACACAAAACATGTAAGGAAACCAAATGATTTAATTGATTAAATAGTAGTATGTTATAGCAAAAAGAGTGTTGAAATTACAACCAACCAAAAAAAAAAAATTTAAAATAATGAATTTACTTTAAATTGATATATATATACAAAATATAGAAATGAAGGATAACAAATTAACAATGCAACAACACTCATTAGGGTTCCAAAGGTAAGCATTGATTAATCATATCAAGTGCAACAACAGAAATAGAAAGCTACATGATAATTTCTGGAAACTTGCAGAGAAAACAATATCGTATTTCCACATAACTCAAAAAACTAAACCACGGGACCCTCAGAACCTCTCTAAGGAGCATAAATGATTCAAGGCAAGATTTCTACTTATAATCACCTGTCTGACATGATGAACAATAGCTTTCTCCTGATTGGTTTCCCTTAGTCGCACAGATCATCTATTTTTTTGCATTGATAAAATCTGTTTTTACATTAATAAAATTTGCTCTCTGCACACCATGTTCACCGCTTTCTCATAAAAATTGTTTACTGTTTTTCGCATAAACTGTTTCTAGCATTATGCATAAAATTATTTTTTGTTCAGCATTATTTAAAAAATTGTTCACTCTCTTTTCTGCATAAATTATTTTCTGTTCACTATTTAAAAAATTGTTCACTGTTTTCTCATAAACTATTTCTAGCATTCTACATAAAATTATTTTCTGTTCAGCATTATTTAAAAAATTGTTCACTCTCTTTTCTGCGTAAATTATTTTCTGTTCACTATTTAAAAAATTGTTCGCTGTTTTCTCATAAAACACCTAGTGAAATTGTGTTTTCTAAATTAAAAAGCCAAATCTGTATGTTTTTTCATGTTCGAATTTCACAATAATCGAACTTTTTTTTTTTGCATTGATAAAATCTATTTTGATACACACTTTGTCAAAATTATCCAACAATGATGGATTGTGATTGGTTGTTTATCACTTTCTAATAAACTCACTATTTTTTCTACTTCACCTACAGTCTACCATGTAGAAGTATAGAACAAGTGTGACAAAATGAGTATAAATTAGAGATGATTTGAATACAATGAATCGTAATGTATTGACAAAGTGTGTATCAAAATAGATTTTATCAATGCAAAAAAAAAAGTTCGATTATTGTGAAATTCAAACATGAAAAAACATACAGATTTGGCTTTTCAATTTAGAAAACACAATTTCACTAGGTGTTTTATGAGAAAACAGTGAACAATTTTTTAAATAGTGAACAGAAAATAATTTATGCAGAAAAGAGAGTGAACAATTTTTTAAATAATGCTGAATAGAAAATAATTTTATGCAAAATCGTAGAAATAGTTTATGCAGAAAACAGTGAACAATTTTTATGAGAAAACAATGAACAGTTTTAATTAATGCAGAAAATAGATTTTATGAATGCAATAAGTAGATTCGAATATAGAGTAAACATGATGTGCAGAGAGCAAATTTTATTAACGTAGAAACAGATTTTATCAATGCAGAAAAACAAATTCAATTATTGTGAAATTTAAACATGAAAAAGCATTTAGATTTGGCGTTTAAATTTAGAAAACACGATTTCACTAGGTGTTTTACGAGAAAACAGTGAACAATTTTTTAAATAGTGAACAGAAAATAATTTATGCAGAAAAGAGAGTGAACAATTTTTTAAATAATGCTGAACAGAAAATAATTATTTTGTATTTTTTATTTGTTGATAGTTTCTTAATACTAAATAGATGATACACATTTTTTGTTTATATTTTAATCCCCTCAATCAAACTTCTATCTCCGTCTCTAAATCCAAAATGGCCGAAACACATCGGAATGACCTAAAATTATTCCCGGGGTGGAACATAGGGTGTTACTACCGAAACAAAATGGTAATATAATAGCTATTTCTAAGGTTCTACTATTTTTAAGCTTAGTGTCCGTTTACAGCTTATTTAGCTATTTGCTAAACTTTTTGTTGAAAGTGTGCTAAATTATATTTGTACTTCGAAAAAATTTGAACTGGTGAAAAATAATGCAGGAAAAAATGAGGTTTTAAAAAACTGTACACAAAAACTAAAAGCTAAAAGCTGAAATTGATGCCAAACAGACTCTTATCTCTCTAAAGGTTTTATTTTTTTGCATAATTTTTTTCTTCTTTCTTAGATAGTTGTAATAAATAAAAGAGAGAAAAAAATGTTCTAGAATTAAATAATTTAGCAAGCAATAACTATGCAATAATACCATATTTTTATTAGAATCCAACAACTCCTCAGCTATAGTGTGTGTATGTATATTTTGCTAGCACATAGAGTATTAAAAGTGAATTTAACCCAACGAAAGATTTGTTAAAATTCACCTCCAACAAAGAAATATTGCATGATGTAAAATAACTTAGAGTTACACAAAGTGTAACTAGGACCCAAATCCACATGTATATCATACTCTCAAATCTAACGCCGTCTCCATCTAAATAGTCTCCCCTCGATCTAGCTACCTAAAGCTCGAGCTAATGAACTCACATTCTTGTGTATTTTTTTTAAACACATCTATTTTTCCTACATCACCAAACAAAAAACATGAATCTATTAGGGCTGTTATTAGTTGTGTCCTGATTTGATCTTAATGTTGGCATTTTTTATGTTATTTTTGAAATAGAGTTTAGCAAGTCATCTTTGGTGATTTGGAGCTCCTCAGGCAATTTGCTAAGCAGTTTGCAAGTACTTTCAATTCAGAGCAGACCCATAATTTGATTGTTAGGCTGCAGCAAAATGTCATAAGAACTGAACCATTGAAAAATATTGTTTTGTTCTTTTCAAATTAGTTGAGCAAGTCCATCTCTTCCTACTAAAATACACTAGGCAATTTATGTGTTTGTCGCAATTTGAGCTATTTTATGTTTTAGAAACTATATTTGTCTATACTTTGAACATAGTGAAATAATGGATTTGATAAACAATTTAATAAGGTGATTTGCATTATGATGGAAAGGCGCAATTCTATGTTAAATATAGTTTTTCTTATGTTCTTTATATTTTCCCTATTTACTTGTATTGTGGTTTGCTTTCAACAATTTTATTCTCTGATTGTAAACATTAGAAAGCAAGGTAAGTGTGTTTCATTTATTTTCTCTTTTGTGTATATTATTCACATATTTCAATTAAGTAGTCAAAAGTAATTTGGCTAGTATTAAAGGTATTGTTCTTTAGTGCCAAATATTTCTTTGAATTGGAAGCCTTAAGGAAAAAATTTCATGAACAAGGAACCCTCATTTTTTTGGTATATTTTTTGTTCAGCTGGCCCTTGGTGTTATATGGCTTGATCTTAATGAAAGATTTTTGTCAAGACAAATTAACTGGGGTTTTTGTACAGTTGTTTATCTCTGAGTTGTGGACTTCTTTTATTGTAATTTTGGATGGTTCTAGCTTCATGTTGAATGAAATTTCTTGAATTTTCTGCAAACCTTGATGGATTTTGCTTAATGAAAAGTTATTTGTCTCATATATGTAGTCAACTGCAACTATCATGGCCATTGCTCTTGCACATGGAGGGGTAATTCCATATGACTTAATTTTTTTTTAAAAAAAATTTATCTATCTTTTATAGCAAGGTTAGCAATCTATCATTGACCCCAAAAAAATGAAATAAATATGACTCAACTCTCAAGGCTTACTTTGTCTTGAAGATTTTCAATTTTTTTTTTTAAATGTATACAATATATGCTTACATTAATGATTTTTTTTCATATAGCAGATAATCTATTTTTGTCTTTTTAAGACATTTCAATGAGTAATATAATATTTTTGTCTTGGTTTGTATCAAATTGTAATTTATAGGTTTTAATTTTCTGTTTTTAGTTGGGCTATAGTTGTTGATTTGCAGATAATTTTTGTTTGCAGCAAATATTTTTTGAAATTCATGATAATGTCTTTCTAATCATGACTGAGGTTATGCATTTACAAGTTTCCAATTATTTGAAGAATGTAGTAGTTTCATTCTCAAAGATTCTTGCTGCAATATATTGAACTGGACCTGTTTGTGTTCTGAAATTAACTTGAACTCTTATTAAAAACATGGTTTTGTATCTACTCTATGTGAAACACTGTAAAGAAGTAAACTTTGACCTTTAGTTTTAAATTATTAATTTTTAAAAAATGTTTTTCATTCACTTTGATTTCTTTGTAGTCAAACTAAGAAGGGTGAAGGAATTTTTTTTCTTAAACAAAGAAAGGAAAATGTTGATTGATCTCATTTTTAGCAAAACTTCCAAAGTGAATTTTAGGCTAGGACATTTTGTTTTGCATCAAACATGTCTACACTAGGGGCATTGGCCCATTGGTTTTGGAATGCAAGCATGTCATCAATTTTTTGTGCAATGCATGTCACCAATTTTCTGTGCAAGCATGTCTAAACTAGGTCTCTGCTTATTCATTTGAATATGAGGGTAATATTTACTATTGACTATTGGGGTTTGTGCACTTTCTCTAACTATGCAGGTAGCCTATAAACTAATGGTTATGCATGAAGGATGTTTGGAAGGGAAGTTTCAGTCTATTGAAAAACTAAGGGAAACCAATCAGGAGAAAGCTATTGTTCATCATGTCAGACAGGTGATTATAAGTAGAAATCTTGCCTTGAATCATTTATGCTCCTTAGATAGGTTTTGAGGGTCCCATGGTTTAGTTTTTTTACAGTTATGTGGAAATACGATATTGTTTTCTCTGCAAGTTTCCAGAAATTATCATGTGGCTTTCTGTTTCTGTTGTTGCACTTGATGTGATTAATCAATGCTTACCTTTGGAACCCTAACGAGTGTTGTTGCATTGTTATCCTTCATCTCTATATTTTGTATATATATCAATTTATAGTAAATTCATTATTAAAATTTTTTTTTTTTGGTTGGTTGTAATTTCAACACTCTTTTTGCTATAACATACTACTATTTAATCAATTATATCATTTGGTTTCCTTACATGTTTTGTGTTGATTTCTTACTTTATGTAGTTACTTCTTTTCATTTATAAGATGATTTAATAATGCAGTCACAAGAGCAACCCTATTCAGGTCCTTATTCATGTGATCAATGCTACTTTGTTGTTGCTTTCCTACTTCTTAATGTTGCATATTGAAAACAAATTTGAGAATGTTGAGTGAACTTCCATTATAAATATATATATATAAGAAAAAGAAGGAAGAAAAATTAAACAAAAGGGAGATCCAGAAGTGGATGAACCTTATAAATGTTGGCTAATTTTGTTTTAATTAGATTTTCTTTTTTGGTTGGGGAGCTGTATTAGCGATTGGGTTCTAGATGGGTTATTAAAATGAGTACTAGGTGTTCGATGAAATCCTGCAAAGAACTTGGGATAGAAAAGGTTATGTTTGGGTTATTCTAAAACAAAATTAAAAGGAATTGGATTGGGTTACTCTCCACAAATTTGCTTCCAAGGAAGGATGATCACACCATTCTCTTTAGCTGGATTTTTTTTTTCAATTGCTAGAAATATTTTTCTCTCCATCATAGTGGATGTTACAGTTTTAGTTGTTTAGAATAGGCTTAAAAGAAAATCTATTTGTAAGATAACATATTTTTATGGATAGCATACTGAGTGTTATATACAGTTTAAATTTGAAATTCATACCAAGTGTTATTTTTTAAAATTTATAAATTCAATTGCATTAGCTACATACTTATTTAATTAAATTTATTTAAGTACAACTTTTGAAACAAAATGTTTCTCCAAATATTTACCTAAAATTATTTGAATATATTTGCTTTCTCGGATTCTAATTATTTCTATGTACAAAAATTTATTTGTGGACTCTTACAAAATTTACATTATTTTTATTTCTATTTTGTTGAAAATAGATGTATTTTTTTTTTCCAAGAACCTGAAAATACATGTACTTATGTAATTCCCGTGCATTTGCACAGGTTTAAAAGCTAGTTTCCTTAATATGCCAATGTACACGTACGAGAGTCTTAGAGGCGTCGAGCACATCATGGTCGACAAACCTACAAAACTAAGTACAGATACCACCGCAATAGAGTTCATTTAAACATCAAATTTAAACATGAAAAACAAATTCAATTATTGTGAAATTTAAACATGAAAAAGTATTCAGATTTGGCTTTTAAATTTAGAAAACACGATTTCACTAGGTGTTTTATGAGAAAACAGTAAACAATTTTTTAAACAGTGAACAGAGAATAATTTGCACAAAAAAGAGAGTGAAATTTTTTTTTAATAATGCTGAATAGAAAATAATTTTATGCAAAATACTGTAAATAGTTTATGCAGAAAATAGTGAACAATTTTCATGAGAAAACAGTGAACAGTTTTACTTAATGCAGAAAACAGTTTTACTTAATGAACAGTTCTACATTCAACTAATTCGAACTTTTTTACAAATTCGAATTTTTCGAGGCATTTACCGTTAGGTGATCTATGCGAATCATTCATTTTTCACGATTTTACACACTCAACGAATTCAAATTTTTCAACAAATTCGTACTATCTGTACATCTAATGTACACAATTTTTCCTTGAGTTTTCACAGTTTTGTACATTCAACGAATTCAAATTTTTAAACAAATTCATACGATCTATACATCTAACGTACATACTTTTCTATTGAATTTTCATTATTTTGTACTTTCAATGAAATCAAATTTCTCAACAAGTCTAGACTATTTGTACATCTTATGTACACCTTCATGATTTGGTACGTTCATTGATTTTCCATCGATTTTTCTCGAATTTCTACATTCAACTAATTCGAACTTTTTTACAAATTTGAATTTTTCGAGGCATTTACCATTAGGTGATTTATACGAATCATTCACTTTTCTTTCATGGAGTTTGTCCTGTATACATATGGTTACATATTTAAAAAAACACAAAAACCATTTAAGTGCAATAACTGCGCCAATGCTAGAAATAGTTTATGCAGAAAACAGTGAACAATTTTTATGACAAAACAGTGAACAATTTTTATGAGAAAATAGTGAATAGTTTTAATTAATGCAAAAAAAAAAAAATTTAATGAATGCAGTAAGTAGATTTGAATATACAGTAAATATGATGTGCAAAGAGCAAATTTTATTAATGTAGAAACAGATTTCATCAATGCAAAAAAATATATTCGATTATTGTGAAATTCAAACATGAAAAAGCATTCAGATTTGGCATTTCAATTTAGAAAACACAATTTCACTAGGTGTTTTATGAGAAAACAATGAACAATTTTTTAAACAGTAAAAAGAAAATAATTTATGCAGAAAAGAGAGTGAACAATTTCTTAAATAATGCTGAACAGAAAATAATTTTATGCAAAATCGTAGAAATAGTTTATACAGAAAATAGTGAACAATTTTTATGAGAAAACAATGAACAATTTTAATTAATGTAGAAATTAAATTCATATTTTGAAATTAAAATCTCTATATTTTACAATGCTTCTGTTTAAATAAATAAAAACATAAAAAAGTCACTTATTTTTACCTTTATGTTTATTTGTTCATTATCCCCAAACAAAAACAAAAACAAAAACAAAAACAAAAATCAAAAAAAAAAAAAAAAAAAATTTACACAGTAATCGAGTTTGGAAAACTCGAGTACTGTGTAAATTTTTTTTCTGCGTTTTATTTATAAAACGTACCCGAGTCTGGTATACTCGAGTACTGTGTTGCATGAAACTCGAGTTTCTCAAGCTCGAGTACCACATAATTTTTTTTAATCACAGAAATTCCATGTCAGCAATGCCACGGTGGCAGAATTGAGAGGAACTCGAGTTTCTGAAACTCAATTTCTAGAAAAAGTGGTACTTTGCTATTTATTTCCGAAACAGTGATTTTTTGCTAAAAATTTCAAAAAAAAGTGGTATTTGGCCATTTTGGCCCATAGTATTTCCCTATTTTTTTTATCTTAAATTATCGGTATTCAATGATGTAATCACGGGACAAAAAACAAACAAACAAACTACTGGAAAGTGGAGGTCCGCATCAACTAGTGGAAGACTTACTTTTGTAAGTCATAAGCAAATAATTGTAGGATTAGGATCCAGTACAATACTAGGGGCTCAATTAACCTTCTCCCTCTCATACCATATTTTTACCGTTCTTACTTTTTAACTTTTATTTTTTATTAATATTTTCTCACTTTTTTTATTCAATAGTTAAAATTTAAAGTGCTTTTTTTTTTTTTTTTAAACTTTTAATCTCAGTCATTCATAGCTATTGCATCTGGTGCACTACCATTGCTAGGTATTACACCTGTCTATAATTGTAAATTTGTAATTACTAAGTTTTTAGTGTCTCTGATTTTTAAATTAAAAGTTGGACAATTGAATGAGCTAGGCTCATTATTTTGATCTTATACTTTTTTTTTTAATAAAAGATCTTTTGTTTTGTTCTGTTTGTTTTGTTTTGGGGAAACAAAGGTCTTATGCTTTAAGACCATATTTTTAAAACTATTTAATATAAGATTATATCTTATATCCATTGAATTATTATTATTATTCTTTTTTACAGACGTAGACAATGTGTAATTTAAAATAAAAGAACTCATGCTATTTTTTCCTCTCTCTAGAAGTATCACTTGACAATCTGTCACCGTTATACAAACGTTTTTTTATCCCCTTTACATAAATAATTATTTTCAAGCGTCATATATTTAAGGAAAATAAAATGATTTTATTTTACTCTATATATAATGAAAAATTATATAGTGTTCTTGTAATATGGAGATTTAAGTCTCTTCTCTCACATAAATGGTGGCTCTCTTCTCTAAGAAACAATAATATATATATTGTACACACAATTTTCGTAAAAAATAAATCACACGATCACGAAATAGTGTAACAAATAATCAATTTGTATTTGATTTGTATATATGTGAGTACAATCCTCTGTGTGAATCTTTACAATGAAAGAATACAATAAAACTCCTCTGATTCGATCTCCAAGTAACTTTACGATTCGAAGGGCTATGAACCTTGATCTTGAATCGTACTTTGATGTCTCCAAGTTGGACGTGTGATTGGATGTACTTGAGTTTTGATTTGAAGTTAAGGGTCGTTGGCTTGATCTCGAACCTAATTGAAGGAAAATCTCTACTTTGATTTGAAGAAGTAGAAATGAGCCTTGATTTTGAGGGAGCAAGGGTGCTCTTTTGGACTTAGAGATGACTCTCTATTTTGGCAGAGTGTCAGTAGGGTTTTTTTCTCTAACTTTCTTCCCCTTTTCTCATATGAGAAGCCTCTATTTATAGGCAACTCAATAGTATTTAATTTGGAATTTTCTCTCAGCATTGATTGAGAGTTGAATTATGAATTTAATTTGGTATTTCATTTAATAAGAACTTTCCATATAGGTTTTTTTCTTCTAACGCTGCCATATGGTTTTTCTTCATTTGATGTTGCCACGTGGCTTGATTTGATTCGCTGATCGTCCACGTCATCAATTGGAGATTATTTGTTCACAAATATTTTATCATGAACAATCAGACAGTTGTGAATACATCATAAAATTTTGATGTCTACATATATATATATATATGTGTGTGTGTGTGTTTAAAGCTGAGAGAAAATCCAATTAGATTTCAAATTGTAATTCAATTAGAGTCTAACTTTGCGCTACATGTTCCATCTAATTTAAGTTTTTAAATTTTTGTGCCAATTTAGTTAATTTAGTGTAAAAATTAGAATTCATTTAAAGTTAATTCACACTACGTGTCTCATCTAATGTAAGTTTTTTAATTTTTGTACCAAGTGAATTAATTCAATGTAGAAAACAAGAAGTTCAATATAAATAAACCTTAAAAAACATAATCATAAATATATATATATATATATATTAACTCATTTAGAGAAAATTTAATTAGACTCAAAATTGAATTTTGGTTTTGTTAGATTTTATAGAAATTAAATTATTTAGATTTTTCTTGCTATTTTTTTTGAACTAATGAACATATTTTTTATACTGTTTCTATTCAAATATTTTGTATGCCATGATCTTGAACATAACAAATTGTATTTAGTAGAATTTCACAAACAGTGATTGTGAATTAATATTGTATATGTAGAATCTAATAGTGATTTTCAAAATTATATACATAATAGCAGTGTAATAAGAAACTTGGCGTAACCAATATCATGAAAATTGTAAGAAAAACTATTTTAGTATCTTCAAATGTACTGGTCAAACTAATATCCTATATGTTTTGTAACCCAAGCTAATATCAGCAGCACCACTACAATTCATTATGCCTGTGCGTAAGTATGAGTTACATACTAGTAATAATAATTGATGTGTATCACTATGAAATTAATTAGTGAAACCCAATTATTCATATGAAAGGAGTTAGTACCACATCATTATACTCTAGGAATAAGCCATAATATTCATATAAAATTAATCTAAATTTTTTTTATTAATTTGATTTTTAGAAAATTTCTATTACTTTTGAAGGTTAAATTTTTTTTTTTTTTTTTTTGTATTAATTGAAACTGTTCAATAAATTATGCCCAATCGATAAACTAAATGATATTTAAAAAAAGAAAAAGAAAAGATCACTTTCCAATTGCATATATCACTTATAAAGTTTTTTTTTTTTTTTTATTGAATAAAGTTTTTATATTTAAATACTTGATAAAGTTGCTTTTCCAGAAATACTTTATTGAAATTTAAAATTAACAAAATTCTACCTAAGATCAACTATGTTATAAAAAAGATTAAATAATGAGTGATATTATTAATTGTGTTGGGTTAAAATAAATTGACCACAGTTAATTAATTCAATTACTCAAATTGATTAATTTGGTCAAATTATATGCAAATCGTGGAAGCAACAATAAATCACTAAATAAACTAAGTGCAGCGGAAATTATATTGACACAATAATATGTTGACAAATGGGGAAAACCTTTTTCAAGGTAAAATCTTCACTGGGTGAATTTAAGGTCACCACTCTCAAGAATCCACTAATCAATAATCAAGCGGTTACAAATATAAGGAATCTTACCACTACCCTAGACTATCTGAAAATACCAACCTACAGTTGAACCTTTACTCCAATACCAAATTGGACTTGATCTTGTAGCAGTCTTCTTTCCTTTATTGCGCAAACCTCCAATCTGTAACTAACCATTTTGCACGGGTCCTAGTATGTGACTAAATCTAGCAACTTGATTGATTGTTGTTAGCTGCAAAGTTCTTCACTTCATAAATGATGAAGATCAGAAAGCACTTGATTGCAAAACCTTAAAGCGTATACAAATGCAGTAGCTTCACACAGAGTATATGAGTTTTAAGACTCTGTTTTCGAACATGACGACTTTTAAAATAAGCCTTATATATGACTAGGGTTGTATAAAGAGAAACCCTAATTATTCAAGTCATCATAGGCCAAATTTCAAATCTAAGAAATCTGAAATTGTAATTCTCAATAGATCAAGCTTGTGTCAAGTTTGTGTTGAGCTTCCTTATTAGTCTTCGATAATAGCATTTATCGAGCTTGTGTCAAGATAATGAAACATATTTTCTTCACTTGTTTTTTGAATTAGCCTTCATGTCTTTAATGATACCACTTGATATGTTTGAACAATATACTACTTGATACATTAAACCCAACTTAGATCTACCCAATTACAAGTAAAGTGCGTTTTGTCAAAAAATTAGTTAATTACATAGAAAATATGATCTTAACAAATTGGAACAAAAACTACGTTATAAATTTTTTACATCCAAATAAATAAATAAATATTATTTATTTTAAATAAAAAATTATTATATAGATAATCAAATATAAATATTCCTTAATTGAAATTGGAATGTAAAAAGAAAAAATATCCAAAGTCATTGTTTTAAGTGTCAATTTGTATTGATGGAAAAATTTGCTAAAAAGTATAATTTTAGGAAAAATTTTCTAAATAGCACCTGACCTAACTTATTTAACTATTTAACACTTTTTTGGAACTCGAGTTCCAAGTGAAACTCGAGTTTACCAAACTTGAGTTTCAAGCGTTATGTTTGATCAGATTACCATGATGCTTGAAACTTGAGTTTGGTAAACTCGAGTTCTAAAAAAGATGTTATATAACTAAATAAGTTTGACCCGATGTTTTTTTCCAAAATATTTTCAAAAATTATGCTATTCCGCAAAATATGCTTGTATTGAGAGGTGACTACTATTGCATGTCTAAAACATTGCTCACAGCCTCGTGTTTCATGAATTCACGTGTGCACTGTGATATTAATGGTCTATTTGGATACCGCTTTTTCACTGAAAACTAAAAATTTATTGCTGAAAACACTGTAACAAAATAATTTTTAAAAAGCAAAAACTGTTCACGCTTTTTTCACAAGTTGGCTGGTCCATGAACAGTAATGTCAGACCAGCCAAAAAAATGCAAAATGCGCAAACTGCAACAGGCAAACGCACGCTAAGTGGAGTCGTCTCACTTGAATTCACACGTGCAATGTGAAATTAAGTGCACAAGATCACTAACATATATGTCTATAAAAGCTCTAAATTCACCTTCCTGCTTATCCAAGAGTGCTAAACAAAATCCAGTACAACATTATGGGTTTGCAACTTTTTCTCTTCGTGTTCATGCGCTTTCTTTTTTTCCTGTCGTGCCTTTCTCTTATATCTGTTGGCTCTTTTTCTTCTGTGCGGCCACTTTGCCATGATGATGAGAGTTTTGCCTTGTTGCAATTCAAAGAAACCTTTGTCATCAATCAGCCACCATCTTATGCTCCTGCAAATTCAAAGATTTCGTCGTGGCTGACACACAATAGTGATTGCTGCATGTGGGATGGTGTTCAATGCAATGAAAACACGGGTTATGTAACTAGCCTTGACCTTAGTAGCAGTTACCTTTATGGTTCCATCAACTCCAGCAGCAGCGTCTTCCAGCTTGTTCACCTCCAATGGCTTAATCTCGCCAACAACTACTTCAATCACTCCCGAATCCCACTTGGTGTAAGGCAGCTTTCAAAGCTTACTTACCTTAACCTCTCTAATTCTGCATTTTCAGGTCAAATCCCACCAGAAATTTTACAGCTTTCTAAGTTAGTTTCCCTAGATCTCGGTTTGAATTCATTGAGTCTCCACAAGCATGGTCTCAAAAGTATAACTGACAAGTTAATGAACTTGGAAGAACTTGTTCTTAGTGAGGTTGAAATATTATCTACTATACCTAGTAACTTGGCAAACTTATCTTCTTTAACATCTATTGATCTTAGTGATTGTGGTTTGCACGGTGAGTTTCCAGTAGGAATTTTTCAGCTTCCAAATCTCAAATCTCTCAATGTGAGCTTCAATTCAAATCTCACTGGACATGTTCCAGAATTTAACAGAAGTAGCCCCTTTGAAGTTTTGGGACTTGCGGGCACAAGTTTCTCTGGCATGCTACCAGATTCAATTGGTAACCTGAAATCCTTATTTAGCTTGGATGTTGAAGGATGCAATTTCTCTGGACCAATACCGTCCACATTTGATAACCTTACTGAGCTCACTTATTTAAGGCTTTCATCTAACAATTTCAATCGAGGAACTTTGTCTTGGGTTGGTAAGCATACCAAACTCACTCATTTGTATCTAAAAGATACCAATTTATTTGGTCACATTTCGTTTTCTCTTAGAAACTTAACTCAGCTTAAAACCGTACATCTAGGTTACAATGATTTAACTGGTCCTATCCCATCTTGGCTAGCAAACCTCACCCAACTAAATATTTTGTGGCTTCAATCAAATAACTTGTATGGTCCAATTCCAATGTCAATTTCCAATCTTAAGAACCTTCAAATTCTAGATCTATTTTTAAATCAATTGAGTGGCACAGTAAAATTTGACTTGTTTCTAGAACTCCATAGCCTCTTTTACCTCCAACTATCTAGTAACAATCTTTCATTACTTATTAATCCCAATACCAACACTACCCTTCAAAAATTTAAGGTATTAGGATTGGGTTCGTGTCACTTAAATGACTTCCCAGATTTCCTCCGAAACCAAGATCAGTTGGAAGTTTTGATACTTGATAGCAACACAATTCATGGCCAAATACCAAAGTGGATTGCAAACGTAAGTAAAGACACTCTTGTGATGTTGGACCTTTCTGAAAACTTCCTCACAGGTTTTGATCAAACTCTAGGTACACTCCCGTGGACCAGTCTAAAAATTTTGGACCTTGGAGACAACAAGCTTCAAGTGTCTCTCCCAATTCCACCTCCTTCCATTATTTCTTATGATATCTCTAATAACTTGTTGCATGGAGAAATCTCTCAAATGATCTGTAATCTAAGTTCTCTATCTTATCTTCATTTGTCATACAACAACTTGAGTGGCTTCCTTCCCCAGTGTTTAAGAAATTTGAGAAACCTTTCAATTCTTAATCTACAGCACAACAACTTCCATGGCCGTATTCCTCAAATATTCCTGGAAGGATGTAAATTAAGGATGATCAGTTTGAATCATAATGGTTTTCAAGGGCCTTTACCAAGTTCACTAGCCAATTGTACTATGCTGGAAATTCTTGATCTTGGAAACAATCATATAATTGATTTTTTCCCCTCTTGGTTGGACATTCTTACAGAGCTAAGAATCCTCATTTTGCAATCAAATGGATTCCATGGTATTCTTACACCTAATGCGAATTTTGGATTTCCAAAATTACATGTCATCGACCTTTCTAACAATAATTTTTCTGGTAAGTTGCCATCTGAATACTTCCAAATTTGGAAATCCATGAAAAGCTTTGATGCAGGTGGCTTAACATATATGCATGCAACTGGACAAATCCGAGTATCAATCAATGGCTGGTTTTTCACTTTCAATTACCCAATGACATTCACAATCAAAGGCATAAGGACAGAATATGAGAAGATCCAAAATATTTTTGTGGCCATTGATCTCTCAAGCAACAGGTTTGAAGGAGAAATTCCAAAAATTGTGGGTAATCTAAGAGTGCTTCATACACTTAACCTTTCCAAAAATATTCTTACTGGTTCTATCCCATTATCTTTGGTAAACCTTACATACCTGGAATCGCTGGACCTTTCTCAAAACATGCTTAGCGGAGAGATTCCTATGCAATTGGTAGATCTCACCTTCCTTGTTGTCTTGAATGTGTCTCACAATCATCTCACAGGACTTATACCACAAGGGAAACAATTTTTCACATTTGAAAACAGTTCATTCAATGGAAATGAGGGATTGTGCGGAAGCCCATTGTCAAAAAAATGTGCCGGTTCCAAGGACCCAATACCTCCACCATCAATTTTTGTAGAAGATCGAGGATCAGAGTCTCCATTTGAGTTTGATTGGAAAGCAGTTATGATGGGGTACGGATGTGGATTTATAGTTGGAGTTTTTGTTGGGAAAATTATGATCAAAAGGAAGTATGATTGGTTTAGAAAGACTTTTGCAGTTGGCCGTCCAACATGAAGAAGAGTGAATTGGAGGAGATGTGTCAACATGAAATTCAGTTAAAGACACTTCCCTAATAAATAAAGTCATGAATATGTTGCTACAATTACTAGCGTTCCCATTTTCTTTAACATGAATAAAATTATTGTAGTTGATAATATTGGTTGCCTACTCCAATTCAATGTAATATGTTTGTATGATACTTTTCTCCCTACACATATTTTGTGGTGTAAATAAATCAATAATATGTACTTTTATATATATGTGTGTGTACAGCTTTCACATGTGTCTAGTCTAAACGCATGCTACGTACTATGACACATTTCATCTATTCTTAAATAAAAAAATTGATTATAACTACCATTATCCTTTCATTTTTTAAGATCTGGTTCATGTTCATGATCTACCATTATCATTTCATTTTCGAAAAGCCTGAGAACCAATAATTTTGGTTTCCCCCTTTTTTCTTTTTTTAGGCCATTTATTTATAAGCTGTCTTAGTTGATTCTGCTGTGTATATCAAAAGTGGTGTGGTGGCTCTTTCCCAAATGTCCTGGGCTTTTTGGGATTTGGTCCCCCAATTTATTTGTGTTCTTGATTGGGTATAGCCTACAATGAGAGACCCCTGGTGTGATTTATGCCATGATGGATCACACCCTAATTCTATTTTTCGTTGGACTGCCTCGAATTAGGCCTAGCCAAGAAGGCTTCCCAACAGCCAAGCTCCCTGTTTGAGGTCCGAGCAAGACCTCAGTAATCCCTAGACTATGTTCTCACTTTCTCTCGTGTCTCTCCCCTCCAATTTTGTTCAAACCCCTTTTTTAGTTTCCCTTCCCTCTTTTATAGTGGAGCCCTCATGATCGCAGAATATTCTATACGTATGTAGGTCCTACCAATTTTGGGACTTAGGTGACTCTTTGTGTCTATAGCACTATTCCTGCAAATCAAATCGTTTATCAGAAGTGGGACTTAAAGCTTTGACATTGGGGAGATCATTTAGTAACTTGTCATTGACGCCAATTTTGTGCTCGGCAGGATGTTCATCCAAGCATATTTGTCAGTGTCATGCTTGGCAAAACGAAAGGCAACTAGGCTCAACTGAATTTGTATGGGCCAAGCCCAAGTCAGGGATGGAGCTCTCTTTTTACCCCACTACAACTACACAATTTTAAATGTTTTTGGTATTTTTTAATATACTAATTAAAAAAGAAAACAAAACAAACAACAAGATATATACATACAAATAACATATTAAATTACATGAAAAATGAATAAAAACTATATGACATTATTAAAATAAATAAACAAAAATAAAATGAAAAAAGAAAAGAATGGATTTTGCCCTAGAAGTGTGTACACAACATAATGGATTCGTACGCACCATTATGTCGGCATACGCACCTAGGGTTTCAATCCGATTTCCAGATTCATGTTATGCATAGAATATGAAATCAAAGCACATGTAAACAACATGTTATCCAAGGAATCATCAAACACATCATGCATCATATCAATAAGAACAACAGGATAATTAAAAGAACTTAAAGCAATAATAGAACAAATAAAGAAAATCAAGGAGGAGAATATGGGTCGTGGGAAAAACCCATATCTCACCCCTTTAGCACCTTACAGGGATATTGATTGACTAGTCCCTCGGCTGAAATCGACTACCTCAATTTTGTGTGTGAATTAACAACATGGATAAAGGTTGATATTTGGTGTTTTGATGAAGAAACCTAAGACTAGTGAAAAGGTGGCTATAGGATCACAAAAAGGTTAGTGTGATTAAGAAATCATGAGAAAAAAAATAGTTTTCTAATAACCAAAGGGTTAGAAAACTCAATCAAGTGCTCATAAAAACTATCCTCACACTATTTGAAACTCACTAAGTATTTTGGAGTGATTTTGGCAGAGCTTCCACTATTGTAAAAAGTTTGGTGGTGGAAAGTGACGGTATTTATAGGCTTAGTGGAGGCTAGGGTTTGGTGAGATGTTTTAATCAATCAATAGGCCAGATCAATTGACCAAAAAGGAAAAAATAAATTTTAGGCTTCTAATCAAAAGAGTGCATACGCCATAAATTGGGCACATACGCCATAAATTGGGCATGTACGCATCATACACATGGCGTACGCACTCTTTTTAAGCCTTTTTAAAATTAGCTTACAAAATGCGCGTACGCACCTAAAAAGATTCTTACGCACTCTTTAGGTGTGTATGCACTCAAAAAAGTGCATACACACTTTTTGTAAGCCTCCTGGAAATTGGGCTTAAAATTGGATTTTGGGCTCTATTAGGTCATTGGTCTCCACACACGGTGCTGATCATTTTGGTAGCGATTTGATTTCTCGTCATTGGGATCGAGAGGCTTGGATATAGGTTGGAACGAAATACAAAGTCTACAGGGGTTTGTAGCATGGTGTAGTTATCTTTCAAAAAAACAAAGAGTGGGCAAGAATCAATTCACCTTATGTCACCAGTAGGCCATCAAAGAGAAAGATTAAATGTTTAAATGCAAAGCCTTATCCGGTTGAATAGTGATAAGGACAGAAAAATCATTAAGATCGTCCACCTTGATGGACAATCTTGTGTCACCAGTAGGCCATCAAAGAGAAAGATTAAATGTTCAAACACATTCAATATAGTGAATGAAAACCGTTACTCAAAGGACATAAATTCCCATCAAGATAGTAACCGTTCACCTAGGTTAATAACCACCTGTAATTATATGAAGGAAGACATTTATGAGCAGAACGCCTACCTAAGCCACCTATAAAAAGGACAATTTGCCTCATTTGCTAAGATATAAGAGAAAAAAACCTACAAATTTATCTCCTTACAAAATATATAGATGAATACTAACTTAAGCATCAAAGGCTCTCCCACCAGGGCATACCCCAGTGATCACTTCAATATGCTTTCTTTTTCTTGCAGTTCTTAAAAGACTTTTTAAAGCTTTAGATTTGGACAAGTAACTCAACTAACGATTTTTAGCATTATCAAATAGCAACATCAAAATTGGTCTTAAACTAACGTGGTTAAGTTTCTTCCATAGTTGGCTTCAAAAAAACTTTCTTGAAGATTTTTATTATTTTATTTTTGGTGGGGAGTATATTCCAGGCAATCTTCCATGACAGTGGCTTTAATCTCTCATTTAGCATTAATTTTCATAATTGCTTCCATTCTGATCTAGCAAGAAAACAGATTTTGTAAACTGTACTCTTAATCTAGCAAGTAAACAAATTTAACCGTGAATATACCTTTGCTATTTGGAGACCACCTAAACTTGTCTTGTGCCGTGGAAGAGGAAAGTATAAACTTGTGGACAAAGTTTTGCTACAACTCTACTCAATATATTTTTATTTGATGTAAACTTTGACAAATCTATTATTGGATTACATTTTCTTCTTATATCCTCCATATTTACAAAATTTCTAGAAAATCTAAGATCAATAACTATGTCATCAATCAAATGTTTAAATTTCAAGTTTTATAGTCTAAAATTTTGTATAAAAAAATAAGTTTATGGATTGAATAGTAATTACATCCAATTGACATAGAATTTGACATACAATCTAACGGTTAGATTTCTAAAATATGTAATATTAATTTTTCTGGTGTGAATTGTTGCTATTAGCTACAAACATGTTTGTAGCCAAATTTTGTCCTAATCAATATCAATCTATAATATAATATAAAAGTTGAATCCTCAAAGTGGAGGATACACACAATGGTGACATGTGTCCCTTCAACAATGCATAAAATATTTTCTTTAATAATTTAATGGTCCATATTTTGCCATGTCAGCATTCCACTAACAATAATCATTGCTTTGTTTGCAATATTATTTTATTATTTTAAAAGTATTGTTAGTGAAATGCTGACATGGTAGAATCTAGACCCTTAAATCACAAAAGAGTTATTAGGATTTAAAGAAATCTATTTGGTAGAGTAACTTAAAAATTCTAGAGGATCTGAATCCAAAACAATGACATATTACGTTGAGAAGATAACACTTCGTGGCAGACAATTATTGGTACATGTCAATTTTTTTTGCCTTGTGTCAACAATAAATTCCACCATTGTATTAAATATCCACTACAAGCTCCTTTAAATACTCTAAATTGTTCTTAAATGCTCTTCATAGATTCCACACACACACACACACACATATAACGTTGGGTAGATAACACAACATGGTAGACAATTATTGGTACATGTCAAATTTTTTTGCCATGTGTCAACAATAAATTCCACCATTGTAGTATCAAATATCCACTACAAGCTACTTTAAATACTCTAAATTGTCCTTAAATGCACTTTATAAACATTTTTATGCACTTTAAGGCATGCCTTCAAGCATGATGAGTGGACGGATATATCACATTTACTTGATATGATTCCTGTCAGAGGAGTCATTACAAGCCTAATGCTTTTTAAAACCCCATTTTCCTGGATTTTATCACTGGTCTGTCTAGATTTTTGCAAATGTTGTACACCCTTCTCCTCCTTGGATGCATTTGTCTCACAGGCTACAATTGGAGGATGAATTAGAGCATCAATAAGACCTTCCCAAGCAAACTGCAAATTATGGTAAAAAATCATACAAAAGAATGACATTTAAAGCATTATAACGTAGGACTTCTGAAATATTTTAATCCAAAAGGTTACCATTATTGATGGAAGAATGACATTCTAAGTGTCGTAATGGAGTACGGGCATATTTAAATGCAGAAATTACCATAGGAGATAATTGAACAGGTAACTAGGCAGTGATTTAGCTATTGCCATAAAAACTTGGGTAGACCCAGTCCTATGAGCTTACATGCAAGGACCACAACAACTCAAAAAGTTGATAACTAGACACCCTTTTCTGACTTAAGCAAGGACCGTTTAGTCTCTTGATTTGGATTACTGCAAATTCTTTATGCCCCATAATAAATTTGTATTCTTCAAAAGATGACTACTTCTATGCTATCATTGAACTAAGGAAATGGAAGAAAGCACCTTCGATTTTTGAGGTGCTATTTTATTGGTAATAAATTCAACAAATAAAGAATTATTTTCTTGGATAATATTATCAGTGATTGGCGATAGTGACCAGGTTTCCAAAAAGTCCAACTGTATTAAAAATACCTGTGAAGCAATCTGGACTTGTGGGTTGAGATCTGAAAATGTATTTTCAGGAATTTTCAGCATTTCATTTGTTAATTGCCTGTTCTTCATAGCATAAGATCCTAGTAAGCGAATAAACCATCCCCATGCATGAATGGCTTGGACCTTCATACCCTGGTTTAGCAGCTCCTTCATCTTAGTGAGCAAAATTTGCTTCATATCTTTGACAAGAACCTGTTTAAAGATAGAGTACATTTAGGGATCTTAGAATACACAGCAAGATAGATACAATATTGGAATGATTTTAGGCGAACCTTAACCTTGATGCCAGAATCAAAGTTAGACAAAAGGAACCTTTCTCATGGGTCTACCTTAGACATTCAAGCCTGATAATGTGAGATAGGCACACATTAATGCACATACGAGAGAGAGAGAGAGAGGATCATTGGTATTTGAAACTTTTGTCTCCTAGTCTTTATCATTGACTATATTGCAATATAAAACTGTTAAGGTTAACTACCTATAATACTTTACAAATCTAATGAGGCACTCATTCATGATAGAAGTCAAGAAGTTTTGGAATTTCAAATTGAAAAATTTTCTACTCCATGATGCAGGGATATGGAATGAACCACCAGTACAGTGACTGGTCTTGATTTTGAGCTTCTAGACACCCATTGTGAATTTTATGAAAAACACTTATTCATATGAATTAAGGAATCCGGATTTAAATGACTGTGACCCAAACTCTTATTGATGGTTTGAAGTTTTTTTTTTTTTTTTTGGTATAAGTTTAAATATTTGTTTAAGATTTATTTTGACAATTAATGGAATTTTGTTTGGCCTAAACCGTTACAACATTTTGTCTTCACCCTCCACACACACACAAAGGGAAAAGAAAAGAGTGCTATTTCAATCTCTCAAAATGTCAAAATCATATATCCTACAGTGTAAATGTAGTTACCACTACAGTTTGTACTTGAAAAGGAAATTTCATGTGATGTTTCACTTTTGAAACCAGATACATAGTCATGGTAAAGAAGAAATGGTAGAAATGGTAGCTACAAGGATATTGAATGAACCACTGGTAGAGTTGACTGGTCTTGATTTTTAGCTTCTGGACACACAATTGGGAATTTTATGATAAATATTTATTCATATTAACTATTGAAGCTGATTTAGATAACAGTCAAATAAATCAATAGATCCAAACAGTCTGTGACACAACCTCTTACTATTGTATTGGTTTGAACTATTTTTAAGGATGTAATTTGAATTTTACTGGCATTTTGTGCTAAACCTTCACAGCAGTTTGGCTTCACCCACCAAAATAAAAATTTTCTACTTCATCTCTTAAAACATCAAAATCATCTATTTTACATTGTAAATGTAGCCACCACTCTAGTTTGTATTACAAAAGGAAATTTCCCGTGATGTTTCACTTTTGAAACCAGATTCACAGCCACAGTAAAGAAACTGCTAGCTGTTTAGGCTCACAAATTTTCCTAAAACAAAAATTTACACCTCAGATTCTGACAAGCACCAATAAGATATAAGATGGGCAAAAATTAGTAATGATTTTTCAGATTCTGCAATGTTAGCATCAGCTAGTAAGATGTTTTATTTGAAACACTTCACATGCAAACACATTAAATCCATCTAAATTCTCAAACCTTTTAACAAAAATTTAGTGGAAAAAAAGATGGTGGAAACAGATTTAGCTAGCTATATCATATTAGCATGTTTAAGCTTTCCATGTTTAAAATGTGTATCTCAACTATGAATGCACCTTGATAGATGCACTTGAAAAATATAAAGAACATAAGCACATTTGTACCTTGGAGAGAACTAGTGGAGGAGGTAATATTATAGGCTTAATCTTCAATAGACACCTTTCTGACATATCTCTCTCCTTCTTGTCAAAGCTGAGAAGTCTTCTATATATTGGAGGAGCCCATAAATGTGATGAGTCTCTCATTCTCTCACTTAAATTAGATGCTAATTTTATCAAGGCCTATAATTGCAAGAAGGGTTAGCAGGAGAGACAAGTTGACCATACTCATTTATTGATTCTTGTTTAACATAAGATGCTAAGTTTCAGCAGTGATATATAAAATATAAATAACCAACTTGATTACGCAACAATGTAAAATTTAACACTAGAATCATTAGTTTAGGACAAAAGTTTGACACAATTTGCTTGTGCAACATAATGTTTCATCCAAGTTTGAAAAAATAAATTCCACAATTAAGCAAATATAACCACTTCACTTCCAATTCTCTCTTTTTCTTTCTCCAGGCCAAGTTATGCACATTAAACACTTTACAGAAAACAAAAGTTTGACACAATTTGCTTGTGCAACATAATGTTTCGTCCAAGTTTGAAAAAAAAAAAAAATTCCACAATTAAGCAAATAAAACCACTTCACTGCCAATTCTCTCTCTTTCTTTCTCCAGGACAAGTTATGCACATTAAACACTTTACAGAAAAAACAATATTGAAATCTATTAGTGACTGACATAGTCAGTTTATATGCATAGACTTCCACTTAAGAAGTATCACTAGAAGTGGTTGAGAAGCATTAAATAGAAAGCTTGGAAGAATTACTTATACCTGAATAGCCTCAAAAGTTGTTGATAAAGAACCAATTGGGTTCTCAAGTGCATGAACAACCGCCTGCAACAGAGAGTTGTAGTAGGAATCTAGAAATGGTGCATTAAACTGTTGGATGGATATGCACCACACTCCTAAGTTACAAACTGACTGCAATTAAGAGGCAAACAAGTCAAATCCACAAATAAATAAATAAATAAAGCACAGCAACCCTTGAAAACTATCATTATTTGACAATGTGACATTTACCTTCATTTTTGTTGTCGTAATGAGCCTAACTAAAGACTCTATAACCAAATTGGCATCATCCACTACAAAACCAACATACAGAAAATGCTGATTAAGTACTCATTTCCAATTAAAAGACAACTAAACAATACCGGTCAACTAGGACCGTGGTTTAAGCCATTGTTTTGATAGGGTAATTTGCAAATTACACCCCTAAAGTTTGGAAGTGTTTGGATTTTACATCCCGAAGTTTCAGAATTTTGATTTTAACCCTGAAGTTTGGAGGTTTTTCAATTTTATCCTAAAGTTTCAGAATTTATATTTTATCTCCTTAAATTTGAGGGTGTTTGGATTTTACACCCCAAATTCTGAAACTTCAGGATGTAATATCCAAACACTCTTAAACTTTAGGAAGTAAAATCCAAATTCTAACACGTCAGGGTGTGAAATTCAAACACCCTAAAGTTTAAGGGTGTTTGGATTTTACTCCCCAAATTCTGAAACTTCAGAATGTAATATCCAAACACCCCTAAACTTTAGGAAGTAAAATCCAAACACTCAGGTAAAATCCAAATTCTAACACATCAGGGTGTGAAATTCAAACATCCCCAAACTTCACAGAGTAAAATCTAAATTTTGAAACTTCAAAGTATAAAATCCAAACACCCAAAAAACTTTAGGGGGTAATTTGCAATTTACCTTTTTTAATATCTAAATTTTGAAAGTCAATAATCTACCAACACCCCATTACTAAAATGTTATACTAAACAACGGTGTGCCACTAGCACAACATACCTGCAATTACGGCAACAAGCACTTCAAAGCCAGTGCAGCACTGTCATCAATTCAAAACCAATATTTATACATTTATTCAATCACCCTCCATTTGAAAGTTACTTAGATGGAAAGAGGAAACCCAAAAAAAAAAAAAAAAATCATCTATTTCAATTCATAATTGTATTCCAAATTTCATTTCCTTTTCTTTTCCTACACATTTCCCAGCATCCAAAAATATCATTTTGATAAATATGCGTTTGGCATTTTGATTTGAAACTTACATTTCTTCATCGTCGTCTGAGATATCGGCGACGATTAAAGATAGAAGAGTCTGAGGAATTCCAGCTAGGGCTTGAATTGAAGTAGATGGGTTTGGGCTGACTGGTGTTGGGTAGGAATACAAAAGGAAATTTCCCGTGATGTTTCACTTTTGAAACCAGATTCAGTCACAGTAAAGAAACTGCTAGCTGTTTAGGCTCACAAATTTTCCTAAAACAAAAAAGTTACACCTCAGATTCTGACAAGCACCAATAAGATATAAAATGGGCAAAAATTAGTAATGATTTTTCAGATTCTGCAATGTTAGCATCAGCTAGTAAGATGTTTTATTTGAAATACTTCAGATGCAAACAAATTAAATCCATCTAAATTCTCAAACCTTTTAACAAAAATTTAGTGGAAAAAAAGATGGTGGAAACAGATTTAGCTAGCTATATCATATTAGCATGTTTAAGCTTTCCATGTTTAAAATGTATATCTCAACTATGAATGCACCTTGATAGATGCACTTGAAAAATATAAAGAACATAAGCACATTTATACCTTGGAGAGAACTAGTGGAGGAGGTAATATTATAGGCTTAATCTTCGATAGACACCTTTCTGACATATCCCTCTCCTTCTTGTCAAAGCTGAGAAGTCTTCTATATATTGGAGGAGCCCATAAATGTGATGAGTCTCTCATTCTCTCGCTTAAATTAGATGCTAACTTTATCAAGGCCTATTATAATAGCAAGAAGGGTTAGCAGGAGAGACAAGTTGACCATACTTATTTATTGATTCTTGTTTAACATAAGATGCTAAGTTCAGCAGTGATATATAAAATATAAATAACCAACTTGATTACGCAACAATGTAAAATTTAACACCAGAATCATTAGTTTAGGACAAAAGTTTGACACAATTTGCTTGTGTAACATAATGTTCCGTCCAAGTTTGAAAAAAAAAAAAATTCCACAATTAAGCAAATAAAACCACTTCACTGCCAATTCTCTCTCTTTCTTTCTCCAGGACAAGTTATGCACATTAAACACTTAACAAAAAAAAAAACGATACTGAAATCTATTAGTGACTGACTTAGTCAGTTTATATGCATAGACTTCCACTTAAGAAGTATCACTAGAAGTGGTTGAGGAGCATAAAATAGAAAGCTTGGAAGAATTACTTATACAGTTATACCTGAATAGCCTCATAAGTTGTTGATAAAGAACCAATTGGGTTCTCAAGTGCATGAACAACCGCCTGCAACAGAGAGTTGTAGTGGGAATCTAGAAATGGTGCATTAAACTGTTGGATGGATATGCACCACACTCCTAAGTTACAAACTGACTGCAATGAAGAGGCAAACAAGTCAAATCCACAAATAAATAAATAAAAAAAGCACAGCAACCCTTGAAAACTATCATTATTTGACAATGTGACATTTACCTTCATTTTTGTTGTCGTGATTAGCCTAACTAAAGACTCTATAACCAAATTGGCACCATCCACTACAAAACCAACATAGAGAAAATGCTGATTAAGTACTCATCTCCAATTAAAAGACAACTAAACAATACCGGTCAACTAGGACCGTGGTTTAAGCCATTGTTTTGATAGGGTAAATTGCAAATTACACCCCTAAAGTTTGGAGATGTTTGGATTTTATATCCTGAAGTTTTGAAATTTGGATTTTAGCCTTGAAGTTTGGAGATTTTTGGATTTTACACACTAACGTTTCAGAATTTGGATTTTACTCTCTAAAATTTGAGGGTATTTAGATTTTACACCCCCAAATTCTAAAACTTCAAGATGTAATATCTAAGTACCCCTAAACTTTAGGAAGCAAAATCCTAAAATCCAAATTCTAACACATCAGGGTGTGAAATTCAAACATCCCCAAACATCAAGAGGTAAAATCTAAATTTTGAAACTTCAAGGTGTAAAATACATACACCTCAAACTTTAAGGGTGTAAATTTTACCTTTTTTAATATCTAAATTTTGAAAGGTAATAATTTATCAACATCCCATTACTGAAATGTTATACTAAACAATGGTGTACCACTAGCACAACATACCTGCAATTACGGCAACAAGGGACGGATGATAAATCATGAAACCCAAACACTTCAAAGCCAGTGCAGCACTGTCATCAATTTAAAACCAATATTCAATCACCCTCCATTTAAAAGCTACTTAGATGGAAAGAGGAAACCCAAAAAAAAAAAAAACTATTTTTTTTTAAAATCATCTATTTCAGTTCATAATTGTATTCAAAATTTCATTCCTTTTCTTTTCCTACACATTTCCCAGCATCCAAACATATCATTTTGATTTGAAACTTACATTTCTTCATCGTCGTCTGAGATATCGGCAACGATTAAAGATAGAAGAGTCTGAGAAATTCCAGCTAGGGCTTGAATTGAAGTAGGGTCGTCGCTGGACTGTTCTTGGAAGTGTAAGAGGGTTGAGTAAGCGAGGCACTTTGAGCCAGAGGAAATTAGGGCTTTGATTTCCTCGAGCTGATCGGAGGAATTGGACATTGTTGAGGAAGAGCGAGAGACGAAGAAGCAGGGGCTCCAGATTAAACCCTAATTTGGAGATAATGAATTGGGATGCGTTTCTAATTTTCGCGCCAAATTCCGGTATTGAGTTAGGGGACTTAGCTTGGGCGGGTGAATTTGGGTGGGACACGTGTAATATCAAAATTGAGCTACAATTGAATGACCTTGGGCCCGGTTTTGGGCTTTTGGCTCCACTAGTTGCTAGGACATAAAAATATCTTGATCATTTTCAACGTTGACAAATCATGATCATTAAAAGTTATTATACCTTTTAGTAGAGTTGTGATGTATTTTTGTGTTAAAATTTTTATCTTTTTTTTTGTGTGTGTATTTGTTCCTAAAAAAAATGATCATTCTCAACATTGACCAATAGAAATCAACAATGAACTCCTTTAGTATTGGTTTGGCTCTAATTTAAAAAATCAAGTTATTTTACTATTTAGCTTATTTTTTCTACTATTTAGCTTATTTTTTCTACTATTTATGAGTCCTACTGCACTTTTTAGTACTATTTATGAGTCCTAATATACTATTTCAGTTAACTTTTACCTTTATCTACTGTACTTTCAGCAAAAAGTTTTCAGTTTCAGCCTTTTAGCAAAATAAGCAGATCCTAAACAGACCCTTAGTGTGTGTTTGGCAAAAATTATTTTTGTCAATTATTTTACTATTTAACTTATTTTTGTTACTATTTATGGGTCTCACTACACTTTTTGGTACTATACATGGGTCTCACCGTACTATATTAGTTAACTTTTACCTTTATCTACAATATTTTTCAGTAAAATTTTTTTAATTTCAGCAAAATAAGCAGATTCCAAACAGACCCTTTCTAGGTTCAATATTCAGCTGGACCTAATTTGACAATAAAAGCTTTATATAGCTCTATATTAAAACTCAACAACTATAGCCTATCACATAAAAATTAATGAACCTAATTTGACAATAAAAGCAAACAAAAAAACTTTTTTTTAAAGAGAGTTTCAACCTATTGCATCTGCTCCTGAAACAAACAATATACTTAAGATCTTTTACGATTATAACATATTAAAATTTTATAACTTAGAAAAAAAAAATTACTTTAACTTAGATTTCTATGTAGTTCATTGGTGTTTGTTTTTGTAATAAACAAAGCCAAGAAATCAAAACTATTTTAGGTCTAAACAAAAAGCAGTCAAATATCATAGAGACTTGAAGTTTAGAAACGCAAATTTACTACTCACTTGAAAGAGTAACCAACAATAAAATTACTAAATTTCATTACTTTTTTTTTAATAAAGAATTAAAGTTTACTTGGGATTTGTTTGGATACCGTTTATTCCTAAAAACTAAAAATACTGTAGCAAAATAATTTTTAAATGTGTGAATAGTGATGATGCCAAAATCGTTAGTTGGATCACTCGTCCAATCCAGAGCTTTAGACGATCTTGTAAGACCTGCAAGATAAAGAGAGTTGATCGAAGAGACCACCGGATTGTGCCCGGTGGGGGAGCCTCCGATGCTTAAGTTAGTATCAGCCCATATCTTTTCTACTATAGATAGCATTTTGTAGTGGTTTTTGACATACCTTAGCAAATGGACAGATTGTCCCTTTTTTATAGGTGACTTAGGTAGCCATTGGACATAAATGAGGGTGATTATTACCCTAATCGTAACGTTCTTTGTCTTGGTGGGAGAGTTTAAGACCTTTGATGGTCGTTATTGAATGTATTGAGTGGTTATTCATCTTTCTTTGATGACCCACTAATGATGCAATTATCGTCCATTAAGATGGACAACCTTAATGGTTTTTACGGACTCATCAAATAGTAACGTGGGACTTAGTTTTAAAGTTGATTTTGCCAGATTTTGTACTTGCGAGTCCCGTGAATAGTGCACGGGACCCAGGGAAAAAAATGCAGACGCGCAAAACGTGTAACATGCCGCTCTCCAAACTCACACTTGGACTACACACCACATTATATTTGTCATGTCAGTTAAGGGCATGGAACTTCTCCCTTCAAGAAACAAATTGCAACACTAAACTCTTGAAGAGGCAAGATTTAAAATGATTATACCCATGGTTAGCTCTTGCTATAAGTGAGTTAAGCAATCACCTAAGGCCACCAAATATAAAAAAGCCCCTAAATTTTACCAATAAGGATATATCTTTACTTATAAATAAATAAAAAGTAACTTTTTTTATCAAAGAAAAAATATGAAAAAAAAAAAAAAAAAACTCTTCATTGGATATGTGTTATAGAAGGTTGATTTTATCTGTGTAGAACTCATAATTTCTCAAACACATAGGTGGCATTGGTATATATTAATGTTTTAGGGTTCTTAGAAATATTAAAAAATTACCACAATTAATTGCAAATCATATTATATATAATAAAAGTTGGATTTAGACGCCGTGGTTGCCCCATATGGCTTCACCAAATCGTAGAAATTTTAATAAATTTTTAGATTTTAAGAATAAATATATACATATTTTTTGGATAAATATGAAAAAAAGTAGTATTTGATTTACAACTATAACAGTTGTGTCTATTTAAAATGTTATCAACAAAGCCTAAAATCAATAGAATAGAATTACCTAAGGATAGAATTTAAATAAAAAAGAGAGATAAAAAAACATAAAAGAAAAAAGAAATCAAATTTGTATTTTTTTCTTACGTTTCTTTAAAAAACGTAAAAGGAAAAAAAGATAGAACTTAGCATTTTTTTTTTCCTCCGTTTTTTTTTTTTTTTTTTGGTGGATGAATTTGCATCTTATGTCATCTTTTTCCTAATAATAAAGTAAAAAAAAAATTGAGTTTCACCTAAACTACTTTTTTTGTTCATATCATCTTCTTCACAATCTAAAATTCTCACTATATATATACAGAGTTTTTTAGTGTTTCATTATTTATACTGCGTATTTTACCATTATTTGTTATATTCTTCCTTTCTCAAGAAAATTGATGTGATTTGTTTTTCATCATTTTGTTGGCGCCTTCGGATAAGCAACACGGAGAATAGGTCAGTGCTTCATGTAGCACTTCGTGCTTCAAGGGATGCAGTTATACAGAGTGATGGAAAGAATGTGGTCCTCGAGGTCTGGAGTGTTCTGGACAAGATCAAGGACTTCTCTGAGAGAGTCCGCAGTGGTTCTTGGGTAATATAAAGCTGATATTAGTATCTAATTTGGTAATGAAATATGTGAAGTTTAGGTAACTGGAAAATTTTGGTAGGTTGGAGCCACAGGAAAAGTACTGAAGGATGTTGTTGCCGTTGGTATTGGTGGCAACTTCTTAGGACCTCTATTTGTGCACATTGCTCTTCAAATAGGTTGGGTGTTGCAGTCCCTTATGTGCACCACCTCTATGTTGTCCTTTTTGTAATAATGTTATTATTTTACTATTAAAATTTTTGAAGCCTGTCGTACAAAAAAGCTCAGTCAACATGTTCATGGTTTAATGGGTGCATCTTACAGATCCAAAGGCTATTAAATCTGCAAGGGGATGCCAGCTACGTTTGTGAGTGCTAATATTTCACTATGATACCATAAGTAATGAAGTATTCAAATTCTAGATGTTGATCTTCCTTTTGAGGTCTTACTTTTGTATATATAACTTTTTTTTTTTCATCAAATTGAATATATTTCGTATATTTGTTGCCTTTTTATTATATATAATATGGTTTTTATCAACAAGTTTTATAAATAGGCTGAAATTTTATGTTTGATCACACCTTTTAGTGTTTTTTTTACAAGTCAATATAGCAAGCAATATATTTGTATTTTTTAATTTCTTTTTACATGATTATTTGTTGTTGACATCAATATTTTATAATGGATTTAATTTGTTATGGCTTTTGTTTGGTGTTTTGTTCCATGTAATATATATTATTTAATTAAAAGCAAAATTTGTTGTCAAACATGAAATTGGATGCAAGAGAATCCATCCGTTCAAATTTCTATGTAAGTCTATCTTTATTAACTCCGGTTTTTTTTTTTTTTTTAAGCTCAAAAATTTGGATATTTTTTCATTAATAAATTGAGGTTTTGGCTTAATTTTGTTTTCAACCATTTCAATTATTGAATTCATTATTTTTTTTTCATGTGTAATATTAATATCTGTGTTTTTTTTATGATAAAAAAAATAATATATGTAAAAAGATTAAAACACTATACAATTACAAACATTACTTTAAGTTAGGGTGTTACATTTATTTATTTAGTAAGTTATAATGTTACATTAAGTTAGAGTATTATATTTTTATTTATTATTAATTTAGAATGTTACATATGGATACATGTGTTGGTTTAGGGTTAATATAACTTATAACCATTTGCTTCTCAAAAAAAAATAAAAATTATAGCCATTTGAATGAAATCAACACTAAAACAAATGATTTAAATATCAAAATAAGAAATAAAAATTAAATTTCTTTTAAGTGTACAAGTACAATTTATTTTTAATCTTAATTTTTAAATCAATTCTTTTTTCATCTTATTTGTTATAAAATTTCATTATATTATCAAAATATTTTTTATCAAGCCGTGCATCGCACGGGCATAATAAAAAATAGTTCTCTCTCTTCAAAGTGGCTAATTTTTTTAATACTATGTCTAAAGATTTTAATAAAGAAAAATGACGAAGAAGAACAAGGATACTCTAAAAACATAGTGTACAAATGAGTATTCAAAGATTTTCCAAATGAAAAAAATACATTGATATTATTTTTAACAATACTTCAAGTCACTAACAAATTATTACTTTTTTTGTTATAATAATTATTAAAATATATAATTATTTATACATATATTTTATAAGGTTTTTCATAAAACCGTGCAACGCACGGGCCTATAACTAGTTACACAAGAAAATTAGATGACAGGAGTATCTGAATTCCCACTCAATAGATATCCACATTCCTATGCAAGATAAAGTTATGTTTTATATAAATTAACAATTTTACCCATTCTTCTAACCGACAACAAATAGAAATAATTTTTTTTTTTATAAAAACTATTATTATAAATTACCAGTTTAACTAATTATTTTTTGTATTATATACGTAATTTAAAAAATGTTATATTATAGTTTCATTTAAAAAAAAATGTTAGATCTTAATTTAGTTATCACCTTAAGCCCAGATGAATAGATAATTACTATTAACATTAAGGGCTTTGAACAGAATGTAACGGGCTATATGCAAGGCCTCTTTTATCATAAGAATTTCGGACTGTTCTTTGCTCTGCCCTGCTTTCCCGTGAGAACGGAGAGGGAAAGAAAATTCGGCCAAAAATGGCCAGTATCTCACGCTTGCTTCATGCCACTCCAAGCTTGTCTTTTCTTTCTCTTTCCAAATCTCCAAAGCTTTCTGGTACACTCTCCACTCTCTCTCAGTTCTTGTTGAATTCGTTGTTGATTGAATCTTAATAATTTTAACAAACCCATTTCGTTTTATGTGGATTTGTGGTCTAATTATTGCTTTTTTCTTTTTGAAAATGATTTTAGTGAGGTGGGTCAAAGCCCAAATTCACAGTCCCTTTAGAAGCTATGCTGTTGCAAATTCAGGAAAGCTTCAACCACCAAAGAAGTAAGCTTTTCTAGCTCCAATAGCAGTTTGTTACCGTTATTCAGTATTTTAAAATGTGAAATGGGTGATGTGTACAGACGATTTACAATAAGAAGCGTGTAAGAATCAATGCCGATTTGTATATGGTGTATGAATCTACTACTTCTGCACTGTTTGTATGCTAGGAAAATGGAAGGGAGAAGAGATGAAAATTGAGGATTTCTTATGTTTTGACTGGACTAAGAAAAAAGCCTAATCTTGATTGGTTCTAGCTTTTAATTCACTATGTTGCTTAGATTTTGTATTGATTACTCTCAAGGCATTGAATGGAAGTTCTAGACTTTTCTCAAGTATAAGATTAGGATAAAGTTAGACTTGGTAATTATTTGTGATGTTACTCCATTTCATAAATTTTTATTAGATTGAAGAATTCCACTGTTAAATCACATATTTTCTTTGTTCTTAATATGCACACCGAATTTCCTGTTAATTGGACTTTATTTACTATCTAATCGTTATTTTAAAGTTAAAAATACTTGAAATTTAACATTTTTTATGATGAGATGGTAATTAATCTCCGATCATCTTGATATTCTGCAAGCATGAGTATAACAAGGCAATGTAATCCTAACATTGTTGATGGAGTGGTGTAACATTGCAAAGAGTTACACTAGGTCTATATATATAAGCACACATACATTTTTTATTTTAATTGGTTAGACACACATACATACTTATATATTGGTGAATTACGATGCTCTTGAACCTATGACCTCACCCTCCTCACCATTCTTTGTGGGTAGTGGTTTAGCTAGTTGATGATATGTGATAAAATCGCCTCAGTTTTTCTAATTAGATGTCAATAGAGTGGAATGGAGAAACACTAAAACAATTGTAGGCTTAGTGGTAGCCCAAAGTGGGAGTTTTCAGTTTTGTGCACTGGGTAAAGGCATAGTTTGCACAAATGGAGGCAGTGGTGGTATTAGTTGCCCTAGAGGAAATGCTTGTGATATTTTCCGAAGGAGAGGTACATAAAGTTTGTTGAGGGTCCATAGCCAACCTCAAAAAATATGGGACTAAGGCTTGGTTGTTTTGTTGATGCCATATATGGTGGTGTTGGTTGTTAATGGTTGCAATGACCGATGATGGTGGAGGTGATGTAGTTGATGCTTATATGGTCACTTCCTAGCATAATTTTTCATGGTAGTGGCAGTCTCATCAGATTCATGGAGTAGGTGGTGGTGATGTCATCAGCAAAAAATACTTGTTTTGAGTAAAAGAAGCTTTTCCCCCTTCCGGTTGTGAGAAAGTCCTTTACTATCCATGCTATAATATCCTTTCAAAGAAATTTATGCTTTGAAATGCTATTTAAAGATTTAAAAGGCTGGCTTAGTTAATATTAAACCTAATAATCACAAATTACAATAGCAATTAAGCAAACCCAAAAATTTTATTGAATTTTAAAATTATGTAAACATAATAAGCAAGTTCATCCAAGTCTTTTAGAAACAAAATTAGAGTGCTAAGATGGGCCTTTTGCTGTTAAGAAAAATTCTAGTATTATTGATTAAATATTTGGAGTAGCCATTTATTACTGATAATAATCTCAAGATTGATTCAGAGAAGAAGATAAAAAAAACTGACCTTGTTGCAAATAAATATTGACTATTAATCTTGAAACTTTTTTATCATTTTTCATGTATCATATTTCATTTTGCTATTGACATTTTCAGGAAAAGGAGGCTGGATGAAATATGTCTTGAAAGATTTCAGCAATACGGCCGAACCTTTATTCAATCATGGATCCTACAAGGTAAGTGACATTTTTTAATATTATAATATATTGTGATGCACTTTAGTGAATGAATATGATTACATGTAGGTTTATGGATATTTTGTGGGTTTTTTTTAATAATGTATGTCAATATCTGTGACATTTGGATTTAGGCAATTGCTTGTTTATGAACCTTAGTGGTGGCAAAAACAAATAGCAAATGTTATGGTGGGAAATTGGTTAAAGTGATACCCTAGCAAGTTGCTCACTAACTGCAACTATGCATGTTTATCTTCAAATAAAAACAAGGCCATGCAGGCCATTAGGCCTGCTAGTAGTCTTGCGAACTGTCTTCAACTGTCAGTAATGCCTGTTGGATTGACAACCGCATCAAATAAATTGTCCAGTTTGTTTCAGTTTTTGGATCATCATCTGAAACTAAGACCAGTTCTCCCCCATTTGTGTCCACCCATTCATCCTCTTGCCACCTAGGGTAATAGAGATAAATTCATATGGTGTTTCCTTAACACCCTTAGTTTTAGATTTAACATGACCTTACCAATATCAACTGGTTATGTAATGAAGAAAAAAATTGAAATCAAGTTTTTCCCCATATATTTCCAAAATAAAACTGGGTGTAGTTTTAACTTTTAAACCAATGTGCATTTCCCACATAATTCAGTATTGCTTGGACCCTATACTAGTTTTATTATGTTTGTGGGTATCTATCTTGCAAATTTCTAAGAACATGCTATTATCTTGGCTGAAAATTTTGATTATGGATTGCATTGTAAAGTGTAGACTACCCCCCCCCCCCCCACACACACACACACGTCATATATCCTTCCTCTCTCTAACATGTTTCTGGCGTAGGAAAAGTGTCCGTTGATGGAAAGGTGGTGAACAAAGCTGGAACACCTGTCTCTGAGAAGGCTGTTGTGCAAATAATGGCTGAAATTCCAAAATATGTATGTAGGTGATTACCCTCCTAAACCAATGCATCATGCATGCTTAATACAAAAAAATTATATTACTGGTAGATTTGGTGAGAATATATATTAATATAAGCTCTTTTTTTTTTTTTTTTTTTTGGATATAGAGCAGGATATAAGCTGGAAGCTGCCATTGAACAGCTAGGTGTCAATGTTGCTGGTAAAGTAGCTCTTGATTCAGGGTTATCCACTGGAGGATTTACTGACTGCTTGCTTCAATATGGAGCATCATTTGTTTATGGGGTTGATGTAGGCTATGGGCAGGTAATGTGAAGTTCTAATTCTTTCTTTTTGCTTAGCAAATTTGTGCTAGACAGCATCTGGACGTGAAGTCCCATTCCTTTTTAGTTTTGGATGGTAATACAAAAGAAAAAAAAATGTAAATGGTTGTCTCTAATTGAAGATGTGATAGGAAATATTTGATGGCAATTCTATGCTTATTATGATTCTGAATCTTTCTTTCTGTGATATTTTAGGCCTTTCTAATTAGCATTATTTAATTGATGATTTTCGTAAGTTATTTTATTATAATTCAAAATATCAGTAATTAAAATGCAGCATTTAATTTCCAAAATTGAGATGCCCATGAGTTACTTCCACTTTTAGAGTATTATTATATATATTTGCATACTAATTTTGTGAAGCTTGGTAAGTAGTTTAAATAGTCAGTTAAATGAAAAAATTTGTAAAGAAGGAATATCCTTATCTTGCCAAAATCTATTTAAAATTAGTAGGATTTTTGAAGGTGTTGAATGTCCTCAGCATGTTATTAATTAGTCTTTTTGGGATCTGTGTATGACTGAATTACTATTATATACAGTATAGCTTCCTCATCGGTTTTAGACCTTTTGAATTTCAGGTTGTAATTCTTTTGGAGTGTTTTGATACACTTCATGTATATTGAAACTATCTTCTCTTTTTAATAAAGATTCTTTTACTTACGTTAGAAAAAAAAATCATCATAGCCTTGTGCTATGATGATATCCCTAGAGCTTGATTTTGAGGCTCCTTGTGGATCTTGAGACTTAGATACCAAAAGTTGATATTTTATTATTAGCTTTAGCGCTTGACTTTCGGGGCTTTTTGGGTCTCAGAATGTAACACAAAGAATTTTGTCTTTTCATTATTCTAGAAATGGTTTGTTGAGAAACACTTGCCCAGTCAAAGTTTGTAAGAGGAACCAAAGGGTTGAATTTGATTTTGGGACTAAAATGTTTGATTTTATCATAAGATGACTAAATTAGCATTTTAGTTTCCATCAGCAATCACATCCTCTGAAGGAAAATTTATATAACCTTTGGTCTTAAATAAATAAATTTAAATTTAAATTGCTTATTGTAGAAATTGAATAGAACTTATACATTTTTTGATAAGTGAATAGAACTTATACTTAATAGGTTGTTAGAGCAGCTTCTGTTTTATTTTCATTTTTATGCCAGATTTTTTTTATTAGGGCAGATGCAATTTTTCGACATTTACCCAAAAATTATTAATATGATGATCCTCCCTTGTCCACTTTTTTTATAAGAACTGTTGATCATTAATGGTTCTATCGGTAATCACTGCTGACTTCTTTAGGTGGCTGACAAAATTCGTCGAGATGAACGTGTTTGTGTGAGAGAAAGGACAAATCTAAGATACCTTTCTGAACTCCCCCAAAAGGTTGATTTGGTGACTCTGGATCTTTCATTCATCTCAATTCTCTTGGTAAGCTTTCAAATAGTGGTAGAAAATGTAGTATTCTTATGTTTTAAAGAATTTTTTGACCGGTTGTTTTCAACCCATCCTTTTGAAGTATTAAGTGGTTGTGTGGTTATGAGGTTTCTTTTTTTTTTTTTTTTTTCTATTTTTTCAATAAATAGTTTTTTTGATTCCAAGGGGAGATTTGAACTAGTATCTGCTTCATGAGGTGTGGTTCCCAACCAATTATGCTACCCCTTGGGTTGATTATGATTCTTCTCCTTTTCTTTTCTTGGACTTTTGTCAATTCAACAATTGAACTATAGAGGCCTATTTTATTTAGAGCGTGTTTTTTTGGAGTGATATTAGGAAGGATGAAAAGAGAGGAGAGAGAGGAAGAAAGAAAAGTATATTCTCTTGTTTACTAGGAGAGAAAAGAGAGGATGGAAAATGGGGTGGGGTTATTATCTCCCCTAGCCCACAAATTTAATCCATGCAAATTGAGAGGAATGATGAGAGGAAAATATCTGGCTAATGTTAAAAAATTTCTTTTTATATAATAGGGATTTAAAAGTAAATTGTTGCAAATCACTGTATCTTTCCTCTCATTTTCCTTTCCTAACAAACAAAAAAAGATACCCTAATTTTCCATTCTCCCATTTTTCAATCCTTACTATCCTTTCCACCCTTTCACTTCTTCATCCTCCCTACTAAACAGGCCCGTAGGCATCAGAGGTGTTCCACTTCTATACTTATTTACATGTATCACCCCCTCTCTTGATGCTTTAAGTCATTACTACTTTCTTATACTCTTTTCCATAAAATAAAATGATATTTGAAAGAGATTGTACTGGTTATATGTATCACATATTAGTTTTTCTTTTCCACCACCCACACACACACACACACACAATGTTGACAATTGCATTTCTAATATTTTGGTTCTTTATTCATTTTCTCCTTAAAATTTTTAGATCTTTATATGTTATGTACATTTTGAGCAGGTCATGCCTGCTGTAATCAATGTGATGAAGGAAGAGGCAAGCTTAGTTACCTTGGTTAAGCCTCAATTTGAAGCTCGAAGATCACAAGTAAGAAACTCTTATTGTTGTGTATATTTTAATCTTTCTGGCGGTCTCCCTACACAGGTTTCTATTCCCTGCTGTGATATGAAGCTTATTCAGAATATTTTTCTTATGGTTCACATTGACATAGTTTTTACCATTTTTCTGTCCTGCATTAGCACCCCATTCTAGTATAAGTGCTGGGAGCTGTGTCAAATTTGATGAAACAGATCTTGCTTTGTGTACAAATTCTTTAACAAAGGCAAAGATCTCTTTTTAGTGTTTCGGCTTGAGACTTTGCTGATTCTTGACATGCTTAACCTAAAGTATGAATTAGTGAAGAATTATGCAAGTTTACACACTTAATTTTGTAACTGGTTGAGGGTTGTGATTGTGGGGAAAGCACATGGACATTATGTTGCTAAATAGAATGCTATTCAGCATCAACATTGATTGTTTTTCCTTTTTCATGAGTAAATTAATTACAAGACGCCAAGATGATGTTACCTGGCACAAGAGTATGTGAGAAAAGTGTTCCGGGGAAAATTTTTTCTTTTGGGTAAAAATTACACAAATCTTCCTTGCAATTTGAGGAAATGACACTCCACTTCAAACTTTAAGGGAAATCCCAAGCAGTTTGAGGAAATCAACACATTAGTCCTTCCCTTAATAACAGTAACAGAAATTCCAAAATTTGAAGAGCTTCCCTTGACCAAACCCTAACCGCAGTTTGGTGACAAGGAATAATATCTAACCAAATAAAATTTCAATGACCATGGTTAGGGTTTGGTCAAGGTAATCTTTTCACCATTTGGAATATTATTTTATTGTTAGTAACGGAAGGACTAATGTGCTTAATTTCCTCAAACCTCAAAAGAGGGGAGTGTCATTTCCATTAAGGTTTGGGGCGGAATGTCATTCCCTAAACCTCATGGGAAGTATGTGTAATTTACACTTTCTTTTTATTAGTATGGTTTGAACTAATGAGGTAGAGTCACTTGAGATGGTTTAGTTAAGTTCAGAGGAGAGTGATTGTTGCATTGGTGAGAAAGAATGAGTTTATTCAAGTTGAAGAAAAAAAATTTAGTGGAAGACCAAAAATAACATTAGCAGAAGTAGTAAAAAGGACATGCCAATTAAGTAAGTAATAGAGAGTATGACTTCGGATTGAATAGAATGGCATAAAAGAATACAAGTGGCTAACCTTGAATAACTTGTTGAGGATCAATAGCTTACCCCAAAAATTTGGGACTAAGGCTTGGTTATTATGTTGATCATTTGATCTAAAGAGGAAATCTAATGGCTACCCGCTCTATTTCCACCTAAGTCATGGCCCAATGGCATCAAAAGCTCTAAATGTAATGAATTGGAAAAAAATTTCAAAGAAGAGACATGAGAATCGAAAGAGAATCCAATTCACTCTCTGTACAAGAAGTAGTCCAGAACATAAACAGATTGATTAAAGGTCACAAACAGAGCATTACACTCATTCAGGAGTTGGACTATTGCATTTCATCATCACACGTCAAAACAATTAGAGGACAGCTGTCTCCTATTGTTGTAATAGGTTGTCCCACAATTGTATCTGTTTTGAACAAAGATACACTAAAAAGATATTTACATAGGCATATTGTAATCAATTAAAGAGAATTTATCCATATATATATTTATTTGATAATTCGATAGTTGCAATAGGGAAAAGGAGATTTGAATCTTGGATGTTTCTGTTGGAAACACGAATTAGCTACAAGGCTCTTGGTGAAAAAAATAAAACAAATAGATTTTTACCTAGGCTTTTATCATTTTCTTGTGTAAGAGCACATTTTCCATGCTAAAAATTATTTATCTGATAAATATGTATGGAATCCTAGTTGCTTTGTCTAAGATTCAATCTTAAGACTAATAATTAGACAGTTTTGTAGGTTAATTTTTTTTTTTGATAAGTAAGAATGTTATATAAACGAAAGGCTACTCTATGCATGAAGAACATAGAGCAAACCCAGAAAAAACAAGAAGGAGAAAACAGAGAAAAAACAAAAAAGAAAATCTATCAACAGATTAATTACAAAGAGAAAGAGAACTAAGGAAAGAAGGGAGAGAATCACTAGTCATGAGTCTCCATGCCCGAGACCAATCAAAAAGAGTCCCACCAAAAGAAGCAAGCATCTGATCACCGGAAATATCCAAATCCTCAAAAGTCTGCCGATTCCGTTCCTTCCAAATACACCAAAGGATGCACAACGGAACTAAATTCCAAATCTGAGACGAGTACTTCCCCAACCAATTCCACCAGCCAAAAAGCAAATTTGGGATCGATCTAGGTACTACCCAAGACAGGCCAAAAGTTATTAAGACAAAGCTCCATAACCGATAAGCTATCTCACAATGAAGAAGTAAATGGTCTACCGTCTCTCCACAATGTCAGCACATAATACACCAGTCTACAAAAACCAATCTCCTCAATCTCAGGTTATCACCCGTTAGGATCTTATTCCAAACTACACACCAAACAAAAAAGGAAACTCGCCTAGGGGCCTTTGCTTTCCATATATCTTTCCAAGGAAAGACAATTGAGGGAGAATCCCTTAATTTGTTATAATATGACCGGATATCAAAATCCCCATTAGGCTTCAACTTCCATCTCATCCGATCTCCCACATCCATTGGAGGAGTATTAGCTCCCAATATACGAAGAAAATGCAGCCCTTCATCCATCTCCCAATCATTAAATTCTCGAATAAAATGAACATCCCAAATTCTTTTATCCTCCGCCCCCTGCCTTGACAAAGAAGCTTCTACAGATACCTCCTTATCGATGGCAATACCATACAGCCTTGGGAAAGCCAGTTGAAAAGGTTGATCCCCATACCACCTATCCTGCCAAAACCTCACTCTATTTCTCAACCCAACAACAAACTGACAATTTTTGCTAAAATCCTCCCATCCCATGCGGATACCTCTCCACAAACCACACCCATGAACTCCCCTACCCAAATTTGAGGTCCATCCCCCCCATTCTTCTCCATATTTTGAAGCTACCACCCTCCTCCATAACCGATTCTCTTCCTTCCCAAACCGCCACAACCATTTCCCCAATAAGGCCTTATTAAAAGTAGTAAGTTTCCTTATCCCCAAGCCACCATTGGCTATAGGGCACAAACTTTATCCCATCCTACCAGATGAGTCTTGCTATCACCCCATAGAAAGGCCCTTTGCAATTTTTCAATTTTATTAGCCACATGAGTAGGAATTGTGAATAACGATAGAAAATAGGTAGGAAGACTAGATAGCGTACTCTTGAGTAACATCAATCGACCCCCCTTAGAAAAATACAGCTTCTTCCACCCGGCTAATTTCCACTCAAAATATTCCAAAATAGGATTCCAAATTGAAGGAGAATCATGTGAAGCCCCTAACGGCATGCCAAGATAAGACATAGGCAACTTTCCAACTCTGCAGCCCAAAATTTCAGCTAGGGCATGCACATCATCAACCTCCCCTATTGGAACCATTTCACTTTTATGCACATTAACCTTCAAACCTCTTACTGCCTGAAAACTAAGTAACAACAACCGAATATGAAGAATTTGCTCCACATCCGCATCACAAATAGGATAGTATCGTCTGCAAATAGTAGATGTGTAACACATTCCCCACCACCCCTCCTACCCTCAACTTTAAAACCACGGATCAAGCCAGCTCCCTCCACTCTTCTCAACATCCTACTAAACACCTCCATCATAATCAAAAACAGCATAGGAGATAGCGGATCCCCTTGTCTTAAACCTCTCGAACTACCAAAAAAATCAGCTGGAGACCCATTAATCAAAACAGAGAACTGAACTGTGGATATACAAGTACGGATCCACTTACACCACTTCACTCCAAAGCCCATTCTATGCAACAAATTCAACAAAGCCTCCCAATTCACATGATCGCAGGCTTTCTCAATATCAAGTTTACAAATGACTCCAGGAACCCTACTCTTCCCTCGGCTATCCACGCACTCATTCGCAATAAGAACTGAATCAAGAATTTGTCTCCCACCCACAAAGCTATTCTGAGTTTCATAGATCAACTGGTCTAAAACCACTCGCAGACAATTTGCCAAAACCTTAGCCAAAATTTTATACACACTCCCTACCAAGCTAATTGGCCGGAAATCTCTAATATTAGAAGCATCATTCTTTTTTGGAATTAAAACAATGAAAGTAGCATTAAGAGATTTCTCAAACTTACAGTATTGAAAAAACTCATCAAAAACCACTAAGACGTCTTTTTCCACTACTCTTAACAATGATGATAGAAAGCTAGAGTAAACCCATCTGAACCTAGAGCTTTGTCCCCTTCCAAGTCTCTAACAACTTGAAGAATCTCCGCTCTCTCAAACTTTCTTTCAAGCCAAACCCTCTTCTTATTCCCAATACAATCAAACTCCAGACCCTCCACAAAAGGCCTCCACCCCTCAGACTCCTTATACAAAGTTTTATAAAACTGTACTACCTCATTAGTTACCTCGGATTCCTCCTCAAAAATCACCCCATCCACCTCCAATGTCCTTAGATGATTTTGCCTTCTATGGGAGTTTGTCATCTTGTGAAAGAACTTAGTGTTATTATCCCCTTCCTTAAAACATAACATCCTAGATTTTTGTCTCCAGGAAATTTCTTCCAAAGAAAGAAAATGCTCCACCTTGGACCTCAACTCTACCCTATGACCTTTCTCCCCATCAGTGAGACCAAAGTCTCCTTCCTTAGTGTCTAATTTTTTCAACTCCTCCAGTAATTGTTTATTTTGATGCTCTATATTGCCAAACTCTCAGCGATTCCATTGCACAATGTCCTCTTTCAGAGCCTTCAATTTTTTTGCAAGCACGAAACTAGGCGTACCTACAAAAGAGTGTCGATTCCACCAAGATTGAACTCTATCCACAAATCCCTCCGTCTTCAACCACATATTTTCAAATCTGAACAGACTTTTCCCCCTTGCCATTCCCCCTGCCTCCAAAAGAATTGGACTGTGATCTAAGATAGGACGGGGTAAAATCCTTTGAATAACATCTGGGAAATGGTCCTCCCAATCTGGAGTGACCAAAGCTCTATCAATCCTAGACATCACTGGTTGTTCAGTACCACTTGACCATGTATAGCTACCTCCTTCCAAAGGCAAATCAACCAAGTTAAGATCCTCAATAAATTCAGAGAATTTTTCCATAGCCAGGGTCAAACATGTCTCACCCCTACGCTCACTAGGAAAGCGAACAATATTAAAATCCCCAAAGCAGCACCATGGTATCCTCCAATACTGCTGAATACCCACCAACTCATCCCACATGTGACCCCTCTCGATATTCTCATTTGGGCCATAAACCCCTGAACATGCCCATATAAAACCGTCCCCCAACCCTTGCCACTTTACCGAAACTGAGAAATTACCAACTATAACATCCACCTTATCCAAAACCCTTTTATCCCACATAAGCAAAATACCACCAGCAGTCCGATCAACCTCCAAAACAACCCAATCCACATATGGACAGCTCCACAAACTACAAACCAACTGTCTATTCATGCTAGCAATTTTTGTCTCTTGTAAACAAACAACATTACACTTCCACTCCTGCAACAAATTCTTCACCACAAGGCGTTTCCGAGGATCATTTAAACCTCTAACATTCCACGAAATCATTTTTAACTTCATAAACACAAAACTATCCCCAACTACTAATACCAGCACAAGACCACCCTCTATCTCCTGTCATAATTCACCGAACAAATCAAGCTTTGCAACTCTCTACGTCCCTTGTTTTTGGACTTAGCCACTTTTTTGCTACCCGTTTGTTTCCTGTGCAACACATTGGCTGCATCCATCACAGTTTCTAGCCTCTATAAGAGAGCAATGCACAACTTCTCATGTCGAGTCGTTGACAACCCAACCAATTTACAAAACCTAGGAATTCTGTGTTTCACCCACCCAGAAATATCTAGCTTATTCCCAATACTCAATACCTCAGTGGCCTCCTCCAACTCTGCCGAAATTGTTGACACACTCGGAGTAATGGTTTGCAAAGGTAAACAATCTGACACTTCTGTTTCACCAAAACCCACAGAATCCACAAGCATGACCTCCCTAGGAAGACTTAAAAGTTCCTTACTAGAAAAAGAATTAACCTCCTAACCCAATACTCCAAAACCCTTTGACCCAGCTCGCAAAAACTCCAGAAAAAGATCGGGACAAGAAGGTCCAACCAATCTCGACACAAATTTGAGAATCACCGACCTCTTATCTTCAGAAATCAACCCACCCGACAGCATATTAAAGCCCAAAATACTGTTCCAGTTGGAGCTGAACCTGAAACCCATCTTCAGAAGAGACTTGGTGCACCCCGACACTTCCACAGCAAAACCCAACGCTGGAGAATTGACAAAACTCCCTCTGCCTCTGTCTGCACCGCCCCTACCGGCAAAACCACATGCACCTAATTGACCAAGAGGCTCCTTTCATCGTCATCGCTCCTCAACATAACCACCGGCGTCGCTAACCCAGTCTCATCAGGCGTCGGAGTCTCCGTCGACCCAACCTCTGTCGTAGGCTCCATCGACCTCTCATTCTGAGCAGCAAAACCATCGTGCTGTGTTTTGGAGCTCGCCACCATCACCGAATCACGAGCTTTGTGGGTTTTTGGTCTCGGGTCAGCCAAAGAAGAGCTTTCACCCACTTCAAGTCTGATTGGGTTTGTTAACTCTGGGATATTAGGAAAGCCCATGCATGTGTTACCATTTGGGCCTAAATCCAACACAGGCTTCTCTGGACCCCTTGTGTCACAATTAGAGCCTAAGCCCACTATGGGCTTCTCACCCCGTGTGACCCACTTAAGGCTTTTAAATCCACGCCTCTTATGATAAACCCGTGACCTTGAAGGACCCACCACCTGCTCCCTCTGATTGCTATTAACCCAAATAGGATATCTCAGTCCATCTTTATTAGATGACTATGCTACACGCCTAATTCCTTCCTCATTCACCTCTACAGACAAGCCTCCTTCAGTCTAGTCAGGTTGCCTCAGCTCACGCTCCTTTCCATAAGCATGTTTATTCCAGTTTGAATGGATTTTCAACGGAGATCTCCTTTTTTCTTTTACCGTATCTGTCTCTCCAAATTCAAACTCCTCATTAATGCACCGGGAAGCCACTTCTCCTCCTCCAAGAGTTGTCGGACCTGATGTGCTCACCGGCCTCTGTTCAAAAACTGGGTTCTGCTTCTCTCTTTTATTATCCTCTAAAAGCATTTTCCTTTTAACATGGGCGCTGACCAGCTTTGGCTGATGCCGGCCCTTGACCTGCACCTGAGGTCCACGCACCATATCTGCAAAGGTTTTAAATGGTTGAACGCCTGAGTTAACCTTATGATGCTGAGCTACGAATTTCAAAAAACCAGACCCACCATTCACATAGTTTTCAGGTTCTAACAGCTTCCTTAGTTCTAACCCAAAAACCCTCCATCCATTCTTAGCTCTGCCTTCTGGAATAAAAATGGACCTCCTAGACCCGCCAACTTTAAACTCAGTCAAGAGTAAGAACATGCCCAAAGAGTTGGAGCTCCGTTGGAGGGTGTAAGCTAAATCACCTTCCCTGAACGTATAAAAATTCTCCAGACTAATCCCAACGACAATTTGTTCTATACTCTTCATCAGCCATTGTGCCCCATTCTTACCCATGAAGACCGACTTCATGAAGTACCTACTCCGCTCGAAAATCCTTAACGAAAAAAACTGACCCCCTTCCTCTACCACCAGTTGAAAAAATTTGGATTCAAGAAAAAAACTGCGAGAACCTCCCATGGATGGGGTTAAATAAGGCTTGAGGGTTTGGGATTCCAATGTGCTACTTTTTCAACCTTTGTAGGTTAATGAGATCATCTTATATGCTTGTTTCTTTTAATGTTTTATATGGGTAGCATTTAATTGATAAAAGCAATGAAGTGTAATGTTTGATGCTAAGAGATCCCATTTATTTATGAATTTAAAATTTCAATTTCTTTGCAGGTAGGAAGTGGTGGGATCGTGAGAGATCCTATGGTTCATCAAGAGGTATGCATGTGTCCCTGTTCTGGTTGATAATTGACTTTCAGATTTAGCCCCAAGTCCAAAGAAAAAGGCTTTAATTTATCCTTTAAAAAAAGAAAAACATAAGGTTACCTTCTAGAGCCAAGCCAACTACTTGAATTGCTATGCATTAACACCTCAAGAGAGTCATCAAGACAAGTCCTGCAGCAAATTTTCTCTCAAGCATGTATTTGATAAGACTGATTTGTACCAGGGTGAAACTTGATTTTGTGCAATATTTTTGATACTTAATTTTCTCAACCTTCCATACTTTGTTGGTGGGAATTCCTTAAAGTTTTGTTAATTTCCCTTTATTTTTCTTGTACCTTAAGGCGCCATTTATTTGCTAAGAAATGAGATATAATAGGACTACTTTGGAACCTTTCTTATATTTTTATGTACAGAGTTTCCTTTCCTTTCTTTGTTCTTTTACTAGTAGTAAAACATAATTGGAATTAACTCTGAAAAACTTTTTTTTTTTTTTTTAAAGCTAAGTTATTGATTGAGTTTGAATATGCAGGTTCTTGAAAAAATTATTAAGGGCGTAGAGAATTTTGGATTCTGTAGCAATGGGTGGATAGAGTCACTATTGAAGGGTGCTGAGGGTAATACAGAATTTCTGGTTTACTTTAGCCGAACAGCTGAGAGAAACGCAAACTGATTTTGTATCTACAATCTCATGGTAATACAAATTTGTCCTTAGAAAGTATTTGCCCCATAAATTTCATGATCTTGCAATTTGGGTGACATGTTTCGATCACATTTCTCAGGTGGTTGGACATGTGTTGTTTATTTATTTTAATTTGCGTTCCCAAGAGCTGTCTAAAAAAGATTCTCAACTTTCATGTTTATTTGTTATTAGATTTTTATTATTATTATTTGGAAGGATAGGTGTTATAGTTGTCTAATTTAGCCAATGTTTCTGCTAAGGGAGAATAACGGTTGTTATTTATTTATTTATTTATTTATAATGAACTGCGTTGTTACTTGGAATGTATTTAAAGTGAGTAATGAGAAATAAGAGGGAACCGAGAAATATTACATAGAATATTCGATCTCCAGCACCTCTTGTTACCGAAGCAATGCCATCCATTCTATATTCCTAACAAGGTTGTTAGTGCACTAGCAAGTAGCAATGGAGAATGCAAAAAAAAAAAAAACTATTTTGCATCCTTAAATATTATTTTATTTATTTTACCAACTCATTTTACCAACTCATTTTACAACTCACTTTACATCTTAGTATTTATTTTTACATACAACCCAATAAAATAATATAAACTACCTAATAAAATAATAAAAAATATTATTATCTCTCTCTTTCCTCCCATTATCTTTTCTCTTCACACACAACCACAAGATTAAATATTATTTTTTTCTTTACAACCTATGAATAGTAAGGTTGCAAATTCTTTTAGGTATACAAACCCGGATGGAGTAAGTTCTTGCTCTCTTGGGTTGTAAAATAGCAACCGGGGGAGAGGGGGGGGGGGGGGGTGGTTTACACCCCCATGCTAGTGCTCTTAAGGAGCTAGATTTGGGATGGTCAGGTATGAGAGAGAGAGAGAGAGAGTCATGTAATAAAGAGAGAAAGAGAGAGAAAGAGAGAGCATTCATTGAGCCTGTTGTTAAAACATTAATGATTTTTAGAATATTAATGATATAATAATAGCTTTATTTCTAACCATTAGATTTGTAAGGAATCTACTTTTATATAGAGTTATACAAGGTGTTTGTGTAACTTGAACCCATCTCTATATGTGTGTGTGTGTATATATATATATATATATATATATATTTTTTTTTTTTAATTTGATGTCCATAGTATTTTCTATAAGAAATATTTACAAATAGAATAAAATACTATCTATGATATAATGTAATTGTAATATAAATAAAATAAATTTTTTTGATAAAATAAAATTTAAAACGTAGATTCCGTTCTAGTTACAAAACTAATACATTGACCCATATTAGCAACAAAATAGAGTACAAAGGGAAAGATACCAAAACACGGGACAGGATAACTGGATAACCTCCTAGTTATTAGTTATTATTACACTCAAACTAAGCTTACAGAGAAGCTAAACAAAGCAAGCCAAAGCATCACAGGCAGCGCAACTGTAAACAAACTGCACACCCTCCCATCAAAGTTTATTACAAAGTAAACTAAACAGCTAAGCAATCAAAAGCAAACCAAAGTAGTGCATGGCACTAAGAAGTTTATTTTAGGATGCCATTCAGATCAGATGGAATCATTCTAGTCAATGAGGCTGATCTCATTAATTGGTAATTTTCGCGTTAGGGGTATGCCGTTAAGACCTTGACAATGACCGCCACAGCAGGGTAACATAAATAACTGAACTGTAGCCATTTTTACTCGTCATTTTGTGCAGGAGACACAAAGATCCATTGACAAAAAGTGCAAGAACTAGGAGGAGGCTGTGGGGGTGGGGGATTAGTAAAAGTGTGAGGCATGGTGATGATTTTCTCGGAATAAAGCTTTCGTTTCTTGATGGTAGTGGAGCTTTCTACTTATAAACTAACTAGGTGTCAAGTATGAAGGAGCCAAGAAGGTTCGTGCAGAAAATTAATAAGTTTTGGAGCAGTTACTCCCTTTTCAGGAATTCCCAAGAATTGCACTTGTTTTTTAAGGGGAATGAGCCGAGAAGATTCAAGGCGGATATAACTATTTTTTGAGAGATGACTTTGTTTTGTTTTGCGGCCATTCTTCATTCTTGTGGTTGGTCAAAGGAAAGTGGAAACAAATTTAAACGAAGACCAATGACCTTGTACAGTCAGAAAATCAGAACCACAGAAGATTCTTTGTTGGATTTAAAATGTTAAAATAGATTACTATGCAGAGAGTTTAATTGCTTACTACCCACGTCAAACAAATGGGGAAAATGTTAATTTATATTACCAAATCATCTAATTTGTATATGTCAATGGATTTATTTGTAACTCGTGCAGTGCACGTGAGTAATTAATTAGCTGTAATGATCCTATAGGTTAGCTTATCTAACTAATTCAGTTCAGTTAATTAGTTTCTTCTTGTCAGTTTTAGCATATAACAGAGCTTGCTATATTATTAGTTCAACAACACAAACTACATTGATTGATGAATCTCATCCTTTGTATTTGCAGTTGCACCATGAAGAAAGCCTAAGTGCTGTGTTGGTGTCACAACCTCTCATAGGAGAGGATTATCCAACTTGGGCACATTTGCGAAAATCATGTTAGGGTTTGTTGATGACACACTGTCTCTCACTGCATCAATTGTGAAATCCCCTTCTAATTCTAAGGTGCAAGCTTGGACACTCTACAACATTATATTTGCTTTCTGGATTCACAATTCAGTTTCACCAAAGATTGCTACAAGTTTGATCTGTTGCAATAGTGCGTTAGAGGTTTGAAATGATCTCAAAATGAGATTTTCCCAAGGCAATGGATCAATGGAATTCCAATTGTAGAATGATCTTGCAAGCATTTCTCACTGTGAACCTTCTATTACTACTGATTACTTTACTCAGGTTTTGTTGGGATGAAATTCAGAATTTTGAAGCTTTCCCTTGTTCTTGTACATGTGATATCAATGAGAAATTGACTAAGCATCAAATTCAAGAATCTGTTATGCAATTCTTGATGGGGTTAAATGAGTCTTATGCCTAAATTTGAGGTCAAGTATGTTAATGGATCCTCTCCCACATATTATTAAAGTTTATTCTTTGCATTTTTTTTATAGAGATAATTACAATATGCTGCCTAACCCTGCAGCTCAAACCCTTTCTCCCCTAAGCCCTAAACACTTTGTACATGGGAAGGTGTCAATTCAGCTACAAGACCTTTGGCAAGTTTATTCTTTGCTAATTGTGAAAGACCACATTCCGGCCAATTTATTCAAGTTGGACTAAGCCTGCATGAATGAGTGGAGTCACATTGGTGTCTCTCAAAATGACAGTTTGACTGATTATATTTGTCCCCTTAAATAGATGGTTTATAATTACAATTAAGTTGCCAATTATTTAAATATTGGAAAAATAAGAAAACCATAATAAAATAATATAATTTTATTGAATAATTTAAATATTGCATCAATTAAAAAAATTACATGGTCTTGGTGTTGATCGCATTTGTCCACCCTTGATTTGCAAGTAAAATTCCAATTTAAGCCTATAATTTTTTTAAAAAAATTATATTTTTGACCCTAGGATCAAGGGAATACTAAATTTCATACAAATTGTCCCCATTGGATGCTGGAATCACCAATTTATGTGTCAAGAGTTGAAATGACCAAAAATACCCTTTGTTGATCAAACTTTGATCAAGTTAACCAGTGGTCATATGAAGTCAAAAAATCATCAAAACTCCAAAATCCATCGTTTTACATTAAAATCAATATTTTTAATCACTTTTCCCGTGTTTAACCAAGTTTAATTGTGGTCAACCTGAATTTGACATTTATTTGATGAAAAATTCGACCATTTGATTGAGATAAATTCAAGCCCATATCAAAGATAACATAATTCCCTTTTAAATGACTTATCACATGCCTATATCAGACTTATAATAAGCAAGGTAATTACAAAAATAATGAAATTGTGCTTAACACTTAGCCAATTTTGAGAGTAAGTATACAAAGCTTGATCTAGACTGAATTGTAATAAAATAACCATCAATTCCCAATATAAAGAGGTGTTAGAAATATCTTATTACAAACTTCAAATAGTTATGGTTGGATTGCAAACTTCCACTTAAATCAAAAGAAATTTACAAAGCGAATTCTTTAGAAAGTAAACATAATGATCTTTCCAACGACGCCTCATTTGAATCAAATGGAGGTCGGAAAGGCCAGAAAGCAATGTACTAATGTTGCAAAAATATGAAAAATCATATGAGACTCACAAGAATCAAGTTGAGGTGCCCTTTTTACACTCGGATAAAAATTTTTGATACTTAATTGAAGAGAAAGTGATTATCTACATCTCATAGAAAATATTATCTCAAGATCACTTTCAAATTGTGAGATATCGCATGTACAAAATTTACAAGAATCAACTTTGGAGCCTCTTTCCATATGGACTAGCCCACTTTTGGGGCCAATAACTTTTTACAGAGTACACCAAATGAAATAAAGTTGGATCTCTTTTGGAAAGTACATTGTAAGAGCTCTCCAATAATAGCAAGAACATCACAAACGGAGTCCGATAAGGCCTCTAATTGAGTGCACAAAGTTAGTATCTCGAAACTATGAAAACTGGGTAGGGATATGTGAGAGACCGTGCCCCTAACCCAAACCTTTCAAATAGAGGTTTTTGGCACTTGTCCCGTGAGAATGGGATGGAGTCGTGTTGGTTGTCTCTCAAGAGACAGTGGGGCATCCTACTGTTATTATCATCCCTTTTAAGTCAAGGGTTGTACATTGGAGTCGCCACTTATTTTAATAAAGAAAATAAGAAATTAAGAGAATTGAAAAGATACATCATTTAGTGATGATTTGAAATTGAAATTATACATCTCTTTGATAATTACTAAAAATTACATTACTTTGGTCCTAGATACAATCTACAATAAAAGTAAAACGCTTTGAATCCTAGCAACAATTTAAAAAGAGAAGATTAAAAGGGTAAGTCTAATCTACTAATCATCGATCTAAGTTCGGAGCTTAGGTTACAACCTTACAGGATTGAGAAGTCGTTAGACACCCAACTTGCCTGGTAAAACTAGTATTCTCGACTATGATAGCCATTAATTATATCACATCATTCAAACAATTTATATCATCAAAAAATTGTGATTGCAAAGATTGAAACAAACATTGATAAGGATGGTAGAAATGTGTGTTGTGTGTGACAAACCCTAATCTAAGAACATATGAACATGTTATTTAGATTGACAAACTCTAATTCTAAGAGCATGTGAACATGTTATTGAAATTGGCAAACACTAATTCTAATAGCATGTGAACATGTAATTGAAATTGAAAAACCCTAATTTTAAGAGCATCACCATCCTAGATCTAACAAGCTAACAAACAAGAACATGTAAAAAACCTAGAAACTAAATATGCTTCAATCTAAAAGGCTAAGGCATAAAAGTAAAAAGGAGGTTTAGAAATCTTACCTACATGCATAATATTCCAAGCACTCCAAACTAAGCAGCACCTCAAGAGATAGGAAGAAATCTGAAATTTCCAGAGTTTTTAAGAGCCTCGGTGTGTGTTTTTCCTTTTCTTTTGAACTAATGGTGGAGGGGTATTTATACTAGGAGTGGGGGAGCTAGTGTTAGGTCTCTAGGTAATGTGGGACTCATAAAAATTAGATTTTCTAAGCAAAACACTTAGGAATCAAGAATCAATGTCAACTTGTGTGGGGAGCAAGCTAAACTGAAAAGGGAAGAAAAGATGGAGGTTCTGACCCAAGTGTCAATCAGCACTTGGTTCTAGATCCTCCATATCAGGTTTTTTTTTTTTTTTTTTTTTTTTGACCTGCTTTCCTCCGATTTTTGACTCCTTTTATGATTTTATTTTTTTGTCCTCAAGGCCAACAAATTAATTTCAAATAAGTTTAATTAATTAATTGTCTAATTAATCAATTTCTGACTATTTTGTTTGGAATCAATAAATGCTTTGAGTTTGGATTAAATTAAATGCATGCAACCTTACCACAAATCATATCCTTAGCTAATAGAAATATTCACATCATTTAATTTAAATTGGACTAAAAATAGCCAATTAGAATTAAGAGATTATAATCCCCTATGGTTGGGACCGGTTTCATGCAGGTGCACTTTGTCGTTGAAACTTGTTTATTTGATATCTTTTAATCCAGTGGTCCGATTAATGCTCATGAACTATCATTTTGATCTTTATGACCTCAAGATTTGTTTTATGAAATGTATTGGGAGATCAAGCGGTCAAAATTATAGTCTTGCATTGGAGATTTGTTTTGATGATGTGTGATGCAATGCAAATGAGGTTAAATGGAAGGAGCAAAATGGGGTGTCTATAGGATGGCACGAGAAGTTGCCAAAAAGTGGGGGAACAAGTTTGTGAGGGATGGTCATAATAAGGTCTACAAGTCATTTTCGGATGTAATTGAAACCAAAGAGGGAAGATTTTGTGTGATTGTGCTTGGCAAATCGGTGGATTATTTGGGTCGCTTTGTCATTTCGTGGGTTCCTCCCTTTCATTACATCAATGTGGATTGCCTCGCAAAATAGCAATAGAAATTTTCAAGCTATTTTGTAATATGTGGTCTAATTAGACAACATCATGCTTCGAACTAGAAACCAAGAACATCTAAAGAACTATAAATAAAAGCATGTTTTAATCTAAAAAACTAGGGCATAAATAAAGAGAAAGGTCTAGAAACCTTACCTACATGCACCAACACTCCTAAGCACTTTAAGCAGGAAAGCTTCTCTAGAGCGAGGAGTACATAGGAGGTTGATAGCTTGAGACTAGGAGGTCCAAACTATCCCTTCTAGTGAATTAAGATAGTGATGTCCAAGACACCTTCCAACTACTAACTTGAGAGAGAGAGAGAGAGACTTAAGAAAAATTAGGTTTTTTGAAAGAAAAATCGTAGGATCAAAGTCAAGTTGAGTGGGGAGAAAGTTGGAGCAAAAAATGGAAGATTTCTGAAGATTATGGTCCAAGTGCAAATTGGCACTTAGTCCAGATTCTCCATATTCTTTTCATTTTTCGGTTCCATATGTTTCCGTTTCAATTGTGATCTGATTCCTTCCAAATTTTGACTATTTCTTAAGACTTTCTTGATCCCCAAGTTCAACAAATCAATTCCAAATATGCCTAATTAATTGATTATTTAATTAATCAATTTTTACCAATTTTACAATAAATCAATAAATGTTTTGTCTTCAAATTAAATCGAGTACATGCAACCTTACCATAAACTTTATCCTTAACTAATAGTGTTATGACACATTATTTAATTTACATTGAATTAAAATCAAACCAATTAGAATTAAGAGTTCATATTTTTGGAACATGTATAATCATTCCAGCTGGATTTGATGGGGTAGCTGGGCCGCATTTCCATAAGTCTAAGTTTATGTTTCTTCAACAAGTGATGGGTCTCGCCTTATCTTCTTTTACTTGTAAGAGAATAGGAGAAGTTAGTTATCACTTGTCAGTATTGTCTAAAACACTGTAATATTTATCTAATACTATTCTAAACCAAAGTTAAGTGAGGGTTTTAAAGTATTTTACAAAGAGTTATGTGCATCTGTTTTTGTTAGTTTTTCCTTTTCAGTTTTCACATGTTCTCCACAACAACACAAATACTCTCCGGTATATGTTTATATCCCAAATTTCAACTGTCCCCCAAAATCCTCTTTTTTTCTCTTTTCTCTCTTCTCATTCTCATCATTACAATTCAGTCAATTTCTTTCTTTGTAGAGATGAGGTTGGTTCTCTCTACAATCTAGAGTCTCTAATTTCATCAAAGAAAAGGTACTAATTTATTTTCCTAATATTCTCTTCCATTATGGTTTTCTGTCGATCTATGAATTCCCATTTGTAAACCTTTTCCTCTCTATTTGTTGAAATCAGGGAAAACCCTTAGAAGATGAAATTCTACCTGAGTCTTAATGTTTAGTGATTTTTTAAACTTAATCATTTTACTTTAATTTTCGGGTTTTTCCACCTGTTCTGTTATTTGTAAGCAGGGAGTTTGGAATTGTGGGATTCTGAATTATAAAATTATTGCTCAAGGTTGATTTTTTTATTTTTTCCCTTGAAGAGATAGGTAGTGAGTATATGAATGAGACAGGTTCTTTCATAAGGGACATATATGGTTCATATGAGGAAGGCATTTTCCTGCAATTGCAATCTTCATATCTTTTGGTTCTTTAACCTGCCATCTGGGGCTCTACAACTGTTATTCTTTTTTGACGGAGTCCAACAACAATGCACTTTTGAGTTTTTGACAATTGTTACATTGTTATGAACTTTATTATGTGTGTTTAAAGAGTTTGATCCTGTTTTTTTAATTCCTAGGTGATATAGTCTAAAAATTCATCATATATACCTAGTTCTTCTTTTTCAGTCTCCCTTATTCTTATCACTCCCAAAATCTAACCTTCATCTATTTCTCCTCTCTTAACTTATTTGTATATATTTTCCTCCCACTTTTGTTTCAAAAATCTGCAAGCAAAATTTTTCATATAAATGTTATGGTTGTCAAATGTTCTTTGCTCTCATGCTTTTATACATTGTGGTTCATAGGAATGGTAGATGAGAATACCATGCTTGTCAAGTAAGTTTCAGATCTGGTGTGATTCAAGTTTATAATTCTTTTATTAGTTTAGCATATATTCTTTTATTTGCTCTCATATATAAAATTGTTTCTGTGTAGCATTTTTTAAGGATCTTGCTTGGAGCAGATTACTAACTGCTTTAAAAAATAACTTAAAATGTTCGTGAGGACATGGAAACTCTTATAGTTTGTATGTGTTAGCATATGGACCCTCTCTGATAATGGTTTTGGATGCCATAATAAAGATTGAAAATTTGCAACTTTCAAGACTTGATTTTACGCAAATCACTGCGACCCTTGTAATTGGATGCTTTATTTAATATGAAAGTCAATATATCATGATCATTGTGTTTGCATGATGCAGTTGTTTTCATTATCATAAGATGCTCAGTTATTATAAGTAGTATGTATGCATATCATTTTTAATCATTAGTTGTGAAGTTTGTTTATTAGAATGTTGTGGGCTATAGTTTTCTAATGCTTTTTGTAGTTCCCAAAAGAGAGAAAAAAAAAAAAAGGGCAGGGGGGGGAGGGGGGATCATCAATGGTGAAATTGGGCTTCATCTACACAACTAATAAGAGGAGATCTCTTTGATTTCAACTTTTTATATGTTCCATATTACGCTTACACCAATTATGATACCTCAAATTATTATTTTCCCCCTACTTTCTTTTTCATAAATAACCATTTTCTCCTTTTACACTTTTCGTTGTCAAATGTTCTAGTCTCGTGGTTTGATTGTTGTGTAATTAACTGTGAGACTGTTTGGTTATTGAGGTAAAAGATAAGATAAGAAAAGCATCTTACTATGATGATGACAGTAATTATCATTTTTGGATTTCATCATTTTAGTTCTAAGAAAACTCAAAATCATTCTCAACTATTACTTGTAAAATTATCTGTTAGAAATTTTTACAAGAAGCTATCATGTTCATGCCTTCTCTATTGTTTTCTTTTTGTTAGCTTGAAAAAGAAGGAAGCCCAAAGGATGGCTAAACCTCTTCTTGAATGCGAAAGAGGCTACAGAGAAGCATCTGTTGATATGTGTGAATACTTTTCAGAGGGAGAGAGTTTACAAGTCTCTAGATGGCCGGTAGGTTTTGCAGCTTGTTTGGTTTCCAATTTTCATTTCATTACCCTGATCATTGGCTGGTTCAATCATTGAATACTGGTCTTTTTTTTTTTTTTTTGGGTCTTGTATGGTACTTTTCACATACTTTTGTCTATGCAGTGGCTTGTTCTGAACAAGCAGTTGAAGAAACCACTGCAAATCAGGTGAAATCTATAAAATATGCCATTGGAAAGTTATCTAGCTATGATCATTGGTATTTCCAATTCATCTCTAGTTGTCCATAACTTTCATAAATTCTTGAATTTTGAAATCCTTATAGGCTTTTTAGAACTTTTGGTGGTTAACTTTGATTTGCTCTGGTTTGGATTGGTTAATTTTGTAAATCAAACCAGCTGGTCTTAACGCTGGTTTGTATAGGTTATGCAGAGAATTTAGAGTAGTGGTGTGCATAACATGTGACTTGGGTGTTTGTTTTAAGAGTTAAATAAGGAAGCTTTGTAAACACCTTTCACCTTTAAGTGAAGGCAATTTTAGCACATTCAGTTTGCAATCTGGCTGAGTACTATCTCTTTTTATGGACGTTTTTTTGGTGGTTCTTTGCACTTTAAAATTTATCATGTTTATGAAGCCTTCATTAGCATGGAATAAACCTGTATTGTACATTAGAGATTTTTAATTCTCATGCTCACAGAGATGAAGATACAAATATTATAGGTAGCTGTTACTTTTGTCAATTTGATTGTTTGGAAGAACTGCTTCGATGAGCCTTTTTTTGGGATCCTTTTGATCTTTACAGGCTTAATTAGCAGCCCTACTGTATAAGAAAACATGGCTTGTTTGTGTACGTGGCCTAGATGGTGCCCGAGGGTTATTAGCTTATATTCTTAAATTTCTAAATGGGCAAGCTTACTTTGCATGACATGAAAAAAAAGTTGAAGTAATTACTAATTAGCCTAATCGTACTATTTGAACTCCTCGCTTGCTTTAAGTAAATTTCCATCTATTGTCAATAGTAGTTTTTGTTCCAATCTTTCCTATTGACCTAGGGAGGTTGGTCTCTGACAAGTGATCTGGTGAGAAATCTTTTTTTGGGTTAGGTTGGACATGACCTATAGCTATAAATAACTGAATAAAATGGGCTAAAATAGAATCTGTATATATATAAATTCATTAGGAAAAAAAATTCAACTATGGTCTACTTTATGATGTATGGTTTCCAAAGATCACCTATATATTTGAAATATGTATTCTCCTATTATAATTTTTGTGTTTCATTTTTATATGGTAAAATTAGGAGTAATGTTACGTTCACAATATTTTTAATACAATTTCTAAACAAAACTTAGGTATTAAGCTGTTATTGGTTTCAATGTGAGCCTGCCACTAACGTCACTTTTTTTATTCACCAATAACAACTAGTAACCTACAATTTGTTATGAAATTGTTGTGAAAATGTTATGAAGGTAACATTACTCTAAAATTGGTGACTCTTTTAATTAATGGTAAGATTACTAAGCAACTTAAAAATCAACTGATTTATAGATTTGGTTTGTTATAAGTAAACTCCAAGTATAACTTAAAATGGCAAGCATGTGCCTTGCACGTGCAGCCAAACCTAGTGCTTTAAAGCTTAAGGTTATCTACAAGCATGAGATGAGGGATTCTTGGACAGCACCTACCAACTTGTACGGCCTTTAAAAAGCCAGTTTGCTAATAGTCTAGGGAGAATGTTAGTTGCCATGATAAATAAAAATGGGATAAGGGGTCAACGTGACTTAAGCCTAGTGAGTCTGGAAATGACCAACAGGACTTCCATTTTGGAGAATGGCAAAGGTGGGAGTGGAGATGGAGATGCATTGGCGTGTGACTTGAATTTATTTGTGGGAAAATCCAAGAATTTTCTTGACAGCAAGTGTAAAAGACAAATCAGCCCTGTCAAAAGGCTTTTCTAAATCCATTTAGCAACTTCACCAGTATTTTTTTTCATTAAATGAATGATTTCTCAAAAAAAAAAAAAAAATGAATGATTTCATGGACTAAGATCAGCTTATCTTGACTAATATGTCCAGGAATAAATGCAGCTTGCCAAGGTGTAATGAATTTAATAAGTAAGAAATTTTAGTCAATTAGCAAGAAGCTTAGAAATTAACTTGTATGCGCCATTATATAAACTTGAATGACAATTGCTGTCACATCTAGATAGAACTTGGGTACAAATATAGAAAGCTAAATATTTGAGGGACATCTTTCTTAAATTCACAACCTAAATCTAATTCCTCACCTGTGAAGAGGAATCTACAAGGCTGAGGATGTGCTAAAAAACGGCCTTTTTTTTTTTTTAATCTTCTTGGCTTGGTTTTCTTATTTACCTTTTCACTCCCAATATGCAGGCAGATCAAACTCCTTCCATTCAATGGGTTAATGAACTTAGCACACAAGTAGACAGTGTGATCGTGATAGATAAAGAAGGCTCTTTGATAGGTAAATGTTAATCAAATACTGAAGACAAATCTATTTGGATCCTTAATAACAGTAACTGTTTCTGTGTGCCAATCATCTAGATTATCAATCAATTAGATTTGCATCTTCCAGTCCTCTCCAACTGAAAGAATGAAACAGATTGTGGAAGCTTAAAATCATCTTGTGGAAGCTAGTATGGGAGATTTTGCCTTCTAAGTTCTAACTATGTCATTAACAAGGGAATGCAACTCCTAGAGTCTTCTTGACTTCTTGTTCCTAATGTTATTCAAATTAAGAAACTCTTGAGCATATTTTCTTCAGATGCCCATTTGCCTTCTAAGTTCTATCCCAAATCTACTGCTGATTGGACTAGAATGATTATGGGTCTGTTTGGATATTATTTATTTTACTGAAACTGAAAACTTATTGTTGAAAGTATTGTAAATAAAGGTAAAAGTTAACTGAAATAGTACAGTGAGGCCCATGAATAGTACCAAAAAGTGCAGTAGGACCCATAAATAGTAGCAAAAATAAGCTGAATAGTGAAATAATTTTCATTTTTCATTAGTATCTAAATGGAGGCTATGTATACTGTATACAGAAAGAAGAAAAATCATTTTCTTTATTTTCTTAAATCCTAATTGACAATATCTCATAGGCCCGTAACAAACCTGTGTTCCAAGTAGTAGATTCCTCCCTCATTGTTGCTTGCAAATGTTTTCAACAAATCATACATCTCTCACATCTACCTCGGTATCTTTACCAAATTCCTATGAGTAACTGTCACAATCCGCATCTTCAGGTTGGTGGAAAATAAAATTTGAACTAGCTATCAGACAATGGGGAGTTTTTCTTGTGAATTTTTTAGTGGTATCTCAATCTCATACCATTTTTTAAGCTCCCAATCTTGGTCTACAATATGCCATTTTTGCCATATATTATAACCTTCACTTTCATATGGACTCATTATTTTTTCTTCACCAATCACATTCTGTGACGTCGCAGTTGTAGGAAAAAGTTATGAAAAAATTTGTGGTTCTAGACTTTTTCGTTAAAAAAATTTTCATTCAATAGACACATTTTCGTTCAACAGGCACATTTTCGTTCAACAGGCACATTTTCGGTCAACAGGCACGGTTTTGTTCAATAGACACCTTTTAGTATATTCAATTTGAATGTTTATGACCTTTCAATAGGTACTTTTGGTATATATATTATAACCTATCTTGTATATATCTATATATACAAAACAAACAAATTAGAGATGCAATATTATATCTCTTATTTCTTCTCACAAAAAATTAATAAATAAAAAAACATTGTTTTTTTATTTCCTGAAACTCATTCAGCAGCTATTTCCGTGCATTGCATGGGTTAACAACTAGTGTATATATATATATAGCCAAAGTTTAGAGAAAATCCAATTAAAATCAAAATTGGATTTTGTTTTTGTTTGCTTTCCATACAAATTAAATTATTTAGATTTTTACTATTATTTTTTCTCAGAGCTAAACGATCTCATGCACCTATCTCCATACAATTTAGGAGATACTATTGAACTAATTTATTCTTTTATTTTGTATTGTATTTAGTAGAATTTTATGGAAAGTGATTGTGAATTGATATTGTATATGTAGTATCCAATAGTGAAGGGAAAAATTACTCCTAAAATGCCAAGGGCCAAATAAAGAGACCTTTTTTTTGTTTTAATTTTTTTTAATATATATATATATATATATATATAATTTGACAGTTACAATGGGGAGTAGGGATTTGAACCCTAGATGTCTCCATTGAAAACATCAGGAGTTGCCAACCAATTGAGCTATAAGGCTCTTGGCGCCAAATAGAAATACTCGACCCCAAAATGATGAATCCTGCCTAAGCTAAACCACTCCAAATCCTCCCAAGCTCCCATTATGCTATCCCTATAGAACAAAGCAAAAAAACTCACCAATAAAGGCAATAATATCCAACTGCCAATCATTTAAAGCCCTATAAACAACAACAGTTGTCCTTCCCCTAACAAGGCCAGTTAAATATCATCATATACAAGAATGTTAAACAAAAGGGAAAGGTGCCTTTGGAAGGTGATTTCCACACCATAACATTGCAAAAGTAAATCCAACAAGCTATTCAACTTAGAAGTAAAGATACAGGAAATGTCACCACACCCTTCACGTACGCATTCACATAAAACCACACGAGACACCCTATTAGGACTAACACACCAACCCCATCATGCTTCCCACCTCTCTCTCATACCACATGCCTCCAAAACCTATCCCCTTCAACCATATATTCCACATAATGTATACAAGACATGAAGTATGTCAAGCAAACCTAGCAAGCACACTTGACACTACTTATTACGGTGACCTTGAACCCAAAGTTAAGCTGAAGAGGAAGAATTTGGGCTAGAGATGGGCCTGACGGTCATTTACTGTGGGCCGATAGTGGACGGGCCCATTACTTGCCAAATCTCTAAAGATGGATCTAATGTGAAATATCGGCAGGCCCAAAGGCCATACAGACCCTTGGTATGAGATACTTGCGCTCCACGTTTGATGTAAGAGTCCTATAAGGAAAGGACTCCACAATCTACGTTCAAGAGGATTCCTATAAGGAAAAGACTTCTACTCCAAGAAAGAGGAGTCCACCCTCTACTACTATAAAAGCCCCAATACCCTCACAAATCAAGGTACGCGTAATTTACCCTCTCTAGCACTCTAGAGTTGTGAGAATATTTTCTGACTTAACCTTCAGAGGGTATTTGGCCGGCACCACACCGGTGCTCTCTGTTAGGTTTTCCTTCTTTGTGTTGTGCAGGTTCACATTCGAGCGCGTAGGTATCGTGTGACTCACTGGTGAAAATCTCGACTTCATCAGCTGGCGCCGTCTATGGGAAACGTTAGTAGAGATCCAAAAAATCCATACTATCGTTTTTCGGACTTAAGGGTTGCATGGTACTCACTCGCTCGATGGCAACCACCAACGACGTTCAAGGAGACGAACCACCCACGACTGCCCTCGAGAGACAAGTTCGAACTCTCGCGGCCGAGGTGGAACGTCTCACCAAACAAAACAACGACTTAGAAGAACAGCTGCGTCAGAAGAATGCAGAACAGAACGACCAGCAAGAAGAGGAAGAAGGGACCAGCACTGCAAGGAAAAACTAGGAGAGACCTAAAGGCAGCCATGCCCCAAGCAGACCAGAGAGGCAGAACTTAAGCATGCCGTCCCTCACGAACGCGACACCACCACAAATTGCCACAGAGATGCAGGCGATGAGGGAACAGGTGGAGGTGATGATGAACGCGCTCAAGGGGCGAGTTTCCAGTGATCTAGACGATTTAGTCAACCGCACTGACTCGCCTTTCACTGCGGCCGTGAACGCCTTCCCCCTACCCCAGAAATTCCGCATGCCACATATAGAAAGCTACGATGGGGTGAAGGATCCTCTGGACCATTTGGAAACGTTCAAGACCCTGATGCACCTTCAGGGGATAGCTGACGAGATCATGTGTAGGGCCTTCCCCACAACACTCAAAGGCCCCGCAAGGGTATGGTTCAGCCGACTGACGCCGAACTCTATCGGCACCTTCAAGGAGCTGAGTGCTCAGTTCACCACGCACTTCATTGGAGGGCACAGATACAAGAAGTCCACAGCTTGCCTAATGAGTATTAAGCAACGGGAGGACGAGACGCTGAGGGCTTATATAACGCGCTTTAATAAGGAAGCGCTCTCAATAGACGAAGCTGACGACAAAATACTGGTAGCAGCCTTCACGAACGGGTTACGAAAGGGTAAATTTCTATTCTCTTTATACAAGAACGACCCTAAAACCATGTCAGAAGTACTCTACAGGGCAACCAAATACATGAACGCAGAAGACGCATTGCAGGCTCGAGAGGATAAGCCAAGGAAGAGGGAACGACAGGAAGAAGGACAAAGGGATCAAGGGTCGAAGAGGCCAAGAATAGACGACCGAAGAGTTGAGCGACGTTCTAAGCCACCCGGAGGGAGGTTCACGAGCTTCACCCCGTTGACGGCTCTGATAGATCAAGTCCTGATGCAAATCAAGGACGAGGGGGCTCTAAGCTTCCCCGGAAAACTGAAATCAGATCCCAGCAAGAGATCAAGAGACAAATACTGCCGTTTCTACCGCAATCACGGCCACGACACAGCAGACTGCTATGACTTGAAGCAACAGATAGAAGCCCTTATTAGACAAGGAAAGTTACAAAAGTTTGTAAGAAAAGAGAGGACGGACCAGCCACCTCAAAAGCATCAACCCCGGAGGGATAATGAACGTCCTAGACCCCCAATCGGAGACATAAGGATGATTGTGGGGGGTACATCAACAACTGGGTCGTCCAAAAAAGCCCGAAAAACTTACCTCCGAATGGTTCAGAATGTTCAGCTGACGAGCTCGGTACCAAAGATAGCACGGAGAGATAATCCAATCGTCGGGTTCTCAGAGGAAGATGCACGACGACTTCACCATCCGCATGACAACGCATTGGTTGTCACCCTACGAGTGGGAGAATATAACTTGCACCGAGTGCTGGTTGACAATGGCAGCTCGGCAGACATCCTATATTACCCTGCGTTCCAGCAAATGATGATTGATAGGGAACGGCTGATACCAACGAATGCCCCGCTGGTGGGGTTTGTAGGAACGAGAGTATTCCCATTGGGTGCGGTCACACTTTCGGTAACAGTAGGCGATTATCCTTAGCAGATCACTCGGGATGTGACATTCCTCGTAGTCGACTGCTCATCAGCATACAACGCTATCCTTGGATGGCCAACTCTCAACACCTGGAAGGCAGCTACCTCGACGTACCACCTGATGGTTAAATTCCCCACGGAGTATGGGGTCGGTGAGTTGTGAGGGAATCAGGTGGCCGCCCGCGAGTGCTACATAGCCATGCTGGAAATGGATGACCACCAGCACACCATGTGCATAGAAGAACAGCGGGTCACAGCAGAACCAGTAGAAGAACTAGAAGAAGTAACTCTAGACGAGTTAAGACCCGGACGGACAACTAGAATGGGGACATTGGCCAGTCAACTCACACGACAGGCCCTAGCAACATTCCTAAGGAATAATCAGGATGTTTTTGCTTGGAGCCACGAGGACATGCCGGGTATTGATCGCTCAGTCATAGTTCACAGGTTGAATGTGAACCCCACGTTTTCGCCCGTGAGACAGAAAAAGCGAGTATTCGCTGAAGAACGAGACAAAGCAATAGCCGAGGAGGTTAGGAAGCTTCTCGAGGCAGATTTCATTCGGGAGGTATATTACCCCGACTGGTTAGCAAACATAGTGATGGTCAAGAAAGCTACTGGGAAGTGGCGAATGTGTGTCGACTTCACGGACTTCAACAAGGCTTGCTCGAAGGACATCTACCCATTGCCTCGAATCGATACACTGGTAGACTCAATGGCAAGGCACCAACTCTTGAGCTTCATGGATGCCTTCTCCGGCTACAATCAAATCAAGATGGACGAGGCTGATCAGGAGAAGACCTCATTCGTCACAAGTCAGGGACTTTTTTGCTACAAAGTGATGCCGTTTGGGCTAAAGAATGCGGGAGCAACCTACCAGAGGCTAATGAACAAAATGTTCGCGCACCAGATTGGGAGGAACGTGCAAGTGTATGTTGACGACATGCTTGTAAAAAGCATTCTGGAGCATGACCACCTGAAAGACCTACAGGAGACTTTCGACACTCTCCGGTCGTATAACATGAAGTTAAATCTGAACAAGTGCGCATTCGGAGTAACGACAGGAAAGTTCTTGGGGTTCATGGTTTCCCATAGAGGTATAGAGGTTAACCCGGAGAAGGTTCGGGCCATCATGGAGTTAGAACCGCCGAAAACAGTCAAGGATGTGCAGAGATTGAACGGTAAAATTGCAGCTCTGAATAGGTTCGTCTCAAAGGCAACGGACAAGTGTCTCCCATTCTTCCGTACGCTAAAAAAGTCGTTCGTATGGACGGACGAATGCCAAAAAGCGTTTGAGGACTTGAAGAAATACCTGTCATCCCCACCATTACTCAGCCCATCTAAACCTGGGGAAGTACTCTACCTCTACTTGGCAGTCTCGCAAGCGGCAGTCAGCGCGGCCCTAATTAGGGAGGAGGATGGATCACAGAAACCCGTCTACTTTATAAGTAGGGCGTTCCGGGGAGCAGAAGAAAGGTATCCTCAAATGGAGAAGTTGGCCTTCGCGCTAGTAACTACGGCAAGGAAGCTCAAACCATACTTCCAGGCGCACACAATAGTGGTCTTAACGGATCAACCCCTACGGAGAGCCATGAGTAGCCCAGAGACGGCAGGACGCATGGCCCTATGGACGGTGGAACTGAATGAATTTGATATACAGTATCGTCCACGAAATGCAATTAAGGGACAAGCCGTCGTCGACTTCATTGCAGAATTTTCTAGGTCAGAAGGCATGGGGGCAAACACAAAGGCTCAATGGATCATCCACACGGACGGATCCTCCAACAGGCACGCAGGAGGTGCCGGTGTAGTAATCCATACCCCTGACGGAGATAAAATCGAATGCATGATTCGGCTGGACTTCCCCACGACCAACAATGAGGCCGAGTATGAAGCTTTAGTGGCAGGACTAGACCTCGTGAAGGCAGCAGGTGCTGAATCCATGATCGTACATTGCGATTCCCAGGTAATAACAAGTCAAATCAATGGCGTCTACGAATGCAAAAGTGAGAGGATGAGGAAGTACCTCGAAGAAGTAAAGAACCGGATCGGTAATCTCACAGTAAGGTTCGTTCAAATCCCAAGGGAAGAGAACGAATGTGTCGACCGTCTTGCGAAAGCAGCCTCGGGAGAGCCCATGCTCGTTCCCGAACAGGTATTGTCATTTGTACAGCTCTCCTCACTTATTGATGCCGGAACAAAAGTGCAAGAGTTGAATTCTGAAGATAGTTGGACTACGCCATTGAAAGCATACCTGAAGATGGGTACACTACCCAACGGAAAAAACGATGCCAGGAAGCTGAAAGTCCAAGCCTCGCGATTTGTACTGATCAACGATATCTTATACAAAAGAGGGTTCTCACGTCCGTACCTGAGATGCCGGGGTCAAGAGGAAGCCGATTACGTAATGAGGGAAGTGCATGAGGGTATCTGTGGAAACCATTCAGGGGCACGATCATTAGTGCACAAACTAATCAGAGTAGGGTACTATTGGCCAACAATGTAAAAAGACGCACAAGCATACGTCAAGACCTGCGACAAATGTCAGAGGTTTAGTAACCTGATCAGACAACCGACCGAGGAGCTGACACCTATGATGGCACCTTGGTTGTTCGCCCAATGGGGACTAGATATAATGGGCCCCTTCCCAACAGCAGCAAGACAGCTAAAGTTTCTGGTAATTGGCATCGACTACTTCACCAAATGGGTGGAAGCAGAGGCTCTGGCCACTATCACGGAGAAGAACATCCGGAGTTTCGTTTGGAGAAATATTATATGCAGGTACGGGATACCCAGAGTGCTCGTCTCCGACAACGGAAAGCAATTCGATAACGGAGCGTTCAGGAGCTTCTGTTCAGAACTGGGGATCAAAAATCACTATTCATCGCCCGCACACCCTCAAGCCAATGGGCAAGTAGAAGTCACGAACCGGTCCTTGCTGAAGATCATCAAGACCCGGCTCGAGGGGGCTAAGGGCATCTGGCCTGACGAACTGCCGAGCGTCTTGTGGGCATACCGTACTACGACAAGAACACCCACTGGAGAAACACCGTTCAGACTGACGTACGGAAGTGAGGCCGTCATTCCAGCAGAGGTCGGGCTCACAAGCTATCGGGTAGAGAACTACGACAAGGATCACAACAAAGAGGCCTTACGGCTCCAGATGGATATGATAGACGAGGTCCGGGCTACAGCAGAGCAGAGGTTGGCTAGGTACCAGAACCTCATGGCGAAATACTACAACTCCAATGTCAAACACAGGGACTTTCAGGTTGGAGATCTTGTGCTACGGAAGGTAATGAGAGCTGCTAGAGATCCGGCGCAAGGAAAGCTCGGCCCCAACTGGGAAGGACCATACAAGATCTCGTCTTGGCAAAGGAAAGGGACCTACCACCTCGAAACCATGGACGGACAGAAGCTTCAACATCCATGGAACACAGAGCACCTACGGAGGTACTACCAGTAGGGGCGACATGAAGATCATCGACTCTCCCCCAGTTTCCAGTTTATTACTATGTTTTACTAAGTTTTTAAAGTTCTTACCTCGGACAATTTTTTGACTATTTAAGTTTTGCTCTCTACTTCGAACAATTTTTTCTACAAGTACCTTTTTAAGCCCAAGGGGGCAGGTACCTTTTGCTCAGCATTATTTTCTTTCAATAAAGAGAAGTATTCAGACTCTACTGTGTTTTTTCTACATAAATAAAACTAAGTCCACAAAGTGGACAGATCATCCCAAAGGGATGAAAAATCCAAAGTCCACAAGCTAGACGGATATAAAACTAAGTCCACAAGGTGGACGGATCATCCCAGAGGGACGAAAAATCCAAAGTCCACAAGGTGGACGGATATAAAACTAAGTCCACAAGGTGGACGGATCATCCCAAAGGGATGAAAAATCCAAAGTCCACGAGCTGGACGGATATAAAACTAAGTCCACAAGGTGGACGGATCATCCCAAAGGGACGAAAAATCCAAAGTCCACGAGCTGGACGGATATAAAACTAAGTCCACAAGGTGGACGGATCATCCCAAAGGGACGAAAAATCCTAAGTCCACAAGCTGGACGGATATAAAACTAAGTCCACAAGGTGGACGGATCATCCCAAAGGGATGAAAATATAAAATCTACAAGGTGGACGGATATAACCTAAGTCCACAAGCTGGACGGATATAAAACTAAGTCCACAAGGTGGACGGATCATCCCAAAGGGATGAAAAATCCAAAGTCCACAAGCTGGACGGATATAAAACTAAGTCCACAAGGTGGACAGATCATCCCAAAGGGATGAAAATATAAAATCTACAAGGTGGACGGATATAACCTAAGTCCACAAGCTGGACGGATATAAAACTAAGTCCACAAGGTGGACGGATCATCCCAAAGGGATGAAAAATCCAAAGTCCACGAGCTGGACGGATATAAAACTAAGTCCACAAGGTGGACGGATCATCCCAAAGGGATGAAAATATAAAATCTACAAGGAGGATGGATATAACCTAAGTCCACAGGGTGGACGGATATCAACTATTCCACAAAGTGGACGGATCGGCCCAACGGATGAAAATACAAAATTCACAAGTTGGACTTGAAAGATAAAACTGGATAAGCAAAATCGCCGTCAGGATTAAATAAAACAGACGGATATATTCCATAAGCATCAAAAAGGTCGACGGACCGAATATTGCTTAAAATAAAACCCTAAAAGGGAATGTTTACATCATGACGGGTATCATGAAACTGTTCTCCACATTCTTTCAAAAAGAAATAAAAAAAAAACTAAACTATTACAAATTATAAGTCCGTCGGCACATCATGACGGGTAGCAGGAATGTCTTTCTCCTCCGTACGACGGGCTTGATCCTCAACAGACGTCTGGACAACCACCGTCTGATCAACAACCGTCGTGTCCACAGCCAACTGATTATCCTTTGGATCCCTGGAAGCTTCACGGTTAGCAGGGTTCTCACTAAATAAATCGTCCGTATCTTCTGATTGGGCGGGCTGGACGGATGTTTGCTCAGGAGCATTGATGTTGACGGCTGACAAATCCAGCTCTGGATTCAAGGCCTTCACCTGACGGACGGCGTCATCAAAGCCGTCGTTGTATGAAAGGCTGAGCTCGGTTATAAGGGCTTCAGAATCCCGATACTCCCGTATCGCGATCTCCTTAGCTTGACGGACTTCCTTGTCTTTGTTCTCCATAGCTTTCTTCAGATCCTCCATTAGCTTCATATATTCGTCCCTTGCTACCTCAGCCATTTTAAGTTTTTGATCCTGAACGACCTTCCAGGACTTCAACTCGAGTAACTCCTCCTCCGTCGCCTTGGCCTTCTGACGAACACGGCCTAAGGTTGTCTCATGGTTAAGACACCGTCCCATCATCCCCTTCATCATAATCATGGCCTGGAAGAAAAACATAAGTTAAAAAGTGATGAGACAAAGAAAGGAAGCCTGACGGACTATATAGCGACGGATGAATTACCTGAGCAACGCTAAAGAGGGCCGTCTCACCCATAGCCTCCGTCGAATGGTTGCACAAATCCTCGTAGTCCTCGGTTGTTATGATGGACGAAAGTCGCTCAAGGGCGTATTTGGAATCCTCGCGGAGTAGAGGGGGTGGCTTCTTCTGGCTTCCGGACGGACCAGTCATGAGGCCCTTACCAGCCCCATGCTTCACTGGGGTAACCGTCTTAGCCTCTCCGGCCAACAAGCCAAGGACGGGCTCTAAAGGAACCTTGGGCTTTTTTGGGGGACGGTCTCCCTTTGACGGTTGTTTCCTCTTAGCCGCCTGCTTGCTGGTGCCCGTCCCCATAGGGTCCGCACTAGTTTCTTTGTTCTTAGCGGCTTGTAGTCTGATCGCCGCCCTCCTTTTTGCATCGTCCATCTCTGAAGAGGTAGACGGGTGTTAAAGGCTAAGACAAAATTTGAACAAAGAAGAAAGACGGACTTACGCTGACGGGTGCGCTCTTCGTACTTAAGAGCTTCTGGGGTAGGCTCAGGTCCGTCACAGTACCAATTGATTGTGTTGAGGTTGACGAGCTTTGCCCAGGTCCGTTCTACTGGTTTGGACTTGTTGAAAATTTTCTCAAGAAAACTGAACTCCTCTAATGTAACTTGAGGTCGCCGTCGAACTGCACAAAAGTAGACGGACAATGAAAACAAATAAATTATTAAACAGGCTTTTAATAGTTTTAATATGACGGGCTCATACCAGACTGATTTAATATGCCCTAAACCTTGTCGACGGGCATGAAATCCGTCTCCCCTGGATGACACATCCAACTGTCGCCCTCAATGAAAAAATAGCGGCTCTTCCAGTCTCTATTCGAGTCCGGGGTTTCATAAATTACTTTCAAGACGTGGCTCCTAGGAACAAAACTATACATCCCCCTTGATCTATCTATCTCATCTAGACGGTAGCAGTGGAGGAAATCCCTTATTGTCAATCTTCTTCCACCGTCGAACATAGCCCCATACAGGACTTCCATTGCTATGAAGACCCTCCAGGCATTTGGGGATAGTTGGCTCACGGATAAGCCTAAGTATTGTAGGAGTTCGCGGTGCAGAGAGCTCAGAGGAAATCTGAGACCTGCCTTGAGCATCTGCTCGTACACTCCTACATCGTCCACCCCTTCATAATAACATTTCTCCGATGAACAGGGTAGACGGATGGGGATGTAGTCTGGGATTTGATAATTGGCCCTAAGGGTTTTGAAGTGAGTCTCCTTGATAGTGGATGTGAAGGCATTAACCGTCCATTCTGGAAGCATGATGAACTCCCTAAGTCCATCAGCCCCCACGACGGATCTAACTATTTGGTCTTCATCACTAGCGGAACCCTCCTCTATCTCGACCATCTCCATATCCTCATTTGTTGAGGACGGGGAAGATGAAGACGAACTCCTCTCCTCGCTTAAATCGTCTTGGTCTTTGTGACCTGACGGGTATACCTCTTCATAGTCTGCCCCGTCACGGACGACCGACTGATTACTTGACGCACTAGACATGGCCTACATATAATGACAAAACCTAAGACTATGACGGTTTGAAAAGAACGACGGAGGCATAGAGTCGAGAAGAAAAGATATATAATAAAGAAGCCCCAAAGGTAAATATGAACAAAAAAAAAGAAGACGGATAAAAATTACTTACCGAATTGCAGACGACGGGTAAAGTAGCTGAACGGTCAAGTCTCTGACAAAGGTGACGGATCTCTCTCTGACAATTGAATTTTGGTTGAAAGTGTAAAAATGAGAGTCGATGTTTGATATTTATAAGGAAAGTGCACGGAAGACGAAGCGACGCTTCGATCCCACACAATGGCTTGTAGAAAAGTGACGCGTGTCATGAGCCATTTAATGCAGTCCAGACCTTGTCGGCTGCCAAATTGCTGAACGGTTTAAACCCTGTTACCGTCAACCTTAGTGACTGGGACCGACGACCCACAGTCCTCTCAACCGTCATCCCCAATAATGTTTACCGTCACCCCATGCTTCCGTCCACTAAAGTACGACGGACCCATGGGGTGAAGGGGGCAACTGAAGAGGAAGAATTTGGGCTAGAGATGGGCCTGACGGTCATTTACTGTGGGCCGATAGTGGACGGGCCCATTACCTGCCAAATCTCTAAAGATGGATCCAATGTGAAATATCGGCAGGCCCAAAGGCCATAAAGACCCTTGGTATGAGATACTTGCGCTCCACGTTTGATGTAAGAGTCCTATAAGGAAAGGATTCCGCAATCTACGTTCAAGAGGATTCCTATAAGGAAAAGACTTCTACTCCAAGAAAGAGAAGTCCACCCTCTACTACTATAAAAGCCCCAATACCCTCGCAAATCAAGGTACGCATAATTTACCCTCTCTAGCACTCTAGAGTTGTGAGAATATTTTCTGACTTAACCTTCGGAGGGTATTTGGCCGGCACCACACCGGTGCTCTCTGTTAGGTTTTCCTTCTTTGTGTTGTGCAGGTTCACATTCGAGCGCGTAGGTATCGTGTGGCTCACTGGTGAAAATCTAAAGCCCTATAAACAACAACAATTGTCCTTCCCCTAATAAGGCCAGTTAAGTATCATCATATACAAGAATGTTAAACAAAAGGGAAAGGTGCCTTTGGAAGGTGATTTCCACACCATAACATTGCAAAAGTAAATCCAACAAGCTATTCAACTTAGAAGTAAAGATACAGGAAATGTCACCACACCCTTCACGTACGCATTCACATAAAACCACACGAGACACCCTATTAGGACTAACACACCAACCCCATCATGCTTCCCACCTCTCTCTCATACCACATGCCTCCAAAACCTATCCCCTTCAACCATATATTCCACATAATGTATACAAGACATGAAGTATGTCAAGCAAACCTAGCAAGCACACTTGACACTACTTATTACGGTGACCTTGAACCCAAAGTTAAGCCAAGGTAAATCATCAGGCAAGAGCCTACATTGCAATCCAACTCAATAGAAAAAATTTCTTCACTAGCAAAACTCCTTGAGTAGAATTAGCCAGCCTTGGTACAAAAGTAATTTTCAAATCTAACACCACAATGAGACACATTGAAATGCATTGAAGGAACCTTAACTGCTTCAATACCTCAACCACTCTAGAATCCATCTACTTAATTCCTTCATCACCACATTAAATAGCAAAGAAGGAAGCACATAACCCTGCCTAAGCCCACATGTAATATCAAAAACTCTTACCGATAGAAACTATTCACGAAATGTAGGTGGGGAAATTCCTTGGGCTCCCTTTTAATTAGTGTAGAAAACTTCATGAGCACATAATGAGATCTCAGATTCTCCAGTAAAATTTTCGTTGGTTGAGTAGCATCACAGTTACAGGAGAGGTCAAGGGATCAAATCCTATGAAATGGTTGGGGCATTAATTGGGGAGGACAATGCCTTATTTGTAGATTATTTTGACCATCAACATCCACCCTCCTCAACTCCACTCGACCAACACGCATTAGAACAGGGAAAAAAGATACAATTCTCAACCTTTGAAACGTGACTAACGCTTCTAAGCATCGTTTAAAGCATAATTTTCTGTAACAAGCTTCCTAACAACCTAAGGCAAAGTGTATTAAAAAGACCTAAAGCTATAAAAGAAATTTATGGCATGCCACCAATGAAAGTAAATGCTAAAACTTCATCAAAATAAAAATTACACGTTTCCTCACAAAACCCAGGCATTTAATTTGACAAGAAAAAAAACACCTGAAGTGTGTGTTCTGTTTAAAACTCCTACATATCCAACAACCAACATTGGGCAGCCATCATCAGTCCTTGGAAAATAGGAATTTGAATCATATTTCAGCATGGTTTTCTTTCTACAGGCATTGGCAACAATGCCTTGCCAGTTACATTTGAGCAATATTTTGCAAAGTGCAAACCTTGCTTGATTCTATCTTGTGTTGAAGCTCTATTTAGAAGTTGCCAAGCATATCATTTTATTAAATGATTTAAAACCATGCTTTGTGATTTAAAAGTTCACATATGCTCTAGACATGGATCTTGCAAAGGTGATACAAAACCTAAATTTAAAAAGCCAAACATCTAAAATAGCATGATGAATTGACAAGTCAAATATGAAACTTATACCTAAGAATGAAAAACAAGATGAATGTGAGCTTCACCTGAAGATACTTGAGATTCAAGTGCCATTAGAATAGCTTGCTGCTTAGCATTCTCAACTTGGGCCTCTACCCATTGTCTTTCACTCGTTCCAAATCTGTCACAACATTGAACAACTAGTAAACTTTCTGGCATTAGAAAATCACATCAAGAGAGATGAGGGAAGTATAAGAAGAAGAATAAGAAAAAAGATTAGAAAACCAGGAGGAAAACTCAAGCCTCACAAATCAGAAACATTGTAGCTATTTAGTGTCAAACAACAAAGAACCAAAACTACATGCAACACGAAAAGAACTAAAAACAATAAAATCACTTAGGAGTCAGCACTTAGGGTTACTTCCAGTAAGCAGTCAGCACCAAACAGGAAATAAATATTATGACCATGAGTTTTGGAAATATATATTATGAATGTTGTGATATAAGATAAATAACGACCATGAGTTTATAATATGATATGAAATAAATAAATGTCATGGATCTAAGATATATAATCATAACTTTCCATGAGCTTTTATAAGATGATTGCCATGGGTTTTGAAAATAAATAATTGCCATAGATTTCATGGGCTTGTAATATTATAGTAATAAGTTTAAGAACTTAAAGTATTGTTCATTATGAGACTTTTAAGTGAAATACATATGATATAGTATTTTGCCAAGTATTAATAACCTTGGGTTTTTGATAAAATAGTGCCAAGTAGTTAGCTTGGGCTTTTAATAGTGCCAATGTAAATTGGGCTTTTGATATTATCAATAAAAGTTGGGCTTTAATATTGCCAACGAGAATTGGACTTTTGATGTTACCAATGAAAATTAGGCTGTAAGTATTGCCAATGAGAATTAGGCTTTAAATATTGCCAATGAGAATTGGGCTTTTGATGTTGCTAATGAGAATTGGGTTTTAAATATTGCCAGCGAGAATTGGGCTTTTAATGTTGCCAATGAGAATTGAGCTTTTAATATTGCCAATGAGAATTGGGCTTTGATATTGCTAATGAGAATTGGGCTTTTGATGTTGCCAATGAGAATTGGACTTTAAAATATTGCCAGCGAGAACTGAAGTTTTTGACAAATAATTTGCCATGACGTTGAATCATGGGCTTTGCTTATGGGTTTAAACCATGGGCTTTGATTATAGATTTGAATTCCATTGATAAAATTGTTTTGCCATGGACTTGAATCATGAGCTTTTTAAATATTGCCAAGCATAAGTATTCTTGGGCTTTAAATAAAATGGGATGTGTGCATTGGGCTTGTAGGGTCGGTTTTGGGCTTAGCTAAATAATGATAATAAAATTGGATAAGATATGAGTTTTTTGGGCTTTTTGTGATAGTTTATATCACGACCCAATTTAGATAATAAGATATGAAATATTTGTGGTTAACATAATAATAGGGCAAACAATATTTGGGAAATTCCAATAACTTATTAGTGGTGTTTGAAAAAAAATAGGTGGTACTTAAATAAAATTAGGTGTAAAAAAAATGTACCCTAACAACTTGTTCACATCAAAATACTAGACTAATGCCTATCTTTCTTCATATCAAAATGCTTGTTCACATACTTTCTTTGTCAACTACTTTTTTTGAAGCTTATGCTGTCTCGTATAATATTTACTTTGCGGAGGAGGAGGTCTTGCATGTCCTTGGTTAGATGCCTTGTGCCCAACTTTGTGTCCATGTTTGTGACCACTGTCCCACAAGGAGGTGCCTTTGATGTGCGTTTTGGCCGACCTTCTGGCTCTGCAGGTAACTCAACAGCCTGTTCAGCCTGCACAAGTAATTGTTGAGCTTCGTTATGAACATGGTTAGCATGGGGTAGGTCGATACCCGAAGTGGGGCCAGTAGAGCTATTGTGGGAGAGTGGCTTCGTGTGCATGACAGAAGGGGTTGGATTGAAGTCAATACCCAGGTCAAACGATAGAATGGGAAAGCTCAGGAAATGAACGTGGGGTGGGTGGAGGGATGTGAGACCCAGGACATGGATGTGGGGTGGGTGGAGGGATGTTGGGGTTAGGAGATGGATGTGGGGTGGGTGGAGAGGGATCAAAGGTAGGGACAACCCATGGGGTTACAACCTACGGATGACAGCCACGTATGGTAGGAGTTGTGCTCGTGCTTGGCCTCTCAATAGTTGTTGCCTCCTCATTTGGGGCCTCAGCGATATGACCACATACACGGTCAATTTCATTCACTGCCTTCAGCACATTAGTAATGTCCTTGTAGTCTGGAGTGCCCACTCCGTGACGCCTCAACAATGGAGGTATCCTTCAATCTGCAAGTATATTACGACTATTAGTAATACAATACCGAATCAAAATGGAGAACTTTAAGCATAGTTTATAAATTATAAAAAGACAAGAACTTTAAGCATAATTGCTTCCACATTTTGCTAAGTTTGAAAAATGATTAAATGACACAAATGATTTATAGAAGATTAATAAATATGAATGAAATTAGAGCAATTCAAAAATGACCCAACTAAAAAAACTCAGAGATCATGTAAAATAACCAAAACAGAATTTGAGAGCAAATTTTATCTATCATAAGTTGTTTGGCTTATATTTTTTGTTCATGTAAGGTTGAATTTAATCAACCATTTTGTTGGCTTTATTCTGTACCAAATTTTCTTGTATTTTAGCATTTAGTAACCCTGTATTTAGATGGGATACATGTAAGGGTAGTGTGTGAAGAAATGCTCAAGAGTGTACAGTGAAGCAGGGACTCGCGGATGACTTGCGATTGGTAAGCCGTCAACTACAGTACACGAGTAAAGCGTGTAGAGAAGATGAACAGTCATACCAGCTGGAGCACTATAGGACAAAGTCCAGCCTGGCCGTTCTGTTAGCTCGCAGCTTGAACTCGCGACTTAGTCAAGTCGCGAGGCCAAGCCGCCAACCAGCTCTGTTTTGAAAAACCTGACTTTTCGCATTCCATTCTCACTCCAGTATAAATATCCCTTATACACACGAAATGTAGAAAGCTTCCAGAGAGAATTTTGAGAGAGAAACCCTAGAGAAAAACAAGATTGATTCATCCACAATCTTTACGTAGAGACTCTACAAATTCCTACTCAGACCCTCTCCATTGTTACATCCTTGAGAGGTTCTTACCCAAATCCTTTTCTCACCATACCCACATCTGTGAGAAGGCTATTTGGTGCTTTGGGAAGTAGTTAGGAAGGGACCAATGGTTATTGGTTGATGCTACAGGTTATAGCGAAATCCGGTAAACTAAAGAAGACAAAAGTTCGGCGCAACCTCGTTGGAGCAAGAAGCTTGGAGGGCTTAGGTACATTGGGTAAATTAGGCTTGGAGGATCTTCTGTTGTTCATGTATCCCAACTTCATTATTTAGTGGATTATTGACCGCTTGGAGGGCGGCAGAGAGGTTTTACGCCAAGGGTTTTGGCTTCCTCTTTGATAACACGTCGTTGTATTGTCCTGTGTTTGCATCTCTCTTCCCTTAATTTTTGCCATTTAATTTCTGCTGTGGATGTGATTTTATGTGGCTTAGATTGTCTATCAATTCTGTTATTAGCTTATGTTCATTTTCTGCACGTACATTGTTTGATATTAAGCTTGAATTGGTAATTTGTAAATTGGGGATCTAAATGTTCATAGTGTATTACACGCTATTTGAACATTCAGTTCAAGTATGACTTAGAGAGTAGTATGTGTGATGAAATTAAATGCAATTGTTGAGAACTGGTTTTTGCTGGTTCTAAGAAATATTGTTTCCTTGTTTGCTGCCATTCTCTCCCCCTCCCATTTTATTTTATAGTTTATTTGCGTTAGAAATTATGCCAGCATTTGGTTTCCTCCTTGTTTTTTCATTGTTTAAGTATTTCTTTCTTATGTTTTTTCTGGGGTTCAATTCCATAGGACCTAAAAGAAACAGTGATGAACTCTAATTTTTATATTCTATGCATCTCATCAAGCACTACATCAGTATTAGCAGGTTAGGGAATTTCCTAAACCATCCCAAACTGACGAACGACAATATTCAGTGTATGTTTCTCTACTAGGTGGAAACATACAAGTGGTACCGTTGCCATCCACACTGCCCTCCCTGCAACACAATTCATAGGAAGGTCGCTTAATAAAACAATTTGAGTGGCTTCCTTCCCCAATGTTTAAAAGACTTGAAAAACCTTTCCACTCTTAATCTACGGCACAACAACTTCCATGGCAGCATTGGCCAAATATTCATGAAAGGAAGTAAGTTAAGGATGATTAGTTTGAGTCAAAATCATTCTCATGGGCCTATACCAAGGTCACATGTTAATTTATGTAATGTTGGAAATTCTTGATCTTGGAAACAATCATATAAATGATGTTTTTCCCTCTTGGATTAGCATTCTTCTAGAGCTAAGGGTCCTCATTTTGCAATCGAATGGATTCCATGGTATCATTGAAAAGACTGAAACAAATTTTGGATTCCCAAAATTACGTGTCATTGACCTCTCTAACAATAACTTTATTGGTAAGTTGCCATTAGAATACTTCCAAATTTGGAAAGGCATGGAGAGCTTTGGCGTAGATCGTGCAACGCATATGCATGGTCAGATTTATATAAACAATGGCTGGGCATTCTCATACATGTATTCAATGGCATTGACAAACAAAGGCATAAAGAGGGAATATTGAAGAATCCAAGATTTCTTTGTGGCCATGGATCTCTCAAGCATTAAGTTTGATGGAGAAATTCCTAATATTATGGGGAATTTAAAAGCGATTAATATGCTCAACCTTTCCAACAATGTTCTTAGTGGTTCTATCCCTTCATCTTTCGCAAACCTCTTAAACCTTGAATCACTGGACCTTTCTCAAAACATGCTATCTGGAGAAATTCCTCTACAATTGGTAGACCTCACCTTCCTTTCATTCTTGAGTGTATCTCACAATCATCTTGTGGGACCTATACCTCAAGGGAAACAATTTCTTACATTTGAAAATAATTCATTCGATGGAAATGTAGGATTGTGCGGAAGCCCATTGTCCAAAAAATGTGCCGATTCGGAGGACCCACCAACTCCACCGTCAAATTTTGAAGCAAAACAAGGCTTAGAGTCTATATTTGAGTTTGGTTGGAAAGTAGTTGCGATTGGATACAGATGTGGATTTATAGTTGGAGTTTTTGTTGGGCAAATTATAACCAAAAGGAATAGTAATTGGTTTATGAAGTGTTTTGCAATTGGCCATCCAACTAGAAGACAAGCAGGGATGCCCCCCCCCCCCCCCCCCCCAGCAAAAAAAAAGCTAGTACCCCCAAAAAGAAAAAGCAAGGAATATTGGTCAAAACACAACTCTCATTTTGGAAGTTTTATTGAATTCAAGATGAGCTATTCTCTCTTTTGTTGCGAACTTGATGTTGTACCAATCATCTACTCATCATTTTTTACTCGTAACTTCATCTCTTTCACATGCTATAGACTATAGAGTTTGTGGGGGTAGTTTTAAATCTATATTTCATTTCCTGAATAATATCCCCAACAGAACTTCTTCTTCTGGGATTCGGTAAGATTTTAAATCCATCCTTTAAATTTATTTCTTTTCCAACTTTTTTTTGTTCATTACTTTTGTTCATTATTATTATTTTGTTCAATCATAGACAACTTTCGAGACTTAAAAGAGCGTCGAGTTCCATTTTGATAAATGTATTGAAATGTTTAAAAAACAATTATTTTGTATGTTATACTTTGTCAACATTTTTATAATATCAAATGTTTAAGAAATAGTTATTTTATATGTAGTATTTTGTTGAATATGAAATAGGTGTTAGTTTTTATTTTCATTAAAAAAAAATTGTTTTAAGCTTTGGCCCCCTCAGGTTCAAATCCTGGTTCCGTCTCTGAAGACAAGGTAATGTGGAAGAGTCAAAAATAAATTTAGATGGGAGGGGCATTGGATAAATTGTTAAACTTGATAATATTTGATTGTCTACTCCAAATTCAATGCAATAGGTTTGTGTGGTGTGTGCATGGCGTGTGGTGCTTTTCTATGGTACACTTTTTTTTCTTTTTCTTTTGGGAGCCGTTTTCTAGCTATAAACTAGTTTTCTAGTCAACAAGTTAGGTAAAGTAACTGTTAACGGATCCCACTTGATGGTTTTTGCTCAAATGTTAGATGTTTTTACTTTACTCTTTTTGCTTATTACAGCCCCACTCTACTTTTTTTTTTTACTGTACTTTTAGCAAATACTTATTTTATTTAAATTTTAGCTTTTATCTACAAACTAGTACTTGCTATTCTTAAATGGACACTTAACTTGAGCGAAGGTACAAAGTCATTTTTAATCTTTAATAATATATGTTTAACGCGTAATCTTTAATAATATTCGTTTCCACGTTCCCTGTGGCTTCAGAAATATGTGTTTAATCCCATCAACTTGGTCTAAACCAGATAGGGACACTATTAAGATCAATGTAGATGCTGCTTGTAACATTGAGAGTTCATCCATTGCAGTTGTAGCTAGAGATTGGAGAGGGGAAGTGGTGTTTGCTTGTTCTAAAATAGTGAACACCACACTCCCTCTCCAAGCAGAGGCTGAAGCTATAATTTGGGCCCTCAACTTGGCAGCAAACTTGGATGTTGACTCCATTTCCATCGAGAGTGACTCAAAATCCTGCATTGATGCGCTGAGATGTCCTAACCAAGATGTTCCTTGGAGAATAAAAACCATCTGCTTTGATGTTTTAGCCTTAAAATTGAATTTCACTGATTGTAGATTCAGTTGGGTGGCTAGAGAAGCAAATGTTGCTGCTCATGTTTTAGCCAAGTGGTCTTTGTCAAACAACTACTTTGGCTCTTTTGATGTGGGGTTGGGGCCTCCTTGCTTTGTTTCTGTTATTAGAGCTGAGGCTCTTTTCTTACCTGTGTAGTTTTGTTCCTTGCTTAATAAAATTGCTGGTTCATCAAAAAGGAAAAAAAAGAAAAAAAAAAAAAGAAAAGAAAAGAAGTATGTGATTGGGCCCAAAAGGAGAGAATGCATTTGTCTGGCTGTTCTGTGCATTCCGGACTGTTGTTTTCGGGCTTTAAAAATAATTTGCACTTTCATGTGCCCATCTATTCCCACATTTTGCCAGCCCTCTGCATCACTTTGATTTTCTGCCACGACATTCTCTTGCAAATTTTTCTTTTTCCTTTGATGTCAATTTTTTTTTTTTTTTTTTTTGAAAACCAATCTTTTTTAAGAAATATTACGTCAACAATATTTTCACAACAAATATTAAGTGATATGTTATTATTTTAAAAAATAATTTAAGTGATAAATTCAAATTAGAAATAATAACAACTTATCACTTAAAATTTGTTATAAAAATATATTGAAAATATTGTGTAAAGTAACTGTTTTTGGATCCCACTTAAATGGTTTCTACAATATATATATATATATATATATATATATATATGTGTGTGTGTGTGTGTGTGTGTGTGTGTGGGTACTAGACTCCACCTTAGCAGGATATTGTCCGCTTTGGGGAGCCAGGCCCTCACGGATTTGTACTCTTCGACCGAGTGAGAGTCCAAGGAGGGTTTCATAGTCTCAGCCCCTTGAACTGGTATCTAAAGCCTTTGGCCTTAGTCCCACATCGGAAGGAGTTCCCTCCCACTAACCCCTTATAAGCTTCTGGAGCAAGAGTTAGTGTACCACTACTACTTGTAGTAGTGGTACACTAACTCTTGCTCCAGAAGCTTATAAGGGGTTAGTGGGAGGGAACTCCTTCCGATGTGGGACTAAGGCCAAAGGCTTTAGATACCAGTTCAAGGGGCTGAGACTATGAAACCCTCCTTGGACTCTCACTCGGTCGAAGAGTACAAATCCGTGAGGGACTGGCTCCCCAAAGCGGACAATATCCTGCTAAGGTGGAGTCTAGTACCCACACACACACACACACACATATATATATATATATATATATATTTAAAGATATAAGAGCATTCACATCAGTCCGTGTATAAGTGTGTATAATAGAAAAAATGCTCAAATTTACACATTTTTGGTCAAAAACAGCCCACATCAATCCTTTTAAAATCGTCTAAAATTATCCCCGAGCTACAGTACCCGTGTAAATTTACACGGGTACTGTAGCTCATGTATTTATTTTTTTATTAATTTTTTCTCTCTCTCTTGTCTCTGGTTGGTTTCCGTTTCTCTCACTCCTCATTCACTCTCTGCTTCAACCACTCATCTGTAAGCTCTTCTTTCTTCAAGCATTTTTTCATAGGAATGGGTCTTCGCAGCCGTAGGAGGAAGGGGTCTTCAAGCATTTTTTTCGTTCTTCTTTCTTCAAGCGAGAGTCGAAGGAGGCTCCGATCAACCATGAGAATGGGTCTGGGTTTCGGCTTGATCAACCATGAGAATGGGTCTTTGCAGCCGCAGGAGGAATGGGTCTTCAAGCATTTTTTCGTTCTTCTTTCTTCAACCATGAGAATGGGTCTGGGTTTCGGCTCCGATCAACCATGAGAATGAGAAAAAAAAAAAAAAGCACAAAGCAAGTAATAGATCTGGGTTTCGGCTTGATCAACCATGAGAATGGGTCTTTTCAGCCGCAGGAGGAATGGGTCTTCAAGCATTTTTTTCGTTCTTCTTTCTTCAACCATGAGAATGGGTCTGGGTTTCGGCTCCAATCAACCATGAGAATGAGAAAAGAAAAAAGAAGAAGCACAAAGCAAGTAATAGATCTGGGTTTCGGCTTGATGGTGGCTGGGTGATGATACGGTGGTTGGGTCTGAGAGAGAGAGAGAGAGGCAGTGAGAGAGAGAGAGAGAGCTGTTCAGCAAAAATGAATAGAGAGAGAGAGAGAGAGATAACGCGCGTATATAATAAGAGTCAGTTGAGGGAAATAATAAAAAAAATGAGAAGAATGAATATTTTATTGAAATAACTTGTAAAATAAATGACTGATGTGGGTGTTTTGTAAAAGTGGTAGTGTAAAATAGAAAAAGTAGGTTTTTAATGTAAAAATGAATGTGTAAAATACACATACTGACGTGAATGCTCTAATAGAATATAAATCTATGACATCCGCCCTATTATATTAATATCATCAAGTTAAGAAATTAATTAATTTTTTTGTATAAGCTAGATTTCAACTCGAAATATTTTATTTAAGATAGTAGATTATAGATTACAAGCTTGTCTAATGTTGCTTCATAGCACACTAAGCTTGTCTTTCCTTTCTCATCCCAAATCTCAAAAGCTTTCCGGTACTCTCTCCATTCTGTCTGTCTCTATTCTTGTTGAATTGGTTGTTGATTTGAACCTTTAATTTTTTTTTTATAAAAAGAAACCCTTTTCATTTTATGTGAATTTCTGGTCTAATTCTTGTTTTTCTTCTTTTTAAAAATGATTTCAATGAGACAAAGCCCAAATTCACAGTCCTTTTAGAAGTTATGACGTTGCAAGTTCAGGAAAGATTCAACCACTAAAGAAGCTGTGATGGCTCCAAAATTTTTTTTTAGAGGGGTCAGCAGTGGTGGAGCTATAAATTTATCATAGGGGTAAGTAAAAAAATAAAATAATTAAATTTTTTTTATATGTGCAACTTCCATATTATATACATTATACAATAATCTAAAATAGTATTCTAAATATAATTTAGTATAAATATCGGTAAGAAAACAACTATTGAATACATAGACAAATATAATTAAATAACTAATAATACACGTGGTTAGTCTCTTGGAGTCAGACTAACGGTAAATGTGAAACTAAGAAGAAAAAAAAATAGTAATTGATATAAGTTTTAACTTTTGAAGTGTATGACTTCTTAACCATACACATGGCCAGTCTCTTGGAATTAGAGAAAGCAGTAAAACTTTTTGGATTTGGAAATCTATAGAGCATCTATCAAACTACTTGATCAAAAAGAGAGAAAAACTAAGAAAATATAGAAGGAAAAAAGAAAGATAGAGAGAATGAGGATACAGATTTGTTGGTTGTAATAGTGATGTACTTTTTGTTGATGAAGAAGAAAAGTGCAGGGAAAAACAACTTTATTCTGCTGTCAATGGAAAAGTAAGCCAAAGTCTTGGAAAAAATGTTTTTTTTTATTTATTTATTTTTTTTTACGAATGAGCAAAAATCTGAAACATTTTTTCTCTTAAAAAGTTAAATATTTTAAGAGTAGTGCTATTGACACAACACTTTCACGACAAAACCTAGATAGTAAGTCGTTAAAGGTAGGAAAAAAGTAATGTTAGTTGTGGGTCCACTTAAAAACCAATTACAACTTGCCACTTAACCTTTATTGTTAAATTATTGTGAAAATATTGTGAAAGTAGCATTAAGATGATCATATTCAAAATTATATCAATAGGGTTTAAACAAAATTTAGGGTCAGGGGGTTCAAAATTTTATTTTAGGATTTTAAAAAAATTGATTAAAAATAATATATAATAATAATAATAATAATAATAATAATAATAAATTATGCCCAGGTCAGGGGGTTCATTTGAACCCCCTTGCCTTAAGGTAAAGCTGCCCCTGAAAAGAAGTAAGCTTTTTTAGCTCCATTAACAGTTTATTAACTTGTTACACTGTTATTGAGTGTTTTAAAATGTGAATTGTACACAAAATGTCCATAATTACAAGTACGATTTCCACATTTTTTTATTGATTTCCGCATTTAAAATGTGAAATAAGTGACGTGTACAGAAGATTTACAATAAGAAGTGCGTAAGAATCAATGTCAATGTGTATATGGTGTATAAATCTACTATTTCTGAACTGTTTGTATGCTAGGAAAATGGAAGGGAGAAGAGATGAAAATTGCGGATTTCTTATGTTTTGATTTTACTAAGAAAAAACTGTAATTTTATTGGTTCTAGTTTCTAATTCACTAGCTGTGTTGCTTAGATTTTGTACTGATTACTCTCTAGGCGTTGAATGGAAGTTCTAGGCTTTTCTCTAGTATAAGATTAGGATAAAGTTACACTTGGTAATTATTTGCAATGTTACACCATTTCATAAATTTTTATTAGATTCAAGAATTCTGTATTTTTTTTGTTCTTCATATGCTCGCCAAATTTCTTGTTAATTGGATTTTAGTTACTATCTTATTGCTATTTTAAAATTAAAAATACTTTAAATTTAACATTTATGATTAGATGGTAATTAATCTCCAATCATCTTGATATTTTGCAAGCATGAGTATAACAAGGTAATGCAATCCTAACATTGTTGATGGAGTGGTATAACACTCAAAGGAGTCAATACCGTACCGGAAGCCGTTTCGGTTTGGTCAAAAAAATGAAATGTTTCGGTACTGGTCGATAATAGTGTACCGTTTCAGATTTACCGCAATTATATATATATATATATATATATATATATATAGACTTTAAAAAATCTATATAAATTAATATATATATATATATATATATATATATATATATATATAATTACATTTCAAATTTTTACCTCTTTTGTTCAAATTATTTTAAGCCATTTCACTACTCAATAAAAAAAATTAAAAAGCATAATAAGCCTTCTACATAGGAGTGGTCAAAAAGAAAAAGAATAGTAAACTATAAACGATTTTCTAAGAAATTAAAAAAAAAAAAAAAAAAAAAAAGTAAAAGAGTGGCAGATAAATCACGTTGGTTTGTCCGCCCACTAATAACTTTTGTAAATAAATAAATGAATAAATAAAAATCAGGTAGCTTTTAATAAGAAGTAGAAAGTGGGTAGGTGTGAAATAGTAGAAGTCATCTTGACCTCTTGTCCCTTTGGTTTCTTTGCTAACATTTTGTTTAGGAACCTAGAAATGCCAAAAGAAAGAGAGTGACAATGAGGAAGAGAAGAAAATTGAAGAAGCTACTATAGGATGGCGACGAGCTCATGCCTCAAGATCTAACAGTATCTCACTAGTGGATAAAGGTTCAACAATGGTGAAGAAACACTGTAAGTAGCAATTTTTTTTATGAAAACCTATCTTAGTTTGTACCAGTCCCGAATGAAGTTAACACCAAAAAGCACCAAAATCTGTCGAAATGGCCGAAACAAGCAGAAACACACCGGTTTTTAGGACGGTACGAATCAACCCAGTTTGTGTATCGGTCCAAGCATCGGCACGAAACATTTCGGCCATACCAGCCGGTACAGTATGGAATTAACTTCCTTGATAAAACTGCAAAGAGTTACACTAGGTCTTTATATATAAGCACACATATATTTTTTTTTTTGATTGGTTAGACACGCACATACGTACATATATATTGGTGAATTACAATACTCTTGAACCCATGACCTCACCCTCTACACCATACTTGGTGGGAAGTGGCTAAGCTAGTAGATGATATGTGATAAAATCACCTCAATTTGGCCAATTAGATGTCAATATAATGGAAAGGAGAAACACTGAATCAATGTAGCTAGGCGTAAGTAAAACTTTTTGTGTACTAGGTAAAACTCTTTGCAATAATGAAAAGTGTGAAGATTTTTGTTAAAAATGAAACCCATAATAGAATGTGTCAATTTGGTGATGGTGGTGACAGCAGTGGAGTGGCAAAGGCATAGTTAGCACAAATGGAGGCAGTGGTGGTAGTAGTCATTCTAAAGGAAATGCTTGTGATATCTTCAGAAGGGGAGGTACATAAAATTTGGTGAGGTTCCATAGCCAACCTCAAAAAGTATGGGACTAAATCTTGGTTGTTGTTGATGACGTATATGGTTGTGTTGGTTGTTAAGGAAAATTCCAGTATTATTGATTAACTATTTGGAGTAGCCACTTATTATTGATAATAGACTCAGCTTGATTCAAGGAAGAAGGTAAAAAGTTGACCTTGTAGCAATTAAGTATTGACTATCTGTCTTAAAAACTTTATCTTTTTTCATATATCATAATAGTTTCTACCATCGACATATTTAGGACAAAGATGCTGTATGAGATATGCCTCGAAAATAAATAAGTTTAGTTTTTATTATGTCTTCTTATGTGTGTCTTGTAATTATTAATGCTTTCTTGTAAGTTGTGTTTTTGACAGTTGCACGGTGATAATAGTTTTTTTAAGCCTATCTATATGCCTGAGATGTGAGAATTCAAATCCAAGCATTTTGTATTGATTTGAGAATCCAAATAATTTGATTAGCTCAAAGCTCTCATTTAACCATCTCTTGATTTTCTTGTGCAGCTGATATTTTTTAATTATCTCTTTCTTCCTCTTTCGATTAAGAAACTTAATCGAAAGGACGTGGTCCTTCTATATATCTTTAACAATATATGATTCACATAGAATGGCGTAAGAACAAATAGACTTGGTCCAATTTTAGTGAATTAGGTGGCTGTATATGTGTAAGGTTGAAATTAATCAACCATTTTGTTGGCTTTATTCCGTGCCAATTTGCTTGTAATTCGGCATTTAGAAACCCTGTATTTAGGTGGGAATCATGTAAGGGTAGTGTATGAGAGAGTGTGATAAAAAAGCTCAAGAGTGTGCACTCAGCAGGGTCTCGCGACTGGATCTCGCGGCTGGCAAGTCGCCAAAGAAGATACACGTGTGAAGCATGTAGAGGAGCTGAAGAGTCACGCCAGTTGGAGCACTACAGGACAAAACTTCCAGTTTGGCCATTCTGTTAGCTCGTGACTCAGACTCGCGACTCAGTCAAGTCGTGAGGCCAAGTCGCCAGTCCACTCTGTTTGGGAAAAATTAACCTTTCGCATTCCAAACACACACCAGTATAAATACCCCTTATACCCACGTATTATAGAGAGCTTCTAGAGAGAATTTTGAGAGAAAAACCCTAGAGAAAAGCAAGATTGACTCATTCACAATCTTCATCCTTGATTCTCCAAATTCCTCTACTCTTACCCTCTCCATGGTTACATCCTTGAGAGGTACATTAGCCAAATCCTTATCTCACCATACCCATATCTGTGAGAAGGTTATTTGGTGCTTGGGAAGTAGTTAGGAAGGGACCAATTGATATTGGTTAATGCTATGGGTTATAGCGGGATCCAGTAAGCTAGAGAAGACAAAAGTTCGGCGTAACCTCGTTGGAGCAAGAAGCTTGGAGGGCTTAGGTACACTGGGTTGATTAGGCTCGAAGGGTCTTCTACTATTCATGTATCCCAACTTCATTATCTAGTGGATTATTGATCGCTTGGAGGGTGACAGAAAGGTTTTATGCCAAGGACTTTGGTTTTCTCTTCGACAACACATTACTGTGTTGTCTTTGTGTTTGCATCTCTCTTCCCTTAATCTTTGCCATTTAATTTCTGTTGTAGTTGTGATTTTATTTGGTTTAGATTGTTTTATCAATTCTGTTTTAGCTTATTTTCATATTCTGCACATACATTATTTGATAATAAGCTTGAATTGGTAATTTGTATTTTGGGGGTCTAAACGTTCAAGGTGTTTTACACACTATTTGAACATTCAATATGAAATATGAACAAAACCACGGCCTTGACATTGTTCGATAGGTTACTAGGTAGAACTAATCCTAAAACCTTTTTTTATAATAGTCCGCCTACAAATGCACTCAATTTCACAATTTATTAACTTGTGCGTTTGTAAGCGGTCGATAAAAAGCGGTGGATTCATACAATTAATAATGAGCAGAAAGTGTAAAAGTGTCCACTACTAATAGTTGCATAAGTTAGTAAGTTGTGAAATTAGATGTCTTCTTATAATTATTTTTTCGATAAATTCTCTTAAATGGATTTTTTATTATTTATAAATAGGCGCAATTAAAAGATCAAAAAGAAAAAAGAATGACACAACTAACAAGAAAAACAGAATGCATGGTAACTCCTTGCCTACTTGGGCTTCTTTACTGTGCGTATAGTTTTTGTACACATTTGCTTATTTATAATGAACCTTTTATACTTAATAGCAAAAAAACCAACATGGAATACTACGTGCTATCTTACATATAGGTTTGATTCTCTATCCTTGGTTTTGAGAACGAACTTGACAACTTTTGTTGCAACCAAAGGGGTAGTTACAATAAATTGGAGTAGCTATGAGCAAATGATGAAATAAAAGTGGGGTCAAAATAAGTAAGAAGTAAAATTTAACAATTTAGATGTAACGAATAGAAAAAGGTATGTGAAGATTGAAGGCCCACTAGACCCTACCTAGCACTTCTAAGCCATCATACAGTGACTAACAAAGATAGATTTTTAAAGCTTACCCCTTCCGCTATACCTAAATGCACTTCTTAACTTATATAGAGCAAGAACAACTTTTGAATCATTGTGAAGGAGGCTATCAGTGCCTTGATAATGATTCAATTTTACAGCTCATTCGTACTTTGCATGTTCTCTTCAGAAAACTCGAATTTGCTGCATCAATATATTAAATTATTATTGAGAGAGTTGCTTTGATAGCCTACAATTTTTGTTATGGATAATAAAATTAAGGTCATGCTAGTGGAAATATTGACTAAGATGAAGTAATTAAATCAATGAATTTAATGGCTTAATTAATATTCTAGCAATTTTGGAGGCAATGCCAACCACCAAGGAAAATGAAAAGTGAGATAACTTTCTATAATGTTTTTTGACTAAGTGAAAATGAAATTATTCAGTAAAAAAAAAAAAAAATTTAAATAAAAACCAGGCTTTTGCTTTAGGCATTGACTGGGTTATATGGGTAACTTCAAAGTTCAATGGCTAAATTTTGACTTTGTCAGAGAATGACAAAATTTAACTACAAACTTGGTTGTAGTCAATAGTTATAATTCTCACTAAAAAATTTCTTTATATTTTAAAAATATAATTGTTGGATTACATATTCTTTATGTTCTTAGAACTCATGTCAAATTTCATGTCCATCAGATTTTATTTACTATTCAATCTATAAACTTATTTTTTATGCATAAAATTAGACTATAATAACTTGAAATTTAAACATTTGACATCTATTGATCTTTGATCTTTAGAAATTTTGTAAGCATAAAGAATATAAGAAGAAAATGTAATCCAATGGTCGATTTGTCAAAATTTATATCTAATAAAAAGATATTCTCCCTCATAAAAATATAAAGATATTAGGTAAAGTTGTAGACATTGGCTACAACTAAATTTATTCCTAAGATAATATTTTCGTAAAGCATTGTGCCATGGAAAGCAATTGTGATTGTGACCAAAATAGAAATCTTTTTAGCAAATATGAATTCTGTATTTGTCTTGCTTTTTAATATGTTTATTCATCATACAAAGCATTATATATAGTGCATTAAATCATTGATAAATAACACATTAGAATGTGTTGCTTGCATTTGTTTTGATGAAAAACATTTTCCTAATTGAACTTTCTTCAGTTGAAAATATTTTTAAGGAAATTACTTTCCAGTGTTAGGTTGTTCTTGAAAATTTTTTGGAAAGAATTTTTTGATGTTTATCTTGTATTGAAAATCACAATTTTTTTCTACATAATCACCCTCTCTTCAAAAATCCTTGCCAATTGCTCAGTAATAGCAACCACGTATCAATTAGAGCTTGCAACTGAATATCACAAAAATTTTCAACACAGATTAAATTGATTAATGATAAAATTCACACAAAAAATCAACAAAAATATTTCAAGGGAGAGAGAGAGAGAAATAGAGAGCATAACAGGGATCAACCCATCCCTACAATAGACATGGGTTGAGGTGGGGGAAAAATTGGAGGCATTGACGAGAGAGACAGAGAGAGATTGATGCATGGCCGCATGGATCATGTGGGGCAGCGAAGGCACTGGCCAAATTGGCGACCAAGAAACATATAGAGATAAAGAAAGGAGTTGTTGGGTAGTGTTGGATGGCTTAAGCTGATGGACCATCGTAGAAGGGTAGGGTGGATCAATGAATCGCTCATCAAGGTTGGGGTGATGGGTTGTCGTGGCATTCAGGGGGGGGGGGATTTTTTTTTTTTTTTTTTTTTTTTTGTGAATCAGGGGAGAGGATTTGTATGCTCTGTCTTACCCCTTTTTTTTTTGTCAAAACAAAAAATGTGTTTTGTTGGACCAAGAGCCTACGTCACCCCAAACAAGAGAGGAGCTAGAAATTTTTGTTTAGTGGTGTTGGGAAATTTAGACCCCGGTTGATAGAATTAACAAGTTTTAAACCTAAATTATTAATTAGATTTATTATGAATAAAACTTGTTAAAACAAACAAACATCAATATCATTTCAAAATCATGTGCATCGGAAAAGTAAATAGGACAAAATATGATGACCCAGGAAAACCAATGAAACAAACTAGTTTCATATTAAAAAACCTGGGGAGAAACCTTCCCGAAAAGCAATCTACTGTAGTAAAGAGAAGTTTCAGATCTAGTAAAAAACCTTTGTCCCTAAACTCTACAATCCCCGTAGAAGAACTCACAACAGAAACCTTCTACCGCTTCAAAACCTCTGAACTCTTCAATATATGAACGCCACCCTTTTGATGCACGAATTCCAGTACGTGACTAACCAATTGTGCGGATCCCAGTATGCGACTTAATCACCAACTAGAAGAAGATTGTTGGCTGTAAAGTTCTTCACTTCATCAACAATGAAGATCAAGAAGCACTTGGTTACAAAACCCTAAGACGCAAAAGACGCAGTAGCTTCTTTCAAAGAGAATAAGGCATCGATCACCTTTTGCATATGTTCTCCTTGTATTCTCCTATGTGACAGCCTCTAAGATAAGCCTTATATAAGTCTAGGGTTGTGAGAAAAGAAACCCTAAACATACATGTTAGCATGGGTTGAAAATCTGATCTGAAAATCTGAATTCCCGTAACCTCGATAGATCGAGAGGTGTCGAGGAGGTGTCGAGCTTTAAACTTCGATAGATACAGCTATTGAGAAGCTATCAAGAAGTTGTCGAGGGGACAGAAGATTTCTCGATCGATCCACATAGCTATCGAGAGGTGTCGAGATTGCGATAACAATCAACTGAAGATCTTGACAGATAGCCTAGCTATCGAGCAACTGTCGAGAAGCTGTCGAGCTTTAAAATTTAGCACTTTCTCAGCTTGTTTCTTGGACAGACTTGCATGTCTTCAACACTTGATCTTGAAACACAGTTTCTTGAAGTATTAAACACATCCTAGATCTACCCAAATACAAGTAAAGTACGTTTTTTCAAAGGATAAGCCAATTACATAAAAGAATAACATATGTTCTTAACAAGTGAAACACATATGTCCTAACAAGGGGGGCCGATTTATGTTACTAATTTATTAGTTTATACAAACTTCCATACATATACACAAACTCAAGTTAATATAGTGAAATCTTTAAAGTTAAATGTTTCATAGGATTAAATTCATATTTCACCATCTTTTATAGTGAAATCCTTAAAATTTTTATTTTCAATATAAGTTACCAAATTGTCTATCATTAAAATTTGAACTAATAAAGTTTTCAAAAACATGAATGATCCTAAACTTTAAGAGATACAAGAACACATTTTACAATAAAAAAAAGAAAAAGAAAAATGAATTTGAGAAAAAATACTCTCTATAACTACTAGACCAATTGAACAATTTTTTTAAGAACATTGTTAAACTAACTCAAATATTTGGAGGGAAGGAGGCCCATTTTTGGGGGATAATTATTAAAATATTAAATATTTTTATATACTATAATGATATTTTCAAAAATTTTGGGCCGCCACCCTAACATGTAGCTCCGCCTCTAACCCCAAACACCTAAAAATAATGATTGTGTGGAATCAAACGTAGTTGTAGCGTAGGATTTTTTTTTTTTAATCTTTGATTCTATTTTTCTAATACGTTACCTCAGGATATGATGTGATTAATCCTTGAAGATAAATAAATTAATTTGCTTAAGATGCAAATGAAGTATATTGTTTGAAAATAATCACATGTAATTATGTCATTCATTCATATTAATGAAAATTATAGCACATTGATTTTGTTTTGCATCACATAAAATAATGAGAAAACCGAAAATGAAATTTGATTTTTGTGTTGCACGCTATTTACATGTCATGTCGATTAGGTTCATGTTTGTTCTTCACATCACATGGTAACAAAAGGCTTTCATCACATCTAAAAAAAAAAAGGCTTTCATCAGAAATCCAAAAAACAGCATAATTAAGAACGAATGAATGAATAAAGTAGCATGAAAAAATTTTATTTTAAGGAATCAACCATGAAATGACTTCATGCACCATGTAAGAATTTTTTAGGCCAAAATTCTAACCTCACCCTCTATTACATAACCAGAGGGATAACGACCACATGTCCCTATCCCAACTTTCATATTTAAGACCTATATACATTTGTCGCAACGTGATAGACCTACCTAAAGGTCCTAAACTAAACCATTCTCTCCAGAGTCCATAGAATTGTCATGTTCGGCAGGTTTGCCCATTTTTTGGTCGAGCCAAGATCCTAGAAAAGCATAAAAATGAAAGCTCGATGTTAATGTGTATAATATATTGTGGGCTTTAGGCCCAGTTAGGTTAATTGTATAGCACACATATTTACTTGTACTACACACATATGCCTCTTATAAAAAGCACCTATGTGCATTCTTTCATTGTGAAATACAATACAATCATTCAGTATTTCTATCATGGTATCAGAGCCACTGCTCTAACCTTTTCTTTGTAGTCTTGTCTTTATTGGTGTCACTATTCTCAACATCGCTTCCGCCGTCACAACCGCTGCCGCAGCCTTTCGCCGTAGAACCTCCAACGCCTTTCAACCGTCGTTCTTGGATTCTGAACCTGCAGCCGCCGTCATTGAGAAGTCCCGCACCACACAGATCACTGCACTTATCGTTTTCGTCGAGCATCTTGCTCCGACAAGTATTTTTCAGGTACCACAGTGATCGTCTCGCCCCGATCTACTCAATCGTGGAAACCTCGTCGTCATCGGAGCTTGAACGCACCTTCACGCGCCTCCAAAAGATTCTGCAGACAAGATCACGCACTCCACGCCCTGACACGTGCCAGAAGTCTTACTCACGCTCCGCCACGCGCCGTCAGCCCTATTCACGCGCCGCCACGCATCGCCACGTGCTTACACGCGCCAGTTCTGCACCTGCTGACGTTAGCCCTAGGTGACGTCATCTACTGACATCATCATCCACATATGCTGACGTCACCCACCACATCAGCTGATGTCATCTGTTGACTTGATAGCGTTGACCGTCGACTTTAGAGTTGACTTTGACTAGTGTTGACCGTTGACTTTTTTACCAGAGTTGACTTTTGCAGTTCAGGTGCTCCTTACCCAGTTTTTCGCGTAGATTTCATTTTTGCAGTCTGTTTTTGCATATTTTGCTTCTAAATGAAGAATAAGGACAGGTCTTCTTCTTATTACAACAATCATCGCGACCAATCCATTAAACGTTTTTGCAAATTTTGCAAACGTTTTGGCCACAATATTGAGACTTGCTATCATCGCAACAAATCAGTTGTTTCAATTTCTGCTGCTACTGTTGCTAACACTGAGAGTGTCCAACTAATTGCTCCTGTCTCTACACAGTCTAAGTCTTCTGGATCCACTTTCTCCATTTCCAAAGATGACCTTATAAATATCATCGCCAATGTCATTCGTATGGTTGGTAATGCATCTTATTCCTCTTCTCTCTCAGCTTTATTTGGTATGTCTCCTACCTCTTGGCTTATGGATTATGCTTGTTTCAATCACATGACACCTCACTCGTCCTTATTTTTTGACTTTAAACCTGCACCGTACCTTCTTAATATTTGCATAGCAAATGGTTCCACAATGTCTGGTCATAATATAGGTTCAGTTTCAACCTCCAACCTCTCGGTTCTTAGAGTCTTTAATGTTCTTGACCTTTCTTATAATTTATTTTCTGTGGGACAATTAGCTGAGTTGAGTTATCGCATTACCTTTGATTATTCTGAGTGCATTGTGCAGGATCCTAGGACGGGATAGGAGCTTGAGACCGGTCCTAGAGTTGGGCGTATGTTTTCTGTGGACAACCTTCGTCTTCCACTTGTTGCTCTTGTTTTTGTTGCTGCAGCTGCTGCAGTTTCTTCCACTCCTTCCCTTGCACTTTGGCATGCTCGACTTGGTCACGCATCTTCCTCTCGGGTACAACGATTGGCTTCTAGAGTTTTGTTAGGTTCGGTGTCTACAAAAAATTTTGATTGTGTTTCATGTTAGTTAGGAAAACAACCAGCTTTGCCTTTCAATACTAGTGAATCAATATCCACTGATATCTTTGACCTTATTCATTCTGATGTTTGAGGGCCTTCCTCTGTCTCTAGTATTGGTGGGTCTAGATATTATGTTGTCTTTGTTGATGATTACTCTCGCTATAGCTGGATTTTTAATATGAAACATCATTCTGAATTATTGGAAGTATATTCTAATTTTGCAAAAATGGTTGAAACTCAGTTTTCCAGACACATCAAAATTTTTCGATCTGATAATGCTCTTGAATATACTCAATATGCTTTCCAAGCTATTTTGCATTCCTATTGGCACTGTTCATCAACTAACTTGTCCAGGTACCTCTCAGCAAAATGGTAGAGCCGAACGAAAACTTCGTCATATTCTTGACACTGTTCGTGCTCTCCTTCTCTCTGCCAAAATTCCTGCTCCTTTTTGGGGTGAAGCTGCTCTTCATGCTGTTCATACTATTAATCGCATTCCGAGCCCTGTTATCCAAAATCAAACTCCATATGAGCGCCTTTTTGGGTCACCTCCAGACTATCACCACCTTCGCTCCTTCGGTTCTGCTTGTTTCGTTCTTCTTCAGCCACATGAACATAACAAACTTGAGCCTCAGTCAAGGTTTTATTGTTTTCTTGGCTATGGCGAAACTGAAAAGGGGTATAGGTGTTATGATCCTGTCTCTCATCGTCTTCATATCTCCCGCAATGTTGTCTTTTAGGAACATTGCCTTTTTGTTGAGCTCTCTCATTTCAGTGCTTCCCTGTCTTCCTCCTCTGTATTAGATCTTTTTTCAGATGAGGCACATATTCCTTCTGTAGTTGCTCCTGATCCTCCTATAGTTGCTCCTGATTCTGTTACTGTAGACTTCTCTGTCCAACCACCAGATATCACTAATCCCTTTCCTAGTTCACCCTTTAATGAACAGGTGGAAGATGAACAAGTTGAAGACGAGCTACCCAACCCCAATCCTGAGCTTGGGTCTCCTGCTCCTGCTCCGCCTGAAGATCTTGCACAAGACATTCCACCTTGTCACTTAATTCAGGTAAGATCTATTCCTACACATTTACTTGACTATCATTGTTACATTACCTTTGCAATACTACACGAGTCTCACACCTATCGTGAGACTTCTACTGACCCTTTATGACAGATTGCAATGAAAGAGGAACTTGATGCATTATCTAAAAACCATACTTGGGATTTGGTGACATTTCCTCCTGGGAAATCTGTGGTTGGTTGTAAGTGGATCTACAAGATTAAGACTCGCTCTGATGGGTCCATTGAGCGCTACAAAGCTCGTCTTGTTGCAAAAGGTTTTACACAGGAGTATGAGATTGATTATGAAGAGACCTTTGCTCCGGTTGCTCGTATCTCATCTGTTCGTGCCCTCTTAGCTGTTGCTGCTGCCAGTAAATGGGACTTTTGTAGATGGATGTCAAAAATTCATTCCTTAATGGGGATTTAAGTGAAGAATTTTATATGCAACCTCCTCCTGATCTCTCTGTTGAATCAAACAAGGTTTGTCACATTCGACGTGCACGTTATGGCCTTAAACAAGCTCCATGAGCTTGGTTTGCTAAATTCAGCTCTACCATCTTTCGCTTGGGTTACATGGCCAGTCATTATGATTCTGCCTTATTTCTTCGTTGCATTGACAAAGGAACTATTTTACTTCTCCTGTATATGGATGATATGATCATGACTGGTGATGACCTTAGTGGCATTCAAGAACTTAAGGATTTTCTCAGTCAGCAGTTTGAGATGAAAGATCTTGGACATCTCAGCTACTTCTTGGGTCTTGAAATCACTCATTCTACAAATGGACTTTGTATTACTCAAGCCAAGTATGCCTCTGAACTCTTGTCTCGAGCTAGACTCACTGATAGCAAGATTGTTGACACTCTAGTTGAGCTTAATGCGCATCTAACTCCCTCAAGGGGGAAACCATTGTCTAATCCCTCTCTTTACAAACGCTTGGTTGGCAACCTAGTTTATCTCATTGTCACTCGTCTAGACATTTCCTATGCTGTTCACCAGGTGAGCCAGTATCTCTCTGCTCCATAATCGACTCACTATGCTGTTGTTCTGCGCATTCTTTGGTCTTTTCTACTCTGTTCAGTCTCCTCCTATTCTCCGTGCATTTTCTGATGCTGATTGGGCAGTAGATCCCACTGATCGCAGGTCCACCACTGGCTATTGCTTTCTTCTTGGTTCTTCTCTGATTTCTTGGCGAAGCAAGAAACAAACTCATGTGGCCCGCTCCAGTACTGAAGCAAAATATCGTGCCATTGCTGATACCACATCTGAGCTCCTTTGGCTACGATGGCTTCTCAAAGACTTAGGCGTGTCCACATCCTCTGCTACTCCTCTTTATTGTGACAACCAGAGTGCCATTCATATTGCTCACAATGATGTCTTCCATGAACGGACTAAACACATCGAGATTGATTGTCATTTTATCCGTTATCATCTTGTCCATGGTACTCTCAAGCTGATCTCAGTCTCCTCTAGAAATCAACTTGCAGATATCTTCACTAAGTCACATCCTAAGGGACGCCTTCGTACTTTGGTTGACAACCTCAAGCTGGTCTCACATCCACCTTAAGTTTGAGGGGGGCTGTTAATGTGTATACTATATTGTGGGCTTTAGGCCCAGTTAGGTTACTTGTATAGCACACATATTTACTTGTACTACACACATATTTACTTGTACTGCACGCATATGCCTCTTATATAAAAGCACCTATGTACATTCTTTCATCATGAAATACAATACAATTACATTCAGTATTTCTAACACTCGAAAATGAGGATGATGGACTTACAAGTTGAACGGAGGAAAAGCAAGAGTCTTGTAGAGCACTACGAGAACGGGAAGGATTTGGCGAAAGAGCAAGAGCTCAGACATTAATTTTGAAGACAGAGCTAAATGCAAAGGCAAATACAAATTAGGACCATTTTATTTTTTGTTTTATGCTTAAGAAAATGGAATATGGTTCTGTTCATTAGGCCTTTTCTTTTTTCTTGGATTATTGGGGTGCTTTCTATGTTTGAAGGCTGCCTAAATGTTCGCCTTAATAGATTATTTTCTAATGCAAAGGAAAATTGTAGCATTGCTGCTGAGGGTGTGCATGAATTGGGTTATATTTTTCAACCCAACAAACCTTATGCGGTTAAGAAATTCTAAGCACAATCAAACCCATTACATGTGTAGAAACCAACTCAACCTAATTTCACATGGATCGGGCTGAGTCAGTGTATTATGTTTATACATTTTTTTTCCTTGTGAAAAATAGAGTTTTCATCAATTTTAAAAAAAAAATTTAATAATTTATTACAATTCATATAATATTCTTTTGATTTATATTACAAATTTTCTGTTGAATATTAGCTCTGATACCATGTTAAATGGACAATATTATCAAACGCAATGTGTTATACCATGTTGTATATGCTAGAGTGGATGCGGAAGAGGAAGCATAGAATAGGAACATTGAGAACACGAGGGTTACGTGGTTCAGCCTTGACGACCTACATCCACGGAGGAATCCCTTAAGGGCTACATCTTTATTGTATAAGAGTGTAGTACAATAACCTGTGTTACAATGAACCCTAACATGAGTATATATAGGCAACTAAACTCTAGACTACTAGTACAAGCAGGAATGGGCTTGGGCCTATTACATTGGGCTAATATGTCTAATATATATCTCTAACACCCTCCCTCAAACTCAAGGCGGAAGCTCGATGAAGGCTTGAGGTTGGATAAGCATGAGAAGATCACTTGGAGATGCCTTGAAGAAACCAAAATGAAGAATGTGCCAATTGACCAATTTCAAAGTTTCAAATGAAGAAACGGAGTCCAAAATTGGAATCTACGCGAAAAACTGAGCAAGATAGGCCATTTCGGAAATTTTAACTTTTGGTCAAAAGTCAACGCAAAAGTCAAAGTCAACAAATTTGGTCAAAGTCAACAGTCAGTGCTCACGGGTCAGATCCGGATGGTCCGGGTCGGGTCGGTCCTGTCATTAGTCAGCTAGGTGACGTGGTGCTGACGAGGCGACACGGCTGACGTGGCTAGATGACGTGTCTGATGACGTGTCTAGGGCTGACGTGGCTCTTTGCTTGCGTGGCTGCTGACGTGGAGTGATGACGTCATCCGGTGACGTCAGATGACATCAGCAGCAGTTTTTCGGCGCGTGGCAGGAGCGTGCGTGTTCACCGGCGCGTGGAGGAGAAGCCAGATACCAAATCGGCGCGTGGAGGCGCGTGTTTAATCAGTTGAAAGCCAGATTTCTTCTGTAGGTAGATCGGTGGTCGATATGGCCGATAGGACGGCGCGTGTGGCCAATGGATGAGCTACAAAAGAGGAAATCATGGCGGCGCGTAGGGAGGTTCCGGAGCTATTAGCGGCGCGTGGTAGCGCGTGAGGCCGCCGTTGGAGGCCGTGTTTCTGGGTTTTTGTCGCGGGAGGTCGTGGAGCACATCTGTGGTGTTGGTTTCATTAGGCGAAGCTTGGATTTGCACAGATCTGAAAAGTTAAGTCACGGCTTTGTTTGAGTTTGTGGATCTTGAACATAGCAGTGAGCCACAGTGGCTGCGAGACGCCGTGTAGTCTAGATTCAGCAGAGAAGCATGTGTAACTTCTGATAATGGTGTGCACATGATATTATTCTTTGCTTGTTAGAGATGTTTTGTTTGATGCCAAGAACGAAGTTTGGCTCTGATACCATGTTATATATGCTAGAGTGAATGCGGAAGAGGAAGCATAGAATAGGAACATCAAGAACACGAGGGTTACGTGGTTCAGCCTTGTCGGCCTACATCCACGGAGGAATCCCTTAAGGGCTACATCTTTATTGTATAAGAGTGTAGTACAATAACCTGTGTTACAATGAACCCTAACATGAGTATATATAGGCAACTAAACTCTAGACTACTAGTACAAGCAGGAATGGGCTTGGGCCTATTACATTGGGCTAATATGTCTAATATATATCTCTAACATTTTCAAAATACCAAAACTAATTATATTCTGTTTGGTGGGTCTGATGCACACCTCTACATATAACCAAGTAATGTTGTAAATATGTTTTACATAACTATATATGATATATTTAAAACAAAGCACGACAAAGGATTAAGTTAATCCACTATTCCACTCTAATTTTATTTCATGGATTTCAATTGAGATCTAAAATAATCATATAATAGGAGCACATTTGTTTTTATTGTTTTACTCTGCTTATAAGTTGAGACATTGTTATGTCTGCGTGTTCTCATCTAAAAAAGATATACAGTGCTCGTAGAGTGCACTTGCGAAGGACCAACAACGAATGCATTAAAATTTCTACAATGTGCCCCCACCAATTTAAAACTAATTAACTCCATTTAAAACTAAAAATCTTTCCGGAACAACTTTCAAGCCATTTGAACTTTGAAGCTCATTCAAACTTTCTTACCATAACTTATTATTAACTAAAATATTAATTTCAATGAAAATTTTATCAACTAAATATATAATTATATCTTCCTTTTTCTTACTCAAAACAAGACCTTGGGATTAAAAACTTGACTGGACATAAGACCTAAAAGAAAGTGGTTTTCAATTTTCTAGCCAATTTGGGGTTCAATTGGCAGAAGAATTAGTGATATCATAAATTATTTAATTAATAATACAAGTAAATATAATCACAAATAAACTTTTTTAATATATATATATATATATATATTTTGAGAAAAAGGTAAAGTCATATAATAAAGAAAATTAAGAAACATCGTTTTGTAAAACACACTCCAAATCAGAGGGTAGTTCTTCTACCCAAACATTGAAATCTGCCAATGAAACTGCTCTTCTGGCAAGGGCGTGAGCTAACTTATTCCCACCTCGGTGCACATGAATAAACTTGCAAGCTTGAAACTGACTGGCCCTGACGGTGTGACTCCTCAATGACATTCCCATACAAGGTATTGCAACAAACCAGAGTATTCAATGCTGAAACCACTCGAAGATAATCACCTTCCACTAACACCTTGGAAAGACACATCTCTTGCATGAAAAGTGTCAAAGTTTAGATGAAAGCACTGATAAGAACAAGAAGAAGAAGACAGATGCAAGCACTGAAGTGAAGAGTTAGTTCAAGCAGAGAGGCAGAGGAATGGAATAGAGTGTTGGAAGATTAGCTTGCTATACGACTGACCTGAATTAATGAGTTCTAGTATATGACTTGTAGTTCAGTTTTAAGTTAATTAGAAGATGTATATAGGGACATGTGTAATACTAGGATTAGTTGAATTAGGTGTTAGAGTAGGATTCGTATAATGTGGAGTTAGTTATTTTGCTTTCTGGTGTTAGTTCTAGTATATATACGTATTGTACAATTAGTTTTGATTCATTCAATACAATTACGGAATTTCACTCTTCAATCCTTTCTCTCTAGCTTCTACTCTCTCTTCCCTAGCTCTCTGTTTTTCTTATATGGTATCAGAGCTTTGTGTTTCTGTCAATGGCTAACCCAGATCAAACTTCTCAAACTTCATCTTCTCCATCTGTTGCTCATCGTGAGCTCTCTCCAATGGAGGACCCAAGGAGTCCATTTTTCCTGCACCATGGAGAGTCACCAGGTGCAATTCTTGTCACTTAGCCCTTGACAGAAGACAATTACCCCAATTGGGCTAGGGCTATGCGTATGGCATTGGATGCAAAGAGTAAGCTAGGTTTTGTGGATGGCTCTATAACAGCTTCCATGGCCATCACTCCTCTGGAAAAGATTGCTTGGTCATAGAATAATTCCATGATTCCTTTATGGATATTGAATTTAGTCTCACCTCACATTTCTAGTAGTGTGATTTACAGAAACACTGCAATGGAGGTTTGGAATTCACTGCAATGGTCCACAGATTTCACAACTTCAAAAGCAGATTTCAACAATCATGCAAGGGGATGCAACAGTGACTACTTTCTTCACTGATCTTCAAGCTTCTTGGGATCAATTACTTAATCTCAGACCTTTATCATGTTGTTCTTGTGGCAAGTGTGTCTGTGGTGTGAATGACAAAATTACACTGTTTCATCATCAAGATTCTTTGATGCAGTTCCTCAATGGCTTGAATGAGGTTTATTCACAAGTTCAAACTCAAATTTTGATGATGGAACTAAGTCCTTCAATTGACAAAGCTTTCTCTTTGATAATACAAGAGGAGAGACAGAGGGCCTTAGGTTTCAATGGAGGGCATTCAATTGATTCAACTACTCTTGCAGTCAAGACTCAAGCATTTAATCAAGTTGGGAAGAACACAAAAGGAAAGGGTAGGCCTATATACAGTCACTGTGGCAAACCTGGTCATTTCATGGAGAAATGCTACAAGTTGATTGGTTTTCCACCAGGATATAAGCAAAAGGGCAAAGTCTCCATGGCTAATCAAGTGAGTCTTAATGGTGATTCTGGTCAGTGTGAGGCTGCATCACAGTTAGGGTCTTTTCCTTTCACATCTGAACAATGCCAGCAGCTGCTATCTTTGTTGAGCTCTCATGCATCATCTTCTGCCACTTCTGATGCCATTCACTCAGCAAATTCAGCATTATCAAGTATTTCTTGTGCTTCTTTCTAGGATCCTACTTGCCTAAGTTTGAAGAATTCAATTTTTAATGAAAATCCTTCAAACAAAATAGCCTATAATGAAGAAACTTGGGCTCTTGATACAGGGGCTACTGATCACATTATTCATTCAATTTCATTGTTTACTAAGATCACTAGTTCAATTTCTTCCTTTGTACATTTACCTAATGGTGAAAAAGTCCTTGCCATACACATAGGCACAGTCCAGGTTACTACATCCTTAATTCTTAAGGATGTCATTTGTGTTCCTTCATTTTCCTTCAATCTGATTTCAGTAAGCAAATTAACCAAATCATTGTCCTATTGCTTGGTTTTTCTTTCCAATTATTGTTGCATACAAGACCTTACTTGCTGGAAAATGATTGGATTGGGTAAGCTTCATAATAATCTGTACCTGCTGCAAGCTTTAGACAATTGCAAGTCCATTTCAGAGGCTTCTACTATCCTAGAGTTAGTTTTGAAGTCTTTTGTTAATTCTGTGTCTCATGTTCCTATTGTAACTAAGCCTTACTTGTGGCATCTTAGACTAGGACATGCTTCTGATGAAAAACTTCAACACTGTGTATCTGATATGTCTTCTTTTCATTCAAATAAAGATTGTGTTGTGTGTCCAATTGCAAAGCATTAACATTTACCTTTTCCCAACTTTAATAACTTATCTGATCATGCCTTTGATTTGATTCACTGTGATGTATGGGGACCTTTTGCCAAAGCAACTCATGATGGTTTTAAATATTTTCTTACCATTGTAGATGATGCTACAAGGTCCACATGGGTTTACCTCGTGAAGTCTAAATCAGAAACTAGGCCCTTGCTGATTTCATTTTACAAAATGATACATACTCAATTTCAAACTAATATCAAAGTGTTTAGAATTGACAATGCGCAAGAGTTTTTCCTCAAAGATTTTTATGCACAACATGGGATTGTTCATCAACATTCTTGTGTTGCTACTCCACAACTAAATTCAATAGTGGAAAGAAAGCATCAACATATCTTAAACATTGCAAGAGCATTGAAATTTCAATCTAACATACCACTTTGCTATTGGGGAGATTGTGTTTTGACAGCAGTTTACATCATAAATAGGCTGCCTAGTGTTGTTTTGGATCATAAAACCCCTTTTGAGAAGCTTTATGGCAAGGTTCCTTCTTATCATCATTTAAAAGTTTTTGGCAGCCTTTGTTTTGCTTCCACATTGGCTCACAATAGGTCTAAGTTCTCACCTAGGTCTATTCCTTGTGTTTTTCTTGGGTACCCTTTTGGTGTTAAGGGTTACAAGTTGTTAAACTTGCTTACAAAACAAATTTTCATTTCAAGGGATGTTTCTTTTCATGAAATTGTCTTCCCTTCCATTTCTCCAGCCTATTCCCCACATACTTCCATTTCACTTCCTCATATCTGTCCTAATGTGGCTATTCCACATGATCCTATGTTTTCAGAACCTCTTACACCTTCTTTACATGTTCCATCTTCTGATTCTGGTCCTCAAAATGTATCTAATTCAACTTTAGATTCTTTTGTTCCTGTTATATTAGATTCAGTCATACCAGAATCCATCATTCCAACTTCTAGTTCTTCTGATATTGTCTCACTAGGTTCTATAGCACCTGATTCTTTACCCCTTCCTCAAGAACCAGATATAGCTCCACCTGCTACTATTCCTTCCCTAAGAAGATCATCTAGGCCTACCAAACCTCCTTCCTACTTACAAGATTACAAATGCAACAACATCATGTCTACTGAACTTTCCCAATCTAATCCACTCAGCAAGTCAGGTACTTCCTTGGTCACTACCAGGTATCCTCTTTCTGATTATATTGATACTTCCCTCCCCTCTTCTTCATATGCCAATTTTTGTTCCACCATTACCTCTATTCCTGAGCCAAGATTCTATCATGAGGCTGTTAAGGATCCTAAATGGCAAGAAGCCATGAGTACTGAAATTGATGCTTTGGTTTCCAATAATACTTGGACCCTTACTCCTTTGCCTTCAAATAAAAAGGCAATTGGTTGTAAATGGGTCTATAGGGTGAAATACAAGGCTGATGGCTCTGTGGAAAGATAAAAAGCAAGGTTAGTTGCTAAGGGATTCACTCAACAAGAGGGGCTGGATTTTACTAATACCTTCTCACTAGTTGCTAAGTTGACTACTGTGAAGACACTTTTGGCCACATCTGCTGTGAAAGGTTGGCATTTAGTTCAGTTAGATGTCAATAATGCTTTTTTGAATGGTGATCTTCATGAGGAGGTGTACATGCAACTCCCTCAAGGTTTTCATAGCAAAGGGGGGAATGTTGTTTGCAAATTGAACAAGTCTTTATATGGGCTTAAACAAGCTTCAAGGCAGTGGAATGCAAAGTTTTGTTCTGTCATTAAGCATCATGGTTTCAAACAGTCCAAAGCTTACTACTCTTTATTTACAAAGAAGTTCAATGATTCCTTCATAGCTTTGGTGGTTTATGTTGATGATATTCTCATAGCTAGCAATAATGTTCAAGCAGTTGAGGAGCTTAAGACTTCTCTAAATCAACACTTCAAACTTAAAGATCTTGGAGGCATGAAGTATTTACTTGGACTTGAGATAGCTAGATTAGACAAGGGAATCACTTTATGTTAAAGAAAATATGCTTTGGAAGTCTTGAAGGATGCTGGAATGTCAGCTTGTAAGCCTAGCAAGGTGCCAATGGAGCAGAATTTGAAGTTAAGCAAGTTTCAAGGAAAATTGCTAGCTGATCTTGGAGTGTATAGAAGGTTGGTGGGTAGATTGCTTTATTTGACTATCACTAGGCCAGATATTGCATATCCTGTTCATAAACTAAGTCAGTTCATGTCAAAACCCAGGAAACCTCACTTAGATGCTGCATATAAAGTGCTATAATACATCAAAAGTTGTCCTGGTCAAGGTGTTTTCCTATCAGTTGCATCAGATTTCCATTTGAAGGCCTATACAGATGCTGATTGGGCCTCTTGCATTGATACTAGGAGATCAACCACAAGTTATTGCATCTTTTTGGGTGATTCTCTCATATCATGGAAGTCCAAGAAACAGTCCATAGTGTCTAGATCTTCTGCTGAAGTAGAGTATAGGGCAATGGCTATTACTGTTTGTGAAATGACTTGGTTGTTAGCATTGTTGAAGGATTTAGAGATTCATCATCCTCAACCTGCTCTATTGTTTTGTGATAACCAAGCTGGATTTATATTGGGGAAAACCCAGTATTTCATGAGAGGACTAAACACGTAGAAGTAGACTGCCATGTAGTAAAAGATAAGGTGCAAGACAATGTTGTTAGGCTGCTCTTTACTCCTTCACATTCTCAGTTGGCTAATTTGCTTACAAAAGCTCTCAACAGTCAACAATTGAGATACTTGTTAGGCAAGATGAGTATGGTGAACATACATAGTTTAGCTTCTCATCTTGAGGGGGAATGTCAAAGTTTAGATGAAAGCACTGATAAGAACAAGAAGAAGAAGACAGATGCAAGCATTGAAGTGAAGAGTTAGTTCAGGCAGAGAGGCAGAGGAATGGAACAGAGTGTTGGAAGATTAGCTTGCTATACGACTGACCTGAATTAATGAGTTCTAGTATACGACTTGTAGTTCAGTTTTAAGTTAATTAGAAGATGTATATAGGGACACATGTAATACTAGGATTAGTTGAATGGGTGTTAGAGTAGGATCCGTATAATGTGGAGTTAGTTGGAGTTAGTTATTTTTCTTTCTGGTGTTAGTTCTAGTATATATACATATTGTACAATTAGTTTTGATTCATTCAATACAATTACAGAATTTCACTCTTCAATCCTTTCTCTCTAGCTTCTACTCTCTCTTCCCTAGCTCTCTGTTTTTCTTATAAAAAGAACAGCCCTACGCACTGCCATGGCTTCGGCCATCTCCACTGACAGAGGAAGAGGGATCCGTTGAGACAACGCAACAATTATTGCACCATCCGAATCCTGTACCGCCACTCCAATACCTGCACAGCCCAGATTCTCACATAGAGCAACATCGAAATTCACCTTGTAAAAACCATTTGGAGGATGAAACCAGTGCACAGGAATAGCAGCAACACGTGGCACAGCTTCAGACTTTCCTACTTCTAAGAATTCATGCACTTGGCCAATTGCTCTCTCACCAACTTCATTCAACGGCCAAGTAGGTTGGTTTTCTCTCAACCTATTTCACCTCTGCCATAGACACCAGGAAATTGTCGAAAACAGAGCCATCTGAAACTCTAAGGCGCTGTACATAGCCTCCTCCAACAACTAGAGAAAGCTCCTGTATTGTTTCCTGTAGAACCTGGCAAAATAAAAATTAGATTTCCATACTGCCTGGGCCTGATCATATAACCACAAACAATGGATCAATAACTCCGAAGGATCATCACACATTGAACATGAAGCTTCAACAGGGACATGTCGATGTCGGAGATTCACTTTTGTAGGAAGAGAATCACGCGAAGCTCACACAATAAAATGACGGACTTTATTCGGTGTCTTGATCTTCCAAATCCCCTTCCAAACGTTGCTCTACCCTTCCAAAGAAGAAGTACCCGGACTTAATCTTCTTGCATTTGTCTCCAACATTCGGTAGGCGCTCGGCACACTATAATCCCTAGTAGGAGTTAAGGGCCAAATCAACAAATCCTCAACCCACCCTTCACTCACCGGGATCCTCTTGATCAACTCAGCCTCCCATGGCAGAAAAACCTCATCCACAAAACACGGATCCCAAACTCTTCTACCAGCCATGAACAAGTCCTTCACATAGAGAATATCAATATTAGTCCACGAAGAAACCACCCTACTGCTTGACAGGTCCGACAACCAATTGTGCTCCCAAATTTTAATAGATTTCCCATCCCCCACTCTCCAAACAGCCCCTTTTGTGATGACATCCCTCGCCTGTAAAATACTCCTCCAAGCAAAAGAACACCGTGGATGAACCAGAGCCTCCAATATGCTACCATTAGGGAAATATTTCGCACTAAAGACCTTATAAAGTAAAGAGTCTTTATGATATAATAAGCGCCATATCTGTTTTGCAAGAAGAGCATTATTAAAATTTTGAATGTCCCTAAAACCCATGCCTCCCACCAACTTAGACGAACAAAGAGTACTCCGCTTAACCCAATAAATTTTTTTTGATTCCCCTTGCCCCCACCAAAACTTTTGGATCATTGCTTCAATATCTTTACATAAGCCAACCAGCAACTTAAACACATTCATTGAATAGGTAGGTATAGATTGTACCACTACTTTTATCATAACTTCCTTCCCTGCCTGCGACAGGAGCTTCTCTTTCCATCCTTGCATTTTTGCCCAAATCCATTCTTTAATACACACACACATATATATATATATATACATATATATAATATATACAAAAAAAAAAAAAAAAATCGGACAGTGCAACCATCACTTCACCTTCGTGATTTCTTATCACAACACCTAAACTAGCTTTAGCCGAATCATGAAACATGGCTCCGTCAAAATTCATCTTGAACCCATTATGTTAGGACATATGTGGTTCACTTGTTAAGAACATATGTCATTCTTTTATGTAATTGGCTAATCCTTTTGACAAAACGCACTTTACTTGTAATTAGTAGATCTAGGTGTTTTTAATACTTCAAGATCAAGTGTTGAAGTCATCAAGTCTATCCAAGAAACAAGCTGAGAAATGCAAGTTTACTAAAGCTCGACAGCTAGCATGCGTCGAAGTTTAAGAAGTTTTTCAGCCCGTGTGCTTGACACCTCCTATCTGTCGAGGTTTAAGAAATTCAGAATTTAGATCTGATTTTCTTGGAATCTGTGCTTATGTGTTTGGGCCTTCTTTTCTCCTAACCTTAGACATATAAAAGGATTGTTTTAAGGGCCGTCAAAGTGTTCACAAGTTGCACAAGCATTGAGCAAAGTCTTTTCAAGCAAATTGTGACCGGAGACAAAGTTTTGCCCTAGTTCATCATTCTTGAAGAAGTTGTTGTGTATGTGCACCATAGGGTTTTGTGACCAATCATCTTCTTGATCTTCATCGTTGCGATGAACTGAAGAACTTTGCAACTAACAACCTTCTCTAGTTGGTGATTGAAGTCGTGTACTGGGATCCGCGCATTAGTTAGTCACCTACTTGGGAGCCGTGCATCAAAAGGAAAAATTGTCACTACAGAACAAGTCCAATTGGGTATTGGGGTAAGGGTTCAACTGTAGGTTGGTATAAGGTACTGGGATTCCTTTACCTGTAATCGCTTGTTATGATAATAGTGGAATTTCGGGAGTGGTGACCTTAAAATCACCCGGTAGGGTTTTTGCCGTTAGGTTTTCCCCATTTGTAAACAAATCACCGAGTTATTTATTTTCCGCTGCATAATTAGTTTATTGGTAATTTGTTTGTGTTACCACATGTTTGCATGTTAATTAACTTAATTAATTCACTTGGCTAAATTAATTGGTTAATTTATCACAAGGGATCAATTTGTTTTTGGCCTATCAAGTGGTATCATAGCAGGCACACTCTGATTAGATTTAATCTTTGCAGTGTTTGATCCATTGACCCCTGTTTGTCATGGACAGAGGACAGTCGTTAATTATACCTCCTTTATTTGATGGCACTAACTATGCATACTGGAAAGTACGCATGAGAGCTTTCTTGCAGTTTTTAGATGAGAAGGTGTGGCAAGCTGTAGAGATTGGTTGGACTAAGCCAAAGGAAGTGTTGGCCGATTGGGATGAAGTAAAGATCAAGGCGGCAAACTTCAATAGTAGAGCATTGAATGCCTTATTCAGCGCAGTCACCAATGAGGAGTTCAAGAAGATATCCTCCACTGAAACTGCTAAGGAAGCATGGACCATCCTTCAGACAACCTATGAGGGTACAAAGGTTGTCAAAGATTCAAAGCTTCAGAGGCTCACTACAAGCTTTGAAGAGCTAAAGATGGAGGAGGATGAGTCATTCGATGAGTTCTATGCCAAGCTCAAAGACATAGTAAACTCAGCTTTCAATCTTGGGGAAACCATTCCTGAACCCAAGATTGTGAGGAAAGTGCTCAAATCTCTACCCGAGAGATTCCATGCCAAGATTACAGTGATCGAGGAATCAAAGGATATTGAAAAGATTCCTTTGACTGAGCTGGTTGGAAATTTGCAGACCTACGAGCTAGGGTTATCAAGGATCGGTAAGTCGGGTAAAGGCAAGAGCATGGCTTTGAAGGCCAAGAGCAGTGAAACTGATGAGTCTTCAGATGATGAGGATTCTAAGATGAAGTCCTACATTACAAGGAAGTTCAAGAAGTTTATGAAGAATGCCAATAGAAAGGGCTTTGACAAGGATCGTAGGCAATCCAGTTCTTCTCAGTTCAAGAGCCAAGACAAAGGGAAGAAGGATGCAAATGATGGCGGTCAGTACACTGTTCCCATAGGACCTAAATGCTTTGGATGTCATGGATTCGGTCACATGAAGCAAGAGTGTCCCACATATCTTAAGAGCATTGGGAAGAGTAAGGCACTTTCTGCAACCTTGAGTGACACTGAGCCCGAGGATGATTCCGATAATGAGGATGAAGGAATCTTGAATGCCTTCATTGCCACATTCAATCCTACTGAAAGGATTGTTGAAGACGTAGATGAAGAAGAAGAATTGGTGGATTCTAAGTGTGAGAAGATGGATGATCAAGATGATAGCCATACAGCCTATAAGAAACTGTACAAGCTTTCTGAGAAGCATGAGAAACTGTATAGGCTGGCCACCGAGAAACTCAGTGATGTGGAACTTGATCATGAAGAACTGTCCACAAAGTTTGATGAGGCTAATCAGACTATTGGAGCACTGAAGTTTGAGAACAATTTCTTGGCTGAGAAGACCAAGAAGCTTGAAGCGGAGCTATTTCAAGTTAGAGCTCAATTGGAGAGGACTTCAAGTGCAAAGCTTGATGAGATGCTTAGCATTCAGAAATCTGCTTCGGATTGAACAGGTTTAGGGTATGGTCTTTCTTCCTATAATATTGCTTCTACTAGTAATACTGTTTTTGTTCCTTCTGCTAATAATGTTGAAATTGAGAACAATGATGTTAAAACTGAATTAGCTAGTGAGAACTTAGACAAGGGTAAATATATCCTAGGAGCAGCCCCTAAGCAGGATAAGAAAGATGTTAAAAACCCTAGGGCTAAGAAGGCTAACTCTCAAAAGCCTAAACAGAAGAAGTAGCATCTCTGTCATCATTGTGGAGCTGCCGGTCATACTCGACCAAATTACTATAAGTTGTTAGCCACTCAACAAAGCAACGGCATGATAGCATCTGGCAACCAGAATCAGCTTCAATCCTTTCTTGCTCCTCTTAGAGATCTTCTCAAAGCCCTCATGTTCCTTTCTAACTTGAACGGTTTCAATTCTTCCCCCTCACTGCCGGTTCAAAGGTTTAATCAACTGAAAGGTTCTTCCAAGGTGTGGAAGGAAAAGGGCTCCAAGTGATTCTATCACTTTCTTCTCTTTCTTTGTTATTTTTGTTTTTGCATAACTTGTGTGTTTTGCTTTACTATTTTGAGTCAGTCTAGTATTATGCTTTGCTTTGCTTAACATTTTTTTTGTTTGTTTATTTTCAATTTTGCTTATTTTTGTTTTTCATATAAAAATTAAAAAAAAAAAAAATTTGAAAAATCAGAAAAATACAAAAACAATGTGTGTTTTGTATACATTGGTACTTGTGTACCTTGGATGGCCATTGAAACAAAGTTTTCTAAACTTTGTATCTTTTGTAGCTTAGATGAGCATCTTTATGCACAACTAAGCAAGTGAGCTTTATGGCTCTTGTTTGTGATGAGTAAGATTAAGTTATCTCTTGGACTTAACACTTGTATCACTCTTTTTGACGAGAAGGACTAGAAAATCCTAAGAGAAATGCATAAATAACCATCTCACCACTGTTGCCCACCAATCATGAAATACATCTGTATGCTTCGGCATAACAAAAGTGTGATGTCAATGACATTTGTGTGCTGCGGCATAGCAAAATTGGAATGTCAAATATCATTGGGTATTTCTTTTCTTTCTCTTATATGCCCATGCATGATATGCTTAAAAAGAAAAATATGCAAAGAAAATAAAAAGCAAAAAGATAAAAAATGCTTTTAAATATGATTGCAAGCGTGTATTCTAGGAGATGTGGGAGTTATAGGATGTACCTCGAATGTGATAGTCCCCATCAAGCAGTTATGATTGTGTGTGAGTTAAAGTGATTTTCTCATATCTCAAATCATCATAACATGTATACACTTATGTAATCTTGTGATGTTTTTCACACACAACACGCAATATTCTTTGCTACTCTTGATACATGTGTAGGTACAATGTGATTTGGTCATCACAAGGTTTTATATGTGCTAATGTATGCTCATTAAACTGTCTTGACTTGTTTTTGAAATATAAAATTGGTTAGACTTGTTGTGTGTGTGTGTGTGTGTTTTTGAGATCCATGTGCTTAAAATTACTGTTGAGAGATGATTTTGAGAGCTTAATATGTTGATTGGATCATTGGTTGAGTTGCATGTCTGATTGCATTCATGTCTGTGTTTTTCTCTTCTCTAAAAACTAGTTTTAAAAGCTAGCTCGACACCTCCTCAATACCTAGCTATCTGTCGAGATTCTTAAGCTTTTTCTTATCGCAGTCTTGACACCTGGTGGATCGATCGAGAAAGTTTTTGCCTCCTCGATAGCTTCTCGACAGCTGGGTCGATTAATCGAGCTTCAATTCTTGGTTTTGGTGGTTTGTTCCTCGACACTTGTATCTGTCGACATTGTATTTCTCGACACCTTCCTCGACAGATGTCTCGACACCTCTTGACACCTCCATCCGTTGAGCTTTACTGAACTCCTATATATTTGTTCAGCGCGATCCGATTCTCACTTTTCTCGATCTCTCTTTTGACAGATTCATCTCTTCACCTTCCAAACACTCTTTTCGCTCTCCAAACCTTCAATCCTCGTGATTTTCGAACTCTCCTTGCTTCAAATCACTTGGTATGATCTCTTTTCTTTTCATTTTCATGCATTACATGTTTTCAAAACTAGGTTTTGGGGTTTTTGAAAATTTTTGGGGTTTTTCAAAATTGATGAGTTTTGTTGAAATTTTGGGATGAGTTTTTGCTTAAATGAGTTTAAAATCTCATACATTGCATCATATGTGCATTATAACAATATTTTCATGCATTTAGATATGTGCAATATGTTTGTGTGTGTGAGAGACCGCACCCCCGGTCTGTTTTATTGTGTTATGTTGGGCCAAACCCACGTGAATGGGTGGAGTCGTGTTATTGTCTCTCAAAATGGAGGTTCGACTGATTATATTTTCCCCTTTAGATTAAGGATTTAACAATGGAGTCGCCACTTATTTAATTATTGGAATAAATAAGAAAACCAAAATTGAAAAATTCCTCATTTTATTAATTTGAAATTGAATTTACATTGATCATAGGAAAATTACATGGCTTTGGTCCTAGATACAATCTAAGATAAAGTACATGGCTTTGTTTCCTAGTTACAATCTAAAAATCGAAAATTACATGGATAAGCATTTGATCTACGAACCCTTGATCTAAGCTCGGAGGCTATGTTACAAGGTAGGAAGGTGTTAGACACCCACCTTGCCCGGTGAAACCGGTCTTCTAGACTATGGTGGCCAACATTCATATCATATCATCCAATATGTCAATCAATTTGCATGTTGAATTTGATGTGTGTGTGCATGTGATAAACCCTAATTCAATTTATTGAGCATTTCATTTGGATTGAAAAATAAATTCTAGTGAATGTGTGTGGATGGTGATATCCTAGATTCAAGGATTTGAAAGAATTATTAAACAAACATGTTTTTCATATTTTTGATGTGGATTTAAGATTAAAACTAGTGATATGCATGAACATGTGATGAACAACCAAGAACATGTGAAGAACATATAAGAACAATTAGGAACATTCAAACATATTCGAGGGAATTTAAATAGTTACTATCATGCTTTAATCTTAAACTCTCATCATGGCAACACAAAAAACAAGTTAGGGAAAGGGATTATACCTTCATGCAAGATCCATACGGTGGAGGAGGAGATTCTTGGTGGAGGTCCTAAGGGTGGAGGAAAGAAGAAGAACTAGGAGAGGGAGAGTGAGTCTCACTCAATACCTTGAGTCTCAGGAAGACCAAGATATGACAAGACTACTCTACTTCACTAGAACTCAAGAGAGGAGGAGAGAGGGGGTTTTTGTGTGTCCTGAAATGAAGGAGAGGGAGAGTTTATATAGTAGTAGTGGAGAGAATATGAATGGAAGGCCATTTAATGAGGGTTGACAAGGATTATGAACCTAGACCTCATTTTAGCCTTAGAGAAAATCTGGTGCATTAAATGGAAAGATTGGTGGGAGTAGGGAGCAAGCCAAAATTCGGTTTTCCCGTAGCTGTTGTAACAGCTTGTAGAGTCAACTTCGAAAAATCATATCTGACCCAATTCTGATTGGAATTGTCTCGTTCTTGTGCTCAAATTGAAGCCCCGGATGTTTAGTTTCTGGAAAAATTAACCTCATTCACAGATTCAAAATATTCTGAGAGATATCGATGAAATGGTGAGCAGAGGTCATTTGTTAGAAAATGGTTTCAGCACAATTAACATTAATAGGTCCCAAATTAGTTCCCAATTAACATTAAATGACTCCAATCACTCTCATTTCAGATTTAATTGGTTTCAAATTTACTATAATTAAAAGATAATTGCATAAATTCTTCATTGAATAATTAATGTTTAACTATCTAATTAATTAGGTATATGCAACCTCACCATAAAATGTAGTCCTAACCAATCAAATTATGACACGTCATTAATCTCAAATTGATTACACTTATAACCAATTGAAATCAATTGTTCATAATCACATATAGTCGGACTAAATTTGTGATAGTGCATCTCAGCCATTAAAACTTGATTTGATGATAAATTTCAACCTGGTGGTCCGATTAGGGCTTATGACCAGTCGATTTGATCGTTACTACATCAAGATCATTTTAGTGAAATGAGATTAAGGATCTAATGGTTAGAATTAAGATGCATATTTTTAAGGCAAAATTACCCTTTTACCCTCCATGTGAGGTTAAATACGGGTTGCAAAATGGGGTGTCAACAGTGTGCTAGTAGGATTGGATTGGGCTGAGCCCATGATGAAATATTTTTTGCATGTCACATGTTCATGCATTTCCCATGCATATGTACTCTCTATTCAATATACTTGTTATATTTGAATTGTTGTTGGAGCTTTTCTGATTGTTTCTCTCTCTCCCTCTCTTTCTGTTTACGTTAGTCAGTGTCTATGGCACCTAAGCATAAATCTGCTTCATCTCGAAACCCTCTTCCTTCCGGGGCATCATCTTCTTCTGATCCTACTCCTTCTAACATTCGGTTCCATGATGAGGATGCCCGAAAGGCTTTCTCGGAGAACTTTTCTAGACGAGGTGTTCATTCGGAACGCCAAGTCATTTTGGCGAACTTCGCCGACACTGACCTACTCGATGTCATTCACAATCGAGGATGGGAGTCACTGTGTGACGTCCCGATCACCTGTCCTCTCGTGCTTATCCAGGAGTTTTACTCTAACATGCACGGGATTGATCGTTTAGTACCTCTTTTCTTCTCTTGCGTTTAAGGTACGTGCATTCTTCTCACACCGCAACTTGTTGCGGATGTGCTTTGGGTTCCTAGGGTAAAGCTTCCTGACTATCCTACTTGTGAACGTCTACGGACTGTGTCCAAAGATGAGCTCAAATCCGCTTTTCATGAGTGTCCCTCTGAGTGGGGTGAATGCCAGTTCACTTACTGTTCAGGCTTTGCAATAGGCCCTCGGTTTTTTAACATGGTATGACCTTTGTACTCCATCCTCTCTCTCACTACAACTCCATTATAGAACCTCACGCTCAATTTTTGTTGTCCCTTCTTGAGCATCTTACTATAGACTTCCCTTGACATTTCATTCTTTCTATCATAGATGTTCATCTAGATTCGGTGTCCCGTGATAAGCTCATCTTTCCTTCTACTATCACGATAATTTTACGCCATTTTTCCGTCCCTTTTCCGGTGTCCAACCCTTTCTCCTTCATTTGTACCATAGATGTCGCTACCATAAAACATAGTGAGGCGCAGTTTAGGTCGCGACAAGAGTCAGCAGCTCTTCTCTCCCATTCGACTCCATCTCGTTCGACACCATCTTGGTCTGCTCCATCTACATCCGCTCTCTCCTCTTCCACGAGCAATGTGTCACTTTGAGACATCATGGCGCAGCTTCAGCACATGGATGCTCGCCTTGATACACTCTCTACTGAGTTGTATCAGGTGAACGTTCATGTCGGTCGTATTGCACGACGGCAGGCGGCTATGGTTGGCTATGCTTCTGAGGCTTCTCCTCCACCACTTCCTCTAGTGGCTTCTGATTCTAATGCTGAGGATGATGATGATGGTGGCGATGACGATGATGCTTTTGATGATGATGATGGAGATGCTAGCTCTATTGATGAGATGTCTACTTGACACTCTTACCCTTTGTCACTCGTGACAAACAGGGGGAGTAGTTTTAGATATGAGAGTAGTCATTCTTAGAGGGAGAGTTAGTATAGGACCATTTTGTTAGGGAGAGTGTTGTTGATATGAGGGATGCAATGAGGACATTTTGTATCTTTCCTTTTCTTTCTTTTATAGATACATTTGTTCTTGTACATTAGGTCTTGTGACCATTATTGACATACATTTTACTTATCTTCTTTATATGTGAATGTAAGTTTTTCTTTCACCTATCCTTACATGTGTTGTTTCTTTTCTCTCTTTATACACATGCTTCTTATACTTGTATGCAATCTCTTATTTCTATTTCACACAAAGATGCCTTGATGAGCTTTGTTTAAAGTATTTCAAAAATACAGGTTGTCAAAGTCTACTTGCCATAAACTCTCTTCTTGCAAAGTTTTTCAAGAGTTTGTGTTAGGATAGATTTTATTGTATTCAACAAGTGAATATGAGTTGAGTGATTTATGACTTCTCTCATATGTTCATTTGTTTGTTGTGGTTTTGTCACGGATTGCCAAAGGGGAAGATTGTTAGGACAAATATGGTTCACTTGTTAAGAGCATATGTCATTCTTTTATGTAATTGGATAATCCTTTGACAAAACGCACTTTACTTGTAATTGGGTAGTTCTAGGTGTTTTTAATACTTCAAGAAACAAGGTTTCAAGATCAAGTGTTGAAGTCATCAAGTCTGTCCAAGAAACAAGCTGAGAAGTGCAAGTTTATTAAAGCTCGACAGCTAGCATGTGTCGAGGTTTAGAAAGTTGTTCAGCCCGTGTGCTCGACACCTGCTCGACACCTCCTATCTGTCGAGGTTTATGAAATTCAGAATTCTGATTTGATTTTCTTGGAATCCGTGAATGTGTCTTTGGGCCTTCTTTTCTCCTAACCCTAGACATATAAAAGGATTGTTTTAAGGGCCGTCAAAGAGTTCACAAGTTGCACAAGCATTGAGCAAAGTCTGTTCAAGCAAATTGTGACCGGAGACAAAGTTTTGCCCTAGTTCATCATTCTTGAAGAAGTTGCTGTGTATGTGCACCTTTGGGTTTTGTGACCAAGCATCTTCTTGATCTTCATCGTTGGGATGAACTGAAGAACTTTGCAGCCAACAACCTTCTCTAGTTGGTGATTGAAGTCGCGTACTGGGATCCGCGCATTGGTTAGTCACGTACTTGGGAGCCGTGCATCAAAAGGAGAAATTGTCACTACAGAACAAGTCCAATTGGGTATTGGGGTAAGGGTTCAACTGTAGGTTGGTATAAGGTACTGGGATTCCTTTACTTGTAACCGTTGTGATAATAGTAGAATTTCGGGAATGGTGACCTGAAAATCACCCGGTGGGTTTTTGCCGTGTAGGTTTTCCCCATTCGTAAACAAATCACCGAGTTATTTATTTTCCGCTGCGTAATTAGTTTATTGGTGATTTGTTCGTGCTACCACGCGTTTGCATGTTAATTTACATAATTAATTCATTTGGCTAAATTAATTGTTTAATTTATCACAAGGGGTCAATTCGTTTTTGGCCTATCACATTATGATCCGAAGGCTTCCATTTATTAACTCTTGCAGGCTGAGATTTCTTCCCTGGAGTCCCTTCGATTTTTCTATGCAAAGATAAGAATCTCTTTGCCTTAGTCACAACCTGGTCCAAAGGGAGAACAATCTCTTCCACTCGGATTTAAAGCAATATGTCAGGTTGTCAAAATCGGGAAGTGACGTAGGATCGTGAGAGGTAAGTGAGATCATGAATTGCAGGATCAAATCATAAATCGTAAGATCTTACATATTTTCATATTTAAAGCAAAACACACATCAATAATGGCTTTGTATGTTGAATAATCACGTAAATTGTGAATTTATCCATAAAAAAACAAAGATTTGTATTATATAATAATGACTTTGTATGTTGAGTAATCACGTAAATTGTGAATTTATCCATAAAAAAACAAATATTTGCATTATATGATATAATTTGCATGTCTTACGTTGCTACGTCTATACTAACGAAACAAATATATTTACGTTTTGACCCAATATATCTAAAAAGTTCAATAAATGTTTAATTAGCAACCAAATACCAAAAAATTTATCAACAATATGGAAATATTTTCCAAGTTCTAAGTTCCAAGTTCCAAGTTCCAAGTTTAAAATCCAAAATAAGTTATCAAATGGAAACTAGCTAACTAAAATATGAAATCCAAAACTAAGATTAATATCAAGGTAAAGTGAACATTTAATTATTCTCATTATAGGGTTCGTATGACCACTGTCCTAATCATCATCAACCATTTTATCATCTATGTAGACATTGTATATTTGTATATTAGAGTTGCAAAGGAGATCAAGATACAACTTCACACTTAACTATGCAAGTTATACCGCTCAGCAACAATTACAGAGCGTGCTTAAAAAAATCAATCAATCAATATACAAATACAAGCATACTAATAAAATTATATATAAGAAAAACATTTTAGTAATATTAGAACATAAATTAGTATATTGATCAAACAAATTTAACAACGTTATAGCTTAAAAGGTAGCAAAATCAATATAAATTCTTCATTTAGAAATGATGAAGCATTCCTTCATTTTTATTACAAGTGAACTAAAAACTAGAAAACATTTGCTTAGATTTACATAATTTTATAAAAAAAAAAAAAAAAAGTCATACCATCACAACATAGAAAAATAAAAACTCTTAAAGCTTCATCAAAACAAAAAATTTATCCCTTAAAAAAAACAAAAAAACTGATGTTTTGGTAAGATCGGTAGAATCAGTAAGATCCCATACAATTCTACGATCCTACACGATCCTACATACAATCCTACCATTTTTACGATCCTAGTGCGATTCTAAACATTTTGGTGAGGTGGAATCGTAAAATCGTGTGATTCTACAATCCAAATCACAATTTTGACAACCATGGTGTGTGGTGTGTGGTACTTCTCTTACTACACCGTTTTTTTTGGAGGCTTGGTTTTGTCATAAATGATAAAATGGTGTTGTGCAATCTATATATATCTAAAGGCTGAAACGTAGCATTTATTGTTACTACGCTCCTGTTGAGCCACGTCAACAGCCACATCATCCACCTATTTCCAACGTTCTCTCCCTTCTTTTTTTAACTCTTTTTTTTTTTCCTCTTTTTAATTTCTCAACTTAATGTTATACTTTCACCTCCCTTTTATCTTTTCATCTCCCCATTACTATCTATCTTAATATCACTTTTCCTCAATCCCTTTATCTTCCTTTATTTTTGGCTTTCCTTATTCCCCCTCTTACTATAAATTTACAATTCTCAATTTCATTCTATACATATTTTTCCCACATACATAAGGTTATTTCTCTCTCTCAAATTTTTTCTTAAAAAAATTTTTGGTGGATTTTTTTATTATTTTTCTTACATCTCTACTTTAAGTTGATAAGTTTTTGTATTATTTGAAACTCTACTTTGGGTTAATGTGATTAAGTTATGTTTTTACGTGGTTATCTTTCTTCTTCTCTTTGATTTCATAAATATTATCCTATTCCATTATATATAAAGATAGTATATAAGAATATAATGCTATTTTATTACATAATATAACATGACTTGGATAATTTGGTGTTTGTTACAATATTTTTTATTTTTACTTTTTTTCTTCTCATATTATTTTTTATAAATTTCTTATTATTCTCTCACATTCTCTCTTGAAATGTGGTTATTCTCTCTCTCTCTCTCTCTCTCTCTCTTCATTTTTTTTTTTTTTTAATTCTTTCTTACAACTCTTCTATATATTGATGAATCATTGTGATATTTAAAACTCTATTTTGGGTTCATACATTTTGGTGTTGTATTTTTTAGTTTCCCATTACAAGTAGCATATTTTTCTCTCTTATAGTTTTGGTTTGATTTTTGTTTGAGTTAATACTTGATTATTTTGAAGAATTTGAATTTATATCAAAACACAATCTTGGCTATGCTAATAACAGATCAGCATTCAATCCACTTCATCAATTCGGTCCGATTCGGTTTACTTTAGTCCACTTTGGTCAATTTTGGTCCAATTTAGTCAACTTCAACCCACTTCAATTCAATTAGGTCTATTCAGTCTACTTCGGACAATTCAGTCCAATTCGCTTTATTCGGTTCAGTTTGGTTTATTCTGCCTACTTTGGTCAATTAGGTCCTGTTCAATCCATATGGTCCATTCAGTCCACTTCGATCTATTCAGTTCAATTTGGTCCGTACGGTCAACCTAGGTCTATTTGGTCCAATTTGGCCAATTCGGTCCAGTTAGGTCTATTAGGTCCATATGGTCCTCTTAGATCTGTTCAGTCCAATTTAGTCCGTTCTGTCTATTTAGGTTTATTCGGTCCAATATGGTCCATTTAGTCCACCTAGGTCTATCCAGTCCAATTTGGCCAATTCAGTTTAGTGAGGTCTATTCCATCAAATTTGGTCCATACAATCCACTTGGCCAATTCGGTCCAATTAGGTTTATTTGGTCCAGTTTGGTCCTTTCGGTCTACTTTGGTCAATTCGGTCCATTCTGTCCACTTCAATCTATTTGATCCAATTTGGTCCATATGGTCCACCTAGGTCTGTTCGGTCCAATATGTCCAATTTGGTCTATTTGGTCCATACAGTCCACTTAGGTCTATTCAATCCATTCGGTCCACCTAGGACTATTCAGTCCATTTTGGCCAATTCAGTCCAGTTAGGTCTATTTGGTCCATACAGTCCAATTCCATTTGGTCTACTTTGGTCAATCCAGTCCTATTTGGTCCAATTCGGTCTATACGGTCCATTCAATCCACTTCAATCTATTTGGTCTAATTTGGTCAATTCGGTCCAGTTAGGTCTATTTGATCCAATTTGGTCCATACGGTAAATTCAGTCCAGTTACACACATATATATTTGTTTATTTATTTATTTAATTATTATTTGCTTGAATGTATAATTAATCTCTTGCAATTCATTTAAAAGTAATGATGTTAAAATAAATGAGTAATTGTCATAAATATTAGATTTGTATATTCATAGCCTTAATCTTTAGAAAGACTTTCACTTAAATTTTGCCGGACCGAAGTGAATTGAAATGCTATGTTAATGTGGCTCAACAAAAGTGTAGCAACAATAAATGCTATATTTAAGATTTTAGATATTACGAATTTAAGATATATATATATATATATATATAATAAATTTGGATTTAGAATAGGTATTCTCAACCTAAACATGTCTTTTCCCTGTATATAAGTGTACAAAAATGGACTGAAGTGGACTAAAATGAATCGAAATTGTCTAAATGGACCGAAGTGAACACAAATGGACCAAATGGAACAAAGTGGACCGAATGGAAAAAATAGGACCGAATGAAACAAGGAGGACCGAATAGTACGAAAGTGAAATGAATAGAACAGAGTGGACCAATGTGCACCGAATAGGAACAAATAGGATTGAATAGGACCATAGTGGACCGAATAGGACCAATGTCAACTAAATAAGACTAGTGTGGACCGAATAGAACCAAAGTGGGCAGAATGGACCAACATGGACCAAATAGGACTGATATAGACTGAATAATACTTTTGAATATTTATCATTTTTATTGCATTGTTAAGGCACACATTTCTAATTTCTATTGTTTATTTTGTTTGTATTTTTTAATTCAAAACTAAAGATTTTAGCCTAGATATAATAAAATCTCATACTTTTCAACCCAAATTTTTTTTTTTCTGAAAAAAAATAATTTTTGAATTAAACTTGAAAAGGAAATTTACAAAAGAATCAATTTAAGTCTCAATTTGTCCGAAATTGACTGAAATTGGACCGAATGGGACCAAAGTGGACTGAAGTAGACCTAATTGGACCGAATAGCAATTGTTTAATTTTTAGGAAAAAAAAATTATACATTATATTACAATTACAATTACAAAATAATTATTTGTTCCGACGCATCGCATGGGCCTACGAATGCATGGTCTACAACTAATGTATTTTAAATTTAATGTGCTTTTGTCTATTGATTATAAGCTAGCATTTTACATAAATTATGTCCTGTTTGTGAGTCCCATTTGCTTCTTACATAAACCATCTTTTTTCCTTTACTTTTTTTTTTTTTTTCTTTTGCACTCAGCTAGCTTAATTTCTCATCTGGTAGGTAATGTTTATAGATCCACTATAATTATTTTGGTAAAAAAGTTGGGTAAAGTAATAATTTACAAGTCAACCACCTTGCACCATTAGCATGATGATCACTCTACAAGTACAAAATTCTTGTGGGGTGGGCGGAGGGGCAAATGCCAGAGTTTAAGGGCCCGTTTGGTTTAGACATGTCTCAATTTTCATAACTCATAACTCTAACTCAAATCCCATCACTCATAACCCAAACTCCACTATCACTCAAAAATTCCAAAGTTGTTGTTTGATTACAAAACTCAGTCACATATCTCAACTTCTAAATTCACTTTTTATCAAAATGGTGGAACCCACCCCACTGACACTACACAGAAGTTATGGTTGCCACCAGCGTCAATTTTCTTTTCCCCTCTTTCCTACTCTCCTAAGTCCATCTCCACCATCAATGGCAAACTCAGAACCCCTCACTGTCAACACCACCAATGGCCAAAAAAAAAAAAAAAATTCTCAACCAAAAGAAAATCCAACCATCAGCTACAGCCACAAAAAGGAAAAATTTCCAATCATCAATACCACCACCAACCACACAATCCCACCTTCATCATAGCCCAAGCTTCAAACCACAACTACAAACACAAAAAACCCAAACACACCAACACAAAATCTTCAGATCGGTGATCCAAAATTGCCAACTCAAACCCACAAACACAGAAAACCCAAATCCAAACCCAGGAATCCTTAGATCGAAGACCAAAATCATGAAAATGAGGAGTGGGTTTCTTTTCTGGGTATATATTTATGCTTGGATGAACATGGTGAGTGGGTCTGAAGAGGAAAGAAAGAAAGAAAGAAAGACAAAACCGGGAAGAAGAGGAAAAAAAAAAAAAAACCATTGGTGGTGGAGTGGGTCTGATGAAGAAGAAGAAAAAAAAAAATGTTGGTGGTGGTGGAGTGGGTATGAAGAAGAAAGAAAGAAGAAAAAGAGAAAAAGCAAAAAAAAAAAAGAAAAAAAAAAAGAAGGAAGCCGGAGGAACTCAGTAGAAGAAGAAAGAAAGAAAGAAAGAAAAAAAAATGAAGAGGAAGAAGACAAAAATGTTGTTGGTGGTGGAGTGGGTATGAAGGAGAAAGAAAGAAGTAGAGAAAAGCAAAAAAAAAAAAAAAAAAAAAAAAAAAAAAAAAAAAAAAAAAAAAAAAAAGGAAGCTAGGGGAACTCAGTAGTCGAAGAAGAAAGAAATAAATAAAAAGAAAGACTGAAGAAGAAGAAGACAAAAATATTGTTGGTGGTGGAGTGGGTATGAAGAAGAAAGAAAGAAGTAGAGAAAAGCAAAAGAAAAGAAAAGAAGGAAGCTAGTGGAACTCAGTAGAAGAAGAAAGAAATAAAGAAAAAGAAAGGCTGATGAAGAAGAAGACAAAAATGTTGTTGGTGGTGGAGTGGGTATGGAGAAGAAAGAAAGAAGTAGAGAAAAGCAAAAAAAAAAAAAAAAATAGGAAGCTAGGGGTCAGTAGAAAAAGAAAGAAATAAATAAAAAGAAAGACTGAAGAAGAAGAAGAAGAAGAAATAAATAAATAAAAAGAAAGACTGAAGAAGAAGAAGACAAAAATGTTGTTGGTGGTGGAGTGGGTATGAAGAAGAAAAAAAGAAGTAGAGAAAAGGAAAAAAAAAAAAAAAATTGGAAGCTGGTGGAACTCACTAGAAGAAGAAAGAAAGAAAGAAAAAGAAAGAATGAAGAAGAAGAAGAAGACAAAAATGTTGTTGGTGGTGCCGTTTGGGATCGGCTTATTTTGTTGAAGTTGAAATTTTTTTGCTAAAAGTACTATAAATAAAGGTAAATATTAGTTGCAATAGTATAATGAGACACATAAATAGTATCAAAAAATAAAGTGAAACTCATAAATATTAGTAAAAATAAACTAAATAGTAAAATAAGTTGGCAAAAAATAAGTTAATTAAACAGAAACTAAATGCCTTAAAATATTTTACATGTTAAATATTTTAATAAAAATATTCTACATATTAAATATTTTACTGAAAATGAAATGAAGCTTAAAAATATTCGTTTTCCATGTTCGGCTTCAGAGTTCTGTGCATTTGGGCTTTAATAATAATTTAGGTGGCCCATTTACTCCAGTATTGTCGCCCAAGCCCACATTTTGCTAGCTCTCGGCTCTCAGCTATCGTTACATTCACACCAAACAGCTTATGAAAGAAAAATACAATTCCTATTTCTTCATTACATAGATAGATGCTAGATTTTCTCCTCAACAGTCTCTGTCTTTGTTTCTATCGTACTAAGACAAATTCCACAGAAGATTGCTGTCATTGAGAATGATGGAGTCTACTGTCTACAGTACACTCACGCGGAAGTCTACCCGACCAAGACTTTCATCATAGAATAATGGAGTCTACTGTCTACAGTACACTCACGCGGAAAAGTGACTGTGGTCTACCCGACCAAGACTTTCATCATTGAGAATGACACGTTTATCGTTTAAAATGGATGGCAATATCTTATGGAAAATGTTAAGGAGGACTGAATGGAGCAATTAGATAAGAAATGAATGGTGTGTGAGGGTGACGTAAAGATTGGTTTAGAAAATCCCTATTCTCTTTTCTATTTATTTGCTTCTCCAGCATACGTTACGGCAATACAAACTCCAATAGAACATTATAATGAGTTTATCACTTTCTTTCGTGATGTTCATGCAGTTTCTCTTTCTATTGTCTCTGCTTTCTCTTGTTTCTGCTGGCTCTTTTTCTTCGGTGCAGCCATTATGTCATGATGATGAGAGCTTTGCCTTGTTGCAATTCAAAGAAAGCCTTATCATCAATCAATCCACTTCCGCTTATTCAAAGATTTCGTCGTGGTTGGCACAAAGTAGTGATTGCTGCACGTGGGATGGTATTCAATGTGATGAAAACACGGGTCATGTGATCAGCCTTGACCTCAGTAATAGCTCTCTTTATGGTTCTATCAACTCCAATAGCAGCCTCGTCCAGTTTGTTCACCTTCAAAAGCTTAATCTCTCCAGCAACAACTTCAATCACTCTGAAATCCCCGTTGGAGTAAGGCGGCTTTCAAAGCTTACTCACCTTGACCTCTCTTATTCTGGATTTTCAGGTAAGATCCCATCAGAAATTTTACAACTCTCTAAGTTGGTTTCCCTAAACCTCGCTCTGAATCCATTGAACCTCCACAAGCCTGGTCTCAGAAGTATAGCTGAGAAGTTAACATACTTGGAAGAACTAATTCTAAGTGAGGTGGACATATCGTCCACTGTACCCAGTGTCTTGGCAAACTTATCTTCTTTAACAACTATTTCTCTTACAGATTGTGGTTTGCATGGTGAGTTTCCAACCGGAATTTTTCAGCTACCAAATCTCAAGTCTCTCAGTGTGCACTTCAATCCAAAACTCACTGGTCGAGTACCAGAATTTAATAGAAGTAGCCCCCTTGAAGTTTTGAGACTTGCAGGCGCAAGTTTCTCTGGAAAGCTACCAGATTCAATGGGTAACCTCCAGTCCTTATATGAATTGGATGTTAGTAGTTGCAATTTCTCTGGACCAATACCATCGTCATTTGCTAACATGACGAAGCTCACGTATCTAGATCTTTCAGAAAACATTTTCAGTCGTGGGACTCTCTCTTGGGTTGGTAAGCAAACCAAACTCACCATGTTACGTCTAGCAAATATTAGTTTATATGGTGATATCCCGTTTTCTATTGGAAACCTGACTAAACTTACATCATTAGTACTTGGTGGGAATGAATTAACCGGTCCTATCCCATCATGGCTAGCAAACCTCACCCAACTAAATACTCTATGGCTTCCATACAATAAATTGTGTGGTCCAATTCCAACATCTATTTCCAGCCTTTTGAATCTTTAAATTTTAGATTTGAATTCAAATAACTTGAGTGGCACAATAGAATTTGATTTGTTTCGAAAGCTCAATAACCTCTTCCAACTCGATTTATCTTATAACAATCTTTCATTAGTTATTAATCCTAGTACCGATTCTACCTTTCAAAAATTTATGGTATTAGGACTGGGTTCTTGTAACTAAATGACTTCCCAGAGTTCCTTAGAAAGCAAGATCAGTTGGAAGTTTTGCAACTTTCTCAAAACAACATTCATGGCCAAATACCAAAATGGATCTCTAACTTGAGTATAGACACTCTCATGTGTTTAAGCATGTCAGGAAACTCACTCACAGGTTTTGATCAAACCCCAAATGCTTTCCCTTGGCGTCGTCTACAAATTTTGAACCTTCAAAACAACAAGCTTCAAGGGGCACTGCCAATTCCACCTCCATCCATCTTTTCCTATTTTGTCTCTAACAACATGTTGACTGGAGACATCTCTCAAATGATTTGTGAACTAAGTTCTCTTTATTATCTTGATGTTTCATACAACAACTTGAGTGGCTTCCTTCCCCATTGTTTAGGAGACTTGAGAAACCTTTCCGTTCTTAATCTCCAATACAACAACTTTCATGGTAGCATTCCTCAAATATTCATGGAAGGATGCAAATTGGGAATGATCACCTTGAGGCAAAATCGTTTTGAGGGGCCTTTACCAAGGTCATTGGCTAATTGTACAATGCTGGAAGTTCTTGATATTGGAAACAATCATATAATTGATATTTTCCCTTCTTGGTTGGGCATTCTTCCAGAGCTAAGGGTTCTCGTTTTGCAATCAAATGGAATCCATGGTTTTATTGGAAAACCTGAAACAATTCAAAGATTCACAAAATTACAAGTAATTGATGTCTCGAACAATAATATTAGTGGTAAGTTGCCATTTGAATACTTCCGAATTTGGAAACCCATGCAAAGCTTTGATGCAAGTCACTTAACGTATATGCAAGCAAATGGTTAGATGCAAAAACTTTTAAGTGATGATTGGTTAATGCCGTCATATGCCTACTTAATGACATTGACAAACAAAGGCATAAAGACAGAATATTTGGAAATCCAAGATTTCTTTGTGGCCATTGATCTATCTGGCAACACTTTTGAAGGAGAAATTCCAAAATTTGTGGGAAATCTAAAAACGCTTTACATGCTTAATCTTTCCAACAATGTTTTTACTGGTTTTATCCCATCGTCTTTGGCAACCTTAACAAACTTGGAATCACTGGATCTTTCTCAAAATATGCTAGTTGGAGAGATTCCTCCACAATTAGTGGAGCTTACCTTCCTTGCTTTCTTAAATGTGTCTCATAATAATCTTACAGGACCTATACCACAAGGGAAACAATTTCTCACATTTCAAAACAGTTCATTTGATGGAAATGTAGAATTGTGTGGAAGCCCATTGTCCAAAAGATGTGCCAATTCAAAGGACCCACCAACTCCACCTTCAAATTTTGAAGCAAAACAAGGCTTAGAGTTTCCATTTGAGTTTGGCTGGAAGGTAGTTGCGATGGGATATGCATGTGGATTTATAGTTGGAGTTTTTGTTGGACAAATTATAATCACAAAGAAGAGTGGTTGGTTTATAAAGTCTTTTGCAATTGGCCGTCCAACAGGAAGAAGGGTGAAGTGGAGGAGACGTTAAAAATAAATTTAGTTGGATAAGAATTTTCCCTTATAAATAAACTCATGCATATATGTTGCTTCCATTACAATTGTTCCCATTTTATTTCAAGAGTTTAGGAGGGGTCTTTGATAATTTATCATACTAGATGATGTTTATTGTCTTTTTTTTTTAAGCTGCGTTTATTGTCTACTCAATGTAATACATTTTTGTGGTGCTTTTCTCACTGCATGTTTTCCTTGTAGTGATCTTGGTTTTGTCATAAATGATAAAATGGTGTTGTATAACGTATTTTAAATTTAAAAACTTGAGGAAAAATATACAGTCTTTCTAAATCTTTAAATATATATAAGTTTCTGGTATAACGGTTTTAGGCCTGTTGATGATCAACTAAGCCTATTAATTCCAATCTAAGTGTTCGTTTGGGAACAGCTTATTTAGATGAAATTGAAAACTTTTTGCTACGACCTTAACACTTTTACTTGAGATCAACCACCTCTTTCTATTGTGTGACTTCAAAGCTTTGTTAAAAATCTTGAATTTGATTATGTATTGGACATTTAGCTTCATCACATCACATATTTTACATATTCGGGAGTTGGAGTTTGATTTTTTTTTTCTTTTTTATTTTTAATTGTAATTTTGTTGAGTTTTATTAATTTTTAGGATATGTTTTTTGATGTTTTGTATTTGTAGGGTCAATTTTTGTAGCCCAAGCCCAAGAAGGTATGGATTTTGAGCCCACTGGACCCAAGACAATAAATTTGTAGAGAGTGGGTGAAAGAGCTAGGCTAACAATGAATTAACAATATAAGACAGCAGTGTTTGTGGATAGATTTGTATTAAAATGTGCTCGGACAGATACAAATGTGACGTCCGAAGAGGGATTTGTATTCAATAAACTGGGGTTACAATTCTTGGAGCTACAGTAATGGAGTTCTCTCCTTTTTTACTTCTGATTTTCGATCCCCCATCTATCAGAGGCATCCTCCTCTTATATAGTAATCCCTTCCTACATCTTCACCGTCCACTTGTTCATCATCTAGACGCCCACTTGAGTGCATGTCCCATCATGCACCACCTTTAGCCTTGTGTGAGTGACGGTAGCTGAGAGTGCACTGTTTAGGTGTCTTCTCCACATTAATGCGGTCAGGGAGGTAGGTGCAGTGCATTTAATGCGGTGGTTGAAGTCTGTCTCCTAAATATTTCTCCGTTCCTGCTATCCTCATACGTGCCTGAGGTTCATTTCCATCATTACGTTTGTCAGAAGGATCACTTGAGCTTCCCAGACACCTGTCGGGCCAAACTTCTTCGGATCCGAGGATATTGGACTCCTCGGACAATTGAACGTCTCCTCGGATCATGCACGGGCTCCTCTCCAGACGTGCTCCTTTCACATGGGCCTCTAATTGAGTGTTTTCACCTCTTCGGACAAACAATGGTCCTCAAATAAGGCCTTGGGCCCAATACGTTAGGTTGGGCTTTTCACCCCCACAGTATTGTAGGGTGGAAAATATTGGGTTTGAGAAAGTTTGTTTAAAACATAAAAAATAATTTCAAAATTCTATATACTTTTTAATGATATACAAATTGTTATAAATAATTAGACAAATTACAACTTTACCCACCTGAGGTTTGACCGAAATTTAAGTTACCAACGTGTGGTTTGAAATCCCATGATGCAAGTGTTCCGCTAGATTGTTTTTTTATCTTATTCGATCTTATATTTTTATGTTTTTTGTATTTTGAAGGAAAAATACATAAAAGTTAAGCAAAATTACATATTTAACCCTATTTTTAACAGAAGTGGGTTATAGAAATCTCAGGTAGGTACTGTGTCAAATTTCAAACTACAAGTAGATAACTTAAATTTCAGCCAAATCACATGTAGGTAAGTTGTAATTTTCCCTTAATAATTTTTATTAAAAAAAGAATATTTTCACAAACTTACCTTTTGAATTTTTGAAAAAAAATTGTACTATTTTCATTTTGGTACGTCAAAAAAATTTACAAACTAACGCCAAAGAATTGTTGCAAGAGAAATCTCATCCAAGACAATAGTCATTTGATTAAACCGTTCCAAAGCTTCTTCCTCTAACTCAAAATATACAAGTCCACTAATTAAATAAGTCTACGAAACTGCATTGTGTTCTGTGAAGCTATCAACAAGACTACTTTCAACTAGAACATCAAGAGTAGTTCCATTTGAACGATCCGATCATGCAAATTAATATCCCCAATTCCCCATATATTCAAGATCATATATATACGAAACTATATTGTGTTCGATGGCATAGGTCATGGAATTCAGTCTAACACCTTGACTCCACTTCTCAACAAAAGTACTAAGGCTCTGAACCCAAAAGTCATGTTGAAAGAAGATTGATAACATTGTGTTCCAAGACACAGAGTCACATTGAGACATCTAGTTGAACATTTCAAAAGCCGAACCATCCAATACAATTTGGAGTATCCATAGATTATACTGTTCCAATCAAAATGAATTTGGATTTGGGATCCTCAAATTCACTATCCTAACATAACTCACTTTTCCCGACTTATATTGTAATTGTAACTAGAAAATAAAGTTATGTAATCTTCTTTATCTTAAATTGAATCTAGATCAAAACCTTGTAAAAAACTTTTCAACAAATAAGTGAGTCTATAGAAAGCATCACAAGTAATTTTAGAGATAATCGTCACTTTCTAATGAAACCTATTTCTATACTGTTAAAGGTAACTGAGCATTGAAATTAAATTATTCTTTAGATAGTGACATGAACTAATATTTTGTAACATATAAATTCTAATTAATTGAGATGGGTAGTCTAGACTCTAAAGAACCAACTTTTCAGGGAGGAAACTTATGGATTTTGAGTCTGTGAGTAGAACTCATACAATTAACCTAAAGGCCATTATTATTAACTCATAAGCCATCCAAGCCCACGGTCCGCAAGTGCAACCCACACACTTGAAATAGCCATCCAAAATTAATTCAAGATGGGTCCATAATAAGCCCCACGACATCAGCTTCAAAGCCCATCCAAATGGGCAATAAAGTCCTAAAGCCAGTCGATGGAATCAACCAATTGAAGCCCACAAGATTAACAACAGCCTATGAAACCCACAGCTATAACAGCCAGATAAGGGAAATAGAAGAGCACTGGGTTGAAGGGCAAAATGGTCATTTCGTGTCAACTTGGGACCACCCAAAATTTGACAAAATGAGCTTGGAGCACTAAGACCATTGGGTCTATAGTTTGATGCCATGTGTAAGTAAAAGAACTTATTAGAGCAATAATGCATCTATTGTGTTAAAGATTTGTCTTCGTGTGGGTGTAACTTAGTTTTTTTAAGAATTTTTTTTTATTAAAAGTGTACTAAAATATACTTGTACTTTGAAAAAAAAAAGTGAGGTTTTAAAAAATTTTATATAAAATATATAATATAAAAAACTAGCTTATAATCTAATCCCAAACACAAAAAGTTTCAGCCAATTTCATCTTTACCTCCATAAAACAAGGGCCAATTACCATTAATGCAAAGCTGCTGCACCCTTGATTTCATCAAGTACAAATTGGGGTTTTCCCCTTAAGGAAGCAATTTTTAGGGTGATTAGTTAGCCATGCTGTTGTCCCTAAAAACAAGACATAAGCGATGCCTCCTTTTAAGGAGGAACACTACTCTGTTGGGAAATTGTCTCAAATTCCTATTGTGACTTCGAAAGCTAATTGGATTTTCTTATTGAAGAAGGAAAAATTAAATTTGGTTATTTTCTTTAATTTCCTTGGTGTGGAAGGAAATATTATTCCTTGAAATTGAAGAAAATTCTATTTCTTGTCAAAGAAGTAATACATTCCTTGTGTATCAAGGAATTTAATTTGATTTGAAATCTTATAAATAGACTGATGCAAAGAATTTGATGGTTTTGGCCCAATGGTCCTCCCCTATGAGAAGAGAAGAAAAACAATAGAATTGGGCATGAAACCAAAAGAGAAAAATGAGATTTTTGCTTGGGAAGTACCCCAAGGAGAGAAACGACAAGGTTTGGGTCTTCTCTACAAAGCTTTTGTAAAGCGCACAAATCAAGGAAAAATTGTGAGGCTTTGATTCATGTTGTGAAGTGAAGAAAAGAAAAAAGGTGTTGCCCCAATGTGAATATAGTGAAGAGCAAAATATTGTGTGAAAAGAAGAAGAAACCACAGTGACCAATTACTTCTTCCTATATCAATTGATTGTTCTGCAATAGCAAGCTCTGGGAACCAGATAGATTTTTAGCAGCTTAAACGTTTTTCTTTTCTTCTTTTATGGGAGCTTGAACGTTTGGTATTGCTTTGCTCCTTTAAACAACAGTAAGTTTCAAAGCTAGGAATAAAAGGCTCTATAACTCGATAGCATACACGCTATACAACGGCACAATGCTAATGAAATACTGTTGTACATTCTGTACAGAAGATCAATATAAATATTATATACAATAAATCCATTTGGGTACTTCGAAATAATTGATACAACTCACAACATCATCAAAATAACAAGGCTTATAAAATAGGTGACATACAAGACCAAAGAAACAACTGGGTGGCCAGGACCATCTAGCATGCCTGGTTAAGTTGGGTGACCCATCCAGAATTCCATTTTTCAAAGCAAGGCACATAGATAAAAACAATTAAGTAGCTCTTTTTAACATCTCCATAATGGATTCTGGATCCTGGATTTCCTGGCTTTCTTGTGATCCTAATTCCCCTGTGAAAAATCAACACTAGTGTAAGTCCGGATCCCCGGGCCATGTCCACTACAATCCCTCTCCCTTCCTTGCTGTGCCCGTCTTACTTCCTTTTGATGCTCAGTTAGTTCCAAACTTTTTCTTTTTAACCTTGGAGACAGCTTCTCCTCGTGCTGAAGTTGATTCACTGTATCCTCCACAAACTCTACTCTTTTGGAGCTCATGTTATGGGTTGCAGTCACCCTGTATCTTGTAAAGCAGTGTTGACTCCTAGTCTAGAGCGACATCTTTCAAGATATGCTAAGCTTCTCTTGCAGAGGTTTATTTTTCCATTTCTCGAGAGCTTGTCTAAGACATGAAGCAAGCTTTGAGGGTAATCCAACTTGATTTGCTCACCGTAAGTGGAATTCCAGAAGATGATGGTAGGCTTTGAAATGGATGGATTTGGGTGTTCAAGAGCTTTTTCAAGAAGGGGTGCCTGCAATTTGAGGAGTACAGAATCAAAGATTATAGTTGGCTGACTACTTCTCAAACAATTAAGGATTTTGGTCCACAAGAGTTGAAGTTAATATTTGGTGCTTTCATCCCATATCTCTATATGTGACACCCATTGGAGTAATGGACAAGATATTATCTTGCAAGTACATGAAAAGATCAAATGCTAGTCAAATAGGATAGCAGTTTTCAAGAAATAGAATGTGTGTGTGAAAATATGAAACAAAAGAAGGAAACTTCAAGATCCTGATCACCAACTCCATTGGAAATGTTCTAAAGAAACTTTCAAGGAAGATGACTCCAAATGTTCACTCCTCTTTCTTTTATGCAAGCATGTTTTCTATACAGAACCCCCCTTCCCAAAAAAAGAAGAAGGAAAGTTGAGAGGGAGAAAGTTAAAAGCAGGAGTAAGACTTTAAAAGCATACACTCTCAACATATGGTTCAACTTACTCAAGGGAAAAAATAAATAAAAAGAGCATGGTACATGCTTACTTTAGCCACTTTTCATATGTAACTACAATGAATTTATTGGAGATCATGAGTTTCACTGTAGTAACAATATATAACATCGCTTCAGTTTTAACTGAAAGTATGATCTAATTATAAAGTTCGATGCAAAAACCTGGCTGGTGCACTACCTCAATGAACAAAAGGATATCTTGCTTCATGTGAAGACAACTGATAACGAATGCCAACGCAGAAAATAACCTGAGATTTCATGGCAAAACGATACAGGCATGAGGCGATCATATATGTAATGACTCAAGCACAAACGGAAAGAAACCAGCTATAAGTTACCTTGATGTCACAAGAAGACCGGTTGGGGATTCTGTTGCTAACTTTGTACATAATACCTTTAAATATCTATATGAAGACACTTGGAAACATGAGCAATGGCAGATGGAAGAGACAAAACACTTGGATAGTGAGGGTTCTGTTTTAGATTAAATCATTTACGTGATACTATAAAACTGAATTGAATTTCATTTGTAGAAAGTTCCAAAACTCCATCTATGTACAAATCACAATGAGATAATATGGAACTGAAGGAATAAGCCATACAACTTTTAATATATCAAAACTCATTCCTATTATTTGGATGGTGAAGATTCAATTTTTAATTAGATAATTACTTGATATTATAAAACTGAATTGAATTTCATTTGTAGATTGTCCAAAACTCCATCTATAAACAAATCACAATGAGATTATATGAAATGATGGGATCCCGTAAGAACCCAAGTCCAGAGTTGGCAGCCAGCCAACCTGCAATGAAAGAATGCCTTAACACCCTATCATGCCTTAACCCAACTCTAAGAAGCAATGTTCGCACCTACCTGGAAGCAAATCTCAAGCTAACATTCGTGTTACTGAATATTTTACAGTCAACAATATGTTTGTGTCTACTTTTGTCTGAACCTACTTCTGAAGTACAGTTCTCTTCCAAGAAACATATTACTACATTGCCATATAAAGAAAGGAGAACCAGATCCAGATCCTTATTTCTTAAATCAAGATCATTGGCACCATCAAGCATTTTGGCATGTTCGTCAAGGCACCCATTTAACATTGAATACAAATCCTCAAGGAAACTGTTTGTAGTAGAACAATACACATTCTGTGAAGTTTTAAGAGAACTATAAAGTGTCTTCCACACTTCAAAAACATGTTCAACGTAAAGCTTCCTCTGTGGTGAAACATGAGGCTGTTGTGAGAATCCACTAACCAGCGAGGCTGAATTTTTCTAGGGGCAAGAGCATACTGAAAATGGATACAATAAGAGAGAGCATATGGCAAGAAAACCAGTGCTGTTGGACTCCATTCTCAATAATGAAAGTTCCTTGACATCATCTATGCAGTCTGTCAATCCTTTGGCTATTGCTACCCATATATTTAAGTAATGGGGACCGACATAATTATACAGTAAACTGATCATAGGAAGGAGAGTTTCCAAGGGATCATATGAAGAGAATAAAAATTTGAAATACTTGTGGATTCCCTGTAAAATCAGTTCTATTTTGGATGTCTTCATAGTTGACTGAAAGACCACACAGAGGTAGGCTACAAGTAAATAAACCACTGGTGAAACCATATTCATGTGAACGATAGAGCAGATATCCATAAATTTTGCATGTCTAATGTTATTAACTGATTGAAGCTTGTCAATGTACTTGAGGTCCAATGAAACCTTGTACAGAGGGGATTCCAATGTAGCAGGTTGTAACTCCTTAGTGACAGCGTCTATAAACCGGAGACAAGTATGATGCAAATCACTACTATCACTGCCTTCTGAACTTACATCTTCACATATCTTCTTTATGAACCTTAATACTGTGCCCAAACACAACATAATATCATTATAATTGGTTGATGGCTTTTCCAACTCCAATTGAACTCCTTTCAGAACAGATAAAAATAACCTTAAAGCAACATCACATGCGAAACTTTTGTATTCATGGTTGACATTTGCAATTGATGCTTGACTGATGAGAATAAAAATTATGTTTAAATGGAAGTCCAACTGACAAATATCCCATGGAAACCATCTAACAGAGTATTGCTTCCATAAGAATTTGGTAGCTGATAAATGATGGCTTGCAGAGTTACTTGTGACATATTCCACATCTTTACATTTTGCTAAAATAAAATCATCAAGCAGATCTAGGCAAAGATTCCATGAGCTCACACTTTTACTTTGAGGACCAAGGCAAAAAATTGCTTCACAGATAGGCTCCAACACTAGCTTTGTCACTGATGGATCATTGACAGAAGTATCAAGTTTATGCAGCAGATAACACCATGTGTTCAAGCATGATGAGTGGATGGATATATCACGTTTACTTGATATGATTCCTGTCAGAGGAGTCATTACAAGCCTTATGCTTTTTAAAACCCCATTTGCCTGGATTTTATCACTGGTCTCTCTAGATTTTTGCAAATGTTGTACACCGTTCTCCTCCTTGGATGCATTTGTCTCACAAGCTACTATTGGAGGATGAATTAGAGCATCAATAAGACCTTCCCAAGCAAACTGCAAATTATGGTAAAAAATCATACAAAAGAATGACATTTAAAGCATTATAACGTAGGACTTCTGAAATATTTTAAACCATAATTGATGGAAGAATGACATTCTAAGTGTTGTAATGGAGTACTGGTATATTTAAAAGCAGAAATTACCATTGGAGATAATTGAACAGGTAACTAGGCAGTGATTTAGCCTTTTCTATTTGCATAGATTGCCATGAAAACTTGGGTAGACCCAGTCCTATGAGCTTACATGCAAGGACCACAACAACTCAAAAAGTTGATGACTAGACACCCTTTTCTGACTTAAGCAAGGACCATTTAGTCTCTTGATTTGGATTACCGCAAATTCTTTATGCCCCATAATAAATTTGTATCCTTCAAAAGATGACCACTTCTATGCTATCATTGAACTAAGAAAATGGATGAAAGCACCTTCTATTTTTGAGGTGCTATTTTATTGGTAATAAATTCAACAAATAAAGAATTATTTTCTTGGATAATATTATCAGTGATTGGTGATAGTGACCAGGTTTCCAAAAAGTCCAACTGTATTAAAAATACCTGTGAAGCAATCTGGACTTGTGGGTTGAGATCTGAAAATGCATTTTCAGGAATTTTCAGCATTTCATTTGTTAATTGCCTGTTCTTCATAGCATAAGATCCTAGTAAGCGAATAAACCATCCCCATGCATGAATGGCTTGGACCTTCATACCCTGGTTTAGCAGCTCCTTCATCTTAGTGAGCAAAATTTGCTTCATATCTTTGACAAGAACCTGTTTAAAGATAGAATAAAGTACATTTAGGGACCTTAGAATACACAACAGGATAGATACTATATTGGAATGATTTTAGGCGAACCTTAACCTTGATACGAGAATCGAAGTTAGACAGAAGGAACCTTTCTCATGGGTCTATCTTAGACATTCAGGCCTGATAATGTGAGATAGGCACACATTAATGCACATGAGAGAGAGAGAGGATCATTGGTATTTGAAACTTTTGTCTCCTAGTCTTTATCATTGACAAAATTGCAATATAAAACTATTAAGGTTAACTACCTTTAATACTTTACAAATCTAATGAGGCACTCATTCATGATAGAAGTCGAGAAGTTTTGGAATTTCAAATTGAAAAATTTTCTACTCCATGATGCAGGGATATGGAATGAACCACCAGTGCAGTGACTGGTCTTAATTTTGAGCTTCTAGACACCCTTGTGAATTTTATGAAAAACACTTATTCATATGAATTATGGAAGCTGGATTTAAATGACTATGACCCAACCTCTTATTGATGTTTTTTTTTTTTTTTTGTGTAAGTTTAAATATTTGTTTAAGATTTATTTTGACAATTAATGGAATTTTGTTTGGCATAAACCGTTACAACATTTTGTCTTCACCCTCCACACATACACACACACAAAGGGAAAAGAAAAGTGATGCGGGAGATGCAAGAAGATTATTATTTAGTATTATTTATGTTTGCAAGTCAATTTTATTTTTATGTTTTAGATCTTATTAGTTTATTGGGCTATTAGTATTTTAATTTAGAAGCAAGGTTATTTTTGTAATAAGGCAAATAGGGTTTCCTAGCCAATTAGAACTAGGTTTTAGCAATCCTTTATAAGCAACCTATTGTACCCCTTGAGGAGTTAGTTGATATTTTGATGAATGAGAAAATGGCCGTTTGATTTTTCTTTGGTCTGGTGCTGACTCCAGGTCTACCCTAAGTGTTGACTCCTAGTGGTTTCCCCGCTTGGTGCTGACTCCTAGGTCATATCTTTTATTTTTCCGTTATTACAGTTTCGTTCTGGTTGTCCTGCATCAAAAAGAGTGCTATTTCAATCTCTCAAAATGTCAAAATTATATATCCTACATTGTAAATGTAGTTACCACTACAGTTTGTATTTGAAAAGGAAATTTCCTATGATGTTTCACTTTTGAAACCAGAAACATATTCATGGTAAATAAAGAAGAAATGGTAGAAATGGTGGCTACAGGGATATTGAATGAACCACTGGTAGAGTTGACTGGTCTTGATTTTTAGCTTCTGGACACACAATTGGGAATTTTATGATAAATATTTATTCATATTAACTATTGAAGCTGATTTAGATAACAGTCAAATAAATCAATAGATCCAAACAGCCTGTGACATGACCTCTTACTATTGGTTTGAACTATTTTCAAGGATGTATTTTGAATTTTACTGGCATTTTGTGCTTAACCTTCACAACAGTTTGGCTTCACCCACCAAAATAAAAATTTTCTACTTCATCTCTTAAAACATCAAAATCATCTATTTTAAATGTAGCCACCACTCTAGTTTGTATTACAAAAGGAAATTTCCCGTGATGTTTCACATTTGAAACCAGATTCACAGTCACAGTAAAGAAACTGCTAGCTGTTTAGGCTCACAAATTTTCCTAAAACAAAAAGTTACACCTCAGATTCTGACAAGCACCAATAAGATATAAAATGGGCAAAAATTAGTAATGATTTTTCAGATTCTGCAATGTTAGCAACAGCTAGTAAGATGTTTTATTTGAAATACTTCACATGCAAACACATTAAATCCATCTAAATTCTCAAACCTTTTAACAAAAATTTAGTGGAAAAAAAGATGGTGGAAACAGATTTAGCTAGCTATATCATATTAGCATGTTTAAGCTTTCCATGTTTAAAATGTATATGTCAACTATGAATGCAACTTGATAGATGCACTTGCAAAATATAAAGAACATAAGCACATTTGTACCTTGGAGAGAACTAGTGGAGGAGGTAATATTATAGGCTTAATCTTCGATAGACACCTTTCTGACATATCCCTCTCCTTGTCAAAGCTGAGAAGTCTTCTATATATTGGAGGAGCCCATAAATGTGATGAGTCTCTCATTCTCTCGCTTAAATTAGATGCTAACTTTATCAAGGCCTATTATAATAGCAAGAAGGGTTAGCAGGAGAGATAAGTTGACCATACTCATTTATTGATTCTTGTTTAACATAAGATGCTAAGTTTCAGCAGTGATATATAAAATATAAATAACCAAATTGATTACGCAGCAATGTAAAATTTAACACTAGAATCATTAGTTTAGGACAAAAGTTTGACACAATTTGCTTGTGCAACATAATGTTTCGTCCAAGTTTGAAAAAATAAATTCCACAATTAAGCAAATAAAACCACTTCACTGCCAAATCTCTCTCTTTCTTTCTCCAGGACAAGTTATGCACATTAAACACTTTACAGAAAAAACGATATTGAAACTGACATAGTCAGTTTATATGCATAGACTTCCACTTAAGAAGTATCACTAGAAGTGGTTGAGGAGCATAAAATAGAAAGCTTGGAAGAATTACTTATACCTGAATTGATAAAGAACCAATTGGGTTGTCAAGTGCATGAACAACCGCCTGCAACAGAGAGTTGTAGTGGGAATCTAGAAATGGTGCATTAAACTGTTGGATGGATATGCACCACACTCCTAAGTTACAAACTGACTGCAATTAAGAGGCAAACAAGTCAAATCCACAAATAAATAAATAAAAAGAGCCCAGCAACCCTTGAAAACTATCATTATTTGACAATGTGACATTTACCTTCATTTTTGTTGTTGTAATGAGCCTAACTAAAGACTCTGTAACCAAATTGGCATCATCCACTACAAAACCAACATAGAGAAAATGCTGATTAAGTACTCATTTCCAATTAAAAGACAACTAAACAATACCGGTCAACTAGAACCGAGGTTTTAGCCACTGTTTTGATAGGGTAAATTGCAAATTACACCTCTAAAGTTTGGAGGTGTTTGGACTTTACACTCTGAAATTTGGAGTATTTTGGATTTTACTTTGAAGTTTCAGAATTTGGATTTTATCTCCTAAAGTTTGAGGGTGTTTAGATTTTACACCCCAAATTTTGAAACTTTAGAATGTAATGTTCAAACACTCCTAAACTTTAAGAAGTAAAATCGAAACACCCAGGTAAAATCCAAATTCTAACACGTCAGGATATGAAATTCAAATACCCCCAAACTTTAGGAGTAAAATCTAAATAATGAAACTTCGAGGTGTAAAATTCTAACACCCCTTAAGTTTGGAGTGTAATTTGCAATTTATCATTTTTTTAATATCTAAAATTTGAAAGGCAATAATTTACCAACAGCTTATTACTAAAATATTATACTAAGCAATGGTGTACCACTAGCACAACATACCTGCAATTGCGCCAACAAGGGACGGATGATAAATCATGAAACCCAAACACTTCAAAGCCAATATTTATACATATATTCAATCACCCTCCATTTAAAAGCTACTTAGATGGAAAGAGGAAACCCAAAAAAAAAAAAAAATCATCTATTTCAGTTCATAATTATATTCCAAATTTCATTTCCTTTTCTTTGCCTACACATTTCCCAGCATCCAAAAATATCATTTTGATAAATATGCGTTTGGCATTTTGATTTGAAACTTACATTTCTTCATCGTCGTCTGAGATATCGGCAACGATTAAAGATAGAAGAGTCTGAGAAATTCCAGCTAGGGCTTGAATTGAAGTAGGGTCGTCACTGGACTGTTCTTGGAAGTGTAAGAGGGTTGAGTAAGCGAGGCACTTTGAGCCAGAGGAAATTAGGGCTTTGATTTCCTCGAGCTGATCGGAGGAATTGGACATTGTTGAGGAAGAGCGTGAGACGAAGAAGCAGTGGCTCCGGATTAAACCCTAATTTTGGGAATAATGAATTGGGATGCGTTTCTAATTTTCGCGCCAAATTCCGGTATTGAGTTTGGGAACTTAGCCTGGGCGGGTGAATTTGGGTGCGACACGTGTAATATTACAATTGAGCTGCAATTGAAAGACCTTGGGCTCGGTTTTGGGCTTTTGGCTCCACTAGTTGCTAGGACATAAAAGTATGCCAAGGTCAACAACCATAGCCTATCACATAAAGCAAATAATAAACTTAAGATATTTTACGATTATAACATATTAAAAATTTATAACTTAGAAAATAAAATAAAAATTACTTTAGCTTAGATTTCTGTGTAGTTCATTGTTGTCTGTTTTTGTAATAAACAAAGCCAAGAGATCAAAACTATTCCGAGTCTGAATCAAATGCAGTCAAATAGCACAGAGACGTGAAGTCTAGAAACGCAAATTTACTACTCACATGACAAAGTAACCAACAATAAAATTACTAAATTTCATTACTTTTTTTTAATAAAAAAAACTAAAGTTTACTTGGACACCACACCACACCATATTTGTCATGTCAGTTACGGGTGTGGAACTCCTCCCTTCAATTAGAAATAACAATTTTACCCATTCTTCCAACCCAAATAGAAATAACTTTTTTTTTTAAATAAAAACTATTATTATAAATTAACAGTTTAACTAATTATTTTTTGTATTATATATGTAATTTAAAAAATTTTATATTATAGTTCCATTCTAAAAAAAAAAAATGTTAGATCTTAATTTAGTTATCACCTTAAGCCTTAAGGCCTTTGAACAGAATGTAATGGGCTATATGCAAGGCCTCTTTTGTCTCTTCATAAGAATTTCGGACTGATCTCTGCTCTGCCCTGCCCTGCTTTCCCATGAAAACGGAGAGGGAAAGAAAATTCGGCCAAAAATGGCACCGCAGCTATTAAAGCTTCCCATTGCCAGTATCTCACGCTTGCTTCATACCACTCCAAGCTTGTCTTTTCTTTCTCTTTCCAAATCTCCAAAGCTTTCTGGTACCCTCTTTACTCTCTCTGTTCTTGTTTAGTTCGTTGTTGATTGAATCTTAATAATTTTAACAAACCCATTTCGTTTTATGTGGATTTGTGGTCTAATTATTGCTTTTTTATTTTTGAAAATGATTTTAGTGAGATGGGTCAACTATGCTGTTGCAAGTTCTGGAAAGTTTCAAGCACCAAAGAAGTAAGCTTTTCTAGCTCCAACAGGAGTTTGTTAACTTGTTACTGTTTTTCTGTATTTTAAAATGTGAAATGGGTGATGTGTACATACGTTTTACAATAAGAAGTGTGTAAGAATCAATGCCGATTTGTATATGGTGTATGAATCTACTACTTCCGCACTGTTTGTATGCTATAAAAATGGAAGGGAGAAGAGATGAAAATTGAGGATTTCTTATGTTTTGATTGGACTAAGAAAAAAGCCTAATCTTGATTGGTTCTAGCTTTTAATTCACTATGTTGCTTAGATTTTGTATTGATTACTCTCTAGGCTTTGAATGGAAGTTCTAGACTTTTCTCAAGTATAAGATTAGGATAAAGTTAGACTTGGTAATTATCTGTGATGTTACACCATTTCATAAATTTTTACTAGATTGAAGAATTCCACTGTTAAATCACATATTTTCTTTGTTCTTAATATGCACACCGAAGTTCCTGTTAATTGGACTTTATTTACTATCTAATCGTTATTTTAAAGTTAAAAATACTTGAAATTTAACATTTTTTATGATGAGATTGTAATTAATCTCCGATCATCTTGATATTCTGCAAGCATGAGTATAACAAGGCAATGTAATCCTAACATTGTGGATGGAGTGGTGTAATATTGCAAGGAGTTACACTAGGTCTATATATATAAGCACACGTACATTTTTTATTTTGATTGGTTAGACACACACATACATACTTATATATTGGTGAATTACGATGCTCTTGAATCTATGACCTCACTCTCCTCACCATACTTTGTGGGTAGTGGTTAAGCTAGTTGATGATATGTGATAAAATCGCCTCAGTTTTTCCAATTAGATGTCAGTAGAGTGGAATGGAGAAACACTGAAACATTTGTAGGCTTAGTGGCAGCCCAAAGTCAGTTTTGTGCACTGGGTAAAGGCATAGTTTGCACAAATGGAGGCAGTGGTGGTATTAGTTGTCATAGAGGAAATGCTTGTGATATTTTCAGAAGGAGAGGTACATAAAGTTTGTTGAGGGTCCATAGCCAACCTCAAAAAATATGGGACTAAGGCTTGGTTGTTTTGTTGATGACATATATGGTGGTGTTGGTTGTTAATGGTTTCAATGACCGATGATGGTGGAGGTGATGTAGTTGATGCTTATAGGGTCACTTCCTAGCATAATTTTTCATAGTAGTGGCAGTTTCATCAGATTCATGGAGTAGGTGGTGGTGATGTCATCAGCAAAAAATACTTGTTTTGAGTAAAAGAACCTTTTCCCCCTTTCGGTTGTGAGAAAGTCCTTTACTATCCATGCTATAATATCCTTTCAAAGAAATTGATGCTTTGAAATGCTATCTAAAGATTTAAAAGGCTGGCTTAGTTAACATTAAACTAATAATCACAAATTACAATAGCAATTAAGCAAACCCAAAAATTTTATTGAATTTTAAAATTATGTAAACATAATAAGCAAGTTCATCCAAGTCCTTTAGAAACAAAATTAGAGCTGCTAAGATGAGCCTTTTTCTGTTAAGAAAAATTCCAGTATTATTGATTAAATATTTGGAGCAGCCATTTATTACTGATAATAGTCTTAAGACTGATTCAGAGAAGAAGATAAAAAAACTGACCTTGTTGCAAATGAATATTGACTATTAATCTTGAAACCTTTTTATCATTTTTCATATATCATATTTCATTCTGCCATTGACATTTTCAGGAAAAGGAGGCTGGATGAAATATGTCTTGAAAGATTTCAGCAATACAGCCGAACCTTTATTCAATCATGGATCCTACAAGGTAAGTGACATTTTTTAATATTATAACATATTGTGATGCACTTTAGTGAATGAATATGATTACATGTAGGTTTATGGATATTTTGTGGGTTTTTTTAATAATGTATGTCAATATCTGTGACATTTGGATTTAGGCAATTGCTTGTTTATGAACCTTGGTGGTGGCAAAAACAAATAGCAAATGTTATGGTGGGAAATTGGTTAAAGCGATACCCTAACAAGTTGCTCGCTAACTAACTGTAGCTATGCGTGTTTATCTTCAATTAAAAACAAGGCCATGCAGGCCATTAGGCCTGCTAGTAGTCTTGTGAACTGTCTTCAACTGTCAGTAATGCCTGTTGGATTGACAACTGCATCAAATAAATTGTCCAGTTTGTTTCAGTTTTTGGATCATCGTCTGAAACTAAGGCCAGTTCTCCCCCATTCGTGTCCACCCATACATCCTCTTGCCACCTAGGGTAATAACAAGTAGAGATATATTCATATGGTGTTTCCTTAACACCCTTTGTTTTAGATTTCATATGGCCTTACCAATATCAACTGGTTATGTAATCAAGAAAAAAATTGAAATCAGGTATTTCCCCATATATTTCCAAAATAAAACTGGGTGTAGTTTTAACTTTTAAACCAATGTGCATTTCCCACATAATTCAGTATTGCTTGGACCCTATACTAGTTTTATTGTGTTTGTGGGTATCTATCTTGCAAATTTCTAAGAACATGCTATTATCTTGGCTGAAAATTTTGATTATGGATTGCATTGTAAAGTGTAGACAACCCCCCCCCCCCCCCCCCCCCACATCATATATCCTTCCTCTCTCTAACATGTTTCTGGTGTAGGAAAAGTGTCCGTTGATGGAAAGGTGGTGAACAAAGCTGGAACACCTGTCTCTGAGAAGGCTGTTGTGCAAATAATGGTTGAAATTCCAAAATATGTATGTAGGTGATTACTCTCCTAAACCAATGCATCATGCATGCTTAATACAAAAAAAATTATATTACTGGTAGATTTGGTGAGAATATATATTAATTTAAGCTCTTTTTTTGGATATAGAGCAGGATATAAGCTGGAAGCTGCCATTGAACAGCTAGGCGTCAATGTTGCTGGTAAAGTAGCTCTTGATTCAGGGTTATCCACTGGAGGATTTACTGACTGCTTGCTTCAATATGGAGCATCATTTGTTTATGGGGTTGATGTAGGTTATGGGCAGGTAATGTGAAGTTCTAATTCTTTCTTTTTGCTTAGCGAATTTGTGCTAGACAGCATCTGGACGTGAAGTCCCATTCCTTTTTAGTTTTGGACAGTAATACAAAAGAAAAAAAATTGTAAATGGTTCTCTAATTGAAGATGTGATAGGAAATATTTGATGGCAATTCTATGCTTATTATGATGCTGAATCTTTCTTGCTGTGATATTTTAGGCCTTTCTAATTAGCACTATTTAATTGATGATTTTCGTAAGTTATTTTATTGTAATTCAAAATATCAGTAATTAGAATGCAGCATTTAATTTCCAAAATTGAGGTGCCCATGAGTTACTTCCACTTTTAGAATATTATTGTATATATTTGCATACTAATTTTGTGAAGCTTGGTAAGTAGCTTAAATAGTCAGTTAACTAAAAAAAAATTGTGAAGAAGGAACATCCTTATCTTGCCAAAATCTGCTTAAAATTAGTAGGATTTTTGAAGGTGTTGAATGTCTTCAGCACATTATTAATTAGTCTTTTTGGGATCTATGTATGACTGAATTACTATTATACGCGGTATAGCTTCCTCATCAGTTTTAGACCTTTTGAATTTCAGGTTGTAATTCTCTTGGAGTGTTTTGATACACTTCATGTATATTGAAACTATCTTCTCTTTTTAATAAAGATTCTTTTACTTACGTTAGAAAAAAAAATCATCATAGCCTTGTGCTATGATGATATCCCTAGAGCTTGATTTTGAGGCTCCTTGTGGATCTTGAGACTTAGATACCAAAAGTTGATATTTTATTATTAGCTTTAGCGCTTGACTTTCGGGGCTTTTTGGGTCTCAGAATGTAACACAAAGAATTTTGTCTTTTCATTATTCTAGAAATGGTTTGTTGAGAAACACTTGCCCAGTCAAAGTTTGTAAGAGGAACCAAAGGGTTGAATTTGATTTTGGGACTAAAATGTTTGATTTTATCATAAGATGACTAAATTAGCATTTTAGTTTCCATCAGCAATCACATCCTCTGAAGGAAAATTTATATAAAATCTGGTCTTAAATAAAAAATATATTTTTTTAAATTGCTTATTGTAGAAATTGAATATAACTTATACATTTTTTGATAAGTGAATAGAACTTATACTTTATGTTGTTAGAGCAGCTTCTGTTTTATTTTCATTTTTATGCTGGATTTCTTTATTAGTGCAGATGCAATTTTTCGACATTTACCCAAAAATTATTAATATGATGATCCTCCCTTGTCCACTTTTTTTATAAGAACTGTTGATCATTAATGGTTCTATCGGTAATCACTGCTGACTTCTTTAGGTGGCTGACAAAATTCGTCGAGATGAACGTGTTTGTGTGATAGAAAGGACAAATCTAAGATACCTTTCTGAACTCCCCCAAAAGGTTGATTTGGTGACTCTAGATCTTTCATTCATCTCAATTCTCTTGGTAAGCTTTCAAATAGTGGTAGAAAATGCTTTCAACCCATCCTTTTGAAGTATTAAGTGGTTGTGTGGTTATGAGGTTTCTTTTTCCTTTTTCTTTTTCCAATAAATAGTTTTCTTTTTTTTTTTGATTCCAAGGGAAGATTTGAACTAGTATCCGCTTCATGAGGTGTGGTTCCCAGCCAATTATGCTACCCCTTGGGTTGATTATGATTCTTCTCCTTTTCCTTTCTTGGACTTTTGTCAATTCAAAGATTGAACTTTAGAGGCCTATTTTATTTAGAGCATGTTTTGTCGGAGTGATGTTAGGAAGGATGAAAAAGAGAGGAGAGAGGGGAAGAAAGAAAAGTTTATTCTCTTGTTTGCTAGGAGAGAAAAGAGAGGATGGAAAATGAGGTGGGGTTATTATCTCCCCTAGCCCACAATTTTAATCCATTCAAATTGAGAGGAATGATGAGAGGAAAATATCTGGCTAATGTTAAAAAATTGCTTTTTATATAATAGGGATTTAAAAGTAAATTGTTACAAATCACTATATCTTTCCTCTCATTTTCCTTTCCTAACAAACAAAGAAAGATACCCTAATTTTCCATTCTCCCATTTTTCAATCCTTCCTATCCTTTCCACCCTTTCACTTCATCCTCCCTACTAAACAGGCCCTTAGGCATCAGAGATGTTCCACTTCTATACTTATTTACATGTATCACCCCTTCTCTTGATGCTTTAAATCATTACTACTTTCTTGTGCCCTTTTCCATAAAATAAAATGATATTTGAAAAAGATTGCACTAGTTATATGTATCACATACCTGTTTTTCTTTTCCACCAGACACACACACACAATGTTGACAATTGCATTTCTAATATTTTGGTTCTTTATTCATTTTCTCCTTAAAATTTTAGATCTTTATATGTTATGTACATTCTGAGCAGGTCATGCCTGCTGTAATCAATGTGATGAAGGAAGAGGCAAGCTTAGTTACCTTGGTTAAGCCTCAATTTGAAGCTCGAAGATCACAAGTAAGAAACTCTTATTGTTGTGTATATTTTAATCTTTCTGGCGGTCTCCCTGCACAGGTTTCTATTCCCTGCAGTGATATGAAGCTCATTCAGAATATTTTTCTAATGGTTCACATTTACATAGTTTTTACCATTTTTCTGTCCTGCATTTGCACCCCAGTCTAGTATAAGTACCGGGAGCTGTGTCGAATTTGATGAAAGAGATCTTGCTTTGTGTACAAATTCTTTAACAAAGGCAAAGATCTCTTTTTAGTTTTTCGGCTTGAGACTTAGCTGATTCTTGACATGCTTAACCTAAATTATGAATTAGTGAAGAATCATGCAAGTTTACACACTTAATTTTGTAACTGGTTGAGGGTTGTGATTGTGGGGAAAGCACATGGACATTATGTTGCTAAATAGAATGCTATTCAGCATCAACATTGATTGTTTTTCCTTTTCCGTGAGTAAATTAATTATAAGATGCCAAGATGATGCTACCTGGCACAAGAGTGTGAGAGAAGTGTTCTCAGGAAAATTTTTTCTTTTGGGTAAAAATTACACAAACCTCCCTTGCGATTTGAGAAAATGACACTCCACCTCAAACCTTAAGGGAAATCTCTGGCGGTTTAAGGAAATCAACACATTAGTCCTTCCCTTAATAACAGTAACAGAATATTCCAAAATTTGAAAAGATTCCCTTGACCAAACCCTAACCACTGTTTGGTGACAAGGAACAATATCTAACCAAATAAAATTTCAATGACCATGGTTAGCGTTTGCTCAAGGTAATCTTTTCACCATTTGGAATATTATTTTATTGTTTGTAACGGAAGGACTTATGTGCTTTATTTCCTCAAACCTCAAGAAAGAGGAGTGTCATCTCCATTAAGGTTTGGGGTGGAATGTCATTCCCCTAAACCTCATGAGGTAGAGTCACTTGAGATGGTTTAGTCAAGTTCAGAGGAGAATGATTTTCACATTGGTGAGAAAGAATGAGTTTATTCAACTGGAGGAAAAAAAAAATAGTGGAAGACCAAAAATAACATTAGCAGAAGTAGTAAAAAGGACATGTCAATTAATGAAGTAATAGAGAGTTTGACTTTGGATTGACTAGAATGGCATAAAAGAATACAAGTGGCTAACCCTGGATAATTTGTTGAGGATCAATAGCTTACCCTGAAAATTTGGGACTAAGGCTTGGTTATTGTGTTGATCATTTGAACTAAAGAGGAAATCTAATGGCTACCCGCTCTATTCCCACCTAAGCCATGGCCCAATGGCACCAAAAGCTCTAAATGTAATGAATTGGAAAAAATTTTCTAAGAAGAGACATGAGAATCAAAAGAGAATCCAATTCACTCTCTGTGCAGGAAGTATTCCAGAACATGAACAGATTGATTAAAGGTCACAAACAAAGCATTACACTCATTCAGGAGTTGGGCTATTGCATTTCATCATCCCACGTCAAAACAATTAGAGGACAGCTGTCTCCTATTGTTGTAATAGGTTGTCCCACAATTGTATCTGTTTTGAACAAAGATACACTAAAAAGATATTTACATAGGCATATTGTAATCAATTAAAGAGAATTTATCCAAAAAAAGAATTTATCCATATATATATATATATATATATATTTATTTGATAATTCGATAGTTGCAATAGGGAAAAGGAGATTTGAATCTTGGATGTTTCTGTTGGAAACACGAATTAGCTACAAGGCTCTTGGTGAAAAAAATAAAACAAATAGATTTTTACCTAGGCTTTTATCATTTTCTTGTGTAAGAGCACATTTTCCGTGAGCACATTTTCCGTGTTAATAATTATTTATCTGATAAATATGTATGGAATCCTAGTTGCTTTGTCTAAGATTCAATCTTATAGTAATAATTAGACAGTTTTGTAGGTTAATGAGATCATCTTATATGCTTGTTTCTTTTAATGTTTTATATGGGTATCATTTAATTGATAAAAGCAATGAAGTGTAATGTTTGATACTAAGAGATCCCATTTATTTATGAATTTAAAATTTCAATTTCTTTGCAGGTAGGAAGTGGTGGGATCGTGAGAGATCCTATGGTTCATCAAGAGGTATGCATATGTCCCTGTTTTGTTGATAATTGACTTTCAGATTTTCAGATTTACTCCTATGTCCAAAGAAAAAGGCTTTAATTTATCCTTTAAAAAAAGAAAAACATAAGGTTACCTTCTAGAGCCAAGCCAACTACTTGAATTGCTATGCATTAACACCTCAAAAGAGTCATCAAGACAAGTCCTGCAGCAAATTTTCTCTCAAGCATGAATTTGATAAGACTGATTTGTACCAGTATGAAACTTGATTTTGTGCAATATTTTAGATTCTTAATTTTCTCAACCTTCCATACTTTTGTTGGTGGGAATTCCTTAAGTTTTGTTAATTTCCCTTTATTTTTCTTTTACTTTAAGGCGCCATTTATTAGCTAAGAAATGAGATATAATAGGACTACTTTGGAACCTTTCTTATATTTTTATGTACAGAGTTTCCTTTCCTTCCTTTATTCTTTTACTAGTAGTAAAACATAATTGGCATTAACTCTGAAATTTTTTTTTTAAGCTAAGTTACTAATTGAGTTTGTTTATGCAGGTTCTTGAAAAAATTATAAAGGGTGTAGAAAATTTTGGATTCTGTAGCAATGGGTGGATTGAGTCACCATTGAAGGGTGCTGAGGGTAATACAGAATTTCTGGTTTACTTTAGTCGAACAGCTGAGAGAAATGTAAATTGATTTTGTATATACAATCTCATGGTAATACAAATTTGTCCCTAAAAGTATTTGCCCCATAAATTTCATGATCTTGCAATTTGGGTGACATGTTTCGATCACATTTCTCAAGTGGTTGGACATGTATTGTTTAGTTATTTTAATTTTCATGCATTGTGTCCCAAGAGCTGTCTAAAAAAGATTCTCAACTTTCATGTTTATTGTTTAGTCACAAAGAATCATTGTGGAAGTAGTGCTGAGTTTCTCAGATTACTTAGGAAAGTTATTTAGATTGGCTCAATATAGTTAGGGTTAAGGCATTGACTTCAAAGGACATCCTTTTTAGGATAAAATGTATTTTTGGTCTCTCAAATATGGGGTCTATTCGATTATGGTTCCTCTCCTTAAGAAGGCAAAATAGAAAGTGTAATATATATATATATATATATATATATATATATATATATAAAAGCAGAAACCTTATGTGAAAAAAAATGAGGTTCTACTAAGTAACGCATTATATGCAAAGAGAATTGGAATATTCTCAAGTGCTACTTTAAAGTTAAGAACAAATTAAATATTGAGTTTTGATTTCATTTGGTTCAATATTTCAAGACTTTTCTAATTAAACAATAAATATTTTTTGTATCCGTTGGTTCAATGTTTCAAAACTTTTCATTCTTCACACTTACATACTCTTTGCATTTTAATTCACCATTTTCACCTCTTGCACTTCTACCCCTTTATATATACTTACTCATAGCCTTTCATGTCATCTCATATCAAATATACACAGACCAAAAACGATATAATTTATTTTCAATCTTTCGACAACAACTACCTAACTCTAACATTGTGTCTCATCTAATCCTAACCTGTATGAGTTGGCTACAACCAAGGAAGGGGGGCTTGCGTCTTATATTGAATAACAACGGCAATTACGATTTTGGTGTTAAGGTCGGATGTTGTGGATTTGTGGGTTTTTGGCCAAAATGGGCATTTGCCCCTTTCGTCCAAAACAAGTAGCAAAATGCCCCTGTTCTGAAACTATTTAGGGATATGCTCCTGTTTTGAAACTCGATTTAATGAAAATCGAGTTACTTGCAAAAAATTACATGGAATTCGAGTTCTATGTAATTTTTTAAAAAAAAATTTGCCTATAACTCGATTTTCTAAAAATCGAGTTTTTCATTGAAACTCGATTTTTAGAAAATCAAGTTTAAAACAGGGGCATATCCCTAAGTAATTTCAGAATAGGGGCATTTTGCTACTTGTTTTGAGCGAAAATGGCAAATGCCCATTTTCCCTGTGGGTTTTGTAAATGATGTGATTGGCTATGAGTGTTTGGAATGAGTATTTTATTTTAGAATTAAGGAGAAAGAGAAAAGCACATTCTATATCAATTTTCATTTTATAATATTCCTCCAAAGTTGTTGTTGTTGTTGTTTTTTTTTTTTTTTTTTCTCATTACTTCAATTAAATAATTATAATAGATATGTGTGTGTAATTTATAATTGCTACTTTTTATGATGAACTTATTTATAATAAAATTTTGTAACAATTATGTTATACATATGCAACATTCTCAAAAACTATCTTATATAAAATATTATGACATTATCCGTGCATCACACAAATAATTTAAGGTTAGAAATGTACCATTCTCCTTATTAAAAAGAAAAGAAAAGAAAAGAAAAATAAATGTACCATTCTCTTTCTGCTGTAGTCATCGTTAACTGGAAAGAAAGAAACCTCAATTCTTAAAGCTTACGGTCTAGTCAACTCTTTCTGGATGCTTTTGATGATTTGTGTGTGTGTGTGTGTTGCGTGGATGCCTTTTTGATGAGCTTATTGGCCTATAGACTTAAGAATGTATAAGTCATTATCTATAAGCTTTGCAATTCTATTAACTTTAATTTTGATAGCTGGGATTATAAATCCAATCATCTTAAAATTTTCTATAAAAATATCAAATAATTTATCCCAACAAAATGCTAAGAAAGTATGTCAACGTTTAATAGACCATGCTCTGCTTCTGCTTGTCTTCTCCTCCTACTCTCTGAATTTAATGTGGCCGACCAGGGAAAACTATAAAATTGTCCATATAACTACTCAATTTGTCTTTCTTTTTTCCCCCTGTTGTGTGGGTATTTTATGAAATATATTGGGAGTAATATATGAGGAACAAGTCTTGAGCAATGCGCATGTGCCGCGTAGGAATCTTGATAGAGTTTACAATTACAGGGCCAAAGTCAATCTTGCCTAGTGGGAATTTTCAGGAGTGTATGTGATCATGTTTCTAAAAGAAATTCCATACCAAAGAGATACATGATAGTGGTTATGGACTTTGTCTCCTGAGCATTTCTTTAACACATAATAGTGATAATACATTCTCGCAAGTTGCATTAGCATTTATCTGGTGCGTATTTTATCAATCTTGCCTAGTGGGAATTTTCCAGTGTATGTGATCATGTTTCTAAAAGAAATTCCATACCAAAGAGATACATGATACCGGTTATGGACTTAGTCTCCTGAGCATTTCTTTAACACATATGGACTAAAGTCTCCTGAGCATTTCTTTAACACATAATAGTGATAAACTGATAATACATTCTCGCAAGTTGCATTAGCATTTATCTGGTGCGTATTTTTATATATACATTGGAGGAAGTACCAAAAATGGGATGTGTCGATCTCCTATTCATTTCCCACGTCTCAAAGATTCCAACCAAAAACCAATTCTCATTTCTCAAAAAGTGTCCGAACCTTTACTCTACCAAACCAAATCGGCTAGCAGCGGAGATTGTTGAAGACTTTGTGAGTAGAATTTGACTTGTGTGCCATCTCTCAGATAATCTAAATCAAGGTATGTGTCTATCTCCAATAATTTTCCCTTATTGATCTAGATTTGGATTTAGGGTATGTACCACCTAGCCCTGTTGTGTATATTTCTTTTTTAAAACAGATTAGATGTTTTCTATTCATGTGATAGAGATGGAGATTCAACGTTTTTGCCACAATGAGCATCGTTCGGTCTTCAATGAAGATGAAGAGGCAGATTTATTTGTTGGGGGTGCAATGAACCAGTATTTGGTCCTAGCTACAGTTGTATAAAATGTTTTGCCTATCACCATCATAAATCATGTGCCGAACTTCCTCGTGAATTGCTACACCCCTTGCACCCAAAACATCCTCTTATTCTCTTTGATGAAGGGCCATATATTTGCGACAAAGAATATAGCAAATGTGAAGTTTGCAAAGAATTTCGCTGGGAATACACTTATGGTTGTTCCCGTTGCAACTTCAATGTTCATAACAAATGTTTTTCTTCACCACTCACCATAAAATCTGAAGTCCACAACCACCATTTAACTCGCATTTGGAAGTTGATGAAGTTTACTTGCGACCTTTGTGGTGAAGAAGGCAATTTGCCATATCTTTGTGTCCCATGCAATTTCTGTATTCATAAAAGTTGTACTTCTTATTGGTACAGTGTCAAAGTTATGCGTCACATCCACCCCCTCCACCTCACCCATTCTTCTCGTCAAGTCCATCAAATTGTCTCCCAATTTTGTCAACTCTGTGTTCAGAAAGTGGACACAGAATATGCGTTTTACTATTGCTCGAGTTGCAATTTTGTTGCCCACCTTGATTGTGCTATGGACAAGAGAAATAGGGAGGACATAAATATGCTGAAACTTATAGATGGGGAGTCCAATGAGCCAAAAAATGAGGATTCAGAGCTAGATGGATCTGTTGACTCTATAACTTACATAGTAAAAAATATGAATGTAGGTGAGGATGGGATTCAAATTGCTACAGAAATTAAACACTTTAGTCATGAGCATGACTTAAAGCTTATTGATGAGGTTGAGAATAACAAAAAATGCGATGGTTGCTTGCGAACCATTCTCCCCCCGTGTTACAATTGTGTCGAGTGCAACTTCTTTCTTCATAAATCTTGTATTGAATTACCCAGAAAAAAGCAACACCCACTTCATTGTCATCCCACTCACCCTCCTCCCAAAGTCACCTTATAGGGCCAAGTGGTTTTTTTGTAATGCTTGTGACCAGCCTTGCAATGGCTTCACCTATAATTGTAAGAAATGCACGTTTGATCTCGATGTTCAATGCAATTTGATCTTAGACATCCATACCAACAAAGGTCACGAGCATCGTCTTTGCCTCTCCAGCACAAATTATAGTCATAGCTGCAGTAGTTGTGGCGTTGAAAGTTCCCAAGTATTCCATTGTATCACTTGTGAATTTGCATTAGACTTTAAATGTTCTACACTACCAATGACTACAAGGTATAGACAACATGAGCATCCCTTCACTCTCAGTTATGTTGTTGAAGATGACTCTGGTGAATATTATTGTGATATTTGTGAAGAAGAACGAGATCCAAATCATTGGTTCTACTACTGTGCAGATTGTAGTTACCCTGCTCATCCAAAATGTATTCTCGGAAAATACCCAAATATTAAGTTTGGAGGTGCTTATACATTTTACTGCCACCTACACCCGCTTACTATTATTGAGGAAACTAAAGACCAACTTGCATGTCACAAATGTGGCCATCCTTGTGAAGTGTTTATCTACCAATGTGCTCCATGTAATATCAACATATGCAAATTTTGTAATAGAAAGGACAAATGTGATTGATACTACCATCATAATAAATCATGTGCGAAACTAACCCACAAGTTGCAAAATCCCTTGCACCTAAAAATCCTTTTATTCTCTTTATTGAATTGAAATATTTTGGAGATGAAGAATATAGCAAATACAAATTCTACAAAGAATTTTGTTGGGAATACACTTACAATTGTTCTTGTTGCAACTTTAACCTTCATAACATATGTGCTTCTTTACCACTCATTATAAAATCTGAAGTCCACAATCACCCATTAACTCGCATTTAGAAGTGGATGAAGTTCACTTGCAATTTTTGTGGCAAAGAAGGCAATGTGCCCTATCCTTGTGTCCCATGCAATTTCTGTATTCATAAATGTTGAACTTCTTACCTACACAGTGTCAAAGCTATAGGTCATAACCACCTGCTCCTCCTCACCCATTCTTTTCTTGAAGTCCTTCAATCTAATTCTTGATTTTGTCAAATTTGTGTTCAAAAAGTGAACACATACTATGAGTTTTACTTTTACTCGAGTTGCGATATTGTTGCCCACCTTGATTGTGCTATGGACAAGAGAAACGAGAAGGACATAGATTTGTTGACACTTACAGATTGAGAGTCAAGTGGGTTAAAAAAAGAAGATTCAGAGCTTGAAGGATCTAATGACTCTGTAACTTACATAGTCAAAAAATCATTGCAGTGAGGACGAAATTGAATTTGCCGTAGAAATCGAACACTTCAGTCATATGCATGACTTAAAGCTTACTGATGTGAATGAGAAAAAAAAAATGCAATGGGTGCTTGTAAACCATCTTCCTTCCATTTTATTGTTGTGCCAAGTGAAGCTTCTTTCTTCATAAATCTTGTACTAATTAACTACAAAAAAGCAACATCAACTTCATCAGCACCCAGTCACCCTCCTCCCAAATGCGTCTTATAGGAGGAGGAATAAGCCATTTTAGTGTGATGCCCATGACTAGCTTAGCAATGGCTTCACCTACAATTGTAAACATGCAAGTTTGACCTCGATGTTCATTGTAGTTTAATCTTGGACATCCTTACCCACAAAGGTCATGAGCAATGTCTTGACCTCTCTAGCACAATATATAAACAGAGGTGCAGTAATTGTAACTTTGATAGTTCCCAAGAATTTTGTTGTATCACTTGTAAATTCGAACTAGACTTTAAATGTGCTACACTAGCACTTACTATAAGGTACAAACAACATGAACATCCCTTCACTATTAGTTATGCTGTTAAAGATGACTGCAATTAATATTATTGAGATATCTATGAAAATTGTTATCTGATTTTGACGAATTGAGTAGGAATTATCAAACTATCTTCAAGATATCAATTCCTAAGTCTTTCTACTTTTCAGCCTCGAATTTGATCTTCCCTTACCCCCCCCCCCCCCCCCCCCCCCCGCTCCAAGAGAGAGAGAGAGAGAGAGAAATTGTATGATTGCTTGTCCATTTGCACTTAGGAAATTAGCAACTGCAAAAAGGATGTTTTGAATGCATTCTCTCAATGTCACTAATATTCTACATCCTTATGGTAAAAACTTGCTTGATGTTCTTATTCTTCCATCAAATCATTCTGGAAGAGTTCCTCCTTTGGAGGGGACAAGGTGGTGATCATTAGATTTATAAAAATGTGGTGACCAAAATGGAAATTGGCCTAAAATGTAGGGACCAATACTTTCACCTAAATTTTATTTTTCTGATACCTTAATTTGAAGGCACGCAATATACTCCGTAAATTTTAAGAACATTATGATTTGGGAGCAATAACTGTTAATAACTTGGTTGGTTGAGTTATCTTGTCTAATTGAATGTCTGTGTAATATTTAAAACCTTGCTGGGTGTAGAGAGTGTGGTGCCTTTGAATTGTAGGTGTTTTTGTTTTTTACACAAATGCATGAAAGTTATAGGTCTATCATAAGCATAAAAATGATCATAAGTTTAGATATTGACAAACAATTGAGATACTGAGGGCATAGATTCTGATAGCATTTATCCCTTTTGTAGATTATGATAGCATTTGTCTTTTTTTGAAAATCTACACAATTTTTAGGATTCTAGCTACAAATATCTAGTATATAATTTATGATGAAAAAAATAATTTTGATATCCCATATGGTAGAAACTAGAGACTACAGAGACTTTTAGTTAGATGCACACCAATTTTTTTTTTTTTTTTTTTTTTTAAGTCTTCTAGTAGTATTTATTATTTTAGTTTGAGACCAATATAATTTAATTATACTTTGTATGCAAAACTCAAGACCAACATACTTTTAGGCAAAATTTTCCCATACGTCACACGGGTTTCCGACTAGTAAATTTTAAAATGTAGATTCCATTCTAGTTACAAAACTAGTACATTGACCCTACCTTATTCTATCTCGAACCAATTACAGTTTGGTCATATCGTCTCTATTGAGATCCAGGAATGCTAAAGCACATGCCAAACAGACTAGGAGTCATATATTTTTTTTGGATAATCTAACTTAATTTTACATTAGCAACAAAATAGAGTACAAAGGAAAAGATACGAAAACATAGGACATGATAACCTCCCAGACTCCCAGTTATTACACTCAAAGTAGGGGTGGCAAAGTAAGCCCAAACCCATTTGAGTCTCAAACTAAGTGCTAAACAAAACAAGCCAAAGCATCACGGTAGCGCAACTGTAAACAAGCATCGCACCCTCCCATCAACACTAAAACTAAATAGTTTATTACAAAAAAAACTAAACAGCAAAGCAATCAAAAGCAAACCAAAGTAGCACATAGAGTGCTAAGATATTAGAGAGACCAGGATACCATTCAGATCAGATGGAATCATTCTGGTTCGTGAGGCTGATTTCATTGGTTATTTTTGAGTCAGGAATGATGCCATTAAGACCTTGACCGCCACTGCTGGTGTAACCAAATTTGGTCAAACACTCACTAAAACAACGAATGAGTGTCAAGAAGAGGATTAGGAGAGTAACCACTTTGAAAATCAAAAGCCTACTTGTTGTCGCTGTAACAAAAGAAGGTGCATCAAAAAAAGTACATCAACTATCAAAGAAAACATAAATAACTGTAGTCAATTTTACCCGTCACTTTGTGCAGGAGACACAAAAAACCATTAACAAAAAATGCAAGAACCAGGAGGAGGCTGTGGGGGTGAGGCATATATGGGGTACACCACTTTTCGTGAGTATGAAGGAGCCAAGAAGGTTAGTGCAGAAAATTCTCGTTTGGTAGAGTTGTTTAACAACACGTTTTCAATTTTTAAACAACATTACACGCATTTTCACACACTTTTTCACCCACACGTATTTAAAAAAAATACAAACATTACTAGAACAACGTTACCAAACGGCTCCTAAATTTTGGAGCAGTGTTACCATTTTTCGGGAGTTCCTAAGAATTGCTCTTGTTTTGCGGGGGAATGGGTCCAGAAGGTTCGAGGGGTTTGTTTTGCGGCCATTCTTCATTGTTGTGGTTGGTTAAAGGAAAGTGGAAACAAATTTAAAAAAAGACGAATGACCTTGTGCAGTCAGAAAATCAGAACCACAAAAGATTTCTAGATTTCTTTGTTGGATTTAAAATGTTAAAATAAATACCTACACAGAGACTTTACTTACTACCCAAATCAAACAAATGGGGAAAACGTCAATTTATAGGAATAAATGCAGCTTGCCAAGGTGTAATGAATTTAACAAGTAATAAATTTTAGTCAATTAGCAAGAAGTTTAGAAATTACCTTGTATCCACTGCGCACCCTTGGTGCGATGGCCACTCCACAAGTATGAATGCTTGTGCTTGTAAGGTGTGGAGGGCAAGGACCGGGGTTCAAGTCTCTAGAAGTAAGCTTCATACACATATACACTTAGATTAGGCTAGAGTAGAAATTCTATCTTGTATAAAAAAAAATTAAAAAAAAAACCTTGTATGCGACATTATATAAACTTGAATGGGAAAATTATTGAATACTCTAGAAGTACCATAAATGTGTACTCCCTCCTCTCACATGAATTGTGGGTCCCACCATAAATTTAATTAGTGGGACCCACAGTTATGTGAGAGGGGGAAGTACACATTTATGATACTCCGAGAATACCCAATAATTACCCACTTGAATGGCAGTTGTTGTCACATCTAGATAGAACTTGGGTACAAACATAGAAAGCTAAATATTTGAGAGACATCTTTCTTAAATTCACAACATAAATCTAATTCCTCACCTGTACTCCTGTAGAGAGGAATCTACAAGGCTAAGGATGTGCTAAAAAAGGGCCTTTTTCTATCTTATTGGCTTGGTTTTCTTATTTACCTCTTTACTCCCAATATGTAGGCAGATCGAATTCCTTCCACTCAATATGTAGGCAGATCAAACTTCTTTATTTTCTTAAATCCTCATTGACAATATCTAGCAGGCTCGTAATAAACTTGTGTTCCAAGAAGTAGATTCTCCCCCGTTGTTGCTTGCAAATGTTATCAACAAATCATACATCTCTCACATCTACGTCGGTATCTTTCCGAAATTCCTATTTGTAAATGTCATAATCCGCATCTCCAGGTTGGTGGAAAATAAATTTTGAACCAGCTGTCAGACAATAGGGAGTTTTTCTTGCAGAAGTTTGTAGTTTTATCTCAACCTCATACCATTTTTTAAGCTCCCAATCTTGGTGTACAATTTGCTGTTTTTGCCATATTTCATAACCAACACTTACACAAATTCTTTATTTTTTCTTCACCAATCATACTCTGTCACGTTATAGTCGTGGCAAAAAATTATAAAAAAATTTGTGATCTTAAACTTTTTAGTTAAAAAAACTTTCATTTAATATGCACATTTTCATTCAACAGTCATCTTTTCGGTCAAAAACACATTTTCATTCAATAGGCACCTTTAAGTATATCCAATTTGAATGGTTATGACCTTTCAATAAACACTTTTGGTATATATATTATAACCTATCTTTTATATATCTGTATATACAACATAATTTAAACTAGAGACGTAAAATTATATCTCTTATTTCTTCTCACAAAAAAATTAATAAATAAAACATTGCTTTTTTTTTTTCCTCTAAAACTCATCCAGTAGCTATTCTCATGCATAGCATGGGTTAATAACTAGTGTGTGTGTATATATATAATCGAAAATGGAATTTTCTTTTGTTTGCTTTACATACAAATTTAATTGTTTAGATTTGTGCTATTATTTTTTCTCTGAGCTGAACGATCACTTGCACCTATACCCATTCAATTTAGGAGATACTATTGGACCAATTTATTCTTTTATTTTGTGATGAATTTAGTAGAATTTTATAGACAATGATTGTGAATTGATATTGTATATGTAGTATCCAATAGTAATTTTCAAAATTATATACATAATAGCGATGTAATGAGAAACTTGGCATAACAATATCATGAAAGTTATAAAGAAAAACAATTTTAGTACTTCCAAATGTCCTAGTTGATTGAATGTTCTATATTTTTGATAATACAAACTAACATCAATAGTACCACTACAATTCACCATTTTTGTGCATTAGCACAGATTACATACTAGTTATAAAGAAAAGAGGAAAAGAAGCGTACAAAACATCATGCAATAGAGTTTTTTGAGTTGTTAGAGATATAGAGAAAGCAATTGAAAGGTAAAAGTTTTCTGTAGGGTTTTTAAAGCTAAATCAGGGAGTATTTAGTTAAAAATTACTTAAATTAAGGGGCTGTTTGGTACATAATTTTAAACACATGTTTTCAGTTTTTAAACAATATTACACGCATTTTTATACACTTTTTCACCTACACGTATTTCTAAAAAAATTGAAAACATGTGTTTAAACACACGTACTAAACAGGCCCAATTCAAAATGAGTAGAAAATTGTGAAGCCTCTAAAACTTATGTGGTCAACAAAAAGTCAACAATTCTTCGTTTATATATAATATTATAAATAAGGTGAAAAATCTGGGTTATGTTTGGTAACGGTTTTTGTTTTCTATTTTCAAAAACTTGTTTTTTAGAATAGAAAGAAAAAACAATTTTCTTGTATTTTTTAAATCGAAAACAAGTTTGATTAGTTGAAATAAAAAAATAGTTTTCTTTAAAAATAAAATAAAAAGTACTGAAATATGTTGTTACTTGGATTCGAACTCTAACACTAACTCATTAAATGAGATAGATTCATTAAATCAGATGCATCTTTTTTCATTGGCTTTTGAAAAATGGAAACTGGAAACTGAAAATAGTTTTTTGCCTGTTTTCAATTTGTTTCACAAATTGAGTTTTGAAAACAATTTTTGTTTTCTGTCTATTTTGGATTGCCAAACAAGTTTTTTAATCTCAAAAATAAAAAATTATTTTCAAAAACAAAAAATAAAAGGAAAAAACAATTACCAAACATACCCTTACTTTCTATCTAAGATAATCCCCAGTTTAGCATGACTATTGTAGGGGCTCGATTTGTCGTTGATCCCCCAACAATACATTTATTTAGAGAGTGGGACGTAGGGTTTGGCGCTAACCGGCTTGCCACCGGTTCGCCGGAAGTGCTCTTCCTTCTTGAGGGCTTTTCCTTGTTCTTTTTGGCTTGGGGGTTGCTCCTCGGATGGCCGAGGAGCCCCTTCCTCTGAAGGGCTCCTTGCATTTATATACCCTCTTTGGCCAATCCTAGCCTTCCAACTGTCAATCATCTAGACCACTGCTTAAGGACCTGTCCCATCAGCCACGTTCCCCACCTTTCTGTGGGTCGCAACACCCAAGGTTCCGCCGTTCAGGAGTCCTCTCAGCATTAAGATTGCCAGGAGAGTTAGGTAGATGCATTAAGTGTGGATGTGACTGCCTATACTGGGCTTGTCCCCCACCTGGGATTAGGATAGGTATGCCGAGGATAGGGTCGTCCTCGGCGCGGCCCAGAGGGCTAAGAAGCCCCTAGACAACTGCCTGGGACAGCCATCGATCCTCGGCATGGGCCCTGGGCCAGCCTAGAGGTGGGCCGAGACTTCCAGGCCCACGGGCCCCACAACTATATTTTCTGTTTTTGAGTAAAGATTACTATGTTTCTGAGTCAATCATATGGGCATGGACAATTCTCAATGTTTTTGTTCCTAATTATAACTTTTATCGATGAATTTTAGTACTTTTGGTTCACTCCAATATTTCATTATTAGCTATCATAATTTTCGGACATTTTTAGATATGAATTTTTTTTTTTTTTTTTAAATCTCAACTATATATTCACGCTCCCAATTTTTTAAGGAGATTAATAGGTTTATTTTTTAATTGCAAAACTCTATTTTGTACACAAAGATCAAACAAAAAGTATAGTTTCATAAAAAAAGTTATGACATAATAGTTCAATCTTCAATGGATGGCATAATTGCTCTGAACATAAGCTTCTAAAGAAATCATCTCTAAAAAATGACTAATTAAAAAGAAAAAAAAATGCTAACATAACGAGAATAGTTTTCAAATTAAGTCACATAAATAAGATGATGCTCAACTTTCATCACAAGCTATTGATCCAAAGTTTCCATTATTTTTTAGGTTAAATTAAATAAGCAAATGAAAATTTTAACATCCAGATTAACTATATTGTAGGTTATAAATTACAAATAAACCAAAAAAAAAATCTCCTAAAAAATCAAAACAAAAGAGAAGTATTGAAAATTAGAAGGGGCCTCATTTACCTGAAGACAGTATCTGTAATTAGGCCCATTAAATTAAACGTCTTCTCCCATCTCTCTCATTCTGTGATTTGAAAAAAACAAAACATAGATGATAAGGACTCGATTGGTATTTGTGGGAAAGTCCGAGACTTTTCCTGACAGCAACTACAAAAGAAAAATCAACCCTGTTAAAAGGCTTTTCTAAATCAATTTAATATTTCTGTTTTTTTTTTTTCATTAATGAATGATTTCATGGGCTGAGAACAGGTTATCTTGAATAAAACGTCCAGGAGTAAATGCAGCTTGCCGAGGTGTAATGAATTTAAGTAATAATTTTAGTCAATTAATAAGAAGCTTTGAAATTGCCTTGTATGAGACTTGAGAGAGAAAATACATAAACTTTGGATGGCAATTGTTGTATGAGCTTTGACATTGCCGCTTGGACATCCTTTAATTCTTGAGGTTCTATCCCTAGCTCTTCTTTTTATAGTTTTTTTTTTTTTTTTGAGAGAGTTTCAATCTATGGCGTCCGCTCCTGATGATAACTCTTATCATCAAACCAAGACACCAATCAATTTTTGATGTAGGCAGAGATTGAGTCTCAGATCTCTTATTGAAAGTTCAATATGGGTATGAAACACCCCTGAACGTTTAGACCCCAAATTATAAAAAATACCAATTCAAGCTTATAATCAAACAATTAATGTGCGGAACATGAACATAAGTCAATCACTGAATAGGTAACTAATCTAAGCCAAATATAAACACATCCACAACAGTAAATATAATGCAAAGATAAAGGGAAGAGAGATGCAAACACAAAGACAACACGTGATGTGTTATCGAAGAAGAAACCGAAGCCCTTGGCGTAAAACCTCTCTGCCGCCCTCCAAGCGGTCAATAATCCACTAGAAAATATAGTTGGGATACATGAACAGCAATAGACCCTCCAAACCTAATCTACCCAGGTACCTAAGCCCTCCAAGCTTCTTGCTCCAATGAGGTTACGCTGAACCTATTTCTTTTCTAGCTTACCGGATTCCGCTATAGCCCATAGCATCAACCAATCACCATTGGTTCATTCCCAAACTGCTTCCATCAGCACCAAATAAACCTTCTCACAGACGCGAGTATGGTGAGATAAGGATTTGGTAAAAGACCTTTCAAGGGTATGACAATGGAGAAGAAGAGAGTAGAGGAATTTGTAGAGTCTCTTAGATGAAGATTGGGGATGAGGCAATCTTGTTTTTCTCTAGGGTTTTCTCTCACAAAATTCTCTCTGGAAGCTCTCTCAATTTAGTGGGTATAAGGGTCTATATATAGTAAGGTGAGATGAGAATACGAAGAGACAGTTTTTTGCCAAACAGGGTAAATTGGCGGCTTGGTCTCGCGGCTTGTCCAAGTCGCGAAATCAAGTCGCGACGTAACGGCCTAGCCAGCCTGGGACTTTTGTCCTGTAGTGCGACAGCTGGCGCGACCCTTCAGCTTCCCTGCGTGCGTCTCACATGCCTGAAGTTGGCGACTTGCAGCCGCGAGCCACCAGCGAGTCCTAGCCGCGAAACTCTGCCTTCTTGCACATACTTGAGCATTTCTTCACATCTCCTCACACACTACCCTTACAATAATCCCACCTAAATACAGGGTTACTAAGTGCTTAAATTACAAGCAAATTGGCACGGAATAAAGCCAACAAGATGGTTGATAAATTTCAACCTTACACTTATTCAACAATTAAAGACTTTACTAGTTGAGCTAATTAGAACCTACCTTCTTTTTACAGTTAGGTCATGAAAATATTACTAACACCTAAGAGCCGTGTATCTTAAGTGACATTTTCTAGTGTTTTTAGTGAAGACTTTCAAGCTTCAGATCCTTGTTCCTTCAGCTATCAACTTATTCAAAAAATTATAATAATAGAAAAAGAATAAAATATTAACTAAAAAAAGGATTTTTTGGAAGAGTACTTTTTGCCTCTCCGCTCTTCATGGAAAAAGTATGTCATAAGCTTGTCTTGGAGTGCCCCTTTCGTATTTGGTGGGCCCACACACCTCTGTTATTCACATTCCTTTGTTCCAAACACATCTTGAATTATTTTTTGCCTTTAAAAATTGTTTAAATTTTTAAGTTGCCAAACACCCTAGAAAGTGATTTTATAGATAATGTGTTTTTAACTCTCCAAAAAGTTTGTCAATAGCGTTATAGCTCAATTGGTATTTTATGACATTTCCAACAAATGCGTCTCTCTATCTCTCATAAGTCTAACCAAATCGGCACTAATGACAAACAGTAGAAGACATTAAGAGCCCGTTTAGGATGTGATTATTTGCTTTAGCTTAATTTGATTTTTTAGCTTATTTTAGTACTATTCATAGGTCTCATTACACTTTTTGGTATTATTCATAGTTTTTATTGTACTATTCAGCTGTTTTTAACTTTTTTTTTTTTTTTTTCTATACTTTTAGAAAAAAGTTTTTAGTTTCATTTAAATAAGTTATTCCCAACGGACCCTAGAACCAATAGGGTTAATGTTCATGGGTAAACCAATGCAATATATATTTTTATTTTAATTAATTGATTAGTTTGAGGTGATATTTTATGATTACTATTAGGGATGTTTGCGGTGTGGTTCGATAGACTTTTGGGCCATTTTTAGTATCACACTTTTGTGGTGTTTTTTGGCCAAAACCATCATTGCACCGCACCTTAGTTTGTAGTCATATGTGCGGTGTAGTGCGGTTCGATGTGGTGTACAAGGTGTGTTTTGGGCTAGTATATTTTTCAAAATGTTATGCGCAATTACTAGTTTACTATTAATAACCATGACAATATGACAGAAGCAGATTGTTTCAAAAACAATATAACATGAGCAACAAAAAAAGTAGCACAAATATATACAAGACAAAAAAAAAAATCCATGATAGATTGACAATGAACTAAAAGTACCACAAATATATAGAAAATAAAAAATAATAATTCATGGCAATAAACCATACACAATTATATACGTTAAACAAATATAATTTGTAACACAAAAATGCTTAACAAGTAACAATCAAAAGATCCATAACGGTGTACTATAAAATGCTGCCACTTATGTAAATGTGACTTTACTTGATATTTTTTATTTTTTGTGTTGATTGGAACACTGAGTCATACATTTGTATATGTGACATTGTTTCATTGGTTGAAATAATTTCTCAAATTTTAGATTGTCTTGTTAAAAAAAGAAAGGAAAAAAGAAAAAGAAAAAGAAAAAGAAAAAGAAAAAGAAAGAAAAAGAGAAAAACTCCTGAAAAACCAAAACAAAAGAGAAGTATTGATGTTCCTCAAAAAAGAAAAAAAAAGAAAGAGAAGTGTTGAAAATTAGAATGGGCCTTTAAAAAAAAAAAAGAGAGAGAAAAAGAAAATTAGAATGGTCCTCATTCGGCTGTAGACAGTAGACTGTACTTAGGCCCATTAAATTAATCGTCTTCTTCAATCTCTCTCATTCTGTGATTTGGAAAAAAGCAAAGCAAAGCCAAGAAAAAAAAAAACAAGGAGGAGAAGAAGATGATAAGGACTCGACTGGTGTGGTTGGGTCTAGGATTTTCAGTTACAGGAGCCGCAATTTCCCAATTCATCTGGAGAGACTTGTGGGTTGATCGCTATGCTCTTCTCTCCGATGTAAGTAGTACTACTAACCCACTAACCAACCACACACCCTTACCAATTATATTCAACTCTAAGTGGGTGTTTTTTTTTTTTTGGGTAGGTGAGAAAACTTGATGCTCTGCAAGAAAGAGTGTCGGAGCTTGAGTCACTCTCTTATCCCAAATCAAATCCGGGTCAGGTAATTTTCTCTACTGTTTATTACTTTTGAACTTATATATCGATTTTTCCTTATCTGGGTTTTCATTAGAATTTTATTTTATTTAAGTTAAATATAAAAAGGATAGAGCTTTCATCCAAACTAGTTTGAAAGAAAGTTCAAATGAGCATAAGTAGTCATGCAACTTTGTTTAAATGACTTTAGTATCTGTTTGGTACAACTTATTTTTACAGCTTTTTGAAAATGCGGTTGTTTGAAAAAAAAAAATCAAAAATTGTATGTAAAAAGAGTGAATGTAGCTAGCTTGAACAAGTGCATAACGTGTTAGTACTAAACGGGCGCTTAATGCTTCGTCTCACTAGAATTTGATGTGGACGATTTTATGAATCACAACATAAAGCCCTGACCTATTACATTTTTATTATTGAGCTCTTTGTTTTACAATGTACCCATTAAATGGTATATATAGTAGGCTAATCCTAGACTAACTGTAAGGTTGCAGTAGTATAGTTAGGATTACGTGTACAATTAGGACCGTAACTCTTGGTATGTTTCAACGGGGGTAATACAATGAATCTGGGCCCCAAAGTTGTATCTCTAACAATGTTTGTAGAAATTTATCTTGGTATTGAGAGTATGGTTTTAGTTAGGGTAGAATGGAGGAACTTAATAAATGTCATCAACCCCAATTAGTTGAAGAAGGATCCCTACACCAATCCTAAAGGCTTAGTTGATTTGAGGTTTTGTGATTTCATTTTCATTGTCAATCTTTGCATTTGCTTCAATAGATTGGTTTCAAAATAACCATACTGTTTAGCATGCTTGTTGCAGTTCTAATTCTATGGAGTAAATGCCTATGAATGTGCACAGTTAAGGATATGAATTGTTGCTTCAATATGAAAAGAAACGAATGAAGTTGGCCAGCATACTTCATATGAAAAATTTGGCTAAGATGAAATGGTGACGTAGTCGCAAACGTTAGGTTATTTGATTGCGTCCTTTAAAGTTCATAGGAGCATACTATCACCTTGTTAAGCTCATGAAATTGTGCGATGGATCATCGTTTTTCTGTAATTAGACAGAAGTATTTATATTTTATTGCATTGTGCTTCAGTTAGTGAAGCCTCAACCCTTAGGATATCACCATTGGTACCCCGGTTTGAGATTTTTTAGTACCATCATCATGTCATTATCATATCCGAACCCAATTAGCTTTAATATCAAGACTGTAACTCAACACTTCTAAGTTGCAATAATGACACATATAATCAGCTCCAAGAATTTTATAATTTATCATAATATCAGTAAACTCTGTCTATGTTTCTGTTTAGTGTTGAATATTTGTTCATAGCTGGTCCCAAACCTAGAAAAGGGAGTGAGGTTCCGGTAGGTTGATGGACAACATAGAATTTAGTCTTTTTTATGGCCAAGAGCTCTAGTTTGACTGGCACCTCCTCCCCTTGCAAGTGCTAGGTGGAGGGTAAGGTCATGGATTTAATACCTATTGGGTGCTTGTGTAACTTACTTGTCAAAAAAATTTTAGTCACCTTATTGTGAATGGATCCACTAGAATTTCAATTATGGGGGTAACAAAGAGTATGAATTTTTGTAGTTTTCTTATTGGGACTAAGGCTTGGTTGTCATTTTTGAGTTATTATAACGCGAGTAGGTTTATAATCACAGTTGAAATAATTTGAATATCTTAATATCCACTTCAAAGCACCATATCTTTGAAAGGCAATGTAAATGCAAGTGTGTACGTTGTCTAGGTTATCAAAAATAATTAAATTGTGAGTTTTCATGTTGGTTTTAATTTTACTTGTTAAATCACTTTCATGTTTCTGTGTAATTGATTCTTTGACCTGATGCTTAACATTTGATCCCAGGATTCTAAAATTTATCAAATTCATGTTCTCTAATTTCCTGTATTCTACGTATTGATAATATACACAGTTGGTTTTTGAATCCTAGTTCCTTGCAATGTTGGTCAAACTTTCACTGCCTAAGAGTATGCATGATTTTGTCCAATGTCATTTGGAATATAGTGTGAATAATAGATTTCTAGGAGTGTAATGCTACAATAGATCATTCTCTTATTAGCTCTCTAGAAATATATTTGAAAGCAACTGCTTGACAAGAGCAGAATTGCAAGAGGTAAGGCAGTGTTGCATCAAGAGACATGATTGTGTAGAATGACAAAAGACCTTTTGTAAGGGAAAGGGAAAATTAAAAAGGCAGGGAGGGCGGGGGATGGGGGAGAGTAAAACACAATTATTGACACATTATCAGTCTTATTCTCTATATTGACATGGTCCTCCCTTTTTCAATGTGGAGTCAATGCAATGGCAAAGAATAGGGGCACCACCAAATGAGGAAGATCATTAGAACACAAAATAAATTATTACTGTTATATTTATTCTATGCAGCCATGGAAGATTTATTGTTAAAGGTTGAGTTATAAATATTATAGGGTTAAAATGGTTTTAATTTTACAAGTTATTGTTAGTTTGTAATCGGTGGCAGAACTGTAAGCTCTGCAATTCCTGTGAGTTTAGGTTATTTTGGTAAATTAGGTAGTCTAGAATTATCGAGTAGATTCTAACTATCTTATTTTTATTTCCTTTGTGTAATTAGACTTTTATTACCGTATTAGGTTTTTAGTGTACTAGTCTAAGTAGGAGTCCTAATGCTCCTTGTATGAGAAAGAGTCCTTATATATTTGTGATCAAAGTACTCACAATGGATTGAGAGTTGATTACTACCTTCTTTTTCTTTTTCTGTCACTCCATTAGTCTTCCTGTTTTCACAGTTGCTGTTCACAGCTTGTGGACAAATTCAATCTCAATTTCTTCTCTTGTTTGTAACCCTAAATTAAACATTTTCCCTTCCCTACCAAACCCTAGTCTTTCTTGGATCCTAAATTTCTTCTAAAGTTAAATGCTAAACCCACAAATTCTCCACAGGCAAACACAGATAGATTTCTCCAATCTTTCCTATGTGTACCTTTTAGCGGCAAATCCAATTCCAAAATAAGATCTTAAAATTCCATCATTGTTGATGTAAACCCATTGCATCCAGACCTTTCACTCAAAAACTGAATCACAATAAAATTCCTAGCTAAACAACTTCCATTTGTCAAAGGCTTCTCACAATTCCTACTGCAAACCAACTCTCAGTTTATTGTCATTTGAGCCGTAAACTACATTTAATGCTCATAAAAAACAATCTTCACCATTAGGGTACAAACAAAAGACTGAGAAAACCCCTATTGCAACTTCTATCTTCTCAACCACTCTCTTATCCCACGTTAAAAGAACACACTCAGCAGCCCCAACTGCTGCATGAGCCTTTCATTCCACACAAGGACTGCTTCATGAGCCCCTGTGGTTTATTTTTGTCAGACCACAATCCACATCCCCCTTTCATTCCATCAACAATCTTCTCACCACTAATTTCTTACCTAGATTATTCACCCCTGTACAATTCATGAAATCAACCTCAGCTTCATTTTGGACAAAGCAACAGCCTAGGGATCTTAGGGGCTCTTCTACTATCACCCTCCCTCCAAGCACCATAGTTAACAGAGGACACTAGGCTTCACAACTGCCTATTGCCTATCACAAGCTTGAAGCTCCTTGCTTGGGGAGCCTCGAAAAAAGCCATCATTTGATCCTCAAATTCCTCAATTGAGACATCCATAAATCTACTAAAGCCTTTGACACGTTTTATTAGCCAATCAAATACTTCCTCTCTTTCATTAACATTTAGTGGATCAAATTCATATGGTTCCTAAGAAACAGGTCTGGTTCCTTCCCCTCCCCCAAAATAACTTCACCAAAGGGCACTAATTAACCACCAAGCACATGCGCATAATTGAAATTTTTTCCACTTTGGGCAATATTCTTTCCAAAAATTTTTGTTTCATTATACCACTGCACTTCCATCATCAATAAGTCAGAGTGAACAAGTGAAAGCATAACTTTCAAGACCCCACATCCCCATTAACAGGTTCCTCCTTAAAACAACTCACCACATCTACCTTCAGGAGGACACTAGCCCCCACTTCTGTAGAATTGGGCAAGAAAAAATTTCTTGATTTGGGACCAACACCAGTCCCCTTCCTCACATTGCTCACTTAATCAAGCTTCTCACCTTCTACAGATTTCCCACCTTTTTTGCATCCTCTATATTGGAGTATTACTTTTATAAATCCTTATCTGGAAGCACTTGGGATTTGAAAGGCTGACCTTCTTCATGGGAATTTTCCCTATTCCTTGTTCTGGAATTTCCTTGACACGTAGAGATACTTCTACTTTGTTCTCATCTCAACTATTACTTTCAACCTCCCACTGGATTAAGTTGGTCTCCTATGCCTTAGGTAGTGTAAGCTCTTTAGTTTTTAAGCCCGCTTTTAGTCATTGGTACCTTTGGGTCTTTCATGACCTCTTTGGCTTCCACTGAGGGTTTTCTTCTTCCCTTTACTATCAATAATTACATGGAGCATTTTAGTAAAATTTAAATACGAAAAAAAAAATTCCCACTGCTATGATCATGCCTTTTTTTTTTTTTGATACTCGGATAAATAAGACAAAAGTTCAGGAAGTTTTAAAACAAAATTGCTTGTGGCTTAAATCCTGTAGTTCCTGTGATCATCACCTCTGATTACTCCTGTTTTGATACTGTATGGCATGAGACGCAGTGGTCTCTAACAGGCTCTAACTCCACCAATGACGCTCCTCCTCCCTTCTTCCAGTAGCAAGCCATATGGTTATACCAATTAGAACTTCCTAATGTAACATGAGTTTGTCGTCCCCACTGGCTTGTTGACAAACCATTGACCCTCTTCTCTTGGCAATGGCTAGTGTTGAATTTAGACCTGATTTCATTGCCTGAACCTTTCCTCTAAACTGCAAGCCATCACTGGACAAAAATTGAGTTCACATCCAACTGAGCTGGTATGCCTTTTGGGATGCAAATATAACAATGTGAGCCTAACGTAGAACTTTGTAAGAAGAAAAATAAAGATTAAACCACCTATCAAAAAAAGAAAAATAAAGATTAAACCTAGCAGTCAAAACCTTGGCTTGCTTGGAGGTAGCACAAACAAAAGAAAAGTACTATAAGTCAACGCCTAGTCTTGATTGGAGCTGGGACCAGACCGTGGAGACAATTTCAATAGAAACTTTATTCATCAAAATAATCTCTCATAATAGGAGTACAATAGTTTGCTTCTATAGACTACTAAACCCAAATTCAAATTGACATAGGAAAGGCTACTTATTAAATTATGAAAATAACCTTGAATCTAATAAAATAAACTACTAGGTCCTAATATAAAATGCAATTTACCAATAAGAGCACAGGTGATTTGCAAAATATTATAGAACTAAATTAAAATAAATATCTCTATGTGCCTCCCGCATCAGAACAATTCTGAAAATTTAGGAACCTACAGCTGCCATTTACATGGTGAATAACATTAGTGAGTCCTTTACCCATTGCATACATGCTGGAAAACGATTTGATGCTCCAATCCTTTGCTGCCTGTCCTACATTACTTGTAACACATCTCAATCCTTCCAACTCATTCCAAATTGAGCCTATTTATACACTATCACACCTTAAGAATCTAATGAGGTTCAAATCTACAACTTTTAACTTGGACCTCGAACGTCTTCAAATCAATCTTGATTAGGATCATGCCAAATTCAGCAGAATAATCAAGGAAGGTTTGAGAGAAAATAAAGCACAAAATGAATTTGGTGTGGATTGGGTTTGATGTATGGTGTTTCTACTTTCCAGCAAGTTATGTAGTCTATTTAGGCGATTCACATGAGTGCCAATGTGGCTATAATGATGGAGAGAGGTTGTTTCATTGGTGGTATGGGTCAAAAATCAATTGAAAACTTTCTGATTTTCTACAATCTCTTAGCTTTAGTTCTTGAGTTATATGTATTTGTTCATGTTTAGAGTGTTCATCATCGTCAACATGATGTTCTTCTATTTCAATAAAATTCCTATTACCTATATAAATAAAAAAATCGATAGAAAACTTATTGCCCTAACACTCTATTTTTCCTGGCGAAATGCAGCAGCCATTACCAAGTATATGGTATTAGATTTTAAGTACGTAGATAAACCTTTTTAGAATATACTTTTGAATCCTTAAGTTCTATATGCTGGCCGGTGTACAAGGGAAGAAGATGCCATTTGAGCTAAAGATCATTGGCATAGGCTAGTGTTGTGGTTGAAGTCTTTACTTACACTTATTCTGTAAATTCAAGTTAACTGAGATGCTCTGGAGTACTAGAATTGTGTGATGCAAATGAACCCTCTTGTGTGATGCCTAGGCTTATCCTTCTTTGATTTTTGACAAATTATATATCCTTAAAACCTTGCAAATCTTGATTGCTCTCCTTTAGATCCCTAACATCCCTATGGCAAAAACCTTAACTCACTTTATTTGCACTTTAAAATAATTTTAGGTAAGTTAAACCAACTTACATTGAGGTTTTTACGGAATAACATTCCTTTCTTAAGGTTTGTATAAATGCAATAGATAAGTCCATGTCGTCCCATGTCATGACTTAATTCCTTAATGGAATAGTCCATTTAAAAAATAAAAATACAAAAGATTCCTACTCATTTATACAAACCTCAAGTGGGAGTGCCATTTTGTCCATAGTTTTGGTATGATATATATATATATATTAAAGGGTATATTTAGTTAGGAAGTCATGCATAAAATTATCTGCCACATTTATACAAACCTCAAGGGGGTGTCATTTTGTTCGTAGTTTGAGGTGGAATGTCATTTGTGAAATCTCAATTTGGAGTATTGGTAATATTTAAACTTGAGGGTGAAGAAAAGTTGGAGACAAAGTTTATTTAGGGTGAATGATGGTATTTAAAGGAGAAGTACCACCCACAAATGAGTAAGAAGAGCTTTGTGGCACTTACCAGTATCCATCTTTTGCTTTTTGTAGCCATCACTAACTTGGGGTCGCTGTGACTTTAAAGAAATGGAGAGAGAAGAATAATGATGGTTGCATGTGTGAGTGTTTAAATTCTTTTCAAGTCAAGTAATAACTCTTATGACTTTTAATAATGTAGCTTCCGTGTCTTTGGATGGAATATTTTTTTCCCCACTTTTGTTGATGTGGGCTCTAATCTTGATATGGGAGACGTGGAGACAATTTTATTTTAAGAGTCAATTGTAATTTTTATTGATTTATAATATTTCCGGGAGTCAAGGATACTTTTGTAATTCTGATTTCTTAAGTCAAATCAGAATTTGGTTTTAGTCCTACTAGTCTATATAAGCATGTTATCATGCTCATACAAAGAGTTTACAGTTTGAGTAATAAAATTATTCTTTAGAATTTTCCTTCAATAACTCGATGCTGGTCCTAGGCACCCTAGTTGTGGGTTCCTAGGTCTATTATTCAATTTTGTTGTTTCATAAATTTTGGATGTCTAATATCAAGTTTAGGTGCTACTCTTCAATCTAATAAAGGATTACTTGGCACTGTAAACTTTTGCAATCATTTTTCAGAAAATAATGGTAATCTTATAATGAAAGAAGTGTTTAATAAGTGTATTGGTTGTGAAATATACCCGGATCAATGTGTTAATTCACATCTCCATGTTTTAGATGTCCTCCCTTTTAGCATAGTCTGAGTGGTTGGTATGATATTATGATATGCTTCAATCTTACTGTCCATATCATATGGTTTGTGATTTCTTTTCTTCAACAAGGTATTATTGGAGGTTTAGGCAGGTATTAGGATACACGAGCTGTAACTTGGATTGAGATCTAGTACAATATGCAATACTTTCTTAATAGTTCAGATCAAAAGTTAAAAAGTTTATTTTTGATATCAAATCATTGGATTAAAAAGGTAAAAAAGTCAAAAGTTAAAAAATTTGAAAAAGTGGAAATGATGTGAGAGGGATTGCATGGTGCAATAGCTATTGCACCAGATCTCAATCCCTGTAACTTAGTGTAATAAAAGCAAATAGTCAGACTAGGTACTTTTGCTTTAGTCCAATCAGAATAAATAATTTTGACAACTTTGGACCTGTGGCCATATATTTAAAGAAATAAACTTGTCATTTTTTTGTTATATCATTATAAAGTTTGGTGGAATTTGATCCAACCAATTTGGTCATCAATCTATTCATGGATAGCTCTGTGACTTGTCTGTGTCTCACTCTTGGAGACGACAATGACTTGTGTTTCTGCTGTCCTTAGATTACCTTGTGTGTTTGTGTGTGTGTGAGAGAGAGATGTTTTAGAATTGTTTTCTTGTATGTTCTCCATTTATTTATGTAGAAGTGTTTTAATAACTGCATTCTCCTCTGTTTTGGCAGGCTGAAGGCTAGCTTTAAATCATGCTGAGATGATTTTCATACATTCTAGCATGACTTGTTTGTTGGGTTTCTTGTGATAAGTTGAAGATTGTTTCTCATGGGAATCTTTATGTACGATGAGAGGTGACCTAGAAATCTTCACATGCCTGTCTTACTATTATCTTTCTGCCTTGGAAAAGTTAAAAAGGCTCAAGGTTAAAAATTTTCTTTGTTGCTGTGCCATTTCCACATACTTTACACTGATTGCTACTATGTTCATCTTCCCTGTTTTGATGAACAACTACAATTACATTTATAAGTGGCGTTTGTTCTGGAGGAGAAGTTATATGCTGTACCCGGCATATATGCCGGGTACCTCACAAGGAGGCGGGACCCACACATTGTGGAGCCCACCTCTTTGTGAGGTACCCGGCATATATGCCGGGTACAAGATATCCAAAATCGTTCTGGAGGGGTATGAACAATTTGATGAATCCTTTCAGTGATGCAGGATCCTTATATTCGGCACCCGATGACTACATCTAACTTAAAATTTAAGTTGGTTAAGGGTATATATATATATTAGGTTTTTTGTGTTTGGGGTGTTATAGATTAGGGCGGAATAATCTGAGTGAAGGGCCTGAAAGCTGAGATACAACAAACAGCTAGTAAAGGGAAATAACGGCTTCATATATCTTAATGGTGTGTTTGGAGGGCAGGATTCGGACATGTGGATTTGGATTTGGGTGATTGGAATTTAAATACTTTGTTTGGATGTTTTAAAAGAAGTCAAAGATTTGCATTTGACAAATCCACCAAAGATTTTAAAACTTTTAAAATCTACAAATTTGAAATGATATCTAAAATCAATTAATTTAAAATCATGGCATTTTAATTATATTAATTTAATATCCAAATCCAAATTCAAATTCAAGTCTTCAACACAACCTAAATATTTTCCACACATCATCACAATCCCACAAGCATAAGTAATGTAAGCGATTAATGATAAGTAATCTCACAGAAAATACTTGTATACTTATCATCTATGGGTGATTGAACTATTGACCTGATATCAACAAATAGGATTATCAGAAGATGAGTTTTTCATATGTTGTGCATAAATTGTACATCAAAAACTTTTACTGAATTGACAAACATTTCATTATTTCAAGATATAATATTTTAGTTCCTCCAAAAAAAAAAAAATTAGATTTATTTTTAATTAAAGTCTGCAAATTTATTCTGAATATAATAGAAAAGTATGGATTTGGATCTGTGCAATATCAATTACTCTGCTTCCTCTTACATAATTTTTATCATTTTTAATTTTTAACTTTTTAACTATTTTCAACTTTTTGTATTTAACGATTGAGACTGAAAATTGCTTTATTCAATTTTCAATCTTAACTATCCATTATTATTGCTTAAGGTACAATACTCTAGATATTTCACTTAGTCTCAATCTGAAAAGTATTAAGACTTACGTAAATTTACAGCATGTACTGGTGCTTTAAAGCATGTACTGTTGCTATCTAATCCAATATGATATTTCTCAAAAGTTAAAACGATCTTTACAACGGTCCAATGGGTCACACACGCTATAAATGAAGAGGCCTAATCAAATGCATCCTACTCGTCTCAAACTCTATTTCTTTTCAAATTAATCAAATAATTATTTATAAGTTATTCATTTTATGTTATGGGACCTGTTCCCCGCTTTCCCTAACATTGCTGATTGCTTCACCTCTACTCTTTTTCTTTTTTAATTAAAATTATTGGTTACATCCATCAATCACTACTTATTTAAAAATTCTTTTGGCATTTTTCTAAACAATTTGTATAAGAAAGTAATATCAGGATAAATTATGAGTTGCATTCTATAGAAGAAACAGTAAGAGATTTTATTAATGTGTGCTATTAAGACATACATTAATAAATTATTTTAGGAAAATTTTTATGAAAAAGTGATTTACTGTTTTTATAATTTTTTTCAATTTTTTATAAAAATTTTTCCAAAATGGAGGACATACATTAATAAATTATTTTAGAAAATTTTTTATGAAAAAATGATTTTACTGTTTTTATAGTTTTTTCAATTTTTTATAAATTTTTTTTCAAAATGGATAATTAATGTATGTCTTAAGAGCATACATTAACTAGACCCTTCAAGATATATAGGTAAGTTAGTATTGGAATTTTTTTTTTAGCATACACAGATTTAACGGCTATTTATGTCCTTATTAAATAGCCTCAAGTTTTTGCTCATTTATTTATTTTATCCTTTGTCTTTAAATTTTTGGGTCTTGCTTTCTTATTATTATTATTATTATTATTTATGGAAGCTTTCTAAATGATACATCAACATCTAAGACAAACCAAAACTTAGAGATAGAAGGCAGTGCCTTCAAGGCACAGAACAATGAAAAGTGGTGGGCTAATACTTAGCTATTGATCTTTTGCAAAGTGTACTGCTAAAACTAGTTTGATCATCTACTTGTAATATTTGACTTGGGAAAAAGAACCATTATTTTCAGGTCTTTATTTGTTCTTAGCAAGAATTAAGGAATATGGACCACATGCCCACAATCTGAGAGATCTGTGACAGAGTAATGAAGTCAGACCCCACTTCTCTTCAATGATCTTTCTTTTTTGTGAACAAAGAAAAAAAAAAACTATGTCAATGAAATCATCCCAGCATCACAGTGACATGGGCCATTGTAAACTTACCTTTCAAAAATCAAAGGCCAGCATCAGTTAATAAAACAAAAGAGAAAATGACCTTCTTTTTTATTGAAATAGTAGGGGCCCTTTAAATTTCAGACGAAGCATATATATATATATATATATATATATGTCCTTTTAAAACTAATAATCCTAGCCAAAAAGAATTAAATTTTGTTTAATGGGTTACGTAAAGGGGATATAATTTTTTTACTATTTCCTTAAACTTCCTTAATATATGTAAAATCATTCTCAAATCTTTTAATTAATAATAAAATATTTACAAGTTAAGCTAAAAGACAACAACAATCAAAATGTCATTCGAGTAGGTTTACCAAAAGATTTGCTGATTCCATCAAAAAAAAAAAAAAAAAAAAAGTTTATTGATTATGTACAAGTACAGATGATTCATGGCCCCCCCGGCCTTTATATTGTTTGTGCTACTATTCCTACACATGATTTGTACATAAAGTGCATTAATTATTCAAATGCTAACTCCAAATCAAAATGCTTTATTTTCTATAAAAATGGATTTTCGAAACTATTTTACTGTAACAACTTGGGTAAAACCTGCAGAGGTAGGGGTGGGATAGACTGAGGTATTGATGGGTTGGAGTATTTTGCCATCTTTAATAAAGTGAAGTCAGTATATATGAGAGAGAGAGAGAGAGAGTATATTTGGATGTTAAATATTAAAAAAATATATTATAAATAAGATATGTGTAAAAATATACACACATACAAAGGAGCGAGCAAAACCTGTCTCTATTCCATCCCTTATACAAGACGAAAAAAACTTGCTCAAGACAAAGCAAGGTTGAATGAGTGAGGCAGAAAGGGAAATATTTATAATTTCCACTTATGATATCATTGAATTAAACATAAGAAGGTTATATAAATTCATAAGAGAGAACTCATCAATTTGAACCATTTTAGTTATGCTGAATAGCATCATTGATATAATTCTTTTATTAAAAATTGTGATAATAATCTAGATTGAACAATATTTTTTTCAATATTTTACTTTTCCCTATTTTTTATTTTCATTAAAAAAATTGTAAAAAGTCAAACTATACTTTTTTTTGTGTATTACCATTTTATTAGGTTATGTAGAACATGCATTAATTCGTGTCAAAGTGCTTTTCATTTTAAAAAAAATATATTTATTTACTTCTTCTTGACTCTTTTTACTTGTCATTATTAATCTTCTTATTCTATTTTTTTTTTTTTAATTCAATAGTTGGACGAGGATTCAACGTTAGAAACACCAAGAAATGTTAGTTGAACTCAAATTTTTTTTATTTTTTGTCCACTTTTGAAGGTACGCTCTCAGCCCTACTATGAGAAAAGTGGCAACCAGAAGACTATTTTATCATTGTCTTCCTCTATACACAATTACATATGCTAATTGCTAACACATTGTAGATTGGGTTCACATGTGTAGCTTTAGATATAGACTCAATTGCAGCCGAAGTTCATTCTCCCCTCTTTCTATATGCAAATTGCTAATGGATTGTTTATTAGGTTCACATGCTCATGTTTTGATGTACACACTCATTGCAGTGATAAAGCGCCGTGTCCCGTGGGCTAGCTAAGGTCAGAGGTCATAATCAAAACTACCCCTTTAGCTAAACCGTCATTCAAATACTTTCATGTCTTTTTCTCTAATCTGCCACATAGGTAAACAGTACCTACCTAAGACAATCCCACCAACTTTTCATCCTCTCAATCATATAAACAACACCCTTCTAGAGCATGGTAAATTACAATTGTCTATTTTAGGGGTTAAAATGTATTTATCTTTGCTTTTGGCCAACAATATATTGTATATGTAACTTTCCAAGTCTCTCCTAACTGATGCTTTTGAACTCAAAAGGTCAATTAGGAGTTTGAATCTCCTTATATAAAGTTTTAGAATCTTTAGACTGAGCTTTCTTTAATTTATTAAAAAAAAAAAAAAAAGCAATAAAAAATGAGTGTTCAATGTTTTTTGAGCATCGGGTGTGTCTTATCCCTCTATCACACACACACTTAGATAATTATAGGGTGAAATCTTTTTACTCCAAAATACTTGTTAAAAGTTTTAAATTCAATCTCTCGTGAATTTCATGACATTTGAAAACCACAACCAATCCTCCGAGGTATGATTGAGGCTCCCGTTTAGTTTGAAAGTGGAAACAATTTAACCTAGTGGTCAAAGTAACAGAGAAAAATAGTGAGCAGTGAGAGTCAAAAGGCTCCATCATTAAGGGTGTGAAGAACAATATTTCTATCCCTTAATTACTACTACATAACGTTTTGTTTGTGAGAGGACAAGCTAACAACTGTACTGCAAAAGAAAGGCATCGATGTCCTTCCAAGTAATAAGGGCTTAGTCCATGCATCACATGGGAATCCCATAAAGAAAAGCAATGAGATAGAGAAAGCAACAAAAGTTTGAAAGAATAATGAAAATGGAAGCACAAGTCTGGGGGGACCAGGATCAATGCATAGAGTGTGGAACCCTCTCTTTAGGACCCTAAAAAATAAAAATCAAAATGAATACCAATTTGAATATATTTGGTGATTATAAATTTATAATTGAGCTTAGTGTGACTTTAGTGCTAACTTTAACCAATTTGGGACTCCAGGAGAAAGCTTATCTACCCAATTCTCTTTTGACACTTAATCAGATCCGACAAACTAGAGAAATTTCCCACCAACAAGTTGACAAATTACATCAAATATGTGATCCTCATCCATCATCATATATAGAGCATGTAATAAAGTATGGGTATATATTTGTACAAAAGTGATTAGTCATATAAACACCAAGAGAGATGTCCCTTCGTGGAAGTCATTATCAATAAGATGTTTAGCTCTACTGATATTAACAAATGCATAATGGTGGGGCTGAGCGTGTAAATGGGTAAAGATCCAGGTACTCCCTTTAAAAAGTCCATTACCTGACAGGAGTGGTACCTAATCTTGCTGTCTTAACCTTGTCTTTAGTTTTGTGTGGCCCTTTCTTTTCCTTCTTTTTCTTCCTTTGTTTTGATACACAAGTGAAAAGAATCTTAGTCCACATATTTTTCCAGCATTTATTAGGTTCAATAACTAACAGTCTGAATTTGAGTTGGCAGTTGAGTCAACTTGGTAGTCAGACTATCTTGAAATGGTGAAGAGGAACATTAAAATGTTCACAGAGACAGAATTGGGTGACAGTTATGTGGTGTGGTTGGCAATTGTTGTCATTCAGGCTTAAGTTGGCAACCGTTTTAACTTTGACACAACCAAAATAAGGTTAACCTAGAAGCTAGTAGCCGCATACCCATTTGGTGTATGAGGTTCAAAGGCACAAGATGGGAATGGGGTGGATTAATATCATTACTAAAATTTCACAACTGAATTTTGTGTAAGAGAGGTATTGTATACAAAAAAGATAATGAATCCATCACTTGCCAACTCTTAAAAGTTATCACCATCACATTGCATGAAATCACAGATTTGTTTCCATATTAGAGAGCTTAAAGGTCAAGCAAGACCCTTTTCTAGTAACTTGATAGAGATAGGATTAAATAGAAAGTGAGAGCAATAAGATTATACATAACTGAAAAAGAAACCACAAATAGGAAAACAAGAATAAATAATTCTCTTTTGAAAATTTTTCAATAATCACACATCCTAGAAAGTTTCATCAACCTAACCACTGAGACACAATAGACACGTATAATTAAAGTCTGAACAATCTCTAAGTATATAATAAATAATAATCCTAGAGAAATCAAGCTATTTTACACAAGCCAAAAGAAATTGGGAAGGAACAGAGAAGGGCTAATGTAGATAAACCTCGTGATATCTTAAGTAAGGAGAAAAGGATATTACAAACTCAGAATACGGTATAGGAGAACCGCAGCAACAGGTTTAATCCTCAGCAAAGTGCCTATTGCCTGTCTTCTCCATTGTTGTATCCGTCATGGGGCTTGGTGGACTTGCTGGATTTCCTCCTCAAAACTACAAACCAAGTAATTGCTTCCAACAACAAGGAAATGGCACCCAACACAATGAGCACAATAATGTAAGCAGATTTCCATTTCTTTGCAGGCTGCAAAATGTCATAACCCTTGAACAAATTGACGATGCCAAGAATAATAATGGTATATCCAAAACCATGGTGGTAGATATTCCAATAAAAGCGGTACTTGTGATCTTTCTTTGGTCTTAAGAACAATGCAAAAATCTGTAAAACCCAAACAAAGAGTTTTCATCAGAAGAAAAAGAAGGAAAAGAAGTGTCCCCACAAGTTTCCAAATATATGCTCTCCATTTTGCAGCCAACAAGATGCATAAACAAAAAAAATAAATAAAACAACAGTACACAACAAATTTCCAACCCTAAACACTTAACCTACACAATGTATTCGGTACAATAATAAAAAAAGATCAAAATCAAAATAGAAATGATTTTTACAAAATTATTTTTAATTACATATATCTTCCTAACAGAAAACTCCAACATCATTGATAATTCTTTGAGCCCCAAACTAAAAATTGGATATTGTCCAAGTTCCAATTCAAAATTAACTTTGTCTAATTTATCTACAAATTTTTTAGCATTTCACATCTTCAATATCCAAAAGCCTCATTAAGTCTCTTTATATTTATATCTCCAATACTCAGAAAAGAGTTTCAGTTTGATACTTATAAGACCCAACAAGTGACAGAATCAGCTAATTACAAGATAGCAAAAGATACATAAAAAAGACAGCCTGATTCCTAAAAACAACACTAAATTTGCGAAAAAAACATTACCTGCACAGTGGCGAGACAAAACAATGCAATTCCGATGTTACGATGATCCGTGTATATGATTCCTTGTGACTGACCTCCAAGCTTAAGACCAGTTGCCCAGCCAGCCACCCCAATGGCATAAGCAGACACCTGACAAAAAGCATGAAGATAGAACCATGCCGGATCTGCAGACTCAAAAGTCCTCAAGTACCTTGCAATGATAGCTCCAACAGGAAACAGAATGCCCCAACTCACAACATTCAGTATTCCATGAATCTGACACCCAAAAAGACAAAATAACATTCAATAATTTGTTGTACCATATCACAAATATGCCTCCATTTTCCTTTACTTTCGGATGGAAACAACAAACAGAATAAAAAAATTAAAAACTAAACAAACAAACAATCAAATGGTACGCCAAGCTCTATATTAAATCCAGTTCCAGTCAAGAATTATAAACAAACAAGAAGTTTTGAACTTTTCAGGGCTTTAATCAATCCAAGACTAATCAGTTAAATTTTCTACATCCATCCACTGCAAATTAAAGATAGGTTAAATTCAATTTAGTCAATTATTAAATCAGTGTTTCAGGTTTTATTTGGGTCAATTTAATCCTCATCAAAACGAGTCAATCTGGTCCTTCCGTCCAATTTGTTAATAAAAAAAATCGTTCAAACATTCTTTTTTCACTAAAAATAACTGAAAAAAAGGGATTAAACTTAAACAACTTCATTTTCTAACAGATTTGGATGGAATAACAAGATTGATTCATTTTGATAAAGTGAGGAACTAAATTCACAAAAATTAAGCCAAGAGCCTTGTGGCTCAACTTGGCATCTCCTCGTTCAAATCCCCCACCCCCAACTATTGAATTATAGAAAAAAAAAAATTCACAAAAATTAGATCTTACGAACCAATCATGTGAAGAAACGGAATTTTACCATAAAAGATAATTTCTTTCCTCAAAAAACCCATTATCTTTTGCACATCTTTCTTAAGGAAAAAAAGAGAGAGAAAAAAATTTCAACTTTTAGACACCCAAAACCTTATCCCACAAACTACACCTAAATATTCCAACTTTTAAACAAACCCAGATGAATCCCACAATTCCCAAACGCAGCCACAATCAAATTTCAAATTTCTAACAAAAAAAAAAAAGAAGGAAAGAGAAACCAATCAAAGTGATAAAACCATAAGAAACAAAATCAAACAGGTAATAAGAAAACTGACATTTTTATTCTTGGTCCTTGAATCCAGTCCACCAGAGGTAGAGGAAGTCTGGCCTGCAGTCAAATTGAGAGTGGACAAAGAAGCCTTATTGTCTGTACTCATCGCATGTGCATCTGGTACACCATTTGTAACAGATGGCCCCACCTGCCAAACCTGGTTAACAATGTCAGAGTTACCAGGGAGCTTCAACTTAGCAAAAAGCGTAATAGTTCCCACTGATTCCTCAGCACTTAGGTCCCAAACCTCAAAGGAAATCTTGGACTCAGAGATAGGACCAATAGAGGTTATGTCGTAGGTTTTAACAGTCATAGCACCACTGAGTTTGAAGGCTATGAGGGCCTGAGCACCAACCATGCCAGTCCCATTTGGGTTTATGGCCCAAGCGACCCAACCGTTGGTGCCTGCAGGCTTAGCCATGAAGGCTATGGAGATAGATGAATTGGCTGCGTTGTAAGTCCAATGGAGATAAGAGGAGAGGTGAGGGAGGTCTAGGCATTTGGTGTAGAGAGCGTTGTTGGTGAAGGTTTGGGAGGTACAGGTTTGCGAATGAGATGGTGAGATTAGGAGGAGAGAACAGAGGCTGAGAAGAAGAATCACAGAGGATTGATGGGAATCCATTAATGGGGTTTGTGAGAACAGAGAGAGAGAGAGAGAGAGAGAGAAACTAACGGCCACGTTTGGTGAAAGATATAAGGTTGAGGCTGTGCCTGTGAGTGTGGCCGTGTCTCTGTCCGCGTGAGACGTTTGTCTGAATCTGGGCAAGGGGATCTGGGGGTATAATATATAGATGGTGAAAATTATATGGAACACTTCCAAGTATAGCCATAGCCCATATAGGAATTTATACTATATATTCTAGTAGGAATTTAAGCCAAATAAGTTTAGGAATATACCCAATTTTATATACTTAATTAATTTGTCAAGTTGCATCTAAACTGGCATTTTTCCGTATACAAAGTGCTCATGGGTTTAAGGGGAAAGAGTTTGAACGACAAAATTAGCATCATATTGCAATTATTTCTAAAAATAAATGTATAAAAAAAAAAAAGTGAGATGGATTACTTGACCAATGTGAAATTTCATTAATGATATTTACTATGATTAGTGAAGAAGAAGTAATATTCACTACTCATATTTTTTATATTTATTTCTCAAATTGAGAGATTTATTAATTGCGATCTTAATTTATATAGATACAATAGTTAAGTTAGATGTACTATAATTTTATTATGTAAATAAGTCTTACAAAAAAAAAAATCAAATATTCATATATTAGTCTGGTTGAAGTGCCAATTTGTGGTAGCTCTAGTGTTTTGCTAGATACAAATGGTCTATTAGGAGCAAGAAATTTTCACAAATTATTCTACGGGTACAATGAAGTAGTACGTCCTCATCTTACATGACAGTGAGTTCTACAAATTAAAAATAAAGACACAATTCAAAAGGAAAAAAAAAAATCAACTTGTTAAAGTAATTAATTGTAAGTGATAAAAAAAAAAATAGTGAACTCGTGTATAAGTAATTGTCCATCAATCATAATCACCCACGCATCAAATTGTGCACAAAATTATAACAAGGATTATATTAGTAAGACTTTTTTTTTTCTTTAATAGGATATATCACTGAGACTTATTGTTAAATCTATGGTGCAGCTTAGCAAAAGAAATCTACGGTGAAGCTTGTTGCAAAGAAAAGGGATGGCATCGTTCTCCTTCAAGAGTACACATAGGTAGGTGTGATGTGGGAGAAGTTATTTAGTATCAAATGATACCATGTAAGAGGTATTAAAATCCATTAAGTATAAAACATCTCTGCAAAAAATAACTACTTACTAACAAATGAAAAATATGTGTCCATCAATCATAATCACCCACGCATCAAAGGAAAAGTGTATGGCAAAAAGTAATTATTTTATTTTATTTTAGTCTAAATTTAACAAAATTAATTTTTTTTAAAAGCTAATTTTTATATTTTAGTCACATGTTTAAATAGAAGCAACAAAAAATTATATTTTTCATCTCATATTTAGCAGAAAGCAATGTCCATTTGGCAACAAGTTTTAAATATTTTGTCTTAATTCTATTTTTAAATTTAACAAAATTAGTTTTTCTGAAAATAAACTAAAAAATTAGATTCTCATACTTCATTAAGAAAATAAACGGTGTCCATTTGGCAAAAACGCTTTTGCTTTTTTGTCATACTTATTTTTTAAAATTTAACAGAATTAACTTTTCTGAAAGTAAACTTAAATCTTTTTTCCTTTTTGTTACTAAAAATTATATTTTTCATCATATATTTGGCAAATAAGTTATGTCCATTTGGCAAAAAAAATTTGCATTTTTGTCATAATTCTTCTTTTATTTTTTATTATACAAGATAGAAATTCTACTCTAACTTAATCTAAATGTAGATGTACGTGAAATTCTCTTCTAGAAACTTGAACCCTTACCAAAATTAGCTTCTTTTTTTTCATTCCCTTTTGTTACTAAAAATTATATTTGACATTTTATATTTAGCAAATAAACCACGGAAAACTTAACAGACAACAGAAGTTTATTATAGTAATTGCAATAAGTGTGGGATTTGTAGGTGGGTTATAAGTGGAAATAGCACATATTATGGGTTGGCAGTTGGGCAGGTAGGGTGGGTGTGGTCTCTAGTACACTTCGGTTCACGAGTCTTTTATGAATGTGTTGTAATGATAATCATGTGGCAATCTCATTTTTGTTGGGATTTTGCTCACTTCAAGTGTTGTTGGACTTTGTTTTTGTTGGGCTAAACAGTTTCGAGTCATCCTACACTGATTTTGTCTTTTCATTCATAAAAAATAATAAATAAATATATTTAGTTATAGAATTACTAGCCTTATTACACGCATGTGCGATGAAACTTTTTTTTACTAGTGTATAATTTTCCTTGTTAAATTTTTTTGATAAGTTTGTTTTGAAAATATAGATTAGTAGAAGAATGTCCTATTTTGTAGGCATTTTAAGTAGAGTTGGAGATATATTCTTATTGAGTTGTTCTCAAATTTTTTTTCTTGTATCATATAAAAGTACAGTCCAAAGAGGAGAATTTTTTTATAAATAATATAGATATTTCATTTTGTGGAAATTATAAAATTATAAATAATTAAAATCTGTGTTTTAACTCCTAAGTCAATCTTTCTTTAAAAAAAAAAAAAAACTCCTGAGTTAATCATGTGAATAATTCAGGAGGGAAATATTTTTAATTCCCATTTTAATTTTATTCCTAACAAATAACCTATTTAATTCATATTTAAAAAAAATTAAAAGAAGAAAAGATGTTATAACTCAATAGCTCCAAACAAATTCATCTAGTGATGTTACAAACACAACATAACAAATTTCACAATGACTGAGTTGACAGATTATTGTTGATTTCCATATGAAAAATTTGATGTGGGTTATTGTTGGCAGATTATTATTGGTTATGTCTACATAAAGAGATACACTATTTAACACAACTTTATATATCATATTTTGTTGGGCTCCCTACTTGCTTCCTAAGGCTAAGATAGGAAATGTCAAGACATTCTCCAAACTCTTATTTTATAATTTTTGTGTCTTGGTAGTTAAAATAAAGAAAAATTGGTATTTTGAAAAGAAAGAAAAATAACAAAATATAAATAAAAAATAATATTTTAATAAAAAAATAAAGAATAGAAAATTTGATGTGAATATTTTAAAAAATGATTAATTAAACTACGAAAAGTAAATCCCTACTTTTCAATTTAGGAAGACCAACGTGAATACTTATCAAGATTTACAAAAATGAGAGTTTTAGGAGGACTTTTATAAGATATTATTAATATAGAAACTAAGCACTTTTTTTATACTTATTTTAAATTTCATACAAGTTCAATTCATATTAAGGGGGCAGAACTCCTAAAAATTCTAATTTGATAGATAATATATATAAATAGAATACGAAATTCAGGTGATAACTCAATGATAACAATATTCTTTTGACTTACTAGGAATGATAAGCAGATAAGAAAATATTTTTTATCTTGGATCCCTTAGTCAAGATTCATGACCGTATGACGCGACAAAAAATTAGGAGGCAAGATTCATGACACTATGGTCTAAATCTATCGATTTAGTTTCTTTTTAGTCTTTTTCTGCTTCACTATTGAAAGAAACAAAATAAATTAAAGAAATTGTCAAATCACTATTTTTAAGGTTTTTTTTTTCTTCTTAAAACCCCTATTTATAGATTGAGAAAGAATAGCTGCAAAAGTGGTGACGTGTGAGGTTAAAGATTAGCAACTACCTAGGAACATTATGAAATTATGGGTCTCACTTCTGAGAAAATGCCATTCATTTTCAAGATCAGAATTCAACGGCGGAACATTTGAAAATAGGCCTCAGTATTATCAAAAAGTATAAATAAATAAAATAGTGTTAGGCACCAAAAAATTTCACCCAATTTTCGACTCCCTGGGTTTATTTAGAATTTGCTTATTTTGCTGAAACTGAATTTTTTTTTTTAAAAGTACGGTAGGTAAGAGTAAAAGTTAACTGAAATAGTACAGTGGGACCCATAAATAGTACCAAAAAGTACAGTGGGACTCATAAATAAAAATAAAAATAAAAATAAAAATAAGCTAAATAGTAAAATAAGTTGGCAAAAATTAAATAGTAAAATAAGTTAGAAAAAATTATTTTTGCCAAAAAAAACTTGGTTTCACTGGAATACAAATGTGAGAGGGCAGGTTAACACATATAGTTTTCGGACTTTGCATTGCACATGAACTTTCAGAAAAAAAATAAAAAATAATAATTAAAGTTACGAAAGAAAAAAAATCATATATAATTTCTTAAAAAATAATAATTTTATGCTATTAGAATGTATTAAAAATATCTTGATAAATTCGAAACACGTCAAATATAATATAATATTATCATAAATTATAGATCATGATTTTTTTTTTTTTTTTTTTTTATAGATACGATAGAATGTAAACCTATGGTGTCTTTTTATAATTATTACTCTTTATTATCAGATTAAGATATCAATTAATTTTTGGTATAGGTCAAATTCAAACCCTAAATCTTTTATTCGACAACAAAAGAATATACCAATTGACTGTTTAGACCATAGTTTTGTAAAATACTATGTATTTAAGATTATTATACTAAACCTAATGTATTTCTAAAAAAACAAAATGTATTTCGATAGATTTATTGTAAGACGCAATTTAATATAACAAATAGTTGTCATTTGAGCTTTTTTGCTATAAAAGCATGCTGACATACCAAATTACATTAATTCTTTTGTCTTTATTTTCTCTTCCTTACACCATTATTTTATTAAGGGCTAATAACACTCCTTTCACTTGAGGTTTGAGGGAATAAAACCCAACCCCGAACATGAATGGAAAAAACACTCCCTTCTTTGAGATTTGAAAAAATTAACACTTCTCCCGTTTTGTTTATATTAGTAACGAAATATTTTAAATTTTTATAAGAATCTTTTTACAAAAGTTTAACCATGGTTAATAAAAAAATAATTGTTAAATTTTGAATAAAAATGCAAAATTTATCTAGCACCAAAACACTTGCAACGGCAAATCTCTCCATAATCTGTTGAAAAAAGAAAAAAAAATCATACTTAATAATTTAAAATACACTTCAACTAAAATTTTAATACAATGAATTTTAATTTTGAAATGGTAGATAATTCTTGAAACTTGCCATTAAACAAAAGACAAGTTAGTACATAACATTTTGAATATTAATTTAACAATGTTTGGTCAATTGGATGTCAAAGGGGGAAAAATATTTTTTTCCTTCAAATTTGGGGTGGAGTGTAATTTCCCTAAACCTCAAATGAGGGGAGTGTTATTTTCCCTTTTATTATTTATAAGTTTGCTAAGAGCTTTACAGTGTAACTTGTTGGCACATTTGGTTTAAATCTCTTTTCTCTTGTTATAACTATCAAATTATAAAATAAAATAAAAATATTCAATTTGAACAGAGCACATGAATTTACTGTGTGACATATTATGATTGTTTAAATTTTTAGATTTATTAACTAAAAGATTTTGTGGGGCTGGTTATCCAAAAAGATGATGTAGAAATCGTAGGAAATGGGCTTGTGGCCCAACGGCCCAGTCCGAGGACACTCACTTATCCGAGGAGGGTTAAAGAAAGATATTGTGGGAGTAGTATAAGAAAAAGGGATGTAAGTCATATATAGTGGCCCAAAACGCGTCCGAGGATAAGATCCACCTCGACTATCATGGTCCGAGGTGGATGTAACTATCTTAGTATTCAGAGTACTCTGCAAAGTTGTATTCGAACTGGAAAGTGAATATAGAACAAAGGAAGACCCGGGAGAGATAACAAATATCTTCTAAAGCTGCTACCTCCACATTAAATGCTTCCCATCTAACTCTCTGGCCGCATTAATGTGGAGGTGATACTTGAACAGTAACCAAGCAGCCTTATGGCTGCTGAGCGAAGGTTCCGGGAGGTGCTGGATGGGATAGAAAGGAGTTCCCAGGATAGAACCTACACGTGTACGGTGAAAATGGGGTGAAGAACGTGGTATATAACCTGAGAGTGGATGACATTAAGAAGGACTTTTGAAAAAAAGAAGAAAACGATAGAACCCAGAAAGATATCCCCTGAGACAATGATCATGACCTTTTCTACCGAATGGAACTAGTTCTTGCACTCACGCTATAAAAAATTTATTGTTTAGGCTTGTTGGGCTAGAAACATATCCCTATTCTGGGTCCAATCCAATTTGAGTCCCTACAAATTTTAATCATGTTTTTTTGGGGTAAATTTTGTTTAATGATTTTCTATACTATTAATAAGAGGGTTCCTCTATTTCGTCTTTAATTTTTGGAGTACCAAAATATTCTCATACAAATTCTAAAATAACATACCCTTTAATTTAATTTTTTTTCCTACAAAAAAGCAAAAAATGTTAAAACAGTAATATTATCTCACGTACATAAGGGAAAAAAACGTCTATTCTCACTACCAATTTGTATTAAAATATTTGATTCTTATCTGTATTTGTTATTTATTTGAATTCAAATACTTCAATTATTTTTATAAAATAGAAACAAAATTACTTTTTCCAAAAAAAAAAAAAAATCCACTACCTTACGTAAAAACTACTCATTTTTATTCCAAAATTTCTATATATATATATATATATATTAAAAAATTCTTTAAAACATTCCAAAATTTTTGATACCCAAATTCTATACAATTATCACAAATCCTCATCCATCCACGTTAACATATATCATTTTTCTTTTGTTCAAATCTCAAATATTTTTACTTATTACAATTCTTATTCCAATCAATAAATTCAGATGTCCTATCGAGTTTCAACTTTTTACGGTTCTATATCTCATTTTTAAACATTATTATCTCATTCTTTATTAAAAAATAAAATATACACAATTATTTATATATAACTTTTAAGCATTATAACACTAAACTAAAAAAATAAATAAATAAAAAAGAGCATTATTATACGCATAAAGCGCATATGATGAGTTTAGCAAAACAACAAGGCAAATTGGTTTTATTGAAATACAGCCTGTCAGCCTCTCATGCTCTATACAGTGTATAATACTCTTCTACCAGGGAAAAAAAAATATATATATATGTATATATTTTTTTTTAATACAAACTCTAAGATGATGTCAGCTTAGGTTAGCCTGGACGTCATCATCACGCAAAACTGACATCATCTCTTGATCCAATTCCCATACCATTTATTATTTTTTGGGGAGAATACATTCTCATACCATTTAATAAAGCTAAAATGTTGCAGAAAAAGGCTATAATAGATCAGTGTGACTTCATGGCATTATTGCGGGAACTGTGTATAAAATTAGATCGAGACGCATTTAAAGCTTTCACTATGATATCCTGGTCTATTTTGTCTCGTCAATGTAAATAGACCAGGATAGGCTAACGAGGGCTAACAAGTGCCTTTAAGTTACTATGTATGAATGTAAATAAATGAAGAAAAATGCTGACAAGTGTTTTTAATGCACGGTTTAATAATTTATTTAAAGAATTTTTTTTTATGAAAAATAAAAAAAAATAATTAATATTTTAATAGCTTTTTTTTTTTTTTTTTCATAAAAATAGTATCAAAACTTTTTAAAAATGAATTATTAACTAGTGCCTTAAGGGCATTCGTTAGTATTTTCTATAAATAAATTCGGATGTAGTGGCTATCAAGCTCAGCAATTGGAACCATACACAAAAGTTTAGAGGCTGTTTGGATTGAGTATTTCCATGACTCAATTCTCAGTTTTCATAACTCAATTCTCAAAAATGGTGGGACCCATAGCAAAATACTCGTTTGCCTGCACCAATACTCTATTTCCATAACTCTGTTTCCAATACTCAATTCTCTACTTTTTGAGTTATGAGTTATGGAAACTGAAAACAACTTTTGGCTGTTTTCAGTTTTCAGTTTTCAGTTTTCAATGGCAAACTTGTAATAAAACACACATGAAGGACCCACAGCCGCAACTTTTGACCAAACCAACTCTTTTTTTTTTTTTTCTTCTTTCTTTCTTCTCCTGTGGGTTCGTTCTTCTCTTTTCTTTTTTTCTTTTTTTTTTCTTTCCCTTTTCTTCTCCTGGTTCGTTCTTCCCTTTTCTTTTTTTTCCTTTTTTTTTTCTTTTTCTTTCCCCATTCTTCTCTGGGTTCGTTCTTCCCTTCTTTTCTTTTTTTTTTTTTTTTTTTTTTTTTTTTTCACCTGGGTTCGGTACCGTCCCTGGGTTTCTTCCTCTTTCATTTTTTTTTTTTTTTTTTTTTTTTTTTTCACCTGGGTTCGGTACCGTCCCTGGTTTCTTCCTCTTTCATTTTTTTTTTTTTTTTTTTTTTTTTTTTTTCACTGGGAAGCTCACAGAACCCAGTGAAAAAAAAAAAAAAAAAAAATAAAAATAAAAAACTGCAGTGGGTGACAGAGCTGGGCCCACAAAATAGTGTGAAAAATATTGAGTGATTGCATTTTAGTGATGTGTCAAACGGGTATTAAGTGATGGGTAATGGGTGATGAGTGATGAGTATTGAGTGATGAGTGATGAGTGATGAGTGACGAAAATTGAGTGACGAAAATTGAGTGACCAAAAATAGCTGGCCAAACAGCCTCTTATATACACAAAATCGACTGACTTTTAGTGATAGATAAAAAAGTTTGGTTAAATAACTTACGATGAGTTTAAATGAAGACTAATAAAAGTTTGTCAACTTACTTATTGTGGAAAATGTTGAAAATTATTTATGTGTACGTGTCATTGCGCTAAAATCAATTGTGATGCAGTAACTCATAAGGATTTACTACAATAGTCATTTAAATATCTGCTATATGCCTATATTTATTAATAAATAAATAACAACCAACCCCAAACAAATCAAATCTCCAAAACTAATTAAACTCTCAGAAAACAATAAAACTCCAAAGAATTACAACCAACCCCATGTAAAAACCAACACTGATTCGCCCTCCAATTCTTGTACTCGCACTTTTCTTTTTACCAGCTGGTGCAGGAGCAGGAGCAGGAGCACCAGGCACAAGACCAGCAGGAGAAGGAGAAGGAGAAGGAGTAGGACTAGCAACGCTCTGTGTCCCCAACAACTGAAGCATCCCTTTGGCATTAAAATTATTTAGATTCTTGTCGTGGGGAAGTGGCAATCCTTTATCGGTTATGCCTGGACCAACTTGCCAAATTTGGTTCACCTGTTTGATCGAAAACCAATTATGAATAATATATTAAAGCCGAATCACTAAATCTAAATCTAAATCTAAATCAAATCCAAATTAGATTCTAATTGCAGTTTAATTTAAAATCAAGTATCCATTTTATATTTATTTAATTTTAGTTAAAAATAACCCATTTATAATATTTAATACAAAAGTCGAGGCTGCCCTTTAACTCACTTAGATAAGACTACGTTAGGTTACAATCTAGGTAGCACAAACATGAACACAGGTATAGGAACAACACAAATATACAAGTAATTTTTGAAAAATTATAATATGATACTATTGGTATGACACGCACTTCCTAAGTTTTTATTAAGTTTGGTATTTTTAATTGGAGCTAAACTAATTCGAAGTAAATTGATTCGGATTAAACATTACCATCTTAGTCTTCTCTGGGAGCTTCCATTTCCCGAAGATTGTGATGTTTCCATTGCATTCCTCGGCGCTTAAGTCCCAAACCTCGTATGACAGCTTGGTCCCCCACTTAGTTGCGTCGTCATAAGAAGTTACGTTGTAGGTGTTGATGGTTATGTTGTCTTTGTGTTTGAAGGCTAATAAGGCCTGGGCTGAAATCATGGAGGGCTTTACTGGATTTATGGACCATGAAACCCAACCCTCTGGCTTTGATGGCGGGGCTGTGAAAGCAATGGACAATGTGGAATTGGTAGTGTTGTATGTCCAGTGAAGGTAGGCATTTAGGTATGAAAGATCAGTGCAGTTTGTGTACACATTCTTGTTTGTGAATCTTTGTGATGTGCAGGTTAGTGACTGATCACTTTTTGAAACTAGTAAAGCCAATGCTAAGATCACCAATGTAAAACAAAGCCTTGCCATGTTATACTAAGGTTTCGAAGAGAATTTTCTGGAGAGTGGCAAGGGCAAGCTACTTTTGGAGGAATATATATTTATAATTTTATGTAGTATATATATAAGTATTTTAGATTGGCTATGATTTCTCCCTCAAATGATGCATTTTTCTATGTATTTGGAAACTGTGCTGGCCAGGGTTCCTTGCCAAGTATGAGTTTTGAGAATCCTCTGTATTTAAAAGAATATATAAATAGATACTGTGGATGACAAATGTCTAACACGTTTTTCTTTATATTAGGAAGTCCAATAAAATGTTATTTTATCTATAAATCTGATCTCACTTCAGTTTTGTATGTAAATCTAAGATATGAAATTATAATCGTTATTAATAAATGTTTATTATGATTTTATATATAAAGAATATTTACATGTAAAATTATGAGAACTTAAAAAATATGTGACAATGTATTTTAAGTTTATATTAATTAAACTAATGCTAGTCACCAAAAACTTCCACCCTGAAAGCTCAAAAATGTGTTAAACACAAGAGCTGTTTAGACTCCCAAATTAAAAATTACGGCTCAATAGATTTTACTCTAACTTATACTAAGTGCGGAATAGAATAAATACGAGCGGATAAATAATATAACTACTCTAAGCCATATTCATTAAAACGCAGCAGTAAAATAAAAGTTAAAAGAGTAAGGAAGAAGAATGCAAACACAAGATAACACGCCAATGTGTTATCGAAGAGAAAACCGAAGTACTCGGCGAAAAACCTCTTCGTCGCCCTTCAAGCGATAAGTCGATCTACTAAACAATCAGTTAGGATACATGTATAGCAAGAGACACTCCAAGCCTAATCTACCCAATGCACCTAAGCCCTTCAAGCTCCTACTCCAACAAGACTTCTTGGAACCGTGTCTTGTCTAGCTTTCCGAATCCCGCAATACGCCTGATTGCATCCGCTAAAGATTGACTTCTTCCAATACTTCCTAGCAGCACCAAATCCTCACTTGACACTCAGTATAGGTGTGGTAAGTGTTTGGGCTATCAACCTCTCAAGGATATAGAAATGGAGAGGTAGGAGTTGAGGAAAAACCACAATGAAACGCAGCAGTAAAATAAAAGTTAAAAGAGTAAGGAAGAAGAATGCAAACACAAGATAACACGCCGATGTGTTATCGAAGAGAAAACCGAAGTACTCGGCGTAAAACCTCTTCGTCGCCCTTCAAGCGATAAGTCGATCCACTAAACAATCAGTTAGGATACATGTATAGCAAGAGACACTCCAAGCCTAATCTACCCGATGCACCTAAGCCCTTCAAGCTCCTACTCCAACAAGACTTCTTGGAACCGTGTCTTGTCTAGCTTTCCGAATCCCGCAATACGCCTGATTGCATCCGCTAAAGATTGACTTCTTCCAATACTTCCTAGCAGCACCAAATCCTCACTTGACACTCAGTATAGGTGTGGTAAGTGTTTGGGCTATCAACCTCTCAAGGATATAGAAATGGAGAGGTAGGAGTTGAGGAAAAACCACAATGAAACGCAGCAGTAAAATAAAAGTTAAAAGAGTAAGGAAGAAGAATGCAAACACAAGATAACACGCCGATGTGTTATCGAAGAGAAAACCGAAGTACTCGGCGTAAAACCTCTTCGTCGCCCTTCGAGCGATAAGTCGATCCACTAAACAATCAGTTAGGATACATGTATAGCAAGAGACACTCCAAGCCTAATCTACCCGATGCACCTAAGCCCTTCAAGCTCCTACTCCAACAAGACTTCTTGGAACCGTGTCTTGTCTAGCTTTCCGAATCCCGCAATACGCCTGATTGCATCCGCTAAAGATTGACTTCTTCCAATACTTCCTAGCAGCACCAAATCCTCACTTGACACTCAGTATAGGTGTGGTAAGTGTTTGGGCTATCAACCTCTCAAGGATATAGAAATGGAGAGGTAGGAGTTGAGGAAAAACCACAATGAAACGCAGCAGTAAAATAAAAGTTAAAAGAGTAAGGAAGAAGAATGCAAACACAAGATAACACGCCGATGTGTTATCGAAGAGAAAACCGAAGTACTCGGCGTAAAACCTCTTCGTCGCCCTTCAAGCGATAAGTCGATCCACTAAACAATCAGTTAGGATACATGTATAGCAAGAGACACTCCAAGCCTAATCTACCCGATGCACCTAAGCCCTTCAAGCTCCTACTCCAACAAGACTTCTTGGAACCGTGTCTTGTCTAGCTTTTCGAATCCCGCAATACGCCTGATTGCATCCGCTAAAGATTGACTTCTTCCAATACTTCCTAGCAACACCAAATCCTCACTTGACACTCAGTATAGGTGTGGTAAGTGTTTGGGCTATCAACCTCTCAAGGATATAGAAATGGAGAGGTAGGAGTTGAGGAAAAACCACAATGAATTGTGTAGAGAATTGTGAGTATAACAATCTCTAACTCTCAAGGGTTGTGGCTAGAGTTTTCTCTCAGAAGCACTCCTCAACATTTGTGGATAATGTGGGTATATATAGTGTGGGTAGAGATAGTATGTATAAGATATGACAGATTGGCAAAACAGAATGTTTCGCGGGTTTCTCGCGGGAAGGCCTTGCCCACGAGACACTCGCGAAAACCAGCTGTCACCAACCTGTCCTAACTCTTCGCATTCCAGACATGTGTTGGGCACATACTTCACTTCGCGAGAAGCCTTCTCGCGAGCTACCCGCGAAAACTTATTACTCTTCACTTTGCCTTGAGTCTTCACACACTCTCTCTCACACACAACCCTTACAAGAAATCCTACATGAAATACAGGGTACAAAAGATTGAACATAATTACAATCAAATTTAGCACAAAATTAAAGCCAACATAAAATAGTTGTAAATTACAACTTTACACACCCAATTTTCCACTCCCCCTCTCACAAGCTTTCACATCACTTAGGTTTCACTGCAATACAAATATGAGAGGGAAATTTTTGTGTACCTCTAATAATTTCCTTGAAAATAGCATACAAAACTTTATATTAACTATTATTAATTTTTTGAGATTCTTTAAGCTAACCTATACGGTTTTCGGATTTTGCATTATAGATGACATATTTTTTTTTAAAAATTAATCAAAGTTTTGTATAGATCATGGTTTTTTTTTTTTTTATTAATGTGAGGCCGGTTATCCAAAAAGATGATGTAGAAATCGTAGGAAATGGGCTTGTGGCCCAACGGCCCGGTCCAAGGACATTCACTTATCCGAGGATGGTTAAAGAAAGATGTTGTGAGAGTAGTATAAGAAAAAGAGATGTAAGTCATATATAGTGGCCCAAAACGCGTCCGAGAATAAGATCCACCTCGGATATCACGGTCCGAGGTGGATGTAACTATCTTAGTATTCAAGGTACTCTGCAAAGTTGTATTCGAACTGGAAGGTGAATATAGAACAAAGGAGGAACCAGGAAAGATAAAAAATATCTTCTAAAGCTGCTACCCCTACATTAAATGCTTCCCAGCTAACTCTCTAGCCGCATTAATGTGGAGGTGATACCTGAACAGTAACCAAGCAGCCTTATGGCTACTGAGCGAAGGTTCTGGGAGGTGCTGGATGGGACAGAAAGGAGTTCTCAGAATAGAACCTACACGTGTACGGTGAAAATGGGGTGAAGAATGCGGTATATAATCTGAAAGTGGGTAACATTAGAGGGGACTTTTTTTGGGAGAAAGAGAGAAAAAGAACCCAGAAAGATATCCCCTGAGACCTAGTCGAGAAGAGTTTCTATTGTGTGGTTAGTTTGAAGAGTCCTTTATTGCACAATGATCATGACCTTTTCTACCGAATGGAACTAGTTCTTTCACCCACGTTCTAAAAAATTTATTGTTTGGGCTTGTTGGGCTAGAAACCCATCCCTATTCTGGGTCCAATCCAATTTGAGTCCCTACAATTAATAAATACGATAAAATTTCAAGTTATAGCATTTGCTCAATGACAAGTGCTCTTTATCATAAAGCCAAGAAATCAATTATTTTTATTTATTTATTTATTTATTATATGCGAGGTTCAAACTCCAAATATTTTATTTGATGATAAAAAAACTATACCAATTGGTGGTGTAGGCCATGGCTTTGTAGAATACTATAAACTGCCATGTATTTTGGGATTATCATACTAAAGTTAATGTATTTATATAGATTCAATGTAAGACACAAATTAATATAGCAAAGGGTTGTCATTTGAGGTTTTTTGCTATAAAAGCATACGGACATACCAAATTACATTCATTATTTTGTCTTTGTTTTCTCTTTTCCTACATAGTTATTTTATTATTTATATGATTGCTAAGAGTCTTGTAGGGTTCAAAACTCTTCTCCTTTATTATAACTATCAAATTATCCACACACACAAAAAAAAAAAAAAAAAAGTTCAATTTGAACATAGCATGTATTTTTACCACATGACATATTATGATTGTCTAAATTTTCGGATTTATTAACTAAAAGATTTTAATCTTTTTGAAACAATAAGGCAATGTGGCTTAATTGAAATAAAGCCTATCAACCTCTCATACTGTATTCACTGTATAAGGCTCCTCTACCCAAAATTTACATTTAATACAAAGACTTTTATAGGTTTACAGGGTAGATACAAAATTTGTACAACATTGTACACTTTTTGTGTGTCTAAAATATAAGTTTATATTGCTAGTACAATGTAAATTAAGATTTTTTTCTTAATACAAACTCTAAGATGATGTCATCATAGGTTAGCCTCCAACCTCTTGTGGACGCCATCATCGCATAAAACTAACATCATTTTGATCTCATTCCCATACTGTAAACACCTTATTTTGTTCTAACCTATACCTGAACCCCTCTGTCCCAATGATGATAAAATTATCCACTACCAAAATGATCAGTATTGTGGGACATTCTGGCATTTTACCCTTAATTTTTAAAAAATTTGGCAATATGCCCCTGTTTTCAAACTATATAGGGGTGTGCTCCTGTTTCGATACTCGATTACCTTAAAATCGAGTTTCAATTAAATACTCAATTTGTAGAAAATCGAGTTATGCCCGATCAAACTTAAAAAAAAAAAAAAAAAAAAAAAAAAAAAAAAAAAAAAAATGCATGGAACTTGAGTTACATGCAAAAAAATTTTCAGTGTGATCGCCCCATACAAGGTTCAGGGAGTCCTATAGTGTTGTTTTTAAGCCCTATAGTGACGTTTTAAAGCCCTATAGCAGCATTTTTCTGCAATTTTTTTTTATATAAGTGTGATTACCCCATACTAGGTTCAAGGAGCCCTATAGTGGCGTTTTTAAGCCCTATAATGACATTTTAAAGCCCTATAGCGGCGTTTTTCTACAAAATTTTTTATATATAAGTGTGATTACTCATACCAGGTTCAGGGAGCCCTATAGTGGCGTTTTTAATCCCTATAATGGCGTTTTAAAGCCCTAGAGCGGCGTTTTCCTGCAAATTTTTTTTTCCTAAGTGTGATTGTCCCATGGCAGGTTTAAGGAGCCCTATAGTGGCCTTTTTTTAGCCCTATAGTGGCGTTTTGGAACTCGATCTCCGTAAAATCGATTTTAAGGTAATCGAGTTTCGAAACAGGGGCACGCACCTAAATAGTTTGGAAACAGGAGCATATTGCCAATTTTTTTTTAAAATTAAGGGTAAAATGCCAGAATCCCCCAGTATTGTGTGTAGAGCTTAATGAGCAAATAAACCAAAAAGTGGCCCAATACAATTCAAGCCCAAGCCCAAGCCTAAGCCCAAGCATGACCCGAGAACCAAGCCCAAAAGCCAATTTCTGACCTAATTTGTTGAGGGTTTAAAAGGTGCGTACGCTGGGTATATAATATGTATGCAGCCAATCTGTGGCACACGCCCCTTCTGGCAAAAGCCTTAAATCATTCAATTTCCATTTTGGTGAGATGTTAGGGCAATTGGCAGGGGCGGACCTACAGTAGGCCCCCCCCCCCCCTCCCAAAAAAAAAAGAAGCTAATATAGATATATGTGTGTTGAAATTTTAAATTTTGGTCCTAATAGTCCCCCAATTAAATAAAAAAAAAAAAAAAAAAACTGGTATACATATGTAATTTGAAAATTTAAGATTTGCCATTAAATATATATATATATATATATATATTTGGATCTCCTCTGAAATAGCGAGTTCCATTTTGATAAATGTGTTAAAATATTTAAGAAACACTTATTTTATATGTTATACTTTGTTGACATTTTTATAATATCAAATGTTTAAGAAACACTTATTTTATATGTAGTATTTTGTTGAATATGAAATAGATATTAGTTTTTATTTTTATAAAAAAAATTTGTTTTAAGCTTTGGCCCCCCTCAGGTTCGAATCCTAGTTCCGTCCTTGGCAATTGGCTACCCAAACCCACCAAACCCTAGACCTTCAACTTGACTATATAGTGATCATTGGATTGATCTTTATCCATTCTTTGATTTAAAGATAATCTTCTACTCACTAAGGTTCTAAAATTTTAGTTGGTGTTGCATTCAAAGTTGTTATCAAACCACCTACAGCCATTCAGAAAACCCTGGCCAAGTTGTTTTGCTCCACACACACAGTTACAACAGTCTGTTTCAACCGAAGGGCTTGTTGTCAACAATATTGTAAGTGCTACGAGGAGAAGATGTGGATCTTCTGCTCATGAATTCCTATTTATTTGGTACTTTTACATCATTTTAATGTTTTAATATGTTGTTTTTGTACCCTTTTTGGTTTTATTTTCATTGTTTTTCTATAAATCTGTCAAAACCTAGAACTGCCTAAATTAGGATGCGTACACATTAGATTAAGTGCGTACGCATCAATGCATTATCTTCTCTTCATACACATCTTTTTATGCGATTAGGATTCATGTTTTGGTCTGTTATGTAGGAATTTACTTGAAGGTTGAAGCCAAGATGCGTACGCTGACAGAAGGATCTGTACGCCCCTTTTCTTATGGTGTACGCAATCTAGGTAGAAACTAGATTTCCTTCATTATCTATTTCATTTTCTTTTAATGTCATATTTTATTATCTTTCCTTAACTGCTTTATTTGCTTTGAGTGTATATTTGCTATCTTTTTTGTTTCCTTTTTTGTATCATATGTAATAAAACCCAAAACATTCAAAAAGATCTTTCATTTCTTTCTTCTTTTAAATCTAAAACCCTAATTAAGGCATATTCTCCACTCTTTAATTTTGATTTGAACCCTACAGGGCAATTAAAAGAATTACAAATAATTAAGGAAAGTCTTTCAACTCATAAAGGATAATTACTTTCTAAAATACTCGAAATCAATAGTCAATTAGCATTCAATTTCTTTTGGAAATTATTTGACTATTCAAACATAAAGAAAATATTTTGACAAGTTTTAATGTAATTAAGGTAATTAATTTGAACTTAAATGGCAACATAAAAGTCAACTTAATTCTATTTTAATTAATCAAATTTCAATCAAGCCTTAAAAGATGATAAAGTGAAGATTATAGTTGTCAAAACGTAAATCGTATCGTGTATTGATTTTTCTATATTGTATATCATATTGTATAAGATACATAAATACTAAATAAAATTTATAAAAAATTATAGATAAGCATATGTAAGGGGTATATTCATCATAGATTTTGAATGTATTCAACTAATAACTGATTTATTCAACGCTTATGTAATAATATTTAACAAGCTAACTAAATTAATCGAGCTATATCCAAAATATAGCGTAAATGTTTGGAACGAGAAGGAGAAGGGAAATATCTAACATAGCGTAAAGTGAGTAATTTGGCTTATATTTAAAATTCCACAATATGGTGAAGCTAACATAAATTGTGTTCCATTAATTTCGATGGCACAAACATATGATTGACCGAAGGCTTATGCCAATACATGAGGGAATAATTAGCAATGCTATATTAGGTATCAAAAAGAAGCCTCGGGTGGGTACTGGGTACATGTGGTGCCATAGGGAAACAATACGTATAATTAAGCACAAAATTTTTTTTTTTTTTTTGAGAAAGAAGCACAAAAATATTTAACATATGGGGATGAGGCATTGAGGCGATGATATTAATATTCGATGTTATAACTGAAGCTTGAGGATCGCTATAGTTACAAAACGTTATAACTGAAGCTTGAGAATCACTATAGTTACTAGATATGTTAAATAGCAGTATGTAACTTAATAACAAGTGTCATAAGCAATCAATGATGAAGTATCACATGGTAAGAGCAACTGTTGGTAATAGCCGAGGCCTCAAGTATAGATAGTTTACTCATTTCTTAAAGCATGACATATTCAAGACATTTCTTAAAGCAGGAATCATTTCTTAAGGCATTAATCCAAGTTATTAGATAGATTGTAATTTTTGTAACAGTACTTTGAGTTAAGTAATGTGTTTGAACTTGATCAGAGAGCTTAATGAAAATGTATATGTATTTAGCAGTACGTTAGTTTGTTTTTCCCAATATATATATATATATATATATATTATTAGAGTCGTAACTCGTAAATCATTTAACTTGTAGTTATCTGGTAGTCATGTGTTTTTCATTGATTTAGTTGTCACTTGGCATTTCTTTTAACAATCGACGTAGTCTAGTTCAATAGTCATCAAGACATTTCTTAAAGCGGGACTCATTTCTAAAGGCATTAATCCAAGTTATTGGATAGATTGTAATTTTTGTAGCAGTAATTTAGATTAAGTTGGTGACAGAGCGTAATGAAAGTGCATGCATGTGTTTAGCAGTTAGTTTGTTTCTAAAAAAATAAAATAGAAAATAGAAAAAAGATAGATATATCGTAAATCATTTAACTTCTAGTTATCTGGTAGTCATGTGTTTTCCATTGATTTAGCTATTACTTAACATTTCTTTTAATAATTGATGTACTCTAGTTCAATAGTCATCAACACATTACATATTTACTGCTTCTTATTGACATTGAATATTTATTCCAGTACACATCTTGATCGAACACCAAATTGAACTTAGAAAGCAATCAAATTCCTTAGAATCTCAACGATTCTCCCCTCCAATTCTTGTACTCCCACATTTTTTTTACCAGCATGTTCAGGAGAAGGCACCACCCTATATCCCCACCAACTGAAGTATCCCTTTGGAATCTTGATTCTCTGGATTCATGGCGTGTTTAAGTGGCAACCCTTCTACGATTCCCGGACCAACTTGCCAAACATGGTTCACCTGTTTCATTAAAAACCAATTATTATATATAATATAGTTAGGTTACAATCTAGTTTTTTATTTATTAAGTTTGGTCTTTTTGGTTCAAAGTAAACATTACCTTCTCAATCTTCTCTGGGAGCTTCCATTTCGCGAAGATTATGATGTTCCCATTGGATTCCTCAGCGCTCAAGTCCCAAACGTCATACAACAGCTTGGTCCCCCATTCCGCTGGGTTATAAGACGATACGTCGTAGGTGTTGATGGTTATGTTGTCGTTGTTTTTGAAGGCTAAAAAGGCCTGGGATGAAATCATGGTGGGACTCTCTGGGTTTATGGACCATGAAACCCAACCCTCTGGGTTTGGTGGTGGGGCTATGAAGGCAATGGCCAACGTGGAATCTGTAGTGTTGTATGTCCAGTGAAGATAGGCATTTAGGTATGGAAGATCAGTGCAGTTTGCGTACACGTTCTGGTTTTCGAAGGTTTGTGATGTACAGGTTGTGACTCAACTTGTGAAACTAGCAAAGCTAATGCTGAGATAACCAATGTAAAAAAAAGCCTCGCCATGTTATAGTTTATATGTTAATAGAGACAGAGAGATTGTATAATATGTATTTGTTATGATTGCGTTTGTATATGTAAATATTTCATATTAAATATATAATTATATAATTTATATGGCAAAATCCTAATTGAGAATTTAAATGAATGATAAAATTTTAATTTAATTATAGGGAAGGAAATTTAAATAAATATTGCATGTAAAATTATGAGAACTCAAAATTATGTGAGTATGGCAACAAGTTTTAAATTTTTGTCTTAATTTTATTTTTAAATTAAAAAAAATTAATTTTTCTGAAAATAAACTAACTTTTTTTTTCCCTTTTTGTTACTAAAAATTATACTTTTCATCTTATATTAAGCAAATAAACGGTGTCCCCATTAGGCAAAGAAGCTTTTGCCTTTTTGTCATACTTATTTTTTTAAAATTTAACAGAATTAGTTTTTTTGAATGGAAACTAACTCTTTTTTCCTTTTTGTTACTAAAAATTATATTTTTCATCTCATATTTGGCAAATAAGTTATGTCCATTTGGCAAAAAGTTTTCCTCCAAATGATGCATTTTCCTATATATGTATTTGGTAAATGTGCTCGCCACAATTCCTAGTTTTCTTAAGATTCTTAAGAGGACAAAGTTTAGTTACAAAATTGGTTGTAACCTAAAATTACAATATTACTCAATATCTTTTTATTGGAGTTGAATTTTGACAAATCCACCATTAATTAGATTACATCTTTTTCTTATATCCTTCATGCTTGCAAAATTTCTAGGAAATTAAAGATTAATAGTTATGTCATCAGTAAATTGTTTAAATAACAAGTTTTGGTAGTTTAAAATTATGCATAAAACATAAACTTACAGATCATATAACAAATAATATTCGATTGGCACAAAATTTGACATGTATATTAATAGTATAAAGAACATGTAACTTAATTATTAGATTTTCAAAATATATAATAATGGTTATTTTATTGAATAAGGTTGTAGTCTTAGGCTATAATCAATTTTGTAACTAAACTTTGTCTTTCTCAAAACACAAACCTGGCAAGGATGTGCTTGCCACAATTCCTAGTTTTCCTAGGATTCTCAAAACTCAAACCTGGCAAGGCCTTGCCAGGTTTGAGTTTTGAGAATCCTCTATATTTTGAAGTTCAATGAAATATTATTTTATCTAAAAACAAAACAAAATCTTATCTCTTTTCTGTTTTGACTAAATATGAAATATGAAATTATAATATTTATTATGATTGTATTTGTATATGTAAATATAGATCTTAATTTAGAATTTAAATAAATGATAAAATTTAAATTTAATTATAGGGAAGGGAATTTAAATAAATATTGCATGTAAAATTATGAGAACTCAAAAAATATTTGACACTGTATTGTATGTCTTTCAAAAAATCCCTTCCCTCTGACCTTATGTGTGATTTTATTATAAAGAAAATAAGTGAGAAAATATTTTGAGATTAACTAAAAGTCAAATGTCTTTTGTTTTATTTATTTATTTTTCTAAAAAATGATTTTATCTCTCTTTAGTTTTGTATATAAATATGAAATATGATAATTTTGATATTTATTAATAAACATTTATTTTGATTGTTTTTGTAAATGAAATATGAAATTTGATAATTATGGAATTTGTTAATGGTTTAAATATAAAATATAATTTTAATTATACATATAGTAGAATATTAATCTGTAAAATTGTGAAAACTCAAAAATTTATGTGGCAAAATATTATGAGGTAAACCAAATGTTAAGCATTTCAATTTTATATGTATTTTATTTTAAAAAAAAATGATTTTATCTCCACTTAATTTTGTATATAAATATGAAATTTGATCATTATGATATTTATTATAGACATTTATTTTGATTGGAATTTATATAAAATATTAGGATTAAAATACTATTTTGGTTCCTAAACTTTATCAAAAGTTTTTTTTTTTTTTTTGTTCTTAAACTTTAAAAGTTCATTTTTCGTCCTTAAACTATTGAAAAGTTCTTCTTTCGTCCTTAAATTATTAAAAATATTTCACTTTTTGTCCTTAAGCGTTAAAAAAAAAAAAAATCATTTTTCATTCCTAAACTATTGAAAATTTACTTTTTTTTTTATCCCTACTTTTGTCTCTAAACTTTTGGAAAAAAAAAAAAACTATTTACAAAGTTTACGGATGAACAAAAGAACTTTTTAAAGTCTAGGAATATAAAAAAATATATTGGTAGAGTTTAGAGACAAATGGTATTTTACCCAAATATTAAATTTGAAATTTGATAATTCTAGTATTTATTATGATTGTGGTTTTATAATATATTATAGATATGTCATTTTCTTTGTGAAGAAGAAATAAAGAATTAGGCACGATTGGTAAATTGAATTAAGATGACATTAGGAATAGTAATATTTATTATTGGGAATAAAAGATATAATAGAAGTGAGTTCCAATTAGCTCAACTGGTAAAATCTCTTGTTCTCGAATAAAAGATTAAGAGTTTGATTCCCGCCTATACTAAAAACCAATTACGTCATAGGTTGAAACTATCTCTAAATTCTTTTTATATTTTTGGAATTAATTTAATTTTAAAATTTATTACATTTACTAAGGAATAATTGTTATAGTTATTTTAGAGAAGAATAGTTATTTGAAATTATTACAAGAAAAATACCATTAAAATACCTGTAGAAATTAATTTTTGTTTAATAAAAAAATTGACATGAAAATGAGATAGGTAGATCAAGGGAGAGGGAGAAATAGATTGACTAAGCCAAAGAGAACATAGATCGACTAGAGTGTTAGCATATCATATTTAGGACATGTTGATATCCTCAATTAAGACTAAAATCAACATTAATACTCTCTCTCTCTCTCTCTCTCTCTCTCTCTCTCTCTCTCTCTCTCTCTCTCTCTCTCTCTCTCTCTCTCTCTCTCTCTCTCTCTCTCTCTCTGAGATTTAACTTCGCACATTCCTTTAGTTGGAACATGTTCTACTAAGTACTAAGCCTTCTTAGCTTCTTAACGTTGTCTTCCCATCAAATTGATTCCACGAATCATTTCCTTTGCTAGTTGCCACAAGGCCATCATGCAACAATGATCCTAGTCCATGTCTGTGTTGGAAAAACTGGTTTTGCATCTCATACAAAACACACAGCGGAAGCAACAATCATGGATTTACTTCATTCATGAGAGATGACATGTAACCTTGAATTCTAAAACAAAGAATAGAAAGCGTACCTTGATGCAGTGAAATTCAAAACCAAGTCTTGAGAATACCTTTAATTTTCATCTCAATTTCATGTGGTGCCCAAGAAGTGTGGTCTCTCAATCAGTCATTTTGTACGTTGATTCTCAAAGAAATTTCTTTGAAAAAAACTGATTTCTTTTCTTTTTATCATACGTACATTCTAACTACCTTAGTAGTTACTTTATTTAATAACTCTTATTAAATAAAAAACTGATTATCTAATTGGGTTAGCATTTTGGGCCTACCCAATTGGGCTCTAGTTTGTGACTTGAGATGAGACCAAAATGAACAAATAAGACTCTAGTTCCAATGGGCCTTGGGTTTTTCTGTCAACTCTTGACAAGTCCAAAGTTGCCATTAATTATATTCAATACCATTATAAGAATATAATTGCACTCTAGGCCTTATTAATAAATTATATCCTAAGACTTTATTATACATGCAACCCCTTCATTAAAATATTTGTAGCAATACAAAGTCATGAATTAGACTGTCACTTTAAAAATTACTACATCTTAATTCTTGAGTACCCGATTTAATCCTTTATATTATTCATCATATATTTATGAAATCCAATTTCATAAATATATACTTTACTAACTGCTTACTAAATTGGTTGAGCCCAACACTCTGAACAACCAAACTCATTAAACTTATCTCAAGGGAATATTTTATATTTTCGTTAATAGATTATGAATTCCATTTTGAAAATATATGTTCCATCAACACTAAATGCGGCTACCCAACATACTGAGGTTTTGACCGTAACTTATAGATCTCACTCCTGATATATTAAAGTAACTTACATCTCATGATCATGTCTATTATTCTCTCAGGATTTGGAGTTGATGTAAATAGAAGTCGTAAGATTTATTATTTATTTGATAGTCATTAGGAGAATAATAAATCTCACAGTGGTCCAGTTCAATATGTCTTAACTCTTAAAACATATCAACATATTAACTAGAAGTCTCTACTTCCATGATCAAGACAAATCATCTTAGTTGATATGTTATAGTGTTCACAGATGAAATGCCCAATTTCATCACTGATTACGAACTAAAATTCTAAGTTTATAAATAACTTGTGATTTATATCTTTTGTGACTTTTCACATAAATCACACACTATACATCTCATGGACTAAGATAATGTCCCATTAGTTCATTTACAGATAGTCTCATATAATTAAACTATTTAATTATTTATGACATGCTAATAAATTAGATTTTAGGGCATAAACCCAACAGTCTGTAGTGACGTCAATATTGAATATCCCCGCCATGACTATTAAATATTAGCATTGATATATTATGTTGAATATGCTACTATAGATATAGAAGCGGAAGCATAAAGTATAGAACACAATAACACAGAAGGGTTACGTTATTCAACCTAACGGCCTACATCCACGAAGGATGCCCTAAAAGGCTACATCTTTAATATATTAGAGCGTAGTATAGATCTCGTGTCACAATGAATTATAACATGTGTATTTATAGTAGACTAAACCCTAAACTAGAAGGAATGGGCTTAGGCCTATTACATTGGGTTAACATATCTCTAACACCCTCTCTCAAACTCAAGATGGAAGATTGATGAAACCTTGAGATTTGATAAGGTTTAGAAGATCCCTTGAATGAAGTTTGGCTCTACAATTGTGGTTTGAGGAAGGCAATGGTCATGTAATGTTGATGCGATTTCTAATGGTGGCATGACTATACCGGAAAGTTTTGACAGTAGTAGTGGAAAGTCAAAGAAGATGAATGCAGTGAAGAAGGAAGACAAAAATTGCTCTTAAACACAATGTAAGGACAGAAAACCATGACCACGGGAAGATGGCTTTGATACCATGTTAAATATTAGTATTGATTCATCATGTTGAATATGCTAGTATGGATGCAGAAGCAGAAGTATAAAGTATAGAACATAATAACACACAAGAGTTACGTGGTTCAACCTATACAGCCACAGAGGAAAGCCTAAAAAGCTACATCTTTAATACATTAGAGTGTAGTATAAATTTGTGTTACAATGAACCATAACACGTGTAATCATAGTAGGCTAAACCCTGAATTAGAAGGAATGGACTTAAACCTATTACATTGGGCTAACATATCTTTAACAATGACAATAGCTATGTCAGCATTTCTTGTTATTGTATTTGTAACATGTCTGAAGCTGCGATCTAGGGATACTTAGGTGAACAAGTTAGACCATGCAATTAACATTTCTTTAGAATGGTTCGACTGATAATATTTTCCCTCTTAGATTGAAGCTTTCGCGTTGAAGTCGCCGGTAAATTGGTCTTATCTATACTACTATTTAAGGGGCTTCTCCTGTTTAGGATCCTCAATTTTGATGTCCAAAATATCCTCAAATTTACCAGTCTACGAGGTTTAAATAATAGGGTTATATATGTAAAATTTCTAATTTAAAAACTCGTAAATTTTAGCTAAATTTTAAAAAAAATAGTTTTTTCTTCTACCTGCACATTTCTCTCTCACGTTAGTTGTCAAGTACTAATACAACTTCTTCTTTAAAAAAAAATAAAATAAAATAAAACTGCTTTTTTTCCCCCACAAACATACCATTCAAAAGTACCATTCTTTTTATTATCACTAAACTGATTTTTTTCCCACCTCCACATTTCTCTCTCACATTAGAAGTGAAGTACTAATACAACTTCTCATAAAATAAAAAAAGTACTAATACAACTTCTTAAAATAAGAATATAACTATCATGAGTAAAACATGTAAACCCAAGAAATAAAAAATAAAAAGCATTATCGCACGCGCGCGTGATGAGGCTAGTAGAATATAATGGACATGAACTCATGTCATGCAAACAAGGTATAGCATCCAAGCATGGGAAAAACAAGATAAGAGTATGTTAAAATTAGAACAAGAGATCTAGCAATGAGGGTTTTGGAAACAAAATTTGATCATTTCAACCTCATGTGAACATATGGAAACTGTAATTCTAAAAGCTAGAATATTAATTATGTTTTTCCAAAGCAAGGTCGAAGGGTCCTTTAGGATTGGGCTCCTATCTCTATGGGCAGCACCTCCTTCCTTTGAATGTCCCTGGGAATTTTCTTATTGATCTCAATAATATTCAACAAAGCAACACGATGTTATTTGATGATTAATTGATGGTTGGTGTCCAATGGCTCAATTTGAATATCCTAGGAAGCTAGGGTTTTGTGTTTGATGTGGGAAGATGATGGGAATTATTTTGGGATATTTCTAGGGTTCTAGTAAATATTGTAGCTTTTGAAAATAAATAGAGGTGGAGGCCATGGTTGTTGGGTTTCAATCAATTTCTAACTACCCAAGGTTGCAATTATCTATATATCTCGTCTATTGATTAGATAAGTGTGTACATAAAACAAATTGAAGAAAAATCATGTCAGAACATTAGAGTGCTAATTGGCATTCTAATTTTAGTTTGAGTTTCGATTAGCACCATGTGTTATAATGCCAATCCTTATCCTATTTTTTTTTTTTTTTTTTTTTTTCATTGCCAATTTTTTAGATAAATATTAGATGGGACCTTATTTTTAGAAACTTTAGGGTTAGATAATATTAGTGGATATTTAGGAACTTTTAAATTTTAATTAATTTTTTTTTACAAAGATAGTCAATTAATAATTATAAAAATAAAATAAAATAAATTCTCTACTAAAATTATCCCATTTTTGCACTATTGTCTTAAACCTAGTGAATATTATATTTTTGCAAAGATAATCTTTTTGCAAGGGAGGAATTATGACATAATTAATTCTTTAGAGAATCAATCATAATTTATAATTACACTTCATCATTCACATAGAGTATTACTATCACCCCGATTCTTGCAAAGATTATTTATAATTCTTTAGAGGTTACAAAACGAGGCGTTTACAACCATACCATCTACACTTTAACGTTCGCAACGTCATTGCTATGCCATCTATCGCGTCACTATCATGCGGAATCTTGCCGTGTTAGCTACCATGTCAACATTGTGTCAATATTGCAATATCATGATATTAGCATCCACTTTGTTTGATCCTGAATCAAATTTAACCTGACCTGCAAACTCGATTTCACATATTAGGAATCATGCCATGCACACTTGATCTGCATCCCTAATCAAACAATTTGAATCACGCTGATAGGTGCTGTATGGGTGTAAGTCCTGTGGTGTGTGCAAGTGCTGAAGAGCTGCAGGGTTGAAGCTGTGCACGTGCTAAGGCTGTGCTGAGCTGGAGGTAGCCTTTGTGCTGAGCTGGAGGCAGTTAAAGGCTGAGCTGAGTTGGAGTTAGTTAGGTGGTTATTGTGAGTAGTTGTTATGCAGTTAGTTAATGGATGAATCAAATTGTATAAATAGATTAGGGAATGAATTGTAAGGAGTAAGGACCATATGTGAAATGTATAAACTTGCTCTTCTTTTCCCTTGTTTCTTCCTTATCTCTTTTTATTTCTTCTTCCTTCCTTTAGCTCTATTCTTTATGTGCTTGGAGGCCTAGTTTCCCTCGAAGAAACTACCAAAGTGTTCTTGATTTCAGTCATATTATCAGGATCTTATCACACGCGTACATACATAATCCTCTGTTTCAGCTACATTGAATCATAGCCCTTCCTTAACCAAAAAAAAAATCAAACTTGATTTTTGATGGATCAATCAAATGATGTTACTCATCCAATCACAATTGTTTTGGAAAGGCCCATATAGGGCCACATATCATTTGTGGGCCCACATATCATGATATTAGCATCCACTTTGTTTGATCCTGATTCAAATTTAACATGACCTGCAAACTCAATTTCACATATTAGGAATCATGCCATGCACACTTGATCTACATCCCTAATCAAACAATTTGAATCACGCATACATACATAATCATCTTTTTCAGCTACATTGAATCATAGCCCTTAACCAAAAAAAAAAATCAAATTTGATTTTTGATGGATCAATCAAATGATGTTACCTATCCAATCACAATTGTTTTGGAAAGGCCCATATAGAGCCCACATATCATGTGTGGGCCCATAATGGTTGTGTCAAAGGGAGAAAATTGTGGTAATGTGTTAGTGACTTAGTGTTACTGGTGTAATTTTCAAGCCGGTTTCAACGAGAAATGATTTCGATGATGATTTTGCTTCTAGAATTGAAGATTGGGATTGCATTTAGTGAAAAATCCTGTTATGGTTCATCAATACTATTGCTCCCTTTATCAACAATCTCTTGTTATGAGATAACCAAGGCAGCTTAAAAATTCTTTCCCTTGTTGTAATTGCACACTCACGATGCATATTCAAAATGCCAAATTGAGACCAAACTTGATCAGATTTGCCAAGAGCCAGGTTAGTACATTTCTCATTTTTGTACTCACAAAGTCAAAACTTGTACTTGATAGGAACAAACTCCTGTAGATCCACAACTAAAATATGAGGATGATATTGCACTCTTCGCCAAATGTTGTGATCATCATGCACTTCATGATGCCTCTTCTGGATGATTTTGAGCCTGCAGTGGCTTCTTCACTACTACTGATAGACCCAAAAAATATATATAATCGTCCATCCCTTGCTTGTGGACGATGTACAAGAACGACCTCGCTGACAGCACAGTATGAGTGGGATTGCCCGAACCTGCAAGTTAATCGTCAATCCCCCTGTCACGACCAGCCGTTACAAAAAGATCAATAAATTTCAATACCGTTGAAGAAGTATCTGTCAAACTTAATACCCGGCACGAGCGTTACAAACTCAAGGAATTACACCCTCATTATGGCAGAACCAACGGCTAGAAGAGTACTGAAACAACCTATATATATCCTAAAACAAGATCCGGAAAAGGTACAAGAAACACTCACTAGAAATTTCACTTATTAAAAATATTCTCCTCTTCCTTGATTTGAAGGCCTTTCCTAACTTTGGCATCGGAGGCATTGTGGCTGGCGCCACACCGGTGACCACATTCATTGTATTTTGAGATATTTCAGGGTCTGGAATGGAGGCTGACGATCACATCCTGGACGAACATATCTACTGACGATCCTAGCATCATTAGTTTGGCGCCGTCTGTGGGGAAACGTATTATTCTTGAGCGTTCGGTTCAAGGGTACTGTTCTATTCTAAGGAGATGGAGTCCAGCTGTATCCCAGACCCTACTGCGTTGTCCCTACAAATTCAAGCACTCGCAGCCACGGTGGAAGAACTCACTAAGCAAAATCAAGAGATGAAACAGCGACTGCAACAGGGAGATAACCACACAGAAGTCAACATAGACGAGGACAGAGACAGTCATAGGAGACGAACCAGCACTCCAGAGGAACCAAACTCAAGTTTCCTCAAGGAGATGAGGAAAGAGATGGACGAGTTGAGAAACGCAATTAGGGGAAAGACGGATCAAGGGTTGGACTGAATCGTCAGGAAAACTGACTCTCCTTTTACTGCAGCCGTCCAGGAATACCCGGTACCCTCCAAGTTCCGCCTACCCCAGCTCGAACCCTTTGACGGATTGAAAGATCTGTTGGATCATCTAAATACTTTCAAGACGACTTTGGGTCTTCAACAGCCCCCTGACGAGATTCTATGTCGATCCTTCCCCACTACCCTGAAAGGGGCCGCCTGGGAATGGTTCACCAAATTGCCTACATCTTCCATTGATAATTTCGAACGACTAAGCAGTTCGTTTGTTCGTCATTTTGTTGGTGGGCAACGTCCAAAAAGAACGGCCGATCACTTGCTCACAATCAAACAAGGAGAGAAAGAAACGTTGAGGTCCTATGTGACACGCTTCACACGAGGAATGCTGGAAGTAGACGAGTCCGACGATAAGGTACAGCTTACGACCTTTAAGGCTGGATTGAAGTCCAGAGACTTTGTGGTTTCTGTGGCGAAAAACCCTCCCAAGACGATGGCGGAAGCACTGTTGAAGGCGCAGAAATATATGAACGCTGAAGATGCCCTGGCAGCCATAGATGGGGCAGAAAAGACAAAGGAGAAGAAGAACGAGAAAGACGACCGAAGGGGGCAGAAGAGAGATCGAGCTGACCGACGTAACGACGATGGGAATAGATGAAGGGATGATAAAAATTCTCGACAAACGAAATTCACACCGTTAGTGATGCCCGTCGATCAGATTTTGACGGAGATCAAAGACGAACAATGCCTTAAATGGCCCAAGCCACTCCAATCACCACCCAGTATACGTGATAAAAAGAAGTATTGCCGTTTTCACAAAGACCACGGGCATTACGCGGAGGATTGCCGAGACCTAAAGGAGTAGATAGAAGAACTTATCCAGAGAGGGAAACTTCAAAGGTACGTAAAGAGAGGAGAAGCCAGCAGATACGATAAGAAGGATCAGCCCGGAGGTTTCCAAAAAAGTGAAGATCAGCCACCTCGTCCACAAAGTGCAAAAGGAGAGATAAAAACCATCACGGGAGGACCATCCACAGGAGGCTCGTTCAGATCCCTCAAAAAGTCATACCAAAGGCAAATAAACAGTGTTCATAGCTTACCACCCGCAAAGCAACGACGAATGAACCAGGACATGTACTTTTCAGAGGAAGATGTCAGAGGGATAAAGCACCCTCATGACGACCCACTTGTCATCATGATCATGATTGAAGGTTTCAACACAAGGAGAGTTCTGGTAGATAATGGGAGCTCAGCGGACATTATTTATCTGTCCGCCTTCCAGCAATTGAAGGTAGACCCGAAGAGGCTTCGTCCTTTTGAATCACCTCTCGTCAGCTTCAGCGGAGACAAGGTGTACCCCCGCAGGATAGTGACGTTGACGGTCACAGCTGGCTCATACCCCCTCCAGGTAACCAACAAACACAATCTTCTGGTTGTAGACTCACCTTCGTCTTACAATGTTATCATAGGACGACCTACCCTTAACCGCTGGAAAGCTGCCACTTCCACGTACTACCTGAAGGTAAAGTTTCCAATAGAACAGGGAGTCAGAGAAATAAGGGGAGATCAGGTGTTGGCAAGAGAGTGTTACCAGGCCGTCTTAGCCTCGAAAGAAAACCATACGTGGGTGATCGAAGATAAGACACCTGAGATCGTGGAGAAGCTAGAAACAGTAGAACCGATCGAAGGGGATCCGATAAAGACGACTCAAGTAGGGACGGATCTGGACGATCTTAAGGAGACATTTAACACGCTCAGGCAGCACAGCATGAAGTTAAGCCCCTCCAAGTGTGCTTTCGGAGTCTCCTCAGGGAAGTTCCTCGGGTTTATGGTTTCGCGAAGGGGAATTGAAGCAAATCCAGAAAAAGTAAAAGCCATCATTGAAATGTCCTCACCAAGGACGACTAAAGAAGTACAATCGCTCACAGGAAGAGTAGCGGCACTCAACAGGTTCGTCTCGAGAGCAACGGACAAGTGCCTTCCGTTTTTTAAGACCTTGAAGAAGGTTTTTGCCTGGACGGAGGAATGCGAGACGGCATTCCAAGAGTTGAAACGGTACTTGAGTAATCCCCCGCTCTTAAGTCCATCCAAGGAAGGCGAAAATTTGTTCTTATACTTGGCAGTGTCTGTCACAGCGGTAAGTGCAGCCTTAATCAGGGAAGAAGACAGGGTACAACTTCCTGTGTATTATGTTAGCCAAGTCTTCCAGGGGGCAGAGGCTCGATATCCCCGGATAGAAAAGATTACTTTCGCCCTAATAGTGGCCTCCAAAAAGCTACGTCCCTACTTCTAGGCTAACCCAATAAAGGTAATGACGGACCAGCCAATCAAGAAAGCAATGAACAAACCCGAGGCAGCTGGACGAATAGTGCAATGGGCGATCGAACTTAGGCAGTTCGATATCGAATACCGATCGCGAACAGTCATAAAAGCTCAGGCATTGGCAGATTTTATAGCAGAATTCACCACCAACGAGCAGGAGGAAGATCGGGAAGACATTTGGACGATCAACACAGATGGATCGTCCACACAAAAAGGGGGAGGAACAGGCGTCGTTATTGTCTCTCCCCAAGACGATGTCCTCAAATATGGGGCCCAGCTGAAATTCCTCATAACCAATAACGAGGCAGAGTATGAAGCTCTGTTAACAGGTCTCCGACTAGCCCAGGCACTGGGAGCTGAAAAAATTGTGGTCAAGAGTGATTCACAGCTCGTCATAGGGCAAGCCAGAGGGGATTTTGAAGCAAAAGAGACGAGGATGCAAAAATATCTTAAACTAACAAATCAGCTGGTAAGCAATTTTAATCGGGTGGAGTTCTTACAGGTTCCACAGGAACAGAATACAGAAGCCGACGAAGTTGCCCGCAGCACATCAGCAGATCTCCAGGACAAGAAATATGATTGGAGACTAGAAGAACAAAGTCTCCCAAGCATTAAAGAATTACAAGCCTTCTCTGTGCATACACACCAGGGATGGACGAGTCCGATTTTTGTTTTTCTTAAAGACGGGCGACTACCATCAGGCACTGAAGAGGCCAAGAAAGTCCGCAGAAGAGCTGTTCGGTTCACTATTTTGAATGATCAACTATTTAGAAGAGGTTTCTCTCAACCGTACTTGAGATGTGTAGAAGAAGAAGAGGCCAGGTATGTCCTCGAGGAAGTTCACGGAGGAATTTGTGGAGATCATATGGGGTCAAAGTCACTCGTCAGAAAGATCATGAAGGCAGGCTATTTCTGGCCCACAATGCAGCAAGACGCAGCCGACTTTGTAAAGAAATGTGACAGCTGTCAAAGATATGGGAATGTTCAACGAGTCCCAGGTGAAACAATGACGAGCACTTCTTCACCCTGGCCATTTGCACAATGGGGAATCGACATCGTCGGTCCCTTACCACAGGGAAAAAGACAAATGAAGTTCCTACTCGTCGCGATTGATTATTTCACGAAGTGGGTCGAAGCAGAAGCACTTGCAACGATCACAGAAGCTAAGGTACAAAATTTTGTGTGGAAAAATATTGTTTCCAGGTTCGGGATTCCGCGGACGATCATATCAGACAATGGTCGTCAGTTCGATTGCCAAAGGTTCAGATCATTCTGCTCCAGCTTAGGTATCAAAAACAAGTATTCTTCACCAGGACATCCTCAGGCCAACGGACAGGCGGAAGTAACGAACCGAACCTTGCTCAAGATTATCAAGTCTCGGTTAGTGGGGGCAAAGGGAGTATGGCCCGAGGAACTACCAGGCGTCCTATGGGCTTACAGGACGACGGCAAGAACACCAACAGGAGAAACTCCCTTCAACCTAACATATGGCACGGAAGCAGTTATTCCCGTCGAAGTGGGGCTCACTAGCATCAGGAGAGACTTTTTTGATGAAGAAGGAAATAACGACCAGCTAAGATTGAACTTGGACTGCGTGGACGAAGTCAGAGAACAAGCCTCGCAGAGAATGGCCAAATACCAGCAGAAGATGGCAGGATACTACAATTAAAGAGTGAAGCTGAAAAGATTCAGCATCGGTGACCTCGTCCTCCGGAAAGTAACTCCTGCGACAAATGACCCTGCACAAGGCAAACTGGGTCCGACCTGGGAAGGACCTTACAAAGTTGTCCACTACTCACGACAAGGAAGCTACCACCTAGAAGACCTAGAAGGAAACAAGTTACCTCGTCCATGGAATGTCGAGCACCTAAAGAGGTATTACGAGAAAGAACCCATGGCCTAATTGTAAGCAGTTAACATAATTTGATTCCATGCTTTCTATTTATTCAAATTGATCTTATGTTTTCTACCACAAGTTATGTATTTATGCAAGATTATATAAGTAATCATTCAGGACTCCATAAGTGATCATTCAGCATTTCCCGTGTTCTAATTGTCTTCTAAAAATTTAAAACGGCTAATAGCCCAGATCGAAAAGATGATGAAATTCCTGCGAAGGATGTATATCGTCCAGATCGAAAAGGCCATAAAAATCACTGCAAGAATTTGCATCGTCCAGATCGAAAAGACGATAAAATCCTGTGAAAGGATGTACATTGTCCAGATCTAGAAGGCCATAAAATTCCCTGAAAGAACTCTTATCGTCTAGATCAAAAAGATGATGAAAATCCTGCAAAGGATACTCATCGTCCAGATCAAAAGGATGAGAAAATCCCTTAATCGTCCGAGAGCATTCCTACATAAATCATCTAAGTCCACAGACAGACGAGGAAAACAGATACTTCAAGAAACGAAGAAGTAATTTCAACTCAAATTCTTCTAAGTCTAAAGGGGAGAAACGATAAAAATAAACATGAGAAACAACAACAAACAGAACACATACATATATATATATATATATATACATACAATTGTTCAAGAAAAAACCCCAAAACATACGGGGACCTGAAAGAGTATTCGTCCAAAAAAAGGGCCCAGAACAACACAAGGCATATATAAAAATAAAAAAAAATAAAAAATAAAAAGAAAAAAAGAAAGAAAGAGAAAAGGGCACTAAGTGATTATGCAGGAGGAGCATGGTCATCACCCTCATCAGCTGCAGGAGGGTCCTCGCCTGAAGCCCTAGAAGCTTGAGCTGCCAGAGCAGCCTCGTTCGCTTCTATCTCTTTATCCACGGCTTCAAAGTCCAAGTCGTCCAGATTGACTCCTTGCCCATGTTTGATCATGTATCTTCTTAACAATTCAAACCTTTTGAAGTACCACTGGAACAGTATGGTGTTGTATTCGTCCGTTGTCTGGAAGGCAAGGACGGCCTTGGCTACAGCAGCTTTCATCCTCTGACCCGCGGACGCAAGGAGATCGTCCTTCTGCTTTACCTTCGCCTTTTCAGCCTCAAGTTGCTCAGTCAGGACTTTGACTTGCTCCTTGGAGGTATTATGGGCGTCCATCGCCGCGATCAGGTCCTTCCTCAAGCCCGAAGCTTCAGCCTCTAAGGCTTCCACCTTCGAAGTGGCCAGGACAGCTTTCTCCTCACTCGCCAAGAATTGTGAGGTAAGATACATCGTCTCCCCCAGCACCTAAGAATAAAAACTTATGAGTTTGCTGATAAAGCAATAGGATGACGATAATAATGATGATAAGGCAAGAAAAGCATACATGCACGAGCTTATGAACGTGCTGGTTCACCATCTCATGAGAAGGTACGAGAGAAATCTCTTTTCTCTCTTCAGGAGTTAAAAAATCGTTGGCCCGAGCTACGGCGGCCTCCGCATCGTCCCAAATACTGGAACCTACCTTCTCTTTACCCTTGTGCGCTGTCTTTCGCCTTTTTGGTTCAGGGACCTCTTCGATCGAAACTGCAGGAGAAGCTGTCCTTGCTTTGTCCTGAGTAGGGGTAGACGAGCCTCTCTCCACCGTCTCTTTCTCTTTCTCTTTTTCTTTCTCTTTGTCAGTAAACTTCAGAGTTTTCTGACCAATGCTTGAAAGGGGTTCGTTCCTCTTCCCCCTGATTTTCGCATACAGATCTTTGTTGAATTTGCTCATCATTTCTGCAGAAGAAAGTTAAAGGAAGTAAAAAAAAAAAAAATATCACACACATCTACTCACGTTTTCGCTGCTCACGATCAAGGAATTGAAGGACGTAGAGTGAAGGCTCAGGTCCCAAACAGTGACGAGCCAGAGTACGCGGATCAACAAGTTCGTCGAAGTCGTCGATCGTCCTTGAATATTTGATCGCCTCCTGAACTCTCGCCTCAAATTGGCTATCAAGATCAGGGCGCTCCTTCACTGCACAGCAAAAAAGTCACTCGAGATTACATAGACGATCATAGAGAAACAGACGATGATAGAAAAAGGGAGCATAAAAAGGCAAACGCACCAAGACAAGGGGTCTCCCACCGGCGCAGCAACCTGGGGACATTTCCCCAAACGTCATCTGACAAGGTCTCCCAACCGTCTCCTAACACAAAAAAATATCTTGACTTCCAATAACGGAAGGACGAAGGGAGGTCGGCTACCAGACGGGACCTCCTATCCCAGGGGACAAGCTCATAATACCCAAATTCCCTAGACTCTTTTAGGCGATAAAGATGGGTAAGCTCGTTCACCGCGATCATCTCTCCATCTGCTATAGTCGTCCAGATCACCATACAGCTTATGACAATTCTCCAAGAATTGGGCATAAGTTGCCCAGGAGCAATCTGCAGGTGATCTAGAAGCTCCATAACAAATGGATGGACGGGAAACCTTAGACCACACAGGAAGGCTGCCTCGTAAAAGCAAACCTCTCAGTGGGCAAAGGCACAAGCCTTTTCACCCTTCCTGGGAAGACGAACCCTAGTTTCCTCTGAGAATTGAAACCTATCCCTAAATTTACTAAAGACTTCAACTTTCAAATTACATTTTTCCTTGAGGGCATGGAAGGGACGAGGAATGACAGCGGAAGTCGAAGGAAGCACAGAGGTAGCTGTGTCCATCACAGCCCCGCCCACGGCTGCGCTAGACGAAGAACCCCTTTCATGATCACTCGACCTCACCGCAGAGCCATTTTTTCCCTCCTAAGGACCCCACGAACGGATTTAAACCAGGAAAACGACTGCTGCAACAACAGGTGCAGATCACTCAACGCTAAATCTAAACCACTCCCCCCTGCCACAAAATCACCAAGGTATGGATACCGGTCGCCGAAAAACTCTAAAAATCCCCCCAAGCGCACAAAAAGAAAAGCAATAGAAGGAGAAATTTGCTGAAATGCAGTATAATCCACCATTAAAGGAAGGATATACACATTCCGAAAAAGGAAAGTAAGCAAAGAAATATAAAGCAGCAAAAGGGAAAGGAGCGAAAAAGAAGGGATGCGCACCTGAAGAGAAGGAAGAAAATCAGAGGTCGGAAGGGCGAGGCAGCCACAGCAGTAAGACTCAGAAAAATCAGACACAGAGAGGACAAAAAAAAAAAAAAAAAAACCCAGAAAAGCCAAAGGAAAGTAAAATGAAGGAATGAAGGGAAAAAGAAAAGTAAAGTTAAAATCTGCCTTGGAAATCGCTAGAAACCGAAAAGGCACTCACCGGAAACGATGCCTCCCAACCGGTCAGAACTGAACACGTGGCCACAACGCATGCCACGCCGCCATAAGGCAATTAATACGGAGAACACTTCCCCAAGCAAAAAAAAAAAAAAACCTTTCGTATTCCCAGGACCGTCCGAATTGTGGACGATCTTGGAATAAGGGGGCAGCTGATAGACCCAAAAAATATATATAATCGTCCGTCCCTTGCTTGTGGACGATGTACAAGAACGACCTCATTGACAGCACAGTACGAGTGGGATTGCCCGAACCTGCAAGTTAATCGTCAATCCCCCTGTCACGACCAGCCGTTACAAAAAGATCAATAAATTTCAATACCGTTGAAGAAGTATCTGTCAAACTTAATACCCGGCACGAGCGTTACAAACTCAAGGAATTACACCCTCATTATGGCAGAACCAACGGCTAGAAGAGTACTGAAACAACCTATATATATCCTAAAACAAGATCCGGAAAAAGTACAATAAACACTCACTAGAAATTTCACTTATTAAAAATATTCTCCTCTTCCTTGATTTGAAGGCATTTCCTAACTTTGGCATCGGAGGCATTGTGGCTGGCGCCACACCGGTGACCACATTCATTGTATTTTGAGATATTTCAGGGTCTGAAACGGAGGCTGACGATCACATCCTGGACGAACATATCTACTGACGATCCTAGCATCATCAACTACATCAAACTGGATGTTGCTATCAGCGAGCTCATATCTAAGGAAAACTAATGATCTGCAATGCACATTCAGCCCTTTTGATTTTGGACCCCTTCTTACTAGACAACTATTTTTTGTGATCTTCCTCTAGTTTCTCCCTTCAATTCCATTGCCGTCGAGGCAATGATCCTCCGGATTCTATCTTGCTCTTCCACTTTTTGTCACTCAAGTACCACCTCTGTTGTTTCATTGAAATCATTTGAAGTTTAATACCTCTCTGTTGTTTCACAAATATCCTTAATTTCTTGCTCTGGCATTTATACTGCTGATGAATCTCATATGCCTGTTAATCATATAGGTTCTATTGCTTCCCCTAACTTATCTATTTGTGATATTTATCTCATTCCAAAGTGGTCCCTTTATCTTCTTTCGGCTACACAAATTTGTGAACTTGGTCTTAACGTACATTTCACTTAATTTTGGCCATAAACGTGTACACCAAGTTTTGTAAATTGTAACATTTCTTGAAATCAATGTACTAATGTATAATTCAATATCATTTCAAGAGAAGTTCTTGTTGAAACTCTGCTATTATAGTGTTAGCTTGCATACACTCTTTCTTTAGTCTTTATACCAATAAGAAATATGATAATTCAATGAAACTAAGAACTTTATCAACATCTACCTCAGTGAAGATTTAAACAATGGACCAAGTAATTTGGTTATAAAAATTCATACCCAACTTTTTCATCTGCTCAGGTTCCTTCACATTCTCCAAAGGACTGTTGTTTATATATGTACAGATGATGTAATCCTTATGCTCACCACCCAATGGAAAAAGACAGTGTTTTGATTAGGACTATTCAGACTCCAGTCGGACCAAGTCACACTGTGTAGCCCTCCTTGTTTTGATAATGATATTGTAGACTCTTCCGGAGGCCTACTAGAAAGATAACAATGATTTTGATAGTCTTTTTCCTTGCAAATTAGGCCAACTGGACCATGATTTATAACAAAATCTTTTTTTATACTAGTTCTAACTCCAACCTTTTTTGTCCTGCCTTTTAAGCAACACCACTAATTACAAAATTTCTCATTATTTCTTCTCAAAATTGCTTTAACAGCTTTCAATTTAGAATTCAATTGATTCAAAAGAACCTTAATTAGTAGTAGCACTTATCGTGCTCCCAAGGTAATTTAATCAAGGAAATTGCTCCCAAGCTAACATATCAAAACAATAACATTGTTAAAGCAATTATTATTATAGGTAAAATAATAGTGTCTATATAGGAAAATTTGAGAAGAGAATATCCTGTGCTTTATTCCGTGCTCTGTTTTTTTTCACTCTTGTTTGTTTCTTCTTCCTCCCTTTCTTTATCTATCTTAGTAATATTTATTTAATTATTAAAAATCTCTTCTTAATCTAAATTGAAATTGGATATTTTCATTTTCAAAAAGGTTTAAGTCTCAAATCTCATAAATGTCAAAACTACCGCTGCTTGCTTTCTAATTTTAAATTCAAAATTGGGACATTGACCATGGACAAAAGGTTAATAAGAATGATTAAACTCATTAAAGAGTAATGTTATGGAAAAAATACTTTTCAATTATAAGCATGACCTATTGTGATTAGAATATTGTTACATTGGGTCTATCACTGACACAATCACACCACTTTAAATATATAGTGAAAATAACAATAGATCATGGTATTAAAAAAATGAATCCTTAAATTTATTAAATCTTAAGTAAATTATATAGGTACTGTGGGGCCCGTGGGCCTGGAAGTCTCGGCCCACCTTTAGGCTGGCCCAAGGCCCAGGCCGAGGAGTGATGGTTGTCCCAGGCAGTTGTCTAGGGGCTTTTAGCCCTCTGGGCCCACGCCGAGGACGCCCCCTTCCTCGGCATACCTATCCTAATCCCAGGTGGGGGACAAACCCAGTATAGGTGGTCACATCCACACTTAATGCATCTACCTAACTCCCCTGGCAGTATTAATGCTGAGAGGACTCCTGAACAGCGGGACCTGGGGTGCTGCGACCCACAGTAAGGTGGGGAGCGTGGCTGATGGGACAGGTCCTTAAGCAGTGGTCTGGATGATCGACAGTTGGAAGGCTAGGATCGACCGAAGGAGATATATAATGCAAGGTGCCCTTCAGAATGGGGGGCTCCTCGGCCGTCCGAGGAGCAACCCCAAGCCAAGAAGAACAGGGCTAAGTCCCCTCGAAGAAGGGAGCCTCTGGGGAACCGGTGGCAAGCCTGTTAGCGCCAAACCCTTCGTCCCACTCTCTAAAGAAATGTATTGTTGGGGGATCTACGACAAAACGAGTCCCTACAATTGGCGCCGTCTGTGGGGAGGGTTAGTGCGCTGGCCGGTGCAACCGGCAATCGTTCTAAGCGGTCACTTCGCAGAAAGTAAAAAAAAAAGAAGAATCGCAGTAAAAAGAAGACTCAACAGCAAATAAAAAGAAAAGTTTTTTATTAGTTCATGAAAAGAAGATTACAAGATACAATCAGAGGCTCAGGCAGGCTTGTTTTACAAGCTTTATTACAAGCTAATCCTACAATCGGAGGCTCAGGCGGTCCGATTCTACAACTAGCTAGAGGGAGGGGGAAGTGTCAACCCGTGCTTTTATTGGCATCAAGAGAATGGGAGAACTTGACAATAAAAGCGGGGAAGGGGGCTGAGGCTGGCTCGCTTCAAGGCGGAAGCTTGAACAAAGCGAGGAGCAGATGCAAGGGCACCGGAATGTCCTCCCCCGTGATGTTTCCTTGATGCTCTCCAATCCTCTCGAGCGCTGGCCGTTGGAGACGGCAACACTCGGGCGCCAGCCATGACATGAGTTCGCGTGTCTCCTCCACCGGAGGTGCGCTCCGGGGAGAGACGTTAGGTACTTCAACAACCTTCCACCTGGCCACCGCATACGGCACTGCCAGTGTTACGCCCGGACTCTGCCGCGCCGGAAGCCAAGTGGGGGCTCCGGCCACAGCGGCCCTTAACCCCATATCTCCCAACTTTGGTCACAATCCTGGCGGTGGTGTTAAAGGGGCTCAGAGGGGCGGAAGGACGTATTTCGGGTTGTGGTGGAAGGTCCATGGAATGAGGAGAAACATTCCCCCCAGAACGCCTTATATAGAGGGCGAAAATCGGTGGGAGTTGAGCCGCGCAGAATTCGAAGGGAGGATTGTCAAACGGAATTAATTCTCACCCAATTCCAAGGGGATTGCCAACCGCCGGATTCGTGTTAATTCACGAGGGCATTAATGAAAACGCGTCTCGCTCACCGAAACGTCAAGCGCGGGGCACGAAAGGCCAAGCGACGCCTCGAAAACTAAAAGATGGGGAACACGAACTGGAGGCGAGGTCAACGTCACGTGTGAGGTCACAATCCGACCTGAGGAAGAATAGCTCCCAGCAAACGACCCGGGGACATCGTTACACCAAAAGCAAAACTCTCGGATCCGAGGACGAGCTCCTACTAAAGAGCGTTAGACAGAACCAAGGAACTGCATGGTCCTCGGACTCAGTCCTATGGGGAAACTGACTGCTTCAGAAGAGCTAAGCACTAGACAGAACCAAGGTATTGCATGGTCCAAAGACTCAAACCTACGGGGAAACTAGCTGCTTAGCTGACCACTTCTCTTGAAGGCAGCAACTGTACCTAGGTCTTGCATGGTCCTCGGACCCAAGCCTACGGGGAGCTAGCCACTATATCTTGAAGGCAGCAACTGTACCTAGGCCTTGCATGGTCCTCGGACCCAAGCCTACGGGGAGCTAGCCACTATATCTTGAAGGCAGCAACTGTACCTAGGCCTTGCATGGTCCTCGGACCCAAGCCTACGGGGAGCTAGCCACTATCTTGAAGGCAGCAACTGTACCTAGGCCTTGCATGGTCCTCGGACCCAAGCCTACGGGGAGCTAGCCACTATATCTTGAAGGCAGCAACTGTACCTAGGCCTTGCATGGTCCTCGGACCCAAGCCTACGGGGAGCTAGCCACTATATCTTGAAGGCAGCAACTGTACTCAGGCCTTGCATGGTCCTCGGACCCAAGCCTACGGGGAGCTAGCCACTATATCTTGAAGGCAGCAACTGTACCTAGGTCTTGCATGGTCCTCGGACCCAAGCCTTCGGGGAGCTAGCCACTATATCTTGAAGGCAGCAACTGTATCTAAGCCTTGCATGGTCCTCGGACCCAAGCCTACGGGGAGCTAGCCACTATCTTGAAGGCAGCAACTGTACCTAGGCCTTGGACCCAAGCCTACGGGGAGCTAGCCACTATATCTTGAAGGCAGCAACTGTACCTAGGCCTTGCATGGTCCTCGGACCCAAGCCTACGGGGAGCTAGCCACTATATCTTGAAGGCAGCAACTGTACCTAGGCCTTGCATGGTCCTCGGACCCAAGCCTACGGGGAGCTAGCCACTATATCTTGAAGGTAGCAACTGTACCTAGGTCTTGCATGGTCCTCGGACCCAAGCCTAAGGGGAGCTAGCCACTATATCTTGAAGGCAGCAACTGTACCTAGCCACTATCTTGAAGGCAGGAACTGTACCTAGGCCTTGCATGGTCCTCGGACCCAAGCCTACGGGGAGCTAGCCACTATATCTTGAAGGCAGCAACTGTACCTAGGTCTTGCATGGTCCTCGGACCCAAGCCTACGGGGAGCTAGCCACTATATCTTGAAGGCAGCAACTGTACCTAGGCCTTGCATGGTCCTCGGACCCAAGCCTACGGGGAGCTAGCCACTATCTTGAAGGCAGCAAACCCAAGCCTACGGGGAGCTAGTCACTATCTTGAAGGCAGCAACTGTACCTAGGTCTTGCATGGTCCTCGGACCCAAGCCTATGGGGAGCTAGCCACTATATCTTGAAGGCAGCAACTGTACCTAGGTCTTGCATGGTCCTCGGACCCAAGCCTACGGGGAGCTAGCCACTATATCTTGAAGGCAGCAACTGTACCTAGGCCTTGCATGGTCCTCGGACCCAAGCCTACGGGGAGCTAGCCACTATATCTTGAAGGCAGCAACTGTACCTAGGCCTTGCATGGTCCTCGGACCCAAGCCTACGGGGAGCTAGCCACTATATCTTGAAGGCAGCAACTGTACCTAGGTCTTGCATGGTCCTCGGACCCAAGCCTACGGGGAGCTAGCCACTATATCTTGAAGGCAGCAATTGTACCTAGGCCTTGCATGGTCCTCGGACCCAAGCCTACGGGGAGCTAGCCACTATCTTGAAGGCAGCAACTGTACCTAGGCTTTGCATGGTCCTCGGACCCAAGCCTACGGGGAGCTAGCCACTATATTTTGAGGGGCTATTGTGGGGCCCGTGGGCCTGGAAGTCTTGGTCCACCTTTAGGCTGGCCCAAGGCCCAGGCCGAGGAGTGATGGTTGTCCCAGGCAGTTGTCTAGGGGCTTTTAGTCCTCTGGGCCCACGCCGAGGACGCCCCCTTCCTCGGCATACCTATCCTAATCCCAGGTGGGGGACAAACCCAGTATAGGTGGTCACATCCACACTTAATGCATCTACCTAACTCCCCTGGCAGTATTAATGCTGAGAGGACTCCTGAACAGCGGGACCTGGGGTGCTGCGACCCACAGTAAGGTGGGGAGCGTGGCTGATGGGACAGGTCCTTAAGCAGTGGTCTGGATGATCGACAGTTGGAAGGCTAGGATCGACCGAAGGAGATATATAATGCAAGGTGCCCTTCAGAATGGGGGGCTCCTCGGCCGTCCGAGGAGCAACCCCAAGCCAAGAAGAACAGGGCTAAGTCCCCTCGAAGAAGTGAGTCTCTGGGGAACCGGTGGCAAGCCTGTTAGCGCCAAACCCTTCGTCCCACTCTCTAAAGAAATGTATTGTTGGGGGATCTACGACAAAACGAGCCCCTACAGGTACAATATGGTATATTATGATCCTAATGTCCTACATGACTTAAGTGTTAGTTTAACTATGTGTATATAAGTTCTTGGGCCCCCCCTCCCCTTGTAAGCTTGGGTGGATTCTACTTATGTGTTTGTATAATTTGATATCAAAGTCAATCATGATGCTGAGTAATTGAAGGTAGCTCATTGAATATGAGATTAAACGAGTTGCGGTTTTGTGATTGCCTCTTGGAGGAGGTGAACTGGAGGCTGTATTGAATATTCAATGTCAATAAAAAGCAGTAACAATGTTATAGTTATTAGTTCTAAGAGGACATCTATTAGAAATAATAAGTTTTTGTACACTCTCTCTCTTGTAAGCTAGCTTTCAGTGATGTGTTCTACTTATAAATTTGTATCATTTTAAATTTTCCAATTAAATTCAACACATAACTACCTTAAGGTGGCATTTGGTATGGAGGAATCTACATTACTCCTAGCATCCAGATTACTGAGAATGTGATGTCTTGCAATTTGGATACCTATGACTGTAACTATTCTTATGTTTGGTTTAACTAGAAATCTAATAAGATTCCTAGGAATGTGGGATTATAATGTTTGGTTTATTCCTAAAAATCTTAAATAAATTATTTATTTTTCCCATATTATCCTTAGATTTATAAATACAATATCAAGTTTTTTTTTTTTTTTTAAATCTTCCTTCAAATAAATAATGACAAACAAAATGTAAACTATAAATTATGACAAATTCATTAAAATTATGACAAATTTAAATTCTTGTTCTTTATGAAAAATCTTGTTAATAAAAATAAATAATTTATTTTACTTTAGCATCTAACCAATCCCAAATAGTGGATATAAAAAGGAGAAAAATTCATTCTTAAACATAATTTTAAAAAGAGCTTAATCCATAACGAAACAACCTGACATTGTTTAGGTCTATAAGATATTGATGATTTGTTTTTATCTCCATTGTTTAAATGATAAGAAAAAAAGGTTCAAATTGTCAATTTATAAAAAATACAATTTCTTTTAAGCTTGGGATCTAGATGCCCACCTGTTTTAAAGAGAATCTACATTCCTATAAAAAAGCAAGACTTAAGTACAGTACTTAGGTGCTGTTTTTTAGATTCATCTCTTAAGATTTTGTCCTGTGGCTTTTTTCTCATGGATGGAAGTGTATTTTTTAAGTTAAATAGCCACATAACAAAATTTTAGGTTCCTCTCTTAAGATTTTGTCATGTGGTTTTTTTCTCATGGATGGAAGTGTATTTTTTAAGTTAAATAGCCACATGACAAAATTTTAAGAGGGGAACCTAAGGAACAACACTTAAGATACTGTACATAAATTGTCCTTTACAAAAAAGGGGTTGAGGGGAAATCTAGATACCTCTTACATTTCCTTGTGTGATTTGCATGAGAATTTTTAAATATTCCTAAAAATTCTAAAACATAACCTCGTGCATGAGAATTTTTAAATATTCCTAAAAATTCTAAAAGATAACCTCGTACCAAACGCTGCATTCCACTCTTTTTAGTAAAGATAATTTTATTATATTACATTAGTCAATGGTCAACAGTCAATAGCCGATACACCCATACATTTGAATTTAATTAAATAATCTAATATGCTACACCAAAGTAATTTTAACTAAGAGCCCGTTTGGTAATGTTGTTCTATTAACGCTGATTAAGTGTTATGAAAATACGTGTGAGTGAAAAACTGTTATAAAAATACGTATTGTGTTATTTAAACAACAAAAATTGTTATTTTACCCTAAATGTTACCCAATTTTGTAACGCATTTTAAGTAAAGTAAAGGAGGATGATTCGAACCATCCCATAAAAACGGGAGATAGTAGCCGACTTAAATATCATTGCCACCTATCAAACGTGAAAAGTTAGATCTTTGTTCAAATAATTTTGTTCCCCTTCAACAGTGGCAAACAAAGGAAAAGTTAGATCCGAAGAAAAGGCCAAATGGGTACTACTTTAAACTTTCTTTTGTCATGACTTCACAGTTCCCATAAATGAGAGAAACATTTTCCTTTTCTTTTATTAAACAAAAACACAGTTCCCACACCACTTTAATCAATGTACATAAATTCATCACTTTGAATTTCAAAATAAAACTACTTTCTCATTGATTAAATCAAATACAGATAAGATAACAAAAATAAATAAAGACTACAACTACTACTCCCTTCTTTTTTTTTTTTATTATTAACACCAAATATCTCGTTTTTTACCCAATACAAATCTTTGACCAAATCCAAGAACATCAAAATCTCCAACCAAACTAGTAAACTCAGAGACCCATCAAACTAGCAACACTCACAAACGAAAACAACAAACCCATGTTGAAACCCACAGTAATTCTTGAAGTTGAACTTGGAGTAGACCCATTGCTGGGTGCAGGAGATCCAGGAGGCGAAGTCGACCCAGGTCCAGGTGCAGGACTAGCAGTAGGAGAGGTGGACCCACCGGACCCCAACTGTAGGAGCCCAACAGACTTAAGATTATCACCCGTTTTAACATGGACCCCAGGTACACCTTGTGAAACAGGACCCACTTGCCAAACTTGGTTAATCTTCTCAGTTTTATCAGGCAACTTCCACTTAGCGAAGATGGTGATTGTGCCGCCGACTTCCTCGGAAGTCAAATCGGAAACCTCGTACAACAACTTTGTGCCGGAGGAAGTGACGTCGAAGGAGGTGATGTTGTATGTTTTGACAGTTGTAGCGCCGTTGGATTTGTAAGCTAATAGAGTTTGGGACCCAAGCATTTTTGGGGAGGTTGGGTTGATAGCCCATGCGACCCACCCATCGGCTTGTGGTGGTTTAGCTTGGAAAGCTATGGAGAGTGTTGAATTGGACGCACTGTATGTCCAGTGAAGGTAGGCACTTAGGTATGGGAGGGCATTGCAATTACTGAAGACCTTGTTTGTGAAATTCTGAGAGCAGGTTTGAGATTCACTAGGTGAAACCATCAAACCCACCACTACCACCAAAACCCAGATCCCAGATTTCGCAATGGTAGCCATGGATTTGAGTTTGAGAGAGAGAGAGAAAGATATCTGTGTGGTGGGCTTTCTGGGAGTAAAGGGGAGGAGTATACATATATATAGAGAGAGAGAGAGAGAGAGAGAGAGGTATCAAATTATGAGTGGCTGTGGAAAAAAGGGTGTGAAAATATATTGGAGTGAGGTTGGCCCTAACCGAATTGAAAAATGACACGTAGTGGACTTGATGTACCATTTCATGTGTTGTGGCGATTTTTGGGTGGGTTTAGTAAATTTCGACGTTGTCAGGGTCTTCATTTTTTTCAAAGTAAACCTAAAAGGATCCATTTCAAATAGTGGGACAAAAAAGGGGTCAGGTTTTTTAAAATGTCATTAATGAATGGAAACCCTTTTTTTTTTTTCCAAAACAATAGTGGGACGGTGTAAATTTTTTGCGTTTTCGTATATTTAGCATTATGTGAAAGAAGTAAGTTAGAAAGAAAAAAATATTTCTTAACTTGGCGTATACATTCCCTCGAAACTTTTAGAAAACAACTTTGTCTCAACTTCCCATTTTTTATTCAATATGGTCCTTTCGTCAACTTTTATAAAATGAGTTGATATTAACTTATTAAGGGTCTAAACTTTAGCAAGAGAGTGAAAAATAAAGATTTAATAAGAAATAGGATGTAGGCAAGTTATATGACCCAAAAAATTAAACTAATTAAAGTTACTTAATTAATATTTCTTGTCCGTAAATGCTTTAAAATCTTCTTGTTCCATTTTCTTGTTCAACACCTCCTCTATGATATCATTTTTAAAGGGATTTGTAGATTTTTGGAACACTTGACTGGATTGGAGCCAAAGACACGAATTCGACCTTTGATTCGGCCAAGAAAGAGAGAGAAAGAGGTTGCCATGAACTTAACCTCTAACTCAAAGATTTGGTTTGATTAATGAGGGTATAATCGGAGAGATATAGAGCCCAACGTCCAAATTAGATTCGATGGAGCCTAATGTGACCTAGATCGTAGACCAATGCGACCCAACTCCAACCCACAATAGCTAGTTCGTCACCACAACGACCAAACTAAACACAATGATCAGACATAGTGACCTAATAGAGTAATCAAACATTCTGACTAAACACAATGGTTGATCACATGACTATCACATTTAATGCTATTAAACCTGCCCTATCCATTTGCAACATTTTAAAATTGCTATAACACACATCCCTTCAACTAATGTGAGGGGACAACTAGTTCTACCTAGTTTAAGGGTGGTTAGGATTGCTACCGGGATACAAATCCCCTCAATTCACTTAACAAAATGATAAGATGACAAACTTACTCCTAAGTCTCAAACTGATTTCTCGCCAAAAATCTCTCCACATGCTCTATAAATACCCCTCGCTCATTATAACAAGGTATAACAAGCTCAGTGCACTATAATTCTCTCATTTTTCACTAATTTTTAACTTAGCCATTAGAGTCTCTTTGGCCACTTGTGGTCTTGGTTAATCTGAGACATTCTTTTTTAGTAGGTTATCAACTCGATTAAAAGGTCCATCGCAATTCGGTTAGAATAGAAATCTTTATTACGATTCCATCATGTTTTCCAAATTTCTGCCAAAGGCCTTGTAACTGAATTGGCACCTCCCCATGCACAAAGTGCTTGGGGGTCTAGGGGGAAAGGATTCGAGTTGCGGGGTTAGCAGCATGTTATAATTATTTCTCAAAAAAAAAAAATGTTTCCCAAATTTCACTCACCCACAATATACAATTTTAGATAGAAATGATTTAATTAAACTATTAATTTGGTTTTTTCAACTATTGGGAAAAATCAATTTGTTTCGTTTTCTAAAAGGTCATTTTAGAAAGTGTGAATATTTAAAAATAAAGTCAAGTTCGTGGTTCCAAAAATCAAACTATGAAAAGAGGAGGAAGAAGCCTCTTTCAATAAAACGTACCCCTTGGGTGCGGTCGATTTCAAAATTCCAATTTTTTTCTCCCTTCGGTAAGTGTTTGACTCTACATGGTGGAAAAACACCAGAGAAAATTGGGGAGAGAGAAATCATTCACGCGTATAATATGAAATGGTTGAGTAAATTAAAAGTGTGAAGCATGTGGGGACTGCCTACTACTTGCTTGGTGTGTAACCGTTGGAAACATTGAATGTATGGTGATAATTGATCTGCTCACCCACGTGCTTATTGCATGACTTTAGGGTTGATTTTCTTTTTTTAAGTCAATAATGCTACGATACCCAATTGTTTTCCAACAATAAATTCTTCGAGAATAATGCTACAACGTATTCATAACGATTTAATAACAAATTCTTCAAATAACAAGTTGTTTTTTGAGATATACTTTTCAACTTATGAGCATTTGCTCTAATCATTAGACTAAGACATTAATTGATTTTTGGTATATGCAAAAATTAAATTTTAAATTGTTAAAAAGTAATGTCAGTAATGAATTCAAATAAAAATTTAAAAATAAATTTTTTTTTTTTTTTTTTTTTTTGGTTTCCCAACCGGTATCCGAACCCACTGGGCCGACTAATCCGGTTTCGAAGCGGGTCCCGGGGTTAAGGTTTTAAACTCCTCCCAACGGGCTTGCGGGGGATCGAACCGTAGTTCTCCCTACCAAATCTAGCCCCTGGCACCACTAGACCAAGACACCGTTGGTTTTAAAAATAATTTACTACCTAAACTCTGTTATAAAATTATTGTAAAACTGTTGTGCTTATTGTTTATAACCATTGAAATGGTTAAATATGGGTGGGGAAGACATCGGCCCTAAAATTTATTGCGAAAAAAAGTTGTGTCTGTACTCTGTAGTAACTTTTTTATTTATTTATTTTTAAATTCAACTTTTTTGTTTCTTCTCTTCTCTTGGAAGACTGACTTGGAATTGGATAGTTGGATTGCCCCGCAAAAAAGGTGGACTATGACTTTATTTTGGGTGGAAGATTGGAATTTGATTCCTTTCATGTGTGAACTTTGCCGAATGCCGACCCCATCATCTTATTGGTGTTTTCATTTCATATTGCAAAAAAACAAAACTAAAATATAACAAAATTTCTCCTACGAATTTAATATATCTAGAAGATCAGTTGATTAAGGTTTGCTGCTCTTTTGGAGGAAGACGTGGAGTTTGGTTCGTTTCAATTTGTGGATTCTTGCCGGTCACAGATGAATGTTATTTTCTTGTCATATTTCAAAAGAAACTCAAATTTTAGCGTGCGTTTGGCTCTAATTAAAAAATCAGTTTATTTTATTATTTAATTTATTTTTGTTATTATTTATAAGTTTACTGTACTTTTTGATATTATTTATAAGTCTCATTGTACTGTTTCAACTAAATTTTACCTTTATATACATTACTTTTAACAAAAAAATTTTAATTTTAATAAAATAAACGGATCTAAAACAGACCTATACGACGGAAACTTTTTCTAATGAATATCAGTAATATCTGCGAGGAAGAGACTAATAAGCTCAATTTGAAGTCAATAATAATACTTTAGTTCAAAGGTCACAAACTTCGAAGTCGACAAGGTGTCGAAAGCCTAGAAGAGAGCGTTAAAAAGCCACTAATGACTCACGTTTCTCAATAAACACTCAATGGCAAGGTATGAAATATTATTATATTGTTACTTTTTTACTGTTTTTTTTCTTACTGGTGACCCATTTGGTTAAACTTTTTGCATATGATTTTATTAGTGGGCCTGCTCACAGATCCAGCCTAGCCATCCAATCATATCAGCCCAACGAAGCTGGGATAGTGTTGACAGCTTCTTTGAATAGCAACGGTTTCAAAGGTACCAAACCCAACGCAAATCGGTTTGGATTTAAATGTTCATAAGCAGCTTTGCTTGGCTTGATAAAAAAACTTTTTTTTTTTTTTTTTGAGGAAGAAGACATCAATTTTATTAGGAAAAATTAGCCATGATCGGCGAGAAATACAGAATTCAGGTGTGGAGGAACATTCTCAGTCCACACTGAAAAACCTCTAACATGTCTAGCATGTTTAGCTAGGTTATGCGCTACATTGTTTTCGGAACGACGAACATGGGAAAATGAAACACAACTGTTTGCCACTAACATGGACTTTGCTGAGCTGAGTATGTGACCATAGGTAGATAGGGACTTCTCTTCCGAGTTCAGGGTGTTGATGACATTAGCTGAATCACCTTCCAATATGAATGAGGAAAAACCAAGGTCTTGTACAAAGGATAACGCTCTGGCTGCAACCATTGCTTCAGCTATTTCCGGGGAGAAAGGAAGATTAGCTTGCTCGGACAGAGAGGCTATTGCTTGCCCGGTACTATCACGAACAATCACTCCAATGCCAGCTTTCCTTATGTCTTTGAATAAAGCACCGTCAAAATTTACCTTGATTCTTCCCGCCGGAGGAGGAGACCACCTAATCTGAGTTTGTGGACTGTTTCGGCTCTGTTTTGGGACACCAGAAACAGAGTCATGGAAAGTGTCAAGGGCCTGTGAAGCTGCATGGATTACTTGTGACAACGGGTAATCTTTGGCTGAGGTTCGAATCTGGTTTCGACGATGCCAAATGGTCCACATAACTGATGCCATAAGCTCAATATTCCTCCGTTCTTCATATGTGAACATCAACACTTCTTGGATTGATGAGAAGGTTTTCAAGTGTCTGAAGGAGAACGATGGAATGGAGCCCCATAGTTGTGCGAGCTGGTTACATCCCCATAATGCATGGTATATGTCTTCCACCTCCATCTTGCATGCTTCACATGTATCTTCAGTCAGAATGTGTCGCCGTTTCAAGTTGTACTTGACAGGAAGGGCGTTCTGGCAAGCCCTCCATAGGAAGTTGCGTACTTTGGGTGGCACAGAGAGACCCCATATCATCTTCCACAATCCATTGTCATTATGGGTAAAGCTTGATTGTTGGCTTTTACATTGCTCTTCGGCTAGGAATTTTGAACCTAACTTCACTGTATAACACCCTGAAGGAGTGAAAGGCCACACCACTACATCTTCTTCCTTAGTCAAACAGAGAGGGATGCTTGCAATAATCTTTGCCTCGTGAGGTGTGAATAGCCCATGCAGTAGATTCTGGTCCCATTTACGTGAAACTGGATCAATGAGTTCTGAGACTCTCATGTCTTCAAAACCTTGAACAACGTGTGAACTGACCCGAGTCTGTGTTGGTGTGGGTAGCCATGCATCATTCCACACACTTATGTTTTCTCCGTACCCAACCCTCCATCTGACCCCTTTCAACAATAAGTCTCGTCCTTTTAGAATACTCCTCCATGCATAGGACCCGGTGTTTGAATTTGGAGCTTCCAAGATGGAACAGTGGGGAAAGAACCTAGCTTTGAAGACTCTATAGAATAATGAGTCTTTTTGGTGTAGTAATCTCCATGCTTGCTTTGCCAGGAGTGCATCATTAAAATTAGCTAGGTCCTTGAAACCCATACCCCCCTCTGATTTGGGTTTGCAAAGAGTGTCCCACTTCACCCAATGTACTTTTCTTCTATCTCCTTTTTGCCCCCACCAAAATTTTCTAGTGAGGCTCTCAATGTCTGCACAAAGTTCCAAAGGGAGTTTGAAGCAACTCATTGTGTAAGTTGGTATTGCTTGAACCACTGCCTTGATGAGGATCTCCTTGCCTGCCTGAGACAACAGCTTCTCCTTCCACCCCTGAAGTTTTTTCCACACCCTCTCTTTTATGAAGTTAAAACTAGCTTTCTTATGTCTCCTTATTAGTGATGGCAGTCCCAAATACTTTTCATATTGCACAATCTCAGGTACATCCAGTGCGATTTTTATGTGGTTCTTGGTTTCTTCAGAAGTGGATTTACTGAAGAAGATGGTGGTTTTATTTCTGTTGATTTGTTGACCCGAGCATTTGCCATATACTTCAAGGATGTTCATAATCTGTTGACATTCCTGAATTGTGGCCCTGCAAAACAAAAGGCTATCATCTGCAAAAAGGAGATGGGTTAGTCTGGGGCTATTTCTACAAAGAGAATAACCCTTGATATCACCCTGTGCTGCCGCCTTAGTAATGAGGCCATGTAAACCCTCAGTGCACAACAGAAAAAGAAATGGTGAAAGTGGGTCCCCTTGGCATATCCCTCTGGAAGGTTTGATCAACCCTTTAGGTTCTCCATTCACAAGAATAGAGTAAGAGACTGTTCTGACACACAACATCATCAGAGTAATCCATTTTTCAGTGAAACCCAACCGTCTCATCACAGATTCCAGGTAAGACCACTCCACCCTATCATATGCTTTGCTCATGTCTAATTTAATTGCCATATAATTCTCCTTTCCACCATGTTTCTGCATACTATGAAGAGACTCAAAAGCAACCAAAATATTATCAGATATAAGTCTACTTTTTGTAAAAGCACTCTGATTCTCAGTAATAATATTTGGTAGGATTTTTTTGAGTCTATTGGCCAAGACTTTTGAGAAAATCTTGTAAAGCACATTGCAAAGGCTTATAGGTCTAAAATCTGAAGCATGCTCAGGGGATTTATTTTTTGGTATGAGGGAAATAAAAGTGTGATTAAGATGTTCAGGTAGAGTTGCAGAATTAAGAAAATGCAAAACAGATTGTGAGACATCGTTACCAAGGGTACTCCAAAAGTGTTGGAAGAACAGTGGTGGCATTCCGTCGGGTCCAGGGGCTTTTAGTGGGGCCATTTCATTGATGGCCTTTTGCACCTCCCAAGCTGTGAATTCTGCTGATAGCTGGTGGTTCATGTCAGCACTAATCACTTTTTGGATGGAGTTGGTGGCTTCTTCACACTGTGTGTCTACTGCCGAAGTAAATAGTCCTTGAAAATAGGACACAAGTATTTCGGCCACTTCCTCATTACAAGTACTCCATTGTCCTGTTGAAGCCCTTAACTTTTGAATTGTATTTTTTCTTTTTCGTTGAGTGGCCCTACAGTGAAAGAATTTAGAATTTCGGTCACCTTGTGAGGCCCATAATACTTTGGACCTTTGAAACCACATCCTCTGTTCTTTGTCCACAAGACTTGCTATCTCCTTTTTCAACTCTTGTAGCCGAAAATTTTGACCGGTCCGCATGGCCTCTTTCTCTGCATGAATCAATTCTTTTCTTTTCTGTTTCAGCAAAGTTTGGACGTTGCCGAAGTGATCCTTGTTCCACTGCATTAGCTCCTTTCCACACTTCTCAATCTTATTCACCGTTCTACATATTGGATCTTCTGTGCCTCTGGCATCCCATACTGCTTCAACTATTTCAGTACATCCTCTGTCTGACAGCCACATTTCTTCAAATCTGAAGAGTTTTGGCGCATTGTGAAAGTCTAGTCCCACTGTATTGATCCATAGTGGGCAATGATCCGAAGAGTCTGCAGTTAAATGGTGAACCTTTGTACCTGCAAATCTCAACAGCCAATCGTTAGTAGCTAAAGCACGATCAAGTCGCTCCCATATGGAATGACCTGTAGAAAAATGCTTCTGCCATGTGAACCTTTGACCTGAGAAACCAAGATCAATAAAGCCACATTCATCCACCACATCCCGGAATAACTGCATTTGCACTTGGCTTCTACTACTTCCTCCAAGTTTCTCTGAGCTCCCAAGAATTTCATTAAAATCCCCGGCACACAACCAAGGGAGATTAAATTTTTTCTGGAGTTGTCGGAGCCTATTCCATGACTCATACCGTTTATGGGAAACTGGTTCTCCATAGAAGCCTGTGAAGCGCCATTCATCCTCCCTTCCTTTATTGATAATTGAATCAATATGGTTCTTGGAAAAAGTATCTACATGTACATCAATTGAATTCCTCCAATATAGAGCCAGACCGCCCCCTCTATTATTTCTTTCCACAAAGAATAAGTTGTCAAATTCTATCTTTTGTTTGATCTCTTTTAGCCTTGCTTCATCCGCCCATGTTTCGGCTAAAAACACGATGGAGGGATCTTTAGCTCGAATCATCCCTTCAAGCTCCTTCACTGTCCGCAGGTTCCCAAGCCCACGGCAGTTCCATACAATGATACTCATGGTGATTGGCGGGGCTGTTGAACAGCCTCCACCATTGAAATGTCTTGTTCATCCACTCTTGAAACCTGATATTTTTTGTAAGGTAACTCGAGTTGGATTTCATCATCTCCCTCCCTACCCCGTTTTGTTGCTACGGAGTTTAGTGTGTCTGCCTCTGTCTTAGGAATATTTCGTGCCAACTTCTTCCACTTTCTTAGTTCAAATGTTTCTGGTATAATAGTTGAAAGCTGATTTTCCACGTGTGCCACATTTTGGTATTCCCTACTTTCCACCCTATCCACATTAACTCCTAGATTGTCTCCATTAGAGGCCGGAGATATTGAGGAGCCAGCTGTCTTATTTGGTGCGCTAAAATCATGGGATTCAAACTTGTTTAGCGCCATATCAATCTCTTCAATTTGGGACTCAAAATCTTTTGGGAGCGTAGATGGATATATAATAGGAATGTTATTTATTACCTGAGGATTCTGGGAGGAATTCTCGCTTGTAATCTGTTGAAGGACATCCCTGTTTTCCGCCCTATCCATATTTGAACCATTTTGGGAGTCAACGCTCCGCTGTGACTCTGTGGTGGGCTGAGTCTTGCCGGTGCTTTGAGTGATCACCGGTGGCTTCTTACTTGACTTGGCTGGTTGCTCCATGGCGTTGCTGACATTCGAACCTCCAAGGCCATCTCCCATGCCTGAAACCGTTATAAAGGACGATTTCCCTGTGTTGTACGGAGTCGCCCTGAGCCATGCACCATACCCTTGTACTTCCTCTGATCCAGAGCCTCTACTCATGAGCCATTTCTCGCATTCTTTCTCATCATGGGACACTAAGCCACACCAGTAACAGAAATTAGGGAGTTTTTCGTATTTGAAAGACACCCATTGTTCGTTGCCTTCTCCTATATCAATTTTACGACCTCGACATAGGGGTTTTGAGATATCCACCTCCACCTTTACACGGACAAAATCGTTTCCCACCAGCTCTTTTGGATTCTCTGTCTCTGAGACTACTCCAAGGGATTCACCCAGTTCTATTGCTGTCTCGGGGTCCAGTAATCTCATCGGTAGGCCATGTATTTGCACCCAAAAATTAACCTTTGTGAAGCGTAAATTCTTGGCTGGGGTTCTGTAATCATAGCGCTGGAATAGCACTAGGTGCTTGTCAAAGGACCATGGCTGTTGCGCTAAGACTCGTTCTGCATCGGATTCTAACTCAAAAATAAAAAGCAGTACGTGATCACCCACTTCCCTGATCTTAAACTCATTACGGGCTCTCCATAGGGGTTTAAAGGTTCGTCCAATAGCTTCCACGTTAATGGCACGTCTGGTCAGGAACTTTGCTGCTAGTACATACTCCTTTTGCTTCAGATTTTTCGATTTTTTTAGGCTGAGTTTGGTCCATTCTTCAATCGTTAGGGACAGCTTTTCCCATTCGTTAAGAATCTCTTCCATGCTGGATGCGGTTTTTGAGAGTGCTGAAAAGAAAAGAGAGAGAAGAAAAGTGTTTCCCAGATCCCAGGAAAGGAAACCCAACAAGCCCTACTGTAACAGTGTTAGCAGAGGGAGGAAAATATCATTCCGAGGAAGATAACCTAATTCTACGTACCACGGTCTCTAGAGAGAGCGACGTGGTAGAGAAAATTTACTAGTTTTTACTCTAGCTTAATTTAAGTGGAGTGGCTTGATAAAAAAACTTGTTCCTGTTTTTTTCATTATAAACAAGTTGGTTGGGTGAATTTTGGTTGCTTTTTTTTTTTTTAATGCATTTTGTTCTTTTCTTTTTTAATCAACGGTCGGGTTTTTGGTGGCTTTCACCTCTTATTTTTTTAAGAAAAAACCTCTAATTGTTTTGTATAATATATATACTAACAAAGAAAAATAAAATAATATTATTATAATATTAATGATGTGTTAGTTTTTATAAGATGCTATTCTTTATAGTTTTAATTAATAATAAGGTTTTTTAATGATTGTAAGGAAAATATTTCTCATATTATGCAATAAGGGCATGAGTGTAATTTTATACAAATTACATTTTCTATACCCTCAGTTTTCTTCTTAACTAAACAAATAATTTTTTCATCCCTCCACTTTTTCACCCTTCCAACTAAACACAAATAAGAAAAACTAAAATTTTTTCTATTCTTTCACTTTTCTATTCTCTCCCCATTTTCTATCATTTCATTTTTTCATCTCCCCCACCAAATGGATCTTTAAGCATTTTAATAAATGAGCAGAGGCCGAGCAAAAAAAAAATTATGTTCATGAATGGGCTTGTGAACAATAAAGCTCAATAAAAAATGATAGGAATGACGAATTCATTGAAATCGTCTTTCAGTGACGATTATAGACAAGACAGACGAAGGCATGCTTGGACGAGAATACCTTATGCCCACGTCACTGACGAGGAAAACACAATACATTCATTACAGCACAATTAAATTAAGAACGGTTATGGGGCCAACTGTATGAGCCGTTGTAGACCATTAAAGTCACATTACAACCAGACCAGACGTTACAAGGAGGAGCATTAAGATCTCCATAACTACTCCAACGGCTAGAAGCCGTGAAGGTATGCATATAAAGCCCTCTCATTATCAAGAACAAGGTACATACACAAACACACAAAAAGAGAACTATTACTTTCTTGCATTCTCCAATTTCTCTGAGATTTCTTCACATACTAACTTTGGCATCGGAGGCGTGGTGGCAGGCACCACACCGGTGACCCTTTCAGGAGGCTGCAGGTTGGCTTCATCCGACCACATTGACTGACGAGTTCACGCTCCATCAAAAAAAATAATCTAAGTCTAGGCTCCTTTATGGGTTTGGTAACAAGATTGATATGAGCTTGGCTAATAAACTCATTTCTTACTAATACTTTAATTAATTGGAAGTTGAGATTAGTCATCCAAACCAAATGGGCTTAATATAGCTTGATAATATACTTGTGTAGGATCTCAAGCTCAAGCTCAAAAGCTCAATATTGTGCTCAAGTTTGGGCTTGAGTAAAGAATTAAGCTTTTAGAATTTTTTGATAAGCTTGAACTCAAACAATATTGACAAGTTTGGTTTGAGATCAAGTTGAACTTGAATATTGTACTTTTGTTGTCAAGCCGAACTCAAACATTTACTATTCAACAAAACTCGGCTTGTTGACAGCCCTACACCCTACCTCCTTTATGTTGCCACTATTACCCTAGAATGGTCTACTACTATTAAAGCTGGTCACAAGAACAGGGGGAGGGGGGTGGTTGGGTAATGGCCTCCTTTTTTTTTTTTTTTCCAAAAATGCCCCTCTCTCTATTTTAATGTTATTTTCAAATTAGAGTAATTTTTTTTGGTAATGGCTCATTTTCATTTTTTAAATGTATAAATACTCTTTAATGCATGGTTGTTTGTTTGTTTTTTTTTTTTTTTTTTTTTTTTCACTATGTTGCCATACATAATTTATTACTTTTAGGCCTCGTTTGGGAGGAGGGAATGGAATGGAATGAAAATGAATGAAAATAATAATTTTAGAATATTTTTCACTTCCCTTATTTGGGAGTTTTAATTGAGGGAATGGAAAGTCCATTCCCTTACTTGGGAGTTTAAGTAGGAGGGAATGGAATGGGTAGGAGGGAACACTCATTCCTCTCTATTCCCTTAAAACCTCAAATTTTCATTCCCCCCCAAATTGGGAGGAATGGGAGGAAATTGAATTAGATTTAATGATTTTTTTACTAAAACTCCCAAAATACCCCTATATATTCAACCCTTTATTTTAAAATAGGGGTCTAATAGTAATATTGTCATAAAATGATTCCATTCCATTCCCTCCATGTTACTCCCAAACAAGATTACTTACATTCCATTCATTTTCATTCCTTTCCATTCCTTTATTTTAAAACATCCAATCAAGGTTACTTAATTTCATTCCATTCATTTCCATTCCCTTATGATCATTTCATTCCATTCCCTTACGAACTCCCAAATGAAGCCTTAGGAACATTTGAGGTAGAGGTTTATAAAAATATGTATGTAATTTTTTTTTCTTCTAATTAATGGAAAGTAAATCTTGAAGGAATAGCAAAAGATTGAAGGAAAATATCTAAGAGTGAGTTTCAACTTGTGGCTGTCCGATCCTGATGATAGCTCTTTCTCATTAGACCAAAACATCAATCGGTTTTTGGTGTAGGTGGGAATTAAACCCAAGGTTTTTTATTCAACCATCAAAAACTTTATCAGTTGAGCTAACTATGAGTTTGTTACAAACTCACCTAAAAGTGTGGTAACAAACTCTAATCTAACCATGTGTGTATTTAAATAAACCACGTGTTACAAGAGGATTATAACATAATTTATTTTAGTTGGGAACTTGAGTGATACCTTACTCAATGGAATTGGCCATCCTACTTGAGTCTTTAGTTTTCAGTGTGAAAATATTGTAAAAATATTATGGAGTATGGACGTAGCATTTCTCTTTGTTAAGTAACTTGCTGTGCTTTGAGAGAAACAACATCGTATAGTCTCTTTTGCTAAGCTGGTGTAGATAGTAAATACAACACCATTTTCCTTATCAAATCTCTTTATTAAAAGTTCTTTTTATTTTTCTAAAACAAACTCATTTTCATTTGCAATTAGAGAGTAAGTTTTATAGGAATACAACGATACATTTAGCTTGTCCTGAAAAGGAAAAAAAATGGCTCCACCACTTATTAACGGGGTGGCACCATGACCAGGCCAGGGGATTCAAATGAACCCACTGACCTGGCCCAAATTTAAAAAAAAAAAAAAAAAATATATATATATATATATATATATATATATATGTAGTATTTTTTTAAAATTTTAATGTTTTGACCCCTACAATAAAAATTTGAACACTCCAACTCTATGATCCTCTTAATACTACTTTCACAATATTTTCACAATACAGTGGCAAGTTGTAACTAGTTTGATAAATGCTCTACAAATTTCAAAGTCTAAGAAATTTTTTACTACTTGCTCCAATTCAAAGAGACGAGTGACCTTGCTTCAAAAGCAAAACCTTATTACTTTTATTTCTCTTAGTTTCATGTTTCCTCCCGGCCCTACTAGTAGGTGTGTTACTAACTTACTATTCTTATTTATTCTATATATTTTTTATTTAATTGATATAACTTATAAATATAATAAGTTATTATTAATTTGACAAAAATGTATGATTAGTTATTTAATTCTATTTGCTTATGCATCTAATGATTGTTGTCTTAACAATCTTTAAACTATTAATAATTTTTTAGACTATTGTACAATATAGTTGTATTGTGTATAATGTGAAAGTTGTGTATATATATATATATATAATTAATAAGATGATTCCGTTGTTTTGTCTTCAATTTTTGGCGTACTAAAATATCCTTATACAAATTTTGAAATAATATACCCTTTAGTTTAATTTTTTTCTTAAAAAAGAAGAAGTTAAAACAGTAATACTATCTCACATACAAAAGGGGGAAAAAAAACCGTATTCTCACCACTCATTTGTATTCAAATGTCTAATTCCTATTTGTATTTGTTATCTATTTGAATTCAAATACGCCAATTATCTTCCAAAAAAATACAAAATTACTTCTTCCAAAAAATGTTAAAAGAGTAATACTATCTCACGTACAAAAGGGAAAAAAAAACCGTTATTCCCACCACCCATTTGTATTCAAATGTCTAATTCCTATATGTATTTGTTATCTATTTGTATTCAAATACTTCAATTATCTTCATTAACAAAAAAAAAAAAAATTACAAAATTACTTCTTCAAAAAAAATAAATAAATAAATATAACCACTACCTCACGTAAAAATTACTCATTCTTATCTCAAAATTTCTATGGTTTTTTTTTTAAAAAAAAATTCTTTAACACATTCCAAAATTTTTATTATCCAAATTCTATATAGTTATCACAAATTCTCATCCACCCACACTAACGTATACCATTCTTATCTCAAAATTTCTATGGTTTTTTTTAATTATTTTTAATTCTTTAACACATTCCAAAATTTTTACTATCCAACTTCTATATAATTATCACAAATCCTCATCCATCCACACTAACGCATATCATTCTTATCTTGAAATTTCTATGGTATTTAAAAAAAAAAAAAATTCTTTAACGCATTCCAAAATTTTTATTATCCAAATTCTATATAATTATCACAAATCATCATCTATCCACACTAACATATATCATTTTTCATTTGTTTAAATCTCAATTTTTTTTTTCGGTTCTCTATTTCATTTTTAAACATTATTCTATGTTGTCTTACCTCTTTCTTAAAAAAAAAAATACACAATTATTTATATATCACTTTTAAACATTATAACATTAAACCAAATAAATAAATAAAAAAGAACACTATTATTATTTACTCGCCTATCCCCACCCACAAATTTCTGATTATGTCATTATTGACCCATCTAAAACAAAAAAATCCTGGAGCAGCCTCTTTTTATTAGTCGAAATGCTTGACCAAGGCACAACTAAATACGTCGGATCCACTGCATTGAATCTGTTCATCTCTGTTGTCAATGACATCACCCGATGTGATCTGTCTAAAAACTCGAAATGATAACGCGGTTGAAGATCCGTTCAAATTCTGTCGACAATGGTTTCAAATTTTGGAACCTAATCAAACGATTCAAACCAGATTGGTTGGTGAGATGGTCTTTAATCCAACCCAGCCCTACTTGTTGTGGCCACCTCTAATTATTAGTGATGATTCACAGTTTTTGCACCACTAATTTGGATCACGTAACCTGCCCAGGGCTTGATTGGAGGCCACCTCATTCCCTTTTTTTGATTAAAATTGCCCAAAAACTTTTTTTTTTTTTGTTTGAGAAAGAAATTGCCCAAAAACTTAAAGAGCTTTAAAGAATTTTTTTTTTTTTTTAATTTATAATATGATGTGTACCTTTTGAAAAAAATCTTATATGTGCCATGGGACTCACGTAAGTCTTATTCGCCGACATATAAGACACTTTTCGTACCTGTTTTTTGTGGTGCAGAATTGTGATTAGATATTTACTAGGAATCTTCCTCCAATCAAGGCCTTTGCTTACCAATTAAGCGGTTTCCTTCTTTAGGTTGACTTGAAACCAATATCACAGCCTTTTTCCTCCTCATCCTTGTTCTTTCTTGGTTTGAAGCTGATTGCCACGGTTTTATATTGGCCTGGATGTTTTGTTTTTAATCGTATCTTTCTTACTTTGCTTTTGTTGTGAGAACCAAAGCTAAAATGGTCAAATATCATTGTTTATTAAAATATATATCAATTTACTACTGTTTCAAAAATATATAGAGATCTTGGGTACTCGAGTTTTTCATAAACTTAAGTTCTTTGAAAAAATAGCTTTCAAATTCGACGGAAAATTTTTGATGGAACTCAAGTTTCCTTAACTCAAGTACCTAAAAAGTGATAGATTTTTACATATTTTCGAAACAATGACAGATTGATATATATTTCGGTAAACAGTGCTATTGTGCCATTTTGGCAGGGCCGGCCCCAGGTCTAGGTCACTTAGGCCATTGCCTAAGGCCCCCTACCAGAGAAAGGCTCCCAAATTTTGGGTTAAAATTAATATATTTTTTTGGAGATATAGATTTTTTTTTTGTACTTTTAAGAAGTCTCAAATAATTAAGTAATGCTAGAGATAATACAATTTTAAATACATGAGTCCTATAAATATATATGTCCTTAATCACAAGAAATAATTTAGATAGAAAAATGCAAGAAATATATACTATAAGTTTTACTTCAAATGCATTTACAAATTGATGTGATAATTAATATGATTTGTGGACGTCAACAACTTATTAAATGCATTTTTGAAATATTTTTTGTGATTGGTGATATATCTTTGTAAGCCTCATATTATAAAATTTATAATATCCCTAATATCATTCATTCAAATGCTTGTTTATTATTTTCTTGAAGTGTCACTAATCATATTTATTACTATATCATTTCTAAGTGTTTTTTTAGTACAATTTGTTATAGTTTTAGCTTTTTTCCAAAAATAAAATAAAAAGCATATTACAAAATAAAAAGAATATAGTTTTGTTATTAAAATAAATAATAATGATATTAAACACTAGTTTTTTTTTTTTTTTGAGAGGGAATATTAAACACTAGTTAAATACTATTTTAAGTGATAACAAAAAAGTCTCATTTAAATATATTGCCTAAGACCTCCGAATTGGTTGGACCGTCCTGCATTTTGGCCGTAATTTCACTCTGTCATTTATCTTTTAGGCTTCTCCGGTTCTTCAATAATGTCACACTTGTGATAAATGCCCACAAGGGCATTTGCAACAAACAAGTCCAACCACCCCTTTCCAGATTCAATAATATATTATGTTATGGATCTCCATGCCACAGTTTTTTTTTTTTTGAGAGAGTTTCAACCTATGGCGTCCGCTTCTGATAATTGCTCTTTATTATCAGACCAAGACACCAATCAGTTTTTGGTGTAGGCGGGGATTGAACCACAGATCTCTTATACAACCATCAGAGACTTTACCAGTTGAGCTAACTGGAACCCACTCCATGCCACAGTTTAAAAGCATATATGCTGACCTGCATATGCTTTTAAAACACTGCCAGATAAATACTCTTTTTTTTTTTTTTGATGAGAAATACTGCAATTTTTATTCATTTGCTTAAAACAGAACATCTTAAGTCAAAGCGGACTCGATAGGTGTAGGTATATTCTCAATCCATGTTTCAAAAGTTTCTAAACCTTTGGCATGTTGTGACATTAGATGGGCTGGCTTGTTTCCATTTCGTCGAACGTGTGTAAGCTGTACGGCCCTGAAATCTTGAAGCCGCATGATGCATGAGTTAACAATATTCTGTATGGTGACTGGAGGTGTGATAGAGCCCGTGAGTGACCTGTGCAATATCTCAGAGTCAATCTCGAAGACAACATCGCATAGCCCGACGTCCCATGCAAAATCAATCTCCTCTTCCATGGCCTTTGCCTCAGCTTCCAACGGACCCAGTGGTACCCACATTTTCTTATTCATTGCAGCCATACATTGTCCTGTATGATCCCGGGCAACAACACCTATTCCCACCGCACCGAGATGTTGGAAAACGGCACCGTCGACGTTTACCTTGTACCAGGGACTGTGCGGTGGAGTCCAAGTTGTATGCGTGGCAACATTTGGTATCATGATACGGTGGTTTGCAAGCCTATATTCATCAAGCAGGCTTGTTGCTAACTGTAGAATGACTGCGCTGGTTTGCCGTGACCCTCCCGTGCGAGCTTTGTTGCGGTTCAGCCATAGACTCCATGCTAAAGTAACAGTCAACCCCAGCAAATCGTCCCCAGCGTGTTGGTTGAAAATGAGATGCCAAAGGAGGTCAAGGAAACTGTCAAACCTCAAATCGTGGCCATGAACAGGTATGCCTGATGCTCGCCAAACGTCCTGGGCTTTGTCACATGCCCAAAGAGCGTGTCCTGTTGTCTCTACTCCATTGCCGCATAGTTCACAGGTTGGGTCGTCTAGGACTCTCCTTGAGTGTAGGTTGGACTTTGTTGGTAGGAGATTCTTGCAGGCTCTCCAAGCAAAAGAACGAATCTTGCTTGGAACTTTGAGGCGCCATATGGTTTTCCAAAAAACCGAAATGTGATGGTTGTTTGATGTAGAACCCAAAGAGCTGGTAGTGGCTTGTTAAAGTGAAAGAGCGACCTTGTAAGCGGAATTTACCGTAAATCGTCCTTTGGGTGTGTGAAGAAACACTCTTAATCTCTCAATATCTATATGAATCACAATAGAAAGAAAAACAGAGACCAAGCAATGATAGAGAGAGAACTCAGATATTATTCATTTCACAAGAATACAATACAGTAAGTATTTATGAGTGAATAGATATGTATATATATAGTTACATCAGAGAGGAAAGGAGGGTGATGCCCAACGAAGTCTGGTATAACAAACTTGTAACGGCTTCGCACGTATTGTAACAAACTCTTGCACGTGCGTGGCTTCCTCAGGTCTTCAAGTCTTCAATGATTCTTACAGTGTAAAACGACACCGTTGGGTTTTAATGAGAGACGGCACCGTTTCACTTTAGGCGTGTTTTATATCTCAACATTTTACTACACGACATCGTTTTGGAAGATGAACTAGCCGTTGGAATATTTTCATCTCCTCCTTCAGTGTTTGATTCTAAGCTTGCACTGTCATCCCCCCTCAAACGAGTGGGGAACTTCCACATGAGTTTGGAAGTAAGCCAATTAAATCTGGGAGAGGAAAGACCCTTAGTAAACAGATCAGCAAGTTGATCATGAGTGGAAATGAACTTAACCAGCAAATCACGCCTGAGAACCTTTTCTCTAACAAAATGAAAATCAACCTCAATATGCTTTGTGCGAGCATGAAACACAGGATTAGATGCAATGGCCAACGCACTGACATTGTCACACCAAAGAAGAGGAGGTTGAGGAAGAACAATGCCAAAATCTCTGAGAAGCATTCGAAGCCAATACAACTCAGCTGCAGTGGAGGCCAAAGCACGATACTCAGCTTCTGTTGAAGAACGAGACACAGTGCATTGCTTTTTAGCAGACCAAGTGACAGGGGAATTACCAAGAAAGACCACCATGCCAGTGATAGAACGTCTGTCTACTGGATCCCCAGCCCAATCCGCATCACTGTAAGCAGATAAGGTGATGGGGCCTGGAGTAAAAGCAATCCCAAAGTGAAGAGACCCTTGAAGATACCTCAAGATCCGTTTAGCAGCTTGAAGATGATTTTGAGTAGGAGTGCTCATGTGCTGACAGGCTTGTTGAACAGCAAAGGATAAATCTGGTCTGGTGAAGGTAAGATACTGTAAAGCCCCAACAAGGCTCCTATAGGATTTAGGATCAGTTAAAAGAGGGCTATCATTAGGAATAAGGTGATGGTTAGGAGAGCATGGGGTTCTACAAGGCTTGCAATCAGTCATGTTAAATTTCTTAAGAAGATCAGTAGCATACTTGGACTGATGCACAAATAAACCAGTAGGAGTATAATCAATCTGCAACCCAAGAAAGTAGTGAAGCAAGCCAAGATCCTTGAGGTCAAACTCTTTGCCCAACAACTTGATAATAGTGGAGACAAATGAAGAATTATTACCAGTGATGATAATATCATCTACATAGAGCAACAGATACACAATGAAGGATTGATGCCTCAAGATGAACAAATTGCCATCAGCAGCTGAAGCACAAAAACCTATATGAAGCAGCTGAGATGTAAATCTGTCAAACCATGCCCGAGGAGCTTGCTTAAGACCATAAAGGGCTTTATGGAGAAGGCACACATGTGTAGGAAAATCAGAATCAATATAGCCTTGAGGTTGAGCCATGAATACCTCTTCCTTAAGAAATCCATGCAAAAAGGCATTTGAGACATCCAATTGCTTCAATTCCCAACCATGATGCACAGCCAAGGCAATAAGAAGTCTAACTGTGGCAGGTTTGACAACTGGACTAAACGTTTCATCATAATCCAATCCATATTGCTGGAGATAACCCCTAGCCACTAATCTGGCCTTATATCTAGCAACTGACCCATCACTATGCCTTTTAAGCTTATAAACCCATTTGCAGGTCACAACATTCTTCTGTGGAGGGAGAGGTACTAAGGACCAAGTATCCTGCTTCTTTAAGGAACTGAACTCAGCATCCATTGCAGCCACCCATTGAGGATGTTTGGAAGCAATGGCAAAGGAGGGAGGTTCAGCAACAGTATAGTCACATTGGACCTGCATAACCTTAGGCTTATATATTCCATGCTTAGACCTTGTAACCATAGGATGGGCATTAGTGGTGGATGGACCAAGATCAGTAGGAGTAGGATTGACAGAAGACACAGTAGGTAGAATAGGTGCTGGGATCACAAACAAGGATGTAGACACTGAGGAAGGAGTTTCAATGGGAGCAGGAACAACAGGAATGGAAGATGAAGAAGAGAGTAATGAGGGAAGCAAAGAAGTAACCAAGTCAGAGTCATAGGAAGGGGAAGGAGTAGGAGCAACAATAGATTGAATAGAAGCAGAAGGAGCAGGATGAGGCAACCAATCAGACAAGGAAGTGGAGAAAGGAATATTAGGATTGGTGAGAGTAGGATTAGTAGCAAAGGGAAAAAGGGATTCATTAAACAACACATGACAAGCTATATAGATTCTGTTGGTTGAAGGATCAAGACATATGTATCCTTTTGACATGGGAGGATACCCAAGAAAGATGCATGGAGTAGACCTAGGTTGTAGCTTATTTTTGTTATAAGGTCTAAGGAAAGGGTAGCAAGCACACCCAAAGGATTTAAGAGCATGAACAGATGGGAGTTTAGAAAATAATTTCTCCCAAGGAGACTGGAAGCTCAACACTGATGAAGGAAGCCTATTAATAAGAAATATTGCAGCAGTAAAAGCATATGACCAGAAATTAATAGGCAGATGTGACTGATAAAGAAGAGCAAGACCTGTTTCAACAACATGTCTATGCTTTCTTTCTGACACTCCATTTTGTTCAGGAGTATGAGGACATGAAGTTTGGTGGAGAATGCCATGAGTAGAACAGAATGAATTAAACTCAGCATTACAATATTCAGAACCATTGTCAGTTCTTAAAGTTTTGAGTTTAGAATTATGTTGAGTTTCAATCATGGACTTGAAATGCTTAAACACAGGCAGCACCTCATTTTTAGATTTAAGAAGAAACATCCAAGTGAACCGAGTGTAATCATCAACAAAAAGGACATAGTAATTAAAACCAAGTAAGGAAGTCATGGGAGAGGGACCCCAAACATCACTGTGCACAAGTTCAAGAAATGAAGTGGAAACAATTGAAGTTTTATTTAAGTGTAGTCTGTGCATTTTAGCACTTATACAGGATTCACAGGAGGAACAAGCCTCAGCAATCATTGACAAAGTAATAGCAGAAAATACAGGTTTAAGAACAGAATATAAAATTCTAGAATGAGGGTGACCAAGTCTGTGATGCCAGAGCAGAATTTGATGTGGTTTGACAGATGCAAAAGCAGAAGACTTGAAATGGTTCAATGAAGAGGACAAATCAAAGATTGATGGAATGGGATAGACCCCATCTTTACTCAACCCTGCATATAGGATCTTCCCCGTGGACAAATCCTGAATTAAGAACTTGTTGGCATCAAAATAACAAAAGACATTATTTTGGAGACACAATTTATGGACAGACAGAAGATTAGAAGCAAGGTCAGGCACTCTTAGAATATTATCAAGCCTAAAATTATGAGTCAAGGTTTGAAGCTTACCATTACCAATGTGAGTGACTGGAAGCTCCTGGCCATTCCCAACAGTGACAGTGTCATGGCCTTGAATAGGTTGCTGATGGATAGAGAGCTGTGACAGATTAGGAGTCACATGGTCTGAGCAGCCTGTGTCAGTAAGCCAAGAATTGGAAGCCTGGACTTGAGCAGCATTTTCCACCATTGAAGCAAGCTTAGCAGGAGCATGTCTTCCTTGGTATGCAAAGTCCATACGATGGTAGCAATCAAGAGCTGAATGACCATTCTTTCCACAGATTTGACAAGTAGGCCTACTGGATTGACCTTGAATTTGACCTTGATTCTGAGAAATTTTGGATTGATTAAAAGACTGAAATTGAGATGGAAAACCTTGATTACTAGAACCAAAATTCTGAAACTGAGAACCAGAACCAGAACCACCAAAATTGGAGTAGTTTCCTCCACCAAGATGAGAATTCATTCCACCAGAGTGAGGGCCATGTCCACGAGCACCTCTGCCTCTCTGGTTGTAATTTCTTCCTCCTCTTCCCCGAGGAAATCCTTGAGAGTGAAAATTGGCAGCCATAGCCATAGAAACTTGATCAACACCATTAGATCTTTTCTTAATAATTCTCTCTTCAGCATTAAGCAAAGCATTCAATTCTTCCACAGACAACACATCACTCCTAGTTCTAATAGCAGAGCTAAAAGAATCATAGTTAGATGGAAGACCATCCAGAACAATGTGGAGAAGTTCTTCATCATCCACGAACACAGACACAGCAGCCAATTTATCACGAGCTTGCTTAATTTTCTGAAAATAACCATCAATAGATTCATTTCCTTTCTTGATAGCATTCAATTCATTACGAAGACTCATAACATGAGACCTCGAAATTGATGCAAATCTCTTCTCTAACACTCTCCAAACTCCTCTAGCAGACTTTTGCCCAACTGTTAGAGCAAGAACTGTAGGGGAAAGAGTAGAATTCAAGAATGTGAACATTGCTTGTTCACGATTCTTCCAAGCCAAGAATACTGGATCGACTTCATTAGTAAAATTTCCAGATGAATCTTTGAGAAATCTATCTAGAGCAGTGATTGAGTTATCAAGAACATCAATCATTGAATAGGTATCAAGAATTACCTCGATTTGATGTTTCCACACCACGTAATTTCCATAATCCAGCTTCACAGTCATCATAGATGACATGTTTGATAACAACAGCAACGAAGAGTTCATTGGTAAACCTGAAGAAGCCATAGCAGGTACAGCACTTGAAGAAGACGACGAAGAAGATGAACCAGACTGAGCAAAGGCCATTGATATGGATCAGTGCTCTGATACCATGAAGAAACACTCTTAATCTCTCAACCAAAAACTCTCTTAATCTCACAATCTCTATATGAATCAAAATAGAAAGAAAAACAGAGACCAAGCAATGATAGAGAGAGAACTCAGATATTATTCATTTCACAAGAATACAATACAGTAAGTATCTATGAGTGAATAGATATGTATATATATAGTTACATCAGAGAGGAAAGGAGGGTGATGCCCAACGAAGTCTGGTATAACAAACTTGTAACGGCTTCGCACGTATTGTAACAAACTCTTGCACGTGCGTGGCTTCCTCAGGTCTTCAAGTCTTCAATGATTCTTACAGTGTAAAACGACACCGTTGGGTTTTAATGAGAGACGGCACCGTTTCACTTTAGGCGTGTTTTATATCTCAACATTTTACTACACGACATCGTTTTGGAAGGTGAACTAGCCGTTGGAATATTTGCATCTCCTCCTTCAGTGTTTGATTCTAAGCTTGCACTGTCAGTGTGAACGCCCAGACCATGCGATCCGGTGGCCTTCGAATGCTTAATGGTATGCTTAAGATGGCTTGTGCATCATGTGGGAGGAAGATTTCCTTGATAAGGCCTATTCTCCAGTTCCCCGTATCATGGTCTATGAGTGAACTGACATGTGACTCAGGATGCAAGGCATGTGGGTGAGTAGTGACTCTAAAGGTGGAGCAAGTGGGCAGCCACTTATCAGCCCAGATCTTGATTGAATTCCCATTGCCAACCTGCCATCTGTAATCATGTTGAACAACCTTTTGAGCAGCCATGATACTTCTCCAAGCATATGAGGGCTTAGACCCCATTTCAGCACTAATAAAATCCCTCTCCAAAAAGTAGCGTGCTTTGAAGACTCGGTGGACAAGAGAGGAAGTGTTGGTTTGTAAGCGCCAACCCTGCTTGGCCAAGAGGGCGAAGTTGAAAGCTTTTAGGTCACGGAAGCCTAAGCCTCCTTCAGTTTTTGGTACACAAATCTTGTCCCAACTAGACCAAGCAATCTTGTTCTTTCCATTGTTTTGACCCCACCAAAAACTTCTAACCATGCTTGTTAGTTCATCGCATAGAGCATTAGGGAGTTTGAAGACGCTCATGGTGTAAGTTTGGATTGCTTAAGCCACCGCTTTTATGAGGATTTTTTTGCTTGTATGAGATAACAATTTTTCCCTCCACCCATAAAAGCTTATTATTCAATTTTTCTTTTAAAGCTTGAAATGTCACTACAAAAAAAGCGTGTCAAGGCTGCGTTTTGGAGCTGCGTTTTTCAAAAACGCAGCTCCAGGGGGTAATTTGAGCTGCGTTTCTTTAAAACGCAGCTCCACCCTTGGACGTATAGCCGTGTTTTCTAAACACGGCTATAGAGCAGCTCTGAAGCTGCGTTTCTGTTTGCTGAGGCTGCGTTTATCCGGAAAGGCCTTAAGCTGCGTTTGTAAAAACGCAGCTCTAGGCCCATTCAGGGAATTTTTTTTTTTTTTTTAATATATCCTAGAGCTGCGTTGGATAAACGCAGCTTGAACAACACAAAGGAGCTGCGTTTGATTAAACGCAGCTCCAGACCTCTTGGAGCTGCGTTTAATCAAACGCAGCTCTAGGTTTGCTATAAATTGAAAATAAACCTAAATTTCTACAAGTTGAAAAAAACCCAAATTGAAAAACACTCTCAGCTCACTCTTAACCTAGCTCCCGATCTCAACCTCTCGCCGCCGTGCTCTCCACCTCTCGCCGCCGTGCTCTCAACCCAATACCCACAAACTTCACGCCTCTAAGCCTTCCTCATCAATCGGTAAGCTCTCTCTCTCTCTTTCTCTCTCATCGATCGTCTCTCTATATAAACGCTTGAACCGAATTAACAGCCCTTTTGGCTTTGCTGTATGCCAATTTTCTTTGTCTACTTCTGTCTTTTGATTGATAAAACAAGTTATAGATGTGGATCATTTTCTTTTGTTCATAAAATTGAAAGTTATATCAATTTAATCAGAAATTGAGCTAAGTCTTTGTTTGCCATAAATCCTGTTAATCTTATTGTAATCTTCCAGATAATTTGCATAAGCATTAAGTTTTTCTACCGTTCCATGATACTTATAAATAGTGGAGCTAGACTTATAAACTTGGGTATGGTTTGCAGATACAGATTTGAGATCAAATGGATCTTTGAGGGCCCCATCACTAATTTCCTTGTTAGGTATGATTAAGTTTCAGTTTTGATAAGCTCTATTTGGTATTAAGATAAAGTTGCTCTATTCTGTTTGTGGAGGTGGGAAGAAAATATTGATACCTTACTGATAACAAATCCTGTAGTTTTCCATAACAAAGGACTAAATTATACTTTTGGTCCTTGAAATTTGGAGTAAGTTTGGTTTGGTCTCTCAAATTTTTGAAAAGTAAATATTTAATCCACATTCCGACTTTTGTTTACTTTCGGCTTACATTGGTAATGGCTGTTTGAGGTGGCAAGGTCTAATCTGATGCAACCAATTCTTTTCTTCTCTCTTCTTTCTCTTTTCCTTTCACCCGTTCCCCTTTCTCTCTCATATCTCTACTCCCTTGGTTGAGCTCTGCTGATCTTCCTTTGGGCAGTGTCACTTTGTGATGACAATTTGGTGCTGGTATGACCAGGGGGCTTTGCATTAGTGAGATCTTGGACATTTGGGGATTTTTGGTTTAGATCATGGAGGAAATATCGTGGATCTTGTTTATGGATATGATTATAAAGCATGGATATCATGGGTCTTGGGTATGGCTGTTATTTTGAAGCTTGAAATGGTGATTTGGTGGTTGAGGTTTGATAGGTCTTGCCTAGAGAACTAGAGGAGTTACTCCCAGGGGTTTCATACCCTTTATAATTTTTGGGAATTTTTTCTTCTTGTTAAATTAAATTGGATTTTTTAAAAGCTCCATACCATGAGTTTGTTGATGGTTCTTTGTCTATGAAAACCATTTACTTTCCCCTTATTAGAAGATTTGAATGATGGTCTAAGTAGGAGGTATTGATGAATCACTTTGGCTATGCTGGTTTTTGTCTTTAAATATTTCAACAATAGTTTGGTATTTTAGTCTTGGGTTTCCTCAATGTCATTGTATATGTGAGTTGAAGTTTGTGCCTTTTGTTATTCAATACCTACAATCTTTTCATGATTGGTTGCTTTTAGTTTTCTACCGGTTGATGTGGCTGGGTTTAATTTTGTCTCTCTAGCAATTCTTTGAAAGTTACAACTTTGGTTTGTGCTTTAATGTTTTGTTGGGCAGTGGGTAGTAGTGGTTGTTTCTAGAAAAAAAAAAATTACCAGAGGTTGTCAGAGCAGTACAGATCCAGAGCCAGGTAGGTGCAAGATAACAGATGGAAAGAAATGTAGGTGCTCTAAAGATGTGGCATATGCGACCCATTTATGGCCGAAAAACACAATTCATATCTGAAGTTATGGTGGTATCGAAACATTGTAATGTACTGAATCAGTCACTCCATGACCTTGCCCTTATAAGTGCCATTATAATGTCAAGGGTAATGAAAGGACTAATTTAGTGTGTTTACAATTTTTTGAGGACTTAAAAGGAAAATTTCAAATTTTGGATGCTAGAATAGAACCCAACTCAAATTTTAGAAACTAAATTTATATTTTCGCCTAACAAAAAATATCTGATGTTGTGGCATGTTAATTTCACTAGTTTTTGAAGCTATAATGAGATGTAAAATGTTAATATTGGCTCTGTTTCTTGTCAATAGATTTAAAATGCTAAAATGCTTTGGTGGTATTTGACAAAATGGGAGTCCTTTGGTAGTTTCAACTGGGAGCTTCTTCACTCTGGCTGATAACTGTGCTTGCAGTTCTTGCTTTAATAATGAGGACAGCAACTCGTTTCTTCCCTCTGAAAAATTAAAACAAGATGAAAAATTATATTTGAAACTGTACAGCCTTGGTTGAGTCAATAATTTGCACAGTGGACAGTGTTCCTTGCACACAGCAGAGTCTGCTTTTATATGCAGCAGTAAGTAGACTGGTACTTTCATGGCAGCAATGCAATGAAATTATATAGATGATATATAATTGTCCAACAAAAGGAAATCATATATAGATGATGAGTATAATCATGACAGAGTTGTCCTCTCTGATGTCTAAATCTTGTGTTGCCACTGAAATGGGCTCTCCTGTTTTGTGAAAAAAAGAAAAGAAAAGAAAAAAATGTCTATCTGTATATATGGTTTCATATATTAGCCTAATTATCTTATTTGTTCTATTAAAAGCTTTATTATTATAGGCTTCAAGAGCTCTTCAGTATGATATGACTGTCCCTACTGATTGACCTGGAGAGAGGTTGCTCTAGTGATGGACAGTTAGACTTATCACTGTACAGAAGTTATGTTTAGCAAGACTTTTTTTTTTTTTTAGTTTGATGAGTTTTTTAAAGAAGGTGGGTAGTTTTATTTTTTTATTTTTTACAGAAGTATTTTGTTTTTTAGGTCGAGTTTAGACACTAATTTCTGCTGACTTGAATCATTTCATTGCTAACAAAGTTGTTCATGTGACAGCGTTGTTGTAATGAAGTTTTAAATATTGGAGTTATCTTTGTATTTCCAGTTTCTTATTTGATGTGAGCTAGAAAATGTGCAACTTAATTAGAAAATTTGATGGATATGGATGCATGTATATATCCAATTTAGCCTTCTGCATGTAAGTGGTGTATATGTTAGAGCTGTCTACATTTGACATGACCCTGCGTTTTTTTTTTTTTTTATGTATAGTATGAAGCAAAGTTTACGAGTTCTTTATTACACTTTAGTTTTCTTAATCCTTCTATGGGATAACACAACTTTTTGCTATTAATATTTAGATTGTGACATACTTATTGTAAAGATGTGCGCTAGGGAGCTTGGTACAGTTTGGTTGGGGTTCAGGTGGTTCTTTTGGGCTGAACTGAACCTTAATGAGGTAATAATCAGATCCTAGGATTCTTATTAAAAAAAATAAAATCAGATTGTAGGATCAAAAAAATAAAAGCCTTTATGAACAGCCTCTATGATACATAATAAAAGGAAAAGTGTGTACTTATCAAAAAAAAAAAATAATAATAATAATAAAAGGAAAAGTGAATAAAAAGAAATTTACTAGTGAAACAATGGCGAGGGCAGTGAGGGAATTTGAAAGAGAGGGGTTTCACATTTAAGGGTGAGTAAGAGAGCGAAAGAAAGAGACAATGGATACATAAAGTAAAACAAGTCCTTAACAAACAGCCCTTAAGACACAATAAAAGTATATATAAAAGGTGAATAAAATGAAATTTAGCCCCTGAGGGGATGACGAGAGAGAGAGAGATGTAAGAGCTAGAAAGAAATAAAATGCGGGCTGGGGGGGTGGGGGAATTTAGATTAGGATAAAAAGTTTTTATAAAATGTTGAAAGTACTATACTATGGAAATACACCCCTCCCGGAAATTTTAACAAAAATATATAAAAGCTTTGGTTGGTTTTGGGGTGGAAATTTCCAAAATAAAGATCAAAGTAAAAACCAAAACAGAAAAAAATGAAAACCTAAAACTTAACCTACTGAAACCAAGAAATTCGGTTTGTCAGTTTGGTACACACCATTTTTGGTTTATTGTTTTTATTTATTTATTTGTTTTCACAGCCCTAATGTGTGCTCACTGGTGATAACCAATTTGGATTTTAAAGTGCTTTGTTTCAAATTTTAATTTATTTATTTTTAAATGAAACAATTGATTCACTACATTTTTTGTCCTACTAGCTTAGAAAACCATTTTCTGATTAAATTTTCTTATAGAATGCCAATTATAGTTGGTAACCTAAATCTCTCTCTATTTTTTCTCTTCCCCAAGACGCAGGCGTGCAATGCAGTCTTGCAGATATGAATGTTGACCCATTTGTTCTCTGTGTTGAATGCAGGTCCTGGAGGAAACAGGTTTTGATGTTTCTAAGTTTCTTAATAAAGATGAATACATTGAGTTGATATTTGGACAGCAGCGAGTGCGGCTCTACATAATTGCTGGTGTGATAGATGACACTTCCTTTGCTCCACTTACCAAAAAAGAGATCAGTGTATGTGATCATCTCCATAGATGTATTTATTCTTAATTTTTTGCTTAGCAAGACTGAGAGGGGAATAACCTAAAAGTTTCTTCTGCATAGAATTGCACATTTCTTATTAATATGGAAGATTATATTCATGGTTTGGCCAAACTCTCCTGTTTTCGAGGGGAGATCTTAAAAACTTCAGGTGGTGTGTGAAGGTGACCAGAACCCTTAATTCTTGCTTTGGGGTGTCATTGGGAACTTGTACTTAAATTTTTGTTTTGGCTGTTGGGGGCATTGACTTGTTAATAGACTGACTGAGATGATTTGTTATTTGTTTAGAGTTTGTTTGTTTTAGCTTAAAACGTTAGCTTATTTCCGGTGTTCTCATTGTCACAGCGCTGTACGTACGATGATGCTTGCTGTTTATTTTTTGTGATGTAAAAAATCTTTGAGGGGTCTGAGATTTTGCGATGTAAAACTCTATTGTTGGGAAGTTGTTTGTAATTATTTGTTTAAGTAATATTAATTAATCTTTTGACAGTGATTAATTTTTGTTTGCTGGCAATTGGTTGGGAATTGTTTGCATCTAGTGTACAGCTTTTATTTTTTGTTTGCCGGCAATTGGTTGGGAATTGTTTGCATCTAGTGTACAGGTTTTATTTTGATCAGGAATTGCAGGGATGGGTTTCGGAACAAAAGAAAATTAAAAAAAAAAAAAAAAAGAACCTATGGCTGCGTTTTCAAAAACGCGGCTATAGGAAAACACAAGGTCAGGGTCTAGAGCTGCGCTTATAAAAACGCAGCCCAAACCAAGTCTAGAGCTGCGTTTTTAAAAACACGGCTATAGATCCCACATTTGAGCTGCGTTTTAAACGCAGCCAAAACCAGGTCTATAGCTGCGTTTTGAGAAAACGCAGCTATAGCTCCCACATCTGTTGGTGTGAAAAAACGCAGCTATAGGGCCAAAAAAACGCAGCTATATACCCGGTTTGGGCTGCGTTTCTAAAAACGCAGCTCTAGGTCCCGCAGGGGGCTGTAGCCACGCCGCATAGGCTGTGTTTGTAAACGCGGCTATGAAAACGCAGCTATAGGATATAGCTGCGTTTTTTCGGGCTATAGCTGCGTTTTTTAAATGCAGCTATAGCCCTCTTTTTTTGTAGTGTGTGTTGCACTTTGATCTTCCCACCAAAGAAGGCAGCCCCAAATATGCCTCATGTTTTGGAGCTCACATCATTCGATAAATACTCATCTTGATTTTGCATTATTCTTATTTTTATTTTTATTTATTTTTATCAATTTTCAAATCTTCCTTCGTTGTATGTATATATAAATATCTATAACATTTCTCATTGTCATGAGATAAGGCCATGAGTTGCCCAATTTCTTCTTTAAAACCCTTCATGGCTTGTGTAGGGAGAGGAAAACCAACAAATATTTATCCCTGAACAAGAAAGGAATCTAGCTTCCTATATGACTAATTGTATATGTAGATCAAAGTCATCAAACTCACCTGGACCTGGTACAGAATTTACACATATGAAGTTCCAAATCTACACTTGAAAAATCCCATCTATAAAATTATAAGATCAGTGCCGATCAATTAAGAAAGTGGAGCATGCTCTGATATGCCAAGATTGCGAAGCCAAAGAAAAAAAAGTTCAGACTCAAATCTTCTAGCGGACAATTATACAATATTATGCGGCTGAAAAGTTAAAAAAATATATATATAGTGATATGCAAAAGCTAAGCTGAATAGTAAAATAACTATATGCCACAAGACTTTTCATAGAGCTAGAATCTTCGATCATCACAATTTCTTAAGAAAACAAATGAACTAAATCCAAAGGAAAATAAACAAGGGAGCCTAAATTCAAATTTTTGTAATTTAAAATAATGCATAAAAAATGAGTTTATGGATGAAATAGTAAATAATATCTGATTAACATGAAAATTGAAATGCATGTTAAGAATATATAGAACATGTAATCTAACGTTAAGATTTCCAAAATATAAATTCAATAACAAGTTATTAGGTGGTGTAACATTGCTTAGAGTTACACTAGCACCAAAAATATATATCTAACAAAAGAGGTGATGGCTTTACTAGTTTGAGGTTGAAATTAAAGATACACAATGACATACTAATCATGTATTCTCGAATAAAAAATATCAAATTATCCATTAAATAATTCAAATAGAACATTCAAAGAACAAGGCATAGGAATACAAAATTAGGTTCTGAGTCCCATAAAAAAAAAAAAAAAAGGTTCTGAGAATAAACAAATAAACCAAACAGTTAAACAAATATTTAATAAAGAAAAAAAAAATCTTCTAAAGCTGAGATTTGGAACAAATTTTACCTGTATGAATATTTCAGATTAAAATCCTCAAAGAAAAGGCAATAAGTATTAATTATAAAAGGGAACTTGAAGAGCCGAGTTATTGGGATTTTCAATTTGGATTGAGGCCCTCAGGCCTTTGTGGATGTTATTTTGGGAGAGTAATAGAATATTCAGGATTACCATAAACGTGTACACTTCCTCTCACATAAATTGTGAGTCTCACCGTGAATTTAATGAGTGAGACCCACAATTATGTGAGAGAGCAAAGTATGCATTTATGGTACTTTGAGAATATTTTATAACTAGTCGCTAACCCGTGCGATGCATGAGAAAGTTCTTATAGGGTTAACCTGCACGGTGGAGTCGTACCATGGCTGCCACAATTTGTTCCTAAGGTTGGGCTCAAAATTGTCAAAAATGGAATTTTGAGCTTTTCAGGTGCCTATATTTTAGAGCATCTTGCTAGCTCTTTCATTGAGGCACTATGTCATTTGAGAAAACAAAGTAACTATTATGAGAATTTGATGAGAGAATTCTATATTGCATTGAAAGAAAATGAAAGTACATCAAGTATTTATACAAAGTCTGAGAGTAACTAACTTCTTACTAACTCCACGATATACGGATCTAGCCTCTACAACCAATCAGATTAATAAACGTGTATATAAATAATAGCTATGAATTAAACTAATACTAAAGTACAGGTAGTATAGCTATTTTAAATATAAACACTGTCGTTTATACAGTCACAGCTACAATTCTTCCATTGCTCTATTCTGATACTCTACCTCTCTGCCTGAGTCAACAGCTACAATCCAAACTTGCTCGACCTTCAACATGAGTCCTTGATCTTGTCCTTCTGATAACTATGAAACATCATTGGTTTCTTTGTCTTAATGGAATTGTCTAGGTTGGTGTAAAGATTGACAAAAACACAAAGGCTTAAAAGAAAATACTGATTTCTTTACATAGATATGGAGAGTGCCACCTAATTGAAAAATAAAAAAGTAACAAAACCTAGAAAATGAAAATTCCTAATAACAATTCAGGTAGAATTTGATCTTCTAGGTGTATACTTCTTTGACCCATATGAACTGCACTTGCACATTACTCTAAAATGGGGGGAAAATAAAATAATAAAGAAGCATCTTAATGAATCCTTCAATAAATCAAACAGAAAGTTGCTGTAAGGATTGCATAAGAAGAAAATGAATGTGGTGGTGAGAAAGGATAATAAAGAAAAATATGTCAACGTACATGTAATATTTAGAAATGAGTTCAAGGCTTACATATGAAGGTTTGGAATATATGTTCCTTCCGTGGCATTGCAGACCACAACTACCTTCTCAAGTAGAACATTTTGTCCACTATTTTCTAAAGACCTACTTCAAAAATTGTCACAAAATTAGGCTTAAAACCTTATGATAAACTCCTTAGTCTATAAAGTCAAATATACAATTGCCCCAAAAATTAACTAGAGGGAAAAGAATTGCACACACACAAAAATAAGACAGACATACTTCACATTTGGCTGGCATTTTTTTGAAGCTGTGACTCATAATTAGACTTTGCTTTACAATCTACGCAATAGTAATCTACATTCTCTAGATCCTTTAAACCATACACAAGTCAGTGAATAAACACATATATGACAGGAACAGAAATTGACATCACAATTCATAAATCAAGTGTATTAAGCACACCTTGAAAAGCTTGCTGGAAATATTCTCACACTCGGCATGCACCCAAACATTACAACCATCACAACACACTTGATCAACATCTCTGAATTCATCGAATTGTTTTTTAAAAGGAAAAAGAATAGGAAAAATTATAAACCTAATTCAGATTTGCAGGTAATCTCACCCAATTACTGGAAAAGAACGGTCTGATATTGAGGCCGGGAAGGAGAATCTATAAATTAGAAAAAGAGAGATAGAGATTGAAATTCTAGTGTGTTCCAAAAAATTTATGCTAAAAATTTCAGAAATTTTATGATAAAAATTCCAGAAATTTTCAATCAATGCAAACAAATAAAGAGAGGAATAAACTACAAATTTTTTACTAATACATTGTTGTGGCAAAGTTTTTGAGAAATAGTTTGGTACTAATTAGTTGATGAACGAAACGAAATCACTCACTATCTCTAAAAAATCAGAATTTTTCAACCAACACAAACAAACTCACATTGTTCCTTTTATAGAACTTGACATATGAAACAGAAAATTGGTTTACAAAACGTTATTTAAAAACAATGCAGAAAGTTATTCAAAACAGTGTGCAGTGTAGATTTTTGAGACATTTTATATAGCATCTCAAGAGAAGGGAAAACATTTGAGGATGGAATACTTAAGGGTTCTATGGTTGAATCGAGAAGTCTGTTGAATACTTTTATAAGAATGGTACTACTTGGTTTCCAATGAAACATTGGCTTCTCACTTTAGGAACAAATGGTTGTCTACAAAGAAGAATCCCATAATTTTCATTTCCTACTTTTGCAGCCCTCAACAAAAGTTAGAGTCATGATTTTATATAAAGCTTCCATACCATTAGTATTAAAATTCTCAGTATATACACCATTAACATAGATACAAATTGCTTCAAAAGCAATCTTGTTTTAAAAACACCATAAAACGGAAATATCACCAACAAATAATCATATTATTTGAAATGATGTTGCAACATCTTTTTTTTCTCCTCTAAGATATTGAACTGGAAATATCACTGTATTCTCCTTTGCACGAGGGAATGCTGGCCAGAATTCTAACGTTATCATCCAGTTCTTGGACAAATTGATGATTGATTATCATCTTAACACTAATTATTTTTTTTAACTACGTGGAAATAGAGATATGTGGAGTAAACCACACTAATTTCAAAATTATAGTAATAGTTACCCTTTCTAAAAGCACAAAACATTGTAGAAGCTTACCCAAACTGTCTTCATTGCATAATTTGTCTTCACCCTTCACCCAATTACAAAAAAAAAAAAAAATCAATTAGTTCTGGTTTGATTATAAAGTCCCTTAGGTTTTTCTCTCCCTCTCTGACTCTTTCTGCCCCTTATTAAGGCTCCCAATGAACAATAATAATGTAAGGCTCTTTTGGTTTTTTAAAAAGACCACAAATTTACTCCAAATAAAGAGAATAGGTAAGGGGGAAAACCCAAAATTAAAATAAAAACATCACTAACAATTCTTTAAAATGCCAAGAGACGAAGCCCATGTAGAATTTGATCTTCTATAGGGTTTCCCTAGGTTCAACGAAGCCAACATCGTTTAAATCCGTAGTTGATAGCAAACCTTGATCTTAGACAATTTATAAACAAATTAGAATCTTTACTTTGATGAAATTTGGAACTCTAACTTCAAATTGTTACTTATCTGACATTGAAAGTTGCGAGAGACATGGATAGAGACAGTGGTTGTGTGAGGATTTGAATAGGATTGGAGTGACAGTGGTTGTGTGAGATTTTTCATCATTTAGTAGGCTGCTTTTCCATGGTGGCGGCGATCCATGGTGGCGGCAATCTGTGGCGGCAGCGGCGACGAGAGGAGAATCTAAGTTTTGGGTTTTGATTTTGGAGGAAGGAAAGGGTGAGTTTTAGGTTTAGGGGAAGGAGATGTTAGTGTGTGAGTAGAGAAGAGAAATTAGATTTATTTTTAAATCAAATTTAAAAATAGAAAAAAATAAATAAATGCTGATTATCTATTTAGTTTGATAATTTCTTAGGATGACATGGTATCATTTGATACAAAATACTTTTTTCATTTCTTAGAACCTATTTACTAAAGACAGTATCTACTCACAAAATGTCACAATGTTTTCACAATACCTTTATTTTCAACCGTGGTAAGTTTCGGTCTGATATACTATTATTATTTTATAGAAATGTTATCTCCATAATATTTTCATAAAAATTTCTAGATGACAAGTTATTACTAATTTTAAAATGGACCCACAACTGATATCATTTTTTTTTATCCATCAATAATAGCTTACCTATGATTTGTTGTGAAATTAATGTGAAAATGTTGTGAACATAGCATTTTTTTATTTGATCTATAAGAAATTAAGATCTCAACAATTGTGAAAATATTTTGATAACAACAAGTGTTACAAAATTTTCACAAAATATTTATTTTCAATTGTGGTTGGTTACAATCTCATATTTTATTATTTTATTTTGACCTATAAGAAATTGACACTTCAATAATTGTGAAAATATTGTGAAATTTCTTATGTTAGTATAACAATGTATATGCCATCTCATATAAATATTTAAAAGAAAGAAAAAAAAAAAAAAAGGTAGAAACCAATGACCAATAAAAAAAAAAAAAAATCATAGCTACTGTAGCTATAGTGCCAAATTTAACAACTACTGTGAATTTGCGCGAGCTTTTTATATATAGAGATATACATATAAACCATTCAATTCAAATTTCAAACCCATTCCCACCCCTCTCTCTCTCTCTCAGAGCTAGTTGCACTCTCTCACTCTCAGAACCAACGACGATGTCGCACTCTCTCTCTCTCTCTGAGCCAACAGTTTTGCATTCACTGCGGACGGATGTCATTTTTGACATATTGTCACGGTTGCCGGTGAAGTCCGTTACCCAGTTCAAATGCGTCTCCAAGGCATGGCACTCTCTCATCTCGGAAACAGTATTCATAAAATGCCACCGGAAGTGCGCCGGAGTCAAGAGGAGTATCTTTGTCTTCTATTCTAATTAAATTTTCTAATAGTTTTCGTTATCATCTAACCAAACCCAGTGAAGAGTATTATCAACACCTACCACTCTAGTAAAATCCACATCTTGTGGACGGTTACGGGTCACATTTGGGTTCCGGCTACGCACAAAAGCTACAAGTTTCTTCCAAGAATGATTTGTAAAATCCTGACTTCATTCCTGCTAACGACCTTTGTTTGTATACACTTGTATAGTACTTGGAGTATACTATACTATAGTATAGTATTGAGAGGGAATCTGTGGAGTATACTATACTTGGAGTATACTATACTATACATTGCTCTTGCATCTGAATAGGTGTAAACACGCACACATATTTCTTTGATAAGTAATAAAGATTTATTAACGTTAAAAAAAAAAAGAAAAAAAAGAAAAAAAAAAAAAAGACACCCAAGTAAGTAAACTATACAAGTGATACAACCAATTACAAAAATTACATAAATCTAACTAAATCAAAAGTGAAAATAAAGCATGGTTTCTCGATGCTAAAAACCAATCCATTAAGGTTCTAAAAAAGAATAACTTGAGATCTAAAATAACATCTTCTCTGCCTTAAATCCATCTCTCTCTCCCTATCCTATCACCGTGAAATTTGCCACTTTCCCTCAGTCCATTAAGAACTCGACGTTGCAATATCAAGTAATCTCTGGCAATCTGCATCTGTTGTGTTATAGATATACTTGGAAAATAATTGCCTTTGAATATCCAAGGAGTGATAAGGATCTCCTTCTTGGACTCAAGGAGTACGAAACTTATCCTACCAACTAGATCAATACCAAAAGAATTGGGTAAAAGTTTAATACTGGGTCAAAAACCTCCATCCAGCCTAAGAGATATGACGAAGAATCTTGTTTAAAAGAACCACCAAAAACATATATTTTACTGTCTAGGATGGTAGTTGTAGGGTCAAATCTGGGATGAGTCATTGGAGGACAATACTTCCAACATTGGCCAGGATCGGTCAGATATAATGCTCACACTTCAGTACTATTGTTCTTAGATTCTCTATCACTCAAAATTAGGCCACCAAAGAATATAGATGAGAGCCTAGGACTGCGTGGTATGGGGACTTGTTGCTGTAAATGACAAGATATGTGGTTCTCTGAAACAGGCAATTGGGAATTCCATCTTCATATAACGTAGAATCGGGTAAAAAAAGGGATTGAGTTGCTTTTTATTAAAGGAACTCAATACAAAGCAACTCAATAGACAAGCTGTTCACAATAACTGAGCAAAACCCTAAAAGTAAAAAAACTTCATGAAACACAAAATCAAGACTAGAAATCAACAACTAGAGCTACAACTTGAGCTAAAAGTCAAGAATTGATACCTGAAACAGAATCAAATGGTAATGAAGAGAGGTCCGAGTGAGATTGAGAAAGAGGCCCTTTTGTTCCTGAAAGAAAACAACAAAATATAAAAACCACATGAAGCAAATCCCTAAAAAAATCCAATCAAACCCAAAATTGAAACCCTAAACCAAAAATCAAAACAATTTTTTTTTAAAAACTTACTGTTAGAAGGCCTGGGCTTTGTCAGCAGTGGCACTGTTAGGAGGATCAAAAATATGTCATCGATCTTTTGACAGTAGCGCAGTCTGATTCCCTTTCCCTTCTAAACATAAATCGAAACCCACCGAAGCTCATGCCTAACACTCTCAAAAATTTTCTCTCTCATTTTTGCTCAGCAACCAAACACAAAAACTCGAACCACAATGAGCTCCGTCGACATTCGCCTCCACAACCCCCTCACTCCTCCTCTAAATCTCTGCCGTCTGTTTAGGCGATCGTCGTTCGCGAATAGCAATATGTTGAGGTTGGATTCTTTGAAGCTAGGGTTGGCAAAGGAAGTGATGGAGGCGGAGGCGAAGGTTCTGGTGGGGACATACGTCGGAGTACTTGGATATGAGTTTTGGAATCGCTGTGAATTTGCTAGGGCATGGAGATGAGGATCGGTGGTGAGGGTTTGGGAGTCAAAGGGAGAAAGTGAGAGAGAAGGTGACAGATTGGGTTAGATACAAAGTAATCTGAGGGTTTTATTTTTTTAATTTATACCAAGCCTGTAGCTGCGTTTAAAGCAACACAGTTATAGACCTAGTTTAAGCTGCATTTAAAATAAACGCAGCTTTAGGCAGGCTATAGCCGCTCTTAAAAAACGCAGCTATATTCCCTTTAAAAAAAATAAAAAATTTGTTCAAACTATAGCCACGAGTAATACACGCGGCTTTAAGTGTGCCTATGGCTGTGTTTTTCAAACACGGCGGTAAGACTTCTTTATAAATAAAAAAATTGGGCTGGACCTATAGCCACGTTTGTTAAGCGCGGCCATAGGCCCTACCTAATAAAATGCCACTAAAAACAAAAAAAAAAAAGCTACTACAGAACGTGGCTATAACTGCGTTATATAGGAAGCAGCTATAGGTATATAATTATAGCTGCGTCTTATAAAAACGCGGCTATAGGACCGTGAAATTTCTTTTTAATATTAAGGGGGGAAAAAAAAAAAAACCACTATCCTCTTGAGTTGTGGTTCTCATAGAACCATGTGTACTCCAATCAAGAAGTTAGAGAGTTTCATTTGAAGCTCATTCAAAGTTGGTCAAGTTTAGTCAAAATTGGGATTTGGCCATAATTTTGTAAATTTAGTGGTCTGGCATCTTACTTGGGTAAATTAACTAACTTAAGACTAATTAACATTGGTCAAAGTTAGTGAAAATCAAGTTTTAATAATAAATTCATGAAATTTTTTGATCTAATATTCATTTAGCATGAATGGGCTTGGTGAATTCAAATTTTGGGACTCCAAGTGTAACATTTTAATAAAACATGCTTCTAGGGTTTACCTAGGCCGAAAATAAAATTGTGATTTTCGTCTAAAATTAAGGTGAATAAAGTACAATATCGACATATGAAGTGTTCCACACACACACACATAAAATTCTTGTAATTGAATGGAAGCATAGGGTTATATAGAATGGCTAGGCATGAATTGAGGCCTAATTAGTAGTTATGACAGATATTGTGGTTAGAGCACTGACTGGGAAGTTGTTTTCCTAAAAATATTTATGTTAATTAGGAAATGAGTGTGAGTCAAAGAGGATTAAAGTCTCTGCCGTGTATTCAAGAGTTGCCCTTTTGGATATACACCTTTTGAATATACACCACTATCAGTTTCTTTAAAACATTTTCCTTTTTCCTGTGTGTGTTTTGAAAATACTTAGTATTCTATAGAAAAAAATAAAAAAACTCTCTTGAAGTAAAGTTTTTTATTATCGCAAAAGATGTACAATTAAAACAATTAAAATTCCACCCCTTAAAACGGTGTATTTGTTCTTGTGGGAACACAATCTATTTGTCCACTTTGGGGGGCAGGCTTGGGCATGCTTGATGTGTAACGTCTGCAAGCTTCTATCCCCTCACAGCTTTGTCCTCAAGCGACATGGGCATGCTTTGTGCAAGAGTCCCACATCAGCAAGAGAAGCGCCCTACCTATGCCTTATAAGCATGAGCTCAAGGCATAAGTGTACCACTACTACACATGGTAGTAGTGGTAGAGGCGTGCCTTGTACTTCGGTCATTGGCAACAAAACCGTGAGGGGATAGAAGCTCGGGACGTTGTACTCTAAGCATGCCCGTGGCCTGCCCCAAAGCGGACAATACTGGAGATGGGCACTGCCCTCAAAAGTGCCTTTTTGTGGGAACACAATCTATTTATCCGCTTTGGGGGGCAGGCTTGGGCATGCTTGTTGTGCAACATCCGTAAGCTTCTATCCCCTCACGGCTTTGTCCTTTCAAGCGACGTGGGCATGCTTTGTGCAAGAGTCCCACAACAAGCATGCCCAAGCCTGCCCCCCAAAGCGGACAAATAGATTGTGTTCTCACAGTTCTCTATGATGCTCTCAGAAGAAAAAGTAAGATCCATAAAGGGCCAAATTCGTACATTAATTTCTTTTTATGGATAAAAATTTCAGTGTTTCTTTTGACATGAATCATGACTCCATACAACACTTTGAGAAGGAACACTTTTAATAATAACCCATTACCCATGCACCTTCCTGCTCCTAAGACAATTGCACGTTCATTTCCACCTTTGGAATTTCGGAATGAAGCATGAATAAATAAGTACAAAATTAATATGCAGCATCTTAACTCTCACATCAATTAATACAAAGAGAAAAACACCCATAGGTTTTTCTTTTCTTTCTATACAAATATAATATTTTAGGGGGAGATTATTATCGCCTTGTCATTCAAATTAATATAATAAATAAATAAATATATATATATATATATATATAGTCAAAACTTATCCACCATCAATGATTCTGAGATACTTTATTAGAGTTTGTGTTTGATTGGGAAACCAAGTAGCAGCGTAATCCCCCAAAAAAAAACATAAATTCCTAAAAAAAAAAAAAAAAACCTAGTAGCGTAAAGTAATCTTCTCAAAAAAAAGAAAAAAAGTAGAACCAAAAAAAGCGTTTGTGTTTGATTGCAGGTCAAAACAAAAAGAAAGAACCCTTACCAATATTCTTTCTCAAGTAGCCAATTCAAGTAAAAACCCTATTTTTTGAAGTTTCTAAGCCAGCCACGGGTAATAAGCAATTGTTAATAAGCAATTGTCAAACACCCTAGCTTGAATCCCTAATCACATTCACCCAACAGTAAGTACTCCTCAAACTATGAATACTTGGCAGCCATGATAGGTAAAAACTCAAAGAAAGTCAATGATAAACAAAAGAAAAGAAAAAATAGAAGAACTTACAAAAGATAGAACTTGAAAAGCCATTGGAGCCTCTGACAAAATTTGTTTAAATTGTTTAAAAACCATATCTGAAAGTAGAAGAAGAAGAAAGAAAAGGATGTAGAGCTAAATTGAATGATTTCAATCTGAAGAAGAATGAGAAAAACTAGCAAAGCGTACATGAGTTTGTGGATCTTAAAGTGTAGGAGTTTTAATTTACATATTTATCCCTGTTAGTTGAAAACTTGTAGGTGGATATGATGAGAATATTTTAGGCATTAAAATTGTGGAATCCAAACAGGGAAAACCTCTAAAATAGTAGTGTATATATATATATATATATACACATATACTAGCCTCTAAGCACGCACTCACTCGCGTGCTTAGAGGTTCTTCTTTTTTTTGGGTAAGGGTTAATTTAGAGTATCCATTATAATTTTGGATCAATACATTTTTCAATTATAAAAATACCTAGGGGTGTGATGAAAAATTATTTCACCACACATAATACTCATCACACCCCTAGGTTTTTTTTGTTATTGGAAAATGTAGTAATCCAAAATTATAATGGATACTCTAAATTAACCCTTACCCAAAAAAAAAAGAAAAAAGAAAAAAAAGCCTCTGAGCACGCGCATGACCAATAAATCATTTATCCAAGTAAGTTAGTTTTTGTTAACTATAAATATCAATTGGAATGATATTACCAATATTCTGCCGTAATGCACATTGAAAAACATAATAGTAAAAGTTTGGGTTGATTTCCAACCAAATACAGTGAGCAAATCAGATATGTAAAGCATTATCTTTCAAACACTCGGATTTACTACAAAAATCAAGTGAAAATGTAATGACCTAATGGACCAATCGGAAGCAAGAGTAACTAAAGTTAGTTTTTTTCAGGCCAAAATTGGGAATTAACCCTGTTTGCCAAACAATATAATTAGTAGGCATTGTTACAAAACTATATTTTTTACTAACATCTCGAGTTTAAAAGACTCGATTTAGGGTTTATAAATCAAGTCATTGAGACTCGATTTTAGTGTTTTGATCACGTTTGATGTGGCGTTTTTTACACGTGGCGTCCACCTGGAAATCGAGTCTCTAAGACTCGATTTATAAGCCAACCCATTACAAAACAAGTATAATGTTTTAAGCACACCCTTTACACCTTCTCATCAGAGAAGAGAGAGAGAGAGAGAGAGAGAGAGAGAGAGAAAACTCACCCACAGCACAGCAGCCACCACCAACACCTAAAATCCAACAACACCACCATCGCCAAATCCATACCCACAAACCCAAACAGACCGGACTCCACCATCTAATGACCCACCAAAACCCAAACCCACACAACCCACAACCCACTCACCGTTTCCCACAACCCAGTCACCGATACCGACAACCCAATCACTGACTCCACAACCCAATCACTGAATCCCACAGTCCAACCACCGATTCCCACAACCCAGTCATCGATTTCCATAACCCAACCATCGATTCATCAATTCCACAACCCAGCAGCCACCATGACCCACACCTCAACCTCGAACACAAACGCCGATGTCCACCACATACGCTGATCTCCACAAACCCACACCCTCCACCGCGCCAATCCCCACAAACCCACACCCTCCATGCCGATCTGAGAGGGATGGATCGAGACAGAGAAAGGAGAGAACAAAACAGAGAGTGGGGAGAGAGGAAGAGAAGGTGTAAAGGGTGTGCTTAAAACATTATACTTGTTTTGTAAATGGTCGACTTATAAATCAAGTCTTAGAGACTCGATTTCCAGGTGGACGCTACATGGAAAAAATGCCACATCAGGCGTGATCAGAACACTAAAATCGAGTCCTTGAGACTCGATTTATAAGCCCTAAATCGAGTCTTTTAAACTCAAGATGTTAGTAGTATATATAGTTTGAAAACAGTGCCTACTAATTATATTGTTTGGCAAACAATGTTCATTTCCAATTTTGGCCATTTTTTTTCATTAATGTTTAGACAATTTTTCATACCTTTGTATAATGCCATCAATGAACAAAAGCAACAATTAAACGCAAAAAGTTGTAACTTTTTAAAATTTTCTAAGTTCTAACCACAAAATACAAATATAATCCCAAAGATATTGGGAGTGAGAATTTTATCTTGTACAAGAACGAAAAAGTAAAAGAAAGAGTGTGTGAGAGAGAAAGAAAGAGATTTGATATTGGTTGCAAATTGCTGTCTTCAATCACAACCTTTCCACCGAACCAAATGAAATTCATCATTGAAAACCATTGAAAGAGAGTCAAATAAACACCAACTTCATATCAGAGGAGAAAGTGAATAATTAAATTAATTTTTTTTTTTTTTTAAAGTTATCAACCTGGATTGGAGATGTAAGCCCCATAAGTATATTTGTAAGCGGTTCTTTGTAGAGAAAGAGAAATAGATGTCCATATAAAACAAAAAAGAAATAGATCAATGTGTGTGGGGTTGGTGACTTTTTTATGGGATAAATCTTCAATTTGCGGAAGTTATCCTTGAGTAGTTTTGGTTAATTTTAAATTTTAAATTTCAATTTGAGAATGGTGAGACATGTGATGATAACATGGTGAATAGGGGGAAAAAAAACATATAAGATAAATGGATTAGTGGGAGAGAAGAGAGGAAATGTGTGTTATTTAACTTGTTATTCTAATTTTGTTTTAAAGAAAAAAAAAAGGGCACGGCTGTTTAGAATAAGTGGGTTAGTGGGAGTGCTCCTATTTTGTAGGAAATATTTTTTTCAAATTTATCTAAAATTTAGGAGTTTTTAAATTAGTAATTTTACATGTCTAACCCTATTATTTAAGATTTACAAAAAAGTAAATTTAAGGGTATTTTGGGTATCGAAATTGAGGAATCCAAACAGGGGAAGCCCCTTAAATAGTAGTATATATATATATATATATGATTATCCTCTCTAATTTAAAATCAATATAATTAATACAAGATATATGCAAATATTTTTAAGGCTAAAATGCAAAACTCACATTCTAAGTTTCACAACTTTTCATTTCAGTTCTCTAAATTTGCACTTTGTTATTTTAATCCTCTAAATTTCAAATCTTCTCAATTTAGTCTTCCGTTAACTACTCAACATTCACATTTGCTATTAAGCTGCCAAAAATGACGTCGTTTTGGCCATTATTTAATATTTAATATTTATTTCTTAAATTAAAAAAAAGTTAATTTTGGGGAAAAAAAACCAGAAATTAAAATAAGCAAACATGTTGTCCCTCCTTCATCTGAAGAACACAAGATACAAACCCCACCCACCCCTAGCCTTACTCGATAATTGAGACTGAGAGGGAAAAAGAGAGAGAAATCGAGAGACCGAAATGATCTGCATCTTGCCGTCCATCTCTCGAAACTTTAAAAAAAAAAAAAAAACTTCGAAAAAGGATTAAATGACCTTTGAAAGGAAAAAAAAAATTGTGTTGGGATGCAAAGATTGTTGAAGAGATCGTACACTATTGATAATCTCTGTGGGGGGGGGTGAAAAGCCCAACCTAATATATTGGGCCTAGGGCCCTATTTGAAGACTATTATACGTCCAAAGAGGGGAATGTATTTAAGAAGAAGCCCATGTGAAAGAAACATACCTGGAGATGGACGAGGGGCACATTCTGAGGAGATCTTCAATTGTCCGAAGAGGCCATTATCCTCGGATTCAAAGAAGCATGGTCAAACAGATGTCTGGGAAGTTCAAGTAATCCTCCTAACAATTCTAATGATAAGGATGAACCTCAAGCGCACATGGAGATGATAGGAACGGAGAAATATCTAGAAGACAAACTTCAACCACCACATTAAATGCACTGCAGCTACTTTTCTGGCCGCATTAATGTGGAGAAGACCCCTGAACAGTACAACCTCAGCTACCACCACTCACACAAGGCTAAAGAAGATACATGATGGGACATGCACTCAAGTGGATGTTTAGATGATGAACAAGTGGACGATGAAGATGAAGGGAGATGGTGCTATATAAGGGGGAGAGGCCTTTGATAAGAGGGGGAGGAACAAAAAGAGAGAAAGAAGAAGAAAATAACTTTACTGTAACTCTAAGAATTGTGACCAACTTTCATTCAATGAAATGTCTCTTCGGACCTTCACGTTTGCCTTTGTCCAAGCATGATTGCATGTTAATTCATTCGTAAACACCATAATTAACTCTTGTTTAATTCACACCCAGCCCAGTTCTTTCACCCACACTCTACAAATTCATTGTCCTGTGTTCATTGGGCTCATAATCCATACATTTTGGACTTGGGCTACAAAAATTGACCCTACAATCTCAATGACAAAGATTAAGGACGAGGGGTTAGGGTCACCGCCATTTTCTAGAAGATCAACCTCCAGAGACATTTTCGAATTATATTTTATTTTTTTGTGGGTTAAAATTTGGTGATTTAGTATGATCAATCTATGTTCGTTTGTTTGTTTTGATTGATGGTGTAGAAAGATACGTGTTGATCTGTATGACAAGAGTTTGAGGCAGCAACATCCACTTTTGGTCCTTCAATCTGTCTCTCCTCTCCCTCTAATTTTGGGGTTTTTTAAATTAAGAAATAAAATAAAAATTAAATATTAAATTAAGGCCAAAACGACAATGTTTTGAGTAGTTTAATGGTAGCAATAGACGGAATGTTAACAGTTGATTGAATTGAGAAGAATTAAAACTTAAAGTACTGAAATGATAAAATGCAAACTTGAGAATTGAAATAAAAAATTGTGAAACTTAGAGAGTAAATTTTACATTTTGGCCTATTTTTAAATTAGGTAAAACATAAATTTAAAATTTTATTTATGTTTGTTTATATACTTCTAAAAAAAAGATCATATCTTACTTATATTACGCAATAGAATAGATTACTGAAAACAATGAAAGGAAAAAGATTTCGTAATTTTTGTTTCTCTTAAATTTTTGAACCAAAAAAAAGAAAAAAAAAAGGAAAAAGAAAAAAAAAAAGACCATAAGAACCAGAGTAGGTAGAACTTAGAAGACTTTATATATGAATATGTGAAGCTCTCATATTGTAATACATCTATCTCATATATGAGATAATTATAACTATTTGACGCTAAGGATTGTAATGAATGCATCTCTCACTACAAAAAAACTGGTATAGCCCGAATGGACCTATGCCGGTGCTTTAAAGACCTGTAGTGGCTTTTTTGAAGTGCCGGGATAGACCGTTTATGTTTTTGTTTGTTTGTTTGTTTTTGTTTTGTTTTGTTTTTTTTTTTTTTTTGTAGTGAATCTTATTAACTTCAAACAAAATCTTCAAACTCAGAAAGCAATCAAACTTGCAAGAATAACAAACAAATTCAAGCAAACACCCACATTCACTCTCTCTTTGATTCTTGAACTCCCACTAGGTCCAGGAGCAGGTGCATCATGTCCAGAAGCAACAGGTTGAGGTGCATCCGCAGGACTGATCACTGGACCTTCTGCCTTCACCAACTGAAGGGTCCCATAGGCATTAAGATTTTCTGGACTGAAATCATGTTTCATAGGCCAGCCTTGTGGGTTCACACCAGGACCCACTTGCCAAACTTGGTTCACCTTCTCAGTCTTCTCTTTCAGCTTCCATTGAGCAAAGATTGTGATAGTCCCATTAGAGTTCTCAGTGCTAAGATCCCACACATCGTAGGACAAGTTGAACCCTGAAGTAGTGAAGTTATAGGAGACAATATTGTAGGTTTTGATGGTCATGACGCCCTTGAACTTGAAGGCTAAGAGAGCCTGAGCTCCACTCATGCCTGTAGAATTGGGGTTGATAGCCCAAGCGACCCAGCCATCGGGCATAGCTGGTGGGGCTATGTAGGCAATGGAAAGAGAAGAATTGGTTGCGTTGTAGGTCCAGTGGAGATAGGCATTCAGGTATGGAAGATCGGTGCAGTTGGTGAAGACCTTGCCGTTTGTGAAGCTCTGTGATGTGCAGGTTTGTGATTCAGTTGGTGAAACCATCAAAGTCAATGCTAAGATTATCACAAATGTAAAACAAAGCCTCGCCATGAGAGAGAGAGAGAGAGAGAGAGAGAGAGAGAGAGGCTATGCTATCTTCTAAAAAGATGAAGGCTATGCTATTGCTATCTTCTAGATTTATAAGAATGTATATACAGGTTCTATGTATGATGAAAGATTTCTGACTTAAATCACACAGGCACACCTGTCATTGCCATAAGAATAAATAGAGGGTTTGACTTTGAAGCCGTATATATTGCATGCTTGTTACCAATGAAAAAGAAGAATATATCGTGGAGACTCAGAAAATGTTATATAGTGGAGTTCACGTTTAAGGCATATTCAAAGTTCAAACTACATAAAACAACCAGTGAAATGCAATGAAACTTTACTCTCCGCTTATAAAGAAGGGATGAATCACGATCTCATCTCAAACCAAAGTATGACAGCAACAAAATAATAATAATAAAATAAATAAATAAATAAATAAATAATGCATTCTTTGTCATTAATACATTTGTTTGAGATAATTGTAGCCATTTGAGAGAATCGATGATTGCATCAAAGATGCACTCTAGTACTAGTAAATTACATTTTAAACTTTATAATTTAGTGGTATGACAAATTAAGATTATATAATGCATTCTTTATCATTAATATATACGTTTGCTCGCTGTAATTATGGTCATTTAGGAGAATAAATAAATAATGCATTCTTTATCATTAATATATACGTTTGCTCACGGTAATTATGATAATTTAGGAAAATAAATAAATAAATAATGCATTCTTTATTATTAATATATATGTTTGCTTGTGGTAATTGTGGCCATTTAAGAGAATTGATGATTGCATCAAAGATACAATCTAGAACTAATAAATTACATGTTAAACTCTATAATTTAGTGGTATGACAAATTAAGGCTTATAATTTCTAGATGGAAATGGTTCTAACAAGACCAGAATTAGAGTTGCCCCTATCAAGCCCAAGACTAAGCCATGAATGACTCCTAAACCAAGCATCAATATCGGCCTGCAAGCCTTAGGATTAGACCTGACAGGACGCGACGCTCAAAGTTAGCCTAGATTGAACTCCATTTTGATCTTTGAGATTGCCTTTACATACGATGTTAGACTTTCAATACCTTCTGGACCAACTAGCCATGCCTTTACCTCACAACAAACTGTATATATATGGCTCGAAGCGATCAACTAAGTGCCAAAGGGAACCTTTCCTTTGGTCAATTTCGGTCAACCCGTACAGCTTTCCTCAAAAGAAGAGCTTTTTATGCACTCACAACTTCCCTTCATGTTAGAAATTAGTTATTGAACCTCACCAACTTTCATCGCAAAAAAATTCGATTGATTCTATCCCCCATCTACAAACTTAGGCGCACTGCCTTGGTGTGCATCCCTTTAGATGACCAAAGGGGACAACCTCGATCTAGCACACTGAAAATGTTGATTTTAGGGGATGATTCCTGCCAAAATTAATCTACCTAAATCCACTTATAAAAAACTACTAGTTCAATTGACCAAGGTCTTTGAACAGTGTTACTCAATTAATTTAATTCCAAAAATGTTTTGATTTATTAAGCATCAAAGTATCTTTGCTCAACCCCTGGGTTGGCCTAAGTTGCATTTGGGTTTTCTCTCCTAATAGGAAGGAAGGTAGCTCCTCGAAGGGTCACTCTTGTTCGGTTGAACCAAGCAATCAATTGTCACGCAGTTCCATTAATTTAAGCAGAATGACATTGTGTTTGGAATTTAATATGTTATTTTTTGAGAATTCAGTGTTTATTTTGATACTTTTAAAACTTTAGAGTTTAATTTTTCTTTTTATAAATTTTTTTTAAAAAAAAGTATTTAATTTATTGCTTTTGAAATTGCAGGGTTTAATTTTTTTACATAATATAATTTGTTACATCCCTTAAATACATAGTATTTAAAATGTAATTTTCCCGAAAGCATTTCACCATTCAAGAGTAAGAATTTTATAAGATTCAAAACTAATGTAATATATGAAAATCCAAACATGAATGTTGATATAATATAGGCAAAAGAAAATATACAAATAATTGTGAATATTCAACTTCATTCTCTATTAAAATTAAAGTCAATATTCTTTTAATTCTTAAAGAGACTATTAGAAAATAATCTTTAATTTTGTTACGAAGGCCTAGTTTTAACGATATTATTGATTGGAAAGTCAAATATTGTAATTGGCTTTCTCCATCATCTACAAATCAAATAAAAATCATATTTATTATCTAATTGTACATATGTGCAATATTTTACTATTATCTCTTGTTTGGGATGAGGGAATGGAAATGAATGAAAAATAATAATTTTACAACATTCTTTCTTTCCATTGTTCGGAATTTTTAATGGAGGGAATAGAAAGTCTATTTAATGAATTTTTTACTAAAACTCCCAAAATACCTCTATATATTCAATCTTTTATTTTAAAATAGGGGTCTAATAGTAATATTTTCATAAAATGATTTCATTCCTTTCTCTCTATGTTACTCCCAAACAAGGTTACTTACATTCCATTCATTTCTATTCCTTTATTTTAAACATTCAAACAAGATTACTTAATTTCATTTCTTTTCCATTCCTTTTTCTTACTTAAATACATTTCATTCTTTTCAATTTCTTTATAATTATTTCTTTCCATTTTATTTTATTCCCATATGAACTTAGGCTTCATTTGGGAGTTCATAAGAGAAATGAATGAAAATGTATGCAATTGAATGTATTTAAGTAAGAGAAAAGAATGGAATTAAGTAGTACATTGTCTGGATGCTTTAAAATAAAGGAATGGAAGGTAAGTAACCTTATTTGAGAGTAATATAGAGGGAAATGAATAGAATCATTTTATGATAATGTTACTATTAAACCCCTATTTTAAAATAAATGGCTAAATATATAGGGGCCTTTTGAGAGTTTTAGTAAAAAATTCATTAAATCTAATTTTATTCCCTCCAATTCCTCCCAATTTTGGGGTGAATGAAAATTTGAGATTTTGAGGGAATAGAGAGGAATTGGTATTCCCTCCTACCCATTCTATTTCATCATACTTAAACTCTCAAATAAGGGAATGAATTTTCCATTCCCTTAATTAAAACTCCTATACAAGATAATAGAAGAATATTCTAAAATTATATTTTTCATTTCTTTTCATTCAATTCCTTTCCCTCCTCCTGAAAGAGGGCTTAGTGTTGCCAAGTAAAATATAAATAAATAAAATAAAAAATAAAAAAACTTCAAAACAACTTAGTCTTATTCATTGAATATTATGTTCTATAGATCAAATATTTTTTTTTTCATTAATTTTCATTCCATTTTTTCCCTCCTCCCGAACGAGGGCTTAGTGTTGCCAAGTAAAATATAAATAAGACAAAAAAACAAAAAAAAAAACAAAAAAAAAATCTTCAAAACAACTTAGTCTTAATCATTGAATATTATGTTCTATAGATCAAATATTTTAAAATTATTCTTTTCATTCATTTCTATTCCATTTCTTTCCCTCCTCCCGAATGAGGGCTTAGTGTTGCCAAGTAAAATATAAATAAGACAAAAAAAAAAAAAAAAAATCTTCAAAACAACTTAGTCTCAATTATTGAATATTATGTTCTATAGATCAAATATTTTTCAAATGTGTTGCCAAGTACGTAACAATAAAAAAAAAAAAATAAATAAAGTACCCAAATGAATCATTGGGAGAGGCTCCCCTCCCATTTAAGAATTCTTTCAAATTTTTAGGCATATGTAAGATACATGCCATTTACAAAAATTCAATAGTCTTCAAAAATCATGTAAACCACTAAAAGTTATATAGTTAAATTAAATGCTATGTATCTCACATCTGACTAAAAATAGAAGAGAATTTATCAGAACTTAAATAGGAAAGGATCTTCAATTCGAATGGTTTAGATGGAGTCAATTACAACAATACGCTAACACACAAATACCAAAATTTCAAACTTTAAACTTTCGATCTCAAAAAAAATAAAAATAAAAATAAATAAAATAAAATATCAAACACACAGTCCCCATTTGAATTATAAACAAAAAGAAAAAGTTAAACACATCAATTTGCATATGAAAAAGCAGCCAAGTTGGCAAACAACTTGACACTATTAGCACTTAGGGATTTTTTATATAAATGAGATTTTTTTTTGTCATTTGTTTTAGTAGTCGACACAGGCCATAGGAATATGATTGATCATGACCATTTTACTTTTTTGGAACAATTTTCAATTTTGGAGGGGTACTCGGATATTTTTTTCAGTCCAAAATTTAAAATCTTATCTATATAAAAATATTATAAAATATTAAAGTAGAAGCTCAATTTAGAATTCAGATTAAATTTTAATTGCACTCCAGTTTTGTTATAAGTTTCCTTCTAATTAGTAATTATATTCTAATTTGATGCCAACTTTCTTTAACTTTTGAATGTACTGCAATTGTGTGTCAGTATCCTTCTATTTAAATTCTAAGTTTGTGTAAATGTCGTTATTAGTACATAAAAATTCATACACCTACACATAAAAAGAATAAATTTTAATTTATTATACGTTTATGTAATATTATGAGTGTATATACTCTATTGCTTATTAGTTAAAAATGTTCCAATTATTAGCCAAAAATAAAGTTAAAATGTTTCATATATTTGTACATGAGTGTGGTTAGGGTTAAATTTAATTGCAACCTCAGATATGCAGGGATTTATTAGCTAGTATATAAATGATATCAAGTTATACATGTTATAACTCTTGTATTAATGTTATATATATGACTTAATAACTTTTAATTAGATTAATAATTTGAAAATATTTTTGTTGGATTACAGATTCTCTAAATTTATAACTTATATATCAAATTTCGTGTCAGTTAAATATTATTTACTATTTGATAAAAAAAATTATGTCTTATATATGATTTTAAAGTTAAAAAACTTAAAATTTAAACATTTTATAACTTAGGTAGCTATTTATCTTTAATTATTTTATTACATCAATTACATAAGAGGTAATTTAAACCTGATAAAGTTTGACTACAAATTAGTTTGTAACCAATTGCTACAACAACTCCACTACTCAACATCTTTTTGTTTGATGTGAATTTTGAAAAATTCTTCATTGGATTACATTGTTTTATTATATTCTTCATACTTGCAAAATGTTCAGAAAATTAAATATCATCAATCAAATGTTTAAATTTCAAGTTTTTGTAATCTAAAACTACGCATAAAAAATAACTTTATGCATTGAATAATAAATAACATTGAATTGGAACGAAATTTGACATGTGTGTTAAGAATATAAAAGACATGCAATTCAACGGTTAGATTTTCAAAATATGTAAATATGTTAATTTTATTAGTGAAAGTTGTTACAATTGGCTATATCTAAATTTGTAGCTAAATTTTGTTCATTTGACTGGACGAATTTAATTGCCCCCCTTAAATTACCCAAGGTGCACTTATAGGAAACTCATTTCTAATGGCTTGTGCACCCCCAGGATTAATTGGGACAAAGTCTTGAGCACTTGGTGTCAATCAAAAAAAAAAAAAACCCAATCCTATAATTATATTCAAAATTTAAAAAAATTTAGGAGTCAAGAATGATGCCTTCCCTGCATACGAATGTCCTCGGAGCTCACTGCTACATGAATTGAGTGAAATATTAGTCGGAGGGGGGTGTTTTGTGTACAGCTAGGAAGTGACACTTTGTGATTTGATTATTCGAATGTGATTTGTTTATTTTTATCATTTGGGATGGTGGTTGCTTCCATGAGAGAGAGAGAGAGAGAGAGAGAGAGTGCACGCAAATGATAAGAAATTGCATATTCTCGAGAGACCATGCACGCAGATGATAAGAAATTGTATATATTAGTAGTCAAATATTTCTTCAGAAACACATCCAAAGGTGAGTACACGCTCTGTAAGAACTATTTATAAGAAGCTTACGAAATTATCTCTTCCAAAATATCATAAACAGAAGTGTGATGTTCTTGGCTTAGCATTTATACAGTTCTTTCTATCTATAAATAGTAGAAGCTTTAAAAAGTCAAATTAAGAAATAAACCAAATAAATTATGAAAATAATATATAGTTACTACACTCATCACACGCGTTTTGGATGTGCAATAATGCTCATTTTTTTTTTTTTTTTTTTTGTTTAGTGTTATAATACTTAAAAGTAATATATAAATAACTGTGTGCATGTTTTGTTTATTTTTTAAAATAATGAGGTAAGGTAACGTGTAATAATGTTTAATTAAAATGAGATAGAGAACCATAAGAAATTGAAACCAAGGAAGTCAATACCGTACCGAATGCTATACCGGTTTGACCAACGGTACGATATATTTTGGGTACTGGTCAATACTGATATACCGTTTCGGATTTACCGATATATATATTATTTATATATTTATTAGTCAAATTTTATATAATTTATTAGCAAAACTTAATAATTTTTTAAATTGTATGAAGATCTTTTTTTTTTTTTTTTTTTGGTAAACGAAGATCTAATTACAACTACTAACTAGTTTGCTCCATCTCATTAATGTTTCTATTATTTTAATAAAATGATAATATAATAATAATAAAAGTACCAAGCCGTGTGATGTCAAAGGATCCGGCTTCTGTCCAGTGGCCAGTGCCACTGGACACGTTGGATTGCTAACACGTGTCCAAGACTAGACACGTGTCCGTATCCTAACGGGTCCAGTAGCCACCGGCCACTGGACAGAAGCCAAACCCGATGTCAAAAAGACAAAATTTGAAAAGTTAACTTCAGTTCTTACTTTTAGCCCATTTAAACGTCATTCGTTCTCATTTATTAGACTATCAGAGGCGGACAAAACAAGAAAAGTATACAGAGAAGAGAAAACATTTATGCTGGGACAAGTTGAAGAAGAAGCGGTGCCGGGTTAGTGACTGGAGGATGTCAGTGCAGGTGATTAATATAGTTTTTTTTTTGTACCGTCCTAATTTCAATTTTCGGCCGGAATGTTTGATTTTTGCCAGTACAGCCGGTATAGTCTGGTACTGCCCGATATTTAGAACGGTATAATACAAGCATGTTTCTGTATCGGTTGAGTGACCGGTAAGAGAAATACTGGCCGGTACGGTACGGTATTAACTCCCCTGGTTGAAATCCAATGACCACTGTGCACCATTGGCACGGTGGTCACTTTACAAGTATAAATACTTTTGGGGTGTAAGGAGCAAGGGACAGGGTTCAAGTCTTCAGGAGGGAACTTCACACACATATACACTTAAATTAAGCTAGAGTGAAAATTATATCTTGTATAAAAAAAAAAAAATAAAAAAATAAAAAAAAATAAAAAAAAAAAATAAAAAATAATAAAAATAAAAAAACTCAGTGGGACATTTGAATTTATTAATTGGGATAAGAATTGTAATAAGTAAAAAAAATTTGAGATTTGAACAAAAGAAAGATGAAATACGTTAGTGTAGATGGATGGGGATTTGTGATAAATATATAGAATTTGGATAATAAAAATTTTGGAATGTTTAAAGAATTTAAAAATAAAAACTATAGAAATTTTTGAACAAGAATGAGTAGTTTTTACTTTTTACGTGAGGTAGTGTTTTTTTTAAGCAATAATTTTGTATTTTTTTATAAAGATAATTGAAATATTTGAATTCAAATAGATAACAAATATAAATAGAAATCAAACATTTGAATACAAATAGGTGGTGAGAATAACAATTTTTTTTCCCTTTTGTACGTGAAATAGTATTATTGTTTTAACATTTTTTGCTTTTTTGTAGGTAAAAAGTTAAACTAAAGAATATGTTATTTCAAAATTTGTATAAGGATATTTTGGTATGGCAAAATTGAAGACAAAACAGGAGAATAGCTCCTCTTATTAATAGTATAGATTGATACATCTTTTCTTGAAAATAAAATAAGAAAGAGCTTTTATCTAGACCCATATACCCCAGTAATTGGTTTTATGTATATTTGGCAAGTTTATACAAGCTAAAATAGCATAAAACCAAAGGACAAGGTTTGAACGTTTTAAACTTCTTTTATATCTTTTTATTGAATGTGAATTTTAAAAATCTAACTGTTGGATTGCATGTTTTTTATATTCTTAATAAACATGTCAAATTCCGTTCAAATCGGATGTAATTTATTATTTGATCAATAAACTTATTTTTTATACATAATTTTAGACCACAAAAACTTGAAATTTAAATATTTGATTGATGATATAGCTATTAATCTTTGATCTTCTTGAAATTTTGCAAGTATGGAGAATATAATAAGATGTAATCCAATGGTTAGATTTTCAAAATTCACATCTAATAAAAAAAATTAAGAGTTTAAAGGGTTTCTCTCTAAATTAGTTTGGAAATAAACCTTTTCCAAACCAAAAATATTGCCAATAAAATCAATAATCACCAACATCAAATTATGAACTATGTAAAATGGGATTTTGCTATAGTGTTTGTGCAAAGAGTTATGCTAGTACCACCGAATTGGGCACAACTTTGTGCCACAACTCACCACATGGCGAGTTGTGGCACAAAGTTGTGCCCAATTCGGTGGTCTCATCATTACTCTTGTGCAAATATACAAGTAGATCACTATAGCTTTTTTATGCAAAGCAATTTTTTATTTTTTTTCCATTTCCCAATGGTGAAGGAAGAATGGATGGTGATTGTTGTGTGTGAAAAGAGAAATGGTTAAGAAATTCAAAAAAATTGATATTTTAATGAAATAGAATATAGAATGGATAATTAGATGTAAGTGTTTTAAAAATAGTTAGCTAACATAGAAAAATAAGCTCTTATTTTAACATAGATAATAATTTTTGCATAAGCTTATATGAATGCTTTAGTTTTTTCACCATCTTATTATTTGTTTAAAGGTGAAATAGAAAACAACTTTAAACAAATAAATAATCTTATTTGAATTAGTTTTTTTATTTAATTTATTAATATTTTAGGATGATAAAACAAGTAACCTAATAAAATAATATGATGTTTATTAATAATACTATGTTCACAATTCTAAATTATTACGGATAGAAGTGTCGTAGGAAACTCTGGACCAGTTGGGGCAGGTGGCCATTTAAGAAACCATCAGGGCAACTAGATGGCAACACCATAGTCACCTAAGCCGATTTATGGGTTGTACGCTTTGGCCATGAAATGGCTTGGCAAATGGGTCATAGATATGTTATATTAGAAGTAGACTTAACAACAAAGCTCAATTTATTCCTAAGACCCCATGATATCCATAAGATTTGAGATTGAAATCTATTGTCAGCATCTTTAGACCATCCTCAAGAAACTTCTCCCTCAGTTGAGTTAAACCCACAATTTTGACCAAACATTGATCTACTATGTTTTGTATATACTATAAATATTTTCATCCATATAAAATTAATAAGATCCATGGTTAACTGCGGTTTTGGGTCTTGTGGAAGCCAAAGTGATTAATGGATTTGACTGATTCAGTGTAGGCACCCTAAAAAGAGGAAAGACTGAGAAGATGAGTGATGAGGGAAATGAGAGGAAGAAGAGAGAAAAAGTTTGACTAGTTCTTACTAAAAACTCCTAGCCGTAATTAACTCTCAAGTCTCAACCCATAAACTCTGAATTGCATACACAAACAATTAGAAGTATAATTGACAATGCACTCAGTTCGTTTTCATTACACAAGTATATACTAGTATCATTCTACTAAAAATGACTTTTAATAACATACAGCACAATGCTTTAGAATACAAATCCAACAAATTCTCGGCTTTGTTTTATTTGTACGGTACTCATATTACTTGTCCAGCACTTATGTCTGCCAATATAATAAAGAAAATTCATTGTATAGTTTTACACAATTCAATATATAGACTTTCAGTCTTTACGATTACAGCAACAAGCTTTCAAATACTGATTTAATCTGCAGTTTTCAAATTCTTAATACCTCTTGGCACAGTAAATGTAGGCCAAAAGATTAAGGATATTCAGAATGGAAAGGAGGGTGTAAAATAAATCCAAACGGGTTTGATTCAAATTTTTTCCCCCAAGCCATGGTTGACCATATTTTCCACTCACTGAATTGGTTATGCCCACAAGCACTGAGCTAAGGAAGTACCCCATTGATGTAGAGCACCATGACAATGCAGTAGACATGCTTCTCATGCTATCAGGTGCCTCTGAGTAGAAAAACTCTAGCATTCCCCCAAGAGTTAACATGTCAGAAACTCCTAGCAAAAGGTATTGCCACCCAAGCCAAAAGACAGACAATATGACATTATTCTCAGCAGCCTCACGTCTCTTAACTTCAACTATAGCTGCCACAGCCATGGACCCTGATGCCAGTGCTAACCCCAACCCAATCCTCCGAAGTGGTTGGAACATTTTAGCCTTCTGATTGCCAAAAATACGTACGAACTGCTCGTATAAGGGAATCGAAGCAAGCATGATGATGAGGGGAAATACTGTTAATGATTGAGTAGGGATTTTGAAATGGTGTATTGTTCTGTTCATGATGTTCCCTTGTTGCACTGTGAATGTCATTAGTTGAGCTAGGCAACAGTTCATCAGAATTGTGGTTGCAAATATGGGAAACAGGCCAAGAAAGGTTTTTGTTTCCTCCACCTCAGTTGCAGTAACTGTGTTGTCAATCAATGCTTTATCTAGAATCCTGCAAATAAATTTGTATTATTTGTCAACTTAGGAGACATAATTAATGATAAGTAAACATTTTGAAAACTGCATGACGCAAGATTTTGCACAGGTAAAAACCAAAATTTTCTCCCTCTTTTGCTTTTTTTTTTTTTTTTTTTCTTCTTTTTTCCCAATTGTTTTAGAGGTAGTTTCTATGTGCTTGAGTGTGGGAGTTGTAAAAATCTACTATGACTTTTTGCCCCATCTACTTGACCTTTTGCCTCATACATAAATTAGCTAGGATTTGAAACTTGTATATCTTTGCTCTCCTAGCCAAATATGCCAAAATCATCTTTTACACATGCTCTATATACTACATAAAACATATGTGCTGAACTGTGGGCTCTGAGAGATGGTCTCTTATTAGCGAAGGAAATGGGGCTTAACAATCTCATAATTGAGCTAGATGGTTTGAGTGCTGTTTTGCTCATGAATAATAATACTTCCAACTTGACATTAGAACATTTGCTTAATGATTGCAGGAACCTTATGAGGGAGATTCCCAATAGGCAGATAAAGCATATCTTTAGGGAGACCAATCGGTGTGCTGATGCATTGGCCAAATTAGGTGCAAGTAATGTAATGTCTTTTGCTATCTTTTTTTTATCCACCGCCTGTGGTGGAAAGAATTCTAGCTGATGATAAAGCTAGTTTGTGCTGTAACAGACTTATAAATTTCTAATCTAATGTTATTTCGTTGCTGACCAAAAAAAAAAAAAAATTAGGTCCACTTAACATTGTGTTTATGTGTGCACATGCACACAAATGTGCTTGTGTGAAGTGAGTAATAAATTTCATTCATGTCAAGGTACTTGTGCGAAGTTAGTGATAAATTTCATTCATGTCAAGTACTTGCTAGGTACGCACAAATCACCTAATTTAAGAATAAGGAAAAATTAATTAATTACTTGAACTTGCTATGTGATCGTCCATTCACTCTCTCTGTTGGTGATAATTTCCAGTTTCGAGCTGTAGAAGCAAACACCTGGACACAAACATAAAGCCAAATAATAATAATAAGCAAATAAGAAGTAATTGAAAGAAAAATTCAAATTTTTATTGACTAAATTACAAATTTTACACTCTAACTTTGATTGTTTTTAATTCAGTACTTCAAGGTTTTTTTTTTTTTTTTTAATTTAATTTCAGTCTTTTAACTTATATATGTTCTCAATTTAATCATTTCATCTTGTTCCATCCAATCTCACTGTTAATTTTAATAATTTACAGTGTAGATTGAATTAAAAGACTAAATTGCAAATGGATGAAAGTTGAAGGTCTGAAATTAAAATAAATAAATAAATAAAACTTAAATAATTGAATTTAAAATAAATTATAAATAGAAATTGTAATGCAAAAATCCAATTTACACATGTTAACTTTGCCCAAAAATTGTTTTGGTCCTTCAAGTTTGAAGTTGCTCATTTTAGTCTGGTAAGTTTGTCCAAAAATCATTTTAGTCTTTTAAGTTTGAAATTTGTTATTTTAGTTTTATAACAAATAATCTTAACTTTGCCCAAAAATCATTTTAGTCTTTTAAGAACTCACTTAATTAGTCCGGTAACTTTGCTAAAAAATCACTCAAAAAGACCAACTTAGGGTGTGTTTGGATACCGCTTATTTTGCTGAAACTAAAAATTTATTGCTGAAATTACTATAGATAAATGTAAAAGTTAGTTGAAATAGTACAGTGAAACTCATAAATAGTACCAAAAAGTGCAGTGGGGCCTATGAATAATAGCAAAAATAAGTTAAATAGTAAAATAATTTTAATTTTTAATCGGTTCCCAAATGCACACTTAAAGGACTAAAATGATTTTTGGATAAAATTACTGGATTAAAATGACTATTTTCAAACTTAAAGGATTAAAATGATTTTGAGATAAGATTAATTAACTAAAATGACCAACTTCAGACTTAAATAAAATGACCAACTTCAGACTTAAATGACTACAATGATTTTTAAGCAAAGTTAGCCGATGTAAATTGCATTTTTGCCAAATTTTAATTTTATAATTTAGCCAAAAGTATTTTTTAACATGTGAATGAAGTCTATTGAAAGTTGAAACCATAATAACAAACTTCTGCTTTACCTTAAAGATCCTTGATAATGGACTTCCACCAGGAAGTTTGTATCTATAAAATGAGAAACCAATGGTGAAAATGAAAAGGGTCACACTCAAGACTATCACCGATATCTTAAAACTCCAATTCCAACCAAGGTTCTCTTCAATCCAAATCATCAAAGTTACAGATATGAGGCCACCAGTACATAGGGAAAAGAAAAACCAGTTGAAGAAGGCAGAGATGAGTCGCTGATTGCTGTGGTCAAGCTGATCAGCACCATGAGCAGGCAAGGTGGCCTTAACACCACCAACACCAATGGCCATAGCATAGAGCCCAGCGTAAAGAATGGCTGCTTGTGACCCTGAAGGCCTTCTACCCATGGCTGGATGTAAATGTGGTTCATGAGCTTGGACTGTCAGTAAGATAAGTCCCTACAAAAATGGTGTCATCTTAATAGTTCATATATGTCAAGAGCTATGAAAAGCTTTTGACTTTTGCTGCACAAAACATTGCATGGATGCAAAATTTGGTAGCCAACATTTGTGATGGAAATAAAAAGGTTTAAAGATCCCATCTGGCTAGGTAGGTTAATTTACATTGTACATTGTATTACCAAACATGTTGGCTACATTTAGCACATTAGTGAATAAAAATGCTCTGTCCCACTATAAATTGTTCATTTTATTTTTCCGCTAATTACAACTTGCTACATGTCTCTTTTTTGTTTCCTTGTAAAGTGAATAAAGTCCAAAATAGGAGGAGGGGAAATCAGATACATAACATACTATAATTGGGGCGAGTGAATTTTTATTCCACCTTAGCTAATTAAGGTGCCACTTGGTAACAACCCAACTAATATCATGCATATAAGATAGAACCTAAAAGAAAACTTTGGCTACTCTTATGATTTCCTCCAAATGTCTTGTTCATGTTTCACTCACAATAACTCATACACACAAGAAGAAAAAGAAAAGGTCTTGCACTATTTCAAATTTTCAATTCCTTAAACCACATGACCATGTGAACAGAAATTAAACAAGACAGAGTTGAAGAATAACATACCAGCAACTCAATTGAACAAAAGAAGATGAAGGTTTTGAATCTTGTGATGAATGAATCACTAATGAATCCACCAAATATCGTGAGCAGAAAAGAGGTTCCCATAAAATTGGTCACCATGTTTGAAGCTTCAGCAGGTTTGTAATTCATAGACATCAGAAAGTACACAACAAAGTTTGAGGCATTTGATAAGAAAACCAAATTCTCCAATACCTCCACCACTGCACACACAAAAAGGAGGTGCAATTACAGCGTACTGTATGTTGACAGGATCAAAGAGAAACAAAGCCAAAAAATGCAAAATGAAAAAAGAGAGATAAAATCATATAGAATAATAATGAGTTAATTTGATTTCCATAGGATCAAACAGCCCATAATTTGTTTGCAACTCTAAAAATAGCGTTTACCACCACAACAATTACCTTTTTGCAAGAGCAGCTAGAGTTAAGTTTGGAGGAATTGAACCCTACAAAAAGTTGCAAAACCTTTGAGGTTTATGCCCAATATGTAGGGGTTTGAAATTTTTTCACAGTTTCACCCATTAAAAAAGAAAATTGAGTTAATGTGAGAGCTACTTCAAAAAGAAGAGTCTCTTTTACTTTTGAAAACTTACGGAATATTATATTAACAAGGAAAAAAAAATTACAAAATGATAGTATAGAAAGATAGATGTAGTTCTCATCCTCTTTATGTGTCACCCGTTAGAATAAAAGATGTTAGAGCATCTCCAACAGTCTCTCCAAATTTTTGTACTGTTTGGAGAGTGAACAGTTACTTTTACCTTTTACCTACTACTTTTTTAAATACATCTTCCAACAGACTCTCTATTCATTTCTCTATACTATTTAAATATTATTTCTTCATTTTTTTTTATTCTTTCTTTAATCATTCTTTAATCTTTTTTTTATTAACCCATTTATTAAAAGATCTCAAAGAAATACGGCCATTTCTTCACCACACCTGATCAAAATATATGTATATATATATATATATTCTTCACCACACAAACAAAGAAAAGAACAACAAAGACCAGAGGAGACAACAACACATATGCAGGAAAGAAAAACACAGCATTGGTAATGGATCAAGCGGAAATTAACCGGATGATCAGCAGTAGATCAAGCAAAAATTAGCTCCCTTTTATGGTATGATTTGGGTAGATCTAGGAATAAATTATATGTTTTTGTTCCTAAAACTTCTCCAATGTTGAGATCTTTGCCTTCAAATTTCTTCCTGGGATAAAAAATCCTTTGATTTTTTTTTATTTTGATCTCAATTTCCTTTGGCTTTTCTTTGGTAGTGGATCAAGCAGAAATTAATTTCCTTTTGCTTTTCTATTTTTCAAGGCTCTAAGACAGAGCTTCTTTGTTCTCTGTTGAGAAGCGAGAGAGTGACGAAACCAAAAAAGAGAGAGAGAGAGAAATAATATCTTAATCCAACCTGTATTTTTTTAATAAAGAAAAAGGCTTTGGAGTTGCTCTCCATGTCTGGAGAGCTACTGTAGCAAATCTAAAAAAAAAAAAATAGAGATAAAGAGGTTGATGGTGGATGGTTTTTCTGTGTTTGCTCTCCAAATAAAGCTTTAGAGAGCCTATTGAAGCCTATTGAAGATGCTCTTAGTGCTTATTTGTTAAAGTTGAAATTGTTGTAAAAAGGAGAATAAAAACTTTTTCTGATTTTATTTCTTTATTATTATTATTATTATTATTATTATTATTTATTTTGGTGTAGGGTCCATCAAAATAAGCTCAAAAAAGTCTCCCAAACTTGTACAATGCACTCAGAATTTAAAAAAAAAAAAATTAAAAAGGAAATGAGAGGAGGAAATAACACAATTAAACCTCTAGTAAATAAAGTGAAAATTATAAAACCACAAAATTGACCAATCGCGTTCAACTCAAACCACAATTAAATAAGGTGTGATTACCCTTAGTTGATAGATCTTACCACATACAAAGCTTGCGGCTCTAACTCCACCATGCTTTCTGGGATCTGCGTTTTTCCCTCTCCAATCCACATACTCTTCTCTCTCGGGACTCATCTCAAGAACCTGTTTTGAGGAGAAGAAAAGAAAAATAAGTGATCGAAACATATAACAATCAGAATAGCAAGAAGAAGCGAAAGTGTGAAAGAATATCCTTGTACAAGAAAATATAACAAAGTTGTGACCAAATTTTATTCATTTCAACACTCTAAAATGGACCACAGGCTTTGTATTCAAGTGATATTGTTCTCCCCTATAAAAGGGGAAAACTTTGGTCCCATTCTATATTCTATAACCCTATAGCTCTAATGGTAGCTATGTAGATGTATTATTTCAACCCCACCACCATCAGAAAGTAACTAGAGTCACATATATTAGGCATGATATAAAAGATGGTACTCAATATATAAAACTCTCACGTTTGTAGAATCCAAGAAGATGATTGGTAGGTATTCTTACCAATAATTGATACGATATATGACGATTAATATTTTAAGAGAGTTGTAATATGATAGAACATAAGAAAATAATATTCAAGAACTCATTGAGCAAGCTTACCATGAGTAGTTGACAATGGAGTGAGAGTTTCTTTGCAACGCAATCAAAAGTTAGTCCTTGAGAGAGAAGGTTGAGGAAAGGAAAGGAAGTGGAGTAAAACTTGGCATGCGGGGTTTCTCTTTATTAAGTATTATGGCTGGTGGCAATTAATAGAAGATTGGAAGATAAGTGTGATACTTTTTTTTTTTTTTAGATAGTTGATAAGTGAGATACTTAAGACATTGAGGACAAACTTGCATATGGGGATGAGACTGTCCATACACTTGTACTCAGAACCATGCATGTCGAACCTCACGCCCACGTAATGAAAAACTGTCTTCATTTACATTCAATGTATACTTTTGGAACACAAGATTCATGGTAATGCCGAATTTAATACCTCATATAGCATTTTATACCACATTTGGAATTTTGTGATTTCAACGTGTACCTTCCTTTGAAGGAACTAGTTAATTTAGAATATTATTTTGATCGATGCTCATTTTGATCCCATTGTGTTTCTTGGTAGGTTTACCCAGCTCTGCCTCTGCCCATGCAGGTTCCCACTATTAAAAGTTTAAAACTGGGATGCACAGAGTGGAACCAGAAACTTTTGTTATTTCAGGGTTGGAGGACCAAACCATATGGTTTGATTCACAATTCCAGACAAACTTAAATAGATAATAGGTTGGCATACATGCATACAAGCATTCACATGTGTGTAGGGGCATTTAAGTACACTTGAAATCAAGAGCCTCGTAGCATTATAGGTTGCCACCCCTACTTATTTTCAACAAAAATATTTAAAGTTCAAAATTCCCCCTATTGATTATAGAATTTTTTTAAAAAAATCTAAAAAAGAGGCAAACTTCTTAGCAGTTTCTTTTTAATTAAACTAGCTACCAAATTATCTTTAATAAACTCATCCCCCATTCTATTATGGAGTAATGTTTTTTCAAATTTTAAAATGACAAATTGATCACATTTAAATTTCATTCTTTTTTTTTCTTCAAATCTCACCCATCTTTGGAAAGTAATTATTAGGTACTCTCGGAGCATGTGATGTAGTGCTCATTCCTCTCACATTCATAATGATTCTCACCAATTAAATTTATAGATCCCACTATAAATGTGAGAGGAGAGAACACCACAATACTGGCGAGTACCTAAAAATTTTCTATTCTTGGGGTAGTCTTAAAGCCATAACATTAATTAAAACTAAATATAACGAAATGTCCTTACCATTGAATTATAATTTGAAGCCAAGTATTTTTTTTTTTTTTCAATACACTCCAATTTATGATAAGTGTCTTTCCAGATATATGGTAGTTTTATGTCAATTATATTTACATGTAAATTTTTGCACTTAAAATTAGAAAATATAAAAATACTCAATTTAAATCTTCTCCCTTAACTATCGAATTATCTCATTAAAAAAAATATGTACAAGCATTATTAACCATAATATAAATAGGAATTAAATATAACAAAGTCACTACAAGTGACTGATAATGTAAATAAAAATTAAATTTAACTAAATCAAACTAACATAAAATTCTAGATAAAATTAGTGAAGTAAATAAAATGAAAAACCTACACTTTTACCACTTTCTTTTAGGGGTTTTTTTCCCCTTAGGGTAGTTCCGTCTCTTTCCAAACTTTCCTAACTGGTCACTAATAAAGATTATTATTATTTTTTTTTTTTGAGAAACAAACACACACACAAGGGAGAGGGAAAGTGGTTCTAACATAAATGCACACCACAACTCCACTCAAAAGCCATGGTAACTTTTAAGGGAGGGTGGGGCAAGTTATACTACACACAACACACTCTCTTAAACAATGTGGGACAATTACCCATTCTTTTTTTTTTTGAGAAACAAACACACACACACACACAAGGGAGAGGGAAAGGAGTTCTAACACAAAGGTACACCACAACTCCACTCAAAAGCCATGGTAACTTTTAAGGAAGGGTGAGGCAAATTATACTACACACAACACACTCTCTTAAGTAATGTGGGACAATTACCCATTTTTTTTTTTTTTTTTTTGAGAAACAAACACACACACACACAAGGGAGAGAGAAAGGAGTTCTAACACAAAGACACAACAATAAAGATTATTTATTGTTGGTATGATGTATGAAGTTGTAATCCAATCAAATAGTGAATGATAGAGCTTGACTTAACAAAAATAATAAAATGTTCAAACTCACTTACATTGTTCTAACTAATTGGGACTAAAATTGGCTAAATTTTTAAGGACCTATAATATATTGAAACTTTTTTTTTCCTTTCATTGTTTGTTTGTTGAGGTGGAAAAGAGAAAAGTGATCAACGAAAATAGAGTAATATTTTTCACTAATAGTGGAATAAGGAATTAAAGAAAATACAAAGTGGACTACTATTTTTTTTTTTTTTTGATTTGAGAGTGGACTACTATTAATACACTTTGACTTGGGAGTTGGGCAGATACACTCCCTCCTAAATGCACAGAAAATTAGGAGCAAAATGGGGATAGGAATGATTCGAAAAGTATCATTTTTCTTCCACCTTTATTATGGCTTTTTTTCGCCCCTTTTATGGCAAGTTTATCTTCTACATAAATGCAATCACGTTTATCCAAAATATATATTGTTTGAGATAAAATTTTATTTTAGCCTGGTTTGTAAGTATGTGAAACTCTTTTTTAGATTTAAACACTGACCTTTAACCTGAGTGACCATCACATTAAGAGTGCACGGTATTTTTTTTTTCTTCTTTTTTTTCCTTTTATGGTAAGTTTATCTTTTATATTAGTTAAATTTTTATGCAATCCTGTTTCTGATGGTTGAATAAGAGATTTGAAGTTTATTCCCTACCTATACCAAAAATCCGATTTGTGTTTTGGTTTGATGATAAAGAGCATCATCAGAAATGAACGTCATAAGTAGAAACTCTCTTAAAAAGAAAAAAGAACAGGAATGATCATAATAGACTTGAAGATATTTTCAAATAAATTGACATGTTTTGAATTAAAAATAGATCATTTACATTTTAATGATAACATTGTTTACCAAAATGTAATATTAGAATTTAGATCACCAAAAAATCTTAGAAGGAATTAATGATTTTTTTTAGAAGACTTAACATGAATTGGTGAAGTGCATCGATGTATATTATAAAATATAATAATAATTATATTTTAACCCACGCTTATTTCCTCACAACCTACTCGATTATCAAAAAAAATTCCTCGGGAAAAAGAAATGCATTTTTGTTTATTCATTTTTTTTTTTCATTCCAACTAAACGTCGATATATGAAAAGGGGGGGAAAAGCTTTTTATTTCTCTTATTTTTCTATTATACAGTACATAGAGATGTTATTGGGATTTTAACGTGACTCTTACAAGGCCCAATATATCTAACTCAGCCCCAATTTGTTTAAAAGTGCATTTGCATTACTCGTATTCAGAGAATTATTCATCACTCATTCTATACTAATATTCTATGGAGACAACTTTTTCTTTTTAACAAAATTTTCACAATTTTTTTAAGGTGGCCATTTTTTAATAATAAAAAATGTGACCAATTATGATTGATGCGACATTAATTTCATATTAATCCTCTATTAACACTACTTTTATTATACACCAATCATATCTCAAAAGTCGTTGAAAAATATTGTAAAATATTTTATAACACCAAATTTATTGATACTCTATCATATGATGATGTCGTACTATTGTATTGCCTAGATTTTATATTATGTTTTAGGGAATGCCATTGTCTAATACTATTATGCCCATATCACTGTGATTCAACTCAACTTAAAGTGGTTCTATAAACAACAAAAACAATAAATAAATAAAAACCTCAACTTAAATAAAATTTACAGATTCTTTCAAAAAACAAAAATAAAGTGATTGATTTAACCATGCAAGGATATGATTTATATATTGGAATGCCATGTTGTATTCACAACTCACAAGTCAGGAATTGCGTGACCAAATTAATGTGAACTCCGTTACATTTTACATGCACGCTGACGCCGTGTGGGTCAGCCACAATAGACTCATGAAGGTATCAGAGCATTTGCAACAGTGGTAGTATAAAGCAATAATGCTATATTTTAGCTCCACTTTCATTAAAATGATGCTCCAGCAGTGGAGCTAAAGCAAAAAAATATAGATGATTCGCTACAGTGCACATCTAAAGATAGATGTGCACTGTAGCTTGGAGCTAAAAATAAAAAACAATATCTTAATCAGTCGGACCTCATTGTTTTTATTTTTTATTCATTTTATCAAATCCAGTCATTCATTCACTCTCAGTCTCAGTCTCTCTCGTTCATCTCTCATTCCTCTCAAGCTCCACTCTCTCAAAGTCGCCGCCGCCATCGTCAACCTCACTCCGGTACGGTACAACTTGCTGCTTCAGCCCCAGCCCAGCGCCGACTGAAGCCCCAACCCCAGCCCAGCGCCGACCGTAGCCCAGCCCAGCGCCGATCGAAGCCCCAGCCCAGCGCTGACTGTAGCCCAGCCCAGCGCCGATCGTAGCCCAGCCCAGCGCTGACCACTCTTTATGTTCTCCACCTCAAAGGCCGAACCTCCGAGCTCCACCCTCTCTCTGTTATCTCATGCCTAGCACCGATGTGGGTTTGTGTTTGTGTTTTCCGATCTGTTATGGGTAGTGGGCTTGTGCTCGTGGTGGGTTTGTTTGTTTGTTTGTTTGTTTTTTTTTTTTTTTTTTCTTTCTGCTGTGGACTGGTGGTGGTGGTGGTGTTGGCTGTGGCTGATAGTAGAAGTGGTTGTGGTTGGTGCTGTGATGGTTTTTTTGAGTAGTGAAATATATTATTTTATTGTAGTAGTTATAATATTTTATTGTGATGTTTATATTATTTTATTGTGTTGAAAACTAAAATAGATCCACTGCTGTAGTATGTGTGTAGGTAAAATAGATAAAGTAACTTTTATTGGTGCTAAATAACTAAAATTATAGATGTGCTATTGTGAATGCTCTCACGTGGGGCATGGTGTGGACTGTGGAAGGCTCAAAGCTTAAAAGCAGCCTGGTGGTGATCATTGGGCTGAAGGTTCTCTAAATCCACTTGGAAAGGATAAGGGCTTTATGCAAGGCCCATATCTTTTTAGGTCAAGTTCAAAAATCTCATGCCATTAGAGCAAAATGCAGTCCCACCCATCAATTCAGATACTTTGATTTTTTTTTTTTTTTGGTTGGACAAACAAACATTCCATTTCTTTAACCTATGATTTTAAAAGCCAATAGGGTCAAAAAACTATTTTTTGTCCTGGTTTTCGATTTTTACCATTTTTATAACGATTTTAAGGGTTTTATCGGACCGAATTGGTGTCCAGTTCTTAGTTGAATCGGTTGATCTAGTTCGATTTTTAAAACCATGAATCAACCAACCAAAGGAATAGAATATACAATCAACATAACTCTCTCCCAGGCTTCCCACACATAAGAAGGGAGGGAGTAATTATTACAATTGAAAACAGGGAAAATGAGAGAAACAATCTTAGCTAGAGCATGAGCTACAACATTATACTTTCTCTTGACTCAATAAAAAAAAAACAATTAGCAAAATCAGTCTTGAGTTCCATAGCATTTGATAGCAAAGTCTTTGCATTCCAGTGATAGTTTTGGACATCCCTATTAAGTGCATCAAAGTAGAGTTTAGCATCTCCTTCAATCATAATATCTTAGAATTTTTCCTCAATAGCAAGCATGCATTCTAGATACCTCACATTTGCATCCGAAAACTCACTCCCGATCCTCATGTTTCGTTATATTAAAGCATTTCCACTACCCTATCAACTCATCTATGGCAATTTATTCAAGACTCACAGATTTTCCAGTGAAGGAATCACTCAAAATAACGTTCTAAAGCTTTCTCAAAAGCCCTACTAGTGAGGCACCAAAGAAGAAAGAGTTGAACCAAGTAAAAGGGTTTCACATGCATCTAGGTTTTCCTAGAGAGCTAGAAAAATTGACCAAATGGTTATTTTTGTTTGACAAATCATATTAGATCACATATATTTGAAATAGACTATGAGCATGTAATTTATTTTTATTTAATTCAAGAAAAAAAATTGGTTACTACATTGATCAAAATAATCACGTGATTGTGTTCAATTTGGAACCTAGGCTACAACACCGAAGAGCTATAATTAAATGAATTGCTAATTCATTTCAATCACATGTAATGCATGTGAGAAATTCGTTGTGTGTATATATAATAACTTTAGGGGAAGTTAGAAAAATTATTAAGTGAAATAAGGAAATAAAATAAACATTTTTGTTGTTGTTTTAACAAAATTAAAATGCATGCAAAGAAAAGAAAACTAAAATACAAAACATTAGCCAAAATAATACTCCCTCCGGAGGATGGATCCATCCTATTTTGATAGGCCTATTTGCATTGTCTTTTACATAAAATGGTAAAATTTTTAAAACTATTCTCATTACTTTAAATTTTTGTGAAAGAGGGGTATTGAATTTTTAAATAAAGTAAGGGACATATTAAAGAATTTATTTTTTGACTCTTCAAAGAGGACTTCATTTTAGGAAATTCTAAAATGAAATAGATGCCTAACAATTTGAAACGAATGGAATCAATATTTTACTTCATGTAACTAATTATCATTTGGAACTACTAGTAAGCCTTGTAAGTTATAGTTTTTTTTTTTTTTTTTTTTTTAGATATAAGAAGTTTTAAGAACCTTATTACTTGGTCTTTAAGATTCTCTTCCATATGAGCTCTCAAACTCACTTCAATCTTTAGCCAGCAGCAAGGTGAAATTTTTCAAGATCATTGGATTTTTCAAATTCACATATATTACATCTAGATGAAAATTAGGGAATTTATGTACCATATAATTACTGCTGGTCGAGGCCAAATAGGCCTTCTTCAAGCCCATTTAATAGGATGAGGCCCCCAAGGGTCTAGTGTTTCCGGTTAGGCCTAAACGCGAAACATAATTTCTTATAGTGATCCTGACCGCACCAAATCCTGACTCTTTCCTATATATAATCGCTTAAAACTTAAAACCCTAGCCCTCTCTTTTTGTATTCTTCAGAACCAGTGGCAGAGCAGCCTTCACAAACCTGTGAGTCTCTCTCTATCTTCCTCTTAACATTTTCAATTTCTCTGTAACTGTTTTGATGATATATTTATAAACCTTATATGGGTTTTTTGTTTTTGATGTTATAGAAACAATGGCTGTTCCTTTGCTGACAAAGAAGATTGTTAAGAAGCGTGTGAAGCAGTTCAAGCGCCCACAAAGTGACAGGAAGATTTCTGTCAAGGTTGTCTCTTTGCCCAACTTTGTTCATACCCTTTTGTTGTTTTAATCTAATTTTAATGTTTGTGTGTGTGTTATTAATTGTTAATTCAAATGTTTGTTGGGATTATGTCATCGTTTGACAATGTTTAGATTGACTGGAAGGGGACCCATTTGATCAAATCTTAAGTACAAATCGTATGCTTTCTGCAAATGTATATTTTTCACATGTATCCGTTAATATTTATGGCAGCTTTGGGCACATTTTACAAGTCTTTAAAACTTGCACATCCGAGTTTAAGATTAAAGATTAGAGACCTGCATAGCTATTTTTGGCCTCTGTGTCTAAGTCCTAGCATTAAGGTAATGAGTAGACGGTGATGCAAAACATTAGTTGTATGACTCAAATTCACTAGGGGTGTACTTGCTATGAAGGGAAAGATGCTCTTGATATTTTGATGCATGCTCATTCTTGGAAATTGTAACATGAAATGCCTGTTAGACAGCTGTTTGATGCCCTTTCGTTTGCCCTTTATACAATTGAGAGAGAGAGAGAGTGGGAGCGAGCATAGAAACTTAAAACTAGTAGCCATATCTTTATCAGATGCATATCAGATGCAGATATTTTATTCTTGAAAATCTTGAAACCAGCCAGAAGAAACCATACATATCCTAGGATTACAGGATCATACTTTGGAAGAGCACCTTGTATAATCTACCCTTTATTTCCTTTGCCTTTTTACTATACCCCTATGTGATAATAGAATATACAAGTTACGGTGGGATTTTATGTAGGGAGGAATGGTGGAGGGTTCTAAATTTCCTATTTCTCATTTGTATTTAGTGTGCTGTCCTAGCAGTATTGATGGGTTGGGTGTTAGAAAATCATGTAGTTTGAATCATTGTGAGGAGCATGATACATTGTGGGCACATATTATTGGGGTCAATGGAGTTCTGCAAAGTTTGAAGATCCCTCGGTATGAGCCTGTGGAGAAGAGTGGATGGAGCCAGTGCAATTGCTTTTCATGTTTCATCAAGTTTGTAGTGGGTGGTGGTGGTGGGTTTGATTTTGATGTGATGTGGGAAGGACCCATTGCTAGGATTGCTTCTTTTAGTGGTTTACAAGGATACTTTTTTTGCCTCTGATATGGTGCAATCATAGGAGACAGATGCTCATTGTTGGAAACATATTTATTTTAATGTGCTATTCAGGATTTGGAAGTGGAATCAGTTGTTTCTTTTCGTGTCATTTGTTATACACTAATTTCCCTTTCAATTATGGTGAATGGTGGGTGAGGTCAGACTGTGTAGGAAATTGGTGCATAAGGAAAATTTGAAGTTTGTTTCTTTTACACATCTTTGAGAGGTAATACCATTAACAACTTCCCTTGGAGGAGTATAAGGTGTATGAAGGTTCAATGGATTGCATTTTGTGTATTTGTGGACAACAGCATTAGGTTGATTTTTACAATGAAAATTCCTTTTAAAGGAATAGTCACCTGGACTGGTGTAGTATGTGTAAAATTATGTTGAATTGGTTGGCTTGTTGATTTGCTTATTTCTTGAAAAGGACAGTAGAATGGTGAAATTTGTTATGCTATTTCACATTTTCTTTTGTGATCATTCACTTTTTTCCATTAAATTTTCTTTCTTGAGATTATTGTATGACCAGATGTTGGCTTTTGGGACCATCTTCCTTTTTTATTGTTTTTGTGGGTTTAAATTTCAGACTGTTCTTTTGGACTCATCCTAAATGGTTGGGTGTCTCTATCTAACAAAGTATTTACTTATGAAAGAAAAAGATTGTTTTGAAATGCAAATAATTCTTTTGGTAAAGGCATATGTCCTAAGTTCATATATTGCCTGAATGGTTAGAGTTGGACTACCCGTAACTTCAGTTGATCCAAGGAAACAGTCATGATGCGATCTTGTTCGACCTATGTCAGAGATTATGGAGACTTTCACATGCATTCTGGAATCTTTAAGGACCAGATGAAAGTGATTTTCTGCGTTTCCTTGATCATTTTTCACATGATCAAGGACCTTCTTTTTGGTCTCAGTTTTGAAAAGAAAGGAGCTCAGAATTGTAGAACTCTTTGAATGTTGTATGTGGAAAACCAAGTAAAGAATTCCATTCTGGTTAGCTTTATTTTTTCTAGGGTTGTTGATGTTAGCTTTGGGTAATCTACACAAGGAGACTCCTCACGAGGGCTGATGCATTAATATTGTTTCTTGGGATCTGAAAATCTAGCTCTTTATCTGGATTTCCTTGAAATAGATAATGTTTTTGTCGTGATATATAGCAGTAGGCCTGTACATTCTTGGTGGCCTTTGGTAGGGAGTTCTGCTTGTTCAATTTATTTTCTCCTGAGTTATTTGATATGTTAGTATTTTATTGCAGTTGTTGCATTATAATGAACTAATGGGCTAAGAATAGAATGGAAGATTAGGATAATAAAATGATACAAATTTCTGGTTTGAAGCTGAAACAGACCTTGGTCTTCCTGCTTGGCACTGAATGTTTAGGTTTAAGACCAATATTTTATTTAAATCTGTTCTTGACTGGATAATCATGACTTGTTAAATAGTTTTGTCACATACTTGCTCATAAGTCATGAATCTGAATGTTGTTGTGGTTATGTTGCTTGTTAATAACTATATGGATCTATGAATGCTAACATTTTTTAAATGTACTTGTGGATGGCAGCCAAGCTGGAGAAGGCCTAAGGGTATTGATTCACGTGTCAGGAGGAAGTTCAAAGGATGTGCTCTGATGCCAAATATTGGTTATGGCTCGGACAAGAAGACTCGCCACTTTCTTCCCAATGGATTTAAGAAATTTGTTGTGCACAATGTCAAGGAGCTGGAACTTCTTATGATGCACAACAGGTAATATTAACACTTTTTTACTTTCATATGCCTGCAATCTCTTTTTCCTTCTCTTGGTTTGAATTTTCTCCCTTATTATTTACTTCTTGATGTAATTTTAGGACCTACTGTGCTGAGATAGCACACAACATATCGACCCGGAAGAGAAAGGAGATTGTTGAGCGTGCAGCACAGTTGGATGTTGTTGTCACCAACAAACTGGCTAGGTTGCGCAGCCAGGAGGATGAGTAAACTTGGTGCCATAATTTTGTTTGCTTCAATTTGGTACAATTGTTAGGCAGTTTCATCACTTTAAATTTTATGAGGATAATTCTGTTTTGGATGAATGGTTTTGAATCTAAACCTGTCTACTGTTTGACTCACTTTAATTGACATCTTCAAAATGAGCTTTTATTCACAATGCTAGATTGTTATGTTAATTCCCTTGTTTTCATTCAAATCATTCGATTTCTTTACAATTGTTGGGCAATTAACTCTCCTTAAATACAAGTCTGGAAGCATTAGATCTCTTTACCAGAAAGGGAAATGGGCATGGTATTATGTTTATACTTATATGGAAGTATATATATCCTAGGTGAGGGAGAGGATTTGAATCATGGACATTCCAACAATGAGGAATATTTCAATTTTGGTCATTGCTTAAATTAGACATGGCAAAACGGGCGGGCCAGGTCGGGTTAATCGGGTTTTCGGGTCAAACGGATCGTGGGTCAAAACGGGTCATTTTTAAACGGGTCAATTGGGTTGCGGGTCTGGTCGGGTTTACTCGTATTTTTCAAACAAGGTTTTTTTTTTTTTTTTCAATTACAAAAACAAATCAATGATAACCTGTTTAGAGAGAATGAATAAAATTAATCAAGCAAATGAATTGTACTTAATGCCAATTGTTAATACCTTTTCAATTTTGATAGTTTTGAGCATGACAAAAATTATTTATAGTCATAAATTCATGATGGAAAAAGTTTTCAATGTTAATAGTTCACTGTCAAAATACATATAATTACAAGTTTGCATCTTCAAAAAGAGATAGATTTTAAAACAAACAAAACAAGTAAGCCAGCAAAGTAGCAAGTTATTAGTTTTCTTAAATGCATATGTTTCAGTTACATTTAAAATAATAGTAAAGTTAGATTACTTAGAAAGATAAACTAAACAAAAAAAGATTTAAAAATAAACATTACATATTAAGTAAAGAAGAATAAGTAAATATTTTATAAGAATTACATCTCAATTTCAATTTACTCAATGTTGGTAGCAGATTTAACATTGCAAATATTCATACTTGCAAATTGTAACTCAACTGAGCATATTTAACATTGCAAATATTCATACTTGCAAATTGTAACTCAACTGAATGAGATTTTTTTTTTTTTTTTTAATGGTTGTTTGACTCTTGACAGCCTTGGCCTTGCCTTGTGTAACGTGTGTGGTCTAATGGTGTAACGTGTGAAGGCTGAAGCTAGGCATTTTTTTTTTTTTTATGGAAAGCAGTGCACTGAAGCTAGGCTAGCTAGCTTTTGACTTTTGATGAATCAAATAGTCATTTTTTCTAATATATAATATATTGATTATAATATAGTCATTTTGGTACTTTGTGCTTTATGCACTTAGTATTAGGACGTAATTTAAAAAAAAAATTAGCGATTTTTTTTAACGGGTCGGATCATGGGTTATTCGGGTCGGGTTGACCTGCAAAAAAATCGGGTTAGGTCACAGGTCAACCTGTTTTTGCTTCGGGTCAAAAAAATCGAGTTCGAATTAGGTATTTTCGGGTCAGGTCAGAATTTTTCTGACCCGTATTGCCACGTCTAATTACTTTGAAGGTGCAGACAAAATGGTGTCCTCTTAGTGTATTACAAAGGCGGATTTGGGAGATGATTTTCTCTCCATTGGTGCAACCTCTAAACAAACGAAGAAACAATAGTGAAATATAATTATTTTATGTTATACAGACTAGTTCTTTTATTTTGGATCAGTAACGTGTTTCATAATTTTTTTGGGGCGACTCTTTTTATTTTTGGTGCTGCGCAACACTTTAAGAGTATGAATGTAAGTTTTCTAAACTTACATTCCAACATAAATCTTGCATCAATTAAGAAGCTAATTTTTAGGAGAAAGTATTATTGAGAAGCTTAAAAAACGTGTTTTGCTTAAAAAACCAATTGTCATTCAAACCTAATTAAAAAGTCCTCAATCATTTCCAATTCTCTACAAAACAGTCAATAAACTGCAAATCAATAAATAATCTACGGTTTGAATGGTTACTATACTTTCTTCTTACTTGTAGATACAAAAGTTATTTTAAACTCACTACTACTTGTCATTACATATTTAAAATAAAAGGACATGACTTTCTTAAAAAAAACAAAAAAACATGTCCAATTAAAAAAGTACTGGAGGTAGGCCAAACTCTTTGGCATAATGGTAAACAAGAAGTCTTAATGTTTAAATGTTATCGAATTTATAATTTTCACCCTTGTTTGATTTGTCTTTGCAAACGATACATTAAGTTTATTCAATTAAGGTTTTTTCATCAATTTTTGTTATATGTTGTGGTTATTTTTTCAATTTTTATTCAAATTTTTTAAATTTAAAAAATTCAATTAATGATTGAAAAATATTTTTCAGAAATTTTTATTTTCAAAAAATTTTAACAAAATTTGACTGAAGTGCCTTAATTGAATAAACTTGAAACTTAGAGAACTGAAATGAATGAAAGAAAAGCTAGAAGACTGAAATGAAATATGAAAAATTTAGAGGGTCAGTTTTGCATTTTAGCTTATAATATTTATAGATTATAGATTATAGAAAATAGAAGCCCACTCATAGCTGAATCAAACCACACTGATTTTCCTTTGATCACGTGGGCTTGGGCCATGCAAAAACAAGGACTGGACCCATTAGATGGCTGAGCCTAGCTAATTCGGGTTTTACTAGTCTCTGATATTTTGAGATTATTACATTTTCCAATCACAAAAAAAACTTAGGGGTTTTTTTTTTTAAAATAATAATAAAGTATTAGAAACATAGGTTTTTTTTTTTAATAGGAAAAAAACAATAGCAATATGGGTTGTTTAATTTATTTTTCTATTTAAAAAAAAATAAACTTATAGTTGCTTTGAAGAAGTGGGTTAGTGGGAGAGTGTTCTTATATTGTAGGCAATATTTTAGTGCAAGTTAGACATGTATTTTTACTATACTATCCTTTAGTTTTGTCTCTACTTAAACCTAGGGGTGTAGGGGTATTTTGAAAAAAAAAACATTAGTGATGTGTGAATTTTTTTTTTTTGAGAAACAGGTAAGTCAACTTTTATTAAGAAAAATCAGACTGAAAAACATCATCTAAGTCTTGTGGTAGCTCTTCTAACCACACATCAGTATCAGCAGCTAAAACTGCTCTTCTAGCTAGGGAGTGGGCTAATCTATTACCCCCCCTACAAATATGAGAAAAATTACATAACCGCATACATGACCCCAACCACTTAATATCCTGGATAATATGGCCTAGCCACGATCTATCTAGCTTCAGATTTTTGATAGCTTTGATGACTTTAAGGGAGTCACCTTCAAGCTCCACTGTTGAAATACTAATTTCCTGGGCGAAAATTAGAGCACGCCTAGCTGCCAGAGCTTCCACCATATCCACCGAGCTGGGCAAGGGAATTCGCTGACTAAGAGCAGCGATAATCATCCCATGCTCGTCCCTAACGACAACCCCCAAACCAGCAAGGTCCATGTTCTCGAAGATAGCACCATCAAAATTGATCTTGAACAATCCAGCAGAGGGGGGCTTCCAGCGTACCACCTCACGTGGAACCACTGGCCTTGTAGAAGAACGCTGTCCATCCTGAAACTCTTGTAACAATTCTTTGGCTTTCTTGACCGTATCACCTACATCCCAAACCTGCTGTTTGACTCGTAATTTGTTGCGGCGGGTCCATAAACTCCAGGCAATCATGGAAAACAGGGCAGCAATATTGGAGGAAGTATCGGTAAGTATAACTGAAACCAGGTCTCTAAAACTTCTAAAAACTTTTGAACGTGGAAAACTGAAGGTCGGATCCGAAAACCACACACACTTGGCAAAGTCGCACAACCAAAGACAATGAATCACATCTTCTGGATGATCTCCGCACAAGATACAGCTATTATCAGGTATGATATTCCGGGCACAGAGGTTGAAATTAGTGGGTAAAGATTCAGATACCGCGCGCCACATGAAGTGTCGCACTTTGTTTGGCACCTTGAGCTTCCAAATTCCATTCCATATACGTTTCCCAACTTCAACATCCGATGAACCAGGTTGTGCTTGCCGAAGCTCATTTGCCATAAGCTTATAAGCACTCTTCACTGAATACATACCATCAGGTGTTCTGGGCCATATGAGCAGGTCCTCCTCTGTGTGCAAACTGACCGGAATGCTCTTAATGCCCCTCGCTTCCCACGGAAAGAAGTTCTGGTCTATGAGCTCCACATCCCAAATCTTAGTGCCTGGTAAAAACAGATCCTTCACAACCACCAACGAAGGATCGTGTTGAGGAGATAGAATCTGTCCTCCTCCAGAGGACTCCACCCATCTACTAGTCCATATATTTATTCTTGACCCATCCCCAACTCTCCATCTAGCCCCCTTATAAATCACCTCTCTTGCCTGCAGAATGCTCTTCCAAGCAAAAGAGCTTCGAGGATTGATATCCACCTCTAATATATTCCCATTGGGAAAATACTTAGATTTGAAAACTTTGTAAAGCAGAGTATCCTTCTCATGAAAAAGCCTCCATACTTGTTTTCCAAGCAGTGCATCATTAAATTGTCTTAGATCCCGGAAACCCATACCACCAAGGGATTTTGAGGAACAAAGAGTACTCCATTTAACCCATTGCATCTTTCTTGCATTATCTTGATGCCCCCACCAAAACTTGCGGATCATTGCTTCAATGTCTTTTATCAAGCCTAATGGTAATCGAAACACACTCATGGAATAGGTAGGGATGGATTGGACCACCGCCTTAATCATCACTTCCTTTCCTGCTTGTGAGAGTAACTTCTCCTTCCATCCTTGCATTTTGCTCCAGATCCTTTCTTTTATCTGATTGAAACAAGCTTTTTTCTGCCTTCCCACAAAAGATGGTAAACCCAAATATTTATCATAATTTTTTATGGCCGGCACGCCCAACAGGACCTTGATTTCTTGCTGAACACCATTAGGGGTATTTCTGCTAAAAAAGAGAGTGGTTTTCGCCGAATTCACCTGCTGTCCAGAGGCAACTTCATACCAATCAAGAATTTGCTGAATTTTCAAGCATTGGGCTGTACTTGACCTACAAAATAGGAGGCAATCATCTGCAAAGAAGAGGTGAGTAATCCGTGGGCCCTGTCTACATAACGACAAACCTCTAATCTCATTATCTTCGGCAGCTTTACAGAGGAGAGCATTTAAACCCTCAGCACAAAATAGAAAGAGAAAAGGAGAAAGAGGATCACCTTGTCTCAAACCCCTTGAGGGTCGAATAAACCCCTGTGGTTCTCCATTGAGCAAAATGGAATAGGTCACTGTTGAAACACATTGCATAATCATAGCAACCCATGAATCTTGGAAACCCATTTGCAAAAGGATTCTCTCTAAAAATTCTCACTCCACCCTGTCATAAGCCTTACTCATATCAAGCTTCAAAGCCATAAAACCTTCCTTCCCAGAGCATTGAGTTTTCATGTAATGCAGTGATTCAAATGCTATTAAAATGTTATCAGTAATGAGTCTATCTGCAGTAAAAGCACTTTGAGCCTCTGAGATTATAGAATTGAGCAAAGGCTTTAATCTATTAGCAATAACTTTACTAATAATTTTATAAAGCATATTGCACAAACTAATAGGTCTAAAATCTGAAACATTCTCAGGATTGCACACTTTAGGAATCAGAGTAATGAAAGTGTGGTTGATAGATTTAAGAAGAGTACCAGAATTTAGACAGGAAAGGACAGCATTACAGACATCAGCCCCCACATTCGACCAAAAGGATTGATAAAAAAGGGGAGGCATCCCGTCAGGACCCGGTGCCTTCGAAGGAGCCATTTGTTTAATGGCAGCATCCACTTCCTCTCTGCTGTAAGGTTTCATTAATTCAATATTCATGCTATCCGTAACAACCCTTTTTACCCCCTCTAGCACTCGGTCAAGATCATGAACATTGGATGAAGAGAAGAGTCTAGTGTAAAACTCCACAAAGATCCTAGAGACAGCCCTCTCATCCGACTGCCACACGCCCTCTTCATCCCGAATACCTTTAATAAAATTTCGCCGTTTTCTCTGAGTTGCCATTGCATGGAAATACTTAGTATTTTTATCGCCCTTCGCCACCCATTGCGTTCTCGCCCTTTGTCTCCACATTTTGCTCTCTTTCTCAAGCACCAAATTAAGTTCCCGTTTAAGGGAGACCACCAAGTCGTAGCTGCCTCCATTTGCTGCCAACTCTTCGGCCTTCCATAACTCCTCCTTTTTCCTTTTAATCTGATTCTTCACATTGCCGAAGTGCTCTCTGCTCCAAGACTTCAGCATCTTCTTACATTTCTTTAGTTTTTGTGTCACCTTAAACATTGGAGTACCTTGGTTTTCAACTTGCCAAGCTCTGAGTACCGTGTCGCCGCACCCTTTATCAGCCAGCCACATCTCTTCAAACCGAAAAGGTTTCCTAATCCAACGCTGAGCTTCATTATTTGGATTAAGGATCAAGCAAATAGGTTTATGGTCAGAAGAATAGCAGTGAAGGTGCCTCACTGTAGCTGCAGGAAACTTCGACATCCAATCATAATTTGCCACACCCCTATCAAGACGTTCCCAGATCATGTACTCGTGCCTCCTCCCATGCCACGTGAACTCTGGTCCTGTAAATTTATGAAGGCTGCAAATTTTATGTGTCACAACTTAAGGAAGTCAACTATAAGTTAAACATCTTTGGTTTTATAGTATTTATTACTAGTCTGTGTGATGCACGAGAAAAATACCTAGAGAGATCTTAAAATATAGTAGTAATATTTTCAAAAGATTTTTTTTCCCTTTTATCTCTCACTTAGTAATAATCTTATCTCCAACTATCAAAAAAAAAAAAAAAGTAATGCTCTTATCTCTTAATGTTTAAATGTGATCAAATTTATAATTTTCACCCTTGTTTGATTTGTCTTTGCAAACGTATATTAATACAAAAAATATAGTAATTCATAACACATTCCATTGAAAACTATTATTATAACTGTTGCAACTTGGATTTTTATGATGAAAGTTCTAATGTACTAAAAATATCAATTATGTTGATGGCCTAGTATGCCTAAATGTACATGAAAAACAAATGAAAAGAAGATGACCAATGGAAACTAAATCAAGAGGCATAAACCATGAAATTGACTTAAACTAATGCATAAGTGAGACATTTTGTTAGACATGTGGTGTACATTTGTGTATGTTTCAAAATAAGAATAATAATAATGTTTTGCAACATGAATCTATGAAAAAATTACGCCTGGGACATAGCACATTACAATTGAACTAATGATCAGAGATCCTAAGTTGGCAAGATTAAAGAAAAATCTTCAAAATGATCAATTTCTAAATAAAATAAAATAATAAATATATGAATAAAATAATAAAAATAATAATCGACATTAGAATGTAGCATATGAACCAAGAATGCACAATCCAAACATAAAATCAAAAGGTGTGAGAATGAGCACATCAAATTGTCCAAATAATTATATTTCCAGTATTCAGATCCAAGTTGCAACATTAGTTAACAATTATAAAAGGCTTTATGGAAGTCTCCTCCCTAAAGGGCTTTCAATGCTCTAAGGATATGTTTCATTAAAGGGTGTAAGCATAGTTATTATAACGAAACCAAATATTGACCCGACTAAGAGACTGATTCATTGGTTCAATTAATGGTTCATTGGTTGGACTAGAAGTTTATAATTAATATATTTTATAGATATAAAAATAATTAAAATAAAATAAGTCATTTGTCTAAGTGTTATATATATATATATATATATATATGTATGTATGTATATGTATGTATTTATGTATATCAACCACTAAACACATTATTTATGTAAATTATCCCAAATAGTTGGATAGTTAATGTTGACAAAATAGTATTAAAAATAATTTTAAAAAAAAAAATCAAAAAGTGTGAATCGATCAGTGGGCTTGGGTGTGAGAGTGTGAGCCTGTGGCTGTGGGGTATTATTATAGTTGTTGCAACAAGCCCAACCAACCCAACCCAACCCAAGGGAATTCTTGTAATCCGTATATTAGGAGAATTCAATTCTTATATATAACCAACTCACAGTCACCGACTCACTCAAGTAATGTATAAAAACCGTGGGTTGTAATAAAGAAGTTGCTTGTTGTAATAAAGAAGTTATTGCATCAACTTGTTTGTTGCAATATGTAGAATTTATTGCAACGAGATTTTTGTGTTGCATAAATCTATTAACTTAGAGTTTATAACAACAACTTGCAACAACTTTTTCATCATTGCAATAACACCTTATTGCAATGACTTTGTAGTTATTGCAACGATTTAAAAATAATTAAAAAAAAAAAAATCAAAATCAAAAAGTGTGAATCGATCAGTGGGCTTAGGTGTGAGAGTGTGAGCCTGTGGCTGTGGGGTATTATTATAGTTGTTGCAACAAGCCCAACCAACCCAACCCAATCCAAGGGAATTCTTGTAATCCGTATATTAGGAGAATTCAATTCTTATATATAACCGACTCACAGTCACCGACTCACTTAGGTAATGTATAAAAATTGTGGGTTGTAATAAAGAAGTTGCTTGTTGTAATAAAGAAGTTATTGCATCAACTTGTTTGTTGCAATATGTAGAATTTATTGCAACGAGATTTTTGTGTTGCATAAATCTATTGCCTTAGAGTTTATAACAACAACTTGCAACAACTTTTTCATCATTGCAATAACATCTTATTGCAACGACTTTGTAGTTATTGCAACGATTTTTCCCATTGTAACATGCCTTTTTTCTTGTAGTATGATACTGGATTATTATGTGATTTTTTTGTGTGCCTTTTTTCATTGATTTTTGTTGATAAGTTTTGGCTTTGGGAGAAAAAAAAATTTCTATTATAACAGTGTAATCTATATATATATATATAACCGAAGCTTTTGAAACTCCCACAATTTTCCACGTCAGCACAATATAAAAACAAGTAAAACAAAAAAAAAAAATAAAACCAAAACCAAAAAAATAAATGTCATAAACCCGACACTGAAAAAAAAAAAAAAATGTAAGCTCTACCTCTGCCTTTCCCTTTGTCTCCCATCCCCATCTTCTTCCTCAATCCTCTATCAGCACGATGGTCTGCCATCCTCATGTTCTTCCTCAGTCCTCTACCAGCTCCTCCTCCATACCCACAAACCCACAAACATCGAACCCCACTTCCTCAGACCACCGATCCTCCATACCCACAAACCCACAAACATCGAACAACCAACAACAAATCAAGCATCGCATCGCATCGCATCGCATCTACAGACCCACAAACCAAAGCCTCAATCTTCTTCCTCAAACCACCGATTTACCTTTAACCCACATTCAACCTCTACAACCTAGAAACGGCCCCCCATTTGCCATGGGTCTCATCTCTCATCCAGCCCATGGCCCATCAACTATGTCGGTTGGAAATACACCCAACCCAGCCCGTCGAAACTGGCCCTACTATGTCAGTCGGAAATACACCCAACCTAGCCCGTCGAAACCGGCCCAAAGGTATTATCTTATAAACCTATAATATATATATATATATATATATATTTTTTTTTTTTCTGAATCCGAACTCTATAACTATTAGGACTCTATAACTATTATCTTATAAATAGTTGATTCTTATTAGTGTTTTTTTTTTTTTTTTTTCCATGGCCGTTCAATTTCTAGGTTTATTCCTATTGCCTTTCTCTTCATTCTTTTCCTCCATTCGAATCAGGGTTAAAGGTATGGTATTCGTTTGCCTCTGCGATAATCTATGTACATCTAATTTTAGTGTGGATTTCTTAGCTTTTTTTGAATTTTAGTTTAGTTATATCAGTTTTAGCATACAGCTTCATGGTTTATTTTTAACCCCAGCTGTGCTTCTCTTTGTATTTGTAATTGAGTTTGTGCACACACTTAGATAATCAATTTGAATATATGTTTTTGTGTGGAAACTGAGCTATGGGTTTGAATAAAATTTTTGGTTCATTGGTATTGCTGTCTTTGTGTTTGTTTAAATTTCTTAGAGAATGTGTAGAACATGTTGGAGAATATTTTAATTTCCAATTCAGTTTCGATATCCACCTGTTGAAAGATTAAATTTTCATTTGGAAGATGAACATCCCATCATTTATCCGGAAAATACAAGCTTGGATAATGTTTTAAATATATCTGGTATTGAAGAAACAAAGTTTATAGAATGGATGAAAACAAATGAGGCTTTTGAAGATGCTCGAGAGTTGACTTATGCTGAATTTCCTACAAAATGGGTATGGCATAGTAATGACAAGCAATGGCAAAGAAGGAAATCTAAATATTGTATTGGAAGAGTGTATTACGCACATCCTTTAAGTGGTGAAAGGTTTTATTTGAGAATGTTGCTTAACATTGTCAAAGGTCCAAGAAACTTTAAAGAATTAAGGACTATAAACGATGTTACTTATCCAACTTATAAAGAAGCCTGTTATGCACTTGGACTTCTTGATGATGACAAAAAATGGCATGATTCCCTAATTGAAGCTTCGAGTTGGGCCAGTGGGCAACAATTGCGTCAACTATTTGTTACAATGCTATTGTTCTGTGAAGTAGTTGATCCATTAAGTCTTTGGGAATCCAACTGGAAACTAATTATAGAAGATATACTAAATAGGCAAAGGCATATCCTCCAATTCCAAGAACTAATCTTATCAGATGACCAATTGAGAAATAATGGATTGTATGAAATTGAACAAATCCTCCAACAATATGGAAGATCACTTAGAGATTATCCACAAATGCCCCAGCCAGATATGGATCTTATTCAGAATGGGAATAGACTTATTCAAGAAGAAATGTCGTATGATGTATCAAGTTTGAAAAGAGAACATGAGATCCTAATTTCTGGCCTAAACAATGAACAGAGAATAATCTATAATTCTATAATGGAAGCTGTTACTACTGAAAGAGGGGGAATATTTTTTGTCTATGGACATGGTGGAATGGGTAAAACGTATCTTTATAGAACCATCCTGTCTGGTATAAGATCAAAAGGCAAAATTGCTCTTGCTATTGCGTCTTCAGGAATTGCTGCTTTGTTGCTTCCTGGTGGAAGGACTGCTCACTCAAGATTTCATATCCCAATTAATGTAAATGATGACTCTACCTATGACATAAAGCAAAGAACACAAGCAGCGGAACTTCTCTAAAAAACAAGTATTATACTTTGAGATGAAGCACCAATGGCACATAGGAATTGTTTTGAAGCTGTTGACCGCACGTTACGAGATAAACTACAAATTGAAGATCCTCAAAATGCTTAAAAACATTTTGGTGGTAAAGTTGTAGTTCTAGGGGGTGATTTTCGACAAATACTTCCAGTTGTGAGAAAGGGAAGACGAGAAGATATAGTCCAATCCTCAATTAGCAAGTCATATCTATGGAATGATTGTCATGTCTTTAAACTCCAAACAAATATGAGGCTTCTACAGAACAGTATGAGTGGAATAGAAACATCATCTATAAAGGACTTTAGTGAGTGGATTCTTAAAATAGGTAATGGTGAATTGGGAGAAGGAGATGGGGATTACAACATTTCAATTCCAAGTGATTTGATTATCCAACCTTCAGAGAATCCAATGCAAGATATTATTGACAACACATATCCAGTTTTGGAAAATAAATACACAGATCCAAGTTACCTACAGGATAGGGCAATTCTCGCCCCTACAAACGAAGTTGTAGAAGAACTAAATGACTACATTGTGTCATCCTTAAATGGAGAAGTTCATGAATATCTAAGTTCAGATTCTATATGCAAGGCTTCCTCAAATGTTCCTGACCAAGATCTCCTGTATACTGTTGAATTTTTGAACACGTTGAGATTTCTAGGATTGCCAAACCATAAACTGACATTAAAAATAGGTTTGCCTGTAATGTTGCTTAGAAACCTTAATCAGAATGAAGGTCTTTGTAATGGAACAAGACTCATTATAACAAGATTGGCTACATGGGTGATAGAAGCAGAAATCATAATTGTCACTAATATAGGCAAATGTGTGTTCATTCCAAGAATAACATTATCTCCAAGTGATTCAAAATGGCCATTCGTTTTAAAGAGACGACACTTTCCAATTTCAGTATGCTTTGCAATAACTATAAATAAAAGCCAGGAACAATCATTGAAACATGTTGGAGTGTATTTGCCAAAACCTGTTTTTAGTCATGGGCAATTGTACGTTGCAGTGTCTAGAATTACAAGCAGAAATGGACTAAAATTCCTCATCATTAACGATGAGACTGAAAAAAAGTCTGAAACAAAAAATATTGTGTATAAAGAAGTTTTTACCAATCTTTGACTCAAGAAACCAACTAATAAAGGTAACATAATTTTATATATTATTTATTTTTCTGTTTATCTCCTCCAAATTGATTTAGCTACTTCGTATATGCTTACTGTTTTGTTAAATTTCATGTCTATAAGATAATTGAATACAAGCTAATTACTATTTTCTATCTTTAACAAGCTAATTAATTTTTGGTGTCTTTATTATACTGCTTTGTTTTGTTTTATTCTATGAAGTATCTAAATGAAAGATAGAATTTCTATAAACTTTCAAATTTATTAATCTATACAGGTAGGGATCCAAGATGATGCAATATTCTATCCTTAATCAGCTTTGTATAGACAAACACAAAGAAAATTGGAAAGTCAAGATTAGAATATCAAGGCTGTGGAATGCAATCAACTCAAAAAATAATGATATTATTAGTTTAGATATGATTTTAATCGATGAGCAAGTTTGTTTTTCTTCTATAGCTTTTAATATTGTTCGATCATTATATATACCATGAACTCTATCTATATAAAACTGATTCACTTTACTTGCAGAATAATTCAATACATGCAATCATTCGAAATAATATTGCTAAAAAGTTCAAGCCTCTTCTGCGAGAAGAAAAATTGTATGAACTCTCTTATTTTCAAATGGTTGATGGCAATGCATTGTATAGACTAGTAGACAATGACATCAAGATCATGTTCACATTGAAAACTAGCATTAAGGAAATAAAGGAGACTGATGTTGATATACCGCGTCATAAATTCGAATTTGTTGACTACAATAAAATACATGAACGTGTTAATAAACATGTCCAGTTATCAGGTATCTCTATATATATTATGCGTTATATTAAATTTTTTAATAATTATGCATTATATTATTGTTATATATGAAAATAATTACATCCACATCTTTGTAATTCCTATATATCATTGCAAATGTGATTGGTGTTGGACCAATTGAGCAACCTTACATCAAAGGATCAAATGTCTTGATGAGAAACATAAATGTCATGACTATAGAGTATGTCTTTCTTTTCTTTTCTTTTTTAATTATTTTCAATACGTGCACTTTTTATTTTTTTATTTTTGATAAGCCAATACATGCACTTATATTATATGAACTTACACTGTAACATTAGAAAATTTGAACAGAGGAAATGAAATAAAGCTTACACTTTGGGGATCAGTTGCAAATGAAGTTGAGGAGACCTTCTTTACTGAAAATCCAGGCCCTTTTATCATAATTGCTACATGTTTGACTGTCAAAACTTTTAAAGGCAAGTTCATTTCTCTTTTCTATTTCTCTTTATAACCATCTTCTGAACTACATAAGAAATCATCCAATTGTTTGAAATACAAAGTATTTTGGCTAAATTATTATGTAACCATCCAATTAAGAAGTTGTATAACTGGATGGAAACTTAAATTTAGTTTGCTATTTTCTATTTCATTATTGATTGCCCTGTAAATTTTAAAATTTTAAATTTGGTTGGAAATTTTTATTATTATTTGTGTATTTGAAAATTTTGGAGTGGAAGCTGGTATGGGGCCTAGAACATAATCCTATTGAGGAAGAGATGATGGACATCAAACTTTGTATGGGTTAGCATGGATGCCTCACTCAATTTAATTTTTACCATAAAGATGCAGAAAGAGATTTTAAAACTATAAAGATCTTAGATCTTAACAACAAAAAACAATATGGAAAGCATCACATTAGATTATCATGGGAATCTCTCTTTGTATTGTACATGTCTACAAGATACTATGCCCTCTAATCTAGACCTCTCTCTGTTACAGTAATGATTCCATTGAAACTTCAATGTACTTTTTTTTCTAATGAATCCCGTGCATTGCAGGAGAGTATAACTTATCGTCAACAAGTGGAACAAGAGTTTATATTGATTTGGACATTCCTGAGACTGCTGAATTCAAAGATCAGTAAGTGCTTTGTTTTGGATTCACATTTTTAATATATTTATAGTCTCTACAATACTATGTCTAATATCTTTATGTAATATAATAGGCTGGTGGAAAATAACCAACCAATAGTGCAAGCAATTCAAACCACAATTAACAATTCAAGAAGAGATGAACATCAACAGAAGAAGCATAAGTGAAATAAAAAAAATTACGTGGGACTCTGATAATGAGGTAAGAAAAAAATATACCTTCAACAATAACATTGTGTCCTTAACATTGCTTTTATAAATTGATTGACATTAAATTCAATTTCTAGGAAACTATCTTTACCTGTCAAGGAAAGATTATAAACATTGACATAGATAATTTTGGTTGGTACTTTATCTCTTGCGAAGTATGTCGTAAAAAGGTAAAGTCAAGAGAACAATTTTTATGGTGCGACAATTGCAACAAAAAGGCATGCTTCCCAATCCCAAGGTACACAAAATGAAAATGTTTATTTTTTATATTAAAATACACAACAACTAATATGATATTAAAATTATATATGTCATATCTTTTATCAGGTATAGAATTCAATTAAAGGTTGAAGATAGCTCAGGAATGGCCACATATTTGATTCAGAAGCAGCAAAATTACTCAACATATCAGCCAAAGACCTTTTGAACAAATCTTTAGAGGTGAGAATGTGGAAGATAAAATTAGTATTTAATATTTACTAAACTTTACTTGAGTGTACAATTTGAAAAATGTTACTTTTGTTAGGAGCCCAATGAAGCCATCCTTCCTGTGCAAATAGAAAATCTGAAAGGAAAACAATTTGTTTTCCAAATACAACTAAATGACTATAATCTCAACTATGGATGGGAATTCTACACCGTCAAGAAACTTTTTGACTCTTTTGAAGAAACTGACAAAGCAATTCAGCTTGATAAAATGACAGAAGTAAGTATTCTTTAATTTAGCAAAATTACAAATATGATATTTAAGATGTATATGTTGTAATACATTCCTCAACCTGTTCTATTGCCAGGCTTACATCAGTGATACTTCAAATGAATGTAGCAACAACTTATCAATTGATGAAGATGGTGATTGTACAAAATTTCAAAAACTTGATGTTCAAAGCAATGTGCAACTCACACCAACATCTGTACTCATGGAAAACAAAAGGGCATATTCAAGGACTACTACAAAGCAACAAAGGAAGAAGATACAAAAAACACTTTAAAGTTGTCTTTCAATCTTTAAGATTTTCTATGCACAATTTGGTTTTAATGAATTTGTGATTTTGGTACTAAAGACGTATTGGAACAAAGGAAATTTTTTTGCTTTTATGCACAATTTGGTTTTAAATTTAAACAAAGAGGAATTAAACTCTTATATTTAGTTATTTGAGGATACAACTTTACTTCAACGGTTTTTAAAATATAATGAATACATTGAATATTTAGTGGAAGAAATCAAATAAATGAAATTGAAAAATAAACTTGCTCACCCAGTAAAACTTCCACTTACTAAGAATGTGCTACTAGAGAATCGATGTTGAATTCCAATAGCTAATGTCACATCATTTGGAGGTTCATCTTAATTTTTATTTATTTTTAATTAAAAAAATTGGTAGCTTTCCCGTGCATCGCACGGGTTAGCGACTAGTTTTTCTTAGACTTCAAATCCTACATTAAGCAAAAGTCTCTAATAGCTTTCATTATCATCTAACCTAACCCTTAAACCCTTGGACCCATGAGTAGGTTATGCAAGCTGTAGAGGCATTGTTCAGGGGTCATTCTACATTTAATTAATGCGATAGGATGAGTTAGTTAGGGAGCATTGAATGTGGAGATGATGGATGCTTCTCCAAGAAACTTCCTTCTGCCTTCACTTGCCCCTTATCACTTCCTTCCTCGGTCTTCACCCTAATGGTTTTGGGGTTGGACCCTGGTCTCTCGAGGAATGCTTGCTCCTCGGTCTCCTCAAATGGGCCTCTCTCTTCGATTTCTGGCATCTGGCTATCTTGTTTGGGTTGGGCCCAATATGATGAACAGTGACGTCTAGCTATCTCCTAGGGAAGCCTTCTCACAGTGATCCTTTATTCTCTGGTTCCTACCTCCACAAACATAAACAACCATAAAAAGTCAAAAAACAAAAAGTTTGTGAGTCAAATCTATACTCCATTGGGGCTGTGATTTAGCCATGGGACAAACTATAAATACTTAACTTTTTGCAGTTTTATATGGGTTGATGCAGTACAAATGCCTAGAGAAAGAGCAAAGATTATATCGCACTGAAGGAAAAAGTTAGGATAGAAAGTGACAAAGGTGGAGGCTTCTGGCTTTGAATAGAAACAAAGATTTGAGAGTATAAAGAGGAAAGGAAGAAAAAGTGTCGGGCAACATCTACCTGAAAATAAGCATTAATTAGTAAAGTAAAAAAGAAAAAGAAAAAGAAAAGAAAATATGCATAAAAAATAACAAAAATTAGATGATGTATTAAATTGTGAGGATTCCAAAGCTTAGGTAATTTAATATAAGAAGGTCAACAAAAAGTCAAAGGTTTCGGTTATATAATATTGCCTAAAATGCAAAATTGACCTTTTAAGTTTCTTTAGATTTCATTTTAGTTTTCTAACTTTACTTTTGTTAATTACAGTTCTCTAACTTTTAAGTTTATTCAATTAAGGCATTTTCATCAACTTTTGTTATATGTTGTGGTTATTTTTTCAATTTTTATTCAAAATTTTTTAATTTAAAAAAATTCAATTAATGATTGAAAAATATTTTTCAGAAAATTTTAACAAAATTTGAGGGAAATGCCTTAATTGAATAAATTTGAAACTTAGAGAACTAAATGAACAAAAGCAAAGCTAGAGAAATGAAATGAAATATGAAGAAACTTAGATGGTCAGTTTTGCATTTTAGCCTATAATATTTATAGATTATAGATTATAGAAAACAGAAGCTTACTCATAGCTTAATCAAACCACACTGATTTTCCTTTGATCACGTGGGCTTGGGCCATGCAAAAACAAGGACTAGACCCATTAGATGGCCGAGCCTAGCTAATTCTGGTTTTACTAGTCTTTGATATTTTGGGATTACTACATTTTCCAATCATAAAAAAAAAAAACCTAGGAGCGTTTTTTTTTTTTTTTTGGGAAAAAAAAACAACAGCAACGTGGGTTGTTTAAATTATTTTTCTATTTAAAAAATAAAAAACAATAAACTTATAATTGCTTTGAAGAAGTGGGTTGGTGGGAGAGTGTTCCTAAATTGTAGGCAATGTTTTTAGTGCAAGTTAGATATATATTTTTACTAGACTATCCTTTAGTTTTGTTTATATTTAAACCTAGGGGTGTAGGGGTATTTTGGAACAAAAATAAATAAATAAATACATTAGTGATGTGTAAATTTATGAAGGCTGCAAATTTTATGTGTCACAACTTAAGGAAGTCAACTATAAGTTAAACATCTTTGGTTTTATAGTATTTATTACTAGTCTGTGTGATGTACGAGAAAAATACCTAAAGAGATCTTAAAATATAGTAGTAATATTTTCAAAAGATTTTTTTTTCCCTTTTATCTCTCACTTAGTAATAATCTTGTCTCCAATTCTCAAAAAAAAAAAAAAAAAAGAAAAAGAAAAAGTAATGGTCTTATCTCTTAATGTTTAAATGTGATCAAATTTATAATTTTCACCATTGTTTGATTTGTCTTTGCAAACGTATATTAATACAAAAAATATAGTAATTCATAACACATTCCATTGAAAACTATTATTATAACTGTTGCAACTTGGGTTTTTATGATGAAAGTTCTAATGTACTAAAAATATCAATTATGTTGATGGCCTAGTATGCCTAAATGCACATGAAAAACAAATGAAAAGAAGATGAACAATGGAAACTAAATCAAGAGGCATAAACCATGAAATTGACTTAAACTAATGCATAAGTGAGACATTTTGTCAAACTTGTGGTGTACATTTGTGTATGTTTCAAAATAAGAATAATAATAATGTTTTGCAACATGAATCTACCAAAAAATTACGCCTGAGACACAGAGCCGGCTGAAACTATAGGCCACTTAGGCAACCGCCTAAGGCCCCACTTATAACAGGGGCCCCAAAATAATAATAATAATAATATATTATATAATATTATCTTTTCATCTAAGAAAAAAAAAATTTACAACCGGCCTTCTCCTTTAAAGTTTGTTTCTCACAGAGGCCCATTTCTCGCCCAAAAAAAAAAAAAAAAAAGATTTGTAACGGCCATCACCAAATCTCATCAGGTCCGTTTCTCACATAGGCCTGTTTATCACAGAGAAGAAAGCTGAAGTGACAATGTGACGAAAGCTAATCCCATCAGATCAGACTCAGATCAGACCATCACCAAATCTTTAGCTTGCATAAGCAAAGATTACAAACGGCCAGAAAAAAATATTACAAAAGCAGAAAGAAGAAGCAAATAAGAGAAGAAAGAAAAAAGAAAGAAGAAAAAAAAAAAAAACTCATTCTCTAACTCTCTCTATAGATTGATTCTAAAAAAAAAAAAACACTCGGCTTACTCATCAACTGTGTCTGTGTTGGCAATAGACTTGTGTGTTCACTGAAGGTTCGTTTTTTGTTTTCTCTTCCTTTCTCTTTCGTCTTCTTCATCACTTCATGTTTGCTGCAATGCTGCTGGGTATCTTGGTTTTTTTTTTTCATGGGTGTCTGGGTTTTTTTTTTTTTTTTTTTTTTTTTTTTCTTTTGAAGAGGGTTTCTCGGTTTTTTTCCATGGGTGTCTGGATTTTTTTTTTTTTTTCTTTTGAAGAGGGTTTCTCAGTTTTCTTTTCATGGGTGTCTGGGTTTTTTTTTCTTTTCTTTTGAAGAGGAGTTTGCTCACGGGTTTGGGTTTTTTTTTTTCTTTTGAAGAGGCGTGACTTGAGTGTTTGGGTTTTTTCTTTTTCCTTTTGGCTGAAGAGGTTTTTTTTTCTTTTGAAGAGGCGTGACTTGAGTGTTTGGGTTTTTTTCTTTTTTCTTTTGGCTGAAGAGTGAAGGCTGAACCTGAACTACTCTTTAGATTCTTTTAGATTTCTCTAGAAGAGGCGTGACTTTTTCTTTTTGGCTGAAGGCTGAAGCATCTAGGCTTTTTCTTTTTCTTTTTGGCTGAAGGCTGAAGCTTAGACAACTAGATTCTTTTAGATTTCTCTAGAACCTTTTGGCTTTTGAATGGTCAATAGAGCTATAAAGAGGAAATAGTTAAAGTCTAATAGTCTTTCATGTTTTGAATAGTCAATAGTCTTACACGTTGTGTGTGTGTGTGTGTGTGTGTTATTTATTTATTTATTTATTTAAGAAATCATATTTAGATGGTCAATAGACCCATAAAGAGAAAAGAGTTAAATTCTAATAGTCTTACACATTTTGAATGGTCTAAATGTTCAATAGTCTTACATGTTTATAATTTACCTTGTACTAATATTAATTTTAATTTTTTTTGTGCAGGATTAAAGTGTAAAGTGATCATATTAAGTAAAGCTGCAATTGTGCTTTTGATAAAACAGGTTCTATTGTTTTATACATTAAATTTATATTATTCTAGTTAAATTGTAATTTTTTTATATTATAGATTGTGTTTCATTTATTCATAAATATGTAAGACTATATTTACCTTGTACTAATTAATTTTTTTTATATTATAGATTAAGTGGATTAGCTATATTATCAATTGAAAAAGAAATGTTGGCGGAACTTGAATGCAAAAATTTAATTAATAATTTTGCCTCTTAAAAAGCAAGAAAGATAAATTTTAATTGAAAAAAATATATAAATTTATAATTAAATATAATAAAATGCCCCATTTAAAGCTTTCGCCTAGGGCCCCCAAATTCGTTGAGTCGGCCCTGCTGAGACATAGCACATTACAATTGAACTAATGATTAGAGATCCCAAGTTGGCAAGATTAAAGAAAAATCTTCAAAATGATCAATTTCTAAATTAAATAAAAAAATAAATATATGAATAAAATAATAAAAATAATAATCGACATTAGAATGTAGCATATGAACCAAGAATGCACAATCCAAACATAAAATCAAATGGTGTGAGAATGAGCGACAACACCCACCAGCGACAGACCACTGGTGGCGCCACTCCCTACCGAATCCGACCCAATTATTCAGCTTCAAAAATCGCCTTTTAAGACCTAGATTGAAGAGATTAAAACCATTCATCTAAGATTGTTGAGTTGAGTTTCTGGAGGTCAGATTGTGGTGGAGCTGCTTTTGGTGGGTTGGATTACGGTAGATTTGGTGAGTGGATGATTTTTGTGCTAATGGATTTTGGGCATGGTTTGTGTTTGTTGACAGTGGCAGAGGCGGAGTGATGGTGCCTTGACGGACAACATGGGTTGTTTGATGGGCTTCAGGTATAGGTTTCATTTGTCACGGTGGTGGGTTGACAGTGGCTTCACGGATGACTTGGGTTGTTTGATGGGTTTCATGTATACTATGTAGCTTGGTGGGATTTGATGATTGTTGCAGTTTTTGTACTGGGTTGTGACTTTGGATTTGCTGGTGATGCTTCAATAGCTCCAACTAGACAAAATTTTGCTTTGATTTGCTCTATTCTAGTTGGACTTGCAGTGATCCAGTGGGTTTTGTGATTAGAAAAATTTTACAAAATGATTTCTTGAACATTTCCACAAATGCTACCAAACACTGTAAAATGAAAATACTTTACGGAAAATATTTTCAATGTAAAATATTTTACGTCTGAAAATATTTTACATTGATACAAACAAAGCGTAAGTTGCGACATTAGTTAACAATTATAAAAGGCTTTATGAAAGTCTCCTCCCTAAAGGGCTTTCAATGCTCTAAGGATATGTTTCATTAAAGGGTGTAAGCATAGTTATTATAATGAAACCGAATATTGACCCAACTAAAAGACTGATTCATTGGTTCAATTAATGGTTCACTGGTTGGACTAGAAGTTTATAATTAATATATTTTATAGATATAAAAATAATTAAAATAAAATAAGTCGTTTGTCTAAGTTATACATATATATATATATATATATATCTATGTATGTATGTATGTATGTATATCAACCACTAAACACATTATTTATGTAAATTATCCCAAATAGTTGGATAGTTAATGTTTGACAAAACAGGTATTAAAAATCAAAAAGTGTGAATCGATCAGTGGGCTTGGGTGTGAGAGTGTGAGCCTATGGCTGTGGGGTATTATTATAGTTGTTGCAACAAGCCCAACCAACCCAACCCAACCCAAGGGAATTCTTGTAATCCGAATTCTTATATACTAGCTTCTGAGCACGCGCGTGAGCGCATGCTCAGAGGCTCTTCTATTTTTTGGGTAAGAGTTAATTTAGAACATTTATTATACTTTGGGATTACTATATTTTCCAACCACAAAAAAAAAAAAAAAAAAAAAAACACACCTAGAGGTGTGATGAGTATTATGCGTTAACAGGTGAAGTAATTTTTCATTATACCCCTAGGTTTTTTTTTGTGATTGGAAAATGTAGTAATCTCAAAATATAATAAATGTTCTAAATTAACCCTTACCCAAAAAATAGAAGAGCCTCTGAGCACGCGCGTGCTCAGAGGCTAGTACTTAGATAAGTGAAATATGTTGGTGGATAATTGAATATTCTTTTAACTACATTGAATAATCTCATTTAAAAAAAAAAAAAAAATTACATGAGACGATGGGATAAGGATAATAATTAAAAAAAAAAAAAGGGATAAGGATAAGGGTTTTTTCTCATTAAAAAAAAAAATCCAACTTAACGTGAAGGAGAGGGGAAAAAAAAGAGATTTTATTTTATTTTATTTTTATTTTTTATGATGCGATAACGATAATAATTTAAAATGTTGTGAAAATATTATGGACATATCATTTATCTTTTTTTAAAGGTCAACACTTTCCATTAATTTTTCAAATCACAAAAATACTTAGATATGTGATAAGATTTTGTGTGACTTAAATAATTTGTTCGTATAAAAATCTTATCATATCCCATTTCGCTTATTTGAAATTAAGTATTGTTTTTACTATTATTTAAAGGGCTTCCCCTATTTGGATTCTTCAATTTGGATGCCTAAAATATCCTCAGATTTACCAGTTTGTAAAGCTTAAATAGTAGGGTTAGACATGTAAAATTATCAATTTAAAAAGTCCTAAATTTTAGACATATTTGACAAAACATTACCTACAAAATAGGAACACTTCTACTAACCCACTTATTCTAACACACGTTTATAATATTATATTCTTAAAAAAACCTCACGTTGAGTTAAAAAAAGAAAACACAACTAAATAGTAAAATTTCTAAAATTTTATTTTTAGAAAAAACCTCACGTTCAGTAAAAATAAAAATAAAAAAATAATGAAATACCGTTAATTTAATAAACTTATCTTTATCTCTAAATCATAAGAAATGGTTTAAAATCTTAAATTGATAAAAATTGAAAACAAAATACCTAATGAAAGAAGCCACGTTGTATCAAAAAAATTATCTTACACATTACTTAAGTGGAAAAATAAATCAGATATAGGATTAGGCTAGTGAATTTATTGAAATAAATAAATTCATTAAAACTTACACACCTGGTAAATTCTTTTGTGGACGCCCATCATAGGTAAGTCAATTCCTACAAATCATATATAGCCTTAGGTGAAGGATCCTTACACCACAAATTAATATGACTACAGTAAATTAGTAATAACATAAAAGATAATATATACGAAAATGTTTAATGTCTTAGACTTTAGTTTCAAAATAGATTATTGTTAGGTCTATAGATGAAGATGGTTTCAACACCATTTATTTCATTTTGTTTCTGAAAAAGAAAAAGAAAAAGAAAAAGAAAAAACATTTTATAATACATACTTCCAAATCTAAAATTACATTCAATTGGCAGTGGTACTAACTACTAATAACAAATCACAATTTTTGTGTCTGATTTAATGCTCACCCATTAAAATAAAATATAAATAGATAAAAATAAGTTTATTAAATTAAGGGTATTTCATTAGTTTTCTTTTACTGAACGTGAGGTTTTTTCTAAAAATAAAATACTAGAAATTTTACTATTTAGTTGTGTTTTGTTTTTTTTATTCAACGTGAGTTTTTTTTAAGAATATAATATTAGAAACGTGTGTTAGAATAAGTGGGTTAGTAGAAGTGTTTCTATTTTGTAGATAATATTTTGTCAAATTTGTCTAAAATTTAGGACTTTTTAAATTGATAATTTTACATGTCTATCCCTACTATTTAAGTTTTATAAACTGAGGATATTTTAGGTATTTAAATTGAAAATATTTTAGGCATTTAAATCGTGGAATTCAAATAAAATAGACAACCGACTCACAGAGTCACAGTCACCGACTCAAGGGAATGTATAAAAACTGTGTTTTGTTTACGAAAACGAAGACAGAAGCAGAGGAGGAAATTGTGGGTTGTTTACTACGAAGACGAAGCAGTAGGGAGGAGGCGGCGAGGGTGTCTGCAAGCCATCCACGGCAATTTTCACAATCTCAGCGGCATCCCCCCCGAGATACGAATAACAAAATGGTAAACTTAAAGTCGACTGCTTTTTTTTTTTTTTTTTTTTTTTTTGGTAAACTTAAAGTCGACTGACTGTTTGATTCTATCACTGTTTCACCTCTTTTTGATTTCTATCATTCTCAGGCGGTTTCGGAGAAAAACCCGGAAATTATTAAAGAAAAAGACTTGGAGAGGAAGAAGAAAAAAGCAGACAAGGTTTTTATTTTTATTTTTATAGAGTAGTTTTTAATTGTGGTTTTTATTCTCGATACTAGTCGCTATCCTGTGCATATAAATAAAACATGTGAGAAACATTACATCCATGAAACACTTTGACATGTAATGTAATATTGTTTTAGCTAATACAAAGTTGGCTAATGACAATTATTATAGATTGAGGGTCTGTTTGGATACTGTTTATTTTGTTGAAATTCAAAACTTTTTGCTGAAAGTAACATAGATAAAGTTAAAAGTTAGTTGAAATAGTACAGAGCTCATGAATAGTGCCAAAAGTGCAGTGGAGCCATGAATAGCAGCAAAAATAAGTTAAATAGTGAAATAATTTATAATTTTAATCCACATCCAAATGCACACTGAAAGTAAATCATGAAATTGAAAGATTGCATTTTGATTGATGCATATCTTTAACCTCTGTGATAGAATGTATGATGAAATTGAAAGATTACATTTTGATTGATGCATATCTTTAACCTCTGTGATAGAAAGTATGATGAAATCGAAAGATTACACGTCCAATTTAGGTTACATCCATATATAGTTTGTTTTCTCTGACTTTTGAGTTGCTGATTATGATTTTTTTGACCTTTATCATACGGTACATTGAGATGTTATACGGGCTTACAACATAATTGGGTATCTTGGACTATTACCCATAATTTACTTATAAACCCTAATATATTTAACCCTAGTATGCTATTTATTGTGTTTTCTTACTTCCATTTATTTATTTTTATTATAAATTATTGGTCAAATTGAATACATAATTATCTGGCAGGCAAGGGAGAAAGAATTGAAAAGGCAAAAGGCTTTAGTGAAAGCTGCTAAACTGCAGGTAACAAGGAAATATTTTTTGTAGTATTTGCATGCCTTGCTTTAAGAATTATTGATGCGTATGAGGATTCAGATTCTTCATAATGATTATTGATTAGTGTGTTCCACTTTGTTTTAGGCGCAACAAGCATCAAATAATCAAAAAAAGAGTGAAAAGAAAATGGGTGAGGGGAAGGAAGAGAATCCTGAGGAGTTTCTTGACCCTCCAACGCCTTTCGGTGAGAAGAAAAGAATTTCTAGTCAAATGGCAAAGCAGTATAGTCCTACTGCAGTTGAGAAATCGTATGTTTTGTTTTTCTTTTTTATCTTTTCCTGTATGAAATTGACAATAATTGAAACTTTTGTCATGTTATTGTTTAATGTATAGTATTTTATATATCAAAATAATTGAAACTTTTGTACTCTTTTCATCTATGCTTTCTGATCTAGGTGGTATGCATGGTGGGAGAAATCTGGGTTCTTTGTTGCAGATGCGAAGAGTTCCAAACCCCCATTTGTTACTGTGAGTTTCTTTTTGGACTTCTTAAAATTGTTTCTTGAATTATAAGCACATTTTTTCTTTGTTAGTGTTTTCTGTTTTCCTCTCTCAAAGGAAACTCTGAACAGAAACAAATAGCGACTTTGGTGTGAATTAGATTTCAATACAGTTTTCATGTGCATCTTGGGAAGTTTTAACATTTCTAGAACGTTGAAGAGTTTGATTGAACTTTGCTGAGAAGTGAGTCAAACTACAGGGATTTGGTTGGTGGAGATGAGAATAGTATCTAACATGGACGAGACTAAGGAATAGTTCCTACAATTTGCTTTCTGCCTGTCCAACAAGAACTTTTGTTGGCAGACAACCACCTCTTGTAAATTTAACTCAATTCATTGTCAATTAGTTAATTAGGATTTTGAGTTATGACCTAGGAAGCATGGACACAGGTACTACACAGCCACATGAGCAATTTTTTTTCTTTTTTAAAAAGACATGGCGAGTACAATATTGGCAGGACACGGGTGCGACACCAATAGTACACGGGTACGGCACCCCAAATGAAGTGTTCGTACCTCCTAGACTTATGACTGGTTAAGTTTGCCCATACATTCTGGCTGTTTGTGATTTTGGTCTTAACTGCCCGTTTAACTCCTATGCATTGATTATGCATGAACGGTTGATGTTTGCAAGGTAAAAACTCTAATCTTGAGAATTTAGCCGTTTGATGAATGCATTATAATCTCGAGAATTCTCATAAGTAATACTGTACAAATGTAAAAGAAATGTATGAAGCATGCTGTGCAACATGTAAAGGTGAATTGATTAAGTTAAATGCAAGTTCAGATAGAAACAAGTTTAACTGAAAGGAGTAAGATACGCGTATGTATATTTTAATTACATTATGTAGTTGTGCACTCATAATTTCTGTTCTTAAATTGGTTTCTTTATTTTGCAGGTCTTGCCACCTCCAAATGTGACCGGTGCCCTCCATATTGGCCATGCCCTTACTGTTGCTATAGAGGTCCCATGGTCGCCTAAAATCTTATGTTTATGCTATACATCTTCCATCTTGCGGTTTTTTAATATGAATTGGTATATACTGCATGCAGGATACGATTGTTCGCTGGCGGAGAATGTCAGGATACAATACCCTGTGGGTTCCTGGTATGGACCATGCTGGGATTGCAACACAGGTTCTTCCTTTTTCCTCTTAAACAAGTTGTTAGTAAATTATACTTTTTAAAATTTTGGTTTACTGTTGATTGTGAGCACGTAGCTTTTTGCTGTCCTTTATTGCTCAATGACATGTAGCTTTGAGAATGTTAGTTGTATATTTTGGGTTGGGGAGAGTGAGCTCACATATCACTCAGGGGCATAATGCTGTGATACTGGATTTGTAAGGGGATACCCAAACTGATCTGATATAGGAACGATGGATGGATGGAATATTATAGGAATGATGGATTGAACCAAACACTTAATAATTAAAGGGGATATTTGCTCACCTCTCTATGGGATACTTAAACACCACCCAAAGAGATACAAAATCCTAACTCGCCACCCAAGGAGTCCACCAATGGGATAAGAGTTGAAAAGAAAAAATTCATTTTCTAAAGCACAAAGGCTATATATAATCTGAAAATACACTTTTTTTTTTTTTGGTTTAATCCTGCCAAAAAGCTTATATAAAGTTTAGAATAGCCCTGTAAGCATGGGAGAATGAAATTAGCAAATAGAACATTAAATTTGCTAGCCCAAAGTCAGACTTAACTCTTAAGGAACTAGAAACACAATAAAAGACTTGTCTGCCTAGGTGAATTAAAGCATAAAGTCTGATAATTCCCTAAGAATTACTAATTAAGGACTGTTTGACTTCTTTGGAAACAATAACTTATTAATGAGATGTTCTACCAACACTTACCCTTGTACATATGATCATCTTTTAATTGATTGATGTCACCCCTCAGCATTTAGCCTGAAGAAACATCATGATTGCTAATTTTCCTTCTTTTCTTTTCCCCCAAAGCATTGTAGCAACAGTTAACTGAAGCTGTTTGGGGCCTTTGCATTCTGCACCCAATGTTTTGCATAAATCATTCTGATGTGGCTTTGCACTGAATTTTGGTCTAGGGAGGAGGACCTTTGAAAGGGTCCAATCCTATGACTATATGGCACTATCAGGCATGAACTCATTATATGTCACATGCCTTTCAATAAGCATTTTGGCTAATAGCCCATTTTTCATTCAAGCTTGCTTTACTCGCATCAAATCCATACTTATGCTTGCATGTGGTGAATGAATTTTGAATATTCTTTAGAATACAACTATTTGTCAGTCAATTGTTTAATATGAGGCATTTTATTATTTTTTACTTAAATCTTTTTAGGTGGTTGTGGAAAAGAAGATAATGCGTGAAAGAAAATTAACCAGGCATGATCTCGGTCGAGAGGAATTTGTATCTGAAGTGAGTTCAAACACTAGCTAATATCAGTGTCCTTGCCAAGGGAAAAAATATACTCTGTTCATAATTTTGATGTCCTCATGTTGCTTTGTCTATTCACACACACACACACACATATTCTGATGTTTCCATTATATTGTGCTGAAAGGTTTGGGATTGGAAAAACAAGTATGGTGGCACCATTTTACAACAGTTACGTGGCTTGGGTGCCTCTTTAGATTGGTCTCGTGAGGTAAGGTTAGGTTTGATATAACTCATTTTTACTTTGTCCATGGATACTTATATATCTTCTGATATAATATTAATAAATGTATATGTTGGCCCAAATCAATTAATTTGTAAAATGGATTCTCATACAAATTAATCATGTGCCAGCTATTAGATCTAAACTGGTGACACAAGGACATTGAGTCCTCTGCTCTACTAGTTGTGGATAAAGCATACCATTCTTAATTAGTTTTTTTTTTTCATGTCAGATTCAGTCATGAATCTCTTATTATTTCTTCTTCCCCCACTCTCTCAGTGATTTTTGCTTATTTTTCTTCTATTAGTGCTTCACAATGGATGAGAAAAGCTCAAGAGCTGTGACAGAGGCTTTTGTTAGACTTCACAAGAACAATTTTATTAAAAGGTATGCTTTGACACCAAGAAAAGTTGTGCATTCTTTATCATGGTGGTTGTTCCTTTAAACTAATTTTTTTTTTCAATCACTTGCTTCGAGTTATCTCTTCAAAGTTTTGACCTAAATTTGGATACAATCAGCCCATGTGAAATTAGATGCCTGTTGAGATGATTCCCTCCCCCCCCCCCCCCCCAAAACCACCCCAAATCCTTTTAACTAACCAAAAAAGGGAAAACAAAAGAAAAGTGGCATTTTTACTGTATGTTGTGTGTTTAAATATGCTTGATTTTTTACTTTCATTGTTATCTAGTTTTATTTTTATCTTATTCTTTGTTGCCTCTTTAGCCTGTGTGCCTAATTTTCTCTGTATTTTATTTCATCAATTTTCAATGAAGTTTATTACTTATAAAAGAAATCTTTATAATAAATTGTGAAAAATGTCATCCTATCTATAATTAAGATATATTTGAACCTCTTTAAATGCTGTCTTGGTCAAGACTGATAATTTTTACAAATTTATTTTCATATTAATTAGCTACTAAATTTATAATTACGTCATTATGGTTTGACCCTAGTTGAATCTTGGTCTGATCTCTAGTTGAACCCCAGGCTAACCTCAAATCCTTGAATCTCTCATTTTCTAATTCTTTTGTCGGTCTGGTATTTAAAAAGCATTGGCTTGTAATGCTGTTTGTCGACAGTTTGAAGTTTCTATATTATATCCTTTTTTTTTTTTTTTTTTTGCAGAGATGAACGTCTAGTGAATTGGGATTGTGTGTTACGGACTGCCATATCTGATATTGAGGTAAGTCTCTAACAGGCAGTCTTTATAATGAGCTTTTTAAGATTTGTTTATTAAAAAAAGGTCTTTCGTGGTTTCTGAATTTATTGAAGTTGCTTGATCTTGTAGGTGGAACATATTGAAATCAAAGGAAGGACTTTACTAAACGTTCCAGGATATGACAAACCTGTGGAATTTGGTGTTTTGACTTCATTTGCTTACCCTTTGGAAGGAGAGCTTGGTGAGATTGTTGTGGCTACTACTAGGGTGGAAACTATGCTTGGAGATACTGCTATAGCTATACATCCTGATGATCCAAGGTACAATCATCTTCATGGAAAATATGCCATTCATCCCTTCAATGGAAGAAAGCTTCCTATAGTTTGTGATGCGACTCTTGTTGATCCGAAGTTTGGGTCAGGCGCTGTTAAGGTAAAGTTATTTTCAATGATATCAACACTTGCATCAAAATTTCACTTTTGAGTTTTATGTTTCCAGGCTGTAAGAGCTCATAATCCATAAATATTCCTGCAGATTACCCCGGCTCATGACCGGAATGATTTTAAGGTTCGTAGGGATCATGATCTTGAGTCAATCAACATTTTTACTGATGACGGGAAAATAAACAGCAGTGGTGGCTCGGAGTTTGCAGGGATGCCTCGATTTAAAGCTCGAGAGGCAGTTATTGAAGCATTAAAAAAGAAGGTACATTACTGTTCATATAAGTTAATTCTTTTTTCTTTTTCCATTTTTCGGTTTAGTAATAATGCTTCATTAAAAGAAAACAAAAACTTACAAAGGACCAAAGCACAAAGGCAGTGTGCTACAGAACCAACACAACATAAAAAATAAGGTGCATGGGAAGTACAACTATCAAGCAACTTATATAAAGAATTAAAAGTAAAACACCTGCAGCATTTGGCTACGCTAGCATAGTCTGGAGGAAGTATTTCTTCAGATGATGAATCAATTTCTCATGTCTTTCAATGGTACGAGCATTTCTCTCCCGCCAAATACCCCTCATGCAGCAATGAGGAATCATACTCCAAATCAACACAGCAGTATGCCCATTAAACTTGCTTGACTACCTTGCTAGAAGATCCATAACACTACTTGGCAATGACCCATTGAACCCCAAATAATGAGAACACCAAATTCCGTAATTCTCTAGCTATAGAGCAATGTATCAATAAATGATCAATAGTCTCCCCATCCTTCTTACAAACCAATCAACCACAATTATTCGACACCTCCGCAAATTATCAATGGTTAGAATTTGCCCTAATGCTGCAGTCCAAAGGAAGAAACTAACCTTAGATGGCACTTTCAACTTCCACACAGTCTTCCATGGAAAATTGCTTGGGGTGGTGGAATGTAATACCGTGTAATAGGGTCTTTAACATCAAAAATCCCCTTGGAAGAGGGTTTCCAGCATAGCTGGTCCAGTGCTGGTCCACCCCATTCCTTCTCGCCAATCCAGAATAGATCATATCCAAAAATGATGCAACCGACTCCAATTCCCAGTCTTGAACTGGTTGTGCAAAACTGATATTCCAATGGAAGCTATCCCTGAAGGAGATAAAAGCTCAGCCACTGAAGCCTCTCTATTGCAAGTAATACCATAAAGCCTTAGGAGGTTATGTTGCAAAGGAATCCCTCCACCCATGGATCATGTCAGAATTTGATGGAGGAGCCCTCCCCCACCTTAAAAATGACAAAGTTGTGCACTTTGTCCCAGCCCTTCAACCCTTCCTGATACTCTTCCAAAGACAAACTCTATTAGGTCCCTGCACCCTACTAGAACACCAACCCTGCCACACACCACCCCCCCCTCCCCCCCCCCCCACACACACACACACACACACCCATATAATACCATATTTAGCGTCCACCACCCTTCTCCATAAAGCCTCCCTTTCCACTGTGAAAACTGATAACCATTTTCCTAGTAAAGCTTAATTAAATATGACCAAATTTCAAATGCCTAGCCCCCCATTTTGAAGAGGTTCATAGGCCTTCCCCCAACCTACAGGTGATACTTAAACTCATCATCCATTCCTCCCAATAGAAAATCCTGCTGAAGTTTTTTAATATGCTGAGCAATGCTCATCGAGATAGGAAACAATGATGAGAAATAAGTAGGTAAACGGGATGGAATGCTCTTAATCAACGTAATCTGACCCCCGTTGGAAGGACATTCTCTTCCAACCAGCCAAACACCTCTCTATTTTCTCTATCACACTACTCCATTCAGCTTATGATTTAAAAGAAGAGCCCAAGGGAAGACCCAAATATGTCATAGGTAATTCAGCTACCTGACAACTCATAAATAGCAGCCAAAAAATCCACATTCGGCACATCACCAACCGTAACGAGTTCAGATTTCAGGACAGGTTTCTACACTTATTTTGGTTCTGGAAAATATTTTATTTGGCTGTATGAGAGGATGTTTATAAGGTATCTTCTGTTTTTGGGGTGGGCTTTTGGACGAATTTTGTCTCTGGTGAGTTTTAGGGCTGCAACATGTTCTGCTAAGGGACCATCCTAGTTGTCCTGTGGTAGGAGGGAGGGGTTTTGTTCTGTCTTTTTGGATAAACATAGAGAGGAATTATTGGCTCTGCTGGAGTTCTGACAAGGGAGCATCCCTGGTGTCTTGTGGAAGGACCATAGGAGTGGAGCATCCTAGGAGTTATCTAGAAAGACTTTACTGCTCAATAAAATTTGCTCCACCATGGTAGTTTTCCTATGTCAGGATTGGACTTGTATAGTTACAGTCTGATGTTATTAATCTGGTGGGAACACAACAACTGTAGTTTTGAAGATTATGCGAAACCTGTAGATTATTTGAAGTCCTTGCTAATCAGGACTTTGTTTGATTGGTCTCGCATTGTACTTCCATTATTGATTTTCAATATTCCCTTAGAATTTCTATTTGATTTGTTTGTAATTGTTGCTTGTATTTTGTGTTCATCATCATTAACATGGAATACCTTTTTTATCAATGAAATTTTATTATTTATCCCCCCCCCCCCCCCAAAAAAAAGTCACTGTTCTTTTTGATAAGTAGGTTTTATGCCCTGTTCTTGGTGCCTGAAAGTGTTTTTGTTAATTCTCTCTGTGTTACATAAAATTTATCCTATATTCATGTCTTTTGTGTCCAATTCAAAAATGCGAGTTTATGTTATTTGTGTTCTTTTTTTGTTACTTGTATAAGGGCTGCACAAGTCACATTCTAGAAAAAAAAGAAATGGAAGCTAAAGGCCGCACAAGTTTATTACTTAACAGCTGTTCTATGTTCATGTATTGTTTATGTGTGATGCTGTTTATTACTCAATTTTGTTTATTTATTTGCATTTAGGGTCTTTATCGAGGTGCTAAAGGTAATGAGATGCGTCTAGGCATATGTTCAAGAACCAATGATGTTGTGGAGCCACTTTCGAAGCCCCAATGGTATGTTGACTGCAATAATATGGCAAAGAAAGGCCTTGATGCTGTCATGGATGAAGAAAAGAAGAAGAAAGGCCTTGATGCTGTCATGGATGAAGAAAAGAAGAAGATTGAGATCATCCCAAAACAGTACACTGCTGACTGGAAGAGGTGGTCTTTCATTTTTTTTTACCATGTGTTATAAATTTCTGATGTTCACATCTTAAAGATTAAAAATGTTATTTTTTAGCATATCTATTTTTGGTATGTTATTCTATGCTTAAAAATGTGGGCATTTGGGTCTTAAACATCACAGATGGCTTGAAAACATTCGTGACTGGTGTGTCTCGAGGCAACTTTGGTGGGGTCACCGTGTTCCTGCATGGTATGTCACTCTGGAGGATGATTCGCTGAAGGAAATTAATTCTTACAAAGACCACTGGGTGGTTGCAAGAAATGAGGACGACGCTCAGGAGGAGGCTAGCCGATTATATAATGGGAAGAAGTTTCATTTAAGTCAAGATCCTGACGTGCTTGATACTTGGTTTTCTTCTGGTCTCTTTCCATTAGCTGTTTTGGGCTGGCCCGATGATACAGAAGATCTAAAGGTGTTTTATCCAACTTCAGTTTTGGAAACTGGCCATGATATTCTCTTTTTCTGGGTTGCTCGCATGGTAATGCTAGGAATGGAGTTGGGTGGTGATGTACCTTTTAGAAAGGTAACTTGACCTTGCCCCGTTATATCTTCTTAAAAAAATGTATTTGGTATATATTTGGAATTTTTTTGATTATTTTCTATACAGTGTACATTTTACTGTGCAAATCTATTTTAATAACAGAGGTGATGTGATATGATTGAAGCACCTTAAACTCTATGCAGGTTTATTTGCATCCCATGATTCGTGATGCACATGGGCGCAAGATGTCTAAGTCCTTGGGAAATGTCATTGATCCGCTTGAAGTAATAAATGGGATATCCTTGGAAGGTCTTCATAAGAGGCTAGAGGAGGGTAACTTAGATCCCAAGGAACTGACTGTTGCTAAAGAGGGGCAGGTGAAAGACTTTCCTAATGGTATTCCTGAATGTGGTGCGGATGCTCTCCGCTTCGCACTTATATCTTACACAGCTCAGGTTCGTTTCTTTATTCAAATTTCTATCACTCATTTGGTTGTTTCCTTTAATTGAATTACTGATGTGTGTAATCATTTTGTCTCAGTCTGATAAAATAAATCTGGATATTCAAAGAGTGGTGGGGTATCGTCAGTGGTGTAATAAATTGTGGAATGTTGTACGATTTTCTATGAGCAAGCTTGGGGATGATTATGTTCCGCCCACAAATGTAAATCCAGATGACTTGCCAATTAGTTGTCAATGGATACTCTCATTATTAAACGGAGCCATACTCAAAACTATTGCAGCTTTGGAATCGTATAAATTCTCAGATGCAGCAAGTACTGTGTATTCATGGTGGCAATACCAACTGTGTGATGTTTTTATTGAAGCAATTAAGCCTTACTTTGCTGGGAATGATCCAAAGTTTGAGACTGCCAGGAGGTTTGCTCGAGACACACTTTGGTTATGTCTTGACAATGGGTTGCGATTGCTTCATCCTTTTATGCCGTATGTTACGGAAGAATTGTGGCAGCGCCTTCCTTCATCAAGGGACCAGACAGCGATGGAATCAATTATGATATGCAAGTACCCATCAATTGTAGAGGTAAGTTTAGTTTTTTAATAAGTAATAAACTTTATTGATAGAAAAACAAGTATAGGAAAAACCAAAGCACACTGGATGTGTACTACAGGGGAAACAAGGGACAAACAAAACTAAGAAATTAAGAAGAATTAAAACTACACCTATTGATCAAATCAGACAAAGAACTGAAAGAGAGAACACCGGACACACAAAGTTTGGAAGAAAGAAGTCTTTAAGTCTTGAATTGATCTTTCTGTTCCTTCAAAGATCCAAAAATTCATCTCCCCCCAAATACTCCACCTCAATTAGTGGGGGACCATGTTCCAAATCATCCCATTTCTATGTTTACTAAACTTGCCTGGCCAGCTATGTTGGAAACCCGATAAGAAGGGATTTACAATGAGTGGTTACTACAGGCTTCTTCATTGTAATGGCAATCAATCTTTCCCTTGGAAGTACATGTGGAATCAAGATTCCTTCTAGAGTTGATTTCTTTGTTTTGGCAAATTCCTTCTAGAGTTGTTTTCTTTGTATGGAAAATCTTGACAATTGGCAATTTACGGAAAATGAATGTGTGGCATTTAGATTGGTGTTGTGTGTAAATGCAATGGGGAATCAGCAGATTTTCTCCTACTTCATTGCCCAATTGCTGTAGATTTGTGATCTATTGTGTTGGGTTTATTGGGGTTTGTTGGGTGATGCCAATGTCTATTATTCAATTGTTAGCTTGTCAGCCAGGTTGTATTGGCGTCATCGATTGTAGATGGCTGCCCTGCATTGCTTGATGTGGTGTATATGGAGGGAGAGGAACAAGTGGGGTTTCTAGGACACAGAGAGATCTATGCCTGATTGGGTTGGATGTTTTGCATAGTTAGTCTATATGATCTGTTAATGAATTAATATATGTATGGTCTGTTAATGAATTAGTAGATATATGGTCTGCTAGTGAATTAATAGATTTTGTGTAATTTGTGTGTTTGATTGTATGGTTAGTGAATCGATAGATTCATGTAATTTTTGTGTTTGATTGTATGGTCCCCAGTTGTATACACCCTATATACTTGGGTGACTATTATTTTGATTACAATAAAAATTGCATTATTCATAAAAAAAAGGGCAGTTAGAAAGTTATAAATTTGTTATTATTAATTCTAAAAGTGAACTGCATTTTTGGATATTTTAAATGGAGTGGTAGGGACCAACAACATTGAATGGAGGGGAAGCATATTGCATAAGCTGTTTGAAAAGGATGATGGTAACTATTTGATTTAATAATTCGTATTATTTGATGATTTTCATGTTTATCTCAGTGCTGGACAAATGAAAGGGTGGAGTATGAGATGGATCTTGTAGATTCCACAGTGAAATCTCTCAGGTCACTTGCAAATGAAAGACGAGAAAGGTACATGGAAATTATTATTTATTTATTTATTTTTAAAAAAGAAACAAAATTTTCCTCAGTCTTTCAATTTTTTTTTTTTTGCATCGACTTTTGTTTGTTCACTCACTCATTTTTTGGTTTTTATTTGTTTGTTTTATTTTTAAAGTAGATAGGACATTATTCTTTTGCTTAACAATGTAAGAAATTGCACTTTCTTTTTTGTTTTTTTAAATTGGCTAGGACATCATTCTTTTGCTTAACAAATAAGAACTTGCACTTTCTTTTTGATAAGCAAGTGGTTTGCTTAAAACTTAGTCGGGTCACGTGGTTTGCTTAAAACTTGCTGGGTTTACTGGTTTTGACCGGTTCTTGTGCACTTCCGATCCAATTCATCACCTGGACCAGTCTATGTGCCGGGTCACCCGGTTATTAGTCCGACCGGCTGGGTCAGGTTTAATACACTGCCTGTAATTGTAAATCTGTGCAAGTTTATGTTAAATTTATTTGAATTTGTCACCAATGAGCTTTAGCTCAACTGGCGTCTCCTAACCTTGCAAGTGCTAGGTGCATGTGTAATTCTGATTTAATTTATTTGAATTAATTTGATTGGAAATGTTCAAATTACAAGATACCCTAATTCTGGCTATGATTCTTCTGTCTTCAGGCGACCTGCTTTTGTGCTTTGCAGAAATCATGCATTTGCAGAGATTATTAGCAGCCATGAACTTGAAATTATTACTCTTGCCAATTTATCATCTTTGAGGGTATGTCACATATGTTGCTCTTAAAGTGGCTCTTGTATATTCACGTTTGAGGCATTACTTATCAAAAAAATACATACACAAATACACACACACACACACCCTCTTTTCAGACATGCTTTATAGTCACATATGTTGCTCTTAAAGTGGCTCTTGTATATTCATGTTTGAGGCATTACTTATCAAAAAAATACATACACAGGTATATACACACACACACCCTCTTTTCAGGCATGCTTTATACATTCTTATGGAACCCAATGGACAGACAAGATGATGTTATTTGTCTTTCTTTGCCTGCTTTTGTAGTTTATGTTCATCTCAGTGAAGTCTTTGTTGCCATGTTGTTACATATGTGTGTCTTTGTACTTGAATGCTCCTGAGAAATTATTGTGTTTGGTTGGGGTGATTAATGGGGGATAGAAAACTAATCTTTTTTATCCTCCCACTTTTTCATCCCTTACTATTTTTCATCTATCCATTTTTCCATCCTTCCAACCAAACAAAGCCTTATGCTGTGTGACTATATCAATTCTTGCTTTTGAATCGAGGCCGATGTTGCATATTGCTAGTTCATTTCCTCTGATTAAAATACTTCTGTACTGTGAAATAAACATTATACAGGTAATCGGTGAGAATGGTGCAACTCCAGCTGGATGTGCAGAATCTTTTGTAAATGAAAACCTTTCTGTTTATCTTGAGCTTCAAGGATGAGATTCAAAGGTAAGAAAAATGATAAGAAATGGTGTGAAGTTTGGGAATGAGGTTGTGAATGCATGAAACGCTTCAAAACATTAAACAAAAGATTTAGTATCAAAGAAAGCCAAAATTCTCCCCCCCACAAAAAAGAAAAGAAAAAACGAGGCAAAATTTGTTGGCTTTTGTATATTGTGTATGAGAATCATTAATTTCAGGTATGGCTGTTGAGCCAACTTATTTATAAGCATCTGCTGAACTGAATTTGTATCACCTCTGATTGAAGTATATCTATTAGAGTAGATCCTGGATTTTTTACATTTTAATTAGGTATTTATTTGTCCGGTACACTGCGTGGTATATGCATTTTGTTACAATCAGTGTATAGTTCAATTTCTATTTATAATTCTAGCTCAATTCATATGGCTAGATTTTATATTAAGGCTTCTGTTGTATCTCTTTAGACTTTGTGTTCAACCATGTGAACTAGTCTCTTATTCATGAAATATTCTTTTACTTAAAAAAAAAAAAAAAAAAAAATTATATTAAGGCAAAGCCCACTGTACCTCGTAAACCTTACAACTGATATAGTCAAGCCTGAAAGGAGTTTTTCCATTGTTTCTATAGCGTTGAGAGTAGTATTTATTTGTTAAGATTGTGCAATGAAGTTCTACAATCCTACAATAGAAGGGCTATATCCTGAAATATGAAAATGTAAAGGTTAATGGTGACTTTGAGACTGTTTTATTGCCAGAAAAATCATATCAGCATCAATTGTTCTAATTCAATTTTGAACTATTTCAATATTTTTATTCTTTTACACAGCACCGTATGTTGCAGCCCGCTAATGATTAATTTTTATTTTTCAGGCAACATGACAGGCTGTCCAAGGTCATAAGTGCTTTTGCCTACAAAGAAAAGGTTCCTTTACACATTTAACAGGAGAATGTTAGAGTCTCCCTCATTTTGTATCTTGAAGTAGGCCAGCATATTGAAGCTCAAGCAACAAACATGATTCACTTTAGTAGGTGTTCTAGATCTCTGCAACCGCAGAGTGTCCTCTTTTTGGTCAATTTAAGGAAATTGAGGCCATTAAAAACAAAAGTATCTGATTCAAAAGATTGTATTTTTGAATATTTGATACCAGCCTTGTTACCATGCTAAAGGTGTCATTATTTTTAATGTTTTGTTTATAGAATCTTTATTAGTCAGGAAGAATGATGTTGAATGAAACAACACAGATTACTACCTCGATGGCATGAAGCAAAGCCAACAGATGTGGTTGGTTTTTTGTCAATAGAATCTTTAGAATTTATCATTATTCAGGAATTAATATCACTAGTCGCATAACTGCGCGTTGCGCATGATAATTTTTTTAGGATGATCTCATTAAATATTTTATTAATACTATAATTTTAGTTATTAACCATTGGTTTTTCATTAGTTTTTAAGTTAATAAAAACCTTAAATATACCTTTTTTTTTACCTTTACACACACACACACATAGAGTGAATCTTTACACATACCTTTAAGAAAACTCTATATATTCCACTTTTTTGGATGCATAAAATTATAGATTACTACTCCATAATGATAGTGGCTAATTAATTTTATATATATATATATATATATATATTTTAGTGATCTCATTTGTAACGCTTCTTACCGATATCATATATTTACTAACTGATAATTTGCATAACAAAGACGATAAATGAGAGGTAGCATTAAATTTAGTACTATAGAGTTCGATTAGTTTTAAATTTAAATTTAGTACTATGACTGTATTTAATTTTTGATTGTTGATTTAATTTTTTAAGTGAATTTAATGGTTTATGTTACTACACTGCAAAGTTTTTAATGTTCTCCACACGGTAATCTCTATTTTATTTTTTACTTCTCCTTACAACTTCTTTGTTTTCCAATCAGCGATTACTAATTGACGTTTGGTTTTTTTTCTTTATCTACTCTTTATTACTTTGTATTGGTTTTTTTCTATACCATCTCTGTCTCTGTCTCTCTCTCTATTGGCAACCTATTGTTTTCTAAAATTTGATGATGATTCTATGACATTAAATATGCATTATTATTATTATTTTTTTTTAATTTAGTGTTTCTAACTTGATTTGTTCTGTATTTCATTCTTCCTTTGATGCATTGGGTGTGAGAATGAGTGTTTCTCTGGCATTACTCCACTTAATGTGGACAATTTTATTTATTTAATTTAGGTAAAATATTATATTTTAAAATTTTTAAAATAAAAAATGAGTAGAAATATAAATAATTTAATGATATATATGGAGGATGTGGCTAAATTTAAATATTAAATAAAATGATATGAGAAAAAAAATAAAAATAAAATACATAACAATAAACACTAACTTATCCAAATAATTCTATGTAATATAATAATAGTACATTTTTATATACTTGTAGGGGGTGGATTCGAGCGCTCTCTAAGGATCGAGAGAGTGGGCCCAAGCCCAACTAACCCTTCAATAAATTTGTAGAGTTGTGGACTCAAGAGCTAGGCCTCAGTAAGGAAGGCAACGGCCATGCATGGTAGTACGTGGTTGCCAATAACTAGAACGTGGGCTTAAACACACCATGGGGCTCCTCGGACGTGCCTTATGGAGTTGGAAACTACTATTATCTCTTTTCAGAAGGGTTACAAGAGTTGGGAGAGAATACTCTGCTACAGTATTCCTTTTTCTCTGGTTTTTCGTCCCCTCTCCCTCACAAGAGGGATTTTTACATTATATACTCATCACTCAGTTGATCCTAGCCCTACATTTGTTGATCAATCCGGCTTCTACTCGAGTGTCTGTCCCATCAGCCGCATTCCCATACCTCCAGTGGGTTGCAGCGCTCCAGACGGCACTGTTCAGAGGTCCTGTCCTCATTAATGCGGCCAGAGCGTTAGTTGAGGGCATTTAATGTGGAGGTGACAGTTCACCTGGGACCTGCTCCTCCGCCATGCTCCAATGTCCGGCCATTGGTTCTCGTTATTTGCTCCTTGGATGCTTGGGGAGACCCCCCTTAAAGGTGTGACGTGTGCCCTCTTTCTGTCCTCGGCATGCCGAGGATGTAACCATCCTCGGCAACGCTCCTTGGGTACTGGGCTCCAAACTTTGGTCCTCGGACCTCGGATCGTCGAGGCGTCCTCGGCATGGGCCGTTGGGCTGGGCCTGGAGTGGGCCGGGGCTGCTGGCTTGTTCTGGCCCCACAATAGCCCCTCAAAATCGTGCTGTCCGCGTCCTCGGGCGGAAGGAGGATTTTGATATCCCCGGACCTGCCCCGCGTCTAATCAAGTCTTATCCCTCGTCAGCGTTGGCGCCTTTTCAACTTCCCAAGGTGCGTTACTGGCGCTTCGATGTGCGTAACGTGTCTTGCATTAAATTCGGGCGGCTTTATGCTTCCCACGTTCAACGGACAGATGACAATCTAACGGTGGGGATGCGTTTGGCATTTGTGGGCGGGAAAACTTGCGCAGCTCTCCTTTCTAGGGTATAAGTACCCATTAGAACCGTTTCTTCACTCTTCATTTGCAATCGAGAGCTCCTGCGTCTTTACTCTGAGCCCAGCCAAACTTCCACCTCCAGCACAAAAAGCCAGTCCGAGGACTCCTCCTCATTTCTGTAAGTCTCTCTGTCCTTCTCTTTCATTTGTTCATCTTTTAGTCCACTTAGGCGTCATCTAGGATGGGTAGACTTAAGAGGTTTGTTGACACTGAGGAGGCGATGGAGGAGTTCATCGCCGATTACAAGATACCGGCCAATGTGGGCTTAAGGTATTGTAGGGAGGGGGAGTGGTACCTCGAGAGGCGAGAGGGCGAAGTGGCGATTCCCATCATCGCTTTCCTTGAAGGGGGGATGACGATCCCCATGGGGCCAGTGATGAGGGGTTACCTCACCTACTTCCGGTTGACCCCCACCCAGTGCGCCTCCAACATGTTCAGGATCCTGGGCAGCGTGGACGCCCTTAACGAAAAAATGGGTCTGAGGCTGACCCATCATGATGTCAACTACTGCTACAATCTTCAGCATTTGAGGAACAAGTCCTATTACATGAGGACGAGGGACGACAGGGTCCGGCTTATCCAGTGCCTCCCCGAGTCCAACAAGGGGATGAATGAGGATTTCCTCATCGTGTCCGGGGCGTGGCACGATGGCCTTCACTGCCCGACGGAGGAGGGAGAACCAGGTGGGGCAAGGGGAATGAAAGGGGATTTGTAGATTCTAGCTTCTTTCTTTGCGTCATTTTTTCCTATACTGTTTGGCCTCTAACCACGGACTTGTACCTTTTTTTTTTGCAGATCTGCACTCCTATGCGCGCCATTATAACTTGATCAATAGGGAGGACTTGCAGAAGGCGCTCAGGTCGGCGGATTTCGAGGAAGAGGAAGATCACCAAGTCAGAGCTGCGCACAAGATTCTGGGGTACACTCCGCTCCAGAAGTCATTCGCGGCCCCGAAGTACGTAATCAGAGCAAACGATCCTCGGCTACAGAAAATAGTGGTGACCGAGGACGGGTTTGAGTTTCCCGAGGACACCTCCACTTCAGAAGGCGTCACGGTAGCAGTCCCCTCGTCTTCCCATTCGTTCCCAGAGGCCACAGAAGAGAACTTAGAGAGGGAAGGGGAGCCTGGAGACTTTGGTGCTGCCGAGGAGGATTTCAGCGTTTTTGAGCAACTCAATCAGTCCGAGGACCCACCTGGTGACTTGGGTGATCCTCGTCTAACCGAGGCAGACCTCTTCGCGGCACAGAAGTCTTCTCGGCGCAGGATGGGCTACAAGAAGAAGTACCAGCCAAGCCTATCCGAGCTATTGGAAGGGCCGTCGGGGAAGTCCAAGCCGAAGCTCCCTCCCCCATCTCCGAAGAATCGACCTGTTCAGACCAGGTCAGCTTCAACACAGCCCAAGCTTCCTCCTCCTCCGCCTCAGGCGAGCCCGTCGTCCAGGCCCGAGCCCGCTGACCCTAAGCAGAAGAAGGATAAGGGTAAGAGGACCATAGAGGACAAGTCTGGGCCCACGCGGGAGGGCGAGGGCAATCAGCGGCCACCGAAGCAGTTGAGGATAGGCCCCTCAACGCAGGAGAAACAGGTCGCTGCCCCGCCTGAGGTTCAGGCCTGGCTTCCCGCCCCGATGCTCCGCGGGGCTCCCTTGAGGGATGACTCCTCCCTCAGGGACTTTAAAGAGGGTGAGGGCGCGTACGTTGCCGACGCTGTGGAGAGGTGCCTGCTCCTGCCTGCGGACATGACGGAGCTCGGGACCATGAGGAGCAGGGACGTCTTTCTTTGCCTTAAGCGGTATTTGGGGATGGTAAGACTTTAACACTTGTGCTTTTCTTGCCTTTTTCCTGCTTTTATTTCTTTTGAGCTCGGCTAATTGCAACTTGTCTGTTTCGTTTGGCAGGCTGTACAGGCCACCTTCAGGCTGGAAGAGACGGCCTCTGAACATGGGAAGGCCCTGGATCAGGAGCGCGATAGGCGCATGGTGGCCACCAGGACCCTCAAGAAGTCGGAGGAGGACCTTGCCAAGGCTAGGGAGGCGCTGAAGGCAATGACCCAGGCCAAGGAAAGCGCAACGTCAGGCCTTGAGGGTGCCCAAAGGCAGGCCGAGACTCAGACAAGGCGTCTGGGTGAGGCAGAGAAGCAGTTGAAGCTCGCCGAGGATCAGATAGCTGGCTTGGCGAAGAAAGTGGCAGCTGCCGAGGAGGCCAAGAGGGTGGCTGAGCGGGCCAAAGAGGAGGTTGAGAGGGCCAAGCTTGAGGCCGAGCATGGCAGGGAGGAAGCCTGGGCCACTAAGCAGGAGGCTGAGGAGGCAGCCTTCACTGCCGGGGCAGCTGAGACAGCAGCTACCTACAAAGCCCAAGTCCCTGGGTTATGTAGGCGCTATTGCTCCGAAACTTGGAACGAAGCCCTCAGGCAGGCTGGAGTGGATGCTTCTTCCGATTTGTGGAAAGAGGAGAATGTGTACTACCCTCCTTTTATCCGCGAGACTGCCCACGATGGCTCCGAAGCCGAGGAGGCCGCTGTGGAAACCGTTGCTACTCCGGGCGAAGAGGCCTCGGATGCTGGGGTTGCTGATGAGCCAATCCAAGGGGGCAATCCCCCCATGGTGGTTGTGTTAAGTGATGGCTCCAATGAGGACGCGCCTCAGCAGGTTGTAGAGCCTTCACCTGCCGCCCAGGCCTCTTCTGCCGAGGGGGCGGCTATTCCTGCTGTGCCTCTGCAGGCCATTCCCATCAGTCAGGGCTCAGGGGACCCTGAGGCAGTTACGGGCCAGCCACCCACTGAAGCAGCCACTTAGGCCCTATGGCCCTTCTGCCTGCTGCACTTTATTTCTACATCTCTTTCTTTTTCCCTTTTTTGCTTTATTTGTAATGCAACTTCTTGGGTGCAATTCCCTTGTGCTTAATGAAATGAACACTTTATCTTCTTTTCTATTTGTTGTGGCCATTTTCTTACTTGCACGCTATTCAGTTTTTTTTTTTTTTTGTATAACTTTAACTTCACTTGTACCTCGGCCAATTGCAGCATTCGATAATTACAACGTAAGGTGAAAATTTGAAGTAGGCACTTAGGATTTTTTTTTTTTTAAGCAGTTAGTTTCTCCTTAGGCATAGGTCCGAAGACCTAGCAGTCCTATGTTTATGTCCAACACTTGGTTTTATTTAAGTGGTTAGTTTCCCCATAGGACTGAGGCCGAGGACCATGCAGTTCCCTGGTTCTGTCTAACTCTTAAGTTTTCTGAAGCAGTTAGTTTCCCCATAGGACTGGGTTCGTGGACCATGCAGTTCCTTGGTTCTGTCTAAAGCTTAGCATTCTTAAGTAGATAGTTTCCCCGGGGGACTGAGTCCGAGGACTATGCAGTTCCGTGGTTCTGTCTAACACTTAGGTTTCTTAAAGTGATTAGTTTCCCCAAGGGAATGAGTCCGAGGACCATGCAGTTCCCTGGTTCTGTCTAACACTTAGGTTTCTTAAAGTGATTAGTTTCCCCAAGGGAATGAGTCCGAGGACCATGCAGTTCCCTGGTTCTGTCTAACACTTAGGTTTCTTAAAGTACTTAGGACGCGAGGCAAATAACTAAGATATGCAAACAATATGAATCAAAGCGACTCCTTTATTAATAGTAGTACCTTCTCAGGTTGTTTACATTCCACGGACGAGGTACAGATTTGTCATCCAAATCTTCTAAATAGTACGCTCCTATCCCTGCCACTGAGGTGATTCGATAGGGGCCCTCCCAGTTAGGCCCGAGCTTTCCCCAGGAAGGGTTCTTGGCAATTCCTACAACCTTTCTCAGCACCAAGTCTCCCGGTGCTAGCAGTCTGAGCTTTACGTTGGTGTCATATCCCTGCTTGAGCTTTTGCTGGTAGTAGGCCAGCCGGATCATTGCTTGCTCTCTTCGTTCGTCCACCATGTCCAGGCTCCGCCCCAGTAGCTCATTATTGCTGCTTGGGGTGAAGGAGCTCGTCCTTAGCGTCGGGAAATTGGTTTCCAGGGGGATCACTGCCTCCGCACCATAGGTCATGGCAAAAGGCGTTTCCCCTGTTGAGCGTCGGGGCGTGGTCCGGTATGTCCAGAGGACATGGGGCAGCTCCTCTACCCATCTCCCTTTGGCGTCATCCAGTCTCTTCTTAAGCCCGTTGACGATGACTTTGTTGACTGCCTCGGCCTGTCCATTCCCCTGGGGGTAGGCTGGCGTCGAGTACCTGTTCGTGATCCCAAGTTCGCAACAGTACTCCCTGAAGGCTTTGCTATCGAACTGGAGTCCGTTATCCGAGATGAGGGTGTGAGGGACCCCGAATCGCGTAACTATGTTCCTCCAAAGGAATTTCTTCACGTCTACATCCCTGATGTTGGCTAATGGTTCGGCCTCGACCCATTTGGTGAAGTAGTCCGTGGCCACCAACAGAAACTTCTTGTTCCCTGGTGCCTTGGGGAAGGGTCCCACGATATCCAAGCCCCATTGGGCGAACGGCCATGGACTGGATAACGGGTTGAGGACCCCTCCTGGCTGGTGGATGTTTGGGGCGAACCTTTGGCATTGGTCGCACTTTTTGACGTACTCCTGGGCCTCTTGCTGCATTCCCGGCCACCAATACCCTTGAGTGATGGCTCGGTGAGCCAGGGATCTCCCCCCTGTGTGGCTCCCACATATTCCCTCGTGCAGCTCTTCGAGTAGTGATTCCGCCGCTCCGGGGTGGACGCACAGTAGGTATGGTCCAGAGTAGGAGCGCTTATATAGCTTGTGATCCTCGGACAACCAGAACCGAGGGGCCTTCCTTCTAACTTTCTCGGCCTCCGACTTGTCCTCGGGTAGGATGTCGTCTTTCAGGAATCTCACTATGGGGTCCATCCAGCTGGAACCCACCTCAATCTGGTGGACGGGGATCCCTTCCCTTGGCACTTCGCTTGCCCTCCCCAGATGTTCCACGAGTATTATCCGAGGCAGAACCCCTGCCGAGGAGGTCGCGAGCGTGGCCAATGAATCGGCATGGCTGTTCCCGCTCCTAGGGATATGAGACAGGCTGTAGAGGCTAAACCCCACTCGCAAGCGTCTGACTTGGTCCAGGTATTCTTGCATTCTGGAATCCCTGGCCTCCATCTCCCCATTCACCTGGCCTACCACCAACCTCGAATCCGAGAACATCTCTATCGACTTTCCTCCCATCTTTTGTACCATGATCATCCCTTGTATTAATGCCTCATACTCGGCCTCGTTGTTCGTGGCCGCGAATCCGAGCCTTAGGGATTTCTCAATGACATGATCTTCAGGGGATACTAGGACCAGCCCCACTCCGGACCCCCTTTGGTTTGCCGCGCCATCCACATACACCTTCCAACATGGTGCCTCTGGGATGGAGATTGCCCCGACTGACTTCTCGTTACGGTTTTTACCCTCGGCCGTCACCTCTTCAGTTGGTTCGGCAAACTCGGCCGTCAAGTCTGCCAGAACCTGGCCTTTGATGGAGGTCCGAGGCATGTACTTGACGTCAAAAGCTCCCAGAATTGTGTTCCACTTCGCTATTCTGCCTGTGTAATCAGCGGCCCGGAGCACAGACTTCAGAGGCAATTGGGTTAGGACAACCACGGTGTGAGCTTGGAAGTAATGGGGGAGCTTTCTCGTAGCATGGACTACAGCCAGGATGGCCTTCTCTAAGGGTAGGTATCTCACCTCCGCTTCGTGCAGCGACTTGCTGACGTAGTAGACTGGCCTTTGAACGCCATTATCTTCCCGTATCAGTACTAGGCTCACCGCATGGGGCGCCACAGCAAGGTACGCGTACAGGACCTCGTCGACCTCGGGATGGGACATGATAGGCGGTCGGGAGAGGTAATCCTTGAGTTGCTGGAAAGCTGCGACACAATCCTCAGACCACTCAAACCCCTTCCACTTGTTGATCAGGAGGTAAAAGGGTCTACACCTGTCGGCCGACCTGGAAATGAACCGGTTCAGCGCCGCGATCATCCCGGTAAGCTTTTGGATCTCCTTGGGATTCTGCGGAGGTTTCATATTGTGGATGGCCTTGATCTGGTCAGGGTTGACCTCGATCCCACGGTGAGTGATCATATACCCCAGGAACTTGCCAGAGCTTACGCCAAATGAGCATTTCGATGCATTAAGGCGGAGCTTGTGCTCCCTCAGGACGCCAAATGTGCGGCCGAGGTCCTCCAAGTGCTCGGACACCAACTTGCTTTTCACCACCATATCGTCAACATAGACTTCGACGCTCTTGCCCAACATCGGCTCGAACATTCTCGTCATCATCCTCTGGTAGGTGGATCCGGCGTTTTTCAGGCCAAACGGCATGACCTTGTAGTGGTAGTTCCCAATGGGTGTCACAAATGCCGTCTTCTCTCGGTCCTCCAAGGCTAGGGGAATTTGATGGTAACCCTGAAAAGCGTCCAGGAAGCTCATCCGAGGATGGCCTGCAGTCGCGTCCACTAGCTGGTCTATTCGTGGCATCGGGAAGGGGTCTTTGGGGCAAGCTTTGTTCAGGTCCGTGAAGTCTACGCAAACCCTCCACTTCCCACTTTTCTTCTTGACCACCACAGTGTTGGCCAACCATGTGGGGTAGAAGATCTCCTTGATAGCCCCCGCGTGCTTAAGCTTATCGACCTCTTCCCTGATCGCATCAGCGTGCTCTTTAGACGGGCGCCGAGGTGGCTGCTGCTTGGGGATCGCAAATGGGTTGACGTTGAGGTGGTGACAGATGAAGGATGGATCAATCCCAGGGGCGTCGCAGGGATCCCATGCGAACACATCAAGGTTTCTCTTGAGGAATTCGAGTAACTCCTCCTTCTCCCGTGGAGGCAGTTGTATCCCGACCTGGAAAAACTTCTCCGCATCATCGCCAATTATCACCTTCTCCAGGTTTTCGCATTTGGCATCCTCGGCAGGTGCACCTGGGGGCGCCACCTGGGTCTTTGATTGCTATGAATTTTCCTCGGATGGGGCCGAGGATTGCGCATCGATCCGACGAGATATGGCAGCCACTGTGCAATGCCTAGCCGTGGACTGGCAACCTCGGATCTCCAGAACCTGGTCCCCTGACAGGAACTTCACCTTCTGGTGCAAGGTGGAGGCCACGCCATCCAGGGCGTGTAGCCAAGGTCTCCCTACGATGGCTGTGTAGGGAGAGTATGTGTCCACCACTATGAAGTTCGCCTCCACCACCACTGGACCTGTCTGTACGGGCAGTCTGATCATGCCCTTTGGGATGACGAGCTTCCCATCGAAGCTCATTAGGGGGGAGCTGTAAGGTGTGAGGTCCTCCTGCTTTAGCCCCAGCCCCTTGTAGAGGTCTGGACACATGACCTCGGCCGCGCTGCCACCGTCCACCATCACCCTCCTCACATCGTAGCCCCCTATTCTGAGGGTGACGATCAGGGCGTCCTCGTGTGGTTGGATGGTCCCAATCTTGTCCTTCTCCGAGAAACTCAGGGCTGGGGGAGGATCCCTCCTGGACCTCTTTGGCCACGTCTGGGGGTCCTCGGCGGGCAGTTGGACCACAGACAACACTCGTAGAGGGGGTGTGCCCGTCCTTCCTGGTGCAGCCAGTATTATATTGATCGTCCCGGTGGGTTGCCCCATGGCGGCGTCCCTCCGAGGTTCCTGGTAGTTCCGGCTTTGCTGACCGCTGGAATGGTGGAGGAGGTGCTTCAGCCTTCCCTCCTGGACTAGCTGGTCCAGGTGGTTCCAAAGATCCCTGCAGTCCTCCGTATTATGCCCGTGATCCTGGTGGTACTGGCAGTAGCGACTTTGATTGCGCCTTTCAGGTTCCCCAGCCATCTTGTTCGGCCACCTGAAGTACGGTTCGTCCTTTATCTTCTCCAGCACCCTGTGCACGGGTTCTCAGAACACAGCGCCTACCGTCTGCGCATGGGTCGCTCCAGAATGCCCACCGAAATCCCTCCTCGGACGGGCATTGTCATAACGGTCCGACCTGAAATCCCTTCTCTCCTGGGGGGTGGCCTTCTCTTTGCCTTTCCCTTGCAGCATATCTTCTTCCACCCGTTTGTACTTGTCGATCCGATCCATCAGCTGCCGCACGCTGGTGGCCGGCCTACCGGTTAGGGACGTCCTCAGGCCGTGCCCCATAGGTAATCCATTCTGGAACGTGTTGATGGCGACAGCATCGTACTTGCCGTCCAGCTCGTTGTAGATCTCCCAATACTTGTCCGAGTAAGCCTTGAGGGTCTCCCCGTCGCGCATGGACAAGGACAGCAGCGCGCTCATGGGCCGAGGAGGCCTGCTATTTGTGACAAAGCGGGAGCCGAAAGCCTGGGTCAGCTGCCTGTACGAGTCTACGGAATTCGTCCTTAGACCGTTGAACCACCTCATTGCCACAGGTCCCAAGCTGGATGGGAAGACCTTGCACATCAGCGCCTCGTTCTTGGAGTGGACCGCCATCCTTTGGTTGAACTGGCTCACGTGCTCCACAGGGTCCGTTTTGCCGTTGTAGGCAATGAAAGTTGGCTGCTGGAACCGCCGAGGAAGCTCCGCGTCCTCTATACGACGCGTGAAGGGTGACCTGGAGAGCCGGTCCAGCGCCCTGCTCATGGCATCGCCTCCCAAGTCCCTTGGGGTCGGGTTGGCGCGCCTACGCCTCTGGTAGCGCTCCTCCTCGTGGGAGAAAGTCTCGCTGGGGGGCGTCCTTGACCTTTGCCGGTATTCATTGTCGCTTTCGTCGTCGGAGGGCGGGTCAGGGCTAGGCTCAGATCGTCTTCGTTGTGCGCGGCGCAGCTTCCTCTTTAGTTCGTCTATCTCACGTTGCATGGTCACCTTATCGTCCCCTCTCCGGGAAGCGTGGCTGTGGGCCTCTTGTGAACGTGTGGCGTGGCCATCGTCGCGCTTCTGGGGAATGTGCCCGTCCCCCCGGCTTTCGCTCGCCGTTGAAGTGTGCACGCTTCCCTCTCGAAACCTCCTGTTGTCGTTCTGACCGCCTCCGGGGTCGCCATACTTACCTTGATGTCGTGACTTCGCCGGTTCAGGTCGATTGGGAGTTCCTTGGTGAAGGCCTGATCCTACCATGCTTAACTGTTGTCCTCACCAACGCACAAGCGCTTCCCACAGACGGCGCCAATTGTAGGGGGTGGATTCGAGCGCTCTCTAAGGATTGAGAGAGTGGGCCCAAGCCCAACTAACCCTTCAATAAATTTGTAGAGTTGTGGACTCAAGAGCTAGGCCTCAGTAAGGAAGGCAACGGCCATGCATGGTAGTACGTGGTTGCCAATAACTAGAACGTGGGCTTAAACACACCATGGGGCTCCTCGGACGTGCCTTATGGAGTTGGAAACTACTATTATCTCTTTTCAGAAGGGTTACAAGAGTTGGGAGAGAATACTCTGCTACAGTATTCCTTTTTCTCTGGTTTTTCGTCCCTCTCCCTCACAAGAGGGATTTTTACATTATATACTCCTCACTCAGTTGATCCTAGCCCTACATTTGTTGATCAATCCGGCTTCTACTCGAGTGTCTGTCCCATCAGCCGCATTCCCATACCTCCAGTGGGTTGCAGCGCTCCAGACGGCACTGTTCAGAGGTCCTGTCCTCATTAATGCGGCCAGAGCGTTAGTTGAGGGCATTTAATGTGGAGGTGACAGTTCACCTGGGACCTGCTCCTCCGCCATGCTCCAATGTCCGGCCATTGGTTCTCGTTATTTGCTCCTTGGATGCTTGGGGCTGCTGGCTTGTTCTGGCCCCACAATACTATTTTTAATTATTTATAATGCAATATGATAATATTTAATAGTCAAAGTCATTAAAAAAAAAAAAAAAAACTTAAAACAGAATATTAAATCCCATCAACCAAAATAGAATTCTAAAGAATACAAAACTTTATCAAGCTAAAATAGAGATGCAAGAAAAATAGAAATAAAAATCCACCAAAAAATTGAGGGAGAAAGAGTGGGAAATAACCACTTTTTTGTGAGAGAAAATTATGTATAAAATTGTCTTTTATACATAATTTTTAAATTAAAAAAAAAAAAAAAAAGACTTTGAAACGTTTTATAGATGAGGATGAGATAGCTATTAGTCTTGGACTATTTCAAAATTTTGCAAGTATTAAGATATAAAAAGAAAATATAACCCAATGATAAATTTGTCAAAATTTGCATCTGTGGGGCCAGAACAAGCCAGCAGCCCCGGCCCACTCCAGGCCCAGCCCAACGGCCCATGCCGAGGACGCCTCGACGATCCGAGGTCCGAGGACCAAAGTTTGGAGCCCAGTACCCAAGGAGCGTTGCCGAGGATGGTTACATCCTCGGCATGCCGAGGACAGAAAGAGGGCACACGTCACACCTTTAAGGGGGGTCTCCCCAAGCATCCAAGGAGCAAATAACGAGAACCAATGGCCGGACATTGGAGCATGGCGGAGGAGCAGGTCCCAGGTGAACTGTCACCTCCACATTAAATGCCCTCAACTAACGCTCTGGCCGCATTAATGAGGACAGGACCTCTGAACAGTGCCGTCTGGAGCGCTGCAACCCACTGGAGGTATGGGAATGCGGCTGATGGGACAGACACTCGAGTAGAAGCCGGATTGATCAACAAATGTAGGGCTAGGATCAACTGAGTGAGGAGTATATAATGTAAAAATCCCTCTTGTGAGGAGGGGGGACGAAAAACCAGAGAAAAAGGAATACTGTAGCAGAGTATTCTCTCCCAACTCTTGTAACCCTTCTGAAAAGAGATAATAGTAGTTTCCAACTCCATAAGGCACGTCCGAGGAGCCCCATGGTGTGTTTAAGCCCACGTTCTAGTTATTGGCAACCACGTACTACCATGCATGGCCGTTGCCTTCCTTACTGAGGCCTAGCTCTTGAGTCCACAACTCTACAAATTTATTGAAGGGTTAGTTGGGCTTGGGCCCACTCTCTCAATCCTTAGAGAGCGCTCGAATCCACCCCCTACAATTGGCGCCGTCTGTGGGAAGCGCTTGTGCGTTGGTGAGGACAACAGTTAAGCATGGTAGGATCAGGCCTTCACCAAGGAACTCCCAATCGACCTGAACCGGCGAAGTCACGACATCAAGGTAAGTATGGCGACCCCGGAGGCGGTCAGAACGACAACAGGAGGTTTCGAGAGGGAAGCGTGCACACTTCAACGGCGAGCGAAAGCCGGGGGGACGGGCACATTCCCCAGAAGCGCGACGATGGCCACGCCACACGTTCACAAGAGGCCCACAGCCACGCTTCCCGGAGAGGGGACGATAAGGTGACCATGCAACGTGAGATAGACGAACTAAAGAGGAAGCTGCGCCGCGCACAACGAAGACGATCTGAGCCTAGCCCTGACCCGCCCTCCGACGACGAAAGCGACAATGAATACCGGCAAAGGTCAAGGACGCCCCCCAGCGAGACTTTCTCCCACGAGGAGGAGCGCTACCAGAGGCGTAGGCGCGCCAACCCGACCCCAAGGGACTTGGGAGGCGATGCCATGAGCAGGGCGCTGGACCGGCTCTCCAGGTCACCCTTCACGCGTCGTATAGAGGACGCGGAGCTTCCTCGGCGGTTCCAGCAGCCAACTTTCATTGCCTACAACGGCAAAACGGACCCTGTGGAGCACGTGAGCCAGTTCAACCAAAGGATGGCGGTCCACTCCAAGAACGAGGCGCTGATGTGCAAGGTCTTCCCATCCAGCTTGGGACCTGTGGCAATGAGGTGGTTCAACGGTCTAAGGACGAATTCCGTAGACTCGTACAGGCAGCTGACCCAGGCTTTCGGCTCCCGCTTTGTCACAAATAGCAGGCCTCCTCGGCCCATGAGCGCGCTGCTGTCCTTGTCCATGCGCGACGGGGAGACCCTCAAGGCTTACTCGGACAAGTATTGGGAGATCTACAACGAGCTGGACGGCAAGTACGATGCTGTCGCCATCAACACGTTCCAGAATGGATTACCTATGGGGCACGGCCTGAGGACGTCCCTAACCGGTAGGCCGGCCACCAGCGTGCGGCAGCTGATGGATCGGATCGACAAGTACAAACGGGTGGAAGAAGATATGCTGCAAGGGAAAGGCAAAGAGAAGGCCACCCCCCAGGAGAGAAGGGATTTCAGGTCGGACCGTTATGACAATGCCCGTCCGAGGAGGGATTTCGGTGGGCATTCTGGAGCGACCCATGCGCAGACGGTAGGCGCTGTGTTCCGAGAACCCGTGCACAGGGTGCTGGAGAAGATAAAGGACGAACCGTACTTCAGGTGGCCGAACAAGATGGCTGGGGAACCTGAAAGGCGCAATCAAAGTCGCTACTGCCAGTACCACCAGGATCACGGGCATAATACGGAGGACTGCAGGGATCTTTGGAACCACCTGGACCAGCTAGTCCAGGAGGGAAGGCTGAAGCACCTCCTCCACCATTCCAGCGGTCAGCAAAGCCGGAACTACCAGGAACCTCGGAGGGACGCCGCCATGGGGCAACCCACCGGGACGATCAATATAATACTGGCTGCACCAGGAAGGACGGGCACACCCCCTCTACGAGTGTTGTCTGTGGTCCAACTGCCCGCCGAGGACCCCCAGACGTGGCCAAAGAGGTCCAGGAGGGATCCTCCCCCAGCCCTGAGTTTCTCGGAGAAGGACAAGATTGGGACCATCCAACCACACGAGGACGCCCTGATCGTCACCCTCAGAATAGGGGGCTACGATGTGAGGAGGGTGATGGTGGACGGTGGCAGCGCGGCCGAGGTCATGTGTCCAGACCTCTACAAGGGGCTGGGGCTAAAGCAGGAGGACCTCACACCTTACAGCTCCCCCCTAATGAGCTTCGATGGGAAGCTCGTCATCCCAAAGGGCATGATCAGACTGCCCGTACAGACAGGTCCAGTGGTGGTGAAGGCGAACTTCATAGTGGTGGACACATACTCTCCCTACACAGCCATCGTAGGGAGGCCTTGGCTACACGCCCTGGATGGCGTGGCCTCCACCTTGCACCAGAAGGTGAAGTTCCTGTCAGGGGACCAGGTTCTGGAGATCCGAGGTTGCCAGTCCACGGCTAGGCATTGCACAGTGGCTGCCATATCTCGTCGGATCGATGCGCAATCCTCGGCCCCATCCGAGGAAAATTCATAGCAATCAAAGACCCAGGTGGCGCCCCCAGGTGCACCTGCCGAGGATGCCAAATGCGAAAACCTGGAGAAGGTGATAATTGGCGATGATGCGGAGAAGTTTTTCCAGGTCGGGATACAACTGCCTCCACGGGAGAAGGAGGAGTTACTCGAATTCCTCAAGAGAAACCTTGATGTGTTCGCATGGGATCCCTGCGACGCCCCTGGGATTGATCCATCCTTCATCTGTCACCACCTCAACGTCAACCCATTTGCGATCCCCAAGCAGCAGCCACCTCGGCGCCCGTCTAAAGAGCACGCTGATGCGATCAGGGAAGAGGTCGATAAGCTTAAGCACGCGGGGGCTATCAAGGAGATCTTCTACCCCACATGGTTGGCCAACACTGTGGTGGTCAAGAAGAAAAGTGGGAAGTGGAGGGTTTGCGTAGACTTCACGGACCTGAACAAAGCTTGCCCCAAAGACCCCTTCCCGATGCCACGAATAGACCAGCTAGTGGACGCGACTGCAGGCCATCCTCGGATGAGCTTCCTGGACGCTTTTCAGGGTTACCATCAAATTCCCCTAGCCTTGGAGGACCGAGAGAAGACGGCATTTGTGACACCCATTGGGAACTACCACTACAAGGTCATGCCGTTTGGCCTGAAAAACGCCGGATCCACCTACCAGAGGATGATGACGAGAATGTTCGAGCCGATGTTGGGCAAGAGCGTCGAAGTCTATGTTGACGATATGGTGGTGAAAAGCAAGTTGGTGTCCGAGCACTTGGAGGACCTCGGCCGCACATTTGGCGTCCTGAGGGAGCACAAGCTCCGCCTTAATGCATCGAAATGCTCATTTGGCGTAAGCTCTGGCAAGTTCCTGGGGTATATGATCACTCACCGTGGGATCGAGGTCAACCCTGACCAGATCAAGGCCATCCACAATATGAAGCCTCCGCAGAATCCCAAGGAGATCCAAAAGCTTACCGGGATGATCGCGGCGCTGAACCGGTTCATTTCCAGGTCGGCCGACAGGTGTAGACCCTTTTACCTCCTGATCAACAAGTGGAAGGGGTTTGAGTGGTCTGAGGATTGTGTCGCAGCTTTCCAGCAACTCAAGGATTACCTCTCCCGACCGCCTATCATGTCCCATCCCGAGGTCGACGAGGTCCTGTACGCGTACCTTGCTGTGGCGCCCCATGCGGTGAGCCTAGTACTGATACGGGAAGATAATGGCGTTCAAAGGCCAGTCTACTACGTCAGCAAGTCGCTGCACGAAGCGGAGGTGAGATACCTACCCTTAGAGAAGGCCATCCTGGCTGTAGTCCATGCTACGAGAAAGCTCCCCCATTACTTCCAAGCTCACACCGTGGTTGTCCTAACCCAATTGCCTCTGAAGTCTGTGCTCCGGGCCGCTGATTACACAGGCAGAATAGCGAAGTGGAACACAATTCTGGGAGCTTTTGACGTCAAGTACATGCCTCGGACCTCCATCAAAGGCCAGGTTCTGGCAGACTTGACGGCCGAGTTTGCCGAACCAACTGAAGAGGTGACGGCCGAGGGTAAAAACCGTAACGAGAAGTCAGTCGGGGCAATCTCCATCCCAGAGGCACCATGTTGGAAGGTGTATGTGGATGGCGCGGCAAACCAAAGGGGGTCTGGAGTGGGGCTGGTCCTAGTATCCCCTGAAGATCATGTCATTGAGAAATCCCTAAGGCTCGGATTCGCGGCCACGAACAACGAGGCCGAGTATGAGGCATTAATACAAGGGATGATCATGGTACAAAAGATGGGAGGAAAGTCGATAGAGATGTTCTCGGATTCGAGGTTGGTGGTAGGCCAGGTGAATGGGGAGATGGAGGCCAGGGATTCCAGAATGCAAGAATACCTGGACCAAGTCAGACGCTTGCGAGTGGGGTTTAGCCTCTACAGCCTGTCTCATATCCCCAGGAGCGGGAACAGCCATGCCGATTCATTGGCCACGCTCGCGACCTCCTCGGCAGGGGTTCTGCCTCGGATAATACTCGTGGAACATCTGGGGAGGGCAAGCGAAGTGCCAAGGGAAGGGATCCCCGTCCACCAGATTGAGGTGGGTTCCAGCTGGATGGACCCCATAGTGAGATTCCTGAAAGACGACATCCTACCCGAGGACAAGTCGGAGGCCGAGAAAGTTAGAAGGAAGGCCCCTCGGTTCTGGTTGTCCGAGGATCACAAGCTATATAAGCGCTCCTACTCTGGACCATACCTACTGTGCGTCCACCCCGGAGCGGCGGAATCACTACTCGAAGAGCTGCACGAGGGAATATGTGGGAGCCACACAGGGGGGAGATCCCTGGCTCACCGAGCCATCACTCAAGGGTATTGGTGGCCGGGAATGCAGCAAGAGGCCCAGGAGTACGTCAAAAAGTGCGACCAATGCCAAAGGTTCGCCCCAAACATCCACCAGCCAGGAGGGGTCCTCAACCCGTTATCCAGTCCATGGCCGTTCGCCCAATGGGGCTTGGATATCGTGGGACCCTTCCCCAAGGCACCAGGGAACAAGAAGTTTCTGTTGGTGGCCACGGACTACTTCACCAAATGGGTCGAGGCCGAACCATTAGCCAACATCAGGGATGTAGACGTGAAGAAATTCCTTTGGAGGAACATAGTTACGCGATTCGGGGTCCCTCACACCCTCATCTCGGATAACGGACTCCAGTTCGATAGCAAAGCCTTCAGGGAGTACTGTTGCGAACTTGGGATCACGAACAGGTACTCGACGCCAGCCTACCCCCAGGGGAATGGACAGGCCGAGGCAGTCAACAAAGTCATCGTCAACGGGCTTAAGAAGAGACTGGATGACGCCAAAGGGAGATGGGTAGAGGAGCTGCCCCATGTCCTCTGGACATACCGGACCACGCCCCGACGCTCAACAGGGGAAACGCCTTTTGCCATGACCTATGGTGCGGAGGCAGTGATCCCCCTGGAAACCAATTTCCCGACGCTAAGGACGAGCTCCTTCACCCCAAGCAGCAATAATGAGCTACTGGGGCGGAGCCTGGACATGGTGGACGAACGAAGAGAGCAAGCAATGATCCGGCTGGCCTACTACCAGCAAAAGCTCAAGCAGGGATATGACACCAACGTAAAGCTCAGACCGCTAGCACCGGGAGACTTGGTGCTGAGAAAGGTTGTAGGAACTGCCAAGAACCCTTCCTGGGGAAAGCTCGGGCCTAACTGGGAGGGCCCCTATCGAATCACCTCAGTGGCAGGGATAGGAGCGTACTATTTAGAAGATTTAGATGACAAATCTGTACCTCGTCCGTGGAATGTAAACAACCTGAGAAGGTACTACTATTAATAAAGGAGTCGCTTTGATTCATATTGTTTGCATATCTTAGTTATTTGCCTCGCGTCCTAAGTACTTTAAGAAACCTAAGTGTTAGACAGAACCAGGGAACTGCATGGTCCTCGGACTCATTCCCTTGGGGAAACTAATCACTTTAAGAAACCTAAGTGTTAGACAGAACCAGGGAACTGCATGGTCCTCGGACTCATTCCCTTGGGGAAACTAATCACTTTAAGAAACCTAAGTGTTAGACAGAACCACGGAACTGCATAGTCCTCGGACTCAGTCCCCCGGGGAAACTATCTACTTAAGAATGCTAAGCTTTAGACAGAACCAAGGAACTGCATGGTCCACGAACCCAGTCCTATGGGGAAACTAACTGCTTCAGAAAACTTAAGAGTTAGACAGAACCAGGGAACTGCATGGTCCTCGGCCTCAGTCCTATGGGGAAACTAACCACTTAAATAAAACCAAGTGTTGGACATAAACATAGGACTGCTAGGTCTTCGGACCTATGCCTAAGGAGAAACTAACTGCTTAAAAAAAAAAATCCTAAGTGCCTACTTCAAATTTTCACCTTACGTTGTAATTATCGAATGCTGCAATTGGCCGAGGTACAAGTGAAGTCAAAGTTATACAAAAAAAAAAAAACTGAATAGCGTGCAAGTAAGAAAATGGCCACAACAAACAGAAAAGAAGATAAAGTGTTCATTTCATTAAGCACAAGGGAATTGCACCCAAGAAGTTGCATTACAAATAAAGCAAAAAAGGGAAAAAGAAAGAGATGTAGAAATAAAGTGCAGCAGGCAGAAGGGCCATAGGGCCTAAGTGGCTGCTTCAGTGGGTGGCTGGCCCGTAGCTGCCTCAGGGTCCCCTGAGCCCTGACTGATGGGAATGGCCTGCAGAGGCACAGCAGGAATAGCCGCCCCCTCGGCAGAAGAGGCCTGGGCGGCAGGTGAAGGCTCTACAACCTGCTGAGGCGCGTCCTCATTGGAGCCATCACTTAACACAACCACCATGGGGGGATTGCCCCCTTGGATTGGCTCATCAGCAACCCCAGCATCCGAGGCCTCTTCGCCCGGAGTAGCAACGGTTTCCACAGCGGCCTCCTCGGCTTCGGAGCCATCGTGGGCAGTCTCGCGGATAAAAGGAGGGTAGTACACATTCTCCTCTTTCCACAAATCGGAAGAAGCATCCACTCCAGCCTGCCTGAGGGCTTCGTTCCAAGTTTCGGAGCAATAGCGCCTACATAACCCAGGGACTTGGGCTTTGTAGGTAGCTGCTGTCTCAGCTGCCCCGGCAGTGAAGGCTGCCTCCTCAGCCTCCTGCTTAGTGGCCCAGGCTTCCTCCCTGCCATGCTCGGCCTCAAGCTTGGCCCTCTCAGCCTCCTCTTTGGCCCACTCAGCCACCCTCTTGGCCTCCTCGGCAGCTGCCACTTTCTTCGCCAGGCCAGCTATCTGATCCTCGGCGAGCTTCAACTGCTTCTCTGCCTCACCCAGACGCCTTGTCTGAGTCTCGGCCTGCCTTTGGGCACCCTCAAGGCCTGACGTTGCGCTTTCCTTGGCCTGGGTCATTGCCTTCAGCGCCTCCCTAGCCTTGGCAAGGTCCTCCTCCGACTTCTTGAGGGTCCTGGTGGCCACCATGCGCCTATCGCGCTCCTGATCCAGGGCCTTCCCATGTTCAGAGGCCGTCTCTTCCAGCCTGAAGGTGGCCTGTACAGCCTGCCAAACGAAACAGACAAGTTGCAATTAGCCGAGCTCAAAAGAAATAAAAGCAGGAAAAAGGCAAGAAAAGCACAAGTGTTAAAGTCTTACCATCCCCAAATACCGCTTAAGGCAAAGAAAGACGTCCCTGCTCCTCATGGTCCCGAGCTCCGTCATGTCCGCAGGCAGGAGCAGGCACCTCTCCACAGCGTCGGCAACGTACGCGCCCTCACCCTCTTTAAAGTCCCTGAGGGAGGAGTCATCCCTCAAGGGAGCCCCGCGGAGCATCGGGGCGGGAAGCCAGGCCTGAACCTCAGGCGGGGCAGCGACCTGTTTCTCCTGCGTTGAGGGGCCTATCCTCAACTGCTTCGGTGGCCGCTGATTGCCCTCGCCCTCCCGCGTGGGCCCAGACTTGTCCTCTATGGTCCTCTTACCCTTATCCTTCTTCTGCTTAGGGTCAGCGGGCTCGGGCCTGGACGACGGGCTCGCCTGAGGCGGAGGAGGAGGAAGCTTGGGCTGTGTTGAAGCTGACCTGGTCTGAACAGGTCGATTCTTCGGAGATGGGGGAGGGAGCTTCGGCTTGGACTTCCCCGACGGCCCTTCCAATAGCTCGGATAGGCTTGGCTGGTACTTCTTCTTGTAGCCCATCCTGCGCCGAGAAGACTTCTGTGCCGCGAAGAGGTCTGCCTCGGTTAGACGAGGATCACCCAAGTCACCAGGTGGGTCCTCGGACTGATTGAGTTGCTCAAAAACGCTGAAATCCTCCTCGGCAGCACCAAAGTCTCCAGGCTCCCCTTCCCTCTCTAAGTTCTCTTCTGTGGCCTCTGGGAACGAATGGGAAGACGAGGGGACTGCTACCGTGACGCCTTCTGAAGTGGAGGTGTCCTCGGGAAACTCAAACCCGTCCTCGGTCACCACTATTTTCTGTAGCCGAGGATCGTTTGCTCTGATTACGTACTTCGGGGCCGCGAATGACTTCTGGAGCGGAGTGTACCCCAGAATCTTGTGCGCAGCTCTGACTTGGTGATCTTCCTCTTCCTCGAAATCCGCCGACCTGAGCGCCTTCTGCAAGTCCTCCCTATTGATCAAGTTATAATGGCGCGCATAGGAGTGCAGATCTGCAAAAAAAAAAAGGGTACAAGTCCGTGGTTAGAGGCCAAACAGTATAGGAAAAAATGACGCAAAGAAAGAAGCTAGAATCTACAAATCCCCTTTCATTCCCCTTGCCCCACCTGGTTCTCCCTCCTCCGTCGGGCAGTGAAGGCCATCGTGCCACGCCCCGGACACGATGAGGAAATCCTCATTCATCCCCTTGTTGGACTCGGGGAGGCACTGGATAAGCCGGACCCTGTCGTCCCTCGTCCTCATGTAATAGGACTTGTTCCTCAAATGCTGAAGATTGTAGCAGTAGTTGACATCATGATGGGTCAGCCTCAGACCCATTTTTTCGTTAAGGGCGTCCACGCTGCCCAGGATCCTGAACATGTTGGAGGCGCACTGGGTGGGGGTCAACCGGAAGTAGGTGAGGTAACCCCTCATCACTGGCCCCATGGGGATCGTCATCCCCCCTTCAAGGAAAGCGATGATGGGAATCGCCACTTCGCCCTCTCGCCTCTCGAGGTACCACTCCCCCTCCCTACAATACCTTAAGCCCACATTGGCCGGTATCTTGTAATCGGCGATGAACTCCTCCATCGCCTCCTCAGTGTCAACAAACCTCTTAAGTCTACCCATCCTAGATGACGCCTAAGTGGACTAAAAGATGAACAAATGAAAGAGAAGGACAGAGAGACTTACAGAAATGAGGAGGAGTCCTCGGACTGGCTTTTTGTGCTGGAGGTGGAAGTTTGGCTGGGCTCAGAGTAAAGACGCAGGAGCTCTCGATTGCAAATGAAGAGTGAAGAAACGGTTCTAATGGGTACTTATACCCTAGAAAGGAGAGCTGCGCAAGTTTTCCCGCCCACAAATGCCAAACGCATCCCCACCGTTAGATTGTCATCTGTCCGTTGAACGTGGGAAGCATAAAGCCGCCCGAATTTAATGCAAGACACGTTACGCACATCGAAGCGCCAGTAACGCACCTTGGGAAGTTGAAAAGGCGCCAACGCTGACGAGGGATAAGACTTGATTAGACGCGGGGCAGGTCCGGGGATATCAAAATCCTCCTTCCGCCCGAGGATGCGGACAGCACGATTTTGAGGGGCTATTGTGGGGCCAGAACAAGCCAGCAGCCCCGGCCCACTCCAGGCCCAGCCCAACGGCCCATGCCGAGGACGCCTCGACGATCCGAGGTCCGAGGACCAAAGTTTGGAGCCCAGTACCCAAGGAGCGTTGCCGAGGATGGTTACATCCTCGGCATGCCGAGGACAGAAAGAGGGCACACGTCACACCTTTAAGGGGGGTCTCCCCAAGCATCCAAGGAGCAAATAACGAGAACCAATGGCCGGACATTGGAGCATGGCGGAGGAGCAGGTCCCAGGTGAACTGTCACCTCCACATTAAATGCCCTCAACTAACGCTCTGGCCGCATTAATGAGGACAGGACCTCTGAACAGTGCCGTCTGGAGCGCTGCAACCCACTGGAGGTATGGGAATGCGGCTGATGGGACAGACACTCGAGTAGAAGCCGGATTGATCAACAAATGTAGGGCTAGGATCAACTGAGTGAGGAGTATATAATGTAAAAATCCCTCTTGTGAGGGGGGGGGGACGAAAAACCAGAGAAAAAGGAATACTGTAGCAGAGTATTCTCTCCCAACTCTTGTAACCCTTCTGAAAAGAGATAATAGTAGTTTCCAACTCCATAAGGCACGTCCGAGGAGCCCCATGGTGTGTTTAAGCCCACGTTCTAGTTATTGGCAACCACGTACTACCATGCATGGCCGTTGCCTTCCTTACTGAGGCCTAGCTCTTGAGTCCACAACTCTACAAATTTATTGAAGGGTTAGTTGGGCTTGGGCCCACTCTCTCGATCCTTAGAGAGCGCTCGAATCCACCCCCTACAAGTACAATTTGATGAGCACAATTTTCTTTTATTTGAATTTAAGTAAAATATTACTTCTTTTATTTTTTAAAACAAAAAGAGAGAGAAAATATAAATAATTTAATGATAAGGAGGATGTGGTTGAATTTCAATATTGAGTGTAGGGACACAATTTGCGGCCCAAGCCCAAGATGAGTGGGATGATGGCCCAGTGAGCCCAGTACAATAAATTTGTAGAGAGTGGGTTAAAGAACTAGGCCCTAATGAATTTAATAACAGCTAGTATGGGTTCAGAAGATGATCAAGTAAGAACAGGACACATAGGACTGGGTAAATTCACTGTCCGAGGAGACGATTCTGAGTATAAATCAATATAACTGTTTACAAATACAACTTTGATTGCTACAGTATTTCTTCTCCCTTTTTCTTTGACCACCTTCTCATGGGAGGTCTCTCACATTATATAGTTCCTTTCAGACCATCTTGATCCTACACTTATTAATCATCTAAGCCTTCACTTGAGTGCATGTCCCATTAGACATCCTCTTTGGCTTTCTATGAGTTGTGGTAGTTGAGACTGCACTGTTTAGGGGTCTTCTCCACATAAAATCAGAAAAGTAGCTGCAGTGCATTTAATGCGGTGGTAGCAGTTTTTTGTTTAGATATTTCTGAGTTCTTATCACTCCTATACATGCATGAAGTTCATCCTTATCGTGGAAACCTCCTGGAAGGTCACCTAGATTGCTGGAATACAAATTTGAACGGTATTCATCACATCCGAGGAGTAGTTCCCCCTCGGGCTGGCCTCCATCCACTCTTTCCTTATGTGACTCTAAACTTGGGATCTCTCTCGATTATTTACCCCTCTTTGGACATGCCCACGTCCTAAGATAAGGCTCAAGGCCCAATATACAAATTTGGGCCTTTATCCCTATAATAGCCCCTCAAAATTCCGGTTTTTTCCTCGCATCCGAGGAGAAAAAGTGGGGTTTTGATTTGTTTTAAGGGTTAGAAATATCAAATCCCTGAGTTTACACGTGTGGGAGTATGGTTTTATGTGCTTCATAATTGCTACTGACGCTTCGGAGCCTGCGAAGCGTCATTAATTACTCCAGACGGCACATTGTTCCTCGCATCTGACGGTGAGACGCAGATCAAACGGTTGGTCTTTCTCCTTAGAATTTCGAGTGGGATAACTCCCACTCATTTTTGCCTTCTATATAAAGCCTCGAGTGAAACCATTTTTCTCTCATTTTTCGAACTCTTAAGCTTTCCAATGATCTCAAGCATTCAAACACACAAAGCCTGCTAAGTCACTAAGCTTACCATACCTATTTTCCCAGAAATATTTGAGAGTTTTTCTAAAGGTTTCAAGGATCATCACACACCTTAGTTCGCGTAAGTTTTAATTTCTTTAAACCTTTCTTTTTCTCCTTGGCCCTCCAGTTCTTATTTCACCAGTTATCATTTTCGATGGTTCCCCTTTAATTTGTTGAAATGGGTAGGTTTAAGCATTTGGTGGACTCCCCTGCCAAAATAGAGGCTTTTAAGGAAAAATACCACATCCCACAGGAAGTCGCCTTGCAATACTGTCCCCCAAAACGAATAGTAACAAACCGAGAAGAGGGAGAAGTCATAATTCCCATGATAGCCTTTATAGAAGGGGGAATGACTCTCCCTATGGGTAGGGTAACAAGGGATTACCTCCTTAATCATAGGATATGCCCTCACCAGTATGCACCTAACCTTTTTAGGGTCCTAGGAAGTGTCGATGCTTTAAACGAGCATTTGGGCTTGAGGCTTACCTGGCACGACGTGGTCCACATGTACGAGTGTCACAAACAAAAAGGGGCGGGATTTTACCTCAAATCCCAATCCGATGAGGTCAGGCTCATCTCGTGTCTCACCAAATCTAACAAGTGGATGAAAGATGACTACCTGATTGCTTCGGGGGCGTGGCATGATGATCTTCATTGCCCAGTCCGAGAGGGAGAGCTAGGTGGGATGCCTTAGAATTAGATTTCCTAACAATAGATATAGACTTTTTAACCCTGACCCTGTTTTGCTTCTTGTAATCTTGTTCTTTCTTAATGTTGGATTTCAACTTTTTAACTGTGTTTTGTTCTTCGTTTGTGTTAACAAATAAGAGGCACATAACTCCCAAGCTTAGTTTAACTAACGTGGAAGCCCTTAATTACTTGCTGAGATCCGAGATCTTCGTAAGTGAAGACAGGCAACTGCGAGTCGTTCATTTGATTTTGGATTTTCAGCCCATTTCGGAGATATTCCAAGAAGTCGGCCACGCCATAAGAGCGGGTGACTCACAGATAGCTCGGATCAACGTATCTAAGCCCAACTTTTTAGCCCCAAACGACCTTCCACCAATAGCACACCCATACCAACAGAACGTTCCTCTGATCGTCCAGCCATTCCAACAAGTTCCTCTTGAAGCAGCAGCAGCAGTCGGAGAAGGGATTGCCTCCTCCAATTCCTCACTCGAAGAAGAAATTGATAAATTTCATTTCGGAGATGAGGAGCCTCAAGGGGAGCAAGTAATATTCGTCTCAGACACCGAGGACGAACCTGATAGACACTCAAGTGTTCACGCCCCAATTCCTGTTGTTACTCGGATCGAGTCCAGTTTAGAAGAAGAAGAAGAAGAAATGTCTTTGAACCTAAAAAGAAATTTGAGGGACTTTATGGCCTCAAGGAATAAAGGGGTAACCATACAGGAAGCCCCCAAGTCCCAGGCCCCTACCAATCTTCCCCCTCCCTCTCCTCAGATTCTCACTGACCTCGGGTTGAAGCCAATTCCTGAATTGAAGAAGAAAAGGCCGAAAGAGGCACTTGAGGAAGGCGAGGTGGGCCCCTAGAAGGGGACTAAACAACAAAAAGTGGCTAAAAACCAACGAGGCAGGAGGTCCACTTCCGTTGATAGCCGGGAGGACTCTCTAGGAGCCGACGTGCGCCGACCATCGCGCACTTGGTCTCCAAGGTTAGAGGTGGATGGTGCCCCCATCCTTTTTGACGCTTCGGTCTGGAATTTTCAAGGGGGGCAGGTGGGTCATATTGCTGAAGCTCTGGAGCAGCCACTTCTTCTGCCTAGAGATATGGATGCTTGCAGGCGCTTTAAACAGCCTGATCTCTTTTTGTCCCTTAAGAGGGATCTTGCTATGGTAAGTAGTTTGACACGTTCCTCTAATTAAATGCTTAACTGCTCTTGTTCATTTTTTCTCCTATTCTTACATGAAATCCTTATGTTCTTTTTATGTAGATTACCCAATAGGTTTTCGTGGCCGAGGAATGGGTCAAGGATGCCCGCAATGAAGTTAAGGCAGAGGCCCAATCCCGTGCCGAGATTAAGAAGGCATTGGGGGCTCTCAAGCAAGATCAAGCCAAAATATCTGAGAAATTAAAGGAGGTGGTCCAGGCTAAGGACAATGCCGAGGCAGGCCGAGGACCAATGTCAAAAGCTCTATTTGACTGAGATAAACCTGGCCACGGAGAGGCAGACGGTCAAAGACCTCAGGGCAGAGCTGCAAAGACCAAGGAGGCGATTCAATTGGCCAAGGAGGCGGTTGAAGCTAAAAAACAGCTCGGTGTTGAAGAGACTCAGGTGAGACTTGCTGAAGAACTTTCTGAAGTCTGCAGGGACTATTGTGATGTGTCGTGGGGTAAGGCCCTTGATGCTGCAGGAGTTCCTGCAGACTCTGTTTTGAGGCAACCTGGGAGTATATATTACCACCTAGAAATTCGTGAACTCCCAGGCTCCGACTCTTCTCTCCCTGAACAATCTCTAAAGACATCCGAGCAGCCACTTACCAGCTAAGCTGCTCTCGCCCTCCTTGAGGCTTCGAAGGGGTCCGGCCAAGCTGATGATCAGGGCCAGGAAAAGAAAAAAACCCCCTCCTAAAGCCAAGGACAAAGAAGCTGCATCTAGTGCAAAGGAAATAGAGGCTGAAGGTAACAAAGCTGAGCTTAAAGTCAAGGATGCAACCATCTCCTAGTTGAGCCAAGCTGTCAATCCTCCTGCCCCCAAGGCCACGACCTAGGCCATTAGGACCCCCCCTTCTTTTTTTATTTATTTTTTAATTTTTTTATGGCACTGTTATCACAGAATGTAGTGTATTCTCTATTTTTTAATTAATGAATGTACTTTTCCTTCTAACTTTTGTGTCTTTATTTCGTATGCTTTTATGCTTATTGTTATTGCAAATGATTTCGAACTGTTGCCACTTTAGTTTCAATAAAAACCAACAACAATACCCTGTTATCAATTCAAGTAATTTTAACCAAGTACCAATGAAGGTTGAATTTGATAAAGATAAGTAGTGAACTTTGTAAAGAATAAAAGGGGGAGATATCCTTCACACTGCTGAATATTTGAATAAAAGATTAAGGACTGTACCTTATTCAGAATAATCAAATAAATAAATATTATGGGATGTTAATTATGTGTTGAAGATACCATTGAGTGTTCATTTCACCTAAGTATGTGGTCTGAGAGACCTGACATAGCTTAGAATCTGTTTGATACTTACAAAGATGCCATTCAGTGTTAACTTTCCCACATCATCTGGTTTGAGGATTTCAGGAATGAATGAGTTTCAGTTTAAACACTTATAAAAGTTGTCATTGAGTGTTAACTTCCCCATATCATCTGGTTCGAGGACTTCAAGCATGATTGAGTTTTAGTTTAAACACTTATAAAAGTTGTCATTGATTGTTAACTTCCCCATATCATCTGGTCCAAGGACTTCAGGCATAATTGAGTTTTAGTTTAAACACTTATAAAAGTTGTCATTGAGTGTTAACTTCCCCATATCATCTGGTCCGAGGACTTCTGGCATGATTGAGTTTTAGTTTAAACACTTATAAAAGTTGTCATTGAGTGTTAACTTCCCCATATCATCTGGTCCGAGGACTTCAGGTATGATTGAGTTTTAGTTTAAACACTTATATATAAAAGAAAAAATAGAAAATACCAAGCCTTTATATAACAAATGAACATATTGATCAAGGAAACATTTACTAATAATAATACATTTTCAGGTTGTTTACATTCCAAATGCGTGGTATTACATGCTCATCTAAATCTTCTAGAAAGTATGCCCCGATGCCAGCCCTTGAGGTAATACGGTATGATCCTTCCTAGTTGGGCCCTAGCTTTCCCCACGCTGGGTTCTTTGCAGTGCCCAAAACCTTTCTTAACACTAAATCACCAAGTGCTAATGGTCTCAGCTTCACGTTAGCATCATAACCCTGCTTGAGCTTGTGTTGGTAATATGCCAATTGGACCATTACATTCTCCCTTCTCTCTTCAATCAAGTCTAAACTCTTTTCTAGTAACCCAGTGTTATTGCTCGGACTGAATGAGTTGGTCCTTAACGTTGGGAAGCCGATTTTCAAAGGGATAACAGCTTCAGTGCCATAAGTCATTGAGAATGGGGTTTCTCCGGTGGATCTACGAGGCGTGGTCTGATATGTCTAGAGGACATGTGGCAGTTCTTCCACCCATTTTCCCTTCGCATCATCTAGTCTCTTCTTGAGTCCATTTACTATGATCTTGTTAATAGCATTTGCTTGTCCATTCCCTTAGGGATAAGCGGGGGTAGAATATCTATTCGTAATTCCCAACTCACAGCAATATCTCCTGAAAGATTTGCTATCAAACTGAAGGCCGTTGTCCGAGATGATGGTATGAGGGACCCCGAGCCGGGTGACAATGTTTTTCTAGAAAAACTTCTTGGCATCCACATCTCTGATGTTTGCTAAAGGTTCAGCTTCGACCCACTTAGTGAAGTAATCCGTGCCGACTAGCAGGTATCTCTTGTTTTCTGCTGCCTTAGGGAAAGGACCCACAATGTCTAAACTCCATTGAGCGAATGGCCAAGGGTTGGACAGAGAATTAAGGACTCCCCCCGATTAGTGTATGTTTGGTGCGAACCGTTGGCACTGGTCGCATTTTTTCACATATTCTTGTGCTTCCCTTTGCATATTTGGCCACCAATAGCCTTGAGTGATGGCTCTGTGCGCTAGGGATCTGCCTCCAGTGTGGCTTCCGCAAATTCCCTCATGTAACTCCTCGAGGAGTAATTCAGTTGCTTCAGGATGTACACATAACAGGTATGGCCCTAAGAAAGAGCATTTATATAATTTCTGATCCTCGGACAGCCAGAACCGAGAAGCCTTTCTCCGTACCTTATCAGCTTCTGACTTTTCTTTAGGCAGGGTATCTTCCTTCAAGAATAGTACCACAGGGTCCATCCAACTAGGCCCTGCTCTGACCTGGTGAACTTGGATCGTCTCTTTCCTTACCTCCGCGGGTTTGTACAAATCCTCTACAAGGATAACCCGTGGCAGGTTCTGTGCCGAGGAGGTCGCAAGTGTGGCTAGGGAATCAGCTTGTGTGTTTCCGCTTCTAGGAATGTGCAACAAGTTGAAAGATTCGAACCCTGATTGTAGGTGTCTAACCTGACTCAAGTACCCCTGCATTCTTTCATCTTTCGCTTCGAATTCTCCTTTCACTTGGCCGACGACTAACCTTGAGTCCGAGAACATCTCTACTACCTTTCTGCCCATTTTTTGAACCATGGCCATTCCCATTAGTAGAGCTTCATATTCAGCCTCATTATTTGTAGCCGAGAAGTCCAGCCTTAATGACTTCTCAATAGTGATCTTCTCAAGGGATACCAGCACTAGCCCCACTCCGGAACCCTTCTGATTTGCTGCACCATCAACGTACACTTCCCAGGATAAGGGACCTCGTTGGGAGATCATTCCAGCTGATTTTCCATCCATGTTCTGTGTTGACGCTACTTCTTCTAATGGGGGTTCAACGAACTCGGCCACCAGATCCGTGAGGACTTGGCCCTTGATAGAGGTATGAGGCATGTATTTGATGTCAAAAGCCCTTAGAACCATGCCTCATTTAGCAATCCTTCCCGTGTAATCAGCACTTCGTAGTATGGCTTTAAGTGGAAGCTGGGTGAGGACGACAACTGTATGTGCTTGGAAATAATGGGGCAACTTTCATGTACCATACACTACCGCTAGGATGGCTTTCTCCAGTGGTAGATAACGAACCTCGGCCTCATGCAGTGACTTGCTTACATAATAAAATGGCCGTTGTACGCCACGATCAACTCGTATCAACACCAAACTTACAGCATAAGGGGCCACAACAATATAGGCAAACAGGACCTCATCCACTTTAGGACTGGACATGATAGGTAGCCGAGTTAGATATTCTTTAAGTTGTTGAAAAGCTAAAGCACACTCATCGATCTACTCAAACTCCTTCCACTTGTTAATTAGTAGGAAGAAGGGCCTGCACCTATCTGCTGACCGAGAGATAAACCAGTTCAAGGCAGCGGCCATTCCAGTCAGTTTCTAGACCTCTTTGGGTTTCCGAGGTGGCTGCAAACTGCTAATAGCCTTGATTTAATTGGGATTGACCTCAATCCCCCTGTGGGTTACCATATAGCCTAAGAATTTGCCTGATCCCACACCAAACGAGCACTTGGAAGCGTTTAAGCGCAACTTATGTTTTCTAAGAACTTCAAAAATATTTCCGAGATCTCCTATATGCTCAGATACCACCTTGCTTTTCACTACCATGTCGTCTATGTAAACTTCAATACTCTTACCCAACTGTGACTCAAACATCCTCGTCATCATCCTTTGGTAGGTAGATCCCGCATTTTTCAAACCAAATGACATCACCTTGTAGTGGTAGTTCCCAACGGGGGTGACGAAAGCGGTTTTCTTCTGATCATCCAAGACTAATGATATTTGGTGATACCCTTGAAAGGCGTCCAGGAAGCTCATCCGAGGATGGCCTACAGTTGCATCCACCAGCTGATCTATTTTAAGCATAAGGAATGGATCTTTCGGGCAAGCCTTATTCAGGTCTGTGAAGTCTACACACACTCGTCACTTCCCGTTCTTCTTCTTTACCACTATAGTGTTAGCCAACCATTCAGGGTAGAAAAGTTCCTTGATTGCCCCTGCCTGTTTGAGCTTCATCACCTCGTCTTTGATAGTATCTGCATGCTCTTTAGATGGGCGGCGAGGCGGCTGCTTTTTGGGAATGATGGCTAGGTTAACATTTAAATAATGGCAAATGAACTCCGGATCCACCCCCGGGACCTCAATAGCATCCCATGCAAACACATCAATGTTTCTTCTGAGGAATTCTACCAGCTCTTCCTTCTCTTAAGGAGGCAGCTGAGACCCGACTTGAAAGAACTTTTCCGGATCGTTACCAATAACAACCTTTACCAAGTCTTCACATTTCGCCTCCTCGGTTGAATCATTGATAGGCAACACCGGAGGTTTTAACAAATATAAATCCTTTTCAACATGGGCCGAGGACTCAGCCTCGGGTTTATGCTAGATGGCGGCCACTAAGCATTGTCTAGCTACAGACTGATCTCCCAGAATTTCCTTAACCTGGCCTTCGGATGGATATTTAACATTCTGGTGCAGAGTAAAAGAAACAGCTCTTAGTGTATGAAGCCAGAGTCTGGCCACAATTGTTGTGTAGGGTGAATAAGCATCCACAACGATGAAATCCACCTTCACCACTTCTGAACCAGTCTGCACGGGTAGTCTAATTTGACCCTTTGGGGTGACAATCTTCCCATCAAAACTCACTAGGGGTGAATTGTAGGGCGTTAGGTCCTCGAGTTTCAAGTTCAGCCCTTTATATAAGTCGGGGTACATTATCTCGGCACCACTGCCTTGGTCCACCATCACCCTCTTCACATCATATCCCCCAATTCTAATGGTAACCACTAGAGCATAATCATGAGGCTGGATGGTTCTGATTTTATCCTCATTCGAGAAGCCCAATACTGGTTGAATTTCCATTCTAGCCCTCTTCGGCTCTTGATTAGCATCCTCGGCGGATAGCTGAGCCACGGACATTACTCTAGACGGGCAGGACCCAGTTCTTCCTGATGTAGCGAAGATGACTTTTATCGTTCTCAAGGGGGGTTTGGAAGAATTGTCTCTCCAAGATTCTGAGTTTGCCTGGCCCCCCTGACCACTGGAGTGATATAAGAGTTGTTTTAACTTACCTTCACGGATGAGCTGGTCCAGGTGTCCCACAGACTTCTACACTCTTCTGTGGTGTGTCTATGATCTTGATGGTATTGGCAATAGAGGTTGTGGTTGTGCCTTATGGGGTTTCCCACAATTTTATTTGGCCGTTTAAAGAATGGCTCATTCTTGATCTTCTCCAGAACTTAATGCACCAACTCTCGGAACATGGCATTGACTACCTGAAGATTCACCGATCCTGATTGTCCAACAAAATCTCTCTGTGGTCTGTTGTTACTATACCGATTAGACCTGAAATCCCTCATCTCCAAAGGGATAACCTTATCCTTTCCTTTCTCCTGCTGCTGATCTTCCTTAACTCTTTTATACTTATCAATCCTGTCCATCAATTAGCGCACACTAGTGACAGGTTTGTCACTCAAAGATTTCCTTAAACCGTGCTCGGCTGGGAGGCCGAGCTTGAAAGTACTGATGGCCACCTCGTCAAAGTCACCATCCATCTCGTTGAACATCTCCCAGTACCTATCCGAATATGTTTTCAGGGTCTTGCCCTCTCGCATGTTTAAGGATAGTAGGGAAGCCAAAGGCCGAGGAACCCTGCGACAGGTGACAAAACGGGAACCAAATGCCTGGGTGAGCTCTTTGAAGGAACTTATAGAATCTGCTCTCAGGCTGTCGAACCATCTCATTGCGACTGGTCCTAGACTGGATGAGAAAACCTTGCACATCAAGGCTTCGTCCTTGGAATGGACAGCCATCCTCTGGTTGAAATGGCTCACGTGCTTCACAAGGTCTGTTCGACCATTGTAGATGGTGAACGTTGGCTGATGAAAGCGCCGAGGAAGTTTTGCCTCTTCAATCTTACGCGTGAAAGGCGACTTGGAGATTTCATTTAGGGCCTTGCTCATAGCATCATTTCAAACACCTCTACGTGACGGGTTTCGAAACCGCCGCTCACGATGATGCTCCTCTTCATAGGAGAAGGACTCGCTGGGCAGGGTTCGAGACCTCCGCCTGTAATTAATGTCCATTTCGTCATCAGAAGAAAAATCAGAGTTCGGAGAAGCTTGCTTCCTTTTTTCATGGCGTAACTCTCCCTTTAACTGGTTGATTTCCAGTTGCATGCTCTTGTTGTTCTTTGCATAGGAGATATGGCTCCCCCCTCGAGATTGACTCCTGTCAGTGTGTGTGGTGTGGACACTTCCTTCATGGTCACCTTTCTGCTCAAGGTTGAGAAAAGGGTCACCGTGTTGGGATCCCCTCGACTCTACTTGTTGTGGACCCGGTTCTGCCATGGTTAACCGTTGCCTTCACTATCACACAAGTTCCTCCCACAGACAGCGCCAATTATAGGGACATAATTTACAGTCTAAGCCCAAAATGAATGGGATGATGGCCCAGTGAGCCCAGTACAATAAATTTGTAGAGAGTAGGTTAAAGAACTAGGCCTTAGTGAATTTAATAATGGCTAGTATGGGTTCAGAAGATGATCAAGTAAGAATAGGACACATAGGACTGGGTAAATTCACTATCCGAGGAGACGATTCTGAGTATAAATCAATATAACTGTTTATAAATACAACTTTGATTGCTATAGTATTTCTTCTCCCTTTTTCTTCAACCACCTTCTCATGGGAGGTCTCTCACATTATATAGTTCCTTTCAGACCATCTTGATCCTACACTTGTTAATCATCTAAGCCTTCACTTGAGTGCATGTCCCATTAGACATCCTCTTTGGCTTTTTGTGAGTTGTGGTAGCTGAGACTACACTGTTCAGGGGCCTTCTCCACATAAATGTGGCCAGAAGAGTAGCTGCAATACATTTAATGCGGTGGTAGCATCTTTTCCTTTAGATATTTCTGAGTTCTTATCACTCCTATACATGCATGAAGGTTATACTTATTGTGGAAACCTCCTGGAAGGTCACCTAGATTGCTGGAATACAGATTTGAATGATATTCATCACATCTGAGGAGTAGTTCGCCCTCAGGCTGGCCTCTATCCGCTCTTTCCTTATGTGACTCTAAACTTGGGATCTCTCTCGATTATTTACCCCTCCTTGGACATGCCCAAGTCCTCAAATAAGGCTCAAGGCCCAATATACAAATTTGGGCTTTTATCCTTACAATAGCCCCTCAAAACCCCACTTTTTCTCCTCGGATGCGAGGGAAAAACCGAAATTTTGAGGGGCTATTGTAGGGATAAAGGCCCAAATTTGTATATTGGGCCTTGAGCATTCTTTGAGGACGTGGGCATGTCCGAGGAGGGGTAAATAATCGAGAGAGATCCCAAGTTTAGAGTCACATAAGGAAAGAGCGGATGGAGGCCAGCCTGGGGGGAACTACTCCTCGGATGTGATGAATACTGTTCAAATCTGTATTCCAGCAATCTAGATGACCTTCTAGGAGGTTTCCACGATAAGGATGAGTTTCATGCATGTATAGGAGTGATAAGAACGCAGAAATATTTAAAGGAAAAGCTGCTACCACCGCATTAAATGCACTACAGCTACTTTTTTGGTCGCATTTATGTGGAGAAGACCCTTGAACAGTGCAGTCTCAGCTACCACAACTCACAGAAAGCCAAAAAGGATGTCTGATGGGACATGCACTCAAGTAAAGGCTTAGATGATTAACAAGTGTAGGATCAAGATGGTCTGAAAGGAACTATATAATGTGAGAGACCTCCCATGAGAAGGTGGTCGAAGAAAAAGGGAGAAGAAATATTGTAGCAATCAAAGTTGTATTTGTAAACAGTTATATTGATTTATACTCAGAATCGTCTCCTCGGACAGTGAATTTACCCAGTCCTATGTGTCCTGTTCTTGCTTGATCATCTTCTGAACCCATACTAGCCGTTATTAAATTCACTAGGGCCTAGTTCTTTAACCCACTCTTTACAAATTTATTGTACTAGGCTCACTGGGCCATCATCTCATTCATCTTGGGTTTGGGCCGCAAATTGTGTCCCTACATTGAGTAAAATAGAAGAGAAGAAAAAAAATAAGAAAAAATTAAAAGATATAACAATAAACACAAATTATCCAAATTATGCTATGTAATGGAATACTATTTTATTTTTATCTACTATCTTTTATTTTTTATAATGTAATCGGATAAAATTTAACAATCAAAGAGAAAAATAATAATAATAACAACTTAAAACACAAAACTAAATCGTATCAACCTAAATTAGAATTCTTAAAAACACAAAAATTTATCAACCTAAAGCGGAGATGCAATAAAAAATAAAAATCCACCAAAACATTGAGAGAGAGAGAGAGAGAGAGAGAGAGAGAGAGAACCTTTTTGTGAGAGAAAACTATGCAAAAAATGGAAAAGAGTAACAAATTTATAGTAAGAGGGAAGGGATAAGAAGAGACAAATAAAGGAAGATGAAGGGAAAAATGAATAGCAATATTAAAGTAGAGGATAGTGGGGAGATGAAAATGTAAGGGAAGAAGAAATGTTGAAAAAAGTGTAAATATTTAAAAAATAAGTGAATGTAAAAAAAATTATAGGAAAATTGGAAAGAAAAAAGAAATATATATAGATGTTAAAACCGACAAAGATGAATATGTAAAGTCAATAATCTATTTATATATATATATATATATATATATATATATTTGTTAAAAAAATGAATAAATGATAAATAATAATTATGTGGCGATAAGGTGGCGCAACAGAAGTTCAGCAGCAATAAATGTCACGCTTCACCTTTTAGTAATATATAAATATAGATATAAATGAAAAAAAAAAAAAAAAAAAGTTTGAGATGAAGACCCAAATGCCCATCCCCATCCCACTTTTTGGTCAAGTGATTTTCATTTTTCCTCAACATTCTCCTAAGCAAAAGTGGTTTCTCTACGAAAGTTTGTGTTATGCTTTCCGTGTACAATGTCCAGCAATTTTGGAGCTCCTTTATATAGCAAGTGGTGCCCCTCGCTAAATCAAGAAATTCGCTTATGTTTCTCCTGGTATTGAAGTCATGGACCATTTATGGTTGTAATTGATTTCATTTTAAGTGATTTGTTTACTTTGTATCTCAAATAGGAAAGACTTCCTTTATTTTCACTCAACAACTTAAAATCCAAATATTTATTAAGAATATTAGTAATCCACAAGCCATCCTATAAATTTGGTAGCTAACCCAAAAAAGTGGGTCACAACAATTGATTACAGTTCAACTATTCTCTAGCATCGCAGCTTAGCAGTTACATCTTTTGCTTAATCTAGCCTTGAATCAAATTGACATTTGCTCCTCTCCAGCTCGACAACCGTCACCACATTAACACAGAGGCAGCAACATCAAATCATTAGAGGCATGACATCAATCTTCCTCAAAAAAAAGAAAAAAAAGAAAAAAAAAGAGGCATGACATCAATCAAGCACATTTAAATCCAAAGCATTGCATCCGGCCAAGTATTCATTATCTAGAGAAACAAGTCGTTATGTCAAAAGATGTATATTCATATTCATATGCATGACTTACCTTTGCTTACTTTACTGCACCTTACCACCTTGGCACCTATGCATTGATGCATGTTCATGTGATTATGCATGTTCAGGACAAAATGGGCTTCTGCCCTTTTCGGGCAAATTATATAGGGAAATGCCCCACTTTTCAAACTAAATAGGGAAATGCCCCTCTTTTAAAACTCGATTTTTGATAAATCGAGTTAGGCCCTATAGTGGTGTTTTTAAGGAACCTATAGTGACGTTTTAAGAACCTATAGTGACGTTTTTTAACTCGACTTCATTGAAATCGAGTTATAGGCAATGAAATCGACCTATAGTGGCATTTTTTTTTACCTATAACTCGATTTCTTTGAAGTTGAGTTAAAAAACGTCACTATAGGCTCTTAAAACGTTACTATAGGCTCCTTAAAACGCCACTATAGGGCTTCAAATTTTTTTTTTCTAACTCGATTTATCAAAAATCGAGTTTTAAAAGATGGGCATTTCCCTGTTTATTTTGGGAAGGGGGGCATTTCCCTATATAATTTGCCCGAAAAGGGCAGAAGCCCATTTTGTCCTGCATGTTCATATTATTCATCACACCCATAAACCCTAAATCTTAATCTAACAATCAAAGCATCTAAAAAATGTAATACTATTAACCCTAAGCCTAAACATGTGAAAACTAAGTTAAACAAACCTTAAACATGCATTGAAACTAAATAAAACAGCAAGACAATGAAAAACACAAAATCTAGGTTTCTGGGCTTGAACGTTCGCGCACATACTCAAAGTATGCATACACATATTCGTAAGGATGCGTACGCATGCACGGCGCATTCTTGCCCAGAAACGCAGCCACAACACAAGAAGTAAAACAAATCAAAAGCTAACCTAGCATGCTTCTAACTATGAAAGCAATAAATCAATGAGTCACCTAATAGCCACTACCATCGTGTGTTTTTTAGGCAAAAACATAAAATAATGAGTGATAGAAATAATAAATTAATGAGGGAAAAAAAAACTTTTCTCATGCGTAAATAATTTAAACTATAAAGTATACGCAAATGAATATGAAAGAATATGTTAGTCTATCGCAAGCAATGCCAAGCAAGTATATATAAGAGGGTAAGTATTAGAAACCTGTCTTAGGCTCTTAGCTAGCTACAAGCAACTCATTCTCCTCTTTTGGCGGAAACAAATAATGAGGTGCATGCAGTAAGTCAAGCCCCAAGGATTCAAACTAGCAACTAGCAAGTGTGAAAAGGTAGCAACTATAATAACTTGCAAAAAACAGCTTACACAACTTGCGGAAAATAGATGTTAGCTCCAAGAAATAAGGGAAAGGGGGATTAATAAGTTGAAGGAGAAAGGGACACTTCTATTTGTGTTATTGAGAGCTCAAAAACATGGTTTGCACCTCTACTGAATGTAACTTAATTTCCCAAGATGTATAAGTGCTTCAATGTTTTTCAAATGTGTGTATTGTATGTGTGTTGTGGTTTCTAGTCTAGAGTTAATTTTAGCCCCCCTCCCCCCTCACATTTCGAGTCCTTTCTAATTTATGGTGACGTTTAAATCGAGTAAAGACCTATTGAATGAGGGCAATATCAGTTGTGGCCATTGAGTTTTAACTTTCCTTGTTATTAAGTATGTTGGGTCCCAATCTAGTCTTGTGTCAATTAAGAAAATCAATTAACAATTTTAATCCATCACCAAAAGATATTATCACCAAAATAAACAAGCCAAAATATCAATCACATGCAAGAATGCATAAATTTAAGTAGAAAACTCTTTCTCTTTGAAGAAAGAAACCACAAGACAAACTCCGAATAAACTAATTATTATAAAATCAATTACAATATGTTCTCAAGAAATCTCAAACTTATCTCCCTTGTGTATGTCTAAGGGTTAAAGAAAAAATCTCTATGTTTTTCTTTGCTCTCACACACACTCATTGCACTCACCGTGGTTTCTTTTTCTTCTCACACAATGTTTTGCTCTCCACTATCCTCACACTGTGGCAACACATTTTTTCTTTTCTTCACTTCACAACATGAATCAAAGCCTCACAATTTTTCCTGGATTTGTGCATTTTACAAAAGCTTTGTAGAGAAAACTCAAACCTTGTTGTTTCTCTTCTTGGGGTAACTCCGAAGCAAAAATCTCATTTTTCTCTTTTGGTTTCATGCTCAATTCTATTATTTTTCTCTTCTTTTCACAGGGGAGGACCATTGGGCCAAAACCATCAAATTCTTTGCAAAACTGTCTATTTATAAGACTTCAAATCAAATTCTTTGATACACAAGTAATGCATTACTTCTTTGACATGGAATAATATTTCCTTCCACACCAAGGAAATTCAAGAAAATAACCAATTTTTTTTTTTTTTTCATTGATAAGAAAATCCAATTAACTTTCCAAGTCACAATAGAAATTTGAGACAATTTTCCAACATAGTAGTATTCCTCCTTAAAAGGAGGCATTGTTTATGTCTTGTTTTTAGGGTGAACAACATGGCTAACTAATCACCCTAAAAACTGCTTCCTTAAGGGGAAGATCCCAATTTGAACTTGATGAAATCAAGGATTTCAGCAGCTTTGCATTAATGATAATTGGCTCTTATTTTATGGAGGCAAAGATGATATTGGCTGAAACTTTGTGTGTGTTTGGGACTAGATTATAAGCTAGTTTTTTATTTTATTTATATATTTTTTATATAAAGCTTTTTAAAACCCCACTTTGTCTTAATTTTTCTCATTTTTTCAAAGTGCAAGTATATTTTATCACACTTATAACAAAAAAAATTTAGCAAAAAAAGTAAAGTTATTTTCAAATGGACACGAATTTGTAACACAATAGATGCATTATTGCTTTAATAAGTTCTTTTACTTACACATGGAATCAAACTATAGACCCAACGGTCTTACAAGTGCTCCAAGTTGACACGAAACGGCCATTTTGCGATTCAACCCCTTGCTCTTCTATTTCCCTTATCTGGCTGTTTCTCTCCTCAGTGAGCATGATTCACTAGCGATGGAGGGAAACACTTGAACTTAAGCTTGATATTTGTTACAGCTGTGGGCTTTCATAGTCTGTTGCTAATCTTTTGTGGGCTTCAATTGGTTGATTCCATCAAATGGCTTTTGGACGTTATTGTCCACATGGGTGGGCTTTGAAGCTGATGTCATGGGGCTTATTATGGATCTATCTTGAATTAATTTTGGATGGCTATGTCAAATGTGTGGGCTGTACTTTCAGTCTGTGGGCTTGGATGGGCTTTAGGTTGATTGTATGGGTTTCATCTACTCATAGATTCAAAATCCATAAGTTTCCACCCTTAAAATTTGGTTCTTTAAAGTCTAGACTACCCATCTCAATTAATTATAATTTATATGTTACAAAATATTAGTTCATGTCACCATCTACGAAATAATTTAATTTCAATGCTCAGTTACCTTTAACAGTATAGAAATAAGTTTCATTGGAATGTGACGATTATCTTTAAAATTATTTGTAACGCTTTCTATAGACCCACTTATTTGTTGGGAATTTTTTTACAAGGATTTGATCCTAGATTCAATCTAAGAAAGAGAAGATTACATAACTTTATTTTCTAGTTACAATATAAGTTGGGAAAAGTGAGTTATGCTAGGATAGTGTATTTAAGGATCCCAAATCCAAATTCGTTTTGTTGGGAACAATATGATCTATGGATACTCCAAATTGTATTGGATGGGAATGGCTTTTGAAATGTTCAACTAGATGCCTAAACGTGACTCTGTGTCTTGGAACACAATGTTATTGATAATAAAAATTCATTAATCAACAAAAATGTTCTTATAATTCTAGAATTTTTTTTTAAAGAAGTCCAGAAAGAAACTCACGATAACAAATGGGGGTTTGGAGCTCTTCGGAGTTTGCATCTGTAACAAAGAACCCAGATTTCTCCCACCATGCATACCACCTAGATTAGCAAAATCATGGATGAAAATAGTACAAAAGTGTCAGTTATGATCAATTTCATACATTTTTTTTCACTCTTTTTTCTCTTATATGATGTTTGTTGCGTCTGAAAAAAAAAATGGAACACACTAATTATTATACACAATCCTCGTATGCATCAATAATTAATTAAAGCAAGTCATGCAAATATATGATCTGCTCTACAAAAAAAATGTTCTTGTTACCTACAGTTTAGCAACTTTCTCTATAGCCTTTAACCTTTTCAATTCCTCCTCCCTTACTTGCCAGAAAATTATGCATTTTGTAAGGTTGAATTTAATCAACCATTTTGTTGGCTTTATTCCGTGCCAAATTTGCTTGTAATTTAGCAATTAGTAACCCTGTATTTAGGTAGGAATTATGTAAGGGTAGTGAGTGAGAGAGTGTGAAGAAATGCTCAAGATTGTGCAAGGATGCAAAGACTTGCGGCTGGGACTCGCGGGTGACTCGTGAGTGGCAAGCCGCCAACTACAGCACATGAGTGAAGCGTGCAGAGAAGATAAACAGTCACGCCAGCTGGAGCACTACAGGACAAAAAGTCCAGCCTAGCCGTTCTGTAAGCTCGCGACTTGAAATCGCGACTCAGTCAAGTCGCGAGGTCAAGCCGCCAGCCAGCTCTGTTTTGAAAAATCTGACTCTTTGCATTCCACTCTCACCCTAGTATAAATACCCTTTATACCCACAAAATGTAGAGAGCTTCCAGAGAGAATTTTGAGAGAGAAACCCTAGAGAAAAACAAGATTGATTCATCCACAATCTTTACATAGAGACTCTTCAAATTCCTCTACTCTCATCCTCTCCATTGTTACATCTTTGAGAGGTTCTTACCCAAATCATTTTCTCACCATACCCACATCTGTGAGAATGCTATTTGGTGCTTTGGGAAGCAGTTAGGAAGGGACCAATGGTTATTGGTTGATGCTATGGGCTATAGCGGAATCTGGTAAACTAAAGAAGACAAAGGTTTGGCACAACCTCGTTGGAGCAAGAAGCTTGGAGGGCTTAGGTACACCGGGTAGATTAGGCTTGGAGGGTTTTCTGCTGTTCATATATCCCAACTTTATTCTTTAGTGGATTATTGACCGCTTGGAGGGTGGCGGAGAGGTTTTACGCAGAGGGCTTCGGTTTCCTCTTCAATAACACATCGTTGTGTTGTCCTTGTGTTCGCATCTCTCTTCCCTTAATCTTTGCCATTTAATTTATGTTGTGGATGTGATTTTATTTGGTTTAGATTGTTTATCAATTCTGGTATAAGCTTATATTCATTTTCCACACATACATTGTTTGATATTAAGCTTGAATTGGTATTTTGTAAATTGGGGGTCTAAATGTTCATAGTGTTTTATACACTTATTGAACATTCACATAATATATACCATACTATGGTTAAAGCTATTAGGTTTATAAGTAAATTATGTGCAATGGTCCAATAGATCTAATTATGTTGTAAGCTCATGTAAACCTAACTCTAGCCTCTAAATATACCATACTTGGGTTCATTGTAATCTAGGAAGTACGTACACTTCATGGGCTGTCATACCCATATTAAATTTGTGTCCTACTAGCCGTGTCATATTATAATTTTCAAAAATTTCTTGTGGCGTAGTGTTGTACCCATACCCAAATCTGTATTTGTGCTTCCTATATTGTAATGCACAATTGAGAATACAATAAAGATATATTTGCTAGGGCATTATACTGTGAACGTAGGCCATAAGTCCAACAAACATATTTGAGCTCACTATGACCCAATAGATGATTTCAAATGAGGGGCAAAGACCTATAAAAGGGCACAAAGAACCAGAACAAAGGTACGCAACTCATATGCAACATATGCACTACAATTCTCTAGCCAAACAGCAGTTCTTCAGTACAATTAAGCTCTGATCTTACTGACTAGCTCGTTGGAGGCCCTTTGGCACACACCACACCGGTGTGCTTCGAGAACTTTATCCTCTTTGGCAGTATCTCAAAGCAGTGTGTTGACGTCGTCCAACCATATAGATGAGGAGTTCAACTGAGGATTTTCTACATTATCATATATATATGTATGTATGTATGTATTGATTTTAGTAATTTGGTTTAATAAAATTGCACTTAGCCCCCCTTAACAATATTAATGATTTTTTTAAAAAGGATATAAACAAAATTATTGATCTAAAATCTAAAACAAATTAGCCCAACAACAAAATTTTTCAATAAATAAATTTTATAAGCCAAAAAATTTAGCCCAACAACAAAATTTATCAATTACAAACTTAAACTCAAATAACAACCCAAAAAAAACCTGCACAATAATTTTACCTAAAAAATTAATTAAATCTCTACATGATTAATTTTAAAATGTCTAATACATATATTAAGAGTTAAGACACATAGAGCACACAATTTGTATGGTCTATAAATGTTATTATATTAAAATATAAAATTATGATATATAAGCAAAATAATTAAATAAATATTAAATTTTATTTTGAAATACTTGAAACTTTGGTAATCGAATTTCAGTTGAAGTATAATTTCACATTTCTTGAAAGTCAAATAATAAAATTTTATATAAAGTAAACTATTTTTGAGTTTAATTTTTGATAAACTATCTTTATATTATCAACAACAACAAAAAAATTAATTTTAATAATTAATGAGAGTGCAGCACCTTAAGAAAATTCCCACTTTGTGCAATTATAACTTGTAGAACCCAACTTTTATTATAGTATATGATATTATTATAAATAATAAAAAATAGATCTCTTTGTATACACATTTTTGAATGGTTTTTTGTATACACATTTTTGAATGGTTTAAAATATTCTTACACATTAATCACATTAACTTTAAAAACTTTCAAAATTATTGGGTCATAACATATTTGGTATTTCATATGGCTCAATTTTTTGTCACATTTAAAATATGATATAAACTAAACTATGAAAGAAGTAGTCACAGCATTTCTATCGGGAAATGTGAAAAAAAAAAATGCATTCTACATCACCAAAAAATCTATTTATCTATTTTACATAACCACTATAACAACATGCCCTATAGGTTATATCTCATTCTTATTTTTCATTCCACCACATTAAAATAATATATTTTCTACCTATACCAACATTATTTTATGTTATACAGATTAGTTCTTTTATTTTGGATCAATAAGGTGTTTCATAATTTTTTTGGGGCGACTCTTTTTATTTTTAGTGCTGCGCACGCCAACACTTTAAAAGTATAAATTTTCTAAACTTACATACCAACATAAATCTTGCACTTCCTCAAAAAAACATAAATCTTGCAATAATTAAGAAGATTTTTTTTTAGGAGAAACTATTAATTGAGAAGCTTAAATAACGTGTTTTGCTTAAAAAACAAATGTCATTCTTTTTTTCTTTTTCTTTTTTATCAAAAAAACAAATGTCATTCAAACCTAATTAAAAGAAGTCCTAATTTTTTTTTTTTTTTTTTTTTGAGGGAAAACAACGAAACTTTATTAATGAACACCAACTAAATCAGTTTGAAAAACAGGAAGAACTTGTGGTGGAACATCCTCCATTCACACTAAAAAAATCTGGAATATCAATGGCATATCTAGCTAGACTATGAGTAACAAAATTACCTAAAAGAAGTACTAAATCATTTCCAATTCTCTACAAAACAGTCAATAAACTGCAAATCAATAAATAATCTATGGTTTGAATGGTTCTTTAACAAAGCTATACTATATTTTCTTCTTACTTGTAGATACAATAATCAAGATGGAGAAACTTATAGATACATTGACTTCCAATTCAGATCTTGGATCTTCATTTAAGAAGAAAAATGATTTCTTGTTACTATCCTAACGATAATGGCCAAATTTCCTTATATGATTGGTAAAATGTGACATTAATTGATGTCTTAGCATAATGGTAAAGAACAAATCATTATGGAGGTTCAATCTTTTTATTCTTTTATACTATTTATAATAAAAAATAATAAAAATTCTCACTCTAACACTGGTCATGGGTATTTGTATAATAATAATTTTCGTTTTTGTGCAAAAGATAGACATTTTGTAATTTTATATGCAAACAAAGTGATTAAGTTGGGATCAATAGCCTTATAGCTTTAACTTATACTTTCTAGTATTTTCAACCAAAATGTATGGTTAAAATTCTTCCTCTTTGAAGTATTGAATTATTTTTTATTTTATTTTATAAAAAAAAAAAAAAGAAAAAAAAAAGAAAAAGAAAGGAAGAGTAGTGTGGTAGGAATGCTACCTAAATGACCTCAATAGAACCAAATAGTGATGTGAGATGAGCTGGTTCGTAGTTACCCTTCTTGACCAACCACTTACAAGCATACTCAACCAATTGAACTAACCATTAGACCCTACGTGGCTTTGTCTATTTTCTTCAAAAGAGGGTGTCCCCCCATTCTAATAAGGTGGCCAATAAGTCAAAACTCAACGAGACTATATTATTCTTGGAGGACTTTTGATGCCAAAAGAGTTTGGGCAAAAAGGTCGCAACACATATTAATTATAGATGATAAAGATTTCCCCCAAGAAGTGCGAGGACTTTCTCCCAGTCTCCAGATGTGGCGTAATGAGTAATGACCCATTGAGCATCATTCCACCAAAAACAAACAAGCAAATAAGGAAAATTTTTTATTTTTAAAAAATATATATATTTCCTTGTTACAGGTGGTAGGGGAATTTGACATAATTTTTCTAATAAAGAAGACTAAGCAATACTATTAATTTACAAAAATTTTAAACAAAAAATAAAAAATAAACATTGCGTAGTTGGTTTTTGTGGACTAAGGCTATTGGTTTGGGTTTTATGATTATTTATTATAACTAGTATTATACATGTGCGATGCATGGTTTTATTCAAAATTATATATAAATAAATTGAAAGTATATTAATAAGTAGTGAGCTGCTTGACACTTTAAAATTTTTTTTAAAAAAAAAAAAAGGAAAAAGAGAGAAAACCGACTAAAGAGAAGGAAAGATAGAAGAGTGACTTCACTGTAGCAGCTGACATTTGATTGTGCTTTGCATTTTTTTTTTTTTTTAATTTCTGCCCTCCTTAACCTCAAGTCCTGACTCTGTACATCCATACACACTTTCTTGGATCTTGGAATTCAAATATGATACAGTCGTCACATATTAGATCATGAAGGAAGAAAATAATTATTTGATTTTGAAGGAAGAAAATAATTATTTGCTTTTGTTATTATTACTAGATTTATGATTGTAAGTTGTGACTAAATATTTATTACTTGATTTATGGTAGTATTATAATTTTAGATATATGGGAATTGATAAAGGTTATTCAGGTTAGGCATGGCCTATTAATCAAACAGATTATTCTGGTTAGTTACGACCCTTTAATTAAACAGGTTATTAAATAGGTCATTTGTGTCGACCCTAACATGACCTATTAATTAAATAGGTTAAACGTGTCGTGTCAGGTTACCGTTTAATAAACAAGTCGTGTTAGAGTTGAAGAATCCTAACCTGTTTACTAAATGGGTCGAGTTCATGTTGACCCATATAACATTATACTCACAACTCAATCCAACACGAACCTGACACGCAAACATGAATTGCCGCCCCTCCTTCCCCCCTCCAACCTCTCCAAAACATCCTTAAATATAGCATTTATTTTTTTAATGAAGGCATAAGACATTTAATTATACCATGTTATATATATATATATAGATAGGTTATGGTATAATATAAAAACTACTCACAGTACTTGGTTTTTCACAGCAACTAAAATACTAAAATTCAATTTTCCCATATCGTACAAAACAAATTCATGCACACCATCTCAAAGCAATGTGTCCATATTTTAAACTTAAACTATTTATATAAAAAAAATTACTTAATTCTTATGACATATACCAAATACTTTCTCATCCCCTTGTAATATTTTTTTTTTCTTCAATATGACTTTTGCATAGTTTCAAATTTGAGTTTTTACTATAAACTCAAGTTTTAAATATTAGAACAAAAAAAGAAAATTGAATTATCTATATATATATATATATATATATATTTATATTTTTTTTTCTTTCTAAAAGCAATCAAGGGAGTAAAGTAGTATACAACTTTATACTTTTAACCCTTTTACATTGATTTATTTTTTTAATTTATTTTGACTAATCAAATAACATGTTTGACTTTATGAATTAGATTAACCTCTTGAATTTTTTGTTATTAGTTATGAATTGATTATTTTTGTTTCTTTAATATATAATTCTATATTTGTTTTTATTAATCTCTCTCTCTCTCTCTCTCTCAAGAATAAAATAACCAAAAAAATATAGTGAAATTTGCAATACAAAGAGAAAATAATTGAGAAAGATGATATGTACTCATTGATTAATTGTTGGCAAAAATTGGCTGTAAGGTGTAATATTCCCTATAGAGATAGTGCGCTAGTTTTTAGGAAAATGACCGTGTGGTCTCTTTTTTTTTTTTTTTTTTAAATTAATTAATTATATTTATATATATATATATATATTTTGAACTTATTTGTCCTCATTTATTTTTTAGTTAAAGCTAATGTTTTATTTTTATTTTTATGAGAAATAGTTTAAGCTAATGTTAAATACGTTGTTGTGATATTTTGGAGAGTACAAATACATTACATTAAAGTGGAAGCTGAGAAAATTTTCAATCAAGAATCCAAATTAGATTCTAATTTTGTGCTTAGCGCTCTTCTAATTGTCAACTAATTTGCTGCTAGATGTCTTTATATTTTAAATAGTATTCAATTTGTTCCATGTGTCATCCCATCTCTTGTTCTGTGTCAAGTGTCTTTACACATGTAGATTCATAAATCTAAACTTAAAAATATGAAAAGGCTCAAATAAAAAATTTATTATACTTCTATGTATAACTTTGAATGTGGAATACTTCCAACTTATTTAAAACTACTTCTAAGTTCTAACACATTCTATTTAGATACCATTTGAAACCAGTTCTGATCTATTTACAAGCAATCCATATTTTCTTACAAAAACTTAATAGTAGTTCAAATTTGATGCAAACTATGTCTACACTTTAAATGGTCTTCAATTTATGCCAAGTGTCATTCCATCTCTCATTTTTGTGTCAAATATTTTTACATGTAGATTCATGAATCTAAAATTAAAAAATATTAAAAGACTTAAATAAAAATGTATTATACTTCTATGTAAAACTTTGAATGTATAATACTTCCAACCTATTTATAAAACTACATATATCCCATTCTATTTAGATACCATTTGAAACCAATTTTTAATATTTTAAAAACTAATCCAAGTTTTCTTACAAAAACTTATTATTAGTTCAAACATAAATTTAAATGAAAAAGTATACCACGACCTACAATTTGGTTGTTAATATCTTATTTGAAAATGCACACATGAAAGAAATTTATTGTATCACAATAACAAAAATTAAGTTAAGAAGTAACAAAATGTTTCTCATTTTTTTTCTAAAAAAAAAGAAAAAAAAAGAAAAAAAAAATGCATGTTTTACCAAATGATATTCTTACAAGGTTTTTTTAAGAGTTATCAAAATATAAGAATGACCATTAATAGTATTTTACTTATATAGGAATTTTAAATTACATCTAATTTTGTTTATTTTTAAATACATGGGGTTACAAGCTAGTGTGTGTGTATATATATTATTGATAATTTCCAAGTTCCAACAACAATAATAGGCCTCCATTTCTTGGCCGGTATAAAATCCATTTGCTTGAAAGAGAACCAATGCTTGAGGTTTTGGATGGGATGCCAAATGAGAGGATACTTTGAATACTTTAATAACTTTAACTTGATTTGGTTCCCAAATTAACATATATATATATATATATATATTAATGAGCATAACTTGAAATTTCTTCTCTTTAACCTCTAATTGATTTGCAACTACTTATTATTGAGAGCTTGTATTCAGAATTCTAAAAGTCATTACAGTCAAAATTTCCTAATGTAGTGTTATTAATTGATTTGGCATAGCTCCTTATTGAGGATGATTTGGAAGAGTCTTGTAACTTAATGGTATAACCTATTCTCCTCTATTAAGAGAACCATGGTTTAAAAAAAATTCTCATTCCTCTATTATCGTAACTATTGAATGATAAAAAGAAAAAGAAAAAGAAAATCGCCGAGATCCTTGGATTTGTAACTTCAAAATCAACTTTGATGGCGCAATGTTCAAAGAAGAAGATCAAGTTGGTATTAGGGTTGTGATCAGAGACAATAAAAGATTGGTTATCGCTTCGATGTTCTGGAAAATAGCTCTTCCACATTCAATTGGAGAAGTACAATTTATGGTACTTGTAAGAACTCTTGAATTTTATTTGGAAGTTGGAATAGATACAGCCATCCTAGAAGGTGATTCTGAAATCATAATCAACTCTCTTAGAGATGAGAATGCTTATCCGGCCTCCTTTGGTCATCTGATACTTGATGCGAATTTGTTTGTAGATATCTTTAGAAAAATTAGCTTTTCTCAAGTTCGTCGCTAAGGTAACTTTGTAACCCAATACCTTGCTGGACATGCAATTCAAGTCACATGTTTATCAATTGGGATGAAAGATGACCCTCTGCACCTTACAATTGTAATTCAAGGCGATTTAGCTTTAGTTTCTTAATAAAATTCACAGCTTTCTTCTATTGAAAAAAAAAAAAAAAAAAAAAAAAAAAAGAAGAGAAAGAGAGAGAGAGAGAGAGAGAAAAGGAAAGAAAGAAAGAAAAAAAAAGAAAAGAAAAAAAAGTATGCTCTTGTCAAGTTTGATGGTCTCTCCATTCAAAGTTTATCTTCAATAAAATTTTCATCATTTCTCTCAAGCAACTCAAATTTCCTATTCAATCATTTTCACCTCTTTCTTGAAAGATAATATCTTCAATATTTAATTCTTTGTGTCATTTGTTCATCTTCTCAAAATTGTAGCTCTCTTGTTGAAAAGTTTCTTTAAGCAACTTCAAATTGTGGCTGTTCATCTTCGACCTTCATATTGAAATCTTCTTTGATGGTTGCCTATAAAATTAATCATGTCAATTAAAGTAAAAGTTCATAATTGTAGGTAAATTAAAGAATTTTCCACCATAATCGTAAAGGAAAATTTAATTTGTTTTGTCAACAATGATCTCATTCTTGCCCAGAAACCAATTTTAGAATACCATATCTCGTGCCTAACGATTTGCATTATATCTATCAAATTCATAATGCATGTTTGACCTTTTTCTATTTAATTAAGAATCTTTGCATTATCAAAAAAAAAAAAATCAAAATCAAACAACCAATATTTAAAAAAAAAAAAAAAAAATCATCTCTCCGTGTTCTATCAAAGTATGAAATCTCATCGTGATCAAGGACAATGTTCTACTGAAGTATAAAATCCCATCATAATCAAGGACATGTAAATCAACAGGTTGATTGGGAAAGCAATCTCCAACATGAACACTCGGTCGGAGTAACACGGGTGTGGGCTCGGCCCAAACTTCTCTAATACTTGAATCAAAATTCACTAAACCCAATGTACAAAATATAATAGAGCTTCTTCGGTTTTTTGCTCGTACATTTGGGATGGTGTGGTTTGGCTTTTATATAGTGTTGGTTTCTGACCACCATTTTCTTGAATCTCTCTTTATTTGGATCATGGCATTATAGGTGTAATGGTACTAATGGAAGACAAGAATCTCGGAATTTGTGCCTACAATCAAGGATCTTGAGCAGGTAGGGTAGAGATGCCCTTTAGATCTAAAGATTGCGCCTTTCCATATTGGAATGCATTTGTCCTTCTTCCCTAGTCAATTTCATAACGAGTGTGCTTGACGGTTCGAAGTCTTTTTGGACAAGCACACTTTTTTTTTTTTTTTTGTAACTTTTGGACAAGCACACTTGAACAATTAATGTCCATCAAACCCTCGCATTATCATGATCATTGTAAAAAATATGCTATCAATGTTACTTTCATTTATATTTCACGTGTATTTTGTACCAAAATTTTGAAATTTTATTTTATAATAAAACAGTTATGCTATATAGATTTTTTTAAATTTTCCAAGTTGCTACGTTTTTCGTCTTTTGCACTGTATGCAAAGGGGTTTTGTAAGCAAAATTTTCTCTAAAAAAATTCATAACCCAATCAAATGTAAAGGGAAATACTAGGATTCAACCAAGGCCAATGTACAGAAAGGAATGTGGCCTATGGATAGACCATTGGGTCGAGCAAAAAAGATTAATTTTCTGAAAATTCCAAATGCTAGTTTTTGTTGTGTTATTTGCTTTTCTGTCATTATAAGATTCCCGACTACTATTACCCATGCATCTGATGATTATAGATTGCAAATTTGCAAGCGTGCAGTTCCATTATTGCAAGCGTGTTTGGTAGCGCAGTTCGTGTTGGTTTGAATTCGAAGCACAAATACACAATACAAAATGAAATCCTAAAGCAAATAAATTCTTAGCTTGTCACATGTCAGATGTCTACACATGGCTACATGTACTTGAACGATCACTCCAAATGTCACAGATGTCTCTACATTTGTTAGCTGTTACCATTAAAAAATTTGATTTTTCTCTTTACTTGTCAAGTACTAGAGGAAAAATTGCTAGGAGATCTGCCTATAATATTATTAGTTCATAATTTTTTATTTATAAATTCTGATATGATTTTATTTACTTCTAGAATTTTCTTTTCTATTAAAATTAAATTTATTAGTTATTGGGTTTCTCCAAAATTGTATACTTTTTTTTAATAATATAAATTAAAAAAGATGATTAACATGTCTCTATATATAATTATACACTTCTTTTTTCACAATTGAGCTAAAATATTTATAATATGAAATATGTTTTGTCAAGATTTTTGTACTATATGATTTGGATATTAGATAATTAACATGTATGATGTGTTTAGTATTTTATATTTTCTAAAATTTATTTCATACGATATAATTTTTTCTTGTAATCTACATAATTTTCATATTTTTATTTTATTTTAGCTACTTTTTTCTAATTATAAAAATATATTGATTAATTAATTAATATATAGTTTAACCAATGAATCACCTGTTGAACTAATGAACCAATCCTTCAACTGAGTTAACCTATTGTTCTGTTTTGATAACTATGCTCTTGTCATGACTCTTTTATAATTTGTTGGATTTACTATTCACATGAATACTATATGTAAATATTTACTCACACATGTGTGTGTGTTGTTTGTAAAAACCTTAAAAAAAAAAATCAAAATGTCAAGTATTCCATTTCTTTGGAAAAATTTAAACGTTGAGAATAAATTAAAATAGGGTACTATCCTTTGGATAGGCATTGTGGGATACCTAACTCCTTCCCTACACGTAACCAAACTTCCAAGACCATGATCTTTGGTTCAAGACTTTTTGATTTGCCTTAATTAATGAACCCTTAAAATTTGGTAGTTAATTAGGTAACCTAAAAAGAATTAGACCACTAGGTGACCAATTCCACCTAATACAAAACCAATGGTTGGTGGTAACTCCTAAAATAAAATAAGAAAAAGAGACTCATATATACACACAATCACACGTGAGTCATGTTGCCAAGAACCTAATGTGCGATAACCCCCCTCCCTTTGTAAGGAAAGAGAGAGGGCTCGTGTCAGGTGGAAAAATTGAGCATCCACAAGTATAGATTATGATTCCTCCTCGATGGGTCCCCACTCATCTTCTTGGGCCATCGAAAGAATGATTCGTGTTTGATCTTCTCTAAAATTTTGTAAATCGGCTCCTTGAATGCCAAGTTCACCTAGGGGTGCTAGATTCTGTCCCTTGGGTTCCCATCTCTGCCTTGGTAGGTAAACCTTCGCCCGAACCTCCCTCCTATCAGGATTTGTAACTTAAGTATCATCTTCCAATCTCTTATACTCCTCTATCCGTCTCATGAGTTGGTGCATGTTCTTTGGGGGTTGCTTGGTTAGGGAGCCCCTCAATTTAGAATCTAAGGGGAGCCCTAATTTGAAAGTGTTCGTTGCTACTTCACTATAGTTTCTACCAATCTCGTTGTACGACTCCCAATATCGGTAAGAATAGGCATGCAAGGTTTCCCCCTCCCCCATGGACATTGATAGGAGATAATCAATGGGTTGTGGAACTCAACTGCAAGTCACGAAATTAGCCCTAAAGTCTTGAATGAGCTTCTCAAAGTTATGTATAGAACCCTTCTCTAACTTGTTGAACCATCTCATTGCAATAGAACCGAGGCTCAATAGGAAAACTTTGCACACCAACCCATCATTTCTAGACTACAAAGCCATGAGCTAGCTGAAGTGGCTCACGTATTCCACCAGGTCAGTTTTACAACTGTAGATGATGAACTCTAGTCGAACAAAATGGCATGGGACCCTTGTCCTCTCAATCTACTTGCCAAAAGGAGAACATGAAATATGCCTTAACACTTTGCTCATTGTATCTAGAGCCACATTGGGATGGCCCATTGCCCCTCTGTCTGGGGACCTTGGGTTCCTATCCTTAGCTAATGCTGACTTGTCTCTTGATAAACGAGGTGAGCTTCAGTGTAGCTCCCTTTTGTGTTGACTACTTTTTAAGCTATCTTCTGAGAAAGTTCGTTTGTGAAACCTCCCACGTTGCCTTCTTCGAGCCTCCAACTCCAATTGCCTTATTTGAGCACGTAGTTCCTCCAACTCTCAGTCCCTTTCGTCCATAAAAGACCCCTCCTGCTTGTTTGACACAAATCTTTCACCCTTGGATGACACATGCATGCTATCCTCCAGACTCTAAAAGGCTTGAGCATGTCTGTTTCTTCTTTGTCCCTCCTAGACTAGTTGAAGGGCTTGTGATGACCCTCTAGAATAATCTTCTCGCGATCCAAATGATTCTTCCCTTACATGCTGCTCTTCCATCGTGTTGTTAGTGTCTCTTCTCCTAGACCTTCAGCTTGGTGAGCTTTCCCATAAACAATGCCAATTGTGGCGGTATAGCCCATAGCGACTTTGGGCTCGTTGGGCCTAAACTCCTAATTAATTTGTACAATGCTTCAAGTATAGCCCATAATGGAAGGTCCTAGGAGAAGTTTTGGCTATTGGATGGTGAAAATGAATTGTTGTGGGGTGGAATGGTGCTAGGAACTTGCAGCCTAAGGAGAATCTCAGATAGCCGAGGTGCCCCTAAAGTGTCCCGAACTGGATCATCCTACCTTGGTATCAAATGATAATTCATCTACTTCTCTCGTGTTTTCTATCCTCTTAAAAATGTTCCAACCCTCAACACTAACCCCCCCCCCCCCCTTCATTCGCTTTTATACTCTCCTGTTAATGGATATGTCATGATTGGGAAATATTATGAATATATGTGGGTCCCTTCGCCTGTAGGGCCCGGGTGGCTTTTTGAGTCTAGGTTACTATTCCAGCATGTCTAATCATGTATCAGGATTAGGACCTATAGTTCTGCTATTGAAATGATTTTCTAGAAACTTGTGTCTGATGTTGAATCTTATGCTCAATTGGCAGACCCCCCCAAGGCACTACTTTCCCTCTTCGGGGGGAATGTCGTTTGCTCGGATGCAGTTGCTAAGGATGCATTGACCTCTGTGTATTTCAACTTGGTGCTTATTTTGTGTGGGCCAAACCTCAAGCTGTCGATTCTTGGCTCGGGCCCAAGTCATGGTGGGTTGAACTTTCGTTCTCCTACAAGAACATTCAACGATACATTGAGTTCTTGGATTTCACGTCATAGCATCTATATTCGGACTGAACATATCCAAGAAAGATATAAGTGATTGCTTGGGGGACAATTTATCTCTTAACTGTGCAGGAATATGAACAAAACATGTGCATCCAAACACTCACAAATGCTTAAAGGATGGTGCTACCCCAATAAGAAGTTTATGAGGTACTATTGCAACTTATTCAATCTCTCTTCCCCTCCAAAAAAAGGAGAAAGATGTCTCGTCCCTTCTTTATGCACATCCATAGACATAGCCAGACACAAAGGTGTACAATCCGGTCCAAATATGTGGTTCTTTAAGTTCTTTCATTATAGGTTCTCTTACTTGCTTTAGTGGCTAGCAAACACCAGTCGAGAAGGGAGAACGAATGGATTAGGAATTGACTAATTCCGAGCAGACTCGTGGAGCTGCTGCTTGGATTATCGTAGAATAAAAGGAGCCTTCTTAGGAAACGACTTAACTTAAAAGACATATGTCGCCGTTGCAAGGTGGGGTGGAATGGTGCTAGGAACCTGCAGCTTAAGGAGAATCTCAGATAGCCGAGGTGCCCCTAAAGTGTCCCGAACTGGATCATCCTACCTTGGTATCAAATGATAATTCATCTACTTCTCTCGTGTTTTCTATCCTTTGAAAAATGTTCCAACCCTTAACACTAACCCCACATCATTCATTTTTACACTCTCCTATTAATGGATATGTCATGATTGGGAAATATTCTGAATATATATGGGTCCCTCCGCCCGTAAGGCCTGGGTAGCTTTTTGAGTCTAGGTTACTGTTCCAGCGTGTCTAATCATGTATCAGGATTAGGACCCATAGTTCTGCTATTGAAATGATTTTTTAGTAACTTGTGCTTGATGTTGAATCTTATACTCGGTTGGCAGACCCCCCCAAGGTACTACTTTCCCTCTTCGGGGGGAATGTGGTTTGCTTGGATGCAATTACTAAGGATGCATTAACCTTTATGTATTTCAACTTGGTGCTTATTTTGTGTGGGCCAGACCTCAAGCTGTCAATTCTTGGCTCAGGCCTAAGTTGTGGTGGGTTGAACTTTCGTTCTCCTACAAGAACATTCAAGGATACATTGAGTTCTTGGATTTCACGTCATAGCATCTATATCCGGACTGAACATATCCAAGAAGATATAAGTGATTGCTTGAGGGACAATTTATCTCTTAACTGTGCAGGAATATCAACAAAACATGTGCATCCAAACACTCACAAATGCTTATAGGATGGTGCTGCCCTAGTAAGAAGTTTATGAGGTACTATTGCAACTTATTCACTCTCTCTTCCCCTCCAAAAAAAGGAGAAAGATGTCTCGTCCCTTCTTTATGCTCATCCATAGACATAGTTGGACACAAAGGTGTACAATCCGGTCTAAATATATGGTTCTTTAAGTTCATTCACTATAGGTTCTCTTACTTGCTTTAGTGGCTGGCAAACACCAGTTGAGAAGGGAGAACGAATGGATCAAGAATTGACTAGTTCCGAGCAGACTCATGGAGCTGCAGCTTGGATTATCGTAGAATAAAATGAGCCTTCTTAGGAAACGACTTAACTTAAAAGACATATGTCGTCGTTGCGAGGTGGGGGAGTAACTTGTCTGATCTTGTGGTGCACTTACTCTCGTTACAAGAATGAAATGGCACCCCAGCTCAACTCAAGACCTAAAATTCTTTCAACTCGCACCAATAGTGGCATTGAGCGGCTGGAGATTTATAATAAAAAAAGGCAGCCTAGCCACCCTTCACGCCTAGCTACCTACCTACTCTTATTCATAGCTTAATCGAAGGTCAAGAGTATGGTCCAGTAAAAAAATAGAAGTTGTCTGTATCAAGTGATACATGATTTGTTTAGTAGTGCTTTGCCACTACTGTAGCTGGTATAAATAACTTAATGGTAGAGCATACCCTTGCCAAGGCTGAGGTTTAGGATTCAAGTCCCTCCTTCCACTTCTGGCTTTATCGTTTAGTGGTAGTGAGTGGAGTAGGCAGCGAGTGGAATGCAAAAGCCCCTTTAAAGATAGGGGCAAGTAGCAAGCAGCACCTTGTATAAGGTTCCAAACTTATCTTACTAATAATAAGAAAGGGGCAAGCCAAAACCTACTTCTAATAAGTTGCTGGCTTTTCGGCCCTTGCACGCTAGCGTTTCCCCTTACTAGTAAAGTGGCTGCTAGCTGTAGCGCGTAGTGTACTAGTGAATACGAAAAGTGGATTGAGATTACCAATGTCGGATAGAGGCATTCGGTGCCTCACCCTTGTCTCCTTCACTAAAGACTGCAAATGATGGGAATCCAATCGATAAAGAAGAGGTGTAGATGACGTCTCTTGATCCAATCTGTCTTCCCTAGCTTCCCCAACACACTCTTGATATGAAAGAAACCTCCCGCCATAGAGAAGAGATCTAAAGTCTGGGTCCCCTCAATCATCCTTACCTTGAACCTGAACTGGTCAAGAGAGATGAACCCGCTCCGCATTTTCATTTTATAATCCTCAAACTGAAACCCCCAGCTAGAAATGGAATTCAAGAACCTAAACAACTCAGTTGAGAGCTCCGTGACCAATTCAAGGGAAGGTCCACCAAGGATTAACAGGCCACCATCCACCCATCTCTCTCGTGATCCCTCATTCCACTAATTCGTTGCTACCTAAACAACTCAGTTAAGAGCTCCATGACCGATTTAAGGGAAGGTCCACCAAGGATTGACAGGCCACCCTTCACTAATCCATCTCGTGATCCCTCATTCCGCTAATTCGTTGATACTAATTCATTCAAAGCATAAACTATCCCACTTCTTTGTCATATTAGTGCAGGTGTTCATCAATGATGAAAGCTCTAAACTTAAGACTCAAGTTGAGAAAGAGAGTTAGGCCCAAGAGAGGAAGGCTTTCAGGGACTAGGGAGTGAGTGGATTATAGAGCTAGGGGCAGATCGAAGTGAAGGTTGGTTTTTCCATTAGAATTAGGCATGGATGAGCCTCAACTAGGCTAGGCTAGCATTGATGAAAAAATGACAAAATCAAAACTTTTCCCATCGCATCATTCACCAGTGTAGGATTAAAGATTAGGTCCAGGATTCGAGTAAAATCGACCTTCCCTCTCATCTCAGGGTGAGGCAAGGAATTCAATACTCCAATCTTACTAGGGATTCATCACTGGCTAGGGCTTTCGGGTTAAAGCATGGGCATCTGCAACTTAGAGAGAGCAGTAGATCGCCGATTGAAAAGCTAGGTCAGTAAAATTTTATTGATTATTGATTTGACTAGAGGGACTCCTAGCAAAAAAACTTTTATGAAAGGGCCCCATAAAGATGCAGGAGATGCAGAAGTCGCTAGCCGAATCGACCAATATATGATATGTAGGCCAAAGAAATGGGCTTATTCGATTAATAAGTGATCCTTGGGCCTACCTAACAAGGACATGTCCCTGAAAAAAGTAGGACATTCCATAAAAATATTTCTGATCCGCTAGTTGCTAGTCCTTTCAAATCCCATGTTTTCATCAATAAGTAAGGTGAATTCTAAGGTTCCTTATTTCGGTTGTAAAGCGGAAGAAAAGGGAGAATGGGCACGCCTCACTAGCAACCCACGTTGTCGACCCAAAAGGAATTGAAAATGAAACAAGAATCTGTGTTTACTATCTATGGAAGTGGAATGACTATCCTTAATCTCCTCTTCCTTATCTCCCCCCCCCCTAAATTTTTTGCCTTGTTTTTCCTTTTCTTACCTGCATGAGAATCCTTTTTTTTTTTTTTTTTTTATTACGATTGATTTGTTGTTCAAGGGCACTCTGTCTAATTTGAGTTTGAAATGGAATAAGATCCAGACATAAAGTCTCATCGGCCAAGAAAAGATTTTTTTCTATTGATTTTTTACTTCCTTTTTGGCCTTACCTTTAAATAAGGGTTCTTCTCTTTCTCCACAAGGGAAAGCCCTTTCCAAATAGAGTAGTGCATCTTTGTCTTGAAGGCCCACCCTACAAACAAGAGTTCCTCTCTCTACTGTCTATCCTACTCAAAGACTCTTTTTTGCAGTGGAGTGCTTCGAGTAGGATTCGATCCCATCCCAACAGTAAAATCCCTTCTTAAGGAGGCTTCCCGAGTAATTGAATCTAATGTTTTAAGTGTGATGTGGAATGTGATTTTGGTGATGGATAGTGGTTATGAAATCAGTTTTGCATCAAATGATAAGCCCATGCGATAACTTTATCTTTTATTGGTGCCCGATAGGTAGGCTATTGGATTAAGTCGAAAGCCTACCAAAAAAAAAGTTCTGATTTGAGCTAGAGCCCGAATGGGGGAGGCGAGAACATCTTGATTGAAAGCTCTACTATTCTGAATAGTGAGAAAGACTTTTCAAAATTCGATCAAATCAATCGAAAATCTCATTATTTGTTTAGGTAGGCCAACCGACCGACCAAGTTGGGTTGGGCATCCATGTCACAGAACCTTTCTTTCTAGCCAAGAATCCCATTATTGATCGAATTGGGGTGGATCAAATTCATTTTCAAATGAAAAATCTACCATTTTAACCCTTAAAAAAAAAAAAAAAAAAGAAGAAGAAGAGTCACTAAGACAAGAGCTAGGTAAGTAAGCAAGAAGGAGAGGCTGGAAAAGGCCAGGCTACGTGCTTTCCATCTCTAGGAAGATTGTGTCCAGGATCTGGTAATCTAAGCCTTGCTTCTTCTGGTTGGCTCGTTTAGCCTGCACTTTATTACAGGTAGTCATTCTCTCCATTCGTTCCTTCAGTATTTTCATCAGTACTTGAATCTTAATTCGCGGTCATGTCTCCCTCCCCCCCTAAATTTTAGTGACTGGTTCCATGTTTTCCCTGAATTTCATCAATTCTAGGCTCAAGTGCCTACTCATCCATCTTCATTCAAAAGATGAACATTTCCATTGAGTGACTGTAACTTCTATGGTTTATAGTCAATAGTTCTTAACCAACCTTTTTCCGCCAAGCTTTATAAAGCTTTAAGAGAGAAAAGGGAACAAGGGGAACCTTCGCTTCATTATAAATTCGACCCTGGCCTTCTTTCTTCTCCTACGGAGCCCTAAGAAAGTCACCAGAAGCCGGTGCCTCAACTATGCGAAGAATTGCTTGCTGGTTGGGCATCCATGTCACAGAACCTTTCTTTCTAGCTAAGTATCCCATTATTGATCAAATTAGGGTAGATCCAATTCATTGGCAAATGAAAAATCTACCATTTTAACACTAAAAAAAAAAAAAAAATCACTAATACAAAAGCTAGGTAAGCAAGCAAGAAGGAGAGGCTAGAAATGGTGAGGCAAGGGGCATTCCATCTCTAGGAAGATTGTGTACAGGATTTGGTAATCTAAGCCTTGCTTCTTCTAGTCATCTCATATTAGCCTACGCTTTATTACAGGTAGTCATTCCCTTCATTCGTTCCTTTTTTCTTTTCAACAGTACTTGAATCTTAAGTCGCGTTCATGTCTCGCCCCCCCCCCCCCCCCCAAATTTAGTGATCGATTCCATGCTTTCCCTGAATTTCATTAGTTCCAGACTCAAGTGCCTGCTCATCCATCTTTATTCCAAAGGCGAACATTTCCATTGAGTGACTGTAACTACTATGGTTTACAGTCAATAGTTCTTAACCAAACCTTTTTTGCCAAGCATTATAAAACTTAAGAGAGAATAAAGAGTATGTGGGACCTTCGCTTCAATATAAATGTGACTCGGACCTTCTTTCTTCTCTTGCGGAGCCCTGAGAAAGTCACTGGCAGCCGATACTTTTACTAAGCAAAGAATTGCTCACTGCCTTGTTTTCACGAATAACATGTGTAGGTATCCTAAAAGAAGAGAAGTAGGCTACCTTCGCCTACCTCCCATCTATATTTATAGGCGGTAAAGGTAAGAGCTGGTAAGCATGATAACTGTATTGACGACCGAGGCCGGCACTCCTTGTTCTATCTAGATTCTGCTCTTACGTACGCCTCACCCCACCTAGAAGAAGGGGAACCCCTTCCGTAGAAGAACCCGTGTGGGTGGAAGGGGATTCAATCATTCATTCATCAAATACATCTTCTTCTATGATCCATTTCATGTTAACTCTAATTAGTTATCAAAATGCCTACTTTACAAAGGGAATTTCATTTCTTGGGAACCTTGCAACCTTGCAGTGCCGGGTCACTGGCCGCATCAGCCCATTAACCTTTATCATCATCAATTCCTGCAATCAAACCTTTTTATTTTTCTATTTTTTATTATGTCTTTCTTTATTAAGGGCTTACGGTTCATTACACAAAGGCTTTCAGTGAACTATTGAAGCTATCGAGAGAGTACAAAATGCTGACGATGACGAAGGTTACCGACTTTCGATTCTCTCTACTCCAGCAACCAAGAAAACCCTTTCGAAAACAAGTTTGTCATGATCTCAAATATTTAAGTATAGAATAACATGTCACATCTAAAAATTAAAATTTGTTGCAATAGTAACTTAACAGTAGTATTATTACATTCATAATAATTAGTTGCAATAATTTATAATTTTCAGTTGCAATAAAGGCTTTAATACTAAATTGAATTTAGAAATTTTTTTGTAATAACTTAAATTGAAGAAATCAAAATTATTTTTACAATAACTTAAATTGAAGAAATTGTTGTAATAACTTGGTACCAATTATTTTGCGATATATTACAATAGAAATTTCAAAGAAACAGCTTATTGCAACAAATATAACATTACAATAACTAAATATCAATTATTTTACAATCTATTGCAATGATAAACATAAAACTGCAATGAATATATTATTACAATGATCAAATACCAATTATTCTACAATCTATTGTAATAAAAAAATATGAAAGAATTTTTAGAATTTTTTAGTAGCGTGCAATTCGCCGTGATATATATATATATATATATATATATATATATTCCAAACCCATTCTCACCCCCCCCCCCTCTCTCTCTCTCTCTCTCTCTTTAAGAGCCAACGATGTCGCACTTAGGTCCTCTAGTTAAAGGAAGTTCAAATCTGCCGACAAAAGTCATTTTTGACATACTGTCGCAATTGTTGGTAAAATCTCTTAGCCAATTCAAATGTGTGTCCAAGTCATATTGCTCACTTATCTCTGGAACTGTATTCGTAAAATACTCCCAGAATTGCGCCGCAGCCAAGCGAAGCATCTTTGCCTCCTTCGATTCTCTCTACTTCAGTGACCAAGAAAACCCTTTTGAAAACAAGTTAGTCACGGTCTCAAACATTTAATCATAGAATAACATGTCACATCTAAAAATTAAAAATCATTGCAATAGTAACTTAAAAGTAGTAAATTATTACATTAATAATAATTGCAATAATTTATAATTTTCAGTTGCAATAAAGGCTTTATTACTAAATTGAATTTAGAAATTTTTTTGTAATAACTTAAATTGAAGAAATCAAAATTATTTTTGCAATACTTAAATTGAAGAAACCGTTGTAATAACTTGGTACCAATTATTTTGCTATATATTACAATAGAAATTTCAAAGAAACAACTTATTGGAACAAATATAACATTACAATAACTAAATATTAATTATTTTACAATCTATTGCAATGACAAACATGAAGCTGCAATGAATATATTATTACAATGATCAAATACCAATTATTTTACAATCTATTGTAATAAAAAATATGAAAGAATTTTTAGAATTTTTTAGTTGCGAGCAATTCGCCGCAATATATATATATATATATATATATATATTCCAAACCCATTCTCACCCCCCTCCCTCTCTCTCTTTAAGAGCCAACGATGTCGCATTTAGGTCCTCCAATTAAAGGAAGTTCAAATCTGCTGATGGAAGTCATCTTTGACATATTGTCGCAATTGCCAGTGAAGTCTCTTAGCCGATTCAAATGTGTGTCCAAGTCATGTTGCTCACTTATCTCTGGAACTGTATTCATAAAATAGTAAAATACCACCAGAACTGCATCGAAGTGAAGCAAAGCATCTTTGCCTCCTTCGATTCTCTCTACTCCAGCGACCAAGAAAACCCTTTTGAAAACAAGTTAGTCATGGTCTCAAATATTTAAGCATAGAATAACATGTCACATCTAAAAATTAAAAATCGTTGCAATAGTAACTTAAAAGTAGTAAATTATTACATTAATAATAATTAGTTGCAATAATTTAGAATTTTCAATTGCAATAAAGGCTTTAATACTAAATTGAATTAGAAAACTTTTTGTAATAACTTAAATTGAAGAAATAAAAATTATTTTTGCAATAATTTAAATTGAAAAAACCATTGTAATAACTTGATACCAATTATTTAGCAATATAATATTACAATAGAAATTTCAAAGAGACGGCTTATTGTAACAAATATAACATTGCGATAACTAAATATCAACTATTTTACAATCTCTATTACAATGACAAACATAGAGCTGCAATGAATATATTATTACAATGATCAAATACCAATTATTTTACAATCTATTGTAATAAAAAACCCACGCAATAAATTTAGCCGAACAACAAAATTTATCAATAGCAAACTTAATCTCAAATAACAGCCCAAAACAAACCCACGCAATAATTTTACCTAAAAAATTAATTAAATCTCTACATAATTAATTTAAAAATGTGTAATACATATATTAAGCGTTAAGACATGTAGCGCACATAATTTGTATGGTGTGTAAATATTAATATATTAAAATATAAAATTATGATATATAAGCAAAATAATTAAATAAATATTAATTTTATTTTAAATTACTTGAAACTTTGGTAATCGAATTTCAGTTGAAGTATAATTTCACATTTCTTGAAAGTCAAATAATAGAATTTTACTTAGAGTAAACTATTGTTGAGTTTAATTTTTGATAAACTATCTTTATATTATCAACAACCAAAAAAAATTTAATTTTAATAATTAATGAGAGCGCAGCACTTAGAGAAAATTCCCACTTTGTGCAATTATAACTTGTAGAAGCCAACTTTTTTATTATGGTATATGATATTATTAAAAAAAAAAAAAAAAAAAAGATCTCTCTTTTTTTTTTTAGGGTCAAAAAAAAAAAAAACTTTAAAATATTCTTACACATTAATCACATTAACTTTAAAAACTTCCAAAATTATAGGGTCATAACATTTTTGGTATTTCATAAGGCTCAATTTTATGTCACATTTAAAATATGATATAAACTAAACTATGAAAAAAGTAGTTAGAGTATTTCCATCGAGAAATGTGAAAAAACAAAAAATGCATTTTGCATCACCAAAAAATCTTGTTATCTATTTTACATAACCAATTTAACAACATGCTCTACATCTGATTCTTATTTTTCATTCCATCACATTAAAATAATATATTTTCTTCCATACCAATAGCAAAACTGAACTCAAAACACCACTACCGCTGCGGCTACAATCCAAAACCCAACACCATCCACCCCAGACCTAGTAACTACCCAAGCCAACACTAGTGGCCATCAACTACATGCAAAAACACCAAATTTAAAAACAAAAAAAAAAAAAAAAAAAAAAAAAAAAAAAAAAAAAAAGTTCATTGAAATTTAAGAAACCCAACAAAATCTGAAAACACGCAACAACATGCCAACGTCGTCAACCACCAATGCTAATACCAACAACCACACCATAGGCAATCAGGGGAGAAATTATAAGGTCCTCGTGGTGGACCACGTTACTTGTCTCCCATTCCACTAAAAGACTCCCACTTGTTTAAAATTGCTGAGTCAGTAATTAGTTTTTGTTTAAAAAAAATTTTAACTCAGCAATTTTAAACAAGTGAGAGTCTTTTAGTGAAATGGTGGACAAATGACGTGGTCTACCAGATGACTGTATAATTTCTCCAGTCAGGGGGCAAAAGGTTGTAACATATCTCTAACGTTTAAGTCACTTTTTCTCAATTCACATCTTAGTTTCAAATTCCGAACTTAGCAAAAAAGAGATAGAGGGATAAGTATAACATGAGAACATAAAGATTTATTGACAATCGGTGCTTGTAATTTTTTACAATAATCGAAATTTTATTTTCCCATATCACGACATATCAAAGTCTAAATAAAGTTCATCTCTCATTATACTTCAACTCAAAATTGTGGATTCACATATTTTAAAAATTAAAATAATTATTAAAAACAAAATACAACACTAAGCCATACTGCTTTAGGGGGTGTTTGTTACACCCACTCAAATACACATTTTCAGTTTTTAAACAACATTACACGTATTTTCACACATTTTTTCACCCACACGTATTTTCACATATGTTTTCAAACAACAAAACACATGTTTTTAAGTGCATGTATCAAACACCCCTTAATCTCTCTAATAATCTTTTCCTCCCTCCATCCCTCAAACCTTTCAAAGTTTCAAATTCTCGGGTTTTTTCCCCCTTTAACTTTACTTCAAATATTTAGAAGAAAAAATATATAGATAAAAATTTGAATTTTATGTAATTTTCTAAAAGCAATCAAGGCATTTGATATATAGAACTTTCAAGATGAATTGCTATATTTTTTTCTAACATTTTTTACATAGATTAATTTTTTCAATTAATTTTGAATAATTAAAGTACATGTTTAAACTTCATGTACTTAGATTAATGTCTTGAATTATTGCTTTCAATCTTATCTTTTGATCTTGCCCCTCCTAAATTCAAATCCTGACTCTGCCACTGACCGCAATAACCTAGTAACAACCCAACAACCACCACCCTAGACCCCACAAGCTCCACCAAGAACTAAATGCTTCGTCAAGCCCACAACCCTACACCAGCAAGCCACAACCATGCTATCCAAATGCCGAGAGAGGAAGAGAGTGTAGAGGAGAGAGGGATCTAAGAGTGTTAGGGACAACGGAGAATGTCAAAGGAGAGAAAGAGAGGGGTATAAAAAAAGAAGTTTAATATTTACATGATGCTACATTGTTAGCATGTTGTAAACTAGAAATGCAAAATGGATGTCATTAATGTAGATAACATTGTGCATTTTTGTAAGTAGTGTAATCCATTTTGTCTTTTTTTGGGTTTTGCATAACCCACTAGGAGTACTCAATGGTATAAATTTTCACATCCTATGCTTTTTGTACTTTTTATTTTTTTTTATTTGATACTGTCGAGGGCCAAAATTTCACAAGAAAACTCATTCCATGAAAAGTAAGGAAAGACCATAGGCTTTAACAAAAGAAGGCCCAATTCATGAAGCTAAGAAAGACCATGAAGGCCCAAAATCCCAAAAAGAAGGAAAAAAGAAAGAAATAATAATAATAATAAAGAAAAAAGAAGAGGATCTCGATTAGGCCAGAGGAAGGATCCTGGGCGGGCCAGAGGAAGGATCCCGGGCGGACCAGAGGATATGCAGCAAGAAGAAGGATCCCAGTCAGAACAGAGGATATGCAGCAAAATGTATGTTCATATTGTTGGGAAATTTAGACCCCGGTTGATAGAATTAATAAGTTTTAAACCCAAGTTGTTAATTAAATTTATTATGAATCAAACTTGTTAAAACAAACAAACATCAATATCATGTCAAAATCATGCAGCGGAAAAAAATAAATAAGACAAGATATGATGACCCAGGAAAACCAATGGAACCAACCAGTTTTACAGTAAAAAACCTGGGGGGAAACTTTCCTGAAAAGCAATTCACTATAGTAAAGAGAAGTTTCAGATCAAGTACAAAACCTTTGTCCCTAGACTCTACAATCCTCGTAGATGAACTCACAGCAGAAACCTTCTACTGCTTCAGAACCTCTGAACTCTTCAATATATGAACGCCACCCTTTGATGCATGAATCCCAATATGTAACTAACCAATTGCGCGGATCCCAGTACGCGACTTCAATCACCAACTAAAAGAAAATGTTGGCTTGCAAAGTTCTTCACTTCATCAACAATGAAGATCAAGAAGCACTTGGTTACAAAACCCTAAGGCGCAAAAGACGCAGTAGCTTCTTTCAGAGAGAATAAGGCATCGGTCACATTTTGCATATGTTCTCCTTGTATTATCTTATGTGACGGCCTCTAAAATAAGCCTTATATAAGTCTAGGGTTGTGAGAAAAGAAACCCTACACAAATACAAAAGCTTGGCCCAAAAATCAAAAATCTGAATTTTCGTAACCTCGACAGATAGTAGGTGTCGAGCAGGTGTCGAGGTTTAATGAATCTCAACAGATACAGCTATCGAGGAGGTGTCGAGAAGACAGAAACTTTCTCGATCGATCGACCAGCTATCGAGAAGCTATCGAGATTGCGATAAGAATCAGCTAAAGAGCTCGACAAATAGCCAGGTGTCGAGGAGGTGTCGAGAAGCTATCGAGCTATCTGTCTGCAGGTGTCGAGCTATCTGTCCAGCTTTATTGAACACCTTTTCTTCACTTGTTTCTTAGTTCAATCTTCATGGCTTTAATACTAGACTTGAACAACATGTTTTTTCAAGTATTAAACACAACTTAGATCTACCCAAATACAAGTAAAATGTGTTTTGTCAAAGGATTAGCCAACTACATAAAATAGTGACATATGTTCCTAACAAGTGAAACACATATGTCCTAACACATATTTCCAACAAAAGCCATTAAAAAATCCAGTAAAACCATGTATTATCTTTGTAACCCATGGTTCAAGCCCGTGGGATCCCGAGTGGATAGTAAGGGAGGAATGGTTTGGTCAGTAAGAGAGTGATTTCTGGTGAAAGGAGGATCCCGAGGGTTTCCCTTGGTTCATATATTTGCTTGGAATGCATGAACCAATGGAAAACTCAGTTCCCCCCATGTGCATGACACCTCCCCACAATTTTGTCTCAATTGTCATTTTCAACAAAGCTGTCACAGTAAATCGAGCAACCCACCCACTGTTTTGACTTTCCAAGAAGGAATCTTTCATTTGTAACTAAAGCCAAATGCCTCTTTTGAGTGATAATTGCCTAAATAAGCTAAACCTCTGCCCAATGCACATTTTCAGGTGCTAGAGGACGTGGTTTTACCCAGCAGACCTGAGGCGTCCTCTCCCGGGGTACCAGACCAGGTCTGCTATAAAAAGAACATTAAGGCATAGCAGAAAAAGGGGATTGGAAAGGGAGAAAAAGGGGGATTCAGGGGAAGAGTTCAGAGGTTCAAAACATATATTCTTAGAGCTTTAAAGCCCAGTAAAGAAGAGAAAGAAAGCAAGAAAATAAGAGAGCCAAGGTGGAGGAATTTGTCCCATATCCTTGAGATCATTCAAAATATCACTTAGCCTTCAAAGAAACACATGTCAAAACATGCACACATCAGATATCACCCTCTCCCACAAAAATCCTCCTCACCTAACTATCTTGGAAGGCAATGCCTAAGCAAAGCCACTTGGACTTGAGTTCAAATCCCACAAGTCTTGTGCAAAGGCACTAAGTCTGTGAGAATTGGGGTCAGAATCCTCGTGACTGAATCATTCTCATGAAATTCATTTACATATATGTATATGTATTAAAATGTATATCCTAATCTAAGAAACTAACAATTATTTAAAGATATGTGTATTGTATAGTGTGTTTTTATGCAGGACCTATAGAGGTAAAGGGAAATGAAAAAACTCTATTGCATAATAAGCATGAAGAAAGATCATATAGTTTAGAGAATCAGCATTCTGGGTTCTTACAGGCCTAGTACGCTCCGGGATCCCATGACAGTACGCCCGGGGTACCAAGTGAAGGAACTCTTTTAAATGTTTATATCATAAAAGATAAGCCTTAAATATTCTATTTCTATCTCTTTCTCATTGTGAATATTATTTTACTTATTTTGTAAGCGTAAATGGTCATTTTATGACACTAAAACACTTATAATGGTATTTTATTGCTTAGGAGGAATCGCATTTTTGCCTTGAGGAGATTTATGTGACTTGCGCACAATTTGGTTCGTAATCAGCCCCCATTTAGCTGCGGTGAACCAAAACCAGTCCACCAAACAACAAGTAAAGGGCCTAAGATCCTTGTTTTCTACTTGGGCCTGTGTGCTAGAAAAAAAGCACTCTCACAGATACAAGATAGAAATTTTACTCTAGAATAATCTAGTGTATATTTTTGTGAAATTCTCTTCTTGAGACTTAAACCCCGACTCTTACCTCTCACTTTTCTTTCAGCTTTTTGTTCTAAAATAACTACTAATAATTATCTAGGATGCACAGATACTCTTTTTCGCTCACATTTGTACCAGTATCATACCAAATACCTCTAATAATAATAATAATAATAATACACATGCTTAGTCTTTATTTATTTATTTTTAAAACAAAGCTAATACATCCAATATATGCTCGTAATATGGCTTGAATAATGTTGCAGCCTAACCCCCGATAGTAAAAGATAGCCCAAAATTGTAAGGATTTTTATTTATACTTTTTATATATTGATTTCAATGTTAAACACTTATCAAGTTATCTTTTATTTATTTTTTTTGGATCTTGATTTGTATTCTAAACATTAAAGGTTATAAATTTCTTATATTATCTATTATTACTCTTAAATTGATATACTTAATAATATATGAAAAATAAATACTTACCAATATAAAAATACAAATAAGATATATTTAATAAGTAATAATACACGTATCACCGACATTTTGTTTCGTAGGTTTTTCAAAAAAAAAAAAGATGTATCCCTATATTTGTATCCTTATCGTACTTATATCCTTATTTGTACTTGTGAATTAGATAAATTGTCTATACATTTTTTCATGTGCTTATAACTGGTGATTTTTTTTATTAAAAATAAAAAAAATAAAAGAAACCTCTGTCTTAAGAGTCGAGGGAGAGAGAGAGGCCAATTTATGAGATAGTGACGGCGCTTATCAAAAAAAAGAAAAGAAAAAGAGATAGTGACGGAGTAATGGCCTGTTTGGAAGTTTAGAGAGGGAGAAGAGTAGAAGAGAGTAGTAGGGAAGAGAGTAGAGGAGAATGGTTCCCTTCCACCTTATTTGGATGTTTTTAAAATTAGTAAGGGGGAAGGGAGTAATTAGTCATTCCCCTTATTTAGATGTTTTAAAAATTAGGATGGAGAGGGGAGGAAATAATTAAAATAGACAAATTTACCTCTATTTGAAAATGGACTTGCAACATTGGTCTATGATTAATTTGTTAGAAATGGTAAATTAGGGAATTTACTTGAACAATAATTTATCTACTCTACTCTCCCTTCAAATCTCTCCAATTTGGGAGAATTAAAAATGAGGGGTTAGAGGGAGTTGAAACCTCTCCAAACCCTTCCAAACCCCTCCCCTTCCTTCCTTAAAAAACTTCCAAACAAGATAATTGGATTACTCTCCCTCCCTCTACTCCCCTCATTTTTTTAACATCAAAACATGTCATAAATGTTTTCTGGCACTGATGGAGACTCTGGAATCACACGCTTTAACTGGCAGAGAGGTAACAGTGGCATAGCCAGTTGGACCTTATCAATTTAGCTCACAATATGTTACATCCATTTCCTACTTCGTTTCTTGTCATATATATATATATATATATATATATATATATATATATATATATATATATATATATATATATATATACTCGTATTAAATGAGCCAAACCTAATATTATTGCATGTTTCAGCAAAAAAAAAAAAATATTATTGCATGTCGCGGCGTACGTACAACTGAATAATGAGAAAGAATACATGTTGATGTTATATAATCCAACTCTGACTCTCTGGCAATTTTGCTAATTGATTTTTGCTGAAAGTAGTCAAACTTGATTTTACAAATTTAAAAGTTTCTCTGGCTGCTAGGGTTTCCTACGCCGCCTGTAGAATATCGTCCCTTACAGTGTTTAGGTCTCTGTTCCCTCTAGCCGCCTCAGCGCCTGGTAGGACGGATTGTTCCTTTGATCGTTAGTTTGGTTGGTTACTCTATCTGCATCTCTCAGTGTTTAACGAGGGGTATAAGGAGTTGTGTTATTTTCGGTGCAACTAACTATGGCTGGGTTGGATAGTCTATGGTCCCGATTCACTTTGGATGATGATGAGGAGCACGGGGCAGAAGCCCCACAACCTGTGGAGGTCATTGCTCACCGTTTGGCTGGGCGCTTTTTCACCAAAAGAACTCTGAACGTTGACTCTATTGCTCGTACTTTTAAACCCTTGTGGAAACCGGTGGGAGAACTCAAAATCCGGGACACCGGAGACAATATTCTCTTGTTTGAATTCGAGGATAATCTCGACCTCGAACGTGTGTTGGAGCATGAACCGTGGACTTTCGACAAGCACATTGTGATCTTCGAGAGGGTTTCAGTCGTGGAGGAAATCCCATCTTTAGAGTTCTTAAGGGCAACTTTCTGGGTGCAGCTTCATAATGTGCCTGAGAAGAGCTTAAACCAAGCCACGGGTGAAGCCATTGGCAAAACCATTGGTAAGGTCATTGAGGTTGCGGATCCAGAAGACGATGGTAACGGAGGTGAATTTTTGAGGGTGCCCATTTCCATTGACATCTCAAAACCATTACCAAGATGCAGAAAGTTGTGGTTTGAAGGTAAACAAATAGGTTGGGTTGGTATTAAGTATGAACACCTTCCCAATTTTTGTTACTGGTGTGGTCGTCTTTCTCATGGAGACAGGGATTGCGAACTGTGGATTAGAGACAAGGAAAACTTGAAGAAGGATGATCAGCAATTCGGGGAATGGATGAGGGCTGATACGTTTAGGCCAACAAGGAAGACTGTAACTGTTATTCAAGGCTCTTCTCGCTCTCAAGCTCCTTGATGGAGAAAATCGGGTAGTAAAGGAGCTCATGTTTCGCCCCAAGCTTCTGGAACGAGCACCCCAACCACAAAACAAGCCTCTGGTGATGTGAGTGAACGTGAGTACATGAGGGAAGTAGTAATGGAAGAGTCACAAACAATCAATCTTCCATATGTAGTTTTCGGTGGGGCCAGTGAAGTACCAATGAATCATGGTTTTGTTGAAATTGGAGGCACAGATAGTTTGACTAATAGTATAAAGGGGTTACATATGGACAAGTGCATGGGAAATGGTTCAATATTGAATTATAATATTGGCTCACAAGCTAAGGAAGTGGTGGACCTTACAAAAAATCATGCACCACTTGTGCTCATTCGTTCTCCTTTAAGTGAGTGCTCTAATATTGTGGGTAATCAACCCACCCCTATCTCACTCAAGTCCTTTAAGAGGCTTGCCCGCGTGGTCAATACGAAGCAACAGGCTGTACCTCCACAGGGTAGTTCAGATCGGAGACCGGGGTTGGAACTAGAAGATGGTCAAGGGTCCAAAAAGCAGCGGAGGGATGGGTGTGAGTGGTATGAGCAAGAAAATTTTCAGGTGGAGACTGGTGTCCAGTCCCACCCATCACAATGAGTTGCCTTAGCTGGAACTGTCGTGGGCTTGGGAACCTACAGACAGAAAAAGAGCTTGCCGCTTTGGTGAGCAATAAAGATCCCAAGATGGTTTTCTTGATGGAAACCAAAGTTGAAAAAAATACTATGGAAAGAATTGGTAGAAAAATGCAGTTTGCTAACATTTTTGTTGTTCCACGTGTCAATACAGGTGGTGGTTTGGCCTTACTTTGGAAAGCTGATTGTTCTGTGGATGTTCAGTCTTATTCCGATAGCCACATTGATGCTATTGTGGACCATGGAGTTGATGACGCCTGGCGGTTTACGGGTTTCTACGGTGACCCTGACACCGCCAACCGGGAAAACTCTTGGTCTTTGCTACGTGTTTTAAGTCGTCGTTTCTCTCTTCCTTGGATTTGTATGGGTGATTTTAATGAAATCTTGTTGGGTGAGGAGAAACTTGGCTGGCTTGATCGACCTGAAAGACAGATGCAGTTATTTAGAGATGCTTTGGATGATTGTAGATTGAAGGATTTGGGATTTAATGGTTACCCTTTTACATGGTGCAATAGGAGACCTGGTGCTCACAATGTGTGGATCCGACTTGATAGGGGTGTTGCCACAGTGGAGTGGATGTTGAGATTTCCTACTTCCAGAATCCATCATCTGGATACCTTTCATTTAGACCACAAGCCAATACTACTATGCTCAGACTCTGAACTGAAACGTTTCTATAGGAGAGGCAGGCCTTTTAGATTTGAGTCCATGTGGGTTAAGGATGATTCATGTGAAAAGGTTATCAAAGATTCTTGGGGTTCAGCTAGCCTTGCAGCTTCGGTGTGGGGTTTCAACAAAAAACTCGATGTAGTTCAAGACAATTTGAAAGCTTGGAATAGACAATCCTTTGGTCATGTCCGTAACTCTCTAGCCAAAAAGTTAAAGGAGTTGAAGGTAGTGGAGGAGTCGGGTGGGTATGTTTCAGATCCTACCCATGTGCACATGCTACGCTCTGAAATTGAGCAACTGAAAAATAAGGAAGAATGTATGTGGAAGCAGCGTTCCCGTACGGCTTGGTTGAAGGAAGGTGATAAAAATACCAAATATTTCCACTGTAGAGCAACCCAAAGAAATAAACGTAATCTTATTTTGGGTTTGGAAGATGAGGCCGGAGTTTGGGTTGAAGAGGAAGAGGTTTTGGGCAAAGTGGTTGAAGACTACTTTCAAGACATGTTTACATCATCACACCCAAGTCAGTTTGATGAAATCCTGGTGGGTTTGCAACCAGTAATCACAGCTGAAATGAGCGCTTCCTTAAGCCGAGACTATCAAGCTGAAGAAGTGCTCCTTGCTCTTAAACAAATGGCCCCACTCACTGCGCCCGGTCTAGATGGTATGTCTCCCATTTTTTATAAAACTTATTGGCATATTGTTGGTGATGATGTTATCTCTATTGCTCTTAATGCTTTAAATTCGGGTAGGGTTCATGAATCCCTCAATTCTACCTTCATTGCCCTTATCCCAAAGGTTAAAAACCCGAAACGAGTTGCTGAATTTAGACCAATTAGTTTGTGTAATGTTGTATACAAATTAATTGCCAAAGTGGTGGTTAACCGGTTGAAAAAAATCTTAACCCATGTGATTGATGACTCTCAAAGTGCTTTTCTCTCGGGTAGACTTATCACTGATAATGTCCTTGTGGCATTTGAAACCTTGCATTACCTTAAAAGAAAAACCCAAGGTAAATTGGGATTTATGGCTCTAAAGTTGGATATGAGCAAGGCTTATGACCGGGTGGAATGGGTTTTTTTGGTGAAGGTCATGGAACACTTAGGCTTCCCGAATAAGTTGGTCTCCCTTATATCTTCCTGCATGAGTACAGTCTCCTATTCTGTCCTCCTTAATGGCCAACCTGTGGGTAACATTAAACCTACAAGGGGCCTTAGACAGGGTGACCCTTTATCTCCATACTTATTTCTCCTATGTGCTTTGGGTTTACAGGGACTTATCAAAAAGGCTGAAATTAATGGTGACATCAGAGGTGTATCTATTTGCAGAAATGGCCCACGGGTATCTCATTTATTTTTTGCAGATGACAGTGTTCTCTTTTGTCGGGCTAAAGTGGAGGAATGTCAGAAGGTCCTTGATTTACTCTCAATCTATGAAAAAGGCTCTGGGCAGAAAATAAATAGAGAAAAAACAAACATTTTCTTCAGTGCAAACACCCAGCAAGATATGCAGAATCAGATTCAACAACTTTTAGGAGTGCCAGCTATTCGTCAATATGAAAAATATCTGGGTCTACCAGCATTGGTGGGGCGTGCCAAAAAACAAAGCTTTGCCTACATCAAAGAAAGAGTTTGGAGAAAATTACAAGGTTGGAAGGAGAAGCTCCTTTCACAAGCCGGTAGAGAGGTGCTTATCAAAGTGGTCATCCAGGCGATACCTACCTACACTATGAGCTGTTTCAAGCTCCCTAAAGGTCTGATCAAGGAACTGGAAACTCTCATTCGAAAATTCTGGTGGGGGTACAGCGGAGATAGTAAAAAGGTACATTGGGTTAAGTGGGAAAGATTGTGTGAAGATAAGGAGAAGGGAGGGATGGGATTTAAAGACATTGAAAAATTTAATGATTCTTTGTTGGCCAAGCAGGTTTGGCGTATGATTAATAATCCAGACTCTTTATGCCATAGAGTGTTCAAAGCTCGATTTTTTCCGGATTGTTCAATCCTTGAAGCTAAGGATTCTACTTTGGGGTCCTATGCATGGAAGAGCATTATAGGTGCTAGGGATGTGATTCGGGAAGGGATGGTTTGGAGGATTGGGAATGGGCAATCAGTAAGAATAAGGGAGGACAAGTGGCTGCCGGTTCAATCCAATAGGTTAGTCATCTCATCTCTTCCCTCAGTTGCACCAGAAACTAAGGTGAGTTCCCTAATTAACCCGGAGCTGAGAGGGTGGAATTCAACCTTGGTGAATCAGCTTTTCCTACCCCATGAAGCCACAGTCATTTGCGGCATGCCCCTGAGCATAAGACTTCCTCCTGACAAAATTATATGGGGCCTCACTCCTTCGGGTATGTTCACAACAAAAAGTGCCTACAAGCTTCTTGTTTCTTGTAATTCTACTAACCATGCAGGTACATCATCGTCTGAGAATCAAAGGCTGTTTTGGAGAAGTTTGTGGCAGCTTAGAGTGCCAAACAAGCTCAAGCACTTTGCCTGGCGTGCGAGCAACGATGCCCTGCCCACAATGACCAATCTGGTTCGGAGACACATTGCCACCACAGAGGTTTGCAGCGCCTGTCAAACTCAGCCCGAGGACACCCTCCACGCCCTATGGTCTTGCACGAAACTTGAACCAGCCTGGAGCTCGCTTTCTTGGTCCCTGCCCTCTGCTAATGCCCATGTGTCGAGCTTTCAAGAACTTCTTCACCGATTCATGCAGATCAAGGAAGACTACAGAGCCAAGATCTTCATCACCATTGCCTGGATGCTGTGGAACCGACGCAATGCTCTGCGACTCAACCATCAAGTCCAACCCCTCAACCGTATAAGCTCTTTGGCTGGAAGCTATCTTCAAAAATTTCTGGACGTCCTAGATCAGACACTAGTTGCTGCGGACCCTCCTCTGCCTCAGCAATGGCAGCCACCTGATGAAAATAAGTTCAAAGTTAATTTTGATGCTGCGGTCTTCAAGTCTTGTAACCAAGCAGGGATAGGTGTGATCATCCGGGATTGGCGTGGTGAGGCTATTGGAGCATTATCCATGTCAGTTCCTGCAGCTCAATCCGTAATGGAGTTAGAAGCCCTTGCATGTCGCCGAGCGGTGCTGTTTGCAGTGGAGCTAGGCCTTCAAGATGTTGTCTTTGAAGGTGACTCTCTCCAGGTGATCCAAGCTCTTAATCAGGACAACGCAGATCACTTGTCTTATGGTCACATTCTCGAGGATATCCGAACCCAAGTTGCTGCTCTTTCTTCTTTTGAATTTATTTTTAATACTAGGCACTGTAACGTTGTAGCAGATGCACTAGCCAAAAAGCCAAGAATGTAAGGAGACTCGAGTATGGACTGATTTCATGCCTGAGGACATTGCCCCTCTTGTAGTTTTTGACACTCATTGAGTTGGTTTCTCGTGGAATAAAAGCCCAGGCTACTAATAGTCTGGTTTCTCAACAAAAAAAAACTCTGACTCTCTGAGTAAATAAACTCACTGCCATTTCCGGTGCCACATGCAGCACGACACACTAACACAAATAAGTTAATATACTCACAATAAAGATCAAATATATATCTTTTGGTCCCCCTAAATTTTTTGTCAGCTGGGTAATTTTAATCTATTTGAGTATCAAATCTTATGGTTTAAATTAAGTTTTAAACCTTTTAAAAGCATTTTTCAATGTGCTGCTCTCCATAAAATCCATTAACATTTTTACCTAAAGGAAATCCATCATGTTTGAATCTTTGAACATCTCAAAATGATATAATATTTTTTTTAAGGATGCAGTTAACTGATTGAATAATATACTACTAGTTTTATTACATGTTTTGTTGAGGTGATACCAGTAATATTTATTTTCATATAAGTTTATAATTTTTTTTAGTATAATTTGTAATAACTTGTATTTTCCTAAAAGATTTTAATGAAACGGCAACATCAACAATGTCTATAAGGTTAAATATTTGTTAAACTGCAATTTTGATATTAGATGGATCAAAATAATGAGGATCCAAAAAGAAAAAAAAAAAAAAAAAAAAAGAAGTCTTGCACCATAAAATAATGAAAATGTCTACGCTAAACTAAAAATTAAATTTTATAGGCCAAACAATGACATATGACATAATAATTAAATGAGCTTATTTTGTTTTGAAGTAGAAAATACAATTAAAACAAACAGACTTTAAAACTAGCACGCGATCATCTTTTGTACTCTATAATTAAGGATCGTCCATGCCTAGTTATTATATTTATAGCGTTAGAGGCTACGCCCACTCGCATCCCACCTAATTTTATCTCTTCCTGCATGGATTGATAGAAAGAACAAAAAAAGTGGTCCATTTCACAATTTAATGTTCGTGATGCAATCTCACATGGTTTTTATGGAAAAATAATGTGCGGTTCTAACATGATGCCAATGCATATGTCATATGTGCCAACTAAAATTATTATTTTTTGTTTGAAATTATTGTATCAAGTATCAAGGGCTAATGTGATTATGTGAGTTTTAGTTAGTTTAATTGGTAAAAATTTTTGTCATCAAATAAGAAATTTAGAGTTTAAATCTCGCTTACATCAACATTCAATTAGTGTCTTAGCCTCTTAGCATGATGATAACGAACAATTATCAGGAACAGTCATTATAAGTTAAATTACTATTATATTTATATATTAAAAAAAAGTATCAACAACTAACAACAAGTTTGAATTAGTTCGATTGATCAAGTTTTTTTATCGTCAAATAAAATATTTGAATTTGATTTATAATAATAATAAAAATAATAAATAGGAGAGAGAAAAAGAGAATCATGTTAACTAAATTAGTAAAGTTGTTTATCATTGAATAAAAGACCAAGATCTATGTCTATGAAATGGGAGAGAGGAAGGGTATCAAACAACTATTTAAATTTTTAAACCTTTGTTTGACTAAAATTGAATTGTTAATTCAAAAGGGGTGGCTCTGTCTGACATAGGACATTTATTTGTTCCATAGGATATATTCATATTACATCATTGTTTACTACCAAAATCTTATGATTACGATTATTATTATTATTTTGGTCTTCTAGGTGCATAGGTGCAAGATTGATTCTTCATCAAAAAAGAAAGGTGCAAGATTGATTCTTTTTCGAAATGAGTGCTTAAAGAGAATGGTTCTTGACCACATAAAGATGGGTGCACCTAGTCCACTGCAAATTACCAAAAAAAAAAAAAAAAAACCTCTTTTGCTAATATTTTTAGTAAATGAGAACGTGATTTTAAGATATTATTGCCAATTGAAAAAAAATATATATATATATATATATATATATATCATTAACCAATAGAGTTCATTTTTCAAATACTCCAATCAAGTGGCAAAAAAAAAATCTAAAAAAAATAATAAAATAATAATAAAAAAAAGCAGAAGAAGAAAACTTGGGGATTGTTGAAAATTGACTGATGCCTTGCACACAAGAACTCATATTTTCTCACCAATAACATGTCTCCTCTTTTAATGAGGTTGTTGGTGTGTAGGTATGAACTGTGAAAGTGTGAAGTATCTTCACGGTACTTTGGTATATACCCACATATTTGACATTTTCACCAAAAGGAAGACCTGTCAATTTCTCTTAATTTAACAGGGCCCATTCCTCTTAATAGATTAATAAAAATTCTATCTTCCTTTCATGGTAGATTTCGCGTGATTTGGATACAGCTGAAATCCAATCATGTTTATATTTGTGTTTTAAACAGTGGGTTATGTATACTGTTTATAGACAAAATTAGGTATAATTAATTTTAAAATTGAATTTTACAGCACTATTTATACAATTAAAAATTATTTTATTACAGTATTTTCAGTTTTCAATTTTTACTAAGAAATTCCAGCGTTTCTCACTTTTAGTCAACTTGTTATTTTATTAATTAGTTCATTTAAATCATTTTAATATTATAATGCTCCAACCGTTTTTAAGCTGTACTTGACTATTTCTGTGCATCCACCCCTCGTTCTCTTTCCTAACCCAACCCAACTTGAAAAACAGGAAAAGAATAGTTTGAAATGATAAAATTATTCCTATTTTAATTTTTTTATTTATTTATCATATAATCATAAATAATAGGCTATAAATCTACTTGTTATTAGTCCGCTTGGGTCGCTCACTTAAATCTTTGCCTAGTATAGAAAATTTGACAACAAGAAGAAGAAGTAAGATTCAAAATGCAATTTTTTTTTTTAGAAAGAATTTCAATCTATGGTGTCCACTCCAATTAAGTTAACTGGAACCCACAGATCCAAACTGCATTTAGTCTTAATTATTTGGTCAATCATGTGTGCAAAAGAAGTTGGATTTCGTTGAATGAGAGATAACCAATGTGATTCACATTACAGCCTTCATGTGAAGCTGCCTCTTAGTCTTAGGTAAACAGCTAAACATGACTTGTTCAGCAATGAGAATTGAGACACATTTCTAACAATTCATGAAAATTTCGATATAATAATATCCTATAATGCCTAGGGTTGTTGAATGGAAGCATGGAACTCATATCATAAGAAAGCTCAGTCATCTTTTTAGTGAAAAGTGATAATGTTTTCTTCATGAAAGTTTAAAGCAATACACACACTTGTGGGGTGTAATCCCACCAAGATAAAAGACAAAAAGAACAAACTCAGACAAAAGAAAAATAAAATAAAATAAAGGTAGACACAGAGAGAGAACACAAAATGCAAAATATGAAAATGTTAATTAGTTTAATTGATAACATTTCTTTGTCTTTTACCTAAGATCTCGGATCAATTTGAGTTCAACAGAATTAGGACTATTATGAAATCAGATATTATTATACTTGAATAAATGACGAATTGCCAGGCCAATATATATATATATTATTATTTTGGATCAGCAGTGAAAGTTTATACTAGATATGAATATTAATAGTTGATACAACTATTTTAATTAATAATCAATTAATACTTAATTGTCAATACAATGAGACAATAAACAAATTCCGATGAGAATAATCTAGCTGATTGCCATGTAAGCTAGTGAATTTTTAACCCACAAATAGAATTTAGAAAATTATGCGCACTTTACCAGTTACATCTTGTATAACTCCTCTAGATAATCTCAAATTTTCTTAGAACCATTACTTTAGAAAAGTAGAGGATTCTTTGGTTCCTTTTCCAAAAAAATATCTTTTTAATTAAAAAAAAAAAATCCTGTTTTCAGATTAGTATTCTCAAAAACAACATGTGATTTTTTGTTCCCAATTCAGGGAAAAAAAGTGTGTTAAGTTATTAAAAAATCATATTTATAAGTTTTGTAGGGGCTCGTTTTGTCGTAGATCCCCCAACAATACATTTATTTAGAGAGTGGGACGAAGGGTTTGGCGCTAACAGGCTTGCCCCCAATCCCCAGAGGCTCCCTTCTTCGAGGGGACTTAGCCCTGTTCTTTTTGGCTTGGGGGTTGCTCCTCGGACGGCCCAGGAGCCCCCCTTCTCAAGAGGGGTACTTTCCCTTATATAAGTCTCCTTCGGTTGATCTTAGCCTTACGGCTGTCAATCATCCAGGCCCCTTACTTTAGAACCTGTCCCATCCGCTATGTTCCCAACCTTGCTGTGGGTCGCAGCGCCCAAGGTTGTGCCGCTCAGAGGTCCTATCAGCATTAATGCTGCCAGGGGAGTTAGGTAAATGCATTAAGTGTGGATGTGACCACCTGGAGTTTAGACTAGGAGTGCCGAGGGAGGGGTGTCCTCGGCGCGGGCCTAGTAAGGGCTGAAGCCCATAGACGCCGGCCTGGGACAATTGTCCCTCCTCGGCATGGGCCTTGGGCCAGCCTAAAAGTGGGCTGGGGCTCCCAGGCCCACGGGCCCCACAAGTTTTATTTCTGATTTTTTAGTATAGTTTCTAAAATCAATATCTTCAAAAAATCATACAGCCGTTTTAAAATTAAGATGCCAATTGCCACTCCTCTAGATATTCTCAAATTTTCTTAGAACCATTACTTTAGAAAAGTAGAGGATTCTTTGGTTCCTTTTCTAAAAAATGATCTTTTTAATTTAAAAAAAAAAAAAAAAAAAAACTGTTTTCAGATTAGTATTCTCAAAAACAATGTGATTTTTTGTTCCCAATTCAGGAAAAAAAAAGTGTGTTAAGCTATTAAAAATATCATATTTATAAGTTTTATTTCTGATTTTTTAGTATAGTTTCTAAAATACATATCTTCAAAAATCATACAGCCGTTTTAAAATGAAGATGCCAATCGCCATATTAGTTAACAACTTAATAAAAAGACAGAACATTAAAATCAGTGAAAAACATACAATACTCTTAAAGTGATTTTCTTGTAAAACACAAAATTAGTTGAGATTTTGAGTGTAAATACTTAATTAACCCCTTTGTTGTAGTGTCATGTGTAAACCATTAATTGTGTAATTTTTAACTTCCTTGGAGTTTTTGAGTATAATACAAAACTCTCCAAGTATTGTTTTTATGTGAAAAATATAATTCTAAATATGTGCATGTGTCATCGCATGATAAATTTATTATTTATTTTCACTACATAAGAGATCAAGTCCTACACTCAAACTTCATAAGAGTTTCTTGTTTTACAGAGAGTTGGATGGTTGATTTTTGTCATTTTCTCTTAAGATTATGAAAAAGAAGATCAAATAATAATATTTAACTGCCGCATGTACTCAAACCTTATTTTATAAAAAAAATAAAAATAAGCATACTTTACCCGGTTATTATAAATAATAATCAATTTCTAGTATATGAAATATGAATAATTTAATTTTTAGAAGACAACCAAATTCTATCAGTCTTGTATTTTTGCCACATTTTTCTCAAATTCAAGGACTCTTTTGTCTTCTTATTTTGACAATTTTAAGTTCTGTATTTAAAATATTATTATTTTTTTAGTATTTAAAAAGATTTTCTTCACAAATAAAAAATTTAGACTATCATACTTAGTATTAAAATTATAAATAAATTTTAAGTTTAAGTATTACTTGATCATTAGGGGTGAGCAATAATTCATTGAACTTGATCTACTCGTAAAACCTGGATTAATCCAAAGCATTTCAGTCGATTTTGGTCATTGTTTTGGTCAGCAAGGGATTCTTTGGTGCTAAATTCTTTCGTTTTTTTTTTTTGTTGAATATTAAACCATGGGGTGTCAAATGGTTGAAACTTGAAACCATCTGACCACTTTTTCCATGTTCTCATCTGATGGCGAATAATGTTTTTCTTCAAACTAATTTAGAGTGAAACTTTTCAAATTTCTCATATATATCTTTTTTTATGTGTGAATTTGAAAATTTAATTGTTGAATTTCATGTTCCTTATATTTTTAACATGAATATCAAATTTTGTTTAAATCAGATATTATTTACTATTCGATCAATAAATTTATTTTTTATACACAATTTTAGATTATAAAAACTTGAAATTTTAACATTTCTTTGATGGCATAACAATTAATCTTTAATTTTCTTGAAATTTTGTAAATATTAAAGATATAATAAAAACATATAATTCAATCTATTAAATTTTCAAAATTCATACTCAATATAAAAATATATAAAAAGTTGAAAGGGTCGGAAAGAAACTTTGTTGTTTGATGGCTATTAGCAATTGAGATCATGGGAGGCCATTCGACATTGACAAGGTCGAGATCAAGCAAGACCATAATTTGGCAATGATGACTGCTCTCTAACCTTTCGATGACTTACCATCACTGTCCCCTCACATATTTATTATGCTTTATCTTGTCGTTGCTATTGAATTGTCAACTAGGATTCCGGCCATTGAAACCATGGAAAAATGGAACCACTCAATTGATAACCTAATGCTGCATAGTCGACAACAAGTTGTTTCAATTCACAACCCAACATGGTGGGAATGAGTGGTAGGACCCGCCAGCCCATTCTCAATCTTAATTACATATCAAAATTGAGTGAGGAGATTTCATTATAATTATATACACAAATATGTTATATTAACAACATTTTTATAACACTATTGTGTATCCTTGATGCGATTATTACTCTACAAGTATAAGTGCTCGTAGGGGGTAAGGGCTAAAGTTCAAGTCTCCAGTAAGGAGTTTTATACACATATACACTTCTATTATACTATTATACTAGAGTATAATTTCTATCTTGTATTAAAAGAAAAAGAAAAAAAAAAAAAAAAAAACAACAACAACAACAATAACAACAGCAATAACATTTTCACAACAAATCTTAAATAGTATATTATTACTGATAAACAAAAAAAAAAAGTAATTTCACTAATAATTTCAAATTAAAACCAATAACAATTCACTATCAAAAATTTGTTGAAAAAGTGTTATGAACGTAATATTTCTCAATAATATACATCAAAATTGTGGTTGAGAATAAAACTTTAAAAGCTTGCATATGCCATTATGTCATCATCTACATGTACAGCTAAAAATATTCAACAAACACACTATATCAATAATAATAATATATTTTTTTTAAATCAAAAAATTGGAAAAGTATCAACATTCTCAATGGGTTTCTGATTCAATTCTTCCACCCACAGCTTCTTGCTCAAATTCTCTTCTTCATTTACATCATTATTGTTATTATTCCCAAAAAATATTTCTTGGACAAATAATTCCACATCAATTTTCTTATTCCCCTCCATACCCACCTCATTTTCATTTCCTGGAATAAAAGGTGGCCTTGAGATTCTTAACACCGAGTCCCACTCAATCTTTCTAAAAAAATCATGACCCTTGATTCCTTCCACATCAATTCTCTTCTTTGGATCCTTTTCCAACAACTTTGCAATCAAGTCCCTCAACGACGTCGTTTCACCAACGAGTTCCGGCTCCTTAGACAAAATCCGATAAAACGTTTCCTTCCTATTCGACCCTCTAAACGGCGTCGTACCATACAACATTTCGTAAAGCATAACCCCAAGCGACCACCAATCCACTGCGAAATCGTGACCGTTCCCTGACACGATCTCGGGTGCCACGTACTCCTCTGTCCCAACGAACGAGTTGCACTTCGACTCGGTCTCTGACTCGGACGAGTTTGGCGTTCGACTCGGCAGTGAGTCATCATTCGGGGCAATGCCCGTGTTACAGAAAAACTTGTGTAATAGAGAGAGGCGCTTTTTTTTGGGAAACTCGGGCTTAGGGACTGAGTTGCAATTTGGAGAAGATCGAGGGGTTTTAGGGGAAAATCTTGTGGAGAGGTCGAAATCTACCAGCATTATGTGACCGTTTTCTTGAATCATAACGTTTTCTGGCTTCAAATCTCTGTACACTATTCCTAAACTGTGCAAATACTCCAATGCCACAACTAGCTCTGCCGCATAAAACCTATACACATTAAAACACAAAATCACTGTCAAATTATGCCCATCTTTTTTAAATAAAAAAAAATCATAAATTATCCATCACAACAATCCACAAATGTTAATTTAGTGCACTGAGTACGAAATCCAACGAGCAATAAATTTTTGGTTTTGTGTTATATTTATGTCAAATTCAATAATTTAATGTACCACAAATAATAAAAAATCAAATCCAACTCTCAATTATTACTTTCAATTTTTTATATAATTTGATAATTATGAAAGATCTAGACTTAAATCCTTGACATATTAGTTAATTATACGAGAAGTTGTCAGTTGAATTATGCGACAATATTAAATAATTATTAAGTTCAAAAAAAAAAAAATTGTTACATCGAAACACGAAACTAACAAATATTGTATTTTTTTAGCTCATATAAAATTTTTAATTATTACATTTTGATCCCGAAAATTTAGAGTAAAATAAGATTATTATGGTTATTTTGAACAGAATAGAGATTAAATATAGCAATTAAAAAAAAAAGCCTCAATGTTTCACCCAAAAAAAAAAAAAAGCCTCAATGAACTAATAAAAATGAGGTTGTCCAAGCAAGGTGTAATAAATTGTGCGTACCTAATGACTTCATCGGAGAACATTTTCTCGGTCTGTCTCTTCCTCAAAGAATTAAGGTTCCCACCGGGACAAAAATCAATGGCGTAAGCGACGACGTTTTGGGTGGCCAAAGCTCCACGCAACCTCGGCAAAAGCGGGTGGCTAAAACGACGTAGTACTTCCTGTTCGAAAAAGATCCTCCTGTACTCGTTTCCATTAACGACGTCGTTCTTGCCTTTTTTCTCGATCAAAGACTTGGAAATCACTTTTAGAGCTAACAACTCGGAGGCTTTGTCTCTCGCAAGAAACACCACCCCTTTGGCTCCTCGACCGACGGCCGAGATCACTTCGAGGTTGTGAAGATCTAAGGCTGGGATTTGTTGGAGTTCTTCTTCGTCGAGTTTCATGACCGGAAACTTGGAAGGAACCGTTCAGACAACAATCTGGGATCTAATGTGTTGGGCAGAGAAATGGGTTTTATTTTTATATAAAGGTTTGAGAGAGGGTGTGAGTAATGTGAGTTTACGCTTACGACTATTTTTTACAAAATATTTTACAACTGTCGAAATTGAGATTCGAGATTAATCAAGAATCTGGGAGCCTCTGCGTTGAGAAATGGGTTTTATAAGACTTTGAGTGATGTTTAATGAGCAAGATTTGAGTTGAGAGAGAGAGTTAACACGTGGCAAAATGTGGGTAGTGAAAGCAATAAGTTTATAGCCACGAAATTTGACTATTATTCACAAAATATTTTTAAGATTGAACAAGAATTTGGGAGCCTCTGTGTTGAGAAATGGGTTTTATAACGCGTGAGTGATGCTTAACGAGCAAGATTTGAGAGAGAGTTGACACGTGGCAAGATCTGGGGGAGGGGTTGGCGATGTTGGAAGAAATAGTGGAAGGAGAGCCCGAAAAGAAGGGAAGGAAATGAGGTGTGGGATGACTAAAAAGCAAGGAGAGGGGAAATAGGATTACGTGTTGGTGTTGGTGTGGGTGGGTGTGCTTCTAGAAACCGTGCGGCCAAGGAAATGGAAACGTTCAAAATTGGAATAAGCATGTTCAAAATTTTATTGCCCGGCGGTGTGAAGAATGTTATAAGCTAGTCAAGCAAGCTGTTCCCCATGCTGCTTTATAGTAGAAAGTGACTATTAAAAGACAAAACGTTATTTAGAGAAAGAATGTTATTTAGCATCTCAAAAATGTAACGAATGCGGATGCTTAAAAATATAACTATTTCTATATTTGATTTAATTAGTTGCGCATGTTCAAGGAATCTTTTATATTAAAAAAAAAAAAAAAAAAAAAAAGGAATCTTCTACATCTCAAAACGTTATGTATGCTCAAAAAAAAAAAATTTATTTTTTTTAGATGACAAAACTTTCATAAGTATATTAATTCAAGATTGTTGCATTTTCCAATTACCAAAATATTTAGAATTAACCTAATCCTAGAACATTTGTAGAAGAAGTTAATTGATTAATGAATGAGATTTTTTTTTTTTTTTTTTACTTTTAAAAAAGTGCAAATCAAAGAGGGAAATCTTGTTTTATATATACTAGTATGTAACCCATGCTTCCGCATGGGAATTGATATATTATTAATTATGAGTTTATTCATGTTTAAAAGGCTCAGTTAAGTCTAAATTCATATTATTAACCATAAAATTTCATTAACAAAACTTAGCAGTATATATATATATATATATATGTATGTATAAAAGAAAGTGAGTTGAACCACAATAGTTCCACCAGAGAAAGGGTAGCAAAAATAGAAACAAAGACAAACTTTGATCAAATTATAGATTGATATAGTATACAAGTTACAGTCGCAGTCATGCATATATTGAAAGGGTAATTAAAGGGTAATTAAGCCCATACAATTAATTGGTTCTTAAGTAAATAAAACTTTAGAGACATTTGGCACAACAATCAAACTTAGGCTGTGTTTGGTTCCCGTAAAATATTTTCCGGAAAATATTTATTTTTTGGAAATGTTATTTTTCGGAAAAGGAAAATATTTTTCAAGTGTTTGGTTCCATTATGAAAATTGTTATAGAAAATATTTTCATGTGTTTGGTTTTATTCTGAAAATTCTATTTTCCTACAAATTTTTCACAGCAAACTCCGGCAATGAAAAGCCACAACCACCAAAACAACACCACCACCACACCACCACAACAACAACAAAAATAAAAAACACACAGAAATCAAAATCACACAGAGAGAGAGATCGCACGGCAGAGGTGAGATCGAGCGGAGGCTATCGAAGGCGAGATCGGCGCGGTGCTTGGGGTTCACCGGCGACGTCTCCGACGTGATATGGGCTCCTCTTCTTCCTCTCTCTCTCTCTCTCTCTCTCTCTCTCTCTTTTTCCAGAAATCATTTGAAGTGAAAAATAGGGACGGAAATGCATTTCAGTGGTCAAAGCTCCTTTTTTTCGGACAAATGAAAATGATTTCTGGAAAATTCAATTTTCAAAACCAACCAAACAGCCTATTTTAGGGAAAATGATTTCCTGAAATCATTTTCACCCAAAACAAACGGACCCTTAAGTAAAAAAAATGTTCAAAAGTAGCACAACTATAAGCCAAAATAAAGTAATATGAAACTAAATTGGCAGCCATGAAGCTACTAAGAGAGAGGTGTTTGCCATAAAGGGGACTAATTAATAGGTTTAAGAATTCACAAGGTTGACATTGGATATTCTTCCCATGTGCTAAATATTGTTTTCAGTAAGATCACACCAAATAGGTTGAAAGCCATCTTCGTGCAAGATTGATATCTGCAAGAGAAGTCAATCATCAAGCAAGGACCAAAGGATTTCAAAAAATGTTAATATTGACTCAATGTATGCGCATACACACAAACCCATCACTATATCAATTAAGGGAATCAAAACTAAATAGAAATATTGCACAGAAAGATGAACCTTGGTGACAATGTTTATCCAAAATATCTATTCATGCTTTTGAATCTTCAATCTCTATTGGTGATTGAAATTTTCGTAGCTTAAAAAATTTAAAATTAAAAAAAAAAAAAATAAAACCCCTCAGAGTTGTACTCATTTTGTAGTTTTATGATGGGTCATTTTGAACATGATGGGCATTTGTGTGAAGAAAAAACCTCTGAAATTGCATGGCTGATAAAAGAAATTCTCTCCAATCTCTTTTTATAGAGAGATGGATTTGTGCGTGTTTTTATACATCCTTCATAGTTGTATTATCACGAAGCAAGTCCAATGGATTTAGATTGGTACTACCGATTCCCAAAGCATGAGTGTTTAATGTGTTATTAATTTCATCTCATTGGCTTTTACACATAACAGCAAAATTAAAAATAATTAGATTGTACACGTGTATAGTAAAATTGGATTCTAATTTCAGATTCTAATTGAACAATTGGAATGACACATGACACAAAATTGAAACTCTAATTTTGAATTGGAGTCTAATTTTCCACCATGTGTCTCATCTAATTTTTAGTTTTTTGTGTTAAGTGAATTATTATGTGCAAAAATCAAAGAGTCTAAATTGGATTTTAAATTGAATTTTAATTGGAATTCAATTTTGCCAAGTGGTGCATCTCTTGCAATATTCTTTCATTTTTTATTTGTAATTAATTTTTTGAAATTTATTTTCAATTCCCATGGCCACTTTCCATATTTGGCTTCCTGTTATAGTTCCCTAGGCACTTTGAAGTTTGAAACAAGAGAACAATGAACCTACGTAAAAATAAATAAAAACAATGAATCAAAGTAATGGTTCTCTCGAAAACAACCCCAAATCATATTATATTATTCTGATTATTTTCTTTGTACACGTGTATAGTAAAATTGGACTTCAATTTTAGATTCTAATTGAACAATTGGAATGACACATGACACAAAATTGAAACTCTAATTTGAAATTCTATTTGAGTTTCTCTCTACTTCACCTATTATTATATATATAGATATATAGATGTGTGTGTATTTATTTATTTATTTTTTTCACAAAACATCATTTAGTTTGTAAACACATATCAAGTTATTTATTTATTTATTATTATTATCTTCCTCAAAATAAGTAATGAGAAACAAAATTTAAACGATAAACCATGGCAGGTTCAATAAAACTATAGCATAATATTTTCTAAATAACATGCACATATAAAAAAAATGTAAACATTTTTTTTAACATGGGAACGTGGATACCCAACTCTTTTAAAAGGAATCCGCATTCCTACATTACTCCAAAACAAACGTCTTAAGTTAAAATACTGTGTGTTATTTCAACCTACATGCCATTGTAGTTTTTCTTGTTGTCGTGTATATATATATATATATATATATATATTTTTTTTTTTTTTAGTTGAAGGAAAGGGATTTAAACTCTAATATATCATTTAGAAGATGTCAACCAATCGAACTACAAAACTCTTAACTTGATTCAATAAAAAACAGCGTGACTATAAATTTGATTCCAACAATATTATATTAAACACTTGCACATACATACCCAACACGGCAACACCCACATCCTAAATCAAATATGCTGTCCTATCAAATTGCCCACATATTGCCGCTATGCTTGTATAATGGGTTGGGATTGACAATGAGTCTTATGCATTTGGTATATCATCTCTCAATATTATGGGTTGAGAAATCCCTAACTCAACCGAGCTCCAACATTCATTATAGTTTAAAAAAAAAATAGTCCTACCCAACTTGTATGGGGCAGATTGGATTGTTGGGTCAGGTCATTTTATTGGGCCTAATGAAAAAATAACGTTTTCATTCAATTTAAACTTATTATTTAACAAATTATTGTAATTTACCCAATTAAACCTAATATTCAAACTTCATTATTCTATAAATGATTGAAATTTAAACTTATTATTCAATCTAGTTTTTAAACATAAATGTGCTGGGTTACTTGAGTTAAAAAAATTCACCAACCTCAACACAATCCAACCCAAGCTATATATATATATAGAGAGAGAGAGAGAGAGAGAGAGCATAACTCAACCCATCAACCCTAAAAAAATCAAACTGACGTGACAAGTTTGGATGGGTTAGATTGAGTTCTTTAGAGGCTGTTTGGTTCACTAGTTTTCATGACTCAATTCTCAGTTTTCATAACTCAATTCTCAAAAATGGTGGGACCCATAGCAAAATACTCGTTTGCCTGCACCAATACTCTGTTTCCAATACTCAATTCTCTACTTTTTGAGTTATGAGTTATGGAAACTGAAAACAACTTTTGGCTGTTTTCAGTTTTCAGTTCTCATAACTCAATGACATTTTTGTAATTAAACACACATAAGGGACCCACTCAGCCGCACCTTTTGACCAAAACAACTTTTTTTTTTCTTTCTTTCTTCTCCTGGGTTCGTTCTTCCTCTCTTTTTTTTTTTCCCCCTTTCTTCTCCTGGGTTCGTTCTTCCCTTTTTTTTTTTTTTTTTTTTCCCCTTTCTTCTCCTGGGTTCGTTCTTCCCTTTTCTTTTCTTTTTCTTTTTTTTCCTTCTTCACCTGGGTTCACGTCTCCCCTGTTCTTCCTTTTTTTTTTTTTTTTTCACCTGGGTTCAGTCTCCTGGTGTTCTTCCCTCTTTTATTTTTTTTTTTCTTTCTTCTTTCACTGGGTTCGGATGATCTGAACTTTCTTTTTTCTTTTTTCTTTTTTTTTTCCTTTCTTCTGGGTTCAGGTTTGTGGGTACTCTGAAAAAAAAAAAAAAAAAAAAAAAAAAAAAAAAAAAAAAAAAAAAGCTGCAGTGTGTGACAAAAATGGGGCCCACAAATAGTGTGAAAAATATTGAGTGATGGGAAATGAGTGATGGTGCCAAACAAACATAGTATTTTAGAGTGATGAGTGATGAGTGATGAAAATTGAGTGACGGAAATTGAGTGATGAAAAAGTTGGTGCCAAACAGCCTCTTAGCATGAATGAACCTCCCTATTTTTCACTGCTTTATTATGTGTTTAAATAAGCTTAAAGTACAACTTAGTTTTTTTTTTTTTGCGGAAATAATATTTTCATCCCTACATTTTCACGCGATTTCCATTTTGGTCCCTAACTTTTTTTTTCACCGATTTTAGTCCCTATTCTGGAAAACGCATCTCGTTTTTGTCCCTACTGTTAGTGCCCTAACGGCAAAATCCTAAGTGGCAGACAGAAGCTGACGTGGCGCTAATGTGGCAATTAAAATATTATTAAAAAACATTATTTGGCTTTTTTTATGCCACGTCAGCATTTTAATTTTTTTTAAAAGAAGTGTCAGAAAATTTTAAAAAATAAATTAAATTAAAAAAAAAACCTTAAATTTAATTTAATTAAAAATTTTAATTAAAAAAAATTTCTTAATGTTCTTAGTTCTTCAACTTGTTCTTCATTTCACAACTTGTTCTTGGTTCATATTGTTAAAATTCTCCTTCAATCAAAATAAACCCAAACCACTAACCCGCAGGTTCTCTCTCATCCTCAGGTTCTCTCTTCCCATAAACCACCAAAGCCACCGAGCCACTCATCACTCTCGGGTTCGTCGGCGTGATTTGTCTCCAGCGCCGCCGCTACTCCTCGATGACTCGACCTCCATCGTCATCGACTCATCCACCGATTCTCGGTCAGGATTTTTTTAACAGCTAGCTGGGTTTGTGGGTTGCGGTGGGTAGCTGGGTTTGTGGGTTGCAATGGGTGGCTAGTGGCTGGGTTTGTGGGTTGCGGTGGGTAGCTAGGTTTTTGGGTGGCTGTGGTTGGGTTTGTGAGTTGTGATGGGTGGCTGAGATTTGGGGTGGGTTATTCATGGCTTTTCACTGTGGGTTCTTCATGAATTTTCTGGTAAATTGCTATGGGTGATTCACGCTTTTCACTTTGGGTTCTCTTCTTCTAAAAAAAAATTCTGGTAAGGTAATTCCCGGTTTGAGTTTTGGGAATGATAATTTATGGTTTGATTCAGGGGTTGGGTTTTGTTTGTCATTTGAGTTTATTCGTTGAGAATTTTTGAGTTTGGGTTTATTTTGATTGAAGGAAAATTTTATACATTTTCTTTTTTTTGGGTTTTGGAAGAACACTGACCTGAGTTCTTCGGGTTCTACCAAAAAAAAAAGAAAAAAAATTAATTTAACTAATTTTTTGGGCTGGGTTTGTGATCTTGTGATGGGTTTAAGTTCGTGGATGCTGGGTTTGATTTGGGAAGAATACGAAGAACAAGTTGTAAAATGAAGAACAAGTTGAAGAACACTAAGAACATTAAAAAAAAATTTTAATTAAAAATTTTAATTAAATTAAATTTAAGGTTTTTTTTTAATTTAATTTATGTTTTAAAATTTTCTGACATGACTTTTTAAAAAAAATTAAAATATTGACGTGGCATAAAAAAAAGCCAAATAATGTTTTTTAATAATATTTTAATTGCCACATTAGCGCCACATCAGCTTCCGTCTGCCACTTAGGATTTTGCCGTTAGGGCACTAACAGTAGGGACAAAAACGAGACGCGTTTTCCAGAATAGGGACTAAAATCGGTGAAAAAAAAAGTTAAGGACCAAAATGGAAATCGCGTGAAAATGTAGGGACGAAAATGTTATTTTCGCCTTTTTGGGGGGGGGGGGGGGGGGTGGGAGGGGGATATGTAGATAATGGATAACAGTGAGGCCAGGTTCAAACTACAAATATCAGACACTACAAAGAGTGTCACTACCAATCTACCACTAGATTATCACTTGATCTCCAAAATAAGTTATATCTTTGATATGCCCAAAATCGAACACCATAGTCCATCACATGGACAGAGCTATGGTTGGACTTGGGTGGGGCAATGGCCCCCCAAATTTTTTTAAAATATATTATTATATATATGAGTATTAATTTTAATAATTTTGTTTTAGAAAATTACACTTTTTCCGCCTTAACAATATCATTAATTCTTTTAAGAGTATTGTTATAATCATATATTTTTCTATAACATTTTTACAAATTGTTAAAGTAGCAAATTCTTATTGTTTCGCATTTGGGCCTACCACTTACATTTTTTTTTTTTCACTTACCAATAATTACTCTTCACATCAACAATTTGTAAAAAAGTTTGTAGGTTTAGCATTTTCCTCATTTTAAAGACCAAATCTAAAAAAAAATATACAAGCCCAAAATAATTAGTCCACCAACAAAATTACCAATAGCAAAACTTAAAAAAATAAAAAATAAAAAATAAGCCTAGTAAACCAATTTTACTCAAAACAAACAATATAACCTTTTAAAAAAATTTAAACAACCAGCAGCTAAGCGGCTCAGCAGCACCAAAGTTGAGGGCTGAAATCACTGCACACAACTTGCAATAAAGCCACTCCCTAGCTCTAAGTTTTGGCTTCGTCCTTGGTCCATCATTCAATCATAGATCACCACCTTTCTACCCTATGCCCAAACACCCACCTAATAGCACCAACACGTCACTTAAGTATCTAACAATTTGGAATTACTTCATCCTCTTCTTCAATTTCATCATCCTTTCATCACGTTAATCTTCTTCTCATCTTTCAATTCCTTCTTAAATATATGTTGGTTACAATTAGTGATATTTATCGCAAATGTGGGGGTAATGAACAAAATTTCTCCAATGCAATTATCAGAACTTTGAACTAGGTTAAATATTAGCATTGATATACCATGTTAAATGTGTTAGAATAGATGCGGAAAATGAATCATAAAATAGGAATACAAGAACATAAAACCCTTAAGGGCTACATCTTTAATATATGAGATAAATCTTATGTACAACAAACATAACATTGGTTTACTTAAAAGGCTAAACTCTAGAATTCTAGTACAAATAGGAGACTTGCCTTGCACACAAAGTAGATATCTCTCTCTCTCTCTCTAACAAACTGCATAAAATTTTGTATTAAAACGAGTAACAAGGCATTTGTGCTTTAGGCTTTATCTCTATTTTATTGTCTATTCTACTAATTGGAGTAAAAACTTTGGTGTACATCTTTTAGTACTGTATAATCCTACCATTTGGTTAAAATTTTTTCTTTTTCCCAAGAATACAAATGAAGGATACAAAATTAAATTGACAAAGTCAAAACTAGCCGAAAAACACAATCACACACGCACAGTTCTCACTAACAAGAAGTTGTTAAAATTTAGACACTCGAATGATTGCTACTATATTACATTTTCTTCCAATCCATTCATGAAGTGAAAGTTTTCAATTGCATTCTTCTTTTTATTCATCAAATACTGGATAAATTTAAGAATTTAGCCTGCAAATGTGCAGTATTATGGTTAGCATAGGGATAAACATGCTTTCGTTTAAGTAATAGGTGTTCAAAAATTCAAAATCATTTCTTTATATAGTTGGGACCGAACTCCCAAAGCCTTTGTGTGAAAAGTGGGTGCAGGTTTGAGAAAATTATTAGTGCATACATATATAGGATATGATTACTTTGTATTTAAATTCTTGAAGAAATGCTAGAATTAAAAGAGAATGTACATATATAGTTGGAACTTGGAAGTTAATGAAGAAGGGTGGGAAAGATAAACTGAAAAAAAAAATTGTTAAACGAAAATAAAAGAAAACCCAAATAATAAATCAAAGAAGATTTGACAAAAATATTTTGCTTTTGCTTACTAGACTAGTGATCAATAGCTTTTAGGGAGGCTATTGATGGAAATAGGGGGTGAATGGTGATTCCAATGGTATCATCAATTAATCTATTTCTAGGTTCTTTTCCTTCAGCAATGGACACTAAATACGTCCACATGGACCACGCCGATTCGCCAGTGTAACATTCACAACTGTTGAGGACTTTTTTTTTTTTTTTTTTTTTGGGTTTATGCTGTGGCCCATGAGTCTAACCCAACCCATGGATGACATGGGTCTTCAATATTCATCCATAACTCTTTAAGGCTACCCATGTCTAAAACGCAGCAAGTCCACTTTACCAAAAATAAAAATAAAACTCTTTTTTTTTTTTTTTTTTTGAGAGGGTGCCGTCCACTTCTAATAATAACTCTTTATCATCATATCAAGACACCAATCAGATTTTGGTATAGGCAGAGATTGAACCTCAAATTTCTTAATAAAAGCTCTCAATTTTAGATGTATATGCATATGAAACAAAAATGCTAGAACCACAATTAAAGCCACGTCTTGTCCACGTGGCGAGTTGTGAATAGTAGAGTAAATGTGGTGAAACATAAAAATAACGAGAGATGTTATGTCCACAATATTTTCACAACACTTTTAAAACAAATCCTAATGAAAATAAAAGGGGCATACTTCCTGATCTGATGACAAAAACCAAGAAAGGAAAGCTTGAGAGCATACATTGAAAATAGAAACACATGTTCATAATTCATCAGTTATACAAAGCCAAAGTAGGAAAGATAAAGAGTCCTTGTCTTGGACGCTTATCACGTCAAAAATTTGGGAACGGTAAAATTTGCACAAATGGAAGAAAGACAATACCTTCAACTTCAAGGTGAAGGTTTTCATCTCTGCTATGGGCTTGCTTAAAATTGTAAAAGGTAATAGCCTACCTACAAATCCTTTTGTTACCCTCAAGTCAAAACATGGGCAGCCCAAACAATTTAATTGGCCACCGCATTTGGTGGCCTCTCTCTAGATAGGGGCCAAGGCCCATGGCCTAAGTTACCTAGGCCTAGGTTTGGCTTGAAAATAATTTATTCCAATCACAATTTATTATATTAATAAATAATAATAAGATCATGAAAAAAGTAATGCATATTAATCTATTACTCGTGTATAATATTTATTTCATGCTCTTTTTTTCCCCTTGTGGTAGGTATCATAGCCAATATAATAAGTCTTTTGGGTTAAGTGTATCTTTATATGTTATATTAACAACTCAATGAATTTCTTCAAGATATTTATCTCCCCAACAATTAGATGATAACTCTAGGTTGTAATCAGAAACCTGGTGATATATGAAGCAATGTCCTAGTTTGATTCAATTTTACAGGTCCTTTTATATTGATTCAATTTTATAAGTCGTTTTATATTGATATAAAATACCACCACACGATTAAACAATTAGATACTAGATAGAGATGTACAAGAAGAAGAAAGAAAGAAAAATAAAAATAAGGAAGCAGCAGCCGTTTAATGAAGAGTCAATTAATTCATTCAACAAGAGGCGAGTACAAAAAGAGTTGGTCATATTCTCTATTCACAAGCTTGAGACTTCCTCTTGTAAACTTTCTTTCATTTTGTACGGATAGCTTGCAGTTTCAAATACAATCATGTGCATGATGATTAAAGGAAGTAAATATTTTATTTTATCGAGCTTCACTACATGGAAATGGCTGACTCATGTTGTACCATGTATGGATAGTGAGCAAGAAGCTCTTCTCAAGATCAAAGAAGGCTTTATTAAGAGTTCAGACCCCTTCTCTTCATGGACAGCCGAAAAAGATTTTTGCAAATGGAGAGGACTTGGATGTGACAACACAAATGGTCATGTGACCATACTTTATCTCCACAGTCAAGAGTCAAGACCCATTCAACTTATTGCAAGGTGAGATAAGTCCTTGTTTGCTTGACTTACCATATTTGAAATTCCAGACTTGAGCCTCAATATATATTGGTTCTCTTCAATATATAGAATATCTCAACCTATCTATTGTTAATTTTCGGGGAACCCTTCCCAGTAATCTTGGAAACCTCTCGCACTTGGAGGTTCTGAATTTGAGTGGAAATAGCATTTCTTTAAAAGCCAAAAATCTCTATTGGATTTGTGGTCTTTCTTCTTTAAAAGTTCTTGATTTGGGTGGTGTTGATCTTAGCAATGCAGAGAATTGGCTTGATGCAGTAAATTTACTGCCTAATCTGGTAGAGTTGCATTTATTCTTTTGTAAACTTCACAAACTTCCTCTAAATTTGCCTCATGTGAATTTTACTTCTCTTAAAATCCTTGATCTCTCACATAATGATTTCAGTTCTACAAAACCAGAGTGGTTGTTTGACATTGGCCATAGTCTTGTTCACCTTAATCTTTCAAGATGTCAGTTACAAGCTCTGATCCCGGATGCAATCGGGAACCTGACTTCTCTCACTTCTCTTGATCTCTCAATGAATAATCTTGAAGGTCCAATACCACTAACTTTAGGCTTGTTTAACAAAGAAAGCAAAGCAGCTTAACAGTTCTTCATCCTAAGATTGTTGTTTCTTTCAACAATCAATTGAATGGATCCTTGGAGAAAAGTCTTGCACAACTCTCACAACTTATTGTCTTGGATATGGCTGGGAATAACTTGGAGGATAGCACCATAGAAGCTCAATTACAAGCTGGATTCCATCCTTTCAACTTGAAACCATAGGATTGAGGTCTTGCCAACTAGGCCCAAAATTTCCATTGTGGCTTTGTTCACAAAAGAATTTATCTTCCATTGATATCTATAATGCTGGAATTGTAGATGTCGTGCCAGATTGTTCTTGGAACCTGTCCTCTAGGATAAAGTATATGAATTTGTCTTCCAATAACCTCTACGGATATGTGCCAAATTTGTCATTGCAACTCCAACTTTCACTACTAGATTTGAGTTCCAATAGCTTTGACAGTCCCCTACCTAGCTTCTCTGCCAACTTAAGGATATTGGCTCTGGCTGCCAATTCATTTTTTGGAACAATTTCACGCTCATGTGAAATCTTGTCTGTAATTAAACTATTTGATTTATTTGGATATATCCAGAAATAATTTATCAGGAGAGATTCTAGACCATTGGAAATTCCATATAGACATAATTTGTTCATTTTAAACTTAGCTAATAACCATCTTTCTGGACAAATCCCAAACTCAATTGGCCAATTAATACATCTTAAGACACTGCAATTGGACTAGAATCATATTACGGGAGAACTGCCTTTATCATTGCAGAATTGCACTGCCTTGGTGTTTTTGGATCTTGGAGAGAACAGGCTGTTGGGTAGTGTACCAACATGGATTGGTGAAAATTTACTGAACTTAATATTCTTGCATTGAAACATAATGAATTCAGTGGAAGCATTCCATTGCAGTTGTGCCAGCTAAAATATTTTAACATTGCTTCAAATAATTTATCTGGAACCATTCCACGATGCGCCTTTATTGACACTTCCTTTGGGGACACTCTTTCCTTCATGTATCTTCCTTACAAGATCTATTACCATTATATATTCCAACATGTTTTTCCTTTAGCAAAATCACTTGACCTTTCATCCAGTAAGTTAACAAAGCAGCTTCCTAAAGAAGTTATGAGCCTTGTTGGATTGAAGAATTTGAATTTGTCAACAAATCATTTGGTCAGACCAATCCCACCAAACATTGCCGAAATGAGAGAACTAGACTCTCTTGATTTGTCAAGTAATCATCTTTCATTCACCATCCCACCTGGCATGACTAATTTGACATTCATTGTAGTTTTGGACGTGTCACATAACAACTTACCAGGGGTAATTCTTTGTGGTCTCCTGCTTAATAGATTTCATAACTCATCCTACACAGGGAATCCTCAACTTTGTGGAATTCCACTTTCAAAGATATCCTCGAGCAATAAATCATTTGGAGATCCACAATATAGCAATGAAATAAGAGATGAAGAAAACTAAGATGGCTATGCAACACATTCATTCTATATAAGTTTGGGACTCGGATTTATTACAGGGTTTTGGGTATTTTGGGGCTCTTTACTCTTGAGAAGAACTTGGAGGTATGCTTATTTCCATTTCTTGGGCAACATAAATGACAAAATTTATGTGATGGTAGCAATTGGAGTAGCCAAATTGCAAAGTAAGTTTCAACACCAACAAGCTCCTCAAGTAAAGGGTTGTCAATAATTCTGTTCAAAATTCACCTATCTATGTAACTTATTTATTTATAAGTACGAAAATTTTCATATAAATTGTACTATATTTGAAAGACACTTCCATTACTTGCATTATCATGAATTCTACTTAGTTGAAGTTTGTTTTTAAAATTCAAATCAGAGTAATTTGCTTCAAACTAGAATGGCAATGTGATGTCACTTGATCCTTTTGAAGAATTAAGTCTAAAAGCAAATCACGAAGAAATGTTTCAGGTGAGTGAAACTGGGAAATTATACAAAACCAAATAATATATTCAAATAGAATTTTCTTATATTAAAAAAGAAATTAATCCATAGATTAAACTTATGAGGTTTGACACAGTTGAAGCATGGGAATATGAATAAATTGCTTGAATGACTTGAAAAATATTTAGTTATTTCCACTAAAATAAGCCTACATTTTTTTTTTTTTAATTCTTGATTGAGTGTAATAAAATTTGATTTTATCTTTTGTTGTGCTTTTGTTTTTGTTAAATTGCTGTCAAGACTCAAAACAATACAATTTATACCGTATTCTAAATCCATTGTTTGCAATACAATTTATAAAGTGTTTATTTTTTTTTATGTTAGGACCATCCAACTTTCAACTATTTCAGTTATTGATAGAGGCATAAACCTCACTAAGCAAATGCATAAACTTTGAATTGGTATGAATAAAAAATTTTGACATTAAAAATAAAAGAAAATGTAAAAAGCCTCTAAACAAGTGTGTAGTGTGTTTGATGAGACTACAGTATTATTTTCATTGTTTCTATTAACTTGTGGGATTTCCCACGTTGTAAACCATGCTCATGGTATTGTTTGCTACTAGAGTAAGTCACACAATATCTACAGCCTAAGAACCATAGGACAGAACTCAAAGACATGATAAAATGATGGTGAGGAAGAAGATTTCCGTGAATTAAACAAATGAGAGAGGTTACACCCTTTTGTAACCCATTCTCATGTAATCTATGTTACATGGGAATTAATCCCATTAAATGTGGCTAGTCAAAGGTCATGCCCTCTAATGGGTGACTGTCCAAATTCTAACATCTCCCACTCGCATATAGTGGGCATGGCTCAACCACACATTTCTCATGCCATTGTCCTCTCTGTTCATGCTGGTTAATAGGCTATGCCACCATCAAGCACACCTGCAAAAAAAATTGGGAGCACTATACCAAATCTTATTAGAAAAGACCAGCGTAGCAACATCCTAAAGTATCTCATTATGCCCCACCCCAACTCATATGGCCACATCAGATTAAGCATCTCCACTAATATGATGTACCCACAGTTATGTTGCAACATCCAAGGAGCTACAAGATTTGCCGGCAGTGAATACAAACATAACATAGATGTGTACCAAATAGTCTTCCTTTCTCCATCATGCCACTTAGTTTTGGTCCATTCGCTTTCCCAACAATGCCTCTTTAGACCCCGCATCATCCATAGTCGTAGGCAACATGTCAAAGTAGCAAATACTAAAATCACTACCTTGTGACATGGTCAAAAGTCACATAGGGCATAAATAGGATCATATATGATGACCCATAAGACACAATGAGGAAACAGGGATCCATTCACTCACCTCCATTGTTGGTCGAATAAGCACATGATGTATGAAATACATGTTACGGTGGAATTCTCTCAAGTGAGAGCGTATGTCTAAACTCAATACACAGTACAGATCTTAGCCTAGTCACTACCAAAGTGCCTAACTCAAGTTCTCTATAAACCTGCTAACCCATAGCATCTGAGAGGTCTCACATCTGGCTTGTCCAGGCTACATGATCATAAGAAAAAAATCATGCATGGTCTCATTTTCATAATGGAGACCTCATCTCAATCCAATTTGAGGCGTCCAATAAGTTGGTGTTATTCCTCTCCTTGCTCTTAAAGTGTCGAGGGTTTTTTGCATGCTTCCCAAGCGCCAAAGAACACCATGTCTCATCTCCGCTTACTACTCATGCATTGGAGGTGGTTGCTCGTGTGAGTGAGCCAAACAGAGCCTAAAGACATACCTTTACTCCATTGCTCCCAGCCACATGGTGTACGTGTGTACATGTGAGTTGTCCACTAATATTCAAATCATGCCACAATGACATACCTAACATCATATGCATGAGAGAGGACAACTATTTACATCAATTGTCAACAAATTAACACAGAACTCAAACCTGTGTACCAAGACCTTGTGTATGCATAATGATGAACCACTTGTAACAAGCACGCGTAAAGCACAATACTCATTTGGCGGAGCATTCTCTACGAGTCCATAAATGACGAGAGAATCCAAAAAAGATACCACACTGCTAAGGACTCTAGAAATCACATTCACCATCTAGTGGCACTCTCCCACTAGGTCAAAGTATCACTCTCATATTTTCAGTGATGCTTAAAAGATTTATTAAAAACATTAGACTATGATGGGGTTATTAGTTTTTAAAGAAGAAACTTTTGACTTCAATATTTTAAATAAATAAATCAATTCCCCCACCTCACCGAATATATGAAGTGACTGTCTTACTTTTCCAATGTAATTCTAGATTCAATCCCAACATTCCGCTATGCTTAGGGTGCCATCCCATACAGTGTTCACATTACGCAAATCATCTCTATCAGGACATGAAGTAAGGATGTAGGCATTAAAATACATTACCTCCAAATAGAAATGCAAAATGCCATTATCCACTTAATTTCACCACTTAGCGTCCACTAGCGAGATGTAAGGAAGATTCACCACTAATTTGCCACGAAGCACAAAGTGCTTGACTCATTACAAGTACATGTCTTCAGTCCCTCATGGGGAATCACTATGTACTCCCCCCACCAAAAAAAAAAAAAGGCTCTAGTAGACATTTTAAGCAATCCACAGCTTCAAACTCTACGAGATTAAGGCGGACCATCGCATATATAAGTGGCGAGAGAACTAATGTCCTTAACTAATGCGTTAATGTGGAAACTAGATAACCATATGCCTCTCTATATCTCTAATTGACTTCATTTATCAAGGAGATGATTTTCCCAAGCGAGATGGTCCTACAGACATACTCAAGCTATCTTACCCATCATCCTATGCCTAGTGCTTTCTAGCAAACCAAGGAATTAAATCCTTCCACTCCAATCTGTTGCATTGATTTAGCAAAGTATATAGAGGCAAGGAAAAAAACACAATCAAATGCTATAATTGAAACCAAAACCATGGTAACTATGTCCAAGAAACCTCTTACTGAAAAATCATCATGACCCAAAAAAGATATAATCTATAATGTACATAAAAGCATAGTCTTTGACTTTTGTTGATTTTTTCTATAGATAACACATAAGTTTTGAAAGCCCAAACTTTTCTTTGTCATTCTTCTAATATATGTTATTTAAATGAGTTTAAATTCTATGAAGATTCCTTATAAACCTCATATATTTACAACCTCCATTAGAATATAACCACATTATATTTTCTATAAATAATAGAATAAATATTTCTATTTGCAAACACAATCATAATAACTGTCATAATTATCAGATATTTTATTTATAAATAAATAAAAATATCATATTTCTTTAATTTTTCGTGCATTGCATAAGTTACTAACTATTTGGGTATGAGTGGCATAAGAGATTTAATACTTGAAAAGAAAAATACTATTCAGCTGTATGCCTAAGGCAGTAGATTAACATGGAACAGATTGATGACAAAGTAGTTTATAGGCAAAACAAGACTATTGGTCCTTGAAATTTACCTTCTGAGCACAATTGGCCCCTTAAATTTTAAGTGAGCATTATTAGTCCCTCAAGATTAAAAAAATGAGCATTGTTAATCCTTTTGTTAACTGTTGTTAGTGTTATTATTTATATGGCTAATGGAACAATGATGTGTCATCTTTTTACATACTTGGACCAACCTAAATAAGCCACATCAATTAAAAATCTAAGTCAAATCCATGTAAGAAAAACAAACATAACAATCTCTTCACTGCGTCAAGACCGTCACTCATCCCTCATCTCTTTCACTCCTCTATCCCATGGATCTCCTTAGACCGAGAGTGAATGTCTTGTTTGGGTCGAAGAAGGACTTGAGTTTGATGATTGGGTCAGGTAGTCGAAGTCAGAGCAGAGTTGGTCTTCTCTTCAGCCAAATTCTCACTTAGATCTCTCTGTGTCAACCTAAAATTTCTTTTCTTTTTTGGGTTTCTGTGTAAGTTCCTTTTGTGGGCTATACTGGGGTCAGGGGAAGAATAGATCTACAGAATTCTATACCTAAACTCATGGGTTCAACTAGGGTGGAGGATTAAAGAGGTGGATGACCATCATGAGCATTGATGTCGTGAGTTTGGGTGCTGCAGAGGACGACGGAGGAGATGATCGAGACTCTTAAGGTTAACTGAGATGAGAGAAAATAAAAAATAAAAAGGCTACAGTTAGTTTTGGCAAGTTGGAGCTTACATAGTTTTTTTTTTTTTTTTTTTTAATTGATGTGTTTTTTTTTTTGGTTGGTTTATGTAAAAAGATGTCTTATCATTGTTCCATTTGCCACATAAATAATAACACTAACAGCAGTTAACAAACTGACAAACAATGCTCATTTTTTTAGCTTGGGGGACCAATGACACTCGCTTGAAACTTCAAGAACCAATTCTGCTACAAGGTAAACTTAAAGGTACCAATAGTTTTGTTTCGCCTAATTTATAAGAGCTTGCATCAAGATGATAAACAAACATCATACAACAACTTAACAGAATATTGGAATGGAGACCACATACTTTATACAATCTATGATATTGTTCTGCCTGCTTCCTACTTTTTCGAACCAAAACTCTGAAAATTTGGACCCATAACACTGTAGAAGACTTTGCATAGACTTTAAAATAAGGCAAGAGAAACTGAATAATAAACAGAGGATATATAGTAATAGATCCAGAATAAACCACTCCATAGACTGAGGTAGAAGTAGTGATAATATCTAAATGCTTGTTTGGGAGCTAAAATTTTCATTTTTTTTTTTTTTTTTTGAATAATTAAAACTTTATAAAAAATATGAACATCACCCTGCACTCACGCAGGTGGTCAAATCAAGGGAAATTACATTTACAATCATCAAGAAATTTGAACAAATTAGAACTTGAGTGGTATGATAAAGCAGTCATCCATTCATATAAGGAATATAGTAAAAGCATCTTAAAACTTGTCATAGACCATTCTAACCCTTAAAATGCTCTAATGTTCCACTCTCTTTGTATAGCCTACATAAATCCCAAAGGTAAAGCTCTGCTAATTAACTAAATGTGTGTTTCCATCTTTGTTTACCAGACCGGCTGGTGGGCAGGTGGGTATTTGTCCGCAGTAATCTAGTTGATTGGCTAACTAATGTGCATCACCCTTTTGAGGTGTCCATGTTACAAGAAAAAGCCAGATCAAGTTGTTTGCTGATTTATAGGAATGAATTATAAAGTCAAAACCACACCAGAATACTCAGTAGTTGGTGTGATGATTAGTGCCTTTCACAAAAAGTGACAAGTTGTAGGTTTGAGTCCGGGAATCAATCTCTCCAAAACAAATGGGAGGTAAGGCTGTCTACCATGACCTCCCTCAAACTCCACAAAAGTGAGAGCTTTGTGCACTAGGTACAACCTTTTTTAGCTAGGTGTTCATATCTCATTTCACTAATCATCTAACTCTAATCTGTTAACGAATACGACATTGTGGCAAGACTGAAAATCTATCCCAACCTAACTTTTTGTTTCTCCAAAGGTTGCAACAAAAAGTAATTGTCTATAAATCAAATGTGAATTGTCCCCAACCTTCCCATACTTTATTCAAGTAACTCACTTCCAAAGGAGATTTCTTTCCTCCCCAAATCTCCACAATTGTTTACCCAAAAAAATGGGGTTAAAAACTATCCAAATTTCTCACCCCTAATCTTTCATTCCGCGCAATCTCAACTACTATAACGACAAACAATTGATAAAATAGCACCAGCATAAAGAATAATTTAGAAATCGTCAAAAGTTGATGAGATTTTTAAAACTTTTTCACATTTACAAAATTGATAAAACTTTAGTCACATTTAAACAAAGCAAAATATTAATTGATTCATTAGCCAATTAAATTTAATATTCAACTCATCAAAATCAAGACCTTATACTTTCCACTTAAAAATAATAATAACAAATCAAACTCTCTTTAGACTAATATGCTCATTTCAACATAAACAAACAAACTAAAGAGTATCAAAAATATGGAAGCATATAACTAATTCAATGAATCCATGAATAGTGGAGAGCCAAAAACCCAACCCTTCCATGGCTTTTATATCATAAGAAAGCACATTATTTTGATTTTTTTTTTTTTTTTTTGAGAAATAAGAAAGCACTTGATATGTCTCAATTGAGATGAAACCTTCCAATTCTCAAACTAAAATATAGAACCCAGAATTCAAAATCATACCTTGCTGCTATATTCCTCAGTTTGAGGATGAATAAGAATAGAGAGAGAGAGAGAGAGAGAGAGCAGAGGATGTGCGAGTTGGTTTGAGTGGAGCAAGGTTTGCTAAACTCTTTTATTATATGCAAAAATAAACCTATGATGCACGGGTACGGATATGGGTATTGGTACGATACGGGTACAGGTAAAGGGGATACAGAATTTTTTCAAACGCTTAGAATACCATACGTCAAGGATACAACAATTATTTAATTAATTAGTATTTATTTTTAGGCATATTTAAATAATTTTGGGCATAAATTTTGTTTAGGTTTTCAAATTAAGTAGCTACAATATCATGTTTGAAAATCTAGTATACAAGATTTTTTAAGAAAAAATTATATATAAAAAAATAATAAAAATTATATACAAGGCTGCAACAGTGCAACATAATAAAAAAGTATACTGAGTTTTTATTTTATGCTTTAAAATGTTTATATTCAACTTTCGATATCCATTGAGACTGCCATGATGATGGTGCTGTTTTTTAAGGGAAAAAAAGAAATAAATAATATCCGTGCATCCCAGAAATAAACCAATTAGGCTCCAGAAATAAAAAAAATGCAAATATAAAGTTAAAATTTCATAAAACAAACATGAATTCTAATATCAAACTCCAAATAAATAAAATAACATGCAACAAAGAAAACCAAAAAAGAAAAGATACTATAACAGCTAAATATACAAATAAAACAGTAATTAAATGACATTATAACCCAGAAATTAATACCGAAAACTGAAGAAGCATACCTTCCTCATAAACTTTTTTAATTTAATAAGATTATACCTTGCTCAGAAACCTTGAAAAATGAACAATATTTAAATAGATTAGTAAACCAAAGGGCCAAGCTGGACGCAAAAACCCAATTTCATTCCCACTAACAAATAAGAGAACAGGTAAGGGGGAAAATCAAAAAATTAAAGTAAACACATCACTTACCATTTTTAAAACTCCAAGTGACAAAGAATGGCAACCCCCTACTAAGCAACATTTTTGCCAAAGATTGCATATTGTGACACATCAAATAATATATTATGACTATAAAATTGAAATCTGCTGTCAACACTACAAAACTTTTTTTCTTAAAAAAAAAACCTTCAAATATAACAAAGACATTTAACAAAGTGCTGACATTAATAATTCCACTAACATCAGTATCACAGGAGAGAAGAAATAGAAACTGACTATAACATAATGTCTATGATGAAATAAATGAAACTAACATTAGTATTACAGCAAAGATATTGAAGGAGAGAAGAAACAAAAACTGATTATAACATCGATATTTCTGATGTAATCCAAACTTTAGAAGCTGCATTTGCTTGATAAAAAAGAAGGAATGACAAAATTTACTAAAGTTTTTTTTAATGACCTTCCATTCAAGTTAAATATTACTATAACCACTTAATCATGCGCATTTCTCTTAGATGCAAATGCAATATTTTTTAAAGAAAGTACAGTAAAGCATTACCAAAAATTGTGAAAGCCTAAAGACATAAGACATAAACAACAGTAAATGGGATATAAAGAATAAGACAATCATAAATTAAAAAGGTTATCAATGTTCAATATAAATTTTTTTAGAAACAATAAGGAAAAAAAAAATCAATAGGATATTGTTGAGAAAACCAAAGAGAAACTTGATCTCAACCTTACATCACTCCAACAAATTGTTTTAACTCGTATCTTTATTCAAAAATTAAATCTCTAAACTTTAGGAAAAGAATATTGATATCTAGAGATACAAGAGAGTATGGCCTTTGAAACCCTATCTATTGAAGATAAAAGGAAGTTTATGTTTGAAGCATGCAAATGTTAATCTTAATAGACTGCCTCGAAAAAAACAAAAGACTCAAAATATTGACCAAAGCTCCAAAAGGCATATGAGTGGTAACAATTCATGACCTTAAGTTTAGGTATTTTCCAACGAGATAAAGTACTTAGAAATTGTCATAACTGCAGAATAGCAAGACAAAAAGATACTAGGACAAACATGTTGTCTTTTTCTCAAAACTATACATTGAGAATGAAGAAGAACATACAAGAATCAGCACAACAAAGTTTGGCAAACCAAGAGACCTAAACACAGAAAGGCATTGACATCCAATATAGCAAGAAGGGCTCGCCGAGGCCACAAAGGTAATCAAATAAGCTACCTACCATTGAAGAAACGCCACAAAACTTATTCCAGCATTTTTTTGAACAATTGACTTACCTCCATTTTATAAATTGAAATATAAAATTTATGGAAACAATTATTAGAATTAAAAGAATCAGTACCTCCATCATAACAGCTCCTTTAATGCAAATAAAGATCAAATTCAGTAGCATATACATTTGGGTGAACAGTGTTTTCTTGTAGTATGGATTGTTATTTTACTTTGTATTAGACTACTTGCAAAAAAAAATGTATGTCCATATCTAATGCCACTAGGGGTGTGCGCGGTTCGGTAAGGGCGGTTTTTTGCTAAATTTATTACCGAACCGATAGAGATCGGTTTTTTTATAATTAGAACCGATGCACACCACCTAGGGTCGGTTTTCCGACCTATAGCGGTGCGGTTTTTTGCGGTGCGGTTTAGTCGGTTTGGTCGGTTTGAAATATTAAAAAAAACTATTTTTTTAATAATAAAAAAATTGGGCTTTCAAGCCTAATATCAATATATCAATCTATTCAAAAAAACCTATGCCAAATAATGTATTTTTCATTTCATAATGATCACATAATGATCCAAAATTTCAAACCTATGCAAAATTTCACATAATGATCCATAATGATCACATAATGATCCAAAATTTCAAAACTGTATTTTTCATTTCAAACCTATGCAAAACCTGTGCAAAACATATGTTCACATAATGATCCAAATTTTTTCATTTCATTCACCATGCAAAAATATTTTGAAATTGCCTCAATAAGAGTTCAACTCCCAAAATACTATCATGTAGCATATAATATCATTAGTGTCACTGTGTGTGTCAGTGTCAATAACAATAAGCGTTAATGTATCTACTTAATAACGTATTACAGAACCATTTGTCACTGTCCACAAATGCCAAAAGATATACAAATTAAATTAGCATTTAGGCAAAAGAATGCTAATTGCTTGTATCCCCAATAATAATCCCACCCATTAATACCTAAATAACTATCATTAGTGAAAAGTCCACTACCAATAACATGTACATATATAATTAGCATATAGGCAAAAGAATGCTAATTCTTGTAAGTCCTTTGTCCCGTAAGTCTGTGCACTATGCATCATTCTAGAACTCCTACAAAATACTAAACAAAACAAAATAAACACGTGTTAATAACAATAAAACGTTTATGAACAATAGAATATTTATAATTAACACAAACGAATGAGAATAGTAAGTATACTTACATAATACTAACTACTAACTAACTCCAAGCAAAGAGCAGCACATCACTCATCATCATCCAACACAACGGTGCTTGGATCCTCCTCCATAGGCATTGGGCAAACCGATGCAATTTCTACAATCCCATTTAAAATAAAATGATTCGTAAGCATTGAGCAAATAAATAAACAATTAATATATACAACAAACAAAATGAACATATATTTACCAGTGTCAATCTCAAAACCATCCACATCCTCCACATTATCCATGCACTCTCGAAGCTTTATTGGTCTTTTTTGCTTTGCATCCTTCAACCAATTTTGGGTACAAATAAGAGCTTCAACTGTATTAGGAGATAGTGAACTACGGAACGAATCCAAAACACGTCCCCCCGTACTAAAAGCAGACTCGGATGCAACTGTAGAGACAGGAATAGCCAACACATCACGGGCAATTTGGGAAAGGACTCGATATCTAGAAGAATTCATTTTCCACCACATCAAGATGTCAAAATCTTCCACATCAGGGTCCTCAGAAGATTCTAACAAATACCTATCCAACTCAGATTTGCTTTCCACACTGTCCTCGTCCGCCAAGTGTTGCTTAAACTTATTATTATAACTTTTAATGCGATTAGACAATGAAGCATTGCCAACACTTGGCCTGGAGTCCCTAGACAATGAAGCACCACTACCACTAGAACTCGAAGCTCCATTTTGACCCACTCTCTCCACATACAACCTCTTCAATGCATCCCGAACCTTAGAGCTCATCGCATCTCCCTTGTCCTTTCCATACCACTCCCTAAACCAAAACTTCACATACTTCAATCTATACCTTGGGTCAAGAACAACAGCAACAAAAAGCATCAAATTGATATTATCCATACTTCCCCAATACTTATCATATTTTTTTTTCATCTCTACCGCCATACTCTTCAAAAGTGGATCCCCATCAACACTACACAACTGTTGCAATTGATCTTCAATACTAATTAGCTCATGGAAGTATGTATTAGAAGTGACAAACAAGGACCCAGAAAATCTAAGTGTCGCCTCATAAAATATGCTGAGAAATTTCACAAAGGTCTTGACATTTTCCCAATCAAGATAGTTAGGAGGACCAATGGGTTTTTTCTCATTCCCATCTACTTCACAAAAATAAAGTTTGTAATGCCCATCCTCCTCTTCCAACCTATCAAATGCTCTCACAAATTTCAAAGCACAATCTAACATAAGATAAGTGGAATTCCACCTTGTTGGCACATGAAGGGACAACAAACATTTGGCTTTGATTTTCTCATTTTCAACACATTCTTGAAACTTCTCAAACCTTGCGGGAGAGGCTCTCACATATCGCACCGCATTCCGAACTTTGGCAATTGATTCATGAATGGACTTCAACCCACTTTGCACAATCAAATTCAAGATATGAGCACAACAACGCATATGCATGAACTCACCACCCAATATGCTACTATCTCTTTCTTTTGTTTTCTTCTTCACATAATCAATTGCCACCTCATTAGAACTAGCATTGTCCGCGGTGATTGTAAACAACCGGTCTATACCCCACTTTAACAAACATGACTCAACCGCTTTACCTATAGTGTCCCCTTTGTGATTAGTTATAGGGCAAAAGTTCAAGATTTTCTTTTGGTAAGTCCAATCTCCATCAATGAAGTGTGCGGTGACTACCATGTAGTTCAAGTTTTGTATGGATGTCCAAGTATCCGTTGTCACACAAACCCGTTGCCCAACAAAAGCCCTTCTCAAAACATCCACCTCACTAGAATAAATCTTCATACAAGCCCTTGCAATGGTAGTGCGATGGGGAATAGGAAACCTAGGCTCAACTATTTCCATAAATTCTTGAAAGCCTTGATGCTCCACAAATTTAAAAGGTAATTCATCAATGACAATCATCCTTGCCAATGCCAACCTTATCCTCTCTTCACTATAATTTGCAACCACTAACACATTTGAACCACTTTCTCCTTCTCTCTTCGCTTGGAAAGACAAAGTTTTTTGCTTATCATCACGAGGAAAAGGCCACTTCTTACACACCTTCATGTGTTGCAACATGCCCGAAGTACCATTTTTCTTACCATGACATTTATATTGATTTTTACAATACTTGCATTGGGATCTAGGATTTTTGGGATCAAAACCAGCCAACTTAATGAAGTGTTGCCATACTATAGACGGGTCCTTACCACCTTGTTTAGGTGATAGTGGGGGAAGTGATGCACCAAGTCCAATTGGTGCTGCAGGTTCAGGTGGGTTAGGGTTAACACTACCAGGACTAGGAGGAGGTAGGTTAGGGTCCCCAGGTGCACCAAATCCAGGTGGAGCATCGACATCCATCTAATAAAAAAATTTCCAAACAACAAAAAAACAAAGTTCCCACAACAATATCAAATTATAATTTTTCCAGCAAATGTAATATCAAATAGCTCACTCTCAATCAATGAATGTCACAACCAAATTCAATAATAGCAATAACTAATCAATTTAGTTACAACAAGGCAACAAACAATAACCGACTAACAATTATTAATCATTAATCATTACTCAACAATTCATGTCACTAATATTAACAACAATTCAGAACTAGAGAATTAGCTTTTATTTTATATTTATATTGAATAAATATAAAATAAAAGCTAATTTTATATATAATTATATATAAACTTAAAGCAGTTGTTACTTGTTACTAAGTTCTAAAAATTTAAAATCATAATATTGAATATAGTGAGTGTTTAGTAATTACCTCTCGGTGAAGGATTGAAAGCGTGAACTCTCTCAATCTCGTCTCCACAAAAATTAAAATGTTGAAGAAAAAAAAATCGTTAGTGCTTACTGCTTACTACTTAGTAGACTGAGTCAGTCAATTGACTAAATAACTAAAAACTAACTAAATAAATTAACTAAACTGACTAAATAAATAAATAACTAAAAACTAACTAAATAAATAAATAACGAATAACTAACTAAATAAATTAACTAAACTGAGTCACGCACCAAAAAGTAAAAACTAAATTAAATTAAATAAATAACTAACTAAATAAAAACTCAATAAATAAATAACTATACAACTCAGTGACTCACAAACAACACGCACAGTGGCACACGACACACCATGACACCATCACAAACTCACACGCACAACTCACACTCACACGCATAAATAATTAAATAAATTAACTGAGTCAACACTCAACACACAGACACACGCACGCCTTAACTCCAATCTCCATCTCAGTCTCTTAACAGTTAACTCTATCTCTATTCTCTAAGTCTCTAAGTTCCACTTCCCTACTGAACATTGAACAAGAAGTAGTCAACACTCAACAACTCACACAGTCACACTCACACGCACAACTACAAACAATCATACACAATCTCTCTCAGTTTCCATTAAAACCAAAAGAAAGGGGCTGATGGCTCAGGCTTACCGTGGTTTGCCGCGGGGAGCTGCTGCTGCTGCTGCTGCTGCTTCTGCGAGGGGCTAGAGGCGAGGCGACTGGGGCGAGAGCGAGCGAGAGAGTTAAGGGTCCCAGCAGTGAATAGGATGAATTTATAGTGAGGTTACTGAGGTATGTTTCTAAAAACCTACATTAAACGGTGCAGTTTTGTTTTGTTTTTTTTTTTTTAATAACCCAATCCAATACGATGACGTTTTACAAAAAAATTTAAAATAGATACACACCTAAACGACGCCGTACCCCTGATCTGAACTGAAAATATTTCTCTTAGTTTGTATCGGTTCGGTTCGGCTCTACTCGGTGCGCGCTTTGCTTCTCCGACGTCCTCACCGCACCGGCATCGGAGCTCCGTTCGCGTTCCGAACGCCGGCATCGGCTCCGTCGGTCGGTGCCAATGGCGGTGCGGGAGGATCGGTGCCGGTCGGTGTTGTCGGCTCCGGTGATAGTTTGCACACCCCTAAATGCCACTGTGTGAATTTGTAAGAGCAATGACAATTAGATATTAATAATAAAATATAGAGAGGATAACTTATGCAAAAAAAAAAATTAAATTAAATGAAAATGTAAAAGACATAACAACATTCGTTCTTTTAACATTTTTTTTTATACTGACACTGGTCTCTGGATATTTTTGTTTAGTAATCAGCTAGTAACACAAATGAAAAATAAATTCAGTAAAAATTAAACGTAAGAGAAGAGAAATGAAGCAATTTTGACATTTCAAATTAAATCAGTAATTCTTCTTAAAGTATAATCAATGGTCTAATGAGCAACAGAGCCCTACGTAGAATGAAATAGTTGAAAAGTGAAGTTAAAGATATTAGATAAACTCAAATAAAGACATTCATAATTACAAACTTTGATTTGCATTAGCGTACTACTATGTGCATGTTCATAAGCATATAATTTAGTATATCATAACAGAACATAACATTTCAACAAAGTTGATGTACAGTTCAATATAAAATCCATTAAAATCAGAAGCACAATCATACCATTACTACTATGATAGGCTGACAGCAAGAATTGGCTCACAAGTTATGATAGGTTCACAAAAAACTAACCTCATGAGTTGCAAGCTGTTGACTTTGCAAAGGAAAGCTGATGGACAACAGGCTAAGCTGAAGAATTTAGGAATAAATACAGCAACAAGTGAGAAACAGAATATATGATACAGATTTGGGCATGTAGACACATAATATGGTTATCAGTACCCTAAGAAAAATTTCATCTTCTGGATTGAATGAAACAGAAATTTGAAGGTCTACATGCACTATACAGCAAATACAAGTTTGAACAATATAAAAGCAAAATTACAATAAAATAAGTGAACAAGAAATATGGTATAGTTTATTCCAAAGTAAAAAGATAGGAAAAAGGACATTTGAGAGAATATACCAATTTTAGATTATTTTGCGCTAGCTTAGAATAGGAGCCAAAAGTTTTTCTTAAAATTTGGAACAGGGTGAATCCTGGACCACTCTTTGCTGTAGTACATGACCACTATTTTGGAAATGAAGGATAACCAAAATCTGAGAAGTATATGAACAACAATTTAGTAAATAGCAAACTAAATTGAAAGTAAGAAAAAGAACCAACAAGAAAGGATTCATAAAAGGTTTGTGAAATAAGGAAATCAAATGAGAGGCAGATGAGAATGAAAGAACTCACAAATTCAATGAAACAATTGCATTGGAACCAAGGCTACCTATGGCTTACAACTTTGATACAATGATATCAGAATATCAAGATGGAATATATTCTAAGTAAAAAATTAGAAAATGCCGTAGGGAAAGTAGGATGGAAGAGTGGACAATTCGCATGAATGATATATACTTATTGGATTAAATTAGTAATTCATATATTAGAAGAGAAAAGAGGATTTGAGAAAACTTAGCGAACTTATAAACTTCCATTATCTTGGGACTAGATAAAAACTCCCTAAATTAATTAAAATTTTCCTTCGGCTGCACATAATAGACATGTTGTCCCAAGTGACTGCACATTGAGACAACAAATTTATTGGCTTATAAGCTTGCCAAAAAATATATATATTAGAGCCATCAACACCTTCAGTGCTGCCTGAAATTTTATTTAAACTGACTGCATGAACCAGTAAAACTGACCTCCCAATCCAACGTGAAAACAAATATCAGCAAGACCTTCACTCACAATTTCTCATTCCTATAAAACTCAACTCCATTTTCCCACAATAACTCCACTCCTATAAACATAGCAATTATGACCCAGCCCAAAATCAACAAAATCTATTGCCAAGAACTGATCGGTGAAATATTACAGTATAAAGTCAAGAAATACAAGGCATAAGTGAAGGTTTCAGGAATGAGCAGGTGGACTTCGAGCTCTAATAGTAATGAATCCAATATTTAATAGGTAATAATTTGATGAAAGAAAATTGGCTAGTAATCAGAAATTTGAAAAGAAAAAAAAGGCAATAGCTAACAATCAGATAAAAATTTAATTACTATACTTTTAGCAACTATTTAAGTGATTGTGATAATTTGCAGAGGCACAAAGTTAAGTAGAACCAAGCCAAATGGCAGCAATCACAAAAATTTTAATTATATTGTGCTTTTAGTGAATTTTTGCAAATTACTGCAGATAAGTTCAAATATTGAAGAAGAAGAGTTGAATTTTTAAGTGTTGCCACGATGGTTGGTGAGTTCAATTTCTACTATTATTTCAGCAGCCATTAAACCAAGTCGCAGCATTTATATATTTCATCAATGGCATCCAATTAAGTATTCATACCAGGAATACTCTCACCAATTACGAATAGAAGAGGATATAGGTTAAGTATGAGTAGACATGTTGACAATTTAACTGAATTTTGTTTAGTAAATGACCAATAATGAAGTAAATTATGTACGCATAATTCAAATGGTAAGAGAAAGAAAACACGAAGAGCCTTGCATCAGTTGTCATCAAGTAAATTATTTTCCCAGTCGCATTCTTCATAGAAATAAGAGTAATCTGGCCACCTTCAAAAGGTAAAAACCATATATAGATATATTAGAACCATCATCACTTTCATTGCTGCCTAAAAATTTAATATAAATTTTGCTCACACTAGTAGAACTGGGGATCAATTACCTATCTTTTCAAATTTATACTTAACTTTAGATACATTAAAAAATCCATTAAAATCAGAAGCACATTTGTATCATTACTACTATAATAGGCAGACAGCAAGACTTGGCTCACAAGTTATGATAGGTTGACCAAAAACTAACCTCATGAGTTGCAAGCTGTTGAGTTTGCAAAGGAAAGCTGAAGGACCACAGACTAAGCTGAAGCATTTGGGAATAAATACAGCAACAAGAGAGAAACACAATATATGATACAGATTTGGGAATGTAGAGACATAATATGGTTATCAGTACCCTATGAAAAATTTCATCTTTTGACTGTGTATAGATTATTTCCTCATCACTGTCATTAGGAGATGCTTGCAATTCACCCTAATATTAAACGAAGTTCCTTTAAGGCAAGAAGCCAAAAAACATGAGAAACCACAAAAACTGAATATTATCAACTCAATAACAGAATAGCACAAGAAGGAAAAAGCATTATCATAAAATGGGTCAAATGAAAATCTTAAAATGAACTACATCAAGAAACTCATGGAACGTTAACCTAGCTCCCATATATAATTGAATTAACTAAAAAACATATACTCATAATTGAATCAAGTAAAAACATATACCTAGCTTCATTCTGTATTGGATATGGTGAAAAGGAAAGATAATCAGGGTTCAAAATAGGTCTGAACAATCAACTCATGTTTGGGTTTGGAATTGTTATATTCATTGTACATTTGCTTATTAATGTCAATATAAAAAATTGTGTTCAAAAGCAGTGGAATAGATAGATTGTCATAGTGTTAGTTGGGAGACCTCCTCTACCCTGTCACTAACAAAACTGTTCTGGGGCATAAAATCAGTTTACGAGTACTCTTATGATTAAACGATCTTAATACGAGTTACAGATATCCACCTCAAAATTCCAAGTGGCCCCCTACTGTTCAAATCACTCTCAAGTTAATAGAGACTTATTGCACAAAAGTGCCAGAAAATCCGAAAAGAAAGACAACAATAATCAAAGCTCTACGCAGCTTTTTCCATCTTATGCATCTTAATTTGTTCTTAATTTGAGAGCAATTGGAATGACAGGGGACTATGTGAAACTCTGAGACACATTAGGAGATATTAGCAATTGATCCTAATATTAAATCAAAGGCAAGATACCAAAGAGATCTAGCTCAATTGGCACTTCCTCCCCTAGAAAGTGTTAGGTGGAGGGTGAGGTCATGGGATCAAGACCCATTGTGTGCGTGTGTAACATACCAATCAAAAAACGAAATAAAATAAATTTTATTTAAAGTAAGATAACAGTGGAGTGGGGGGCTCTATTTTTTAAGTAAACAAGCTTTTAAATCCCAAACCAACAACTGGTTATTGACCCAAAACAAAGAAACCAGTTGCACCATGACCATTTGGAAAGAATCTGCCTAGAAATTCTAAAACATAAGAACAAAATCACTATAACAGCACATAAAATTACTTAAAGAACCATTCAAGACAGAAACATTTGGCTTACTCATCCTCTTTTGAATAATTAAGACGTTAGGGGATTGGACAAAGTCAGCAAATTAGGTTTACATATATTTATTGTGCACCATCTTTGAATGGTAGAGGAAAATCATAATTTTTTATTAATTTGATAAGTAAGAAAGAAAGAGGAAATTATAATATTAAACTTAGATTTGGCTCACATGACAATTAGTTAGCAACATCCTAGTTAGAAATAACTAATAAGTCAAATAACAACCAGACATCATTGAATCCATAACAATTCTAAACCAATCTACTAATCAATTAAAAATTTAATTAAGGAAAAAACCATATACAAAACTCAACCGCAACAGACTTACAACCAAAAGAAACAGTTTAAGATCACCAACACAGATACTAACAGTACAAATTTATTCAAAACCTATCAACAACATCTAAATTATTAAACAGCACTAACAAAGCATTAAGCAACTTCTCAAATTCCATAGTGGAGGAATTTATGAGCATCAAATAGTGGAAGAATGACCCATCTCAAATAAATCAAGAACCCGCAACAATGGTTTTTTGAAAAGTAAGAATCTGCAACAATGGTTTATTCACAATTGTTTTTGTTGAAAGTAAGTAATTTAACCTACCAAGAGAAATAAGTTTTTGTTGACAAAGTAATTACACAAATTATTAAATTTCAGAAAACCCAAATAAATGAGTAGAATAAAAGTCATGCAAAGTCATGAGAGAGAGAGAGACTTCGGAATACCTTGGTGTCATTGCCATTGTTGCTATTGTTGATGCTTGGAGAGGTTGTGGCTACGGCTCATGAACCATTGTCCCCAAATCTGGCAAAGCATGGTTTGAACAATAGATACCCATATAAAGACCAAAGAAGCATAGAGTGGGAAAAAAAAAGTACACACAGTGTCAGACCAGTCACGCTCAAACAAGAAGCAAATTTTAAAATCAAACAAATGGACCACAATACAATGAAATTTGATAGAAAATTTTACCAATGCAATGGAGTAGTGAAGGATTGCAATGTAAAACCAACAATCCCAACAGTACATAACAATTCAACAAAGTTGATGCACAATTCAAGATAAAATCCACTAAAATCGGAAGCACAATCATATCATTACTACTATGATAGGCTGATAGCAAGAATTGGCTCACAAGTTATGATAGATTGACAAAAAACTGACCTCATGAGTAGCATGCTGTTGACTTAGCAAAGGAAAGCTGAAGGACCACAGGCTAAGCTGAAGAACTTAGGAATAAATACAGCAACAAGTGAGAAACAGAATATATGATACAGATTTGGGCATGTGGACACATAATATGGTTATCAGTACCCTATGAAAAATTTCATCTTCTGGTTTTGTGTAGATTATTTCCTCATCACCGTCATTAGGAGATACTTGCAATTTACCCTAATATTAATCGAAGTTTCTTAAAGGCAAGATGCCAGTGAGATCTAGCTCAATTGGCACTTCCTCCACTTGCAAGTGCCCAATGGACAGGGAGGTCAGGGGCTCAAGACCCATTCGGTGCGTGTATAACATGTCAATCGAAAAATAAAATAAAATAAAGTTTATCTAAGGCAAGACAACAGTGGAGTGGGGGGCTTTAGTTTTTAAGTAAATGTTAGAATTTATAGATAGAAACAACAAGAGAAAGAACAGAGGGTGAGACAACCTTAATATGGCAACCTTCATGAAGCAATCAGAGTTGAACATATAAAAAGTAAACAATTCCGTATGTCTAACTATATGGCAATCCTACAATTTTAGATGCAGAGCACTCACAATTGATTAGCCTCGCCAATGTATAGCAAAAAGAAATATTCATATCAGGAAACATAATAGTAAGATCAGGCTTTGTAGAACTACATACACCAAACCAATGAAACCAAGGAGAGAAATCTGACAGCAGGTACTGTAGGGATATAGAAGTATATGCCCCTTGCATTATATTTTCCCAAGTTTAAAGCAGTCGCGAGAGAAAAAAGGCCATCATCTTCATTTATGAATGTGCCAGGAGCAAAGGAAGAAGAACTCACACACAAAAACTTTTAACCCCACTGGCTTACCTGTCAATATTTTGAAAAACCATACCAGACAACAGTAGATAAAACTACAACATAAGGGTAGACATCAGTGTTTCTTATGGATAATCAGTATCAACTTAATAATTTATATTTCATTGCATTTTTGCTCAAGAACCACAAGTCCAAATAAAATTAATGCAGAGCTTCAAAATTCAAACTTATTTCAGTTCAGTGCTCCTTCAATTTCAATAAAAAATTTGTAACTTTACTATAACGGAAAATGACTTCACATATCAGAAAAGATTATGCATGCCAACACAATATATGAATTAAACTATGAAATTAAATTATAACTTTGAATTAAAACACAAATCATCCAAGAAAATAATAATTAAACAAATGACCTGTGGTGAATTTATGATATGGATGACCCTCCATACTTAAAAGCCAACACAATGCTATCAACACATGAAAACTACATATATCAAAATATTAAGATGGAATATATTCAAAGTAAAAAGTTAGAAAATGTTGTAGGAAAAGGGAGAGGGAAGAGTGGACAATTAGCATGAATGATATATACATATTGGATTAAATTAGTGCTTCATATATTAGAAGAGAGAGAGGATTTGAGAAAACTTAGCAATCTTATAAACTTCCATTATCTTGGGACTAGATAATAACTCCCAAAAAATTAATTAAAATTTTTCTTCGGCTGAACATAATAGACATGCTGTCCCTAGTGACTGCACATTGAGGCAACAAATTTATTGACTTATAAGATAGCCAAAAATTTGGGAAAACCAATGAGTTTTATTATCCTCTTTCATCTGTTTCACACTAAAGTTTATCCAAGAACATACATAAGGTTACATAATAAAGTAAAAGCTCAACATAAGGTTATCACCTCTAAAGGATCCACACAAATGACCATAACAATGTGCCAGCTGGGATGACAATATTGATGAATTTTATTAACCTCTTCCGCATTAACGTCTTCACAAACAATTTTTTCACATTAACTAACTAGGATAAAGAGATGAATGCATTGAATGCATTATAACAAAGCAATCCATAGGCAAATTTTGATTGTAAAATCTCATGCCCATTGATATTATGTTTACAAAACTGGAAACCAAGAGGTAGTCTCCACTTAACTACATATCCTTTAAAATAATCACAATACAAAGAAAATTGCCTTCTTTTTTTGCATGAAGTAGTATTTTTACAATGAAACTTTTATTAACTATCCCAAAAAAAAAAAAAAAAGAACATGAAAGATATAGATTATTTTGTTCTGAAATGAATATCTATTTTTAGTAAAATAAAATATCTTAGAGGAACAATGACATGGAACAAGTATCAAGTAAAGAAACTCTAATAAGGGCAATGTTTAAGCGAGATCATTAATAAATGCCACATTATCCAGAGACTTACCTCGAACACCCCAAAACTGCACACATTTTGCAATGCACCTCCAACACCAAGTGAATTTGGGGAAACTACATCATTACTTCCATGTCAACATGTTACAAGTTTTTTACTCAAGTCCCTAGCCTCAGCAGCTTTATTACATGCATCTTCAGTAGCCCAAATTTGTTGAACATGAGTTTTCTGTGTAAAAGAAGACATACCAGAATCAATTCAAAACCTCAAAGAAATCTATTGAGGGTGGGGGGGGATGCAGATGTAGATTGGGCAAGGTTACAATGACAAAGTTGACTTCTAAAAGTTCTACAATATGACGATGTCACAATTGTATCAAGCCCAGCTTATTAGATATGATTAACAAACAAAGAAGCAATGCACCATAATACATGAATGAAATGATATACAAAATGCTAGGCATACTACCAAAGTATAATAAAATATAAAGGAAACAGATATCTCCCTACATTTAACTGATTCAATGAAATGGAATCTTTGCCTCACAAAAAAGTAAATGTTCACGTGTCTAGTTCCTACTGTTATGAACTCAAATAGAACATAAAAATTACCATAAAAAAATAATTGGGAAACCTCAACCAAAGTCAACTATTATAATTTTCGTCTTCTCTTTTTTTTTTTTTTTTCTTGTTAGTTAAAAGTGAAGATGGAAAACCTCAATCAAAGCTAGTATTTTTAAATTTGCCAATAAAGAGGTGTGCAAAAGATTTTTAGTTGATTTTGATGACAACCAACAAGTAAAAAGACTAACAATAGGTGTCTACCTAATAATCTAGTAAGCTATTGAAGTCACCGGCATGGAAGCTTCAAGTTAGGAAACCATACAAACAACATTAAAATAATTTATGGCATCAATTACTTCTCAAGTTAGAAAATAGCATCAAAATAATTCATGACATTAACCAACTACGATAAAGATTAAAATTCCAGTAACATTGAAACAAAGTGAGAGAGGCCATAGTCATATACTCAACATTTTTTCTCACAAGGGTGAACGTGATACTGACCTATAAAATTTGTACAAACAAAAGGCCAACTTATTAGAGAATGGACAAATCAAAACATTACAGTGAAGTCAATGCAATGGTAAAAAGTAGAAGAGGATTTATACATAAAAATAATAGAAAAAAAAAATTAAAGGGATTGAATGAAACAAAAATTTGAAGGTCTACAAACACCATACAGCAAAATATGTTGCACACTTACACTATATTAAAATACAAGTTTAGAACAATATAAAAGCAATATCACAGCAAAATAAGTGAACAAGAAATATGGTATAGTTTATTCCAAAGTAAAAAGTTAGGAAAAATGACACTTGAGAGAAAATACCAATTTTAGATTATTTTAAGCTAGCTTAGAATAGTTACCAAAAGGCTTTCTTGATATTTGGCAAAGGGTGAATCCTGGACCACTCTTTGCTGAAGTACATGACCACTATTTTGGAAATGAAGGATAACCAAAATCTGAGAAGTATATGAAAAACAGATTTAGTAAATAGCAAACTAAATTAAAAGTAAGAAAAAGAACCGACAAGAAAGGATTCATAATAGGTTCATGAAATAAAGAAATCAAATGAGAAGCAGATGAGAATGAAAGAACTCACAAAGTTCAATGAAACAATTTTATTGTAACAAAGTGCAACCTGTGGCTTGCAACAATGATGCAATGATACCAAAACATGAAAACTACATATACTAGAAAATGTCGTGAAAAAGTTAGTATATCAACATTTTGTTCATGTAGATATGCACATTGGTTACAAAACGAGTCTCTATAATACACACACACCTATATATATATATATATATATTGTTAAATTACCGATTGTTCCAAAAGCTTAAGCTTTTGAGATAATCATTTAATCAATACTTCTAGCACTCCCCCTCACGTGTGGACTGAAACTACCTTTTAATATGTGAGATCCAACACGTAGGAATTTAAATGGGAGGTAGAGTGGAAGAGAAAGAGATTGAACTCAAGACCTCATACTCTAATACCGTGTTAAATTACCGATTATCCCAAAAGCTTGAGCTTTTGGGATATGGTAAATTTTTTTTTTTTTGGATAAGTAATAAGTTATATTGATATCAAAAAGGAACACCCTAGTACACAGGGAGTGTACAAGGGGTCAAGAATCAAATACAAAAATTACAAGAGTCTAGGAAATCAATAAAAGAAGGGAATGATTGTTTTTGCAAAGCAAACAACCAATCCATTAAAGTTCTAAAAAAGAATAGCTTGAGGTCCAGAATAGATCTCCCTCCAAAGACACCACATTAAGCAATGGGGAATGATGGACCAAATATAACCATTTCAATGACAACCAAAGCTGCCTTGCTAACACCCTAACAGCCCCAAAACAGTGTGCGGCATAACCCAAGTTACTCCAAATAGACCCAAAACCATAGACCATAGATCCATAGCAAAAGGACAATGAAGGAATAGATGATAAACCGATTCACCATTTCGCTTACACATGTAGCACCAATCCAAAATCCACACCTTCCTTTTTCATAAATTATCAATCGTCAAGCATTTCCCTAAGGCAGCAGTCCAAACAAAGAAAGCTACTCTAGAGGGAATCTTCTGCTTCCAAATACTTTTTCAAGAAAATCCATAGAAAGTATTGCCAACTAAAAATCTATAATAATCACTAACCATGAAACCCTTATCTTTGCTAGTTATCCAACACATTTTATCCTCACCTAGCCCCCTTATAGGAGAACCATATATGGTTTCCATGAAGTCTGACATAGCCTCTAGATCCCGAGCATGCACACCCCTAAATCATTTAATCAATACTTCTAACATATATATATATATATATATAGATAAACTGAACTTGGACGAGTAAAACACCAGTTTGAATTAAATTATATACACAAATCCCAAAAGGTAAAGAGAAAACAAAATTAAAGTACCTTGGCATTAGTTCTAATCCAGTTGGTCATTTTCCCGAATGCAAACTCCTCGCCATCTTTCTGAGTTAGTCTTCAAAATCCAAGCAACATGTCCACCTTCAAAAGGTAGAAACCATATATAGATATATTAAGACCCATCAACAGCTTAGTGCTTTCTGAAATTTTATTTAAACTGACTTCATGGACCAGTAAAACTGACCTCTCAATCCTAACAAGAAACAAAAAACAGCAAGACCTTCACTCACCCAATTTCTTATTCTTATACAACTCAACTCCATTTTCCCACAATAGATTCACTCTTATAAATATAGCAATTATGACCCAGCCCAAATCAACAAAATTTATTGCCAAGAACTGATCCATGAACTATTACATTATAAACTCAATAAATACAAGGCAAGGCTATTTGACACCAATAAGTGAAGATTTCAAGAAACGCTGAGACCAAGAATGAGCATGTGGCCTTCAGGCTCTAATATTAATGAATCCAATATTTAAAATTTTCAAATTTTCCAAAAATTTTCAATTTTGAAAAATCAATAGGTAAAAATTTGATGAAAGAAAATAGGCTAGAAATCAGAAATTTTGAAAAGAAGCGAGACAATTGCTAACTATCAAAAACAAATTTAATTACTATACTTTTAGCAACTTTTTAAGTGTTAGTGACAATTTGCAGAGACAAAAATTTAAGTAGAACCAAGCCAAATGGCGGCAATGACAAAAATTTTAATTATATTTTGCTTTTAGTGACTTTTTACAAGTGATTGCAGATAAGTTAAAATATTGAAGAAGAAGAGTAGAATTTATCAAGTGTTGCCACAGTGCTTGGTGAGATTAATTTCAACTACTTATTTCAAAAGCCATTAAACCAAGTTACAGAATTTACATATTTTATCAATGGCATCCAATTAAGTAATCACACCATGTATACTCTCACCCATTACGAATATAAGAGAATAGAAGAGGATACAGGGCAGAATGAGTAAACTTACTGAGCACTGAACTGAATTGGGTTTAGTAAATAACCAATTATGAAGTAAATTGTGAACGCAGAATTCAAATGACTAGAGAAAGAAAACCCAAAGTACGTTAGCATCACTTGTCATCAAGTGAATTATTTTCCCAGTCGTAAACTTCAAACGAGCTTCATGAGTTAAGAAATAGAAATCACAGCAATCTGGCCACCTCCAACAGACCTAAAAAATCAATTACCTATCTTTTCAAATTTATACTTGACTTAAGATACATTAAAAATCCATTAAAATCAGAAGCACAATCATACCATTCCTACTAGGATAGGCAGACAGCAAGACTTGGCTCACAAGTTATGATAGTTTGACAAAAAACTAACCTCTTGAGTTGCTAGCTGTTGAGTTTGCGAAGGTAAGCTGAAGGACCACAGGCTAAGCCGAAGCATTCGGGAATAAATACAGCAACAAGAGAGAAACACATTACATTAAACAGATTTGGGAATGTACAGACATAATATGGTTTCAGTACTTACAAAAATTTCATCTTCTGGCTTTGTATAGCTTATTTCCTCATCACAGTCATTAGCAGATACTTGCAATTTACCCTAATACTAATTGAAGTTTCTTAAAGGCAATATGCCTAAAAACATGGGAAGCCCCAAAAACTGAATATGATAAACTCAATAACAGATTAGCAGTAGAAAAGGGTTCTGCATGACGTGCTGGACATACTCTAGGAATTCGTCAAACATTTTGAGGGTCTCATTGCAAAGGTTACTGATTTGGACTCGTTCTTCCAAGCATAGTTTGAAAAGAGAAACTTAAAAAGACAGGGATCATAAAATATTAAAACACTAACCACTGTAAAGTCTGGAAGTTAAGCTAGCGTGTGAGTTAGTAAAGAAAGAAACACCTTCATAAACAAACCAAATATAAAATTTCCAAGTAATAAAGAAAAGGAAAAAATAATTTTAAACTAAACAAGCCCTCTTATGAATGAAAGTGCATGCAGCCAAATACAGAAAAAAATAGTAGAGAGCAATTTCCACAATAAAATAAGAAAATAAATTAAAAAATAAAAAACTCAATTAGAAGAACAAAGTAATTAACCCAACAAAGCAAATTATTGACAATTGTTTTTGTTGAAAGTAATTATTAACCTACCGAGAGAAATAATTTTTTGAAAAACAATAAAATAAACGAGTAGAATAAAAGTCATGCAAAGTCAAGAGAGATAGAGACTTCGGAATACCATGGTGTCATTCCCATAGTTACTATTGTTGATGCTTGGAGAGTTGTGGCTACGGCTCATGAACCATTGTCCCCTATTCTGGCAACGCATGTTTTGAACAATTAATACCCATATGTTCGACAAAAGAAACAGAGTAAGGGAAAAAAAAGTATAGTGTCAGATCAGTCACAAACTCAAACAAAAAGATAATTTGAATATAAAACGAATGGACCACATTACAATGAACTTTGATAGGAAATTTTACCAACGCAATGAAGTAGCGAAGGATTGCAATGTAAAACCAACAATCCCAAACTTTGTATTTCAAATTTCATAAGCTCATTTTGCTTTTGATCTGACCTCCAAAGTATCCTGTTCCTTGTACACGTGAAAGATACATATATTATATATAAGTGTGTGTGTGTGTGTGTGTGTGTGCACGTGCGTGTATATATAAGTAAAATTTTTATTGAACAACCAACAAGTATAAAGACTAACTATAGGTGTCTACCTTATAATATAGTAAGCTGTTGAAGTCACCGGCATGGAATCTTCAAGTTAATTTGTTCTTAATTTCAGAGCAATTGGAATGACAGGGGAGGATGTGAAACTCGAAGACGCATTACAATTTACTTGCAATTGACCCTAATATTAAATTAATGTTTTATTAAAGGCAAGATGCAAATGAGCTCTAGCTCAATTGGCACTTCCTCCCCTTGAAAGTGTTAGGTGGAGGGTGAGGTCAGGGACACAAGACACATTGGGTGAGTGGGTAACATACCGATTGAAAAATGAAATAAAATATAAAGTTTATTTAAGGCAAGATAACACTGGAGTGGGGGGATCTAGTTTTTAAGTATACTAGCTTCTAAAACCCAAACCTACAATTATTGGCCCAAAACAAAACAACCAATAGAACCATGACCATTTGGAAAGAATCTGTCTAAAAATTCTAAAACTTAAGAATAAAATCACTATAACAGCAAATAAAATTACTTAAAGAACCATTCAAGACAGAAACATTTGGCTTACTCATCCCGCTTTTGAATAATTAAGACGTTAGGGGATTGGACAAAGTCTACAAATTAGGTTTACATATATATATTGTGCAGCATCTTCTAATGGTAGAGAAAAACTATAAATTTTTTTTTTTTTTTTATAAGTAAGAAAAAAAGAGGAAAATTATATTATTAAACTTTCTTGCATAGAGTAGATTTTCATATATATATCATTCTTACTTATCAAAAAAAATATTATTAAACTTAGATTTGGCTTACATGACAATTAGATAGCAACATCCTAGTTAGAAATAACTAACAAGTCAAATAACCACCAGACATCTTTGAAACCATAACAACACTAAACCAATCTACTAATCAATTAAATAGCTCTACAAATTTAAATTAAGGAAAAAACCATATCCAAAACATGACCACAACAGAATTATAACCGAAAGCAACAATTTAAGAATACCAACAGAGATGATAACTGTACAAATTATTCAAAACCTATCAACAACATCTAAATTATCAAAGAGCACTAACAAAGCATTAAGTAACTTCTCAAATTCCATAGTGGAGGAATTTTTGAGCATCAAATAGTGGAAGAATGACTCATCTCAAATAAATCAAGAACCTGCAATAATGGTTTATTGATAAGTAAGAATCTGCAACAATGGTTGAAGCAGGGGAGACCCAGATCAGCTAAGATCACAGTTGGCTTAAAAACAGCTATTAAAATCACCAAATTAGGTAGTGCATGCTTCATTTTCCTGTAATTTCTTACAAAAGCCAAAACAAATTTTAGAGACATTCTTTTTCCTAATAATTTTGTGCATAATTATAAAGAGTGAGGCCGCGATATTTTAATGGGACAATTTGTAACCACACCCAGAATCAATACTTTACTGCCTTCATGGTTGCAATAAATTCCATAAAGCTTCAAGAACGTCGAAGTATGCATTCTTGAATCAACATTTTCCACTATTTGTTGTTTGTATAAACATGACCATACCTTCTCCATTTAATCTTTCTTTTTCTTTTTTTGATAGGTAAGAAAAAGTATATTCAAAAAACTGCTAGAAGCAAAAAGCACCAGCAGATCAAAAGTACAAAAAAGAAGGAAAAGCACAAAAAAAAAAAAAAAACATTTAAATACATAGAAGACCCGACAAATATTGGGAACATCATCCAACAAACCACTTAATACTACAATATATTAAGCATATTTTTAACCAAAAATAAGGGGGGTGCTGCATGACGTGCTTGACATACTCTAGCATTTTGTCAAATATTTTAAGGGTCTCGTTGCAAAGGCTACTGATTTTGACTTGTTCTTCCAAGCATAGATTGAAAAGGGAAAATTACAAAGACAGGGATCATAAAATATTAAAACACTGACCTCTGTAAAGACTGGAAGTTAACTTGTGAGTTAGTAAAGAAGGAAAAACCTTCATAACCAAACCAAATATAAAATATCCAAGTAATAAAAGAAAAGAAAAAATAATTTCAAACTAAACAAGCCCTCTTATGAATGAAAGTGTATGCAGCCAACTACAGCAACAAAAGTAGAGACCAATTTGCACACTGAAAATAAGTAATTTAAAAAAAAAAAAAAAAAAATCAATTACAAGAACAAAGTAATTAACCCAACAAAGAAAGTTAGTGACAATTGTTTTTGTTGAAAGTAAGTAATTTAGCCAACCAAGAGAAATAAGTTTTTGTTGACAAAGTAATTACACAAATTATTTAATTTCAGAAAAACAATAAATAAATGGGTAGAATAAAAGTCAAGCAAACTCATGAGAGATAAGAGACTTTGGAATACCTTAGTGTCATTGCCATTGTTGCTATTGTTGATGCTTGGAGAGGTTGTGACAACGGCTCATGAACTATTGTCCCCCATTCAGGCAACGCATGGTATGAACAATAGATACCCATATGTAGACCAAAGAAACATAGAGTAGGAAAAAAAAGTGTTCAGTGTCAGATCAGTCACACTCAAACAAAAAGACAAATTGAAAATCAAACAAATGGACCACAATACAATTAACTTTGATAGGAAATTTTACAAATGCAATGAAGTAGTGAAGGATTGCAATGTAAAACCAACAATCCCGAACTTTGTATTTCAATTTTCATAAGCTCATGTCTGGTGTCCAATCCTTTTGCTTTTGGTCAGACCTCCAAAGTATCTCAGTTCCCTGTACACGTCAAAGATATATATATATATATATATATTAGTAAAATTTTTATTGAACAACCAAAAAATAAAAAGCCTTCCTATAGGTGTCCACCTTATAATCCAGTAAGCTGTTGAAGTCACCGGGAGGGAAGCTTCAAGTTAGGAAACCATAACAAACAAATTTATGTCAGTAATTACTCCTCAAGTTGGAAAATAGCATCAAAATAATTCATGACGTTAACAAACTATTACGGAGTTTAAAATTTCAGGTTCACTTAAAGACAGAGTCAGGTCCATAGTAATATATTCAACATTTTCTCTCAAAAGGGTGAACGTGATACTGGCCTGTAAAAGTTTTTCAAATAAAAAGCCTACTTATTAGATAATGGACAAGTCAAAACGTTACAGTGAAGTCAATGCAACGGTAACAAGTAGAAGTTAATTTTATACATAAAACTAATAAAATTCTAACAAAAGGGATTGAATGAAACAAAAATTTGATGGTCAACATGCACTACACAGCAAAATATGTTGCACACTTGCACTACATTAAAATACAAGCTTGAACAATATAAAAGTAAAATCACAATAAAATAAGTGAACAAGAAATATGGTATAGTTTATTCCAAAGTAAAAAGTTAGGAAAAAGGATATCTGAGAGAATATACCAATTTTAGATAATTTTGACCTAGCTTAGAATAGGAACCAAAAAATTTTCTTCATATTTGGAACAGGGTGAATCCTGGACCACTCTTTGTTGAAGTACATGAACACTACATTGGAAATCAAGGATAACCAAAATCTGAGAAGTATATGAACAACAAATTTAGTAAACAGCAAACAAAATTGAAAGTAAGAAAAAGAACCAACAAGAAAGGATTCATAATAGGTTTCTAAAATAAAGAAATCAAATGAGAGGCAGATGAGGATGAAAGAACTCACAAAGTTCAATGAAACAATTGCATTGGAACCAAGAGCTACCTGTGGCTTAGAACATTGATACAATGATATCAACACATGGAAACTACATATATTAGAATATCAAGATGGAATATATTCTAAGTAAAAAAATTAGAAAATGTCGTAGGAAAAGTGAGAGGAAAGAGTGGACAATTAGCATGAATGATATATACTTATTGGATTAAATTAGTGCTTCATATATTAGAAGAGGAGAGGATTTAAGAAAAAATAGCAATCTTATAAACTTCCATTATCTTGGGACTAGATAACAAATCTCCCTAATTAAATTAAAATTTTCCTTCGGCTGCACATAATAGACATGTTGTCGCTAGTAACGGCACATTGAGACAACAAATTTATTGGTTTATAATATAGCCAAAAACAAAAATATTTGGGGAAACTAAAGACACAAAGGAAGAAATTTGGAGAAATTATGAAAATATTACTATTTGTTGGAAAGGGGTGTAAGAGAAGAAAGGAGGATGAGGTTGGAGAAAACTCACTGGTCATCCATCTTAATAATGTACATGATCTTCAAACTGCTTCATGTTTAATACATTCTTCAAAATAGATATTTGGAATGTGAGAAATCCCAGACCACTCAGCACCGCTCCCCTTTGCATATCTTTCCTTTAATTTGGGGCAATTACGAATATTCAGCCCTTTGGTTGGCTTGAAAGTTGGTTAAAAGCTCCACAAAATTTTTCTCTGCAGCAAAACAAAATATCTTTCCCCCTGTCCATGTGTTTTTAGTTTTGTACCTTTTTTTCTCTTGCTGAACAATTTTGTTAGCTTTTTAACATCCTAGGCTGCTAGTGATGCAGGGCATTTCAAGCAACTATATGCCTATATCCTAATCCACTTGTAACTAATTAGTTAGTTAGTTAGTTAGTAGATTTCTTAAGCATTAGCCTATAAGATTTAGACACTTGTCAACCATCTAGAGGCTACCAATGCCAAACAACTAATATAAGTGGGAGAATGTAAGCTCTTTGTAAATCAGTTTTGGTAATTGAATGAATTGTTAGCCTTTGTGTACTATTTGGAACTAAGTGTTCTTGCAGAGGTACTTATCCACCTATCAATTTGTTCTTAGTAACTCAACCCTTTCATTGTTTCTAAACCATACACAAACAGCCCATCACATCCCCTGCATCAGCCAGCCTTTTTCTTAACATCCTAGCTTTTTCGTTCTTTGAACTATTAGTTAGTTCATTATATTCCATGTCAGTAACTAAAAGTGTCAAAGAAAAGGACATTTCACACTGTTCAAGCTAAGCTATCAATGACTTTCTTATCAAAAGGTGTCAAGCTACAATTCATTAATCTGACTGTACTCAATCTATACATTGTTATGGTTACATATGAACGCATATATGGAGTTGAGATTGCACATCTGTGCATAGACTAAACACTTCTTTCATGTAGATATGCAGGTTGGCTACAAAACGCTCTCTCTATAACAGGTATACACACACACCTATATAAATAGATAAACTGAATTTGAACGAGTAAAACACCAGTTTGAATTAAATTATATATACAAATCCCAAAAGGTAAAGAGAAAACATATTAAAGTACCTTGGCATCACTTCTAATCAAGTTGGTTATTTTCCCAGATGCAAACTCCTCACCATCTTAGTTAGTCTTCAAAATCTAAGCAACATGTCCTCCTTCAAAAGGCAAAAACCAAATATAGATATATTAGAACCATCAACACCTTCAATGCTGCCTGAAATTTTATTTAAACTGACTTCATGAACCAGTAAAACTGACCTCTCAATCAAAACAAGAAAACAAAAAACAGCAAGACCTTTCATTCACCCAATTCCTCATTCTTATACAACTCAACTCCATTTTCCCACAATAAATTCACTCTTATAAAAATAGCAATTATGACCTAGCCCAAATCAACAAAATCTATTGCCAAGAACTGATCCCTGAACTATTACAGTATCAACTCAATAAATACAAGGGGAGGCTATCTGACACCAATAAGTGAAGATTTCAAGAAACGCTGAGACCAAGAATGAGCGTGTGGACTTCAGGCTCTAATAGTGATGAATCCAATATTTAAAATTTCCAAATTTTCCAGAAATTTTCAATTTTGAAAAATTAATAGGTGATAATTTTGATGAAAGAAAATCGGCTAGTAATCAGAAATTTGAAAAGAAGCAAGACAATTGCTAACAATAAAAAACAAATTTAATTACTACACTTTTAGCAACTTTTTAAGTTTTGGGATAATTTGCAAAGACAAAATTTAAGTAGAATCAAGCCAAATGGCAGCAATCACAATTTAATTACATTTTTCTTTTAGTGACTTTTTACAAGTGATTGCAGATAAGTTAAAATATTGAAGAAGAAGAGTAGAATTTTTCAAGTGTTGCCACGGTGCTTGGTGAGATTTATTTATACTACTTATTTGAAAAGTCATTAAACCAAGTTGCAGAATTCATAAATTTCATCAATGGCATCAAATTAAGTAATCATACCATGAATACTCTCACCCATTAAGAATATAAGAGAATAGAAGAGGATATAGGGCAGTATGAGTAGACTTACTGAGCATTGAACTGAATTGGGTTTAGTAAACAACCAATTATTAAGTAAATTGTGAACGCATAATTAAAATGATAAGAGAAAGAAAATCCGAAGTGCCTTACTTCTCATCAATTAAATTATTTTCTCAGTCGTAAACTTCTAGCAAGCTTCACGAGTTAGACATAGAAATCACAGCAATCTGGCCACCTTCAACAGACCTACAAAATCAAATGCCTATCTTTTCAATTTATACTTGACTTAAGATACCATTACTACAATGATAGGCAGACAGCAAGACTTGGCTCAAAAGTTATGATAGGTTGACAAAACACTAACCTCATGAGTTGCAAGCTGTTGAGTTTGCCAAGGAAAGCTGAAGGCCCACAGGCTAAGCTGAAGCATTAGGGAATAAATACAGCAACAAGAGAGACACAATATATGATACAGATTTGGGAATGTAGAGACACAATATGGTTCAGTACCCTATGAAAAATTTCTTTTTCTAGCTTTGTATAGCTTATTTCCTCATCACAGTCATTAGGAGATAGTTGCAATTTACCCTAATATTAATCGAAGTTACTTAAAGTCATGAGAGATTGAGACTTCGGAATACCTTGGTGTCATAGCCATTGGTGCTATTGTTGATGATTGAAGAGGAAATTTTACCAACACAACGAAGAAGTGAAGGATTGCAATGTAAAACCAACAATCTCAAACTATGTATTTCAAATTTAATTAGCTCATGTCTGGTATTCACATAATTCATGACGTTGACAAACCACAACGGAGTTTAAAATTCCAGGTTCACTTAAAGACAGCGTAGGCCATAGTCATATATTCAACATTTTCCCTTATAATGGTAACATGATACTGACCTTCAAAATTTGTACAAATAAAAAGCCTAATTATTAGATAACAGGCAAGTCAAAACATTACAGTGAAATCAAATTTCTTATCCCACCAAGCCCACTAACCATTATGTCTGTAGAAATCAAATGTGCACCGCGTATGTCCAAAATAAAATTTCTTATCACACCAGGAAAAAATAAAAATAAATAAATAAATCCCTTCTTCAGTTTTGACATACGTGAAACCTACCAACAGTTTGTGTTAAGCAATGCAGGGTTTGCAGCGTGTGCCTCAGTAATTTATTAAAAAAAAAAAATATATATATATATATATATATATATATAAAGATCTAACAACAAAACTCTCCACCTGGGAAACACACAATGTTCCTCTTTAAACCAATCAAGAACAGAATATTGAAAATGTCTAAAAATAAGGGAATCAAATCTAATATAACAGACAGAAATATCTATTTTTAGGAAAATAAATTATCTGAAAGGAACAACGACATGGAACAAGTATCCACAGAAACTCTAATCAGGGCAATGTTTTAGCGAGATCATCAATAAATGGTAACTGGAACCATATTATCCAAAGACTTACCTCGAACTGCCAAAGACTTACCTTGAACTGCCTAAGACTGCATACAATTTGCGATGCACCTCCAACACCAAGTGAATTTGAGGAAACTACATCATTACTTCCATGTCAACGTTTTACAAGTTTTTGACTCGAGTCCCTAGCCTCAGCAGCTTTATTCCATGCATCTTCTGTGGGCCAAAATTGTTGAACATGAGTTTTCTATGTACAAGAATACATGCCAGAATCAATTCAACACCTTAAAGAAATCGACTGAGGGCGGGGGGGGGAAAGGTTACAATGACAACGTTGACTTCTAAAAGTTCTACAATATGTTGTATCAAGCCATGCTTATTAGAGATGATTATACAAACAAAGAAGCAATGCAGCATAATACATGAATCCAATGATATAAAATATGCTAAGCATACTACCAAAGCATAATAAAATATAAAGGTAACAGATACAATTTTTTTTTTACTGAATAACAGACATCTCCCTACATTTTATTGTTTCAATGAAATGAAATCTTTGCCTCACAAAAAAGTAAACGTTCACATGTCAAGTTCCTACTGTTATGAACTCAAATTGAACATAAAAATCACCATAAAAAAATAATTGGGAAGAGAAGTTAAAACAAAGTCCAAAGTCAACTATTATAATTTGTCTTTTTTTTCCTGTTAGTTAAAATTGCAGATGGAAAACCTCAATCAAAGCTAGTATTTTTAAATTTTCTAACAGAGAGGTGTGCAAATGATTTTCAGTTGATTTTGATGACAACCAACAAGTAAAAAGACTAACAATGGGTGTCTACCTTATAATCCAGTAAGCTGTTGAAGTCACCGGCATGGAAGCTTCAAGTTAGGAAACCATAAAAAACAACATTAAAATAATTTATGTCATCAATTACTTCTCAAGTTAGAAAATAGCATCAAAACAATTCATGATGTTAGCAAACTACAACAAAGATTAGAATATCAGGTTCACTGAAAGACGGTGACAGAGGCCATAGTCACATACTCACCTTTAAATTTGTACAAATAAAAGCCAACTTATTAGAGAATGGACAAGTCAAAACATTGCAGTGAAGTCAACGCAATGGTAATAGGTAGAAGAGGATTTATACATAAAAATAATATATATAAAAATAAAAAAAATAAAAACTAAAGGGATTGAATGAAACAAAAATTTGAAGGTCTACAAACACTAGACAGAAAAATATGTTGCACACTTGCACTACATTAAAATTCAAGTTTAGAACAATACAAAAGCAATATCACAGAAAAATAAGTGAACAAGAAATATGGTATAGTTTATTCCAAAGTAAAAAGTTAGGAAAAAGGACATGTGAGAGAAAATACTATTTTAGATTATTTTAAGCTAGCTTAGAAGAGGAACCAAAAGGCTTTCTTGATATTTGGCACAGGGTGAATCCTGGACCACTCTTTGCTGAAGTACATGACCACTATTTGGGAAATGAAGAATAACCAAAAAATCTGAGAAGTATATGAAAAAAAAAAAATTAGTAAATAGCAAACTAAACTGAAAGTAAGAAAAGGAACCGACAAAAAAGGATTCTTAAAAAGGTTGAAATAATTCGTACATGATGTTGTCCGACAAGAAAGGATTCATGACGTTAACAAGCCATGACGGAGTTTAAAATTCCAGGCTCACTTAAAGACAGTATCAGAGGCCGTAGTCATATATTCAACATTATCCCTTATAAGGATGAACGTGATATTGACCTTTAAAATTTGTACAAATAAAAGGCCTACTTATTTGATAACAGACAAGTCAAAACATTACAGTGAAGTCAATGCAATGGTAACAAGTAGAAGAGAATTTTATGCAAAAAACTAAAAAGGAAAATTGATAGGAAATTTTACCAACACAACGAAGCAGTGAAGGATTGCAATGTAAAACCAACAATCCCAAACTTTGTATTTCAAATTTAATTAGCTCATGCCTGGTATTCAAATAATTCATGACGTTAACAAACCATGACGGAGTTTATAATTCCAAGCTCACTTAAAGACAGTGGCAGAGGCCATGGTCACATATTCAACATTTTCCCTTATAAGGATGAAACGTGATATTAAACTTTAAAATTTGTACAAACAGAAAGCCGACTTCTTTGATAACGGACAAGCCAAAACATTACAGTGAAGTCAATGCAATGGTAACCAGTAGAACAGAAATTTAAACATAAAACTAATAAAAAACAAACTAAAGGGATCGAATGGAACAAAAATTTGACAGTGAACATGTACTATATAGCAAAATACAGTGCACACTTGCACTGCATTAAAAAACCATTTTGAAACAAAATAAAAATGATATCAATAGCATGAGTGAACAAGAAATATGGTAAGTGAAAACAAAAAAAAAAAAAACTAGTTTATTCCAAAGTGAAAAGTTAGGGATAAGGAAATTTGAGAGAAAATACCAATTCTAGATTATTTTGAGCTAGCTTAGAATAGGAACCAAAAGTTTTTCTGGCTAATTGGAACAGGGTGAATCCTGGACCAGTCTTTACTGAAGTACAAGACCACTATTTTGGAAATGAAGGATAATCAAAATATGAAAAGTATATGAACAAAAAATTTAGTATATGGCAAACTAAATTGAAAGTAAGAAAAAGAACCAAAAAGAAAGGATTCATAATAGGTTTGTCAAAGAAAGAAATCAAATGAGAAGAAGATGAGATTGAAAGAACTCACAAAGATCAATGAAAGATCTTAATGAGTTTTCTGTGTAAAAGAAGACATACCAGAATCAATTCAACACCTTAAATATACCAATTTACAATGACAACGTTGACTTCTAAAAGTTCTACAACATGACAAAGCTACAATTGAATCAAGCCAAGCCTATTAGAGATGATTACACAAACAAAGAAGTAATGTCACCATAATACATGAATTCAATGATATACAAAATGCTAAGCATACTACCAAAGTATAATTAAATATAAAGGTAACAGATACACTTTTTTTTTTTTGCTGAATAACAGATATCTCCCAACATTTTACAGTTTTAATGAAATGGAATCTATGTCTCACAACAAAGTAAACGTTCACATGTCAAGTTCCTACTGTTATGAACTCAAATAGAATATAAAAATCACCATAAAAAAATAATTGGGAAGTGATGTTAAAACAAAGTCCAAAGTCAACTACTATAATTTTTGTCTTTTTTTTTTTCAAGTTAGTTAAAAATGCAGACGAAAAACCTCAATCAAAGCTAGTATTTTTTAATTTTCTAATAGAGAGGTGTTCAAATGATTTTTAGTTGATTTCAATGACAACCAACGAGTAAAAAGACTAACAATAGGTGTCTACCTTATAATCCAGTAAACTGTGAAGTCACACCAGCATAGAAGCTTCCAATTAGAAAACCATAAAAAACAACATTAAAATAATTTATGTCATCAAGTTGGAAAATAGCATCAAAATAATTCATGACGTTAACAAACCATGACAGAGTTTAAAATTCTAGGTTCACTGAAAGACAGTGTCAAAGGCCATAGTCATTTACTCAACATTTTTTCTCATAAGGGTGAATGTGATACTGAACTTTAAAATTTGTACAAATAAAAAGCCTACTTATTAGAGAATGGACAAGTCAAAACATTGCAGTAAAGTCAACACCATGGTAACAAGTAGAAGAGAATTTTATACATAAAAATAAAAATAAAATAAAATAAAATAACTAAAGGGATTCGATGAAACAAAAATTTGAAAGTCTACGTACACTATAAAGCAAAATATGTTGCACACTTGCACTACATTAAAATACAAGTTTGAACAATATAAAAGCGATATCACAATAAAATAAGTGTACAAGAAATATGGTATAGTTTATTCCAAAGTAAAAAGTTAGGAAACAGGGTATTTGACAGAGAATACCAATTTTAGATTATTTTGAGCTAGCTTAGAATAGGAACCAAAAGTTTTTCAAGATATTTGGAACAGGGTGAAACCTGGACCACCCTTTGCTTAAGTACACGACCACTGTTTTGGAAATGAAGGATAGCCAAAATCTGAGAAGTATATGAACTAAAAATTTAGTAAATAGCAAACTAAATTCAAAGTAACAAAAAGAACCATCAAGAAAGGATTCATAATAGGTTTGTGAAATAAAGAAATCAAATGAGAAGCAGATGAGAATGAAAGAACTCACAAAGTTCAAAGAAACAAATGCATTGGAACCAAATGCATGAATGATATACACATATTGGAGTAAATTAGTGCTTCATTATTAGAAGAGAAGCGAGGATTGGAGAAAACTTAGCTATCTTATAAACTTCCATGATCTTGGCCCCCACGCTCCCAACCACGGCCACAGCCACCACAACCACGAGCAGGAACAGCTGGTTTCAGGAATTCATTAATGTTCATCAACTGCAAACAAAACATATGTATTATATGAGAACACCATACTGAGATAAACCCTGGATCCACCCACTGCCATCCACTTCTGCACTACATGGATATAATGGCTGAAAGAAAAGAACTGAAATATAAATAAAACAGAGAGGCCACATGACTACGGTGCAGAGAAGAAAACGTGTAGATACTATTCCCCTAACAAAATGAATCAAGCATCACAATGGGAACATAAATTTTGACCATGAAAGAGTACGCTTTAGCTGCCATGCATCAAATATCAGGAGTGATATAAACATGATTTAGATATAGTTGAATTAGGGACAGACTTACTAACCAAAGTAAAGAACTGATTTAATATTGTTAATATAAAATGTTAGACAGAAAATAACAAATCGGCAATGCAAATACATATTTAAGCTTTTGTTTCTTGGTATGTAAACACATATATATCAGCCAAGAACAATTATCACAGAAATGAAGAGATCTAGAAAAAAGTAAGGGAACTGAACATATTGCATTCAAGGGAATGTCATAAGTTACCTTCCGAGCTTTGTCGTCTTTTTCAAGGCTATTTTTCTTCTTAAGCTTCTCCTCAGACTTCAGGATTAACGTTAGAAAAGCAACATGAAACCATTCAAACATAACATACAACCCAAAAAAAAGACTACAAACTAGTTTACCCACCGGTTTGATGACAAGGCCGTCATCTTTCTTTTTCTTAACAAGTTGCAATGACTCAAAATCCGTATCAAGAGTGACCCTTCTCTGCAGAGTCTTTCTCAAAGCGCACCTTCAACAGACCTACAAATCCCAAAAGGTAAAGAGAAAACATATTAAAGTACCTTGGCATCAGTTCTAATCAAGTTGGTTATTTTCCCAGATGCAAACTCCTCGGCCCACGCCATCTTTTTGAGTTAGACTTCAAAATCTAAGGAACGTGTCCACCTTCAAAAGGTAGAAACCATAGCAGCTTCAGTGCTTGCTGAAATTTTATTTAAACTGACTTCATGAGCCAGTAAAACTGACCTCTCAATCCAAACAAGAAAACAAAAAACAGCAAGACATTCACTCACCCAATTTCTCATTCTTTTACAAGTCAACTCCATTTTCCCACAACAAATTCACTCTTATAAATATAGCAATTATGACCCAGCCCAAATCAACAAAATCTATTGCCAAGAACTGATCCATGAACTATTACAGTATCAACTCAATAAATACACGGCGAGGCTGTTTGTCACCAATAAGTGAACATTTCAAGAAACGCTGAGACCAAGAATGAGCATGTGGACTTCAGGCTGTAATAGTGATGAATCCAATATTCAAAATTTCCACATTATCCTGAAATTTTCAATTTTAAAAAACTAATAGCTAATAATTTGATGCTAGAAAATAGGCTAGTAATCAGAAATTGGAAAAGAAGCAAGACAATTGCAAGCAATAAGAACAGATTTAATTACAACACTTTTGGCAACTTTTTAAGTGTTAGTGACAATTTGCAGCGACAAAAATTTAAGTAGAACCAAGCCAATTGGCAGCAATCACAAAAAATTAAATTATATTAAGCTTTTAGCGACTTTTTACAAGTGATTGCAGATAAGTTCAAAAAGAAGGGTAGAATTTTTCAAGTGTTACAACGGTGCTTGGTGAGATTAATATCTGCTACTTATTTCAAAAGCCATTAAACCAAGTTTAGAAAATAACCAATTATGAAGTAAATTGGAACACATAATTCAAATGGAAAGAGAAAGAAAACCCGAAGTGTCTTGGCAATACTTGTAATCGAGTAAATTTCTTTCCCAGTCATAAACTTCTAGCAAGCTTCGTGAGTTAGACATATAAAATCACAGCAATCTGGCCACCTTCAACAGACCTACAAAACCAATTACCTATCTTTTCAAATTTATTCTTGACTTAAGATACATTAAAAAATCCACTAAAATCGGAAGCACAATCATACCATAACTACTATGATAGTCAGACACCAAAACTTGGCTCGCAAGTTATGATAGGTTAACAAAAAACTAACCTCATGAGTTTGCAAGCCATTGAGTTTGCAAAGGAAAGCTGAAGGACCACAGGCTAAGCTGAAGCATTTGGGAATAAATACAGCAACAAGAGAAAAACACAATATATGATACAGATTTGGGAATGTAGAGACCGAATATGGATATCAGTACCCTATGAAAAATTTCATCGTTTGACTATAGAGATTATTTCCTCATCACTGTCATTAGGAGATACTTGGAATTTACACTAATATTCATCAAAGTTTCTTACAGGCAAGATGCCAAAAAACATGAGAAACCACAAAAACTGAATATTATCAACTCAATAACAGATTAGCACAACAAGGAAAAAGGCGTGATCATAAAATGGGTCAAACGTAAAACTTGAAATGAACTACATCAAGAAACTCACATAACGTTAACCTAGATTCCATATATAATTGAATTAACTAAAAAACATATACTCATAATTGAATCAACTAAAAAACATATACCTAGCTTCATTCTGTATTGGATATGGTGAAAAGGAAAGATAATCAAGGTTGAATATAGGTCTTAACAATCAACTCATGTTTGGGTTTGGAACTGTTAAATTCTTGTACTTTTGCTTATTAATGTCAATATTAAAAATTATGTTCAAAAGCAGTGGAATAGACACATTTTCATAGTGTTAGTTGGGTGACCTCCTCAACCCTGTCACTAACAAAACTTCTCTGGAGCATAAAATCAGTTTACGAGTACTCTTGGGATTAAACAATCTTAATACAAGTTACAGATATCCACCTCAAAATTCCAAATGGCCCCCTACTGTTCAAATTGCTCTCAAGTTAACAGCGAATAATTGCACAAAAATGCCACAAAATCCGAAAATAAAGACAGCAACAATCAATGCTCTCTGCTGCTTTTTCCTTCTAATGCATCTTAATTTGTTCTTAATTTGAGAGCAATTGGAATGACAGGGGACTATGTGAAACCCTGAGACACATAGGAGATACTTGCAATTGACCCTAATATTAAATCAAAGGCAAGATGCAAATGAACTCTAGCTCAATTGGCACTTCCTCCCCTTGAAAGTATTAGGAGGGTGAGGTCATGGGCTCAAGACCCATTGCATGCATGTGTTAACATACCTACCAATCAGAAAACGAAATAAATGAAGTTTATATAAAGGAAGATAACAGTGGAGTGGCAGACTCTAGTTTTTATGTAGACAAGCTTTTAAAACCCAAACCAATAACTGGTTATTGACCCAAAACAAAAACAACCAATTGCTCCATGTCCGTTTGAAAAGAATCTGCCTAAAAATTTTAAAACTTAAGAACAAAATCACTATAACAGCACATAAAATTACTAAAAGAACCATTCAAGACAGAAACATTTGGCTTACTCATCCTCTTTTGAATAATTAAGATGTTAGGGGATTCGACAAAGTCTGCAAATTAGGTTTACATATATTTATTGTGCAGCATCTTTGAATGGTAGAGGAAAATCATAATTTTTTATTATTTTGATAAGTAAGAAAGACACAGAAAATTATAATATTAAACTTAGATTTGGCTTAGATGACAATTAGTTAGCAACATCATAGTTAGAAATAACTAAAAAGTCAAATAACAACCAGATATCATTGAAACCATAGCAATTCTAAACCAATCTACTAATCAAATAAATAGCCATACAAAATTAATTTAGGAAAAAACCATATACAAAACACAGCCACAACAGACTAATAATAAAAAGAAACAGTTTAAGAATAACAACACAGATACTAACGGTACAAATTTATTCAAAACCTATCAACATCTAAATTATTAAACAGCACTAACAAAGCAATAAGCAACTTCTCAAATTCCATAGTGGAGGAATTTATGAGCATCAAATAGTGGAAGAATGACTCATCTAAAATAAATCAAGAATCCGCAACAATGGTTTTTTGATAAGTAAGAATCTGCAACAATGCCTGAAGCAGAGGAGACCCAGATCAGCTAAGATCACAGTTGGCTTAAAAACAGCTATTAAAATCACCCAATTAGGTAATGCATGCTTCATTTTCCCGCAATTTCTTACTTAAGTCAAAAAAAAAAATTTATACACGTTTTTTTTTTTCTATAAATTTTGTGCATAATTATAATTAGACAAAGAGTGAGGCTACGATATTTTAATGAGACAACTTGAAAACCAGACCCAGAATCAATCCTTTCACTACCTTCATTGTTGCAACAAATTCAATAAAGCCTTAGGAAAGCAGTAGTATGGATTCTTGAATCAACATTTTCCACTATTTGTTGTATGTCTAAACATGACCATACTTTTTCTTTTTAATCTTTCTTATAGGCATTTCATCAAACACATGGAAACATACGCCTGACTAAGATTGAGAACATCTTCCCAAAAACCACTTTGCATAGCAGCAATCTATAGCACAAGAGAGAATTTCATCAAATGCATGGAAACATACACCTGACTAAGATTGAGAACATCTTCCCACAAAACACTTTGCTTGACAGCAATCTATAGCACCAGGGACATCAGCAAAAACCACTTAATATGACAATATATTAAGCATATTTTTAAACCAATAGAAAAGGGGTGCTGCACGATTTGCTCGACATACTCTAGCATTTTGTCAAACATTTTGAGGGTCTCGTTGCAAAGGTTACTGAATTTGACTCATTCTTCCAAGCATAGATTGAAAAGAGAAAATTACAAAGAGAAAGATCATAAAATATTATAACACTGACCTCTGTAAAGTCTAGAAGTTAAGCTAATTTGGGAATTAGTAAAGAAGGAAACACCTTCATAACCAAACCAAATATAAAATTTCCAAGTAACAAAAGAAAAGGAAAAAAAAAATTAAACTAAACAAGCCCTCTTATAAATGAAAGCGTATGCAGCCAACTACAGCAACAATAGTAGAGACCAATTTGCAAACTAAAAATAAGTAAATAAATAAATAAAAAATAAAAATGTCAATTAGAAGAACAAAGTAATTAACCCAGCAAAGAAGTTTTTGACAATTGTTTTTGTAGAAAGTAAATAATTTAACCTACCGAGAGAAATAAATTTTTGTTGACAAAGTAATTACACAAATTATAAAATTTCACAAAAACAATAAAAGTCACACAAAGTAATGAGAGAGAGAGAGAGAGAGAGAGAGAGGGAGAGAGACTTCGGAATACCTTGGTGTCATTGCCATTGTTTCTATTGTGGATGCTTGGAGAGGTTGTGGCTACGGCTCATGAACCATTGTCCGCAATTCTGGCAAAGCATGGTTTGAACAATAGATACACATATATAGACCAAAGAAGCATAGAGTAGGGGAAAAAAAATACAGTTTCAGATCAGTCACACTCAAACAAAAAAGACAATTTTAAAATCAAACAAACGAACCACAATACAATGAACTTTGATGGAAAATTTTACAAATGCAATGAAGTATTGAAGGATTGCAATGTAAAACCAACAAACCCAAACTTTGTATTTCAAATTTCATACGCTCATTTTGATTTTGGTCTGACCTCCTAAGTATCCCAGTTCCCTATACCCGTTAAAGACATAAATACAGCAACAAGTGAGAAACAGAATATATAATACAGATTTGTGCATGTAGACACATAATATGGTTATCAGAACCCTATGAAAAATTTCATCTTCTGGTTTTGTGTAGATTATTTCCTCATCACAGTCATTAGAAGATACTTGCAATTTACCCAAATATTAATCGAAGTTTCATAAAGGCAAGATGCCAGTGAGCCCTAGCTCAATTGGCACTTCCTCCACTAGCAAGTGCCAAGTGGAGGGTGAGGTCATGGGCTCAAGACCCATTGGGTGTGTGTATAACATACCAATCGAAAAATAAAATAAAATAAAGTTCATCTAAGACAAGTAACAATGGAGTGGGGGGCTTAGTTTTTAAGTAAATGTTAGAATTTATAGAGAGAAACAACAAGAGCAAGAATAGAAGGTGAGACAACCTTAATACGAGTCATATTCAATTTGGTGTCACCCATCCAGAACCACCCCAATGCCATTCATGAAGCAATGGGAGTTGAACATATATAAAGTAAACTATTCCGCATATCTAACTATATGGCAATCCAGATGCGGAGCAATCACAATTGATTAGCCTTCACCAATGTATAGCAAAAATATATATTCATATCGGGAGAGATAATAGTAAGATCTGGCATTGTAGAACTACATATTGTAGGGATATAGAAGTATTTTCCCCTTGCATTACATCTTCACAAGTTTAAAGCAGTCGCGAGAGAAAAAATGCCATCACCTTCATTTATGTTCATGCCAGGAGCAAAGGAAGAAGAACTCACACAAATACTTTTAACCCCACTGGCTTACCTGTCAATATTTTGAAAAACCATACCAAACAACAGTCGATATCATAGATTACAAAAGTAAAATATCACATACAAAAGGACAGGTCAAATAGAGAACCTCCTTAACATATGGTACAAACAGCAAATTTAAACAGGCCAGGCAGCGATTAAAAATAAGAATGATGAACGAACAGAGAAAAAAGAATTACAGGTATACTAAAATTCATTTGTAGAAAGAGCATACCATTCAGCTCCAGCACTGTTGTCAACTTGCTCCGCAGACCCAATATCACCACCACGGTTTTCCTTCGCTTCAGTATCATTAGACACTTCACCTCTTCTATTATTACCTCCGGATTGTCTATCATAAGGACAGTTATCTTGTCCCCTGAAACCATGATTTCCCCTACCATTACCCCTTCTACCACCACCAGTACCCCAATTCACATTTCTAGGTCTCTCATCAGATTGAGCCTCACTTTCGCAAACTTTACCCTAAAACTCATTCTGTTCCACACTGCCACCACCATTTGTATCCTGGCCCGGCTTATCAGATGGATAGTTCACAAAATCTTGGTTCTCACTTCCAAACTCGTGACCTTCATTAAATCCCCTCCCTCTACCACGGCCTCTTCCCCTACCTCCCCCTCTCCCTCTGCCTCCACTGACACGCACACACCCCTGCACCTGCCAACCATCCCCTACTGCATTTACAGCATCAGCTACCTCAGTCCTCTGGAAAATATTTTCCCCTCCATTGTTCCCATTATAACCACTACCCCCTTCATTATTGGGCTGATAGCCATCGAATCCCCTCTTACTCCGTTGATAACCATTCCGCCCTCCCTTGTTACTCTGATATCCATCAGCCCCTCCATTATAACCACTACCCCCTCCATTATTGGGCTGATAGCCATCGGATCCCCTGTTACTCTGTTGATAACCACTCCATCCTCCATTGTTACTCTGATATCCATCAGCCCCTCCATAATTACGTTGAGAACCATTCCCACCTGGTCCAAACCTTCCAGAACCATGACTCTGACCCTGCTTGTCTGATTGCTTTTTATTTACTACAAAATCTCTTCTTGTAACTGCAAGTTGGATATTTAAAAAATAAATAAATAAGTACAGAATATAAGTGAACCACTCTTAAACATTTCAACAACGGGCATCATGTGGAGAAAAACATAATAAACAGAAGGTTAAATCCTGAAATTCCCAATCACAATATACTGTTTCAAGAATAACACAATATTAGAATGTTGCGATTCCCTTACACATCATTGAGTCATCGACTCAGAATAACAAATCCCAAAACATAATGCAACTTTAATTTCACAAATCAATATATAATTCCTGCACACAATGCTCTATTTCACAAATCATTTCAATAAATAACAAATGAAAGGCAAAGGCGTTTAGTGGTTCTAGGCCAGGAAGAAATCCACCTTAACATTCAGTCACTCTATTAGGAATAGATCCACTACAGGCACAGCTTGAATGGACCCTAGATACAATGAATAATACAGTTGAGGATCCATAGCCAACCCCAAAATTTGGGAACAAGTCTTTAATTGTTGGTGTTGTATTTACAAGATTAAAAATCAATGAGATTAACAATAACAAAATACAAACTTACAAAAACAAAAAAAAAAATATTCAACCTATTCGGCACAAATATCACTCCAATTTTTCTTTCTTTCCATTAATCCAGTAAGCTGTTGAAGTCACCAGCAAGGAAGCTTCAAGTTAGGAAACAATAACAAATGACATTAAAATAATTTATGTCATCAATTACTTCTCAAGTTAGAAAATAGCATCAAAATAATTCATGAAGTTAACAAACTACAACAAAGATTAAAATTCCAGGTTCATTGAAAAACAGTGAGAGAGGCCGTAGTCATATACTCACATTTTTTCCCATAAGGGTGAACGTGATACTGACCTTTAAAATTTGTACAAATAAAAGGCCAACTTATTAGAGAATGGACAAGTCAAAACATTACAGTGAAGTCAATGCAATAGTAATAAGTAGAAGAGGATTTATACATAAAAATCACATAAAAAAACTAAAGGGATTGAATGAAACAAAAATTTGAAGGTCCACATACACTATGCAGCAAAATATGTTGCACACTTGCACTACATTAAAATACAAGTTTAGAAAAATTTAAAAGCAATAACACAGCAAAATAAGTGAACAAGAAATATGGCATAGTTTATTCCAAAGTCAAAAAGTTAAGAAAAAGGACATTTGAGAGAAAATGCCAATTTTAGATTATTTTTAGCTAGCTTAGAATAGGAACCAAAAGGCTCTCTTGATAGTTGGCAAAAGGTGAATCCTGGACCACTCTTTGCTGAAGTACATGATCACTATTTTCGAAATGAAGGATTACCAAAATCTGAGAAGTATATGAAAAAAAAAAATTAGTAAATAGCAAACTAAATTGAAAGTAAGAAAAAAACCGACAAGAAAGGATTCATAATAAGTTTGTGAAATAAAGAAATCAAATGAGAAGCAGATGAGAATGAAAGAACTCACAAAGTTCAATGAAACAATTTCATTGTAACCAAGTGCTACCTATGGCTTACAACATTGATACAATGATACCAACACATGAAAACTACATATATTAGAATATCACGATGGAATTTATTATAAGTAAAAAGTTAGAAAATGTCATGAGAAGGAAGAGTAGACTATTCACATGACTGATATATATTTATTGGATTAAATTAGTGCTTAATATATTAGAATAGATGAGGGGATTTGTGAAAACATAGCGATCTTATAAACTTCCATTATCTAGGGACTAGATAAAAACTCCCTAGATTATTTAAAACTTTCCTTCGGCTGAACATAATGGACATGTCCCGAGTGACTGCACATTGAGACAACAAATTTATTGACCTATAAGATAGTCAAAAACAAAAATATTTGGGGAAACTGAAGACACAAAGGATGAAATTTGGAGAAATTAAGAAAATATTCCTATGTTGTTGGAAAGGAGAGTGTAGGAGAAGAAAGAAGGATGAGGTCGGAGAAAACTTACTGGTCATCCACCTTAACAATGTAAATGATCTTCAAATTGCTTTGTGCTTAATACATTCTTCAACATAGATATTTTGAATGTGAAAAATCCAAGACAACTCAGCACCGCTCCCCTTTGCACATCTTTCCTTTAATTTGGGGCTATTACAGATATTCAGCTCTTCGGTTGGCTTCAAAGTGGGTTAAAAGCTCCACAAAATTTTTTCCTGCAGCAGAACAACATTTTTCTCCCCCAGTCCATGTGTTGTTAGTTTTGTATTTTTTTTTTTTTTTTTCCTGCTAAAAACTTTTGTTAGCTTTTCAACATCCTAGGCTGCTAGCCTTTTCTTTATCATCCTAGCTTTTTAGTCCTTTGAACTATTAGTTCGTTCGTTATATTCCATGTCAGCAAATAAAAGCATCATTTAAAAGGACATTTCACACTGTTCAAGCTAAGCTATCAATGATTTTCATATCAAAAGGTGTCAAACTATAATTCATCAATCTGACTGTACTCAATCTATACGTTGTTTTGGTTACATATGAACACATATATGGAGTTAAAATTGAAAATCCTTGCAAAGACTAAACATTTTGTTCATGTAGATATGCACATTGGCAACAAAATGCAGTCTCTATAACACACACACACGCACCCCTGTATATATATAGATAAACTGAATTTGGACGAGTACAACAACGGTTTGAGTTATTTATATATACAAATCCCAAAAGGTATACCTTGGCATCAGTTCTAATCAAGTTGGTTATTTTCCCAGATGCAAACTCCTCGCCATCTTTCTGAGTTAATCTTCAAAATCTAATCAACGTGTCCTTCAAAAGGTAAAAACCATATATAGATATATTAGAACCATCAACACCTTCAGTGCTGCCAGAAATTTTATTTAAACTAACTTCATGAACCAGTAAAACTGACCTCTCAATCCAAACAAGAAAACAAAACACAGCAAGACCTTCACGAACCCAATTTCTCATTCTTATACAACTCAACTCCATTTTCCCACAATAGATTCACTCTTATAAATATAGCAATTATGACCCAGCCCAAATCAACAAACTTCATTGCCAAGAACTGATCCATGAACTATTATAGCATAAACTCAATATATACAAGGCAAGGCTATTTGATAATAATAAGTGAAGATTTCAAGAAACGTTGAGAGCAAGAATGAGCATGCGGACTTCAGGGTTTAATATTGATGAAGCCAATATTCAAAATTTCCAAATTTTCCAGAAGTTTTCAATTTTGAAAAATCAATAGGTAATAGTTTGATGAAAGAAAATAGGCTAGAAATCAGAAATTTGAAAAGAAGCAAGACAATTGCTAACAATCAAAAAATATATAATTACTATACTTTCTTAAGTGTTTCTGATAATTTGCAGAGACAAAAATTTAAGCAGAACCAAGCCAAATGGCAGCAATCACAAGAATTTTAATAATATTTTGCTTTTAGTGACTTTTTACAAGTGATTGTAGATAAGTTAAAATATTGAAAAAGAAGAGTAGAATTTTTCAAGTGTTGCCACGGTGGTGGGTGAGATTAATTTCAACTACTTATTTCAAAAGCCATTAAACCAAGTTGCAGAATTTATACATTTCATCAATGGCATCCAATTAAGTAATCATACCATGATATTCTCACCCATTACAAATATAAGAGAATAGAAGAGGATACAGGGCAGTATGAGTAGACTTACTGAGCATTGAACTGAATTGGGTTTAGTAAATAACCAATTATGAAGTAAATTGTGAATGCAAAATTCAAATGACTAGAGAAAGAAAACCTGAAGTACATTGGCATCACCTGTCATCAAGTAAATTATTTTCCCAGTTGTAAACTTCTAACGAGCTTCATGAGTTAAGATACATTAAAAAATCCATTAAAATCAGAAGCACAATCATACCAATACTACTATGATAGGAAGACAGCAAGACTTGGCTCACAAGTTATGATAGTTTGACAAAAAACTAACCTCAAGTTGCAAGTTGTTGATTTTGCGAAGGTAAGCTGAAGGACCACAGGCTAAGCTGAAGCATTTGGGAATAAATACAGCAACAAGAGAGAAAAACAAATATATGATACAGATTTGGGAATGTAGAAACATAATATGGTTTCAATACCCTATGAAAATTTCATCTTCTGACTTTGTAAAGCTTATTTCCTCATCACAGTCATTAGGAGATACTTGCAATTCACCCTAATATTAATCAACGATTCTTAAAGGCAACATGACATGGGAAACCCCAAAAACTGAATATGATCAACTCAATAACAGATTAGCAGTATAAAAGGGGTGCCGCATGACGTGCTGGACATACTCTAGGAATTCATCAAACATTTTGAGGGTCTCATTGCAAAGGTTACTGATTTTGACTTGTTCTTCAAAGCATAGATTGAAAAGAGAAACTTACAAAGAGAGGGATCATAAAATATTAAAACACTGACCTCTGTAAGGTCTGGAAATAAAGCTAACATGTGAGTTAGCAAAGAAGGAAACACCTTCATAACCAAACCAAATATAAAATTTCCAAATAACAAAAGAAAAGGAAAAAATAATTTTAAACTAAACAAACCCTCTTACGAATGAAAGTGAATGCAGCCAACTACAGCAACAATAGTAGAGACCAATTGCCACACTAAAAAAAGTAAATTAAATTAAAAAATAAAAAAGTCAATTAGAAAGACAAAGTAATTAACCCAACAAAGCAAGTAATTGACAATTGTTTTTATTGAAAGTAAGTAATTTAACCTACCGAGAGAAATAATTTTTTGTCGACAAAGTAATTACACAAATTATTAAATTTCAGCAAAACAATAAAATAAACGAGTAGATTAAAAGTCAAGCAAAGTCATGAGAGATAGAGACTTCAGAATACTAAGGTGTCATTCCCATAGTTACTATTGTTGATGCTTGGAAAGTTGTGGCTACGGCTCATGAACCGTTGTCCCCTATTCTGGCAACGCATGGTTTGAACAATTAATACCCATATGTTAGACAAAAGAAACAGAGTAGGGAAAAAAAGTATACAGCGTCAGATCAGTCACAAACTCTAACAAAAAAAAATTTGAAAATAAAACAAATGGACCACATTACAATGAACTTTGATAGGAAATCTTACCAACGCAATGAAGTTGTGAAGGATTGCAATGTAAAACCAACAATCCCAAATTTTGTATTTCAAATTTCATCAGCTCACTTTTCTTTTGGTCTGACCTCCAAAGTATCCCTGTTCCATGTACACGTGAAAGACATATATTTGTGTGTGCCGTGTATATATAAGTAAAAAATTTATTGATCAACCAACAAGTATAAAGACTAACTATAGGTGTCTACCTTATAATATAGTAAGCTGTTGAAGTCACCAGCATGGAATCTTCAAGTTAATTTGTTCTTAATTTCAGAGCAGTTGGAATGACAGGGAATTATGTGAAACTCGGAGACAAATTACAATATACTTGCTATTGACCGTAATATTAAATTAATGTTTTGTTAAAGCCAAGATGCCAACGAGCTCCAGCTCAATAGGCACTTCCTCCCCTTGAAAGTGCCAGGTGGAGGGTGAGGATGGGGCACAAGATACATTGTGTGAGTGTCTAACATACCAATCGAAAAATGAAATAAAATAAATTTTATTTAAGGCAAGATTACACTGGAGTGGGGGGCTCTAGTTAAGTAATCATACCATGAATACTCTCACCCATTACAAATATAATAGAATAGAAGAGGATATAGGGCAATATGAGTAGACTCACTGAGCATTGAACTGAATTGGGTTGAGAAAATAACAAATTATGAAGTAAATTGTGAACGTATAATTCAAATGGAAAGAGAAAGAAAACCCGAAGTGCCTTAGCAATACTTGTCATCAAGTAAATTATTTTCCCAGTCGTAAACTTCAAGCAAGCTTCGTGAGTTAGACATAGAAATCACAGCAATCTGGCCACCTTCAACAGACCTACAAAATCAATTACCTATCTTTTTTTCAAATTTATACTTGACTTAAGATACATTAAAAAACCCATTAAAATCAAAAGCACAATCATGCAATTACTACTATGATAGGCAGAAAGCAAGACTTGGCTCACAAGTTATGATAGGTTGACAAAAAACTAACCTCATGAGTTGCAAGCCGTTAAGTTTGCAAAGGAAAGCTGAAGGACCACAGGCAAAGCTGACACATTTGGGAATAAATACAGCAACAAGAGAGAAACACAATATATGATACAGAATTGGGAATGTAGAGACTGAATACGGTTATCAGTACCCTATGAAAAATTTCATTTTTTGACTGTGTATAGATTATTTCCTCATCACTGTCATTAGGAGATACTTGCAATTGACCCTAATATTAATCGAATTTTCTTAAAGGCAAGATGCCAAAAAACATGAGAAACCACAAAAACTGAATAATATCAACTCAATAACAGATTAGCACAACAAGGAAAAAGGCATGATCATAAAATGGGTCAGATGTAAATCTTAAAATGAACTACATCAAGAAACTCATGTAACATTAACCTAGCTCCCATATATAACTGAATTAACTAAAAACCATATATTCATAATTAAAATCAACTAAAAAACACATACCTAGATTCATTCTGTATTGGGTATGGTGAAAAGGAAAGATAATCAAGGTTGAATACAGGTCTTCACAATCAACTCATGTTTGGGTTTGGAACTGTTCAATTCATTGTACTTTGTGAATATAAAAAATTATGTTCAAAATCTGTGGAATAGACATAGTGTTAGTTGGGTGACCTCCTCTACCCTGTCAGTAACAAAACTTCTCTGGGGCATTAAATCAGTTTACGAGTACTCTTGGGAATAAACGATCTTAACACAAGTTACACAGATATCCACCTCAAAATTCCAAATGGCCCCCTACTGTTCAAATTGCTCTCAAGTTAACAGAAAATTATTGCACAAAAGTGCCAAAAAATCCGAAAAGGAAGACAACAACAACCAAAGCTCTCTGCAGCTTTCTCCTTCTTATGCATCTTAATTTGTTCTTAATCTGAGAGCAGTCGGAATGACAGGGGACTATGTGAAACCCTGAGACACATTAGGAGATACTTGCAATTGACCCTAATATTAAATTGAAGGCAGATGCCAATGAACTCTAGCTCAATTGGCACTTCCTCCCCTTGAAAGTGTCAAGTGGAGGGTGAGGTCATGGGCTCAAGACCCATTGCGTGCATGTGCAACATACTAATCAGAAAACGAAATAAAATAAAGCTCATTTAAAGGAAGATAACAGTGGAGTGGGGGGCTCCAAACCAACAACTGGTTATTGACCCAAACAAAACAACCAATTGCTCCATGTCCATTTGTAAAGAATCTGTCTAAAAATTCTAAAACTTAAGAACAAAATCACTATAACAGCACATAAAATTACCTAAAGAACCACTCAAGACAGAAGCATTTGGCTTACTCATCCTCTTTTGAATAATTAAGACGTTAGGGGATGGGACAAAGTCCGCAAATTACGTTTACATATATTTATTGTGCAACATCTTTGAATGATAGAGAAAAATCATAGTTTTTTTTTATTTTGATAAGTAAGAAAGATAGAGGAAATTATAATATTAAAACTTAGATTTGGCTTAAATGACAATTACTTAGCAACATCCAATAAGTCAAATAACAACCAGATATCATTGAAACCATAACAATTCTAAACCAATCTACTAATCAAATAAATAGCTATACAAATTTAATTAAGGAAAAAACCATATACAAAACACAACCACAACAGACTAATAACCAAAAGAAACAGTTTAAGAATAACAACACAGATACTAACCGTACAAATTTATTCAAAACCTATCAACAACATCTAAATTATTAAACAGCACTAACAAAGCAATAAGCAACTTCACAAATTTCATAGTAGAGGAATTTATGAGCATCAGATAGTGGAAGAATGACTCATCTCAAATAAATCACGAATCCAAAACAATGGTTTTTTGATAAGTATGAATCTGCAGCATAGGTTGAAGCAGAGGAGACAAAGATCAGCTAAGATCACAGTTGGCTTAAAAACAGCTATTAAAATCACCCAATTAGGTAGTGCATGCTTCATTTTCCCACAATTTCTTACTAAAGTCAAAACAAATTTTATAGATGTTCCCTTTTCTATTAATTTTGTGCATAATTATAATTAGACAAAGAGTGAGGCTACGATATTTTAATGAGACGACTTGAGAACCATACCCAGAATTAATCCTTTCACTACCATCATTATTGCAACAAATTCAATAAAGCTTTAGGAAAGTAGTAGTATGGATTCTTGAATCAACATTTTCCACTATTTGTTGGGTATCTAAACAAGACCATACTTTTTCTTTTTAATCTTTCTTATAGGTATTTCATCAAACACATGGAAACATACAACTAACTAAGATTGAGAACATCTTCCCACAAACCAATTTGCTTAGCAGCAATCTATAGCACAAGAGAGCATTTCATCAAACGCATGGAAACATACACCTGACTAAGATTGAGAAAATCTTCCCACAAACCACTTTGCTTGGCAGCAATCCATAGCACAAGAGACATCAGCAAAAACCACTTAATACTACAATATATTAAGCATATTTTTAAACCAATAGAAAAGGGGTGCTGCATGACATGCTTGACATACTCAAGCATTTTGCCAAACATTTTGAGGGTCTCATTGCAAAGGTTACTGATTTTGACTAGTTCTTCCAAGCATAGATTGAAAAGAGAAAATTACAAAGAGAAAGATCATAAAATATTATAACACCGACCTCTATAAAGTCTAGAAGTTAGGCTGATTTGTGAATTAGTAAAGAAGGAAACACCTTCATAACCAAACCAAATATAAAACTTCCAAGTAACGAAAGAAAAGGAAAAAATAATTTTAAACTAAACAAGCCCTCTTATGAATTAAAGTGCATGCAGCCAACTAAAGCAACAATAGTACAGACCAATTTGCAAACTAAAAATAAGTAAATAACTAAATAAAAAATAAAAATGTCAATTAGAAGAACAGAGTAATTAACCCAACAAAGAAGTTTTTGACAATTGTTTTTGTTGAAAGTAAGTAATTTAACCTACTGAGAGAAATAAATTTTTTTTGACAAAGTAATTACACAAATTATGAAATTTCAGAAAAACAATAAAATAAATGAGTAGAATAAAAGTCATGCAAAGTAATGAGAGAGAGAGAGAGAGAGAGAGATTTCGGAATACCTTGGTGTCATTGCCATTGTTTCTATTGTTGATGCTTGGAGAGGTTGTGGCTACGACTTATGAACCACTGTCCCCAATTCTGGCAAAGCATGGTTTGAACAATAGATACCCCATATATAGAACAAAGAAGAAGAGTAGGAAAAAAAATATATATACAGTATCAGATCAGTCACACTCAAACAAAAAGACAATTTTAGAATCAAACAAATGGACAACAATACAATGAACTTTGATAGGAAATTTTACCAATGCAATGAAGTAGTGAAGGATTGCAATGTAAAACAAACAATCCCAACAGTACAAAACATTTCAACAAAGTTGATGCACAATTCAAGATAAAATCCATTAAAATCAGAATTACAATCATACCATTACAACTATGATGGTCTGACAGCAAGACTTGGCTCACAAGTTATGATAGGTCGACAAAAAACTAACTTCATAAGTTGCAAGCAGTTGACTTTGCAAAGGAAAGCTGAAGGACAACAGGCTAAGCTGAAGAATTTAGGAATAAATACAGCAACAAGTGAGAAACAGAAATATGATACAGATTTGGGCATGTGGACACATAATATGGTTATCAGTACCCTATGAAAAATTTCATCTTCTGGTTTTGTGTAGATTATTTCCTATCACTGTCATTAGGAGATACTTGCAATTTACCCTAATATTAATCTAAGTTTCTTAAAGGCAAGATGCCAGTGAGCTGCTCAAATGGCAATTGCTCCACGTGAAAGTGACAAGTGGAGGGTGAGGTCATGGGCTCAAGACCCATTGGGTGTTTGTTTAACATACAAATTGAAAATAAAATAACATAAAGTTCATTTAAGACAAGATAACAGTGGAGTGGGGGGCTTTAGTTTTTTAGTAAATGTTAGAATTTATAGAGAGAAACAACAAGAGCGTGAATAGAAGGTGAGACAACCTTAATACGGGTCATATTCAATATGATGTCACCCATCCAAAACCACCCCAATGCCATTCATGAAGCAATGGGAGTTGAACATATATAAAGTAAACTATTCCACATATCTAAGTATATGGCAATCCTACAATTTTAGATGTGGAGCACTCACAATTGATTAGCCTCCACCAATGTATAGCAAAAAGAAATATTCATATCAGGAGACATAATAGTAAGATCAGGCTTTGTATAAGTACATACACCAAACCAAAGAAACCAAGGAGAGAAATCTGACAGCAGGTATTGTAGGGATATAGAAGTATTTGCCCCTTGTTTAAAGCAGTCACGAGAGAGAAAACGCCATCATCTTCATTTATGCTCATGCCAGGAGCAAAGGGAGAAGAACTCACACACAAATACTTTTTAACCCCACTGGCTTACCTGTGAATATTTTGAAAAACCATACCAAACAACAGTAGATAAAACTAAAACATAAGGGTAGACATCGGTGTTTCTTTCAATCAGTATTAAATTAATAATTTATATTTCTTGGCATTTTTGCTCAAGAACCAGTAGTACAAATAAAAATAATGCAGAGCTTCAATCTTCAAACTTATTTCGGCCCAGTGGTCCTTCAGCTTCAATAAAAAATTTGAAACTTCACTAAACAGAAAATGACTTCACATATCAGAAAAGATTATACATGCCAACACAATATATGAATTAAACTATGGAATTAAATTACAACTTTGAATTATAACACAAATTGTCCAAGAAAATAATAATTAAACAACTGACCTGTGGTGAATTTATGATATGGATGACCCTCCATACTTAAAAGCCAACACAATGATATCAACACATGAAAACTACATATATCAGAATATCAAGATGGAATATATTCAAAGTAAAAAGTTAGAAAATGTCATAGGAAAAGTGAGAGGGAAGAGTGGAATATTGGCATGAATGATATACAATTAATGGATTAAATTAGTGCTTCTTATATTAGAAGAGAATAAAGGATTTGAGAAAATTTAGCAATCTTATAAACTTCCATTATCTTGGGACTAGATAATAACTCCCAAAAATTAATTACAATTTTCTTTTGGCTGAACATAATAGACATGTTGTCCCTAGTGTCTGCACATTGAGGCAACAAATTTATCGACTTATAGGATAGCCAAAAAAATACATAAGGTTACATAATAAAGTAAAGGCTCAACATAAGGTTATCACCTCTAAAGGATCCACACAAATGACCATAACAATGTGCTTACTGGGATGACAATATTGATGAGTTTTACTAACCTCCTCCACATTAACCTCTTCACAAACAATTTTTTCACATTAACTAACTAGAATGCTAAAGAGATGAATGCATTAGAACAAAGAAATCCATAGGGAAATTTTGATTGTAAAATCTCATGCCCATTGATATTATGTTTACAGAACATGAAACCCAGAAGTAGTTTCCATTAACTACATATTCTTTACAAATAATCACAAAAAAATATAAGTGCCTTTTTTTTTTTGCATGAAGTAGTATTTTTACAATAAAACTTTCATTAACTATCCCAAAAAAAAAAAAGATATGAAAGATATTGATTATTTTGTTCTGAAATAAATATCTATTTTTAGTAAAATAAATTATCTTAGAGGAACAATGACATGGAACAAGTATCAAGTAAAGAAACTCTAATCAGGACAATGTCTTAGCAAGATCATTAATAAATAGTAACCGGAACCATATTATCCAAAGACTTACCTCGAACTGCCTAAGACTGCACACATTTTGCGATGCACGTCCAACAACAAGTGAATTTGAGGAAACTACATCATTACTTCCATGTCAACGTTTTACAAGTTTTTTACTCAAGTCCCTAGCCTCAGCAGCTATATTCCGTGCATCTTCAGTAGCCCAAATTTGTTGAACATGAGCTTTCTGTGTACAAGACAACATACCAGAATCAATTCAAAAACCTCAAAGAAATCTACTGAGGGTGGGGGGGAAGCAGATGTAGATTGGGCAAGGTTACAATGATGTTGACTTCTAAAAGTTCTACAATATGACGATGTTATAATTGTATCAAGCCAAGCTTATTAGAGATGATTATACAAACAAAGAAGCAATGCACCTTAATACATGAATCCAATGATATACAAAATGCTAGGCATACTACCAAAGTATAATAAAATATAAAGGTAACAGATGCACTTTTTTTGGCTGAAATCAATGCTAGTGTTTTTAAATTTTCTAATAAAGAGGTGTGCAAATGATTTTTAGTTGATTTTGATAACAACCAACAAGTAAAAAGACTAACAATAGGTGTCTACCTTATAATCCAGTAAGCTATTGGAATCACCAGCATGGAAGCTTCAAGTTAGGAAACCATAACAAACGACATTAAAATAATTTACGTCACCAATTACTTCTCAAGTTAGAAAATAGCATCAAAGTAATTCATGGCGTTAACAAACTATGATAAAGATTAAAATTCCGGGTTCATTGAAAGACTGAGAGAGGCCATAGTCATATACTCACATTTTTTCCCATAAGGGTGAACGTGATACTGACCTTTAAAAATTGTACAAATAAAAGGCCAATTTTTTAGAGAATGGACGAGTCAAAACATTACATTGAAGTCAATGCAATAGTAATAAGTAGATGAGGATTTATACATAAAAATAATATATATTTATTGGATTAAATTAGAGCTACATATTAGAAGAGAAGAGAGGATTTGAGAAAACTTAGCAATCTTATAAACTTCCATTATCTTGGCCCCCACGCTCCCAACCATGGCCACAGCCACCATGACCACGAGCAGGAACAGCTGGTTTCAGGAATTCATTAATGTTCATCGACTGCAAACAAAATATTTGTATTATATGAGAACACCGTACTAAGATAAACCCTGGATCCACCCACCTCCATCCGCCTCTGCACTACATGGATATAATGGCTGGAAGAAAAGAACTAAAATATAAACAAAACAGAAAGACCACATGACTACGGTGCAGAGAAGAAATCGTGTAGATACTATTCCCCTAACAAAATGAATCAAGCATCACAGTGGGAACATAAATTTTGACCATGAAAGAGTACACTTTAGCTGCCCTGCATAAAATATCAGGAGTGATATAAACATGATTCAGATATAGTTGAATTAGGGACAGATTTACTAACCAAAGTAAAGAACTGATTTAATATTGTAAACATAAAATGTTAGACAGAAAATAACAAGTCGGCAATGCAAATACATATTTAAGCTTTTCTTTCTTGGTATGTAAACACATGTATATCAGCCAAGAACAATTATCGCACAAATGAAGAGATCTAGAAAAAAGTAAGGGAACTGAACACATTGCATTGAAGGGAATGTCATAAGTTACCTTCTGAGCTTTGTCATCTTTTTCAAGGCTATTTTTCTTCTTAAGCTTCTCCTAAGACTTATGGATTAACATTAGAAAAGGAACATGAAACCATTCAAATATAACATACAACCAATGGAAAAAAAAAAAAAAGACTACAAACTAGTTTACCCATCGGTTTGATGACAAGGCTGTCATCTTTCTTTTTCTTAACAAGTTGCATTGACTCAAAATCCTTATCAAGAGTGACCTTTCTCTGCACAGTCTTTATCAAAGCACACCTTCTCACATTCTTCAAGTGTCATATTCTGTAAGAAAACCAAATGATCCATTTAACTTTCAATTGACAAGATGATAACAATTTGAAATGAATGATATCCTTACCTTCTCTTCTTCATCATCATCAGCAGCATCTTTGGCCTTATTTTCAGAATTATCTTGAGCTTTAAGCGTCCCTTGTTCATGCTCTGCATCTTTAGGTTCTTCGGTAGTCCCATGAATATCCCTATTATATACAAGAATAAAAGAAATAAATAAATATCAGAATAAAAGTCTACATATGAATAGAGCAATTCAGCTGGACCTGGCAATGGCTTCCTGCCTCAGAAAACTTCAACCACTCACAATCCTAAAGCATATCAGCCAATACTTTGATTTAAGTTATGATTTTTATATCTTTCCACCGTATAAATCTTATATCTGAATTTATAACCATCCCTGTAAATTGTTAAACATTTTTAACATGATATATAGCTCACTGTCAATTTTTTTTCCCAGTTATGAAAATTGATATCATAGTTTACAAAAGTAAAATATCACATACAAAAGGAAAGGCAAAATAGAGAACCTCCTTAACATATGGTACAAACAGCAAATTTAAACTGGCCAAGCAGCAAGATTAAAAATAAGAATGATGAACGAACAGAGAAAAAAGAATTACAGGTATACTAAAAGTCATATGTAGAAAGAGCATACCAATCAGCTCAGCACTGTTATCAACTTGCTCTGCAGTCCCAATATCACCACCACGGTTTTCCTTCGCTTCAGTATCATTAGAAACTTCACCTCTTCTATTATTACGTCCAGATTGTCTATCATAAGGACGGTTATCTTGTCCCCTGAAACCATGATTTCCCCTACCATTACCCCTTCAACCACCACCAGTACCCCAATTCACATTTCTAGGTCTCTAATCAGATTGAGCCTCACTTTCGCAAACTTTACCCTAAAACTCATTCTGTTCCACACTGCCACCACCATTTGTATCCTGGCCCGGCTTATCAGATGGATAGTTCACAAAATCTTGGTTCTCACTTCCAAACTCGTGACCTTCATTAAATCCCCTCCCTCTACCACGGCCTCTTCCCCTACCTCCCCCTCTCCCTCTGCCTCCACTGACACGCACACACCCCTGCACCTGCCAAGCATCCCCTACTGCATTTACAGCATCAGTTCCCTCAGTCCTCTGGAAAATATTTTCCCCTCCATTGTTCCCATTATAACCACTACCCCCTTCATTATTGGGCTGATAGCCATCAAATCCCCTCTTACTCCGTTGATAACCATTCCGCCCTCCCTTGTTACTCTGATATCCATCAGCCCCTCCATTATAACCACTACCCCCTCCATTATCGGGCTGATAGCCATCGGATCCCCTGTTACTCTGTTAATAACCATTTCGTCCTCCATTGTTACTCTGATATCTATCAGTCCCTCCATTATAACCATTAACCCCTCCATTATTTGGTTGATAGCCATCAGATCTCCTGTCACTCCATTGATAACCATTCCGCCCCCCATTGTTATGCTGATATCCATCAGCCCCTCCATAATTACGTTGAGAACCATTCCCATCTGGCCCAAACCTTCCAGAACCAAGACTCTGACCCTGCTCGTCTGACTGCTTTTTATTTACTACAATATCTCTTCTTGTAACTGCAAGTTAAATAAGTACAGAATATAAGTGAAACACTCATAAACATTTAAAGAGCGGGCATCATGTGGAGAAAAACATAATGCAACAAACTATTATAAAACTAAATAAACAGAAGGGAGTCAAACATGTTAAATCCTGTAATTCCCAATCACAATATAATGTTTCAAGAATAACTCAATATCAGAATGTTGTGATTCCCTTACACATCATCGATTCATCAACTCAGAATAACAAATCCCAAAACAAAATGCAACTTTAATTTCACAAATCAATATATAATTCCTGCACAAAATACTCTATTTTTCACAAATAATTTCAATAAATAACAAATGAAAGGCGTTTAGTGGTTCTTGGCCAGGAAAAAATCCACCTTAACATTTAGTCACTCTTTTAGGAATAAATCCCGGATACAATGAATAATACTGTTGAAGATCCATAGCCAACCCCAAAATTTGGGTCCAAGTCTTTAATTGTTGGTGTTGTATTTACCGGATTAAAAATCAATGAGATTAACAATAACAAAATACAAACTCACAAAACCAAAAACAATATTCAACCTATTCGGCACAAATATTACCCCAGTTTTTCTTTCTTTCCATTACCCATTACTTCGTTCCAATTTCTCAGCAACCAAAAGGAACAAGAAAACTATATAAAAAAAATAAAAAAATAAAAAAGCCTAAAAGTTAAATCCAGAAACAAAAAGAAAGAACAGGATCAGAAAGAAACAATCACCATGTTCAGAGAGCACAATACGCTTCGCTCTCATATCGACCATGATGTTGGTGTTGGTGTTGTTGTTGTCGATGATGGAATCAATATCCAACGTTTCTCCGCCTCCATATTGTTTTTCTTCCTCCTCTTCAATGAGCATCGAAACGTCGCCGTTGTCTTCTGCTCCATCACCCAAAAGGGCAAGCCATTAGAGAGAGAAAGAGACGGACTGACAGAGATAATAGGGGTTTTTCAGAGAGAGGGCAGAGAATCTAAAACCCTAACCCTAACCCCTAACGGAGGACTGTTCATGGTTTTGAAAAAAAAAAGAGATAGATACCCAGTGAGAGAGAGCGAGAGATTGGAGTGTGAGAGAGAGAGAGAGAGAGAGAGGGAGAAAGAGCCGTTGGAACTTGGAATGGCAGTATGGCTGTGGGCCACAAATATTTGTACTTTATTTTTTTTTGGAAAACCCGAGTTTGTTCTTCTTACAAAAATTGTGTCATAATCAAAAAATTTTAAAATTTTTAATTTAATGATGAGTTATTTGAAATTCTTCTTTATTGTAGAACCTTCTAGAGTCTAAATATTCATTTTGTTATTTTGGAGATTAGTAATTTTTAATTTGATTTTGAAATAATAAATTATAATAATAGGTTGTTATGAATTCATGTAACAACCTATGAAGGCCTGCTAATTTTCTTATACTGAAAAATGTAGCAAAATTGTTATGTCCACAATAATACTCGTTGTCATTACATGATGTAGAAGGTTAATTATAAAGATAATATGAGATTGGATTAAATGATCATATCTCAAATGCTGAATATATTAATGTAAGAGACTGGATATTTATAAGATGTTTACCTCTAATTGTGTCATTAATTAAATTGAGATGAACTTAGCAGCTTCTCAAAAAAAAAAAGAGATGAACTTAGCAGTGCATGTGTGAGTTGATGTAATTTCAAGTTTTAAAGTAAATCCTTTGTGCCCACATTTATTCACTCGTGAGAATCTAGCTTGTAAATGATAAAAACATCAAATTCACATAAAATGAAATACTAATTTTTAATTTAAAGTTTTAAATATCTACTCCATCAACATATACATTTCCCTTGATTAATGCAAATGGAAAACAAACAAAAGAGAAAGTCTAAAGTCTGCCTACCTCTCATTCACCACCTGACCACAATAATAAAGATTCCAAAGTTTAATCAACATTTTGTGTGATTAATCACATAAATTCATTCAAATTTATTTTTTATTAGAGTGCGTAAAGGCATTTGCTAAGGTTAAGTTTTTTTTCATTGAAATCAATCAATTTTTAGTTGGTGCGTCATGATTAATGTTAAAAAAAGTAGTATTAATTTCTATATTAAAAAAAAAAAGTAGTATTAATAGTAAAATCACTAGAAAATTTTTAGGGGTGACTCAAAACAATTTGAGGCCTTAGGCAAAAACTTAAATGGGTATGTGTATATTTAAATACTACCTAAATAATATTTAGTTCATTGACCATCAATTTAGTTAATGGCACTTTCTACCCTTGTAAGTCGTAAGAGCAAATTGGTGAGGTCGTGAATTTAAAATTCAACGGCTGCACGTGTAAATTGCCAAAAAAACATGTATATAAAACCTAAAATGATGAGTTAAGATGGTGATTCATTAATTTAACGGTTTGTTAAGTACCATGTTTTCTTATTAACCAGGAGTTTGTTGTTACATCAAGCTTTCCTGCAATTTAACTTATAAGTGATCTTTTGTTTTATAGAATTCAATAGTATCCAAAGGTTATAAGTTCTTGCGCCTTGATGATACCACAAAAGCCAATGACAGAGTAAAGATTGTTAATGTAAGTGTTGTGCATCAGTATATAATCAAAGTAATATTTATTTACTTAAAATTTATTTATTTTTAAAGTTTCAAAAGTTGGGAAATACACTCTGTTTTAAAGTCATAAAACAGGGGAGTTTCACGCTAGCTCCCTTAGCTCTCTAAAGTTTTGAATTTAAAGTGTCTAGAGGAAATCCTTACTATTTTTAAGATTTGCTTAAAGTCACATCATTTCCAAAGGTGTATTGTAACTTTTGTTAGTTCTAACCAAAGTCATCTATAGCCAACGTTCATTTTGACGTTTTTGCAGTTATAATTCAAAATCATGAACATGATTTCAGCTGTGTTTCATACACATAGTATGTAACTATCGCTGTTTTTTTTTAATCTTGCCCCCTCTAAACCAAATTCCTAGCTCCACCACTGCATGGGACACATGTAAAATGAAGGTTATATAGTCTTTAAGGATTGAATATTTGAATGACGTGTGAAAAAGTTGTATCTTTTTTATATTACATGTGACAATAAATGTCATTTGTCACTTAACATGCAAGTAAAGAATGATGCTTATCAAGAAGTTAAAATTACAGTCTTAACCTGTGAAGAAATTATTGGCTAGAAATAAATTCCTCTTCTTTCTATGACTTGAGAAGAACTACTCATAGAAAATTTGGTTGTATACTTAACGTACACCAGCTTTAAGAAGCATTTTGATACAAGATATCTTATCATGAATAATTCATTACAATTTATATTAGTGGAATCTATAATTAATAGATCAAATATTCTTAAATTAAATTCTAAATGTTGGCGTGCTCTAAAGATGACATAATATGGAACCATTGGGTTGCTCGATTTCAATTTTTGAACATAAATTAATATTTTTATCACACATGGCCTTCTATTATGTTACACTAGTAAGTTGTCCATGGGATGCACGGATAATATTGTAATATTTTATGTAAATTTGTTTTTGGAAAATATTATACATATATTATAGCATATTTATTATAAAACTTTGTTAGTAATGAATTCATCATAAAAAGTAATAATTATAAATTACACATATATATTTATTATAATTATTTTGTTTAAGTAATGAGCAATAATTAAAACAAATTTTTTTTTTTTGAGAATAATTAAAACAACTTTGGAGTAATATTGTATAATAAAAGTTGATAAAAGCATATTAATTCATTCTATATTCTTGATTTTTATTATGTAATGTAATAAAAAGCTTCATTACAATTTTTTTTTTCTTCAATGCTTTGTTATTACGGTATGGTGACACTTGTTATCATCATTAGTTTCTCCATCTTCAATGTTTGAAGTTTAGTCTGTCCGTATTTGTTCAATTTTTGAGTTTTCATAATTTTTTCCTTTTGTTACATCATTTGTGTTAATCACTAATGAATTGACACTGAGAGATTCTTGATTAGATCTAATAAAGTTTGGACTTTTTCATTAAGATTTTTCGTAGGCATTTGCATTTATATTAAATTTCAATAATGTGACAGTTTTTTGTAAATGTTTTTATTTTTTATTTTTGTTAATTTTGGAATAGTGCAGCAAAAAAATTACTATAGCATATTGGATTGTGTATGTATTTTTTTTCTTTCATAGCTTTTTGTCATTTGAAGATGCATAAAAAATCTTAGCAACTATGTAATTTTCAAAACCTTCCTTTAGATTGAATTCATTCAAAAGGAGTAGGAAAATCCATTTTTTTCCTAATTTTTTTTTTCAAATCACGTGGGATTCCTTCTCCAATATCAATAGTTTTACAATAATTTAAATAAGTTGTACCTTGGTTTATTTTTCAGCAAGATCTCTTGTAAATTTATTTAGGATTTTCTTAGCATCTTGATCAAATATCACAAAATTTGTTTTGTCAGTTGCATCAAAAATTTCAATTTGAATCCTGTATCTGAAGTAGTTTGCAATTGTGTGTGTGTGTGTGTGGTAGTTATAGTGAGATAAATATATTATAAATTTTTGGAGAGTATGTAATTAATGTGAGTGCCTCTAACTTTGGGATAAAAAGATTTGTACTTGTTTCACATTTTGCACACCAAAATAACGCTGCTTGTGGTTTGACATTCCTTTCACAAAGTACGCATAAAATGTAATACCAACTCATTGTTATATTAATGTTACTTATTGTTTCAATACCCTAACAGTTCACATCTTGCAATGAATTTTGAAATTAATATGTATTATTTTTTTAATATAAATAATATGATGCATTATTATTTTTTTACGTAAATAATGAGTATAATTTGAAATGATTAACAAACCTATTTCGTAGGATCTCATCCAATGCATTTTATTTTTACTATTGTCTTCATATTATTTAAAGATAAATTCTCCTATGAAAATTGCTTTGTATGTATTTTTGGTATTTCTTGTATAAGATCATGTTTTTTACTATTCTTATCATTGAATTTTTTTAAAGAAAATATTAAGTTAATGGCATTTTGTGAGATAGTATATGCTATTTATTAGACTTTTTGTTATTATAAATTTTAGAAATATGCACTTGTCAATTATTTCAACAATCTCAGAGATTTCAAGATTTATATATATTTTTGTTGCACTAGTCGATGACAGAGAATTTGTTTGCATAGATTGCATAGAACATTATTAATAAACAAAAGCATCTTGAATTGAAATTGGAGACATTATTTCATGAGAATAAGATTTTCTAGAAGTATCATCTATACGTGGGGCAGTGGCAGAGTTAGGAATTTAGGTTAGGGGGGGCAAGATTAAAAGTAAAAAACTAATCTAAAAAAAAAATCAATATTAATAACAAAATAAATAAACAACTATATGCTAATGTAATTATCATATAGAATCTAAACTTTAATTTATCTTCTCACACCTAACTTAATTTACTCAATTGCCCTTGATGATTTTTCATATTTTAAAACCGCTGTATGATTTGTTCACGCTCAATAGTCTTGAATATATCTTTCTATTATAATTTGCCTTAGGATTTTTTTTTTTTAATCATTATTGGGTGGGTCCCATTCCCACATGATTTCCTGTTTCCTTATGACAGTGGGATGGCGTTGTGTGATTCCTATTTCATTTTGCTGTAGAATTTTTTTTTTTTTTTTTTTCAAATCATTATTAGGTGGGTCTCCCACATGATTTCCTATAGCAGTAGAATTGGCTTTTTGTGCACAACTCCGCCTAGTGTCTTCTTTTGTCAGGGAGGGTGTAATGATATATGTACTATATTAACAGTGAAATTTTTTGAAAGTTCAGGGGTACCTGCCCCCTCCTCCCTCCACCCCCAAGCGGAGCAATTTTTATATGTTGTACCCGGCATATATGCCGGGTACCTCACATAGAGAGGGGCCCCACACACTGTGGGGCCCACCCCCTTGTGAGGTACCCGGTATGTATGCCAAGTACAGCATATAACTCCTCTACGCGGAGGAGGAAGAAGAGACTTTGTAAGAAAGTAAGAGTTTTTGCTTTAATTTACATGTGAGAATGGTCAAATTTTGGTCATAATATAAAATGTAATAACTGGATTTGAGTTTTTCATAAGGTTTGGTCTAGTTTTAAAAGGTAATTCATTTTGTATTTAATAACTTTTGGTTTAATTGGTGTAATAGTCAAGAACGGCTCATATTTGATATAATAGTAAAAAGAAGTTACTATGATATATTGGGTAACAATAAAAAATACTTAATAAAAAGAGGTAAAAAATTCTAAATTTATAATATAGTAAAAATAAGTTACTATGATCTATTGGGTAACAGTAAAAAAAATTGAATGAAAAGAGGTAAAAAATGATAAATGCAACATTAGAGTGCCTCGTGGCATGACCTTGTGCACTCTCACATGAGATCTCTGCTTATATATATATATATATATATATATATTAGCCTTTGAGCACGCGTTCACACACGTGCTCAGAGGCTCTTTTATTTTTTGGGTAAAGATTAATAATTTGCATTTATTATAATTTAGGATTTCTACTTTTTCCAATAAAAAAAAAATGAATACGTGGGATGAGTTTTGTAGATTGGAGGAGTTTTAAAACTAACAAAAGAGTGATCATATTTTGTAGGGAGTTAGAGAGTATAAGTAGGAATTTAAATTAACGTAAAAGTAGAAGTTTATTAAAAGTGAGAAGACATCTCAACGTAGAAGTAGAAATTTATTATTTTTGTCAATTTACTATTGTAGGGTCAATTTTTGTAGCTCAAGTCCAAGACGGTATGGATTTTGAGCCCACTGAACCCAAGATAATAAATTTGTAGAGAGTGGGTGAAAGAGCTAGGCTAGAAATGAATTAACAGTATAAGATTGCAGTGCTTGTGGATAAATTTGTATTCAAACGTGCTCGGACAGATGCAAATGTAACGTCCGAGGAGGAGTTTGTATTTAATAAACGGGTTACAATTCTTGGAGCTACAGTAATGGAGTTTTCTCATTTTTTACTTCTGATTTTCGATCCCCCTCTATCAGAGACACCTCTCTCTTATATAGTACCTTCCTCCTTCATCTTCACCGTCCACTTGTTCATCATCTAGGCGCCCACTTGAGTGCACGTCCCATCATGCACCATCTTTAGCCTTGTGTGAGTGGCGGTAGCTGAGGGTGCACTGTTCAGGTGTCTTCTCCACATTAATGCGGCCAGAGGAGTAGGTGCAGTGCATTTAATGCGGTGGTTGAAGTCTGTCTCCTAGATATTTCTCTGATCCTGTTTTCCTCATGCGTGTCCGAGGTTCATTCCCGTCGTCACATTTGTCAGGGGGATTACCTGAGCTTCCCAGACACCTATCGGGCCCAGCTTCTTCGGATCCGAGGATATTGGACTCCTCGGACAATTGAACATCTCCTCGAATCATGCCCGTGCTCCTCTCCAAACATGCTCCTTTCACATGGGTCTTTAACTGAGTGTTTTTCACCTCTTCGGGCAAACAGTGATCCTCAAATAGGGCATTGGGCCCAATACGTTAAGTTGGGCTTTTCACCCCCCACAATAGCCCCTCAAAATTGTAATTTTTCCCTCGCATCCGAAGGGAAAAAGTGGGATTTTGACTTGCCACGGAGCAAAAGCTTGAGAACAGGCAAATTTGAACTGGCACGTGCGTAGGCGTAGAAATGAGCGCTTCATTAATGCCGCTGCGGTTTCCATATTCCCAAGGTGCTGCATTAATTGCACCAGGTGGCGCTTTGTCCTTCGTATCCAACGGTGAATGATTGATCCAACGGCTGTGGTTTTTTCTTCAGAATTTGGGCAGGAGTGCCCTTGACCCTTCGCTTAACCCCATATAAAACCTCAGAGGGAGTTATTTTTTCTTTACTTTGCAATTCTCAGACTATCCAACAAGAACAAGCATCCAAACGCTCCGAGCTCTCTCAATCGCTGACCTCGATCCATCTCAGAGCCTTCAAGAATCTTCCTGCGAGTTCATAGATCGTCCCCTAGCACCGTTTTGTAAGTTTTCACCATCTCAAGCCCTCTGTTTTCTCTTCGGCTGTCTTCTACATCGTGTTTTCACTTTTCCGTTTAAGAAAGATGGGCAAACTCGAGTATTTGGTAGACAGCCCCGCTCAGTTGGAGAAGTTTAAGGCTACATACCGCATACCCCCAAACGTGGGGGTGAGGTATTGTCCTCCGGAGAAAATACTGACTGATCGGAAAACCGGAGAAGTTGTGATCCCTCTCATCGCCTTCAAAGAAGGGGGAATGACAATCCCCATGGGTCCCATCACCACTAGCTACCTTCGGAACCATAGGCTTACTCTCTGACAGTGCGCGCCCAATATGTTTAGGATCCTATGAGCAATTGAGGACCTTAACCTTCACCTAGGATTGGGACTCACCTGGCTCGACGTAGTACATATGTACGAATGCCACAGCCAGCAAGATGCGGGATATTACTTAAAATCCCGGTCAGACGTTGTCAGGCTCATTTCCTGCCTCCCCAAATCCAACAAAGGGATGAAAAATGACTATGTGATCATCTCGGGCGCATGGCATGACGGCCATCATTGCCCAACCAAGCATGGAAAGCCAGGTGGGACATGTTAGATTTAGGCACACTAACCATAGGCTTAGGGTCCTCGTCTTTTAATGGTTTTTGATTCCTCGTGTTGTTATTTTTGAGTTTCTAACCAAGCTCTGCTGTGACTTGTAACAGATAAAAACCACGTTTCTCCTCGGCTCAGCCTTACGAACATCGCCGCCCTTAATTTTCTGTTAAGATCAGAAATTTTCGTGAGCGAGGACGGGCAGCTCAGATCGGCTCCTCTTATTCTGGGGTACACAAGAAAACCGAAGGGTTTCCAACCAGTCGGCAACGCGATTGTCTAGGGAGATCATCACCTTGCACGTATTGACGTCGCTTGGAAGGGTTTCTTGGCACCATACGAGCTTGAGCCCGTACCCCATCCAAATCCTCAGGCTATACCCCCTCTTGCACAACCACTCCAGCAAGTTCCCCTCGGACAGGCGGTTGAAGGTGAGAGGGTCGGCTCTTCCACCTCCTCGCTAGAGGAGCAGATAGACAGATTTCAGTTCGGGGGAGAGGCTTCAGGGGTAGACCGAGTGATAGAGGTCTCAGACGCCGAGGAAGAAGCCGACAGACAATCAGGCATTCGCCTTAATTTGCTAGCTGTTCATTCCGAAGACTCCTCGGACGACGACATGGATTTGAGGAGCATGATGAAGGGTAGAGGTAAAAAGCCCGAGCAGAAAGGTACTGGGACCTCTCAACCAGTGGTGAATCTGCCTCTAGTGCCATCCCAGGTTCCTGACCCTGGCATAAAGCCCGTTCCAGACCTGAGGAAGAAGAGGCCTGTCGACCCTTAAGAGAGGGAGGTGGCGGCACCACCGAAGGCAAATAAGCAGCAAAAGGTGGCGAGAGACCAACGAAACAGGAGGGCCTCTTCCACTGAGAGCCGAGAAGAAAACGTCTTGGCTGATGTCTGCCGAGGGGGAGGGCCACGAATCTGGTCTCCAAAGTTGGAGCTGAATGGCGCTCCAATCCTCTGGGAGACCTCTCTCAGGAACTACGATGGAGGAAGGGCAGGCTATGTTGCGGAGGCTCTGCAGCAGCCGCTCCTCCTTCCCCACGATATGGACTCCTACAGGCGCTTCAGCCAGCATGATCTCTTTCAATCCCTTAAGAGGGATATGGTCATGGTAAGCGAGTTTGGTCTGATCAGTTGAATGAATCATTGGCATTTTTGCTTTCTCTTCTTCTCTGTGCTTGACATTTGGAATTTCCGTCATGCAGGTCACCCAGCAGATCTATGTGGCCAAAGAGTGGAATAAGAAGAACCAACTTGAGGCCCAGGAAGTGCTCTGTTCTCGAGACGAGGCGGAAAAATCTCTGGGCCAGCTGAAGGAGGAATATGCCCATCTGTCTGAGGATCTCAAAGAGATGACCAGCCAGAAGAGGAGTCTTGATGCCGGGCTTAAGAATGCTGAGAAACAGGCCGAGGAGCAGCGTAAACATCTAAATGCGGCAAAGATCAATCTGGCGACCGAGAGGGAGCTGGTGAAGGGTCTCAAGGCTGAGCTGCTAAGGGTCAAAGCGACCGCCCAAGTGGCCGAGCAGAATGCCAAACTGGCCAAAGAGGCGGTCGAGGCCGAGAGGAAGGCAGCGTATCAGCTGGGGGTGGAGGAGGCCTCGTCCTAGCTTGTGGACCAGTTCGCCTCGGTGAGCCGAGACTACTATGGCATAACCTGGGGTAAGGCGCTGGACGCCGTTGGAGTCCCTGCTGATTCTGAGCTGAGGTTGCCCGAGAGCGTATACTACGATCCTGAGATCCGAGAGCTCCCGGTGGATGATTCTCTTGCCCCACAGCTTCCAGAGGCTCCGGAGCCAAACTTGGTCAGTCAAGCTCCCCCATCTACCCTTGTTGCACCCAAAGAGGCTGGTCAGCCAGGTGACAAGGGTGAACCAGCCGAACCAGCCAAAGACAAAGGCCAAGGGTTGGGCAAAGAGAAGACTCCTGTCGAGCCCAAGGATCAAGCCCCTGAAACAGCTGCTCGGACAAGCCAGGCTGCCAACCCTGTGGTCCCTCCAGCGAAAGAGTAGATATATAGGGCTTTTGCTTTGTACTTGTACTTTTGCTTTTATCTAATGAACTGTAAACCCCCCTATTTCTTTTATCAATGAAACAGTTTTCCTTAAGTCTGGCGTTTTCATTACATGTCTTTATAGCTTATTATTGCCGCATATAACTGTACATCGCAATTATAACATAATAATGCAAATAATCTTGATTGATACATCATACTGACGGCGTGAGTAATTGAAATTGATATTGAATAGAGCAGTCCGAATAAAAGTTATTAATAAATTATGATTGGAGCGAGTAAAGTGTAAAGTGTTACCACCCCTCAGCTTTAAATTAAACATAACTGAGGAAGCCAATCATCAGCAAAAATCAATTTAAACATAACCAGGAACTTTAGCGCTAAGCCCCAGTGAAAATAGCTGCGTTGGGGTATTGACTAACCTGTCATTTGGTTCAAGGATTATGGGGGTCAAACGCATTCGAGTGTTAACTAACCCTAATCATCTGGTCCGAGTACTACAGGCATGATTGGATTTGAGTTTAAACACTTAGAGAACTGCACCAGAGTGTTAACTAACCCTAATCATCTGGTCCGAGGACTACAGGCATGATTGGATTTAAGTTTAAACACTATAGAACCGCACCGGAGTGTTAACTAACCCTAATCATCTGGTCCGAGGACTACAGGCATGATTGGATTTAAGTTTAAACACTATAGAACCGTAACCGAGTGTTAACTAACCCTAATCATCTGGTTTGAGGACTACAGACATGATTGGATTTAAGTTTAAACACTATAGAACCGTAACCGAGTGTTAACTAACCCTAATCATCTGGTCCGAGGACTACAGGCATGATTGGATTTAAGTTTAAACACTATAGAACCGCACCGGAGTGTTAACTAACCCTAATCATCTGGTCCGAGGACTACAGGCATGATTGGATTTAAGTTTAAACACTATAGAACCGTAACCGAGTGTTAACTAACCCTAATCATCTGGTCCGAGGACTACAGGCATGATTGGATTTAAGTTTAAACACTATAGAACCGTAACCGAGTGTTAACTAACCCTAATCATCTGGTCCGAGGACTACAGGCATGATTGGATTTAAGTTTAAACACTATAGAACCGCACCGGAGTGTTAACTAACCCTAATCATCTGGTCCGAGGACTACAGGCATGATTGGATTTAAGTTTAAACACTATAGAACCGTAACCGAGTGTTAACTAACCCTAATCATCTGGTCCGAGGACTACAGGCATGATTGGATTTAAGTTTAAACACTATAGAACCGTAACCGAGTGTTAACTAACCCTAATCATCTGGTCCGAGGACTACAGGCATGATTGGATTTAAGTTTAAACACTAGAGAGAGAACGGTGAATGAGTGTTAACTAACCCTAATCATCTGGTCCGAGGACTACAGGCATGATTGGGTTTAAGTTTAAACACTTGAGAGAGAACTTTACGTGGCGAATTGGCATATCGGCTGAAGAAAAGATTTGATTAATAAAAGTACCTCTTGAGGTTATTTACATTCCAAGGACGTGGTATTACATGACCATCCAGGTCTTCCAAGAAATATGCCCCAATGCCAGCTCCTGAAGTGATGCGATATGGCCCTTCCCAATTGGGTCCTAACTTCCCCCAAGCCGGGTTCTTTGTAGTGCCTACAACTTTCCTCAGCACCAGATCACCAGGTTCTAGAGGCCTGAGCTTCACGTTAGCATCATAGCTTTGTTTGAGCTTTTGTTGGTAATGTGCCAGCTGAACCATTGCACTCTCCCTTCTTTCCTCAATCAGGTCCAAGCTCTTCTCTAGTTGTTCATCGTTTCTGGTCGGACTAAATGAGCTAGTTCTTAGTGTTGGGAACCCGGTCTCCAAAGGAATGACAGCTTCAGCCCCGTAGGTCATTGAGAAGGGGGTCTCCCCAGTAGACCTGCGAGGCGTAGTTCTGTAAGCCCAAAGTACATGTGGCAATTCCTCTACCCATTTACCCTTCGCATCATCTAGCCTCTTCTTCAAGCCATTCACTATGACCTTGTTGACAGCTTCTACTTGCCCATTACCCTGGGGATAGGCGGGAGTGGAGTATCTATTTATGATTCCCAGCTCGCTGCAATAATTCCTAAATGCCCTGCTATCGAACTGAAGGCCATTGTCTGAGACGAGGGTGTGAGGAACTCCAAACCGAGTGACAATATTCTTCCACACGAACTTTTGCACATCAACGTCTCTGATATTGGCCAGCGGCTCGGCTTCGACCCACTTGGTGAAATAGTTTGTGCCGACCAGAAGGTACTTCTTGTTTCCTGCAGCTTTAGGGAATGGTCCCACGATATCCAAGCCCCATTGGGCGAAAGGCCATGGGCTAGACAGCGGATTAAGAGTTCCCCCTGGCTGGTGAATATGTGGGGCGAAGCGCTGACATTGGTCACACTTTTTGGCATATTCGTGGGCTTCCTTTTGCATGTTAGGCCACCAATAACCTTGGGTGAGGGCTCGGTGAGCCAGGGATCTGCCTTCAGTGTGGCTCCTACAAATCCCTTCGTGCAGCTCCTCTAGCAATAGCTCAGATGCTTCAGGATGAATGCACAACAAGTATGGTCCCGAATAGGAGCGCCTGTATAATTTCTGGTCTTCGGACAACCAGAACCTGGTGGCCTTTCTCCGAATTTTGTCAGCTTCCCCCTTCTCTTCTGGCAATATATCTTCTTTGAGGAATTTAATTATAGGGTCCATCTAGCAGGGCCCAGTTCTGACTTGGTAAACCCGGACTGCCTCTCTTTTTGCCTCTGTAGGCCCGTGCAAGTCTTCGACAAGGATGACTCTCGGCAGGTTTTCGGCCGAGGAGGTAGCAAGCGTGGCCAAGGAGTCAGCATGTGAGTTACCATTCCTGGGAATGTGTAGTAAACTGAAAGAGTCGAACTCCGATTACAGGCATTTAACTCGGCTCAAGTACCCCTGCATTCTTTCGTCCTTTGCCTCAAACTCGCCTTGAACTTGACCTACGACCAACCTTGAGTCCGAGAGCAACTCCACGGACTTTCCTCCCATTCTTCGGACCATAGCCATTCCCATCAGCAGGGCCTCGTACTCCGCCTCATTATTCGTTGCCGAGAAGTCCAGCCTTAACGACTTCTCTATAATGATCCCCTCGGGGGATATTAACACCAGCCCAACTCCAGAACCTCTTTGGTTTGCCGCGCCATCAACGTATACTTCCCAATGGGAGGGACTCTGTTGGGAGATCATGCCAACCGATTTTTCATCCATGTCTGACGTGGGCCTCACTTCTTCTAGTTGGGGCTCCGTGAACTCAGCCACCAAATCCGCAAGGACCTGGCCCTTGACCGATGTGCGGGGCATATATCTTATATCAAAAGCCCCTAAGATTGTACCCCATTTGGCAATCCTCCCAGTGTAATCAGCGCTTCGGAGTATAGCTTTGAGTGGGAGTTGAGTGAGAACAATGACCGTGTGGGCCTGGAAGTAGTGAGGTAGCTTCCGTGTGCCAAGCACTACTGCTAGGATAGCCTTCTCCAGAGGCAAGTAACGAATCTCAGCCTCATGCAGCGACTTGCTTACGTAATAAACTGGTCTTTGTACACCACAGTCTGACCGTATCAACACCAGGCTCACCGCACAGGGAGCTACAGCGATGTAGGCGAACAGTACCTCATCTGGCTCAGGACTGGACATGATTGGTGGCCGAGCTAGATAATCCTTGAGTTGCTGGAATGCCAAAGCACATTCTTCAGTCCATTCGAATCCTTTCCACTTGTGGAGCAGAGAAAAGAAAGGCCGACACCTGTCTGCTGATCTAGAGATGAATCGATTGAGGGCAGCAGTCATTCCGGTTAGTTTCTGAACTTCCTTGGGATTCCGAGGAGCTTGTAGATCATTGATGGCCTTTATTTGGTCGGGGTTAACCTCAATCCCTCTGTGAGTCACCATGTAACCCAAAAACTTGCCGGACCCCACTCCAAATGAGCACTTAGAAGCATTCAGTCGCAGCTTGTGCTTTCTTAGAACCTCAAAGGTACTTTCAAGGTCCTTCACATGCTCGGCGACAACCTTGCTCTTCACCACCATGTCGTCTATGTAGACCTCGATATTTTTGCCCAGCTGTGGCTCGAACATCCTCGTCATCATCCTCTGGTAGGTAGCACCCGCGTTCTTCAAGCCAAATGACATCACTTTATAGTGGTAGTTACCAATAGGGGTGACAAAAGCAGTTTTCTTCTGGTCCTCCGGGGCTAATGGTATCTGGTGGTAGCCTTGGAAGGCGTCTAGGAAGCTCATTCAAGGGTGGCCGATAGTGGCGTCCACTAGCTGATCAATTTTCGGCATAGGGAATGGATCTTTGGGGCAAGCCCTATTCAAATCGGTGAAGTCTACGCACACTCGCCATTTCCCACTCTTCTTCTTTACCATCACGGTATTTGCCAGCCAATCAGGATAAAAAACTTCCTTGATAGCCCTAGCTTGTTTGAGTTTCGCTACCTCTTCTCTTACTGCGTCAGCATGTTCCTTAGACGGGCGCCGAATAGGCTGTTTCTTGGGGGTGACCAGTGGATTCACCTTCAAGTGGTGGCATATAAACTCCGGGTCTACCCCTGGGGCTTCGTAAGCACTCCAGGCAAACACATCGAGATTTCGCTTGAGGAACTCTATTAGCTGTTCCCTCTCTTGAAGAGGCAGTTGAGATCCGACTTGGAAGAATCTATCAGAATCGTCTCCAATAACCACTTTCATTAGATCCTCACACCGGGTGCCTTCATCTGAATCTTCGACGGGCAAACCCCGAGACTGTAACTACTATAAATCCCTTTCGGCTATGTCTGAGGACTCGGCTCGGGTTTCGTGTTGAACGGCAGCCACCAGGCACTGCCGGGCAATGGATTGGTCTCCTCGGATCTCATGGATCCGTCCTTCAGATGGGTATTTGACCTTCTGGTGCAAAGTAGAGGGAACAGCCCCAAGTGCATGAATCCAAGGTCTGCCTACGAGTGCCGTGTAGGGTGAATATACGTCCACAACTATAAAGTCCAACTCCACCACCTCGGAGCCGACCTGCACAGGTAAACGTATCCGGCCTTTCGGAATAACAGGCCTTCCTTCAAAACTTATGAGGGGGGAATCGTATGGTGTTAGGTCTTGGGGTTTTAGGCCTAGCCCCTTGTAGAGGTCTGGGTACATTATCTCCACGGCACTACCCTGGTCCACCATCACCCTCTTCACATCGTACCCTCCTATTTTGAGGGTGATGACTAGTGCATCATCATGGGGTTGGATGGTGCCAATCATATCTTCGTCCGAGAAGCCTATTACCGGCGGGGCACCAGACTTAACTCTCTTCGAACCTCGGCTTGATTCCCCTGCTGATGGTCAGCCTGCCGACATAACTTTCAATGGCCAGGATCCTATCCTCCCCGGCGCGGCGAAGACGACGTTAATAGTCCCTAGCGGTGACTTTGAGGGGTCATCTCTTCATGGCCCTGAGCCTATCTGCCCTCCTTGGCCGCTGGAGGGGTGTAAAAGGTGTCTCAGTCTACCATCACGAACCAGCTGGTCCAAATGGTCCCACAGGCTCCTACAATCCTCCGTGGTATGCCCATGGTCTTGGTGGTACTGGCAGTAGAGATTATGATTGCGCCTCTTAGGGTTTCCTACCATCTTGTTCGGCCACCTGAAGAATGATTCATTCTTGATTTTTTTCAAGACCTGGTGCACTGGCTCTTTGAACACGGTGTTGACCGCTGGAAGGTTTGTCGATCCTGATTGCCCAGCAAAATCTCTTCGCGGTTTATTGTGGTTGTAACGGTCCGGCCTGAAATCCCTCCTCTCCTGGGGGATAACCTTGTCCTTACCCTTTCCTTGCTGCTGATCCTCTTCAACCCTTTTGTACTTTTCTATGCGGTCCATAAGTTGATGCATGTTTGTGACCGGTTTGCCAAATAAGGATGTCCTCAAACCGTGGCCAGTAGGGAGGCCGAGCTTGAATGTGCTGAGAGCCATTGCATCAGAATTGCCCTCCACATCATTGAACATCTCCCAGTATCTATCTGAATATGCCTTCAAGGACTCACCCTCCTGCATGGCCAAGGACAGCAATGAAGAGAAGGGTCTGGCCACTCTTCGGCATGTGACAAAACGGGAGCCGAATGCTTGAGTGAGCTCTTTGAAGGAGTTGATAGAGTCTGCCCTCAGACCGTCAAACCACCTCATGGCAACCGGCCCAAGACTGGAAGGGAAAACCTTACACATCAGAGCTTCATCTCTGGAGTAGACAGCCATCCTTTGGTTGAAATGACTCATATGTTCCACGAGGTCTGTTTTACCATTGTATATGGTGAACGTTGGTTGGTTAAAGCGCCGAGGAAGTCTCGCCTCCTCAATCCTGCGCGTGAAGGGTGACCTAGAAATCTGATTCAGAGCCTTGCTCATGGCATCGTTTCTCATGTCCCCACGTGATGGGCTGCTGGGTTGCCTCTTACGATGGGACTCCTCTTCATAGGTATAGGACTCGCTGGCTGGTGTCCTAGATTTATGTTGATAAGTGACATCCCGCTTGTCATCAAGGTCTTCATCAGAATACGAGGAAGCCCGTTTCCTCTTTGCATGGCGCAACTCCCTTTTTAGTTTTTCTACTTCCAGTTGCAAGTCTCAGTTCTTCTCTGCATGGGACATGTGACTTCCGCCCTGTGATTGGCTTTGGCTAACGCGCACAGTGTGTACACTGCCCTCACGATATTGTCTCCTCTCTAAGTTAACAAAAGGGTCCACGTGTTGGGATGCCCTGAATTCTGCTTCTTGTTCACCTTGTCCTGCCATCATCAACTGTTGTTTTGACCTTTGCACAAGCTCTTCCCACAGACGGCGCCAATTGTAGGGTCAATTTTTACAGCCCAAGCCCAAGATGGTATGGATTTTGAGCCCACTAAACCCGAGACAATAAATTTGTAGAGAGTGGGTGAAAGAGCTAAGCAAGAAATGAATTAACAGTATAAGATTGCAGTGCTTGTGGATAAATTTGTATTCAAACGTGCTCGGACAGATGCAAACGTAACGTCCGAGGAGGAGTTTGTATTTAATAAACTGGGGTTCCAATTCTTGGAGCTACAGTAATGGAGTTTTTCCCTTTTTCACTTCTGATTTTTTTTCCATCCCCTCTATCAGAGACATCTCTCCCTTATATAGTATCTTCCTCCTTCATCTTCACCATCCACATGTTCATCATCTAGGCGCCCACTTGAGTGCATGTCCCATCATGCACCATCTTAAGCCTTGTGTGAGTGGCGATAGCTGAGAGTGTACTGTTCAGGTGTCTTCTCCACATTAATGCGGCCAGGGAAGTAGGTGCAATGCATTTAATGCGGTGGTTGAAGTCTGTCTCCTAGATATTTCTCTGATCCTGTTATCCTCATGCGTGTCCGAGGTTCATTCTCTTCGTCACATTCGTCAGGGGGTTTACCTGAGCTTCCCAGACACCTGTCGGGCCCAGCTTCTTCGGATCCGAGGATATTGGACTCCTCGGACAATTGAACATCTCCTCGGATCATGCACGTACTCCTCTCCAGACATGCTCCTTTCACGTGGGTCTTTAACTGAGTGTTTTTCACCTCTTCGGGCAAACAGTGATCCTCAAATAGGGCCTTGGGCCCAATACGTTAAGTTGGACATTTCACCCCCCACAACTATTTTAACCAAATTTTTAAGTTTTAGTTAGGGGTATTTTTTACAGTAAAAAGAGCAATAACTAACTTTCTTTTACCAATTTACTATTTTAACCCCATTTTTAAGTTGTTGGTTAATTAATTTAGGAGTATTTTTTACAGGAAAAAAAGTAATAACTAACTTTCTGAATCCTCTTAATATATATATATATATATATATATTGATATTGATATTGATTAGTGACCACGTCATAGTTTTATTTCCATCCTTTTAATATATATATATCCTTCTTATCAGCTCACACCTATTGTTATACTTATTTTTACAAAGAAGGAGATGATTAATGCTGGTGTGTCAAATTTAAGCTAGCTTTATTTATGACATGTGAGTAGTTTTTTTTTTTTTGGTTATAAGATTGAAATTCTACTCTAACCTAATCTAAGTATATATGTGTGTGAAGTTCTCTCTTGGAGACTTGAACTCCAACCCTTATCTCCCACACCTTACAAGCATTTATATTTGTGGGGTAATCATTGCCCTAAGATATAACTCTTGTAAACCCAAATGTAACTAGCATTCATAACATACCACAGCTTAAAGCCATTTAGTTTTGGTTTGGACAAGTGGCCCTAACTCCCAATTGACTAAAGGCTTAGTAAGGTATGAGTTTATTCGTCAAACCCATATCAAACTTATTACCAAGCCCTTAAATGTTTTGTATTTTCACGAGCATTTTTGTGATTTTTTTTTTTTTGCTTGGGCTCGCCTCATTTATTAAATAAGCCTAAAACTAAGGATCAAACTTGGCTTATTTATAAACAAACAAATGCGAACAAGCTTTTCTTCAAACTAAGAACGAGCTATTTATGAATGACTTAGTTCATTTTATAGCCCCAATGAAATGAGTATTTTTCAAACATGAATATTATCAAAACAGATTGTTGGGTTTAGACCCCTATCAAAACATTGTATTTAACCGGTTTTAAGGTCAACTTCATAATTTGGTTAATTATGGAAGCCTTAGGTTAAATAAACAATTATCAATATCATGCAAGTGCGGAAATATAAATGAGACAAGATATAATGATTTAGGATACCAATGAAACAAAATAGTTTCATAACTTGAGGCAACCAATCCCATAATGAACAAATCCACTATCAAATAGAAGTTCACAGATTGAATAACCTTATTTTTCGTAAACTTAACTATAGTTACCCAATTGAGCTTTGGGATCCATAGAAGTCTCTGATATGAATGTGTTTCAAACATGAACCTCCAATCCACGACTCCAAGACCACCCTTGAAGGTTTTCTTCAACGTAGACCTCTAGTTCATGACTTCAATATCACACTTGAAGGTTTAGATCTAGCACTTTTGATGACTAGTATGCGGGAACTTTAAATCTATCAATTCAAATTATATGTAGATTGATTTCCAGTAGTGACTTTGAAAGGAGAAGGTACAGAACCTTTTTTATCTCAAATGAGTAGCTCCAAAGTCTTCTTAAAACATATCTTATGGTTTCCTTTATTTACTAAGTGAAATAAATCTAAAACCCTAATTACTTGATGGGTTGGCGGGCTAAAAATCCGAATCTGCATAATCACACTTCGATCGATCAAAATTGTTAATTCTTGAATACCTTGAAACAATTGAATTCATGTTCTTGCACACTGAATACCAAAAGCTTGAGCACTTGTCTAGAAATTCCCATAGACTCTAAAGACTATAACAAGACAAGTTTTTATTTATGTGTTTGCCAATATAAATCTAGATATTCAAATCCTAACAAAAATGTTGCAACAAAATAGAAGACGATATTCTAACGGAATATTTGATTTTGTATATTGAAAGTGAAATTGTTGTGAAATTTAGTACAAAATCAATCATAAATTATTTACAGGATTTAAAAGAAGGTTGATTTTCATTTGGATATATCATAAATGATTGAGTTAAAATGTATCAAGAAAATTTTATTTCTTTTATTTTGTTTATATTTTGTTACGGAGAATGTTATCCTCCAAACCGGATTGGAGAAATCTCTTTTAACTTAACATGTGGTGGTTTAAAAAACCATGAATGTATATTAAATCACATTTTAATTAAATAATTAAATTTGTCACTTGACTATATTAAATAGGTCATGTAACTAGAAGTACACATGGATGATTTGTTGAGTTGCTATGTAGTGGGTTGGAGGAACTTGCCTCCAAACTAGTTGTGAGAAAAATTCTGTCATTTTTTAAGGACAAAAGGGGTAATTACACTAGACCCACCTGTGGTTTAAGCAAAAATCAATTTGCCTACCCATGGTTTGAAAAGTGCTACTTAACCCACCTGTGGTATGTTCTGTTTGTTTTCCGTAACCCACCTCTGTTAAAATTAGGGGTAAATAAGTATTTTTGCTCAAATTTTATGTCTCTCTCCTCCCAAAACAAAAAATAGCACAAAAATGCAAGAAAAACAAGATAAAAAGGGAGGGTTTTGGGAGAAACAAGGTGTTGCATAATACTCTAGCATCACCACCCGTCCGATTCCTCGCGCAATCTTGATCGGAATCTTCACCAAAAACAGAGGAGGAAGAAGAAACAGGGGTAGCTGCAGCTCCACCAGCTGTAGTATTACCAATCGTTGTTGTTGTTGTTGTTGTAGCTGATTCGAACCCATCATCCCACAACAACCCTTGAGCTCTTTGTGCACAAAAGAGTACAAATTGGACAACAAATAATCCAGAGCATCTGGACCGTTGAACCCATCGTAAATCCCAACGAAAACCCACCCATGCTCCTCTGAAACGACGACATGTACTTGATCCTCCCCTGCTTTCCCTTGAGCCCACTGTAGATTCTAACTCTCCAATGACTCATCATCTTCCAAACTACCACCACTGCTCAAGAAATTCATGCTATTCACCATCAAATTCCAATTGTGCTGTTGCTTTTCATTATAATTCCAATCTGGGTCTTTCAGTCCACCGCCTTTGATCGGAGCTACAATCGAGTTTTGCTGCCCACCACCGATTCGTGAAATAAGGGTCTTCGATATCGCTCTCTGTAAAACCCGTATGAGTTTCCCTTTCCTCGATCTAGGCCTGAATGGCCCAAACCCGAACCCGAGTCCAAACCCACCACCGTGAGAGAAGCTTCTTGGAAGTTGATCAAAACCCTCCCTTTTTTATCTTTTTTCTCTTGCGTTTTTGTCCTATTTTTGGTTTTGGGAGGAGAGAGACATAAAATTAAAGCAAAAATACCTATTTACCCCTCATTTTAATAAAGGTGGGTTACGAAAAACAAACGAAACATATCACAGGTGGGTTAAGTGACATTTTTCAAATCACGGATAGGCAAAGTGATTTTCGCCCAAACCACAGGTGGGTTATGTGTAATTACCCCAGGACAAAATTTGGCTCCAAACACCAATAGGAAGATAATATTTGTCTTTGTCACTCACTTAACCCAAATAATTAAGTGATCATGTGCATTGCACATAACAATGACAAATGTCATCATCCTATTGGTGCCTGGAGCTAAATCCTTTCCTTTTGTTAATTCTAAATAGATACTTTGGTTTTTTTTTTTTTTTTTTTTTTTTTTTCAGTTAAAGATACTAACTTTGTTAATCCTAAATTTTAGTATATTTCTTATTTTTGATTGACCAAATAATTTTGGTTCATTTTTAATTTGGTCCGTAAAGATAAAACCTTGGTTCGGTAGATGTTGGTTTAGCATGCTAAGAATTGCAAGTCACCACCTATGGCCAAAGCAGATTTGGCCAAGTTTGATCATTTCAAATAACAGAACAGAATGCTCCAGGATATCAAGCACATTGGCCAAATTGCGGTCGAAATTCACATTGAGCAGAACATGAATAGTTATTTGAGATTTTATTGATGCATTGATATTTGAGAAAGAAAGTTTGCAAGCAGCATTAATTGTTATCTTTATTATTTAACTATTTTGGTTAAAAATGGAGGGCTAGTTGATGCAATTGGAACTGTTCAAATTATACCAGGCCTGACAGAACTCCTACGTATTAATGATAATACCAATTTTTCATATCAAAATCAAATAAGATCAACCATGAAGAGTCACAAAGGTGGAATCTTCTACCATGCTATTTAACAATAATTTTACTATCTAAGCCAAGAGAACCAAAACCTGCATTTCTACAATGGGGCAACGGAAATTGCAGGCAATATTGGTAGATACAATTCAAGCATAGAGAGTCTGCAGGTTCAGAAACCTGCAGCCAAAACTCTCAACACATACACATCCTTATTCAGCCAATATTTCCTAATAACTAGTACAGAAACTTTGAGCACTACCTGGGGCCAGAAAGCTGTTGTGAAGAGAGGTAAGACATTGGGTTATATGAAACACCTGCAGCACTATTAGAAGTAGCATTTATATCTGGATACAACCCCAAGTCCTTCAGCTCATTGGACCCTTCCATTCTTGACTCCTCGATGAATCTCTGGCCATAGAACCGCAAGAAATTTAGTGACTCGGACCTCGGCTCACCCAAAGACAACCCACCTTCCAACATGCCAACAACGTGAGCCATAGAAGGCCGCAGCGCTGGATCTTCATGCACACAACACAAGGCAATCCGCACTAGCTTCTCAACCTCTTCACTTGTCACTCGTCCCTCTAACCTTGGGTCTGCCAGTTCCAAGTACCTTCTCTGCTGATGCATTTCTAGCGCAAATAGAGGGAAGTATATTAGTCTGTGTTCCGAAACAGAAGGGGATGAGGATGGGGCATTTCCTTCACTGCTACTAGTTTTTGTGCTATGGCTCCATGTTTGTATTGAGCAATTTTTTCTTCCCCTCACAATCTCTAGTAAAACCAACCCATAACTATATACATCAGCCTTGTCGGAAATTGTGGAACTCATTATCCACTCAGGTGCAAGATAGCCTCGAGTTCCTCTCATTGTTGTAAATAGAAAAGATTGTTCAGGATTTAGCAGCTTTGACAGCCCAAAATCTGAGATTTTCACTTGTAAATTGTCGTTCAAGAGAATGTTTTCTGGCTTCACATCGCAGTGGATGATTCTGTGCTCACATTCACTATGCAAGTAAGCAAGCCCCCTTGCTGTTCCAATGGCTATTTCCAATCTCTCTTGCCATTCTAGAACAGGACCATTACCGAAGAGTGTACTGCCCAACGAACCTCTGTTCATATACTCGAGAACAAGAAAGCGCTGCCTCCCTTGTGCGCAAAAACCTTTCAATCTAACCAAATTGACATGGTGGATGTTCCCAATTATTGAAATCTCAGTAAAAAATTCTTTTTTCCCTTGGATTCCCAAACTAGTAATCTTCTTAACCGCCACAACAGTTTTGTCTGACAGAGTACCTCTGTATACAGTACCAAATCCACCACTACCAATCTGAGTCCTGAAGTTCTCAGTAGCAGCAGCAAGCTCTTCATAAGCAAACCTTCTCGGTAAGCCTGGGATAGAGATCATCTCTAGCTCTGCAGACGATGACGAGTTACTCCGGCCTAGTCTTACAGTTTTGGTTTTAGAAAGCCGCTTTTTCCTTAACCAAAGGATTGCAATGATTACAAACACTACTAGTATTAAGAACCCTGTTAAAGGTAATAGTACCAAAGCAGCGACTGGTAAGTTTTGTTTCTGATTTATGTTAGAAGAACCAACCAAAACTTTAATATAACCCAAACGGTCCTTATTGTTGTCTGCCAAAATGAAAGAACCTAAATGGTTTTCAAGAAGATAACAAGAACCAGAAGAAACTACATGGAAAAAGCCCAAACAAGAACAATTTTGAGAGCATAAATCTTGGCAAACCGACCACGTTACATTATTTTTCACGGGTTCCACGAAATTATCAGCAAAATAGTCCATACCGGGGCCGAATTTTAGATAGGAAATCGAGGAATTCAATTGACTGCCATTTCTAGCTGCAGTACAAGCTGAAGGCAGAGAAAGCGAACGATTCACTGGCATGCAATCACCATTGTTTTGATAACTGAATTCTGGTAAACAAGAACAAATTTTACCCAGAGGCTTTCTTCTGCACAATCCAATTTCTTTGCAACTGAGAGGAAGATCACAATCCTCAAATGGTCCTGCAAATTCTACCTCCCATTTTTTATCGCTCCGAGTCGGAGGTCTGACGATGCTAAATCTGCCATCGGGACCCAACTTACCACTCATAAAACTTGATGACCCATCATTCAAAGCTACTTGAACAACCGGGGAATTATCACTTGCTAGCAAATACAAACCTGTACCGTTCATCACCATCAACGATACGGCCTTGTTAGAGCTCCTGACAGCCTTTGGATCCGTGGACAATTCCCAATAATTCATCTTATTCCATTGCAGCACCGCATCCCTGTCAGTAACTTCAAGTCGATAATCACCCGCCGACATGTCCTCGTCTGTCACAGCGCTTTGCAATGATTTTCCAGTAGGAATTCCCTGTCCCATGACAATAGTGTCCGTCGGATGAGCAAAGCTCTCCCACAACGTATTGTTTCCTGCATCAACTAAAACGAGATTTCCCGTCTCTGAAAGCTGCATAGCAGAAATATCAGAATTGAATTGCGGGGTTGACCAGAGTGGTTGACCAGTTTGGTTTGTGACTGTGAGGCCGTTGACAGTCAGTGACAACTTGTCGGAGCTTGACATGGGTGTGTTGCGGTTGGCTGACCAGATTATGATGTTGGAGTCACTGTGGACGACTGAGAAGTAATATTTTGAGGAGGGTGGTCTGGCATCAATTGTGGCTTGGAAAGTACCATTTTGAGAGCGTAAGAAAGCGCCTCTGGTGTCGGTGAATTGGAAGTGTGAGGCTGTGAAATCGGGGCTGATTGAGTGCGTGGAAATGGAGGCTGAGAAAGTAAGACTTGGAAGGAAAACGCAGCATATAAAGAAGAAGAATGAGAATGAAAAGCAACCCATGCATGCAGAGCACAAAGGGTAGAAAAAAATTGGAGTTGTTTTCAAGCAGAATGATGATGATGATGATGATTGTGGTGGAGGTAGAAGAGATGGGTGTTTTTGGTCTTCGCCTCCATCATTTGGATAGTTATCTCATATTATCACGCACAGACTTACCTTTTTGTGAGATAAATGCATTGAATGAAAGTCACAGGTTCACAACTGCGATTTTTTCTGGCACTAGAATTTTTGGCCCTGTTTGTAAAGTAGTAAAATATCTTTACAATTTTTAAAAAACATTACATTTTTACGTATTTTTTAACCCAAACATATTTCTACCTGCTTTGTGTTAGAGTTGTGCGGTGAGAGTTATTTTCATTCTTTTTTCTGTTTTAATATTTTGCCTTGACTAATAAAATTGAAGAATAATAAGGGGCAGGTAAGGTAACCAGTCAGGCCTATAACAGGAGAGTTGATAATGAGAGTACGATCTGAGATTTGAGTTCATCGACAAGATATATATAGTTTAAATTGTCCATGTCTTTTCTTATATATAAAAAGCGGCTATGCCGCTACAGTACTTTGGTACTGTGCAAATAACGTATTGTACTGTGTGCGCACTGTAGCAACAACAGTGCTTTTTCGTGAGGCACCTTTTTTTTTTCTTTTTTTTTTCAACCTTTTGTTTAAGTTTTGCACAGTAGCTACAATCTACAGTAGTTACATTTTTTTTAAGTCTTTCGTTTGTATTTTTTTTTAATATATTGTTATACTTCTTATATATAAAAAGCGGCTATGCCGCTACAGTGCTTCGGCACTGTGCAAACTGTAGCGGCAACAGTGCTTTTCGTGAGGCACCTTCTTTCTTTTCTTTTTTTTTTTTTTTTTTTTTTTTTTTTTTTTTTTTTTTTTTTTTTCAACCCTTTTGTTTAAGTTTTGCCCAGTAGCTACAGTACCAAGCGGCATTGTAGCTACAGTAGTTACATTTTTTTAAGTCTTCCGTTTGTATTTTTATTTTTATTTTTTATATATATTGTTATATTGACCCAACAAATTTCACAATTATTGAAGTGTTAATTTTTTATAAGTCAAAATTAAATAATAAAATATGAAACTGTGACTAGCCACAACTGAAAATAAATATTTTGTGAAAATGTTGTGACATTTATTAGTACAGTATTTTTGCACTGTAGCTACAGTACCAAGCGTCATGTAGCTACAGTGCCTAATTTTTTTTTAAAGTAATCTATTTGTTTTTTTTTTCCTTTTAAATATTTATGTAAATTGGTATATATATTGTTATACTGACACAACAAATTTTACAATATTTTTATAATTATTGTCATGTCAATTTCTTACAAATATATAAAAGCGGCTATGCCCGCTATAGTGCTTCGGCACTGTGCACCCAACGTATTTCGCTGTGCAGCACTGTATCTGCAACAGTGCTTTGGTTTCGTGAGTTTTTTTTTTTTTTTTTTTAACCCTTTTGTTTAAGTTTTGCACAGTAGCTACAGTGCCAAGCGGCACTGTAGCTACAGTAGTTACATTTTTTTTTTTTAAGTCTTCCGTTTGTACTTTTTTTTTATATATATTGTTATACTGACACAACAAATTTCACAATATTTTCACAATTATTGAGGTGTTAATTTCTTATAAGTCAAAATAAAATAATAAAATATGAAACTGTGACCAACCACAACTGAAAATAAATGTTTTGTGAAAATGTTGTGACACTTATTAATACAGTATTTTTGCACGGTAGCTACAGTACCAAGAGGCACTTTAGCTACCGTGCCTAATTTTTTTTTTTTTTTTTAGTAATTTGTTTGTGTTTTTTTTTTCCTTTTAAATATTTATGTAAGCTGGTATATATATTGTTATACTGACACAACAAATTTTACAATATTTTCACAATTATTAACGTGTCAATTTCTTACAAACCGAAATAAAATAATAAAATATGAGACTGTGACCAACCACAACTAAAAATAAATGTTTATAATAAAAGCGCGAATGCGCGCACAATGTCTTGGCACTCTACATCCAGTGTTTTTGCACTGTGCAGCACTCTAACTAGAACAGTGCTTTGGTTTAGTTAGTCATTTTTTTTTTTCAGTAATGGGTTTGTGTTTTTTTTTTCTTTTAAATATTAATGTTAGCTGACATTTATATTGTTATACCGACACAACAAATTTTACAATATTTCTACAATTATTGATGTGTCAATTTCTTACAAGTCGAAATAAAATAATAAAATATGAGGCTGTAGCCAATTACAAATGAAAATAAATATTTAAAAAAAATGTTACAACACTTATTGTTATCACAATATTTTCACAATTGTTGAAATCTTAGTTTCTTATATATCAAATAAAAAATGTTAAATCCACAACATTTTTACATTAATTTCACAACAAATCATAAGTAAGCTATTATTAATGGATAGCACTGGAGCTACAGTGCTTTTGGTTTATTGGGTGAGCCAAAATTGGGTGAGTTACATTAAACTTTTTTTTTAATATAATCAAATTGAGTGAGTCAAAATTTACAATTTCACACACAAAATCTATATTAATTTTTTTACTACTGGGGCAGCACGTGCAAGCTTGTTTAAAATAAAAGCCGCTATACCGCTACAGTGCTCTGCACCGTACATTTTGGTTTCGTGAGCCAGCACTATAGCTACAGGTTTTTTTTTTATAGTATTCCGTAGGTACTTTTTTTCATATATATATATATTGTTAATTGTTATACTGACATAATAAATTTCATAATATTTTTATAATTATTGAGTTGTCAATTTTTAATAAGTCAAAATAAAATAATAAAATATGAAACTATGACCAACCACAACTGCCTGAATGCGCATATAATACTTTTACACTGTACATTTGGTTTAGTGAGCCAGTGTCTTTTTTTTTTTTCAAGTTTTGAACGGTAGCTACAATACCAAGTGGCACTGTAGCTAGAGTTTTTTCTTTTTATTATTTTTAAGTCTTCCGTTTGTACTTTTTTTTTTTTTCCTTTTACATATATTGTTATTCTGACAAAAAGTGGCAAATGATGTGAAAATAGAGGTATTGTGAAAACGTTGTAATATTTTGTTGTATTCATAGGCGTTTTTTTTGTTGATTTAGTCAAAATTAGTAATCTATATATAAAAAGAGTAAACGGGAAAAGCTATCATAAGTTCTCTACAGTAGTTTTGACTTGTTCAATTTTCACTGTTTTGAGGGCCTTTTTTTTTTTTTTTTTTTTTTTGTAAATACGTAAAGCTTCAATATATTTGCTATATTATTTTTGGTTTGTCCAATTCACACTGTTTTACATTATAATAAAATATTAACACAATAAATTGGCACAATATTTTCATAATTTTTAAGATGTTGATTCCTTATAATTCGAAATAAAATAATAAAATATCATACTAGAACCAACCACAACTAAAAATAAAGGTAATGTGAAAAAAGATGTGTACATTCACAATATTTTTTTACAATACTTTCATAACAAATTATAGGTAATAATTTGTTTTTGGTTATAATTTAAACTTATTAATGAAATTACTTTTTTATCCACCAACAACAACCTGTAACAATCTACAACTTATGATTTGTTATGAAAATATCGTGGACATAACATTTTTTTTTTGTTTGTGAAAAAGTTAAAACATCTTGTTGTCGTCACAATATTTTCAAAACTGTTGAGCTGTCAATTCTTTACAAGTCAAAATAAAATATAACAAAATTATAAAGTATTATGAAAATGTTGTGCCATTTTGTTGTGTTTTTAGAATTTTTTTTGTGGATTTAGTTAGATTTGTTGAGACAAAATTCACTATTTCACATACAATTTTTTTGGGTTGACTTTTTGTATTTTTTTTCTTTGCGCACCATTTTAAGTAAAACTACATAGTTTTACACACAAAAACAAAAACAAAAACTTAGGAAAAAAAACACTTTTCATCCTTTATGTTTGGGGTAGTTTACAATTCCTTCTTCTTAAACTTTAAAATCAAGCAATTTTTCCCTTAATATTTTGGTCAATAGATGACTATTTAGTCATCTTAACATTGGTTCAAGCCATTTCTATTTTCTAGTCTTTGGCCACTGAAAACTTTAGCTGTTTTCTGATTCATAAGACTTCACTTGCAATATTTTCCAACAATATAAGTTGGTCTAGGCGCATTTGAAAATGGTGGATTCAATAGATTGTGGAAAACAAATTTCTCACTTAGGTTCCCCCCACCCTCCTTTTTTTTTTTTTTTTTTTTTTTTGGGTTTCCTGCCAAACTTTGAATTGATTATGTGAACGTGTGATTTGGGGGGACAAATTTCATATACACACTCAATATAGATTAAACTGTTTTAAGCTTGATGCTTAAATTTAACCATAGAAGAGAATTAATAAATGGTAAAACAGAAAGTTGTAGGAAAAATTCATAAAGAATACGACAAAAACACAGACATAAAGAATAAGCTAAGAGTCTTATAACTCAACTAAAACTTTTAGGTTTTTTTCAACAAAGACTTTTTGGATTTTAATCCACATTCCTAACTAACAAAAAATATGTCATGTTATTATTCTCTCAGTTAAACCCTAATGAAAGCTGTGGGGGGTGAAAAGCCCAACCTAACGTATTGGGCCCAAGGCCCTATTTGAAGACTACTGTTTGTCCGAAGAGATGAAAACACTCGAGACGAAGCCCATGTAAAAGAAGCATGTCTGGAGAGGAGCATGGTCATAATTCGAGGAGACATTCAGTTGTCTGAGGAGGCCATTATCCTCGGATCCGAAGAAACTTGGTCCGACAGGCGTCTGGGAAGCTCAAATGATTCTCCTGACAAGTGTAATGATAGGGATGAACCTCAGGCACGTATGAAGATAGCAGGAATGGAGAAATATCTTGAAGACAAACCTCAATCACGACATTAAATGCACTGCACCTACTTTCCTGACCGCATTAATGTGGAGAAGACCCCTGAACAATGCACTCTCAGCTACCGCCACTCACACAAGGCTAAAAAGGATACATGATGGGACATGCACTCAAGTGGGCGTCTAGATGATGAACAAGTGGACGATGAAGATGAAGGGAGGGGGAACTATATAAGAGGGAGAGGCCTCTGATAAAGGGAGGATCGAAAAAAGAAAGATAGGAAGGAGAAAACTTCATTACTGTAGCTCTAAGAATTGTAACCCATGTTCATTCAATACAAATCCTCTTCGGACGTCTATGTTTGCATTTGTCCGAACACGATTGAATGTTAATTTATTCACAAGCACTGCAGTCCAATACTGTTTAATTCATTACTAGCCTAGCTCTTTCACCCACTCTCTACAAATTTATTGTTTTGGGTTCATTGGGCTCACAATCCATACCTGATGACTTGCATAATTTGGCATAATTTATCACTTCTCAACTTTAAGCTTTAGTCTAATTTTATTTATTTATTTTTTTGTTGATTTTAGACTTCATTATTGTTATTTAAATTTTATTTCAGATTTGAAGGAAATAAAGATTTAACCAAATGAAAGAGAACTGAAACAGAGGGCTGAAGAAAGCAAGGTTTTGGGCTGAAAAAGTGCAACATGTTTGAGAAAGAAGAGTGGGCTGATTAAGTGAATGGGCTAAAAAGAAAAACGTAGTGGGCTGAAAAGAAATTCGTTTGTGGGCTGAAAAGAGCACCACGTCTAAATCAGAAAAGGGCACCATGTTTGAGAGATAAAAAGAGGCGCAAAATTGAAAGAAAGAGGAAGAGGGCGCTGAGCTGAAACTGAAAAGAAAAGGGAGGCTGAACGAAGAAAAGAAAATCTGGGGGCTGAAACAAAAGGAAGGAGGCGCTGAAACTTAAAGAAGGAGGCGCTGAAACTGAAAGAGAAAAAGGCTGAACAGAGAAACGCTGAAGCAAATTTTTTAGCGTTTATTTTCCCTTCAAATCTTCTCAGAAAAATTATGGTGAATTCGTTATTGTTGAATTTAATTTTTAGCATGAACTAAATTTTCTTTATTCTAGGAAAACGATGTAATCTAGTTCCGAACTATGCTTGCTTTTCTATGTTAATTTGAATTAATTCTTTTCATGTTTGTCTGATTTATTCTGAGCTTATTGCTTCTAATTAACTGGCCATTAATTAGATGATTTTGATCTTGTGATTTGCTGTCGAAAGAGGGAATTATAGGATAGATCTTGAATATTTCGGCATAGGTAAATATAGAGATCGAAAGACTTGTATGAACCTGTGTAGTATTAAAATCATTGGTCTTAATGCTTTCTTGCTTTATTAAATTGCATACTCTTGTGTAAATTGATGAACAAGAATGTTTCCAATTGACTGTCGAAAGAGGCTTTTGGATGTTTTTTGGAGATTGCTAACAAACAGAGAGAATTAAATTAAATTAGCTAGATGAGTAAAGCATAGTGAGGGATTAGGTGAAATCGATTTCCTAGAAGTTTTCTTCCCATTAATTTGATCTTTGAACAACATATTTTTTTTTCCTCTGCTTATTTTCTTTAATTTGATTTTATTTTAAATTCCAATTACAACAATCTTAGTGACTTCTCTAGATAAAATCAAGATTAGCATAACTTTGGTATTTGTCAAAAGTAAGTTACCAATCCCTGAGGACGATACTCTTCTCATCACTTTACTATAAAACTACGATACTGTGCACTTGCAGTTTTGCACCGATCAATACCTTTTGGGCTTGGGCTACAAAAATTGACCCTACAAAAGCTTATGATTTTTAAAATATTTTATTGTGTAATGTCTAAAATACTCCCACTAAATTTTAACATCCCAAAAATTTTCTTCCAGTATTTTGAGTTTTAGATGGTAATAATTCTTGGAAAGTTAGAATGATGATATAAATTTTTTTATTTGTTATCTAAAGAACATTGATTTTCTAGGTTTAAATTTTTAAAACTTAAAATTCATCTAATGGAAAATTCGATAACACGTGCCTTTTGTTATCTTTTTTTATTTATATTTTTTATCTTCTTAGCAAAACTCAGTTGTTTATTGTTGGAAGATGATGATATTCGTTACAATTCTTAGAAGTTTTTAGTGAGTGGATATATTGACTATAGCAAATAAGTACTAAAAAACTATTATAGTGAAATATATATTTATATGTTAAATAACTCTCTTAACTTTGTGGTTGATCAAAATTCTTATATGAATGAGATTAACTTTTTATGACATACTTATCAAAATTCTTATAATTAATATCTATTTTGATTAATGTAAATCTTTGTGTATTTTAAAAATCAAATTATTTATATCTTTATTTTGTGATACAAATAAAATCTAGAATTGATCCTAATCACTACTTTTTTTTCCCATGGCTAGCACGTGCCTTGCATGTGCTGCCCTAACTAGTTCTTTTTAAGTTTTTTATAATTGACATGTTTCTAAAAAAAATAAAATAAAATAAAATAATTGATGTTACATTACTTTATGTTGATTAAATAGGTTAATTTTAAATTAGGGTAAATTACAAAGTTAGTCCCTACCCTTTACACCGAATTTCAATTTAGTCTCTAACCTTTTAATTGTATCAATTTAGTCCTTAATATTTTTAGTGTTGTGGCAATTTAGTCCTTGTTATTATCTCTTAGATGGAAAAAACAGATATATCAAATGGAACAATAAAAAATTATTTTCTATGCCACGTTAAATGCAACTATACTGCCTACATAGTTAAAAAAAAAAAAACTAAGTATGCATTTGGATATCGCTAATTTTGCTAAAAACTGAAAACAATAAAAAAAAAAAAAATTACTGTTTACGCATGGGTTACTATTCATTTGCCTACTTGTATTGTTCATGTCCCATGAACAGTGCAAGAGGCGCTAGTAAAAAAAAAAGAAAAAAAAAGCCAGACGCAGATGCTCCAAACGCAAACGCAAACCAAACGAAGCTTTAATATAACAAAGATACAATGTTTTCACATGCCATTCAAATATTCAATCCTTAAAGACTATAACCTTCATTTTACATGTAATTTTAATTGGAGGTTTTGTTTAGTATTGGTACATGTAGGGTTAAGGGCCCAAATCATATATTGGGTCTTGGGCCTTAGCCGAGAGCATTAGTAGTCTGAGAACGAATGAATAGACATAAATGGTTCAAACTCATGACTTAAGGAGTCGGATGCAAGTGGGATGGTGGTCTGAGGAGGAATACCTCCTCGGATAAGCTAAACACAGATCAGATGTAGGTCCTATAGATCAAAGTGACCTTCCAAGAAGCTCCAGTGATAGGAACGTGCCTCACGAACATGCGAGAAGGAAGGGAACCCAAAATATCTCGGGCAAAGCTGTTACCATCGCATTGAATTCACTGCAGCTACTTTTCTGGCTAAATTTATGTGGAGAAGACCCCTGAACAGTACTGTCTTGGCTATCGTAACTCATAGAAAGCCAAAGAGCGTGTCTAATGGTATTGGTACGTGTAGGGTTAAGGGCCCAAATCATATATTGGGCCTTGGGCCTTGGCCAAGAGCATTAGTAGTCCGAGGACGAACGAATAGACATAAATGGTTCAAACTTATGACTTAAGGAGCCAGATGCAAGTGGGATGGTGGTCCACTTGAGCCAGATGCATTTATGTAAAGAAGACCCTTGAACAATACTGTCTTGACTACCGTAACTCATAAAAAGCCAAAGAGGGTGTCTGATGGGACATGCACTCAAGTAAAGGCTCAAATGATCAACAGATGTAGGATTAAGATGGCCCAAGAGGATTCATATAATGTAAGATACCCTTCACGAGATAGGGGTCGGAAAATAAGAGAAAGAATATTGTAGCAATCAAAATTGTACTTGTACCCAACTATTATTGATTTATATGAGAAAATACCTCATCGGGCAGTGAATTCATTCAGCCCTATTTTTCTTGTTCTTGCTTGATCATCTATTAAATCCATACTAGCCATTGTCAAATTCATTTAGGGCCTAGTTCTCCAATCCATTCTCTACAATTTTATTGTATTGAGCTCACTGGGCCAAGATCCCATACATCTTGAGTTTGGGCTGCAAAACGTGTCCCTATAGTTCGTAAATATAATAGTTTACAAATGATTGTTCAATTTTATTTTTTAATTAGTTATATAACTAGTTCATAAAATACAAATCTATAGGTTTCAAATTAAGGTAATGGGATAATATCCACAATTTATACATATCTTAAGAGTGAAAAAATAATAGTTCTGGAAACTGTTGCTTATTCTTTTGTTCCAGATGATGAAATTTTAGATGTTGAACCCCTTAGAAAGGTTCAAAGATTAAAACTTAAATAAATAAATAAACATTACTTCCTTAGAATGTAATTCTTATTAATTCAAAATCAATTACAAATGATTTTAATAGATTGAAATAACTTACAACACAATGTTGTCAAGTTAAAATTAATTTATGAAATTAAATATTTGTTTTGAGTAAATATTTTTTTAAGAGTTGTGTTATATTTAAGTTGGCCTCCTTCGAAAAATTTCCTAGCTCTACCACTACTTATAATGTCTCTACTTATATATATATACACACACACATACACACTAATTGGTAACGTGCTTTGCATGTTTTTCATTTATATTTTCATTAATATTATAAGCAAACATATTTTAAAATAGTGTTTGCTATCTAAAACTCACGTGAAGATGAATTCAATCTTAACTTCCTTTTATTAAGTTTTTTATTTATTTTTTATTTATAATTCTATTTTTAACTTCAACTACGGTACACCAATTACCAAATATATCAATTTCTAATGAATTTATTATTATTATAATAATAATAATTAACAAAACCTACTACCATGTGTCATCTAACAAATCTTTGTGTTATTAACAATAATAATTAAAAATAATATCAATGTATAATGAATTTTAAATGAGTTTTTTTTTTAAGAAAAGATATTTAAATGAGACTTTTATAATTTATAAATACTTTTAATAAATTGTGTGCACTATTTTTACTCTCAATCATTACTAAATTTGAACTCTTTATAAAGTAGCGATAATTTCGAAATGGTACATCGATATTGACTGGTACTGAAATATTTCGTCTTACTAGTTAAATCGGAATAACCTCCGTACACAATTGACACTCTTACCAAGAACTGATGCAATGATATTTTGAGAAAGAAAGTTTGCAAGCAGCATTAATTGTTAATTTGTTATCTTTATTATTTAACTACTTTGGTTAAAAATGGAGGACTAGTTGATGCAATTGGAACTGTTCAAATTATACCAGGCCTGACAGAACTCCAAGGTATTAATGATAATACCAATTATTCATATCAAAATCAAATAAGATCAACCATGAAGAGTCACAAAGGTGGAATCTTCTACCACGCTATTTAACAATAATTTTACTATCTAAGCCAAGAGAACCAAAACCTGCATATCTACAATTCAAGCATAGAGAGTCTGCAGGTTCAGAAACCTGCAGCCAAAACTCTCAACACATACACATCCTTATTCAGCCAATATTTCCTAATAACTAGTACAGAAACTTTGAGCACTACCTGGGGCCAGAAAGCTGTTGTGAAGAGATGTAAGACATTGGGTTATATGAAACACCTGCAGCACTATTAGAAGTAGCATTTATATCTGGATACAGCCCCAAGTCCTTCAGCTCATTGGACCCTTCCATTCTTGACTCCTCGATGAATCTCTGGCCATAGAACCGCAAGAAATTTAGTGACTCGGACCTCGGCTCACCCAAAGACAACCCACCTTCCAACATGCCAACAACGTGAGCCATAGAAGGCCGCAGCGCTGGATCTTCATGCACACAACACAAGGCAATCCGCACTAGCTTCTCAACCTCTTCACTTGTCACTCGTCCCTCTAACCTTGGGTCTGCCAGTTCCAAGTACCTTCTCTGCTGATGCATTTCTAGCGCAAATAGAGGGAAATATATTAGTCTGTGTTCCGAAACAGAAGGGGATGAGGATGGGGCATTTCCTTCACTGCTACTAGTTTTTGTGCTATGGCTCCATGTTTGTATTGAGCAATTTTTTCTTCCCCTCACAATCTCTAGTAAAACCAACCCATAACTATATACATCAGCCTTGTCGGAAATTGTGGAACTCATTATCCACTCAGGTGCAAGATATCCTCGAGTTCCTCTCATTGTGGTGAATAGAAAAGATTGTTCAGGATTTAGCAGCTTCGACAGCCCAAAATCTGAGATTTTCACTTGTAAATTGTCGTTCAAGAGAATGTTTTCTGGCTTCACATCGCAGTGGATGATTCTGTGCTCACATTCACTATGCAAGTAAGCAAGCCCCCTCGCTGTTCCAATGGCTATTTCCAATCTTTCTTGCCATTCTAGAACAGGACCATTACCGAAGAGTGTACTGCCCAACGAACCTCTGTTCATATACTCGAGAACAAGAAAGCGCTGCTTCCCTTGTGCGCAAAAACCTTTCAATCTAACCAAATTGACATGGTGGATGTTCCCAATTATTGAAATCTCAGTAAAAAATTCTTTTTTCCCTTGGATTCCCAAACTAGTAATCTTCTTAACCGCCACAACAGTTTTGTCTGACAGAGTTCCTCTGTATACAGTACCAAATCCACCACTACCAATCTGAGTCCTGAAGTTCTCAGTAGCAGCTGCAAGCTCTTCATAAGCAAACCTTCTCGGTAAGCCTGGGATAGAGATCATCTCTAGCTCTGCAGACGATGACGAGTTACTCCGGCCTAGTTTTACAGTTTTGGTTTTAGAAAGCCGCCGCTTTTTCCTTAACCAAAGGATTGCAATGATTACAAACACTACTAGTATTAAGAATCCTGTTAAAGGTAATAGTACCAAAGCAGCGACTGATAAGTGTTGTTTCTGATTTATGTTAGAAGAACCAACCAAAACTTTAATATAACCAAAACGGTCACGGTCCTTATTATTGTGGTCTGTCCAAATGAAAGAACCTAAATGGTTTTCAAGAAGATAACAAGAACCAGAAGAAATTTCATGGAAAAAGCCCAAACAAGAACAATTTTGAGAGCATAAATCTTGGCAAACCGACAACATTACATTATTTTTCACGGGTTCCTTAGCAAAATAGTCCATACCAGGGCCGAATTTTAGATAGGAAATTGAGGAATTCAATTGACTGCCATTTCTAGCTGCAGTACAAGCTGAAGGCAGAGAAAGCGAACGATTCGCTGGCATGCAATCACCATTGTTTTGATAACTGAATCCTGGTAAACAAGAACAAATTCCACCCAGAGGCTTTCTTCTGCACAATCCAATTTCTTTGCACCTGAGAGGAAGATCACAATCCTCAACTGGTCCTGCAAATTCTACCTCCCCGATCCGAGGTGGTCTGACGATGCTAAATCTGCCATCGGGAGCCAACCTACCAATCCTAAAACTTGCTGACCCATCATTCAAAGCTACTTGAACAACCGGGGAATTATCACTTGCTAGCAAATACAAACCTGTACCATTCATCACCATCAACGATACGGCCTTGCTAGAGTTCCTGACAGCCTTTAGATCCATGGACAATTTCCAATAATTCATCTTATTCCATTGCAGCACCGCATCCCTATCAGTAACTTCAAGTCGATAATCACCCGCCGACATGTCCTCGTCGACAGCGCTTTGCAATGATTTTCCAATGGGAATTCTCTGTCCCATGACAATAGTGTCCGTCGGATGAGCAAAGCTCTCCCACAACGTATTGTTTCCTGCATCAACTAAAACGAGATTTCCCGTCTCTGAAAGCTGCATAGCAGAAATATCAGAATTGAATTGCGGGGTTGACCAGAGTGGTTGACCAGTTTGGTTTGTGACTGTGAGGCCGCTGACAGTCAGTGACAACTTGTCAGAGCTTGACATGGGTGTGTTGCGGTTGGCTGACCAGATTATGGTGTTGGAGTCACTGTGGACGACTGAGAAGTAATATTTTGAGGAGGGTGGTCTGGCATCAATTGTGGCTTGGAAAGTACCATTTTGAGAGCGTAAGAAAGCGCCTCTGGTGTCGGTGAATTGGAAGTGTGAGGCTGTGAAATCGGGGCTGATTGAGTGCGTGGAAATGGAGGCTGAGAAAGTAAGACTTGGAAGGAAAACGCAGCATATAAAGAAGAAGAATGAGAATGAAAAGCAACCCATGCATGCAGAGCACAAAGGGTAGAAAAAAATTGGAGTTGGTTTCAAGCAGAATGATGATGATGATGATGATTGTGGTGGACGTAGAAGAGGTGGGTGTTTTTGGTCTTCGCCTCCATCATTTGGATAGTTATGTCCCATTATCACGCACAGACTTACTTTTTTGTGAGATAAATGCATTGACTGAATGAAAGTCACAGGTTCACACTGTGATTTTTTCTGGCACTAGAATTTTTGGGCTGTTTGGTGAAATAGTTTAAAAATATGTTTTTAATTTATACATAATATTATATTTATTTTCACATAATTCCTCACCCATACGTTTCTCTAGCTACTTTGGTTTTAGAGTTTTGTGGTGAGAGTTATTTTCATTCTTTTTTCTGTTTTAATATTTTGCCTGGACTAATAAAATTGAAGAATAATAAGGGGGTAGGTAAAGTAACCAGTCAGGCCTATAACAGGAGAGTTGATAATGAGAGTACGATCTGAGATTTGAGTTCATCAACAAGAAATATAGTTTAAATTGTCTATGTTCTTTTTAAGTTTTTTATAATTGATGTTACGTTACTTCATGCTAATTAAATAGGTTAATTTTGCTTCTCAAAAAAAAAAATAGGTTAATTTTAAATTAGGGTAGATTATAAAGTTAGTCTCTACCATTTACATTGAATTTTAATTTAGTCCCTAAACTTTTAATTGTGTCAATTTGGTTTTTAACATTTTTAGTGTTGTGTCAATTTAGTCCTTGTTATTATCTCTTGAATGAAAAAAATTGATATATTAAACGGAACAATAAAAAATTATTTTCTATGCCACATAAAATGCAACTATACTGCCCACATAGTTTTAAAAAAACAACTAAGTATGCGTTTAAATATCGCTTATTTTGCTAAAAACTGAAAATAATAAAAAAATAATAATAAAGTAACTGTTCATGTGCAGGTTACTGTTCATTTGCCTACTTGCATTGGTCATGTCCCATGAACAGTGCAAGAGGCGCTGGTATTAAAAAAAAAAAAAAAAAAACCAGATGCAGACGCTCCAAACGCAAACCAGACGGAGCTTTAATATAACAAAGATACAATGTTTTCACATGCCATTCAAATATTCAATCCTTAAAGACTATAACCTTCATTTTACATGTAATTTTAATTGGAGGTATTGTTTGGTATTGGCACGTAAATATAATAGTTTACACATGGTCGTTCAATTTTACTTTTTAATTAGTTATATAACTAGTTTATAAAATACAAATCTATAGGTTTCAAATTAAGGTAATGGGAAAATATCCACAATTTATACATATCTTAAGAGAGAAAAAATAATAAGTTCTGGAAACTGTTGCATATTCTTTTGTTCCAAATGATGAAATTTTAGATGTTGAACCCCTTAGAAAGGTTCAAAGATTTAAACTTAAATAAATAAATAAATATTACTTCCTTAGAATGTAATTCTTGATTAATTCAAAATCAATTACAAATGATTTTAATAGATTGAAATAACTTACAGCACAATGTTGTCAAGTTAAAATTAATTTATGAAATTAAATATTTGTTTTGAGTAAATATTTTTTTAAGAGTTGTGTTATATTTAAGTTGGCCTCCTCTCTCTCTCTCTCTCTCTCTCTCTCTCTATATATATATATATATATAGACACATACACACACACACAAATTGTTAACGTGCTTTGCATGGTTTTCATTTATTTTTTCATTAATATTATAAGCAAACATATTTTAAAATTGTGTTTGCTATCTAAAAGAAGAAATATTATTTAGGCGTAAATGCACTTTTAGTCCCTACATTTTGCATCTTTTCCATTATGGTCCCTACATTTTCATTTCACCACTTTTAATCTCTAAATCAATTAACGCGTTCCATTTTGGTCCTTACCGTTACTCAACAGAAATTACTGATGTGGCAAACGGAGTGCACTGTTGGCACATTAAATGCTAACGTGGCCAATAAAATAATATTAAAAAATGCCACGTTAGCATAAAATAATGATTAAAAAAGACATATAAGCATTTACATCAACTTTTGATTTTGAAAATTAATTTATCTATTTTAACAAAATAAAAAATGAAAAAAACGAAATTAGAACCTAAAATACACATGAATTCAGATCTTGTCTCATCTTAAAATGAACAAGAAAGAACACAAAACCAAAATATTCAATCACATGAACACCAACGCAGAAAAACTTCAACCCAAAACTTCTTTATCAAAAACCGATTCCCCCAACCCTTCTAAAACATTCTCCAAGCTTCATCCCTCTTCCAAAACTCAAAGCTTCCTCTCTCTTTTCCAAAAATGGAGATCTCTCTCTTCCAAAACACGTTCATGGCCAAAAGCTTCGAGCTCTACCTCCTTGCTCATCGCCACCGCCACCGCCACCACCACAACTGCTTGTGGTGTTTTTTTTTTTCTTTCTCTGATTGACCCATTCTCTTTATCTCTTGATTTTGCTCAAACCTAAACCCAAACCCAAATGCCTCAAGATCCTCACCCAAATCGGTGCTTTGCTCTCTCTCTCTCTCTCTTTGTGGCTTAGATCGATGTCTTTCTCTCTCGGTGGGTCTCTCTGTCTCAAACCGGTGTCTCTCCCTCCCCTATTCCCCTTTCTGCTTGGCCCTCCTTGTTACAGCCCCTCTCCACAACCTTCCATAGTTTTGATCTAGATTTAGAGAGAGGCTGAGATCAGTGTGCTGGTAGTTGTGAAACAAAAATTAGTGGTTGCTTGCTCACTCCTAAGTGCAGGAGATCGTAGCAATATTATTCTCGGAATACCGAGGTCGAACCACAAGGAATAGGGTAAATTCAAAAACAATATAATTAAACAACAATTTGGGTGAAGAAGAAAAGTACTTTTGCTTGGTGATTGTTAACAAGAATAATAATAAAAACTTATTTAAATCAATAATGTAAATATCAGGGCATCGGGGTGTTTCCTTATACCGATATGAAATTCTTTGTGATCTAAGAAAATATATATTTCATAATTGATTGTTCTTATACAATTAAATACTTATGATTCGGTTAAACTTAGAGAATTCAAGAACGCATGATAACCTAGATTGATAATGCGGTTAGAAATGTTTTCAGAAAAACTCATTCACTTTAAAACCTAATTTCTACTTGAAACTATTAGAAAATCATCTAAACAATAAGAAAAACATGATTGAACTTATAGAAAGCATGGAAAAATTAATACATCAAAAGAAATCTAAAGGAACAATCAAATATGTCATTGATAAAATCCTAGAAAGAATCACATTGAATATTCATACCATATAGAAGAAACATAACCCCTAGCCCTAGCAAAGAGTTTAGGCTGCCATTAGAGAAAGGAAAATACAAGTTTTTCTCTCCAAAATTCGTTCTACATAGCCTCCCTTCAAAACCCTAATGTCAAAAGTGTTCAAAGAAAATAAAACTTTTACTATTTTAATTTCTGTCCAGGTTTACAGCAATAAATTGTGAGTTAATTTCAACATTCAAAAATTGAGAATTTTGAACCACTCAAAACTAGAAAGTTGTAGATATTTAAGTCACGGTTCCAACCCATCTGGCTTTGTGTCAATTGGATTTTTGAGAAGAGAGGTACACCCAGAATACTGATCAGTGCTCAAATCAGATTTTTCTTTTTCATATTCTGCCTCTTTTATTTCTTTCCTTATTTGAAGCTTCCAATCATGGTAGACGATCCAAGCACTTTAGCTGCACCTTCTTAGACATTTAAGCATGGTCCTTTAGCTCCCCTTTAATTTTAGTTTGGTCTCCATTCTCTCACAAATTCTTGTAAACTCATCTTTCTCACATGATTTCCTGAAAGTAGAAAATTACACACAATGAATGGTATCTTATTCAAGAAATTATGTAAAGATAAATAATAGAGATTAATGCAAATCATGGCTTAATTATACAAATTAAGCATAGTAATAAGTAGATAACACCCACATAAATATATAACAAGTATACATTTCAAGGCGTTATCAGTGGTGGTGGTCGATGGTTGTGAAGTAATGGTCGGTTGGGTCCAGTGTTGGGTCAAAGGGTGGGTTTGTTGTTGGAGTGGGTCGTGAGGTGGGTTTGATGATCATTGATTGCTAGGTTTGAGATGTTTTGGTGTTCTTGTTGACAAGAAAGGGTAAGAAAGTCCTATAAAATCTGAGTTTGTGTGCTTATTTTAATTTTAATTTTGCTTTGTGTTGGTATGGTTGAGTTGGGTTTGTGTTGGTATATGTGGATTGATTTTGTTTTGGATAATTTGGATTATGCATATATACATAAATGGATTGATTTTGTTTGTACAATATTCATTTATGATTTTTCTAGGTTTGATTTTCTTGTGTTCTTATGTTTGATTTTTTGGGTTTGTATGATTTTTTTTGGGCTTGTGCTCTCCTGTCTTTTTGATGAAGAGGATGGCAGATCTAAATTCATGTATTTTAGGTTCTAATTTTTTTTTTTTTTGTTAAAATAGATAAATTAATTTTCAAAATCAAAAGTTGATGTGGATGCTTATGTGTCTTTTTTAATTATTATTTTATGCTGACATGGCATTTTTAAAATTTATTTTATTGGTCACGTTAGCATTTAATGTGCCAACAGTGCACTCCGTTTGCCACATCAGCAATTTCTGTTAAGTGAGTAACAGTAAGGACCAAAATGGAACGCATTAATTGATTTAGGGACTAAAAGTGGTAAAATGAAAATGTAGGGACCAAAATGAAAAAAATGCAAAATGTGGGGACTAAAAGTACATTTAGGACTATTCTTTATTATTATGTAATGAATATTTTATGTTATTTTTTTTTTACTATTTTAAAATTCTGCCACTTTTAATTCGTGGTTGATGAATTTGATTAGAAGTTTTTGTATATGTTTATGCACTTGTATATTTAATAATTGCTATATAACTTGTTCCCAATATGTTGATTGACCTCCTAATAATTCATATAAAACTAAATAAATAAATAAAATCGATCACCCAATCAAGCTAACCATGGGTAAAAAAAAATCTACACACCCTAAGTTAATACTCAGTAGTCATATAACATATAACAATTATTATTTAACACACACACACCAACTTGAGATGTCAAAAGAAATATGGAAGCTCCAACACCTTTTTGGAAATCCTACAGATAAAAGGAACACGAAAATCACAAACTAAAATTATAAAAAAAAAGAAAAAAAATCTTTCCACTTTGATTATTTACTGATATACAACACTTACATTAACAATCTTTACTCTGTCACTGGCTTTTGTGGGATCATCAATGCGCAAGAACTTGTAACCTTTGGATACTATTGAATTCTATAAAACAAAAGATCACTTATAAGTTAAATTACGGGAAAACCTAATGTAACAACAAACTCCTGGTTAATAAGAAAACATGGTATTTAACAAACCATTAAATTAATGAATTACCATCTTAACTCATCATTTTAGGTTTTATATACATGATTTTTTGGCAAGTTACACATGCAGCCTTTGAATTTTGAATTCACGGCCTCACCCATTTGCTCTTACGACTTACAAGGGTAGAAAGTAACACTTGATTACCTAGCATGTCCAATTCCTAAATCTGTTCAATTATCATGCTTTGATTGAGTTCATTTGAACAAAAGGGCAAAAATAATCCAGTTGATTATATTTCAACGTACACTGTGAAAACATGCATCCAAGTTGATCAAGGATATCTTTCTTTAAAAAAAAAAAAAAAAATGAACAAGGATATATTTGATTTTCATGGTGCTGATTCTAAATAATCCTAGTTTTATCTTCTTTTTTTTTTTTCGAAAAAAATGTTTTTTTTTTTTGGTTTCCCGCAATTCTCCTAGAATTTGACACATACATTGAAGGCAAATTTAATATGGGCTTATGACAACGACAAAGTGTCTCAAATTTATTTTCAATAATTACAGATGGTGAAGATTTAAATCCTCTATTTTTTTTATATTAAAAATAGTGCAATATTCAGAGATAAATATTTTTTAGCATTTCTCCCCCCCCCCCCCCCCCCCCCCCAAAAAAAATTATATACTAATAAAAATCAACTGAATCATCATTAAGCAAATGAAAAATGTTAAAGCCATTACAAATTTCACAAAAAAATACTTACAATTTGATGTAGCAATAATAGATTGGTACCACTTAAACAATATAATAAATGAATGTTTGAATTATTATTTTTTTTTTTGTTGGTGACACTTCAATTTGTAAGGCTTGTTTGATAAATTTATTCAATATCCCTAATATCGCTAAAGTGAATTAGTCATATAAAAAAAAATTAAGAACAATCAATTTTAAATTAAAAATATTATATTACAGAACATTAACTAAATTGATGGTCAATGAACTAATATTGTTTAAGTAGTATTTAAATATACACATACCCATTTAAGTTTTTGCCTAAGGCCTCAAATTGTTTTGAGCCACCCCTAATCATTTTCTAGTGATTTTACTATTAATACTACTCTTTTTTCTTTTTTATATATAGAAATTAATACTACTTTTTTTAACATTAATCATGACGCACCAACTAAAAATTGATTGATTTCAATGGAAAAAAACTTAACCTTAGCAAATGCCTTTAGGCACTCTAATAAAAAATAAAACTTGAATGAATTTTTGTGATTAATCACACAAAATGTGGATTAAACTTTATTATTGTGGTCAGTTGGTGAATGAGAGGTAGGCAGACTTTAGACTTTCTCTTTTGTTTGTTTTCCATTTGCATTAATCAAGAGAAATGTATATGTTGATGGGTTAGATATTTAAAACTTTAAATTAAAATTAGTATTTCATTTTATGTGATTTTGATGTTTTTATCATTTACAAGCTAGATTCTCACGAGTGAATAAATGTGGGCACAAGGGATTTACTTTAAAACATGAAATTGCATCAACTCACACATGCGCTACTAAGTTCATCTCAATTTAATTGTTAAGAACTGAGTTATAGTAGTTGAATTCGAGGTCAACTAGGCCTCCTTGAACAAGATGAGAGAATTGAGTTTGGAGATAGAGAGAAGAAACAGAGACAGAATTATCTGATTAGCAAAATGGTTCAATGCCTTCCTTACAATTGGTTATCCCTTTATATACTTGTAACCCCCCTCAATCATAACCGTATAACTACCTTCTAACTACCATGACAGCTCATAGTCTAACTAACTCCAGCTCACACTCTAACTAACTCTTACACGTGTTACTAATTACACAGATAGGCATAACAACACTGGCAGCCCTCCTTGATCAGCTGTGCACGCATGCTGCATCAGCAACTCCTGCCCTTCTCATCAGCAACTTGGGCACCCTCTGTCAATACCCTCTCACGCAGCCCCACCTGCATTAGCCATCAACACCACCTGCATTGGTCATCAGCATCACATCATCAGCATCACATACTCATGTTCAACCTTGCCTTCACTGAATTCCTAACATTAATTAACAAGATGGTTGATTAAATTCAACCTTACAGTATAACACAGTAGGATACTATTTAATAATAAAAGAGAATAGAAAAGATAACAACTTACAACACAAAACTAAATCACATCAACCCAAAGTAGAATTCTAATTAACACAAAAATTCATCAACTTAAGTATGGATACAATAAAAAAATGAAATACAAATTAAGAGAGAGAGAGAGAGAGAAGTAACATTTTTTGTGTGAGAAAACTATGCATAGAATGAAAAAGAAAATGTCAAATTTATAGTAATATGTTATGAATAAGAAGAGTCAAAATAAAGGAAGATAAAATGGTAGAGAAGGAATGGTATCAAGGTAAAAAGTAGTGGGGAGATGGAAAAGGAAAAAGGGAGAGAGAGTTTTGGGAAATTAATAATAAGAATAATGGTTAAAAAATATTTTAATTTTTAAATAATGGAGTTTTTAAGCCACCTTATTAAATAAAAAAATGTTTTAAAAAATATATAGGAAAAATTAGAAAAAAAAAGGATAATGACATAGCTGTTGAGATGGCTCAACCTGAGCGTAATAACAATAAATGCTACACTTCAGTATTTAGATATATAATATAGATGACACCATTGCAGTTAAACATCTTACGATTATCCAGTCACATACATTAATATATTCAGCATTTGAGTTCTGATCATTTAATCCAAGCTCACATTATCTTTATAATTAACTTTCTACATCATGTAATAACAACAAGTATTATTATGCACATAATAATTTTACTACATTTTTCACTAAAAAAATTAGTAGGCTTTTATTGGTTGTTACATGAATTCACAATTAAAATTACTTTATAATCTATCATTTATAACTTATTATTTCAATAGGGATCAATTTAGTCTCAAAATCAAATTACAAATTACTAATCTCCAAAATAACAAAATGAATATTTAAACTCTAGAAGGTTCTAGAACAAAGAAGAATTTCAAATAATTCATCATTAAATTTTAAATTTTTTTGATTATGACACAATTTTTGCAAGAAGAACAAACTCTGGGTTTTCAAAAAAAGAAAAGAAAAGAAAAGAAAAAAAGTACAAATATGTGTGGCTCACTACCATATTGCCATTCCAAGTTCCAACGGCTCTTTCTCCCCCCTCTCTCTCACTTATCTCTTTTCATTCAAAACCATGAACAGCCTCCGTTAGGGTTAGGGTTAGGGTTTTTGATTCTCGGTGCTCTCCCTTTTTCGTGTTTTAAAAACCCCCATTCTCTCTTAGTCAATCTGTGTCTTTCTCTCTAATGGCTTGCCCTTTTGGGCGATGGAGCAGAAGACAACGACGACGTTTCAGCGCTCATTAAAGAGTCGTGAAGGTCCACCCTAGAGTGGTGGTGGAGGATAAGAGGAGGAAGAAGAAGAATATGGAGGCGGAGAAACGTTGGATATGGATTCAATATCCACATCCAACAATACCAACACCAACATCATGGTTGATACGAGAGCGAAGCGTATTGTGCTCCCTGAACATGGTGATTGTTTCTTTCTAATCCTATTATTTCTTTTTGTTTCTGGGTTTTCCTTTTGGTTTTAAGTTTTTTTTTTTTTTTTGGTTGAATTTTCTTGTTCTTTTTGGCTGCTTAGAAATTGGAATGAAGCAATGGGTAATGGAAAGAAAGAAAAACTGGGGTGATATTTGTGTCGGTAAATACAACACCAACAATTAAAGACTTGGACCCAAATTTTGGGGTTGGCTATGGATCCTCAATAGTATTATTCATTGTATCTGAGGTCCATTCAACCTGTACCAGTAGTGGATCTATTTCTAATAGAGTGACTAAATGTTAAGGTGGATTTTTTCCTGGCCAAAAACCTCTAAACGCCTTTCATTTGTTATTTATTGAAATGATTTGTGAAAAAAGAGTATTGTGTGCAGGAATTATATATTGATTTGTGAAATTAAAGTTGCATTTTGTTTTGGGATTTGTTATTTTGAGTCGATGACTTGATGATGTGTAAGGGAATCACAACATTCTAATATTGAGTTATTCTATAAACATTATATTGTGATTGGGAATTGCATGATTTAACATGTTTGACTCCCTTCTATTTATTAAGTTTTATAATAGTTTGTTGCGTTATGTTTTTCTCCACATGATGCCCGCTCTTTAAATGTTTATGAGTGTTTCACTTATAATAAAGAAAGAATACTTAAGTGAAATGGTAAAAAAAAAATAGAATCATTAATGTTGGGTGTCTTGTAAAGTAGGGTGTTAAAATAGATAAAGTAGTATTTTAAGTTATTAAAAACTAAACTTTTTAACATTATCATTGTGAATACTCTTAGTCTACAACCAGGTTTGTAGTCAAACATTGTCATTTTTCTATTTTTCCATTGTATAAAAAATTTTATAATGAAGGTCATTAACAAATGCCCTAAGTTACTGTTAACCAGACTCAAGTTTATAAACTTAAAAATGCTTTGTGTGTGTGTGTGTGTGTGTGTGTGTGTGTGTGTGGTAATTATGCTATTCTCCCTTTAAGGTTTAGGAGAATAACTCTCCATCCCAAACCTAAAGAAATTTAATCCTATTTATTCATTCCCTCTTAATCTAGAGGAAGTATGGCAATTATTTGTTATTTTCTAGTCTTATTGAGATTTGGGTTTCTAATGAGAACAATTCTATCCACCCTTAAGAACCAACAAAACCCCTCTCCCTCATCCATTTGGATTTGCATTTAGGTATATTTCCATCCTTAAACTTGTTTTTTCTCATAATGTTAAGATGTTTATTTAGATCAAAACATGCTAGGCTATAAGTATCTTGTTTTAATATGCTCGAGTGTTCTTCATGGATGTTTGAATGTTCTTCACTTGTTCTTGGTTGTATTTCACATATGGTTGCTTTCTTATATTGTGACAGCAGAGCAGAGTAGCCATTTATATTGCTATCAAATCCAATATTCCACAAGAGGACTAACCATATAAAATTGGATTGTCACTTTGTTAGGGAAATGATCCAAGTTGGATTGGTTAAGACATTTCATATTCCAACAAAACACCAACTTGCATATCTCTTTACCAAACCACTTGGGCACGCTCAATTCTTCAATTTTCTTCCAAGATAGGCTTTCTAACATTTATGCTCCATCTTGAGGGGGGAATATTAAAGCACATCAAAATTCTAGATTCAGAGCTTCAGTTCATTACTTGCAATGCAAATAGTAAAAAGACTTGTAGTCTTTAGTTTTTATTGCATATTGTTGTTTTACTACAAGTCTCATCCTTCTATAATGGTTCCATGCCTCTTCTTATTAAATAGCTACATTAGTCATCCAGATAATTATTAGGATTTTTCCCACTTGGCATAATGGACTTTTATTAGTCTCTTATTGTGTAAGAGTTAGTCATACTTTTTACTTGGTTTAAAAAACCAACCATGCAGAAATAATTTGGTTTTTGTTATATTTTGTTTTGTATTTTTTATATATATTTTTTAATCTAAGATAGAAATTCCTCTTTAGTATAATATAAATGTACGTGTGTGTGAAACTCCTTTTAGTGACTTGAACTCCAACCATTGCTTCCAACCCATATAAATTTGTATTTATGAAATGACTATTATGACAATGGTCTGTGTGGTTATAATTGCAAGTTTGTAATGCTATTAAACGATTAAAGTTGACTACCTTGGAAAGATCATGGTGGTTGTTATTGGCATTTATGGTCGAACATTGTGTCGAAAAAAGAGAGAACCAAGTAATTAATTTAGCATGCATTAATGATCGAAAATTGTGTTGAAAAATAGAGCATTATTTCAATAAAAATTTGAGGAAAATCTTGCATTTGAAAATGAGCCAATCCCTTGATTCACGCATCCCAAGTTGACACACACTCAAAGGCATGGTTGCCATGTTTGCCACTCCAAATCCTACTACTCAATCTGTCAAAGCGAAGCTATGATTTTAGTCTAAATTAAAAACAGTGCTAACAGGTGTTTTTAGGATAATAGTTACTAATTTATTTTAAAAAGTTTTGAAATTATTTTTATGGAAAATAAAAAAAATTGTCAAAATATTAATTTTTTTTTTTTTATAAAAACTTTCTTTAAATGGATTATTAATAATTACCCTAAGGGTACTTGTTAGCATTTCTCATTAAAGATTATAAGTAAAAAGTACTTATAGGGATAAGGGCCCAAAAATTATATATTGGGTCATGGGCCTTATCTGAGGATGGGAGAATGTCCGAGGGGGTGCGGATAATTATGAAGAGTTCCAATTTTAAAGTCTCATAAGTAATGAATGAACGACGGGTGGTCTGAGGAGGAATTCCTCCTCGGATATGACGATTGCAGTTCAAATCTGTGTTCCAACGATCAAGGTGACCTTTCAAGAAGATTCAGCGATAAGGACGTGCATCGTACACGTATAAGGATGAAGAGAACTTAGAAATATCTAAGGAAAAGCTGCCACCACCGCATTAAATGCACTGCAACTACTTTTCTAGCCGCATTTATGTGGAGAAGACTCCTGAACAATGTTTCTTTGGCTACCGCGACTCACAGAGAGCCAGAAGGGGTGTTTGATGGGACGGGCACTCGAGTAGTAGCTTGGACGATTGACAAATGGAGGGCCAAGATCGCCGGGAAGGAGATATATAATGAAAGAAACCCCAGATGGAATGGGGATCGAAAAAAGAGAGAAAGAATACTGTAGCAGTCATAGTTAGACTTGTAATCAGTTCTATTGATTTATGCCAAGATTTGCCTCCTCGGACAGTGAATTTATTCGGTCCTTTGTGCCTTATTCTTGCTTGATCATCTTTTAAACCCATATAGCCGTTGTTAAATTCATTAGGGCCTAGTTCTTTAATCCACTCTTTACAAATTTATTGTACTGGGCTCACTGGGCCAACATCCCATACGTCTTGGGTTTGGGCTACAAACCGTGACCTTACAGTACTTATTTAAAGACATAAAAAAATACAAGTGTAAGATAAATTGGTATAAATTATAATATTTGTAAGCAAATTATTATCATGCTTAATTTTTTTTTTTTGGATAAATATCTGGCTTAAATTATTATAATTATGTTTAAACTACTTCATAATCTAAGATAATTATAAATATATAATTGAAGCAAGTAAAAGGAAAAAAAATTCAATATATGGTCATTAATAATTGAAGTTGAAAGATTGTTAAGGGTCGTTTTTTTATTTATTATTGTTATTATTATTTTATATTTACACCATAGGCATGTGTCTTGATACTAGTTGACATCTTTTAGTCTAGGCTTTTTGCTAAAAAGTGAGTCGAGTTTGAGCAAAATAGGTTTCAAGGGCCCATTCTACCACTGCCAATTTGTTCACAAATTAAATCTAGTCCAAGGAAAATTGCTGCAAAATGAGCTTATTCTCTCCTTTTTTACTGTAGAACGAACCTTTCTCCATCTTCTACTCTAGCATGGATTTTTCTCAGCTTTAAGAAGCATTTTGATACGAGATATCTTATCATGAATAATACAATACAATTTACATTAGTGGAATCTAGAATTAATAGATCAAATATTCTTAAAAATTAAATTCTAAATGTTGGCGTGCTCTAAAGATGACATAATATGGAACCATTGGGTTGCTCGATTTCAATTTTTAAACATAAATTAATCTTTTTATCACACATGGCCTTCTATTATGTTACACTAGTAAGTTGTCTGTGCAATGCACGGATAATGTTGTAATATTTTATGTAAATTTGTTTTTGGAAAATATTATACATATATTATAGCATATTTATTATAAAACGTTGTTAGCAATGAATTCATCATAAGAAATAACAATTATAAATTACACACACATATATATATATATATATATCTATTATAATTATTTTGTTTAAGTAATGAGCAATAATTAAAACAACTTTGGAGTAATATTGTATAATAAAAGTTGATAAAAGCATATTAATTCATTCTATATTATTGATTTTTATTATGTGATGTAATAAAAAGCTTCATTACGATTTTTTTCCCTTAAATGCTTTGTTATTGCGATATGGTGACGTTTGTTATCATCATTAGTTTCTCCATCTTCAATGTTTGAAGTTTAGTCTGTCCATATTTGTTCATTTTTTGAGTTTTCATCACTTTTTCCTTTTGTTACATCATTTGTGTTAATCACTAATGAATTGGCACCGAGAGATTCTTGATTGGATCTTACAAAGTTTGGACTTTGTCATTAAAATTTTTCATAGGCATTTGCATTTATATTAAATTTCAATGATGTGACAGTTTTTTGTAAATGTTTTTATTTTTTATTTTCATTAATTTTGGAATAGTGCAGCAAAAAAAATTACTATAGCATATTTGATTGGAGTCTTTTGGCTAAATATTGCAAAAATTAAAACATATTTGCGTTATAGGTACTGTTTGAAGTTATTTGTGGAAATGAGGAGAGAGATTGAATTTCGGCAACACCGTTACCGAAATTCAACAAAAAGTAGGAGAGAATGAGAAAAATGAGGAAAGAGAAAAGCAATTGCCAGGAACATTTAAATCTTGAATTTCGGCAATAGTGTTGCCGAAATTCATCTGCCCAAATTTCCTGTACTGCCCGGATGTGTGAGAAGTGCAATAATGCGTGAGTGCCCAAACAAAAAAAAAGTAATTGTGGCAATGGTATTGCCGAAAATGGTAGGAAAAAAAAAGTGAATGCGGAAGAATTAAAGAAAAATATAATGTGCTACGTACACAATATTTTTACAATATTTTTACAATAAATCACAAGTAACTAGTTATCATTAGTTCAAATTTAAATTTGACATTGACATTATTATTTTAATTTAACAATAACAACAATTAACAACCTGATATTTAGCATTTGTTGTAAAAATATTGTAAAAATTGTGTGCACTTATTATTTCTTTAAAAAAAAATGTAATGGATTTGTCGAAAATTTTGTGGCAATTGTGGCTTGCCGAAAATGGGAGGAAAAAAAAAAAGTTTCAATAGGTTTATGGCAATTTTTTTTTTGCAATTGTGACAATGTCATTTCTGAAAATAGAAAAAAAAATAAAAACTTTTTTTTTCCTAATTGTGGCAATGGTATTGCCGAAATTTGGGCAATGCCATTGCCACAATTAGTTAAAAAAAAAAAAAAAAAAATTCCCAATTATGGCAATGCCATTGCCGAAATAGTGGGGAAAAAATTTTCCCCACTATTTCGGCAATGGTTTTTTCCCAACTATTTCGGCAATGGCATTGCCACAATTGGGGAAAAACTTTTTTTCCCCAATTGTGGCAATGCCATTGCCGAAATTGTGGGGAAAATTTTTTTCCCGCAATTTCGGCAATGCCATTTGGGAAAAAAATAAAAAAACTTTTTTCTCAATGTGGCAATGGGAAGTTGTGGGAAAATTTTTTTTCCCCAATTTCGGCAATGCCATTGCCGCAATTAGAAAAAAAATAAAAAAACTTTTTTCCCCATTGTGGCAATGGTATTGCCGAAATTGTGGAGAAAATTTTTCCCCCAATTTCGGCAATGTCATTGCCGCAATTAGAAAAAAAATAAAAATAAAATAGGGGGAAAATTTTTTTCCCCAATTTCGGTAATGGCATTGCCGAAATTGTGGGGAAAATTTGTTCCCCAATTTCGGTAATGGCATTGCCACAATTAGGGAAAAACTTTTTTTTTTTTTTTTTTTTTTTTTTCAATTGTGGCTAGCCGAAATTGTGGGGAAAAATTTTCCTCACAATTTCGGCAATGGCATTGCCATAATTGAAAAATAAAATAAAATAAAAACTTTTTTCCCCAATTTCGGCAAAAAAAAAAAATAAATAAAGGAGGGAATTTTTTTTCCCCAATTTCGGCAATGGAGTTGCCGAAATTGTGGGGAAAAATTTTTCCCCACAATTTCGGCAATGGCATTGCCACAATTAGGGAAAAACCTTTTTTTGTGGCAATGTCATTGCCGAAATTGTGGGGAAATATTTCCCCACAATTTCGGCAATGGCATTGCCACAATTGGGGAAAAAATAAAATAAAAACTTTTTTCCCCAATTGTGGCAATGGTATTGCCAAAATTGTGGGGAAAATTTTTTTCCTACCATTTCGGCAATACCGTTGCCACAATTAGAAAAAAATAAAAATAAAAACATTTTTTCCGAATTGTGGCAATGGTATTGCCGAAATTGTGGGGAAAAAATTTTCCCACAATTTGCAATGCCATTGCCACAATTGAGAAAAAATATAAATAAAAACTTTTTTCCCAATTGTGGCCTTGGTATTGCCAAAAATGGGATTGCCGAAATTATGGGGAAAAATTATCTGCAGTTGGCACAATTGGAAAAAATAAATAAATAAACTTTTTTTCCAATTGTGTCAATGGTATTACCAAAATTGTGGAAAAACAAAATTTTGTGGTAATTTTCGTCCAAATTTACAGTAGCAACTTGTGAGTTAATTTCAGCCAACAAATTTTGTGAATTTTAAAAAACTCAAAACATAAAAGTTGTAGATATTTAAGTCACGGTTTCATCCCATCTGGCTTTGAGTCGATTGGGTTTTTGAAGAGAGAGATACGTCTAAAATACTGAGTAGTGCTCAAATTTGATTTTTCCTTTTTAGATTGTAGCCCTTTGATTCCTTTCCTTATTTGAAACTTTCAAACATGGTAAATGACCCAAGCACTCCATAAAACGTGTACATTTTAAGGTGTTATCAAAACCCTAAACTATAATACAATATATATGTATGTATATATATATACACACACACACACACACAAAATAAATAAACATACACCCCAATCCAACTTGCAGTGATAGAAAACATTGTAGCATATGGAATTAGTACCATGTTCTTTCAAATAATACAAACTAACAATATGGTCCAACTCCTAAAAAAAAAAAAAAAAAAAAAACGGTCCAACCAATCCACTGAAGTAGATTGAATACTTATGGTAGGTCATTCAGTTTAGCCACTAGTGGAGCCAGCCACAGTTCGAGTGGGGCATGTTCTTCTATTATGGCCTTCTTGCCTACAGAGACTGCACAATGGCCTTGGTTGATGCTCTACCCCTTCGTCCATTTCATTTCGAAGCCGAGGCCGTAATGAGTTCACCGGCAATAACCTCTGCGCGTGCCTTAGTATACCGATTGGCAAAGTAGGCTACACAACGGTAGTATGTAAGTTCAACTAACGCAGTTATGGGCAGATTTCTAGCACTCTTTAGAATTCCATTGAAACTTTCAGACAAGTTTGTCGTCATTGCCCCATAACGATGTCCACCATCGTGTGCTAACATCCACTTGTCCACCGATACCTCCGATAAATACTGCTCACCATCTGCACTTAATTGAGTAATTCTATCCCTGGTTATTTGATACTTTTGAAACTGATTCTCCATGCCTGCCCGCATTACCATAGCCTTCAAGTTTTTCTTCCCAATTTGTTGATTGAAATTGCTAGCCACATGGCGAAGGCAAAAACGATGATACCAACGTGTCGATTGACATATAGTCCGTATCGCTGCCATTATACCAGGGTGACGATCAGATATGACACATAACCCTTCCCGATTAGTGACATTAATCTGAATACAACGCAAAAACTAATACCAGTTATCATAATTTTTATTCTCCACAATGGCAAAGGCAAGTGGAAAAAGTCTGTTCTCACCATCCCACGTTGATGCAATCAGTAACGTACCTTTGTACTTACCATATAGGAAAGTTCCATCTATACTAATCATCGGCCTATAATGTTGAAAACCTTCAATTGATGGACCAAAAGCACATAACACTCTCTCAAATATTGCACAGCCAGGCATAGTAGTAGGTACTATTCTCCAACTAACCCTGCTGCCCGGGTTTGAATCAGTCAAAGCTTTCAACCATTTTGGCAATAATTGGTACGATTTGTCCCAATTGCCAAACGCTCTACCAATTGCTTTTTGTTTCGCCTCCCACACCTTAGAATAAGAAGGCCGGTATTGGTACTTATTGTAAAGAGTTTGTTGAAGTGAAGAAATCTTTATGGTTGGATCATTTTTGACAACATCCCTCAACTCTCTCTCAATAACATGGGTGTCTAATTGCTCGTGATCTTGTGTGAGCGTGGACTCTGTACATGTGTGTGGACTACTGTATTTCCTAACCTCAAACAACCCATGTGTAGCCCGGAAGCATGCTCAAAGATGCCAAGAACAATGTTTGCACCTTACAGACCAACATGCTGGATTTGACTCTCTTACACAAAATGTTTGGTTCCTCTTGATGTGATAGTGTTTAACAGCAGCTTGTAGGTCATCCTTATCGGCAAAAAGCAAGCCCACATAAAACTCTTGGGTAGGGTCCCAAATACTCTGAGTGGGCTTTTCAAATGGTGGGGTTGGATCAATCATATTATCCCACATGTTTTATGAAAAGCTTAGTGATGAAGGTTGATGGAATGCCATAGCTGGACTACTTTAATGATTACCTTCATTTAGAGGCTCCTGTTCATCTCCAACATCATCAAGGACCTCATCATCATCAAGGACCTCGTTGTCATCAAGTTCGTGATCATTATCCATGGCTCGCATCCTTTCTGATAATGTATGGACCGCATTTTCAGTAGTAGCAGCTATGCGATGTGTATCATTGGGATCATTAGTAGTCTCTTGTGAGACATGCTCAGTTGGATTATCATAGTCAGCATCATTGGTGTTCATTGACCGATAAGGAACATGTTGGTCCTCAGTTGCGCCATGAGTATATGGAGCATGGTAGTCAGCACCACCAATGTTGATTGGGGAATGAGCCGCATCTTCAGAATAAAGACCAATATGAGTGGCATATGGATCATGGAAGTACTTGTCATGTGAATAAGTAAATGATGCACTCGATCCTTCGTTGGCATATCGAATAGGAAAAACATCTCGGTGGCTTCTTATGGGCTCTACACCCACATGTAACTCTGCACCTACAAATCCATATTGGCGATCTAACATATTGAATATTGCATTGACACCATGATCATCTTCTACCAAAACTTGCTGGTAAGTCACAGGATGTGGATGACATTGAAAAGAAAATCTATACCAAATCGTTAGTTTTGAATCTTCTCTGTTTATATGAAGTGTGGATGCTACTCCATCACGTAGATCTTCAAATGTAACATCCTGGCTTAATGGAAGCATAGAAGGAGGTGGTCTTTCGTAATAAACCCCATTTTCTCCATGTTTAATTATTCCGCCGGAATGGATGAGAAAAATGAACAACTTTTCTGCCATCTACACTAAAACATAATAATAGTATTAATATATTAACATTACACAACCATTACAATGCAATACAAGAAGGTAATCCATTAAAAATATTCAATGTTTAAATAGCTAGAGCTAAGAGAATTCTGTTAAAGAGGATTATTTCACTGATAATAATAATATCAAAATATTTTTTATTAAGGTTGTAGAGCGTATAGTAACCTTTTTTTTTTCTTATAGCATACGTGTATATTATAGGCTAACAAACTAAGTATTTATTTAAGGAAAAACTGGTCTGTCATGTTGAAATATATTTTTGCTATAGGAAATTTTCGGCAAGAATTCATGGACAACTAATTTAAAACATATCATACAAATCAGTTCATGTTGCAAAACACATACTGCAAAAACAAGATTTCCATGCTTAGTTATGCCCAAAAACATATCAACATGAAATATTATAAAAAGAAAAATAACTACTTAAGAGATGTAACTCACCTTCTAAGAGATAAAGGACGGATAGATATTTGCAAGTGTTGTTACTTATAGTTGTTTGTAGAATGTATGGCACGCATGAATTGAAAATGGTTGGTAGAATTATGAGGGGAATAAGAGTGGAGAAGAAGGTTGATGGAACAAGAAACACAAACCAAACTGCTTCAGTCAAAAAAATACTGACGAATAGAAAGACAAAAAACGTACTCTGAGGAGTTGAGGGGAATATATTCGAGAGTTGAGGGAAATATATTCGATGCATGTAGAGAATAAGAATCAGATGAGATGAGGAGTTTAGTTGATTGATTGATTGAAGCTTTGTTTTTTGTTTATTTTCTTTGCTTTTTTTGTTTACAGCGTGCACATCAATCATTTTTTTCTTCCGTATTGTAAAAATTTATGTACTTTCTTTACTTTTTTTGGTTTACAGTGTGCACATCAATCATTTTTTTCTTCTATAAGAATCTATGTACTTTTTTTGTTTTTATTTACAACGTGCACATCAATTATTTTTTTCTTCCATTTCGTATTGTCTATGTACTTTTTTTAGAATAAGAATCAAGTTGCTTTGTACTTGAATCTATCCCTATTTGTTTCATATGGTACTTTTACAATACGAAAGGAAAGAACATGACATACACAAAAACCAAACTGCTTTAGTAAAAAAAATACTGAAGAATAAAAAGACAAAAAAGGTACTCTGAGGAGTTGAAGTCAATATGAAAAAAAAATTACTCTGGAGAGTTAAGGTGAATATGACAAAAAATGTGAGTTGAGGTGAATACTGAAGAATAAGAATATGCGTACTTTCTTCTATCTTTCTCCTCTATTTCGGCAATGTCATTGCCACAAACCGATTGCAACTTTTTTTTTCCTCCCATTTTCGGATTGTGTAATTTTTACAACATTTTTACAACAAATTCTAAATGGCAAGTTGTTATTAGTTGTTTTTGTTGGATTAAAAAAGTAATTTTAGTGTTAAATTTAGATTTGAACTAATAACAATTAATCACATATGATTTATTGTAAAAATGTTGTAAAAATATTGTGTAAGTATCACTTCTTCTTTTCTTTTCTTTTTTTAATTCCTCCCAATAATTTAATTCCTCCGAACAATTAATCTCAATGTTAATTTTTATTTTAACAAATTCTAAGTAGCACAATCTGAAGAGGAAAAATCAGATAATCACCACAATCTGAAGAGGAAAAATCAAATAAGGAAAGAAATCAAAGGGCCACAATTTGAAGAGGAAAAATCAGATATGAGCACTGATCAGTATTTTAGATGTATCTCTCTCTTCAAAGATCCAATTGACTCAAGGCCAGATGGGATGGAACTGTGACTTAAATATATACAACTTTTATGTTTTGAGTTTTTTTAAATTCACAAAATTTGTTGGCCGAAATTAACTCACAAGTTGCTGCTGTAAATTTGGACGAAAATTAGATGGTGAAAGTTTTATTTTTCTTTGACACTTTTACGAGGATTTGGAAGTGAGGCCATGGAGAATTAAAATAGAAATGTACACTGTAGTAAATAGATGTATGATTAGATTAATTGGGCGCTAAATTCAAATGCCAAAAAATGTGTACACATTTCTTATTTTTGCAAAGGTCTTACGGTTAGTAGTATAATGTGCTATGTATATTATCTAGGCATAATATTTTTTGCTACAATGATGCATAAACAACAATAGTACTTTAATATATTCATTATCAAATAGTCATTTTACATTGATTAGTCATTGCGCCAATGGGGTACACGAAGTTTTTGTTGTGTTCCACAACATGGAGGATGCCTATTTACTCGTTGTGGATACCTTCGTGCTGGCACAGGACTTTTCCCCATGCGCCTTGGCTGTGTTCTAATGTCAACTTCTGTTTGATAATGACCACCTTTGTCACTTTCATTATCTGAAGACACCTCCATATCTTTTGCATCTTCTGCATCTTCCCCACTATCCTCATTTGAGGCATCTTCCTCAGAGTCTGTTACGGAGGCCTCTTCCTCACTGTTTGGAGCACATGCCCATGTATTTGGTGGTGTGCAGAAATCACCAACATGAAGGGCTGGTTGGGAAGGTTATGGTATGCAGAAATCATAGTTGTACTGGCTATCTTGGCCATAATTGTATTGCCCAGCATAGGATGGAGGTGGCAATGGGTGATAGGAGGAAGGTGTTGAACTAGGTTGGGGATTATGGTCATAGTTAAACAAACTCTCAAATCCTTGTCCTATGGAAGTGGGTAATCCAATCTGTTCATTTAAAGGTGGTTGGGTCATTTAAAGGTGGGGAAGGTGCTGACATTAATTGGATTATACTCACTAAAGGTGGTTGGGTCATTACCAGTAGATGTTGAAAGCCCAGCTTGGGTAGAGCTGTACATATTCTGTTCTGTAAAGGTGGATGGTTCGGCTTCATCATTTCCATGTTGTGTAGAGGTGGACGGTCCGGTTTCAGTTTGGGTTTGCGGCCGTCTTCTTTGTTGCTTTGTTGTCGCCCGAAGTGTGTCACCCTATGAGTAGGGACGAAGGAAATATTTTGTTCCATTGATAACTTCCCTCGGGTAAGGCCCTCTACTATTGGTGTAAGGACTTCCTCTGCAGTAAGATCATTTCTTTGTTAGTTTGCAACAGCTAAATTTAACATATTGTGGATCTCAGTTTGCTGCCACAAAAAAAAAAAAAAAACATTTATTAGTGCAGTATTATTGAAAAAGATAACATAATAATTTGTTATCAAGTAGTGCAGCATTCTGTTTGTGAAAATAATTTGTTTTAATATTAGTGCAATATTTTTGAAAAAGCTAAAATAATTACCTGGTACGCATGGGTAGCCGCCTCTGGTGTCGTGAATAGGTGACCATTTTGTTACTACCATGTTGCGTAGTCCATACCTAACTCGAAATGCTCATCCCCAACTACATGTTCAGTGCGCGCGTTCCAAAGCTGGTAGTATTGTGAATGTAGCGTAAGCCAATTGACATTGGACTTCCCTGTCATCTTTACACAATGCACAGAATTATCCAAATTGTCAGTAGGCCATTTTGGACATCTTTGCAACAATCCAAACTGTCGCATGACTCTTTCTGGATGGTAATACTCAACAATTTGGAAGCATAGCAATGGTGCTTTTGTAGTCCATATATGTCTTTCTGCAAGACACCATGGATGCAAATAATTATCATATGGTGTCCAAACAACCTGCAATTCCAATTACAATAACTATGTTATAATCAATAAAATTAATAATATAACTAGTAAATTAACCATTGATGCATTGTGATATATTCTTTATTCATTATATTGTGTGTTGTGATACGCCCCCAGAACATGCGTTGGTGTGTGAGTAAACGTTCTCCTAGCATCCCACCTATACACAATTAATGATTGCCACTGATTTTAGGGTTTGGAAGTATCAAGGATAAATGCTACAGTATACAATATTGTATAGAAATAGAAAGTAAATATTATACCTGCAACCGTATGGTTCGTCGCCATTTAAATTTATTGGATTTATTGGAATTGGGGTCAAATATGGAAAATGCTCCCACACCCATAATTGTATTATGAAAACAGAACCTGCAATCTCCATACTTTTTTGAATAGCAGCAGTACACAGCTCTTTATAAAGGAAAGCAAGTGTGGCACTACCCCAGCTATATTCCGCAGCTTTTCCAAAGTCGTCTAACAGGTTGAGAAAACAGCAATGCAATTTACTTTGGCTCTTATTTCCAAATAGTAAAGCCAAAACTTGGAACATGTATGCCCTAGCATACCGTTGGATTGTTATAGCATTGGCACCCTCTGGTAAGTTTGAGAATGTATTCCTTACCCATGTTATTTTAAGGCCACCATATTTCAATGCTGTTGCAGGTGGTTCCTCCCCAAGTAAATTTTCACAAACATCTTTCCATTTCAAATTAGTGGGCCCGCACACTGCTTTGCCATCAATAGGCAATCCTGTAAGGATTGCTATATCTTGTAGAGTGATTGACATTTCACAAGTACGTAGGTGAAATGTATGGGTATTAGAGTGCCACCGCTCCACTAAAGAAGTGATAAGACTCCAGTCAATATCTATATGTGGGAGGCGGGTAACACGGTATAGTCTACATTGCCGCAAATATGGGATAATACGCTCGCCTAACAGCGGGGGAGGTGCAAACGGTTGGGGTCGCACCCGTAAGGTGGAAACCTGATTTTTTTTAAATGTACAATGTTATATTACTAATGTTGAAATTATTTTCATGTAAATTGAATAATTGTAGATATTATTAGGACATTAATAAATTTGGATCACGCAACGTACATTGCCTTCCATTGCATCATTAGAGATGTGATATTGTTGTCGCTCCATTTCAAATATATCCTACATTAAATGCTACAATGAGTTAAACCATGCAACTTCCATTTGTAGTAAATAATAATAATAATAATAATAATAATAATAATACACATACATATCTTTATTATAAACCAACAAACATATTATGCAATATATTTTTTCCAAGTAATAGATGTAATAATTGATAATAACAAAACACATATTGATTATAAAAAGATCACAATAATACAATTTATTACAATTTTTGTGGTCATGTACTAATAATAACAATAAATAATATTAAATAATTTCAAAAATAACAAATACAAATTTAATTAGAGAGTTGAGATGCTTACCACAACTGTGATACCAATTAAAAGAGTGAGAATTATAGAGTGATACTTGCCAAAAAAAAAAAAACACACAATCAGATAACCATAAAAAATAATTCATTAATCTAAAATTTGAATAACAGCAACAATAATCATAATCATAGGCATACAAATAATATTAACTACAACTACAACAATACATAATATTTTACAATGTATTAGCTTTTAATATTTACAAAGCAAAAAAACTTACATTAACAAAAAACTTACAATTCTTAGTTGTTCACCTAAAGCAAAGTAAAAGACTAACTGAACAATCAGAGGACCTTCTATGTGAGGAGATACAATTCTTCAGCGAAGGAGGAGAAATAAAAAGACGCTTGCACTTAGCACTTGACTTGCCTTTTATTACTTCACTGAAGAAGACATCTTTTATTACACAAGAAGATGACAAAAAAAACTATCTCTGAGAGAGATTACAATTAAGAAGAAAACAAAAAAGAATAGATTCTGAGGGATTACAAAAGTGAAGAAAACAAAAAAAAAATCTCTCAGAGAGATTACAACAGTGAAGATGACAAAAACGATTCCCTCTAAGAGTTATGAATAGGTAAAATATATTCGATGCAAAGAATACGAATCAAATGAGATGACAAAAATGAATCCCTCTGAGAGTTATGAATAGGTAAAACATATTCGATGCAGAGAATAAGAATCAGATGAGATGAGAAGTTGAGGTGATTGGTTGATTGAAACTTTGTTTTTTTGTTTACAGCGTGCACATAAGAATCTATGTACTTTCTTTAGTTTCTTTTTGTTTATAGCGTGCACATCAATCATTTTTTTCTTTTACATTATAAAAATCTATGTACTTTGTTTACTTTTTTTTTATTTACAATGTGCACGTCAATCATTTTTTTTCCTCCATTTTCGACAACAGCATGGCCACAATTGCCAAAAAAGATTCTACTCACAATTTCGGCAATGCATTGCCACAAACCCATTGAAACTTTTTTTTTTCCCATTTTCGGCAATACCAAGGCCACAATTGGAAAAAAAGTTTTTTTTTTTTTTTTTTCCCTCAATTGTGGCAATGGCATTGCAAATTGTGGGAAAATTTTTTCCCCACAATTTCGGCAATATCATTGCCACAATTGGGGAAAAAAAGTTTTTTTTTTTATTTTTTTTTAATTGTGGCAACGGCATTGCCAAAATTGTGGAAAAAAAATTTTCCCCACAATTTCGGCAATACCATTGCCACAATTGGGGAAAAAAGTTTTTATTTTATTTTTTTTCCAATTGTGGCAATGCCATTGCTGAAATTGTGAGGAAAATTTTTCCCCACAATTTCGGCAAGCCACAATTGAAAAAAAAAAAAAAAAGTTTTTCCCTAATTGTGGCAATGCCATTGCCGAAATTGTGGGGAAAAATTTTACAATTTTGGCAATGCCATTGTCACAATTGAAAAAAAAAAAAAAAGTTTTTCCCCAATTTCTGCCGAAATTGTGGGGAAATTTTTTTTAGTTTTTTTCTAATTGCGGCAATGGCATTGCCGAAATTGGGGGAAAAAAAATTTCCCACAACTTCCCATTGCCACATTGAGAAAAAAGTTTTTTTATTTTTTTCCCAAATGGCATTGTCGAAATTGCGGGGAAAAAATTTTCCCCACAATTTCGGCAATGGTATTGCCACAATTGGGGAAAAAAAGTTTTGAAAAAATTTTCCCCACAATTTCGGCAATGGCATTGCCACAATTGAGATTTTTTTTTTTTTTTTCTAATTGTGGCAATGACATTGCTCGAAATTCGGGCAATGCCATTGCCACAATTAGGAAAAAAAAGTTTTTATTTTTTTTTCTATTTTCGGAAATGACATTGTCACAATTGCAAAAAAAAAAAATTGCCATATATCTATTGAAACTTTTTTTTTTCCTCCCATTTTCGGCAAGCCACAATTGCCACAAAATTTTCGACAAATCCATTACATTTTTTTTTAAAGAAATAATAAGTGCACACAATTTTTACAATATTTTTACAACAAATGCTAAGTATCAGGTTGTTACTTGTTGTTATTGTTAAATTAAAATAGTAATGTCAATGTCAAATTTAAATTTGAACTAATAATAACTAGTTACTTGTGATTTATTGTGAAAATATTGTAAAAATATTGTGTACGTAGCACATTATATTTTTCTTTAATTCTTCCGCATTCACTTTTTTTTTTCCTACCATTTTCGGCAATACCATTGCCACAATTACTTTTTTTTTTGTTTGGGCGCCCACGCATTATTGCACTTCTCACACATCCGGGAAGCACAAGAAATTTGGGCAGATGAATTTCGACAACACCGTTGCCAAAATTCAACATTTTACTATTCCTGACAATTGCTTTTCTCTTTCCTCCTTTTTCTCATTCTCTCTCCTACTTTTTGTTGAATTTCGGCAACGGTGTTGCCAAAATTCAATCTCTCTCCTCATTTCCACAAATAACTTCAAATAGTACCTATAACGCAAATATGTTTTGATTTTAGCAATATTTAGCTAAAAGACTCTATTTGATTGTGTATATTTTTTTTCTTTCATACCTTTTTGTCATTTGAAGATGCATAAAAAATCTTAGCAACTATGTAATTTTCAAAACCTTCCTTTAGACTGAATTCATTTAAATGAAGTAGGAAAATTCATTTTTTTCCTATTTTTTTCCCCAAATCACGTGAGATTCCTTCTCTGATATCAATAGTTTTACAATAATTTAAATAAGTTGTACCTCAGTTTATTTTTCAGCAAGATCTCTTGTAGATTTATTTAGGATTTTCTCAGCATCTCATCAAATATCACAAAATTTGTTTTGTCAGTTGCATAAAAAATTTCAATTTGAATCATGTATCTGAAGTAGTTTGCAATTGTGCGTGCGTGTGTGTGTGTGTATGGTAATTATAGTGAGATAAATATATTATAATTTTTTGGAGAGTATGTAGTTAATGTGAGTGCCTCTAACTTTGGGATAGAAAGATTTGTTCTTGTTTCACACTTTGCACACCAAAATGATGTTGCTTGTGGTTTGACATTCCTTTCACAAAGTATGCACAAAATGTAATACCAACCCATTGTTATATCAATGTTACTTATTGTTGCTGTAAGGACGCAATTTAGGTACCTGGCCCAAATGATAAATGAACTTAGGCCCAAAAAACCCAATACAATGAATTTGTAAAGAGTGAGTTGGAAAACTTGGTTTTAATGAATTAGTCAACAAATAAAGTAGGTTCGGACGACAAGAAAATGTAGATAGACTAGTTTAAACTAAAGAAAATTGTTCTTGACACAGTCCGAGGAGATCGGTTCTTATATATTGATTCTCAAGTTTGATTACAAGTTCAGTTTTTAATTACTACACTGAACTTGTAGCTGAACTTGTAATCAAATTTGAGAATCAATATATAAGAACTGATCTTCTCGAAATGTGTTGAGAACAATTTTCTTTAGATTAAACTAGTCTATCTACATTTTCTTGTCGTTCGAACCCACTTTATTTGTTGGTTGATTCATTAAAACCCAGTTTTTCAACTCACTCTTTACAAATTCATTGTATTGGGCTTTTTGGGCTTAAGTTCATTTATCATTTGGGCCAGGTACTCAAATTGCATCCTTACAGCAACAATAAGTAACATTGATATAACAATGAGTTGATATTACATTTTGTGCGTACTTTGTGAAAGGAAAGTCAAACCACAAGCAGCATCATTTTGGTGTGCAAAATGTGAAATAAGAACAAATCTTTCTATCCCAAAGTTAGAGGCACTCACATTAACATGCTAAGAATTGCAATTCACCACCTATAGCCAAAGCAGATTTGGCCAAGTTTGATCATTTCAAATAATAGAACAGAATGCTCCAGGATATCAAGCACATCGGCCAAATTGCGGTCGAAATTCACATTGAGTAGAACATGAAGAGTTATACTGTCTTTGTGCTATATTGATATATATTACACAATTACACTGAGACACCAAATTTCTGTAATAAGTTCCAATGGAGGTAGAGCAAGAACCAAGGGAGTCGATACTGTACCGTACCGTACCTTACTGGAGCTTAAAAAGGTACAGAAACATGTGTTTTGTTTCAGTTCAGATACTGGTCATACCGGGTTATTCTGGCTAAACCGGACGAAATATCATGCTTCGACCGAAAAAATCATACCGGATCGGAACATGACTTTCAGATTAAAAAGAAAGAAAAATTTTCAGATCCAGTATCTCTCTCCTCTTTCAGTAACATATTAACTTACAGTCTCACTATCTATGTTATGAATACCATTTCAGACTCCGTTTCGATTTGTCCAATGGAATGAAATATTTCGGTATCAGTTAATTTCGGCATACCGTTTCAGGGTGTTTCGAAATACCTAAAAAATAATTTATATATATATATTCTTGTAGAACATAAAATTGTCAATTCTAATAAATAAATAACTAAATATCAAATAATACTAATCATTTAGTCTTAACTCTTAAGTCTTAAACATCAATATAACATCAGAATTCACACAATAAAAAGATTTACAAGTCAATAACTAAATATCAAATAATACAAAATATTTAGTCTTAACTCTTAAGTCTTAAGCCTCAATATTTAGTTAAATTAATTATATAAAATAATGTTTTTAATTTTCAGTTTTTCCTATTCATTCATTTTCTCTTAACCGATCCCACCACCGACTGCCATATCTTCATATCTTTTGATTCATTTTTTAACTTTTCTTTCTTCAATATCACACGTGTCTTTGGTCTTTTCTTCCCCTATTTTCATCTTCTCTTTAAGTCCCCATTTATCACCGATCCCAATATTCCCAGGTTCCAAACCTCATCACAACCGTATATTCAAATGTCTTTTATGGCTTGTTTGGAAGTTTAGAGAGGGAGGATAGTAGGGGGGGAGAGTAGTGGAGAGGAGAGTAGAGGAGAATGATTTCCCTCCACCTTGTTTGGATGTTTTTAAAATTAGTAAGGGGGAAGGGAGTAATTAGCCATTCCCCTTGTGTAATTTTGTTAATGGGTAAATTAGGTAATTTACTTGGTCAATAGTTTATATACTCTACTCTCCCTCCAAATCTCTCCAATTTGGGGGATTTAAAAATGGGGGGCTAGAGGGAGTTGAAACCCCTCCAAACTCCTTCCCCTCATTCCTTAAAAAACTTCCAAACAAGGAAATTGAATTACTCTCCCTCCCTCTACTCTACTCCCCCTCCTTTTTTAAACATCCAAACAGGCCATCAAGTTCTCTTTATACTCTTCTATTCAAAAGTTTTGACTCTCACTTATCCTTCTATCTCTCTTAAGTCTTAAGTCTTAATAGTCTTATCTCCTCCCTCTCTCAGCATTGTTCATCTCCATAGATTTCTCTTCAGGTCTGCTGCTCTGTAAATTTGTTGACACTAATCTCATCTTTTAATTTTTGTTCTCATCTTCATCATCATCATCTTTATCTTCTACTTTTTTTTTTTTTTTTTCACTGAGGCAGTGAGGCTCATCTTGAGCGATTGAACATGTACCGGCCGAATCTTGAATATCGGCCGGATTTCACTGAAACGAACCGGAATACCCGAAACACACCGGAATAGGCCGAAATTTTATCCGAGGTGGAACAGGGGGTGTGTCATTCCGGTTTGAATAGCGGTACGAAATTTTTTGGCCATTCCGGGCGGAACAGAACAAAATTAATAACAGTCTCACTATGCTGCTGCCGCCACCAAAAAGTCACCGCCACGTTGCCGGAATCCCATTTTGCCAATCTTCATCTCCTCCCACTTCTTCTTCTTCGTTAAATAATCTAGACCCGCCTTCTTCAATTCTTGGCTTTTGTTTTGTTTTACTTTATCTTTTCGGTTTCTTTTGTTTTGTGCTTTTTATTGTTTTGCGTGTCTAACACCCACTCATGTAAAGATGAATTCAATCTTAACTTCCTTTTATTTATTTATATATTCTATTTTTAACTTCAACTACGGTACACCAATTACCAAGTATATCAATTTCTAATGGATTTATTATTATAATAATAATAATAATAATAATTAACAAAACCTACTACCATGTGTCATCTAAAAAATCTTTGTGTTATTAAGAATAATAATTAAAAATAATATCAATGTATAATGAATTTTAAAAGATAGTATTTTAACTAAAACTTAAGCATCAAAGATATTTAAATGAATTTTTTTTAAAGATATTTAAATGAAACGTTTTATAATTTATAAATACTTTTAATAAATTGTGTGCACTTTAACTTTTATTAACATGATTTTTACACTGAATCATTACTAAATTTGAACTCTTTATAAAATAGCGGTAATCTCAAAACGGTACACTTGTACTGATCGGTATCGAAATATTTTGCTTCACTAGCCAAACTGATACAACCTCCGCTACAAAATTGACACCTTGGTAAAAACTAATGCATTGATATTTGAGAAAGAAAGTTTGCAAGCCGCATTAATTGTTATCTTTATTATTTAACTACTTTGGTTAAAAATGGAGGACTAATTGATGCAATTGAAACTGTTCAAATTATACCAGGCCTGACAGAACTCCAAGAGCATCTCCAATAGGCTCTCTAAAGCCTAATTTGGAGAGCAAACCAAAAAAGGCCTCCAACAGCCTCTCTGCCTCTAAATTTTTTTATAAATTTGCTACAATAGCTTTCCAGGTTTGGAGAGCTACTGTAGGTTATGCAAAGAATATTTTCCCTTAGAATAATACCAGTTGAATTAAAAAAAATATTTTTTTCTCTTTCCTTCCTTTCTCTTTCTTCTTCACTCCGTCTCTCTCTTGCTTCTCTTTAGAAAAAAACTCTCTCTTTGCTTCTCATCATAAAACAATGGGGAAGCATAAAATCGACGATCTCCACTTCTCTGCCGGTGATCTATGTGTGTATGAGAGAGAATTTGTTTGTGTGAGAGAGAAAGAAAGAGAGAGCTTCTTGAATGCTCTAGAGTAGACGAAGAGAAGAAAAAAGAAAAAGAAAAAAGAAAAGTGAAGAGAGCTCCAGTGGGGTAAGGAACAGAAGAAAAGAAAAAAGTAAGGTGAAGAGAGCTTAGACAAAGTGCCAGAGAATAAAAGAAAAAAGAAAAGTGACGATAGACATAAGGGAAAGGTGTGGAGGAGAAAAAAAAGGAAAAAAGAAAAGAAAAGAAATGGGTGGATGAAAAAAAAAAAAGATAAGGGAAAAATAAAATAAAGAATAAGAAATTAAAATTGAAAAATGTTACTGCAATATTTTCACAATACTTTCATAATAAATCTTAAGTAGTGGGTTGTTACTAATTAATACTGATTGAAAAAAAAAATTTCAGTGATGTGTTCAAATTAATATAAGTAATAACTTATCACATATAATTTATTATGAAAATATTGTAAAATATTAAGGACGTAGCATTTCTCATTAAAATTAGATGAATGAAAGAAGATTAAAAAAGAAATATTAAAGAAAAAATGAAGAACTAATATTTAAATGGGATAGAGAAAATGATAGAGAGTCTATTAGAAAGTATATATGAAAAAGTAGATAGACAAAAGGTAAAATAAACTGTTCACACTCCAAACAGTACAAAAATTTGAAAAGTATGCTAGAGATGCTCCAAGGTATTAATGATAATACCAATTTTTCATATCAAAATCAAATAAGATCAACCATGAAGAGTCACAAAGGTGGAATTCTACCACGCTACTTAACAATAATTTTACTGAGTCAAGAGAACCAAAACCTGCATATCTACAATTCAAGCATAGAGAGTCTGCAGGACCAGAAACCTGCAGTCAAAACTCTCAACACATACACATCCTTATTCGGCCAATATTTCGTAATAACTAGTACAGAAACTTTGAGCACTACCTGGGGCCAGAAAGCTGTTGTGAAGAGATGTAAGACATTGGGTTATATGAAACACCTGCAGCACTATTAGAAGTAGCATTTATATCTGGATACAACCCCAAGTCCTTCAGCTCATTGGACCCTTCCATTCTTGACTCCTCGATGAATCTCTGGCCATAGAACCGCAAGAAATTTAGTGACTCGGACCTCGGCTCACCCAAAGACAACCCACCTTCCAACATGCCAACAACGTGAGCCATAGAAGGCCGCAGCGCTGGATCTTCATGCACACAACACAAGGCAATCCGCACTAGTTTCTCAACCTCTTCACTTGTCACTCGTCCCTCTAACCTTGGGTCTGCCAGTTCCAAGTACCTTCTCTGCTGATGCATTTCTAGCGCAAATAGAGGGAAATATATTAGTCTGTGTTCCGAAACAGAAGGGGATGAGGATGGGGCATTTCCTTCACTGCTACTAGTTTTTGTGCTATGGCTCCATGTTTGTATTGAGCAATTTTTTCTTCCCCTCACAATCTCTAGTAAAACCAACCCATAACTATATACATCAGCCTTGTCGGAAATTGTGGAACTCATTATCCACTCAGGTGCAAGATATCCTCGAGTTCCTCTCATTGTGGTGAATAGAAAAGATTGTTCAGGATTTAGCAGCTTCGACAGCCCAAAATCTGAGATTTTCACTTGTAAATTGTCGTTCAAGAGAATGTTTTCTGGCTTCACATCGCAGTGGATGATTCTGTGCTCACATTCACTATGCAAGTAAGCAAGCCCCCTTGCTGTTCCAATGGCTATTTCCAATCTTTCTTGCCATTCCAGAACAGGACCATTACCGAAGAGTGTACTGCCCAACGAACCTCTGTTCATATACTCGAGAACAAGAAAGCGCTGCCTCCCTTGTGCGGAAAAACCCTTCAATCTAACCAAATTGACATGGTGGATGTTCCCAATTATTGAAATCTCAGTACAAAACTCTTTTTTCCCTTGGATTCCTAAACTAGTAATCTTCTTGACCGCCACAACTGTTTTGTCTGACAGAGTACCTCTGTATACAGTACCAAATCCACCTCTACCAATCTGAGTCTTGAAGTTCTCAGTAGCAGCTGCAAGCTCTTCATAAGCAAACCTTCTCGGTAAGCCTGGGATAGAGATCATCTCTAGCTCTGCAGACGATGAAGAGTTACTCCGGCCTAGTCTTACAGTTTTGGTTTTAGAAAGCCGCTTTTTCCTTAACCAAAGGATTGCAATGATTACAAATACTACTAGTATTAAGAATCCTGTTAAAGGTAATAGTACCAAAGCAGCGACTGATAAGTTTTGTTTCTGATTTCTGTTAGAAGAACCAACCAAAACTTTAATATAACCCAAACGGTCCTTATTGTTGTCTGCCCAAATGAAAGAACCTAAATGGTTTTCAAGAAGATAACAAGAACCAGAAGAAATTTCATGGAAAAAGCCTAAACAAGAACAATTTTGAGAGCATAAATCTTGACAAACCGACAACGTTACATTATTTTTCACGGGTTCCTTGAAATTATTAGCAAAATAGTCCATACCAGGGCCGAATTTTAGATAGGAAATAGAGGAATTCAATTGACTGCCATTTCTAGCTGCCGTACAAGCTGAAGGCAGAGAGAGCGAACTATTCACTGGCATGCAATCACCATTGTTTTGATTACTGAATTCTGGTAAACAAGAACAATTTTTATCCAGAGGCTTTCTTCTGCACAATCCGATTTCTTTGCAACTGAGAGGAAGATCACAATCCTCCAATGGTCCTGCAAATTCTGTCTCCCATTTTTTATCGCTCCGAGTCGGAGGTCTGACGATGATAAATTTGCCATTGGGACCCAAATTACCACTCCTAAAACTTGATGACCCATCATATAAAGCTACTTGAACAACCGTGGAATTATCACTTGCTAGCAAATACAAACCTGTACCATTCATCACCATCAACGATACGGCCTTGTTAGAGTTCCTGACAGCCTTTGGATCCATGGACAATTCCCAATAATTCATCTTATTCCATTGCAGCACCACATCCCTGTCAGTAACTTCAAGTCGATAATCACCCACCGACATGTCCTCCTCGAAAATCACAGAGCTTTGCAATGATTTTCCAATAGGAATTCTCTGTCCCATGACAATAGTGTCCGTCGGATAAGCAAAACTCTCCCACAACGTATTGTTTCCTGCATCAACTAAAACGAGATTTCCCGTCTCTGAAAGCTGCATAGCAGAAATATCAGAATGGAATTGCGGAGTTGCCCAGAGTGGTTGACCAGTTTGGTTTGTGACTCTGAGGCCGCTGGCAGTCAGTGACAACTTGTCAGAGCTTGACATGGGTGTGTTGCGGTTGGCTGACCAGATTATGATGTCGGTGGCACTGTGGACGATAGAGAAATAATATTTTGAGGAGGGTGGTTTGGCATAAATTGTGGCTTTGAAAGTACCATTTTGAGAGCGTAAGAAAGCGCCTCTGGTGTCGGTGAATTTGAAGTGTGAGGCTGTGAAATCGGGGCTGATTGAGTGCGTGGAAATGGAGGCTGAGAAAGTAAGACTTTGAAGGAAAACGCAGCATATAAAGAAGAAGAATGAGAAGAAGAAGCAACCCATGCATGCAGAGCAAAAATGGTACAAAAAAAAATTGGAGTTGGTTTCAAGCAGAATGATGATGATGATGATGATGATTGTGACGGAGGTAGAAGAGGTGGGTGTTTTTGGTCTTCGCCTCCATCATTTGGATGGTTATGTCATATTATCACGCACGGACTTACTTTTTTGTGTGATAACTGCATTGACTGAATGAAAGTCTTGGATCAGGCGGCTTGATGCATTTTGGGACTAAAGTAAAAATAGATTATATTGTTTTAGATGTAAAATTATTTACTATTTAATGTAGATAATGTATAATTTTTTTTTTATAAAAATTTTATAAATATAAAAAATTTGATAAATTTTTTCACACTTGTTGATGTGGCAGACTGATAATTGTAAGTGAAAGAGTAGGGTTAATGATAGACCTAAATGAAAACTAATAAAAATTTGCTAACTCAACTCTTATTATTATTTTATTTAGTAGTGCAACATTCACAATATTTTTTATAACAAATCTTAGATTTTAAGTTGCTTCTTATTTTCTATTTGAAAATACCACTATAATTATTTTTTTGCCATCCTGTAACAACCTATTGTTTAGCATTTGTTGTAAAAGGGTTGTGAAAAATATTGTGGATGTAACATTTTTCTCTCTTTTTTGTTTGTTTTTCATTTGATAAAAAAATATTATTTTATTTATTAATTATAAATAACACTATTAGTTAAAATTTGGGAGTATTTTTTTTACTTGGGGCCTTAGGCATCTATTGCTTTTACTATTCAACCGGCCCTGTCTTGGATACCCACACAGGTTCACAACTGTGGTTTTTTCTGGCACTAGAATTTTTGTTTTTCTGGTCCTACTTTGGGTTAGAGTTTTGTGGTGAGAGTTATTTTCATTCTTTTTTCTGTTTTAATATTTTGCCTTGACTAATAAAATTGAAGAATAATAAGGGGCAGGTAAGGTAACCGGTCAGGCCTATAACAGGAGAATTGATAATGAGAGTACGATCTGAGATTTGAGTTCATCAACAAGATATATAGTTTAAATTGTCTTTGTCCTTTTTAAGTTTTTTATAATTGATGTTACATTACTTTATGCTAATTAAATAGGTTAATTTTAAATTAAGATAAATTATAAAGTTAGCCTTTACCTTTTACATCTAATTTTAATTTAGTTCTTAACTTTTTAATTGTATTAATTTAATCCTTAACATTTTTTATGTTGTGTCAATTTAAATAAAAAAAAATATATGTAATTATTATCTATATCACGTCAAATGCAGCTATACTGCCTCCATAGTTAAAAAAAAAAAAAAAGTTAATTTAAAATCTGCACACGTGAGATAAATCTGCAAATGAATGTTGATGAATGTTTTGTCTGGGCACAACAAAAGATGCGTAGGAAGGCGTGCAACTGGAAAATGAGATTCTTTTATATTCCCACTAAATGAAGATGGGAAGGAAAGAGTTTCGGTCCGACAATTCCAAGCAAGATTCACATAGATTGCATTATTTAAAAGCACTAAAGGATAAACATGATAAATCAACAGTGATTGAGAAATGTTGTGGGTAAAAAAAGGCACAACATAATAGCGACGAAAGTGAAACGTTTAAAATGTATATCTCAATGTTAAATATCTTGTAGATATTTGAGTCTTATAGAAATTTGTCACAGCATAGAATATTTTGTAGATGAGAAAACATTAGGTCTGAAGCTGGCGTAAAAACAATGTTTTATGCCAGCCAATGAGATCATGCCACGTCAACTTCACTTAAGTCAACCGTATAACCTCAAAAAAAAAAACATTTCACGCTCTCTTCTCATCTCTTCCTTCACGCCATTCCTCTCTTCTCATCTACTTAATCAAAATCCAACTCTCATGAACATTTACCATGATTTGAGAAAACCTCAAAATGTATCAGACAAGAATCACTATACCAAAAGACAATGACAAAATCATATCTAAACTAAAAGCCATAAGAATAGCAAAAGAAAGAGAACCCCTCCCAGAGCTCAGAAAAGCTCAATTAGAGATGAATTTACAAAGCAAAATCCCTCCCTCTGGCCTCACCAACAACAAGCCTCTGTACAATCACCAGATGGTTTTCGGACCTTGCTCCTTCAGGAAGCTAACATAGAAATGACGCACACCAACAGTATAATCACCATGACAGCCCAAACCCAGTAAACCCATGCCTTGTTCTTCTCCATCTGATTGGCGTAGTAAAGACTGTTAGTTCCACCATTGATAAAATGACCAGCATTGGCCACATTCTCTTCAATATCATCCATCTTTTCTCCTTGTGTCTCAACCAGAACAGCCATGTCAAGGAAAATCTGATGAAGCTTAGTCAAGCTCCTCTGAATTCCATCAAAGCCTCATGCCTCTCTTTACTCCTCAAATCTAACTCAGTATTCCCTTCAAACAATTGAACTTTCACAAACTAAAATCATCTTGTCAATCACCTCCTGACTCGGTACTTCACCGGTTGCTGTGTAGTACCTCCTCTTGAGATCTTCCTTATGAACATACACTCACCCTCCGTTCTCATCAAAAAGGAAATGCTCAAAATTTGAAACTTTTCGATGAAGCAAACAAAAAATCTGAACACTTAATTCCAAATCCAAATTGGGGAAAAGGGAAAATCATGAAAACAAACCTTTGGATCGTGGCTCACGGTGGCTCCGGTTTGTTTCCAAGCTCTACGCACAGCTCTGGCGAAATCTGTGGAGGTGAGCTCCGGTGGGCGATCTGTGTGGTGGTGGTGGAGGTTCGGCGTGAAGGAAGAGAGGAGAACAGCGATTTGTGTGGCAGTGGTGGAGGTTCGACGTGAAGGAAGAGATGAGAACTACGATCTGTGTGGTGGTGGTGGAGGTTCAGCGTGAAGGAAGAGATGAGAAGAGAGGAATGACGTGAAGAAAAGGGATGAGAAGAGAGGAAGTTGTGAGTGTGAAATGTTTTTTTTTTTTTTTTTTGAGGTTATACTGTTGACTTAAGTGAAGTTGACGTGGCATGGTCTCATTGGCTAGCGTAAAACACTGGTTTTACACCAGCTCCGGACCTAATGTTTTCTCTTTGTAGATATTAGTTTAGTAGTTCTGTATTGTAGTTTGTATATAGCAATGCTAAGCTATAGTAGCATAGAGTGGTAGTGCATTAAACGGGTGTTGTTTACAGAGCATACTTAGTTAGTTAGGTATTTGCCACTTGTCATGTTTGTATTAGTTGACTTGATTGTTGGTCAGGTGGTTACTCTATTTCTGATATATAAAGAAGTAGAGTCAGATATTTATAATATATGATATCATTCACAATAATTTCCCTCTATTTTCTCTCTCTTTCTCTATGTGTGATTCCACCATTGTAGGAGCTTTAAGCTTGTGTCTGATTTCAACATGGTATCAGAGCTGAACTAATTCAAGAGAATCTTCAAATAATGGTATTCTTTGAATTTTAGTTAAATCTCTTTCATTTCCTTAGTGCTTTTCTCTGAATCAAGTAGATCGTATTGTTCTTGATTCTTGCGCTAAGTTTTCTTCTCCAAATCAGGATTTTCTTTCTGTGCTTGATAGCAACTCGAAAATCTTGATTTCTTCTGCATTGGCAAATTGAAATTCCTATTATTAGGGTTTTTTTTCAATTTTGTGTTTCCTTCTGTATATTGGCAAATTGAAACTTTCTTGGTTAGGGTTTTCAATTACCAATTTGTGATTGTTGTTGTCCTTTCATCAAGATCTTGAATTGAGTTGGTTTTCTCAAGAATCTTGGTTTCTAGCTTTGTTAGCTTCTGTTTGGGAATCTGAATCTTGATCAATTTTCTTCAGTTGGATAATTCTTGTTAAGTATGACTAAAAGTGCTTTTAGTGCTTCTGTTCCTACTGTCCAGCCTTGGGAAAATGCATCTAGTCCCTTTTTCTTGTCTAGTGGAGACAACCCTGGTGTTTCCCTTGTGGTTCAACATCTCACTAAGGAGAATTACAATACCTGGAGCAGAGCAGTCCTGATATCATTGGATGCTAAGACTAAACTAGGGTTCATTGATGGCTCAATTTCTAAGCCACAATCCATTGACCATCCTCTACACACAGCTTGGTGTAAATGTAACAACACAATATTAGCTTGGTTGTTCAATTCTGTTTCTAAGGATTTACAACCAAGCATAGTGTATTTCAAGACAACAAGAGAGGTCTGGCTTGATCTACAATACAAGTTTGGACAAGGCAATGGTCCTAGAATCTTCGAATTAAGGAAGGAAGTTAGCTCTTTGACTCAAGAGAATTTAAGTATCAATGCATACTACATAAAGTTTAAGGGTCTTTGGGATGAATTTTCCACCTATAGAACCTGTACTTATGGACATCATGTGGAGGATTGTACCATGTCATTCTTGATGGGACTGAATGAGACTTATACTGCAATCAGAGGTCAAATTCTTTTTATGGATCCCATACCTCCTTTAAGTAAGGTTTTCTCTCTTTTGCTTCAAGATGAGAAGCAAAGAAAGGTTAGTGCTGGGAAGAAGGCTTTGACTGAAACAGCAGCTGCATTGGCAGCATTGGGACCCAAGTCTAGTGGTAATGTCAAGAATTTCAATAAGTCAAGGACTGGCAGACCTCAATGCCCTCACTGTGGTCCCATGGGACATGTAGTTGATAGATGTTACAACTACATAGTTACCCTCCTGGGTACAAGTCTTAAACCTTTGCAAGCAATCTGGTTACAACTGAGGATAGTTCTAATGAACCTGTCTCCCTCACTAGAGCTGAGTATCAACAACTAGTTGGTTTGCTGAATTCACAATGTCATTTTGGTACTCAAGCTCCACTAGAAGCAAGTTTGGCCACTACTCATCAAGTTGCTAGCATCATAACTCAGGCTCCTTTTGGTTCTCAAGGTCAAGAGCTGTCAGGTATCTGGTTTTCTCTATCCTTTGAGTATTCAGTTTTTTCTTCCAATGTCAATACTTCACATATAGGCTCCACTGATTGGATTCTTGACAGTGGAGCTACTGACCACATAGTTCACTCTCTTCATTTTTTCAAATCCATTACTTCTTCAGTTCAGATTTCTGTTAGATTACCTAATGGTGATATGGTCAAGGTGACTCATATAGGCACTGTTCAAGTTTCTACTTCTTTACTCTTAGAGAATGTTCTTTGTATTCCTAGTTTCTATTTCAACCTTATTTCTATTAGCAAACTGACCTATAATTCTTCTTGTTGCTGTATATTTCTCTCCAATTATTGTTTTCTCCAGGACTTACAGCATTGGAAGATGATTGGGTTGGGTAAAAAGCAAGGAGGCCTTTACACATTGTAGTGCACTCCACAAGTCACTCTTACCAAATTCTGTTTCTGAGGCTTTGTCAATGTTGTCGTCTTGTTTTCATGGCAAAAGTGTTAATTCTTGTAATCTTGATTCTTTTGATAGTGCTTTTGGGCTATGGCACTATAGATTAGGTCATCCATCTTCACAAAGATTGACTTTGTTGAATAATACTGTACCTGAGATCAAATCTTGCAATAATACTAAGCCTTTTGATTGTCACATTTGTCCTTAGCTAAACAGCACAAATTGCCTTTTACTCATTCTTCTAGCATTTCTTTATCTTGCTTTGATTTGGTTCATGCTGACATTTGGGGATCATATTCCACTCCTTCCTTGAATGGATCAAAGTATTTTCTTACCTTGGTTGATGATCACAGCAGGTGTACTTGGGTATATTTGTTGAAGCACAAGTCTGATGCTTCAACCTTGATTCAATCCTTCTTTTACATGATTTTAACACAATTTAATGTTCCTATCAAAGTGTTTAGGTCAGACAATGGACCTGAATTTTCCCTTTCTTCCTTTTATGCTTCTAAGGGTATCATTCATCAACTGTCATGTGTTGAGACATCTTTTAAATGTTGCTAGAGCCTTGAGATTTCAGGCTAATTTGCCTTTGAGATTTTGGGGAGATTGTGTTTTGATAGCAACATATCTCATTAATAAGTGTTGATGGCCATTTTGGAAGTCATAAAGAATGAAAGGAGCCCAGTAGCGCGGGCAGAGCTGATAAACAGGTAAAAAAAGCCATTAAACCCAAGCGGCAGGAATGATGGGTCACATGTCCATAAAATAAGCAAATGGGCCTTGAGGAAGCAAATAGGCTCAAAAGAGTCCGGAAAGAGAGAAATAGCAAACCCATGGGCAATATATGATGTAGAAAAGTGAGAATGAGTCCGATAGGCCCAAAGTAATACAAGTAAAGAAAGTAAAGGGTTAATAGCAAACCCATGAACCCCAAGGATGAGAATAAGGTAATTGGGCCGGGGAAGCCCGATGGAGTTAGTAAAAGTCCATGGGAATGTAGAGTTAGGAAAATGGGCCAAAGATGCCCAAGAGAAAACAAAAGGGACACAGGAGCCCATAAGTAAGAAAACCAATGGTCATGCTTAGCCACTGGGGAAAGAATAAACAGCAGGCCTAAAGAGGTCCAGCAGGATTGAGTCATTACAGCAGGAATGACAGAGTGATATGATAGGAAATGATGGCAATCAAAGAATAGACTGAAAGAAGGCAAAGCCCAACATCAAACAAAGCCCAGCACCTAAGGGGAGCGGGAAATCATAAAGCAACCCGCATAAAAGGTCAAAGAAGGACGACAGACTGTACAAGCAAGCCTCCAGACCGCGACGAACGCATGAGCAGCAGGCAGATTTTGGACATACATGGAAAGGAGGCACGCGCAAGGCTCAAACACCACTAGCTTGTACCTAGCTAATATGGGACATGGTGGGGTCATGAGTCAGAGATAAGAGGGCATGGTTTGGCGGTGGGGAGAGGGGAAAACTTATTCTGCGATTCTTGCTCAAGCTCTTTCGGGGTATACGTCTTGCTGGGATGACATACCACCCAAAAGAAGCAAGATTGAGTTGGAACAACTAGGTGCATGCCATGAGGGATAAAGAGAGAGAGCACCCACACTGTGGTAGAAAAGGGTGCCACGGCAAACTAATAAATAAAATAGCTTTCCTTTGTCTGGAGTGGGAGAGTGGCACACAGATGGACCAGTGGTGGTCGGCAAGTACACCCAGATCAGATAAAGGTGGTTAAGGGCTAAAATAGTAAAGTTCGGTCATGGCAGACACTATGAAGAGAGACCCTTGCCGTGCCCAGAAAAGGGGAGGACGGAGAATCGCGGTAAGAAGCACCCATAAGGAAAACCAGGAAATAGAAAATAAGTGTGGAAGAAAGAAAAATAAGAGAAAAATTAAGTAGAAAAGGAGAAAAAGGGAGTTAGATCGGCAGACATGCACCAATAGGTTGATTCCCTCTCTCCCTCTCAAAATCCTGCTCTCTGCCAAAAGCAAGAGGATTCCTTTGGGCATCAACCATTTAGGTCCATTTCCCTTAAAGTGAGTAATTTTCACGGCAGGATTTTCCTGGGAGATTATTCATGTTGAGAAGAGACGTTCTTCCCTCTCTGGCTTTGGTCCTGCGGATTAGATTTAATTTGACTTCTTTCTTTCTTTTGATTAACCCATATATATTACTCATTTATTCCTCTTGCTTTCTTTATAAAAGTAATTGTTGTTAAACTAAGATTATCTCTTTTAATTAGGGATTATCTATCCACTTTGATTAAAAAGTTAAAGTACTCTTTTTTGTTGTTTTGCTATTATCATATCTACTTGCCGTGACTCATCTAGAATGGCTCTGCCTGCCATAAGCATGCTCTTGGCAGACAAGGCCTAGTTTGTGCACAAGCCGGACCAAGTCGAGTTGCAGTTGGACCGGTCTCAACTCTCTTACTTAGAACACTTGGGCCTAGTACCACAGGAGACAGCCCAGCCCAGTACAACAATAGTACTGCAGGAGGCAGCCCAATCCAATCTAACAAAAAGGCCCACTACAATAAGCTTCCTAGTCCATTGTTACAAAATCTTACTCCTTATGAGAAATTCTTGGGTCATCCTCCTACCAATAATCATCTTAGTATTTTGGTTGTCTGTGTTATGCTTCAACCTTAACTAGACATAGAACAAAATTTGATCCTAAAGCTAAAGCATGCATTTTCATTGGCTATCATTTTGGTACCAAAGGTTATAAATTGTATGATTTAGCTTCTAAGATTGTTTTCTTGTCTAGGGATGTCATTTTTAAGGAGTTCATTTTCCCTTTCAAACATTGGATTTCTAAACCTGTCATATCTTCTACTTCCAATTCTTCTCTTATTTTTCCACGTCAGAATTCAGTTCCAGATATTACTCCTACTGTTTCTACAGAATTTTCCCTTCCTTTCTCTTCTATTGATCCTGCTATTCCTCCAGATGAATTTCCTGACCTTGTGCATTCTAATTCAGCTCCTACTCAATTTGTTCTTGTTCATTCTGATCATAATGAACTTCTTGATCCTATTTATTCTCCTGTACCTGAGTTACCACTTGTTAGAAGGTCTTCTTGGCCTCATAAACCACCTTCATATCTTCATGACTATCATTGTAATCTTCCATCTGCTCATATGTTGGCCACTGCTTCTCTACCTCAATCTCATGATTCTTTTGTTTTTGACAGTCCAGGTATTCTTTACCCTCTTTCTTCTACTCTTTCATATAATAGATTGTTTACTTCACATAAGGCTTTTGCCATTGTTTTAACTGTTGTCAAGGAACCTACCTCTTATGCTCAAGCCTTGACTAATCCTTTGTGGCAAGCTGCTATGAAGGCTGAGATTGATGCTCTTCAAGCTAACAACACTTGGGTTATGACCAAACTTCCGCCTGGCAAGGTTCCTATTGGCTACAAGTGGGATACAAGATTAAACTCAAGGCAGATGGGTCTGTTGAGAGATATAAGGCAAGATTAATTGCTAAGGGATTCACTCAAGCTGAGGGCATTGATTATTATGAGACTTTCTCTCTTGTGGTGAAGTTTGTCACTGTTAGAACATTGTTGGCTTTTGCTGCTGTTTATGGTTGGCATTTTTCTCAATTGGATGTCAACAATGCCTTTCTCCATGGGGATTTAGATGAGGAGGTATACATGGTTCCTCCACCTGGATTTGGCAACAAGAGGGAGGTGTGTAAGCTCACAAAGTCTCTTTATGGACTCAAGCAAGCTAGCAGACAGTGGTTTGCTAAGTTGTCTACTACTATCATTGCTAATGGTTTCATCCAATCCAAATCAAACTATTTTGTCTTCACCAAGGTCCACAAAGGTTCAATCATCATTTTGCTAGTGTGTGTTGATGACATTCTTATAGCTAGCAATAATGTGGATGCTGTCAACACCTTCAAGCTTTTTCTAGACAACAAATTCAATACAGGTTTGTTAGTTAGCAAGCATGCTAATGTGCCAATGGAGCAGTCTGCCAAATTCAGTAGTTCAATGGGTGAGGATGTTCCTGATTCTTCCTTGTACAGAAGGTTGATAGGTAAATTGCTCTATTTGACACTCACCAGACCAGACATATGCTACTCAGTACACAAACTTAGTCAATTCATGAGTTCTCCCAAAGTGCCTCACTTGTAGGCGGCTTATAGAATTCTTAAATACCTAAAGAAGACACCAGGTCAGGGTTTGTTTCTTTCTGCAAGCTCATAATTGAAGCTTAAGGCTTATTGTGATGCTGACTGGGCAACATGTCTAGATACTAGAAGGTCTATATCAGGCTTTTGTGTCTTTCTTGGTGAGTCTTCGATTTCTTGGAAGTGTAAAAAGCAATAGGTTGTATCAAGATCTTCAGCAGAGTTTGAGTGCAGATCAATGGCTACAGTCACAAGTGAAATTGTTTGGTTGATAGCTTTGCTCAAGACCTTTGGACTAGAGCACAATCATGTGGCTTCTCTTTACTATGATAGTAAGGCAGCTATATATATTGCTGCAAATCTAGTTTTCCATGAAAGAACAAAGCATATAGAAATAGACTGTCACTTCATCCGAGAAAAGATTCAAGATGGTGTGATCAAGACCTTCCATGTACCTACTAGACACCAGATTACAGATTTCTTCACTAAGGCACTTGGGCATAAACAATTTCATTACTTGTTATCCAAGATGAACTTAGTCAACATATATAGTTCATCTTGAGGGGGAGTGTTAAATATCTTGTAGATATTTGAGTCTTGTAAATATTTTTCACAGCATAGAATATCTTGTAGATATTAGTTTAGTAGTTCTGTATTGTAGTTTGTATATAGCAGTGCTAAGCTACAGTAGCATAGAGTGGTAGTGCATTAAACGGGTGTTGTTTACAAAGCATACTTAGTTAGTTAGGTATCTGCCACTTGTCATGTTTGTATTGGTTGACTTGATTGTTGGTCAGGTGGTTACTCTGTTTCTGATATATAAAGAAGCAGAGTCAAATATTTATAATATACGAAATCATTCACAACAATTCCCCTCTCTTTTCTTTCTCTCTCTCTATGTGTGATTCCACCATTGTAGGAGCTTCAAGCTTGTGTCTGATTTCAACACTCAGAAATAAAACTTTTGAAAGTGAAAAAGAGGAACCATATTGACAGCCACAACCTTGGAGGCCATGACAACCTCTTTAATCTGCAACTTCAGGGATTTTAATGGAGATGAGGGAGAAGAGATGGATTTTAGGGATTTTAGAACCTATTAGTTTCCCCAAACTTATCTCACGTGTGTAGATTTTAATTTGGTTTTTTATTATTTTTTTAAATTGATGTGGCGGTACAATTGGTAATTGATGTGGTATAAATTTTTTCTTTTATTGTTCTATTTGACATCAGTTTTTTCCATTTAAGGATAACGGCAGAGACTAAATTGACACAACACTAAAAAGGTTAGAGACCAAATTGATACAATTGAAAAATTATGGGCTAAATTGAAATATGGTGTAAAGAATAGGGACCAACTTTGTAATTTACCCTTTAAATTATTAATTTATAAAAGTTAGATCCATAGCCATTGTATTTTTATTTTTATTTTTTTGATGAACAGACTAAAACACTATTCATGAAATTCAAATACAAGAAACATGATGGATGAGGACTTGTTCTAAGAAACAAGGACATTCCTCCATCCAAGCACAGAAATCAATCAAGCCAAGAGCTTGTTTTGCTAACAAGTGAGTTGGCCTATTGCCTTGTCGTCTAACATGAGAAAAACTCACATTTCTAAGCTCATTCCATTTAGCTAACATCCCATAAATTAGTGCAAAAACAGAAGATGGAGTGGACATTCCTTAAGAGCCTGAACAATGGTTAAGGAATCTCCTTCAAGAACAAACTCTTTGATGCCCACTTCCTTAGCAAAAATAATACCAATTTCAAATGCTTTTGCTTCAGCTTCAATAATCCCCAATAAAGCATGGATTTTCTTGCTCAAACCTGCAATAAAATTCCCTTCATGGTCACGAATTAAAACACCAACACTAGCAGCTGTACGTGCAAGTTAAATTTGAGCTTATATAGAGAAATAAAATAAGTTATCTAACAGTACATCTACATGAAAAAGCTTGAAAAGATGCGAGTTTTGACATAACACTCGAACAAGAAAAAAAAGTGATGATAGGACATGAAAAAGACGCACATTTAAACAAGAACAAGAAACTGATGACTAGAGAAACACAGGATGTATATGGAAAACTCTAAGGAAAGGATAAAAAGCCACGGTTTGAGTAAGAATGCATTCTTGCTTTATTTAGCTTGTATTATCTGTGAAAAGAGACCAATTTCTTACAACTAGGTTGTTTTTCTTTCCTACCAACTCTCTACCCTCTTCTCAAAATATCTACTTAGGTTTTTGCCCTAATAACACAACTGCATGTTTCTCTTATACTATGAGGAATATGGTTGAGTGCAAAGACAGGTGTCAAGTCATTATTTTTTTATTTTGGACGTTTTTACAGCTATGATATTATCTGCTGACTAGAGGATAAGAACTGCACCAATGTGGCACTGGGACCCATAGGTAGGTGACTTTGCCACTACTTGGAAAACAAGTCTTGGACATTGAGAGGGACATCAGAAGTACTGTGATTGATACACATGTCTCTAAGGTGGTTCATCATGCATTCAACCAATAAGAGGTGTTCTCATAGCCTCTAACCTTAGAAAGTCACTATCTCCCTTTTTGTGAGTGCTTGAGTACCATATCAGGTGCAAATCCTACTCCCTTCCCAAAACAGTCACACCTTTAGTACAGACCAAGACAAAATCCCTTAACCAATGCTTCCTCTCCCCTTGCTCACAGCTGCTCCACGTGTAAGGTCCAAATGCAACCACTTTTGCATTCTCCCATGCCTTAGTAGTGTTATGTACAGCAGCCTTTTGAGCCAAGAATATAGCAGCATCCACATTTATCTTGTATAATGGAAAAATAGGAGGAGACCACTTCACTTCCACTTGGGTTTGTTGTGTTAGTTGTGTTAGAGGGGTATTGCTTGTAGCCTAATACTCTTCCAAGTATGATCTACAACAATCAACCAGTAACAGGCCTGTCTTCCTCAGCTTGCCATGAATCACCTCATTTCTATTAGTCCACAAAGCCCATGCAATAGTAATAGTGGGGCCAGCATCTTCCATAACCCACTGTGCATCCATCAAAATATGCCATACGAACTCAAAGAAGGTCCAAAAAGGAATCAACGACGGTGAAGTGAAGAGAGACGAAGAAACCCATGTGTTTCAAGCCTTAGAGCACTCCCAAAACAGATGAAAGAAAGATTCTGAAGCATTGCCACATTCCTCACACATGCTATCTGATGGTGGACCAAAAATTGGATTATCTCCAATTCATCCATAGTGTTGTCCAAGACCAAAAAGGTCTAGAAGGTCGTCCAAGTACAAGAAGGTCGTCCAGAATGGAGTCACTTGGATGACCTCCCAACACATAAATATTCTCAAGGTAAATTTATGTTCAAAAGCTTATAATTCGGACCACGTTCTACTATTCTGAGGTATGAGCAAAATCCTTATTCATCACTCTAACTTCCCAATAAGTTCTTAACTTCCGATAACAATTGTAGAAGTTAAGTCTGAACCTTCTAACTTCCATAGCAGTTGTGGAAGTTAAGTCTAAACCTTCCAACTTTCATCCACGTTGAGGAAGTTACTAAACAAGTAACCACTCCAAAGCTTACTATAAAAGGACTCATCCATATCAAATGAAGGTAAGTTTTTCCACTCCTAAAGTTGGAATTCTTGAGTTCTAGAGAAAAAATTAAATTAAGCATCGGAGAGTTCTTGGCCGGTTTACTCCGATCATCTTTGATCTTGTGTTTCTTTCTTTTCAAGCCTTCCAAACAACCACTAGCCCATTGAAGCCCGGAGCATTCAGCCTACTGATTTTCTGTGCATCACTATCCACCAAAACCTTTCTACAAACCAGATTTTCTTTTGTAGGTAAGATGTCATGGGCAGCTCTCCAAGCAAAATGTCTGATTTTATGGGGAATTTGAATTGGCCATATTCTCTTCCAAAACCGTATATTACTCCCATCAGAACAAGAGCCAATCTCCCTATTTGTGTCTAATTCTAGAGTCAGCTTATAAGCACTTTTTATAGAGAAAAAGCCATTTGAAGTTTCAGCCCATACCTGCCTATCATCAGGCATTCTAACACTCAAAGGAATTCCAGTGATAGCCTCAGCCTCAAAAGGAAGAAACATTCTATTCAAAAGGTTCCAATCCCAACACTTGTTCTCCACATCAATAAAATTGCCAACTCTAGAGTCCAACGGAAGCATACCTTTCTGTGAAATTACTTTGTGAGTAGAAGAGCTAGGTACCCAATTATCCTCCCAAACCCGGATCTGCCTACCATTCCCCAGGTTAGACTTCACTAACCTCCCATACTTTCTAACCCAAGTATGAAGTCTCGGCTTTACCCCAGGTAAGCCCCACATTATATTTATGCAAAATATCCCCACGCATAGTTCCCACATTCTGAGGAGACTTATCCACCTTGGACTTATCCAAATGAAAATATCTCTTACAAATGTTTATCACTTATTCATCTTCATCTTTATCCTTGCTGAAAACACAAGACAAATGAGTTCTTTCATATCTTTCTATTGATATAACCAACTACGTATTGTTGTTTGGTTACAGAAATTCGTTTTTGTATTTTTTTTTCACTCCAATATGTCTCTTTAATGCCTTTTGTTAACTTACCTCTGTTTATAGGTTTTTCTTCTTCTTTTTCTGTCGATTGCAAGGAGGAAAGTCCTATAATCATGAAGAACCTTTTTCAAATTAGTAGTAAATCATGGAGTGAAATGTGCTTCTACTCACTTCATTATGGTCGTCAATGTCAAAAATGGGAGAAAGCATTTTGTGGACACTGCCATAATAATCTCAAATGTTATTGCTGCTACGGAATTGAATATGGTGACTGATGTTCTAAACTTGCAGCAGCATGGTCTTACTTGTAAAGCCCTTTTTGTTCCTAGGCATATACTGAACACTGTTTACGGTTTAGCAAATTTTGCAACTAGAGTACCAGTTCATTAGAGCTGGGTACATCTAGCCTTGTTGAAAGCCTATTGTTATTGATGTTATAAAAAAAAGAATATTAATTGTGAACTCTAATAGAATTATGGTAATTCAAAACAGATGTAATTTTCTTTTCTCTAATTTATTTTTTTATATAAACTTTTATTTATAGATACAACGAGAATTGAAACTATTACATTTTTTATTTGATGACAAAAGATTTTATCAATTGAGTTAATTAAAAATTTAGAACTCACAACTCACAAGAAACGTAGTATTCAGTCTCTAAATATTTTTTCTTACACGGGTTTTTATTTTATTTGTAATTATTAGTCCTCATACAACTACTACATTTTTTACATAAATTTCCTAAAAAATATAATGATTACTCTCAATTTTTATTGATAATAATGATTCAAATTTATGGTGTCGATTCCATGAAATTTATTACATAATAGAAGTTTAAATCAAAGTTTGGCACACTGTTTCAATTTGAGAATATACATCAAAGTTTAATTATTTACTTATTTATATATGATCTTTTTATAAATATCATGTCTATATTAAGTAACACATACTCAAGGAAATATTATATTTTATTTTGAAATGCAGTTTATTTTGGCTATAGACGGTTAAAAAATAGACCTCAACATCCATAATTTATGCAAATTTCATTGATATATTTGGTTTCACTTTTTTCATACTTATAAACACTTCTTATATATGTCTATAATTTCAAATATAAGTTTTTAACTCTACTACAACCATGTTATCTTGGCATGCACTTATCGCGTTATTCAAGCAAAAAAAAATCTCAGTCATTAATTTTTCAATTCGTTTGCATGCAACTAGATAAAGGTCTCAATATTGAGCATATACATCCGCATATATAGCCTTTTTAAATGTTCATATACATTACTCCATCAAAAGATGGGTTAATCTTTTTTGCCAAAATCCTTTTGGGGATGCTTTCACTGGGGAAAGCACCTTTTATTAAAGGAGCAACAACATACATTTCAAGGTGCATGCCTAATAGAAACCCATATGCATAAAGACAAACAAAATTAATGGCCTTTCACCATTTTATGCTTAGAAAAACTTACCAACTTAATTCTGTCGTAACCAAAAGCTTATTCAAAAATCAACGTATATTCCATTTAGAGTTAGAACCAAAATCCTTTTCATGGTAGTAATTGCCCAAAAAGAGAAAGAATACCCACAATCATAGGGACACATGTTAGGGGGCTTATGGCGAAATCCAAGAAATCAAAGAAGAATGGTAAAAATGGGAGAACACCCATTCAAATTCATGTATAAAAGGAAGGACCTCACCCACAACCAAAAAAAAAAAAACACACACACACACACAACTACACACAACCTTGCATTTCAAATGAAAAGTCTTAGTGAAAAGTATAGTAGAGAAAAAACAGAATCAAGAGAGTACTCTTAGAATGTAGTATCACCACAGAATGAGAGTAACTTAGCAGAATAGCAAACTTGGCATACACCAATAGGGCAACTTTCTCTCTCCCACGAATTACATCCTCCCTAAGTTCCTGAGCTCATTTAAGCAAAGGCCAATCTGGCTTATGTTCAAAACCTCATAGTTTTGTGCTCATATGGCAATAAGACTGTAAGAGTTGGAGCTGAGAGCTTTTTGGCCCAACTTATTCTGCGAAACACACTTTATATAAATACAAATACGTATAAGTGTGTGTGTATTTGAGAATATGCACGCTAACATGTTGGAAACTAACATTTGCTTTGTAAATATTTTCTTTGGGTTTTAGTGTTTATTTGTAGACTTTTAACAGTAGGGCAAGTAGAGTAATGTTCTTTTTGTGGAAGGTAGAGTAACGTTCCCACAAAAAAAAAAAAAGGAGAAATACTTATTCTATGGAAAGTGGAGAGAGTCCCATTGCATAGTAGAAAGTTGAGAAAAATCCATGCTAGAGTGAAGATGGAGAAATGTTCGTTCTACAATAAAAGAGGAGAGAATAAGCTCATTTTACAGCAATGTTCCTTGGACTAGATTTAATTTGTGCACAGATTGGGACCTTGAAACCTATTTTGCTCAAACTCGACTCACTTTTTAGCAAAAAGCCTAGACTAAAAGATGTCAACTAGTATCAAGACACATGTCTATGGTGTAAATATAAAATAATAATAACAATAATAAATAAAAAACGACTCTTAACAATCTTTCAACTTCAATTATTTTTTTCCTTTTACTTGCTTCAATTATATATTTATAATTATCTTAGATTATGAAGTAGTTTAAACATAATAATAATTTAAGCCTAATATTTATAAAAAAAAAAAAAAAATTAAGCATGATAATAATTTGCTTACAAATATTATAATTTATACCAATTTAACTTACACTTGCATTTTTTTATGTCTCTAAATAAGTACTTTTTACTTATAATCTTTAATGGGAAATGTAGGGACCGATTTCGAGCGCTTCTACGTGTTGAGAAAGTAGACCCAAGTCCAGCTAACCCTGCAATGAATTTATAGAGTATGGGTTCAAGAGCTAGGCCCTAGTGAGGAATGCAACGGTCATGCATGGTTGTACGTGAGTGCTGATAACTTAGATGTGGGTTGGGATGCACAATAATGCTCCTCGGACGTGCCTTACAGAGCTAGGAGTCCTTATTACTTCTTTGAAGAAAGGTTACAAGGTTTCAGAGAAAACCAGTGGCTACAGTATTTCTTTTCTCTGATTTTTTCCGTCCCCCTTCAAGAGAGACTTCTTACATTATATACTTCTCTCTCAGTTGATCCTAGCCCTACATTTGTTGATCAACCAGGCCACCACTTGAGAGCCTGTCCCATCAGCCGCATTCCCATCCTCTCTGTGGGTTGCAACGCCCAAGACGGCACTGTTCAGGGGTCCTATCCTCATTAATGCGGCCAGGGCGTTAGTTGAGGGCATTTAATGTGAATGTGACAGTTCATCTGGGACTTGCTCCTCCACCATGCTTCCATGTCTGGTGCTTGGCATTTGCTATTTGCTCCTTGGATGCTCAGGGAGATTCCCCTTGAGGGTGTGCTGCTTGCTCACTTTCTGATTTCAGACGTCCGAGGATGTAATCATCCTCGGCATGGCTTCCTGGGCAACTGGGCTTTACGCTTTAGTCCTCGGAGCTTGGATGCGTCCTCGGCGTGGGCCTTTGGGCCTGGTTCGAAGTGGGCCGGGGTTGCCTGACTCTTTATGGCCCCACAGAAAATGCTAATGGATGCCCTTAGGCCAATGGTTAATAATCCATTTAAAGAAAGTTTTTATGGGAAAAGAAAAGAAAAAAGTAATTAATGTTTTGACAGCTTTTTTTATTTCTCATAAAAATGATGTCAAAACTTTTTTAAAATTGATTGTTCACTATTGCCCTAAGAGCACCCATTAGCATGACTCATGTTTAATTTAGACTAAAATCATTGTTTTGCTTTGACAGATTGAGTAGTAGGATTTGGAGTGGCAAACATGGCAACCATGCCTTTGAGTGTGTGTCAACTTGGGATGCGTGAATCAAGGGATTGACTCATTTTCAACTGAATGCATGATTTTCCTCAATTTTTGATTGAAATAATGCTATATTTTTCAACACAATTTTCGATCATTAATGCATGCTAAATTAATTACATGGTTCTTTCTTTTTTCGACACAATGTTCGACCATAAATGCAACCAACCACAATGACAACCATCATGATCTTTCCAAGGCAGTCAACTTTAATCATTTAATAGCATTACAAACTTGCAATTATAACCACACACACCATTGTCGTAATAGTCATTTCATAAATACAAGTTTGTATGGATTGGGAGCAATGGTTGGAGTTTAAGTCACTAAAAAGAGTTTCAAGCACATACATTTAGATTATGCTAGAGTAGAATTTCTATCTTAAATTAAAAAAAAAAATGATAAAAAATACAAAACAAAATATAGCAAAAACCAAATCATTTCTGCATGGTTGGTTTTTTAAACCAAGTAAAATGTATGACTAACTCTTACACAATAAAAGACTAATAAAAGTCCATTATGCTAAGTGGGAAAAATCTTGATAATTATCTGGATGCCTAATGTAGCTATTTAATAAGAAGAGGTATGGAACCATTATAGAAGGATGAGACTTGTAGTAAAACAACAATATGCAATAAAAACTAAAGACTACAAGTCTTTTTACAATTTGCATTGTAAGTAATGAACTGAAGCTCTGAATCTAGAATTTTGATGTGCTTTAATATTCCTCCCTCAAGATGGAGCATAAATGTTAGAAAGCCTATCTTGGAAGAAAATTGAAGAATTGAGTGTGCCCAAGTGGTTTGGTAAAGAAATATGCAAGTTGGTGTTTTGTTGGAATATGAAATGTCTTAACCAATCCAACTTGGATCATTTCCCTAACAAAGTGACAATCCAATTCTATATGGTTAATCCTCTTGTGGAATATTGGATTTGATAGCAATATAAAGGGCTACTCTGCTCTGCTGTCACAATATAAGAAAGCAACCATATGTGAAATACAACCAAGAACAAGTGAAGAACATTCAAACATCCATGAAGAACACTCGAGCATATTAAAACAAGATACTTATAGCCTAGCATGTTTTGATCTAAATAAACATCTTAACATTATGAGAAAAAACAAGTTTAAGGACGGAAATATACCTAAATGCAAATCCACATGGATGAGGAAGAAGGGTTTTGTTGGTTCTTAAGGGTGGATAGAACCGTTCTCATTCGCAACCCAAATCTCAATAAGACTAGGAAATAACAAATAATTGCCATACTTCCTCTGGATTAAGAAGGAATGAATAAGTAGGATTAAGTTTCTTTAGGTTTGGGATGGAGAGTTATTCTCCTAAACCTTAAGGGAGAATAGCGTAATTACCACACAAAAAAAAAAGCATTTTTAAGTTTATAAACTTGAGTCTGGTTAACAGTACCTTAGGGCATTTGTTAATGACCTACATTAGAAAATTTTTTATACAACTTTTATGGAAAAATATAAAAATGACAATGTTTGACTACAAACTTGGTTGTAGACTAAGAGTATTCACAATGATAATGTTAAACAATTTAGCTTTTAGCAACTCAAAAGACTACTTTATCTATTTTAACACCGTACTTTACAAGACACCTAAAATTAATGATTCTATTTTTTTTTTACAATTTCATTTAAATATTCTTTATTATTTATTTATTTATTCTCTCTCTCTCTCTCTCTCTCTCTCTCTCCACCAACAAACTCACACCTCTTCCTTCTCAACCTAGCAAACCTACACCCACTGCCAGCCACCACCATATATAAAAAAAAACACTGGCCACCACAACCTACTAGCCACGAAACCCATTCAACCACTGCCACTGCCACCAACACCCATAACTACAACCCCCAACCACCAAAATCACAACCAAATCACAATCCCAAACCCACTAACACATCACCACCACCAACCCAAAAAAGAAAAAGAAAAAACAAAAACACCAACCACCATCAAAAATCAAACCAGAGCCATGAAGAACTAATGAAAATTAGATTAGACCATAAAAAATCCCGTTGGACAATAGGTCAGACCATCGAAGCACAATTCAGACCACTGAAGCCCCATCATCTGACTACCGAAAATACTATCGGACACCAAAGCACCATTGAAAATCAAACCATGAACCAAACTGGAACCACGAACCATAATGAGAGAGAGGGACAAGCAAGAAAGGGCTTGGGCGATAGGGCTGGGGAGAGGGAGAAAGAGAGAGAGAGAGCCGATGTGAAGAAATAATAAAATAGAGAGAATAGTGAGAGAGATAGAGAGAAGTTATTTTAATTGAAAAGCAGAAGCAATGAATATAAAAATATAATTTTTTTTAATAACTTTTGTGCTATAGTAGATTGCCAAAAATGGCCGTTTACTATAACTCAATTGCTAAAAAATTTAACAATAGCACTATCAATGTAGCTCTATTTTTATGGTGTGGGTCATTAAAAATAGCAATACAATTTGAGAGCATCCCTATGAATGCTAAAAGGTACAATTTCCCTTAATAAATTTTTTTATTAAATATGAATTTTAACAAATTCAATATTAGATTATATTATTATTTTTTTATATACTCCATGCTTAGCATCCATAGCAGTGGAGCTAAAAATTTAGCTTTTTAGCTCCACCAAAAGTTACTTTATCTATTTTACCTACATACATGCTACAACAATGGATCTATTTTAGCTTTCAACACAATAAAATAATATAAACATCACAATAAAATAATATAATCACTACAATAAAATAATATATTCCACTACCAAAAAAACATCCACAGCCACAACCACCTCTACCATCAGCCACAGCCACAACCACCTCTACCATCAACCACAACCACACCCACAACCACCACCAACACCACCACCAACACCACCACCACCACCGGCAGTAGTCCACAACAGGCAAAAAAAAAAAAAAAAAAAAACCCAAATCTCCAAGTCAGGTACCCAATATCCATGAGCAAGCACTCCGATCGACGGCGTGGGTCTAAGGTTGATCAGCGGCAACACCCACACCCACCACCACGAAACCCACCCGAGCCACCCACTGATGCCGATGAAACCAGCCACAGCCCACTGATGCTGACGAACCCGGCCACCCACCGACGCCGATCTACCCATATAACCACAACCACCACCACACCACAACCCACAGCAGGAAAAAAAAAAAAAAAAAAAAAAAAAAAAAAAACACACACACACACACACACACACACAACTAAGTAAGGACGAGGTCTGCGGCGTGGATCGGAGGGCGGGGTGGATCGGAAGGCGGGGTCTGCGGTGTGGATCGAAGGGCGGGGTCTGTGGCGTGGATTGGAGGTGTGGATCGGAAGGCGGGGTTTGCGGCGTGGATCAGTGGGCGGGGTCTGTGGCGTGGATCGACGGCGAGGTCTGCGGTGTAAGCCGGCGGCGGGTCTGCGGTGTGAGTCGGTGGCGTGGGGGTGGGCCGGCAGCTGTGAGAGGAAGTTGAGAGATAGCTGAAAGAGTTGAGAGAGAGAAAGGTGAGAGTTGAGAGATGATCAGAGTTGAGAGAGAGGTAATATTTTAATGGGGGCAGGGAATAAAAAATTATTATTATTTTTAGCTTTTATGAACAGTGCACATCTATTTATAGATGTGCACTGTATCAATGGAGCTAAAAAAAATAGATTTAGCTCCACTGCTGCAGCTTGGTTTTCGTGTTTGAGGAGCTAAAATATTGCTATATAGCAATATAGCACCACTGCTGTGAGTGCTCTTATAAAACTAAACACGTGTTGAGAACATAATCCATCAATTAGATTTTCAAAATAAATATTAATATTAATTTTTTTCCAATATATATATATATATATATATATATATATTTGCAACAAAATTTCATACAATACACACATTCATTCATTCATTTCTCTGGATAAAACCAGGACCAAAACCAACGGCCATTCTCTCCATCACTTTCTCTCTCTCTCTCTCTAAAACCAATATGGCCATCGCTATTGCTGTTCGCGTGAAACGGTTCGTTTTATGACATGGAGGAGGCAAAGGCAAGGAGGAGGCTCTCCATTCTCTGTTCCCATCTCCGTCCACTCGGGGCGTCGGATTCGGGTCACGCTCCGACCCACCTGATTTTCTCACGGGTTTCCAATTCGGACTCTGAGACTGAGAACAACAAAAAGAATCTCCACCAAAACGACTGCGTTTTCTGCAAGATTATTGTCAACGAATCTCCGTCTGTTAAGGTAATAATTCACCTCAATTTTAATATTTCCTTTTTTTGATTTTTGTTAAAAGAAAAATTGAAATGTGAATTTTAAGGTTTTTCACAATTTGGGTTTCCAATTTTATTTTATTTTATTTTATTGCATGCACAGGAAGAAGTATAATTTCGTGGTCTCAATTTTTGATTTGTCATTTTTTTTTTTTTTTTTGAGGTTCTTAAATACACTTGGGTCTTTAAAATCAAGCTTATGTGCGATTTAAATCACGATGGCTCTTAAAACCCATCGTGGCCGGAGGCTTGGAATGAGCTGTAGACCCAGACATTCTGGTGGGTGGGGTTGTGTATCCGTGGTTTACACTCAGAGACGGGCCCTGTCGGTTAAAAAAAATGAGCGGTCAAACTAAAAACTGACATGTCATTACTTCACAGGAACTAAAAGCAATGCTTTTAAGTTTGTTACAGTCACTATAAGTTTTTTTTACTGCAGACTAAACCTGGTTGCTCATGCATGTGATAGATATATATAAGATGCATGCATGTTAATGAATCTCAATGATAAATATTTGGACCGATTGATAAAGTGTGCTCATTTCATAACCAATTATAATTTGTACTCTTGCCAAAGGTCATGTAGTTGAATTGACATTTTTCCATGCACAAAGTACTTAGGGAACTGGGGAAAGGGTTCGAGCTGCGGGATTAGCAGCATATTGTAATTATCTCTAAAAAAAAATTATAATTTGTACTCTCAATTTCCATGGAATATCCAAATGTCTTGATTGTGGGGCAAAGTACAAGATCTATTTTTTCCCCTTGGAATATCTGATTTTTTTTTTTGCTTGAGAAGATAATCGTATAGAACCAAATTTCTTGATTTTTTATGCTTCAGACATTTGTGGTTGCAAAAATATAAAATTCCCATATGAGTTCTTCTGAAAGCATTTCAAGTCAAGACCTAATCCTATGCATAATGTAAAGCTGCTGCCTTCATTTCTTGTTATGCTGTGAAAATGCATTTTCTGATCACTTTGGTTCTTCCTTTTACTTATTCTACAATTGAATTTGATTTTGCAGCTCTATGAAGATGATATGTGCCTGTGTATTTTGGACAGAAATCCACTGAGTCATGGGTAAGGTATCATACATCCAAGATGCAATTTATATCTTCTTGCTTGGTATGGCTTCATTTTGCTTTATGTTTGCGAGTTACTGTGGTTTAAAGTTCACGTCTTAATGGGTACTATTAAAATATTAACCCTTAAAAGTAATGTAGCTTTTACCTTTTAAATTTTTTCTATAGGTTATGTTACTTGAGAGCTTAAAGAAATCTCCAATGTTACTCAGTACACATACTATGCCGACCCTTGTGTCTTTTATAGCCTTGGGGTTTCAAGTAACTTCTGTCTCTGCAGATAAGTTAGGGCTAGGACACTGAAGGTTTTTCATGCTGAAGCTTCTTTTATTAAAGCCGTGATAATTGCAGTTCAATCTGTATTATTATTACTTGGCCCAATGCCATAAAATAAATTGGATTAGTTATAAGGCTCTTTTTGCTTCTAGCCAATATATGCCACATCTTAAGCATGAATTACAATTTGGTTCTGAATGTGAACACAATTAGCGCAGAACTAGCAATTCAAAGAGCTGAATAATTGATCTGATCAGTAAAGCATAAGAATGATGTTTAGATCTTACTCTGATATTGACATTATGGGGTTTATTAGAGAATTGACAAAATTGTAGAACTGCTAACAGAAGTTCTAAGAAAATTGCTTGAACTGGGTTAACCTGCAAAAGTGCCTCCTCTGACTTGACCCAAGCTGATCCAGGTGATTCCAAAATTTTAGTTGTTTCAGTTGACAATGGGTTCTGAAGATTGCAACCAGAAGATATCAGTTACTGTCGGGTTTTCATTCTGACCTGAAGTTTACCAAACTTGAGCAATTCTATGGGTGCAGAGGTATCAAGGTGCCATTCGTTATAAGGATTAGACCCCTCCACTCTTTTTACACAAGTCCTTATCTTATCTCTTCCTCCCCCTGCCCTTATTTTTTTGGCTCTTCCATACTCTTTCTCTCTCTCTCTCTCTCTCACACACACACACACACACACAAACACATCATCCACTCTAATCCATGCAATTATGCAATCTCCAGAAACTCAAAGAGGACAGACTAAGAGTTTCACTTTCTCTACTTCAAAAAGGTTTTCATTCTTTATAGTAGTCTTAGTTAGGAGGTTTTGTGTGAATTTAAATTCTGGTCATTTTTATTTTATGGATTTTTGGTGCAATGGCAAGTGCCTTCCCCAAAAGTGACAAGTTGTGGGTTCGAGTCAGGAATCAACCTCTCCAAAATAAAAAAAATTTAGGGTAAAGCTACTTACCAATCACCTCTCGTAGACCCAGTAGAAAGTGAGAGCTTTAAGCAGTAGATACGATCTTCTTTTGTTATTTTATGGATTCTTGTTCTTGGCAAGTCTAGTTCTAACTTTGTTGCTGTTAAATTTGTTTCGTAGTCATTCAATGATAAATTCCAAAGAATTTATTGGTTTGTGGTTGGAATGAGATTTTGGGTCTGCTTGCTGGCTGTTGCCCTTTTGCTGCCATTGTTGCTTGCTTTAATGACATCCAGCCACTATTCGTTAACTGACTCACCGCCCATTGAATCCAACCAGCTTGACTGGCTATCCGATAAACATCGGCAGTTGATAAACCGATGCATATCGATCTATGTCAGGTGTTAAATTTCCAAAGTGATTGTGCTTGGATCAAGTGATGGGTTGACCATCAACCGAAGCCCAACTGACCTATGAGCAGCGCTAGATCTAGGAATTTTTTATGAGATTGTACAAAATTTCTGATTATTTACATCCTGTTCTTCTTACAAATTAATCACTAAATACTTATAGATGACTAATTTGCCACCATACAAAACCCATATACATTCTCTCAAATTATCTTCTTTAACCTATCTCATAATGACAGCTAAAAATTGTTACCTGAAGTCATTCCTTGTTAACTTCCTTTCTTTGTACTTCACAGCTTTTACATTCATTCTTTCATGCGTACTCCTTGAGGAAGAGCTTGTCACTAGATTTAAAGCTTGCCTACAATTCCACATCTCCTTTCACATCTTTCTGCATCTCTGCCCTGGTTACCCTGTTATTCTTCTGAGTTTTCTGAGGGAAATATTGCCAATGAAGAGATCCTGCTTCCTTTAATCCGTGCTAATAGCTGTTCAATTCTTTGTACTCATAAACAGATCATTTTGACACCACCTGTGAAAACAGACTTGTAGTATCTAATTATAAATAGGTTACAAATTCTAAAGCCTACCAGAATTAACCCTTCTTTTCTGGGCTTGGGGTGAGGGGAAAGATTGGGATATATTTGCATCTACTTGTGATGCTTCTTGTGTTAGTCATGCTGGATACATCTATTGACATAAGGTAAACGTGTGAATCAATTTGCAAACCTTGAATCAACAGAAAATGGTTGTGCTAGAGGGTTAGGATGAGTTAGCATGTTTATGTTGAGTGAGCATCAGGGATCTTAGCAAATCCAATGAAACTGGAAATTCAGCACCAACTTCAATCAAGCAAATAGTCAAATACTTGGTAACTGTTTAAGATGAGGTTTTTCTAAAGGCATTAATGGAAAACCTCTTAGTGCTAATCCAAACAACATATAATTTTTGAAACGAACTCTAAGGACCCATTTTTAAATGAAACTTGATTTTTTTTCTTTTCTTTTGGGGGGGGTGGGGGACCTCACTATTGAGAAGGTGCCAACTAGATTGGTAGACAACTAGGATTGAGGTTAGAATGATGGGAGAGAATGCCTTCATCATATAGCTCATAGGCCCGTTGGGCCGCTACTAGTGAAAAAATCTCAAGTATCAAAAGTAAATATAACATGAGTAATTCAAAGCACATCATTATGCTAATGAGCTCTAACTCAAATGGTAGTACCTTCTCCCATAAAAATGGGTGGATGGTGACGTTGTGGGTTCAAAGCCCATTGGGTGTGTGTGTTAACTGCCAATTCACCAAAAAGAAAAAGAATCCAAATTACATTGTTGTATTACTATCATGGAACTATTAGAGAGAGTTTTGGAACTAACCAGGTATCAAAAGCTTCAAAACTTAGATTGGCGAAAACTGAATTTTTCACCTAGTTAAATACATGAAGACCCACTTGATATGCTAGCAAGGCTAAAACTCGTTTCCAGTGCTCTAAACGTTTATTGAATAAATATTTCTGAATTCTACTAGAATGTAGTGACTTGTAAGATATTGGTATGCTGGCAACCCTGAATTAGACAAATATGGTGTGATAATATAAGCTATAGTGTAATGGAAGGCTTGATAGAGATGACAACAGAAGTTTGCTTTAGCGTTTTCAAAATGGACTAATGGTGGACACTACAAACTTGAAGGTTGAGTAAGATTTTGGATTAGTAGCTTAATGGTTGGGTAAAGCTTACATTGGGAGAAAACGATGCAAAGTATTGTGAATAAAATTGCTATCAGTTATTACTATAGTTACCTTCTTATCAAAATTGAAAAATATAGTGACCACTCACCATTCTAAGAGATTGGGATTTTGAGTGCGCCAGTATTAGAGGGTCAACAAAGTTTATTCTTTTTTTTAATTCTTTGTTGTTCCTTGTTTTTTTTTGGGCACTGGAAATGTTAGTCACTGCATAGTTATAATTGAAACTTGGATCTACCAAATTTTGCTTCTAGTGATGAATCAAGGTGCTTGAGAGACTTAACCTATTCTTTTGTGTGTGAACCTACTTACCTATCAAAAACAAATTTTGTGTGTGAAACCTACAATGTGATTCAGAGATAAGAATTCAGAATGCTGTTATGCCAAGCATTATGTGCCACCTGAATGCTTTCATGCAATTTTTTGTGCCTTGATGCCTCTTGCAATTCTTTCATCCCGTTGGAATTCTGAAACCTCAAAATCTGATTATTTTCACTTGCTGAGTGAAGCTGTATTGCATCCATTTATCCTTTCTTGGCCCCTTCGACACTTATTGGGTGCACCTGCAAATTACAGGTGAAAAAGGAAGTGAGTTGCTAAAATTGGCTCTGAATGGATCCCTATACCAATAAATAAAAAACCAAGAGATGCATTGTTTGTGATTTTCTTTTGACATCATTATGTCTTCTATTTATTGTATTTTGTCTTTTCTTTGCTCCCCAGGCATTCTCTTATCATCCCAAAATCTCTTTTTTGTTCATTGGAAGCCACTCCACCATCTGTAAGTAATTTTCAGTGAGTATAGTCAGTTTGTATCATATGACATCTATGTCGATCCAATCATTTTGTATTATGTCTATAGAGATATGATCAGTTTGCATCATGTATAGAAAGCCTTCACAAATTTTCTAGTGTAGACATTCATAACAGTAGTGTTGCTTTCCTTTTAAACATCTTTGTATTAGATAATGTAGTTAGTGAATTTCTTTAACGTGTGTGTCAAAATCTATTATGCGCAAGTGCATGTGTAAGAAGATCAACGGTTAAACCCCAAAGAAGTGAAGTTAAAATTATAATTTTTGTGAGCCCTATTTTTTACTTTTGTTGTTGTTTAGGAGCACTTGGAGTGACAACATGCATTTTAACTATAGTCCCCCCACCCTCTCTCTCTCTCTTCCTTTGGTAGGCATTTCTTGATAGTCAATATAACTTATTTTCTTGGGCCAAACAAGAAATTCAAGATAGGGAGGGCCGAAGTACTAATAATTATGAAAAATTAGTCAACTTAGAAGGTTCATAATATCATATAGGAAATAAGAATATTTGGGGTACACACCTCTATATTTAATGTAAAATTAAACTGAAATATAAAGTGTAAATCTTGAGATTTTGGTAAGTCTACCCCTAAGCATATATGTAGTTCTGCCTCTGCTTCGTTCCTTGAATTCAATGATATCTGTGGGAGATTTTTTACATATGCACATGCATTTTTTCTTACCTATATAGATCTTGTTGGATGTTTTAAAGTTATTCAAGGAGGCTAACAACTTTTGATTTTTAGAGCTTCATCTCATGATATGTCAACTCTCTCATTTCTTGTACATCTATTAAGCTAAAGTTCTTTGTTATTAGTATCTGTGCAAGGAGTGCAGAGCAGTAAAAGGATTTATAGCATGCCTCTCTCTTTCACTCTCTCTCTAGGCATCCAAATATAAATTCTTTTCATGTCTCCTAGTCAACTTATTGTGCAGGTGATAGCTGCAATGTGTTCGAAAGTGCCCTTTATCAGCAGTGCAATAATGAAAGCTACTGATAGTGGTATGTACTTATGGCTCACTGCAATCACAATTATGACTGTTCTTTTTTTTTTTTTTTAATAACCGAAAGAGTATAAAAATTAAAATGGCCACCTACATGATTACCTTACTTAATGTTATTGCTTAAAATACAAACAGCATGGGAATTTGATTTTTCATTAGAAACAGTTAGTAGTGGCTTTGGGTTTTGTTGGATTGGGTTGGCTATATTGTGACGATGCAGATGGTCCAAAAAGACAAAACATATACTGGTTGTTGGAAAAAAAGCCACCAATCTACTCCATGTCATTTGTATACTTGAATTGTATTCTTCTTTTTTCTCAGAATTTTGAAGCTCTACAATTGGTTGGTCTAGGTGTCGAAGAACCATGCTTCATGAAGCAGAAATCACTAGTTCGAATCTTGTTTAGGTAGAACCAACACTCAGTAATCTTGGGCACAAGTGCACAGATTCGAGTCTTGAACGCAGTCGTTGAAAAATATCTAAAGACACCCCCCTTTACCACACTTTGGTGGGATTAGTGCCGTTTAATAAAGTTTATTATAAAAAAGTTTCAAAAAAAAGGAAAAGGAAAAGAAAAGGGCACAGTTGTACTAGGAGGGAAATATACAAGAAAACTAAAAAAAGCAATGGAGAGAAACAAAATGGAAAGGCTTCATTTGGATGAGCTTATTTTCACCTCAAAAGAGAATGTATGGCTTTTTAAAGTATGACCTTTTTAAGGTATAACCGTATTTTTACACAATGAACTAAATAAACTGATGAAAATAAGCTCACCCAAACGCAGAATTCAAAAAGTACAATGATCCATGCTTAAAATTCTTAGATAGTTTTATTTATCAAAGAAAAAAAATTCTTAGATAGTTATGCCTATGATGTCCATTATGCATGCCAGAATTTTGTTGTTTGGACGGCAATATGTATCATTAATTAAATGCACAAACCCAAAATTCCATCTATAGATATAAAGTAGAAATTTTTTTGATAAGGGTTACACTAATGAGATGATTCTAACTTAGATCAACATGGAATGTATGGGCTATAGGGAGAAAAATAACCCCAGCAGTAAACTTGACATTGAGTCTCATAAGAAGTTATTTAGGATTCAACCAGTCAGTTTGATACCTGGTGTAATTTATAAAGCTATGAACATGCATGCATGCACACGCGCACACACACACACATATATACTATTTAAACTGGGAGAGCAACAGCTTGGTTACGGTGGGCAATATGTTGTGATTTATTAATTTCATGACACACACACACACACACACACACACCCATATATATATATATATCTGTTTGTGTTATTTACAGCCATTAGGTGCTCTCTCCTATTTAATCTGGGAGAGCTACAGCTTGGTTAAGGTTGGCAGTATGTTCTGATTTATTAATTTCATGATGTACCACCTTCCGTAATAAATAGTCTCCATCTTCAGTAATAGACTAATAGTTGCATTGATTGAAATAAGACCTGATGAAAGTGGTCCTCTAATTTAGGTTTGGCTTTTTTTTTTTTTGATCGGTAAATAAAAACTTCATTGAAAATAAAAAAAGAGGTACAACAAAGAAAGCAGTTCCCCAGGTACACAGGTAGTGTACAATGGGAAACAAAGCTTTAAACAAAACTACGTGTATCTAAAAAATCCAACAAAGAAGATAAGATTATATAGCAGGAATCTGATTAAGCAACTAAATAGTTACTCACAGAGAGTGTTGGTATCATGGTACAATGGGGTCACTGATATTGTGCTAAACAGCAAGTACACTGCCCAAAAGGCAGGATCATTTAGTAGTCTTTGGATACCTGCTGTGGCACTTTTAAAATTTCATGGAAAATTAGGTATTAGAGAACCAATTTTAGATTTTCTTAACTATAAAAATCGAAAGAATACAAAATACAAGAAAAAAGGTCTACCATATTTGTCTTGAAAGGAATGCTAGATCACATGGGGGAAGTGTTAGTACAGAAAGGCAGCTGATTCAGAAAGTATGTCAGGACGTTAGGGGAAGAGTTACTTGGTGTAAGAATATTAAAAACAAAATACGAAACAGGATTCTCTGCAGCATGTGCAAGATTCCTAACTTTGTGTTGGCTTCATGAGTTGTTTTGGTGTTCAAAATTTCTGGTTGCTGGTTGTCCAGCATATGGGGCTTGGCAACAGTCTTGGTACAGATATTCTGTTGTGTTTCTATCTGTTAGTTTTATGTTTCTCTGCTTTGCAGGTGTTACTTTGTTTTGACTAATGAAATCTTATCATTCATCCCCCCCACCCCCAACAAAAGAAAAAAGAAAAAAAATCACATCAAATTCAAAGTGCTTAAATATACTCCAATACATTTCTCTGTTTAGAGTGGAATGTGAATATATACCAGCAGAATTGAACTGCTATTTAGTTGTTAAGTTTTCGTCTCTAGTATAGCTTGGAATATTTTAGCATTATAACAACTTAACTGGAAGTATTTCATGCAGATTCATTCAACTTGGTAGTTAACAATGGTGCATCTGCTGGACAAGTTATATTTCATGTAAGTAAATATCATTTTTTTTCCTCTTCATCTATATTCAAGTACCGATATGTCCACTATAAAATATTAAGTCTGGATCTTATTAAAACTGAATGTCAAAGGCATCAGGACCACTGCTGCCTGTCAACTATTTTAGTAGACTAGTTTTTTTCGTTTGATTTAAAATGTATACATAGGAAAATATTAGCCTTTGCTAATTTTGCTATATAAATTTCAGACTCATATTCATATAATCCCTCGAAAGGCGCATGATTGCTTGTGGCCTTCTGAGGTATGTATCGGTCACTTATATTTCTCAATTCTGGGACAATAACATACATGAGGTAGAGATATGTGAATGTTGATGTTTTGCAGAGTTTACGGAGGCGTCGCCTAAAGTTGGACCAGGATGTTTTTAAACTTGTAGATAGTGTTCGAGAACAGTTATCAGTATCGAACAACACCAAGAATGGTCTCACAGGAAATTAGTGGGTCATTGATCTGCAGTTGTAATTTATGCCATGATGGTATGCATCTTGTAAATACATGCAGTTTTTCTGGGTTGACTAGCATAAATGGATCGTTTTATTTTCTACCTGTATTTATTTTCTTTACCCCTTTTTTTTGTTTCTAATTTTGTTAGATAGGAAAAGGTGGCTTGTGTTAGAAGTTTAGTACTTGCAACAAAGGCAGGCAGGAGAGAGAGCATGGTTTTCACCTTAATACTTAACAGTATTAAAAAAATAAATAAATTAAATATGCTTTATAAGACCCTAGTTCAATTTATTTTTTTTATTCACATCAGATTATTAAAAATAAAGGCATAGGTAGATTCACTGAAAACACCCTATTAATCATAGTATATTGTATACACTAAACACTGCTAATTATCTTCTCAAAAAAAAAAAAAAAAACTGCTAATTATTACTTCCGTATGGTTGCTATTCTGGCATGGTGGATGCTCAACTGTAGGAATCATTTTTATTTTTATTTTTGTTCTTTCTTCTTAGGAATTTTTATCAACGTGATCGGTTAGGATGTCACCATGAGACTATTGAGTTCAATTGAGATCCATGAAATTTGGTGTGGGCTTTGTTTGGTACTATTGCATTATTGAAGCCTTTTTTATGTATGGTCACTCCATAAGTATAAGTGCTTGTAGAGTGTGGGGGGCAAGGGCCGGAGTTCAAGTTTCTAGGAGGGAGCTTCATACACATATACACTTAGATTAGACTAGAGTAGAATTTTATCTTGTAAAAAATAAAAAAAAAATAGTGTCAACCATTACCAAACTCAAACTTCAACATTAGCCCAAAGAAGACCAAAAGTTACCGTGCACCTTTTCTGCTTACAAAAGAAGCTAGACCCAAAATTCGAGAAGCAAGATCTGTGAGATAAATAATCTTTGATCTATGTCCATTGGTAGGGTAAGGATCAAAACAATATTAGTCCAGTGGGAATAAAAAAAAAAAAAAAACAAAATAGTGAGTGTGTAGCAGTAGAATGAGACAGATTTATTATACTTTCCAGCAGTAAGATGAATTAAACTCAATAATACACGTCTAGTGATAAATATAGATCTGAAACAAAACAATTTCAACTATTAGTAAAGCTCAATATCCAACCTTGAAAGATTCATAAATGAATGTAAACTTAGCCATAACAAAAACAATGATTATTATTGCAATAGTAAAAATTGTAAATCAAGATAACTCTTTCAATAATATCATTGGATTAAAAGGGTAGACATAGAGTGTGGTGACTGGAAAGAGTGTGTCTAGTTGTGCACAACAATGAATTGGTCGAATTCCCTTATTTTCCAACCAACTTAAAGGAAATGATCACTTCGATGATAAGTATTTCTCTCCTTTGAGGATGGCGTTCAGTAAAGTATAGTGTTAATGATGAAAATGTGACTGTGAGGTATACAAGAAAATATTTGGAGGTGTTTCTTAGCGTGGATGGTGATGGTAGTAAGTACTGAATTCCTTTGTTAGAATTGACAGTGAAGAAAGAAAGACTTAAGTGTTCGTCTGAAAACAACTTATTTAGCTTTTTGTTGAAATCATGCTAAAGTATACTTATATTTTGAAAAAGTGAGAAAAAAAAGTGTGATTTTAAAAAGTTATACATAAGTTAAAAGTAAAAACTAGCTTATAATTTGTTTCTAAACACACATTAGTGTTGTCGTTAGGCTTGTTTTTTTTTTTTTTTTTTTGGATAAGTAACAAAAATTTTATTGAAAACAAAATAAACACAAGTACACTAGAAGTGTACTATGTGAACAATACAATCAAAGACCCAAAAAACAATGGTCCAACATCTCAGAAATAGAAAATCAAGAAAATGTTGGTAAATATAAACTCCATTGAAGTAAAGGATGGAAGAAGAAAGACTTAATTTCAAGAATACAATGTTCACATCCCTCAAATATTTTAGCATTTCGTTCCCTCCATATACGCCAAATTATGCAATGTGGCACAAACCTCTACAAAGCTATATTATGATGTCAGCTAAACTTGTGACACAAGAGTAAAGTGGCAGCCACAAACATGGTGGCATGAGGAGTATCCAAATAAGGCTACAGCCTAATCCAATTAGTTTCTTAAGCCCAACCATGTTGATTTTCAAGCCCAGCAAATAAAACCATTATTTGCCCAACAATTCAGAAGATATTTAAAGTCATTTTCTCTAAGAAGTCAAATAGTATTTAATGTTAGTTTCCTAGGAAACATTCAACCATTATGTTTTATTCCTCTTGACACCGGAGTGTCTCAAGTTCCAGCCGGAGTGTTCCAAGATCCAGCAAGCCTAATCTAATGTCAGTCCAGCCCAAAAGCTTTCCTTGAATATCAGAATAATAGCCCATTATTTTGAACACTTTTTATTATTAATAAAGTCAAATAGTCTTTATCAAGTATCTCCTAGGATGAATCAGACTTTATGTTTTATTTCTCCTAGGTAGACAAGTATTTTATTATGTTTCTAAGTTCCTAAAAGTCATATATGACTTTGGTCAGGTTAAGTGAATGTATTTATTGTTATTTTTGTTTTCCTACGCTTGGAGGGCTGTTCCAAACTCTATTTAAGCCTTTTGGCTGAATCAAATAAAATTCAAAATGTATTTTTAGAATTAAAAACCTTGTGTTTTCAAAATATGGATTTCTTCTAAATCAACTCTTATATCTTGGGTGGATTCCTTTGGGTGGCGAGTCTTGGTTTCTGTGTCTCTTGGGTGGTGTTAATTTATATCCCATAGAGTGGTGAGCCAAACTAGTTTTGTATCCTTAGCTAAATTCCTTTGGGTGGTTTTATCTGTAACTCTTTGGGTTTACTTTGGTGATGAGCTTATATATCATTTAAATTATTGAGTATTTTCATTATCCCATAAACCAGAAAATATAAAATATATTTATCCAACCTATCGTCATTGATCATATCGGTTAAGTTTGGGTTGCTTCTTACGAATTTGGTATCAACCTGCCTTGCCAAGAATCAAACACTTTAATGGCCTTTTGCAGCATAACTCAATGGATTCCAAACAAGCTAAACAACATTGTCCACAACTCATACGCAATAGGGTAATGAAGAAGGAGATGATACACTAATTCTCCACATGCTTGCACATACAATAACAATCTATAATCATAATTCTCCTCATTATCTATAGAAAGAATCTTAGACAAAGCAATAGATCATGAAAGAATGCCACTCTAGGCTAGTTAAGGCTCAAGAGACTGGGGGGTGAGGGAGAAGAGTAAAACCCAATGGCCGTGTGTGTACTTTTTCTCTTTGGGTATTGAATTTTGGCCATATATTTGGTCTTTGGCTAAAAATGTAGTTGGTCAAATTACATTTCAAATCATGCTCTTAAATTGACTTAACAACGACAAAATTTAGTCCCAAATTTATTTAGATCAGTTTTGGATAAAAATGATACTAGGTTTTTTTTTTTCTTTTTTTCTTTTTATTTTTGTTTCCAATCTTTTATGTTTGTGCAGGGCTATGCAAGTGAGGCCTTTTTTTTTTCTTCCATTTTGAATTTTTGATGGAAATTGTAAAACATGGACAATGTGCTACCTTTTTTTTTTCTTTTTCTTTTTTACCTAAATTAAATAGCAATGGAAGAAAACATTGTACTCAATACTCAATCCTAAAAGCCAATTAGACAAAAAATTATTCCAAAATTTTAACCAAAAATGAAACCAAAACACAAATCAAATGCTAGTACATACTTCGCCAACAATAAACCTCACTGTTATGTGATTGCAACAGGCAGAATCAAAAAGCCAAGTTTGAGACTTACCGGGCAGAACTGAGAGAGCAGTGGAAAGAGATGCATTACCAACTATACGAACAACCTGAGCTATGATCTCCTGTAGTTCAGTGGGGGAGAGGTTGATAGTGGATCCAGAAGACTGGGACTCAGCTGAAATGGAAGGCATCGGCGGAGTAGGCTCAATATTAGCAACAGCAGTAGTAGATTTGTTGCGACGGTAACAAGTCTCAATGGTGTGGCCAGGACGCTTGCAATAATTGCAGAACTTCTTGTTGGTCTGCTTGCGACGATTGCTAGAGCCAGAGGAATCACCTGATTGCTGAGGTTGCTTAATGAAAGGAGCAGAAGGAGTAATAGCCAAAACATTGAACTTATTCTGGGCTTGAAGGGTTGCAAGCCGAGCTTCTTCTCTAACCAACTCGTTTACAGCAGTATCAAGAGAGGGAGGAGGACTGCGATTAAGAAGCTGACCTCGGATGGGCTCAAAGTCCTTGTGAAGTGACATCAGAAATTCATAGAGACGAAATTCATCTCTAACTGTAGCATATTGCTGAGCATCTTTTGAGTATGCCCAAATTGGATCAGAAAGGTCAATTTGGTCCCAAATGAAGCGAAGCTGATCATAGTAGTCATTGATGGATTGCCCTGGTTCTTGTCGAAGTTGATGCAATTCAACTACCAACTGATATTTCATGGATCCGTGAGTAGTGGAGTACCTTTTGCCCAACATATCCCATGCTGATTTTGCATCATCAAAGCTGCCCAACAGATTGGAGATGAAGGGAATGGAAGTGTTCCGAATCCATGTGAGGATCATGTGGTTGTGACTATCCCATTCAATCATGCGACCAAGGAAGGCAGCATCTTCTTCACTTGCTCCCTTGACAGGAATGGTAATTGCACCAGTACAGTATTGCCAGAGCATGCGACCCTTAAGAAAACTGCGCATAGCTTGAGACCAAGATAAGTAATTTTTGTTCCCCTCCAATACAGTATTGATGGGGCGAGGAAGAAAAACATCCTTTTTATCCATTTAGAAACACAATATGCAAAAACAGACTGCAAAAATGAAATCTACGTAAAAAACTAGGTAAGGAGAACCTGGACTGTAAAAAGTCAACCCTGTAGAAAAGTCAACGGTCAAAGTCAACCCTCGGTCAAAGTCAACTCTGGTCAACGCTCAAAGTCAACGCTGGTCAACGGTCAAGTCAACGATCGGTCAACGATGACGTCAGCTGTGGTGGGTGACGTCAGCCCTAGGTGACGTGGCAGGATGACGTCACGGATGACGTCTGCAGGACCTGAGGGAGGCGCGTGACTGAGGCGCGTCTTCTTCAGGCGGCGCGTGAGAGCTCGTGTAGGCTCAGATGCTTGCGAGACTTCCACGAATGTGTAGATCGAGGCGAGACGATCACGGTGGTAGCTGCAAAGACGTTATCGGAGCAAGATCCACGGCGGAGACAGTGATTGCAGTGGTCTGTGTGGTGCGGGACTTCTCAACGACGGCGGCTGCAGTTCTGGAACCTGAGGACAACGGCTGAGAGACGTCGAAGGTTCAACAGTGAGTGGCTGCAGCAACTGTTGTGACGGCGGAAGTGATAAGGTGGAGTAACACCAAGAGAGATAAGACTGCTAAAAGAAATGTCAGAGCAGTGGCTCTGATACCATGTTAGAAATACTGAACGATTGTATTGTATTTCATAAAGAATGAATATACATGCGATGTCTTTATATAGGAGGCATATGTGTGTGGTACAAGTAAGCATATGTGTGTGGTACAAGTAAGCATATGTGTGCGGTACAAGTAAAGTGTAGTACAAGTACAAGTACAAGTGTGCTATACAAGTAAACTAGCTGGGCCTAAAGCCCATAACATAATATACATTAACAGCCCCCCTCAAACTCAAGGTGGATGTGAGACCAACTTGAGGTTGTCAACCAAATCACGAGTGCGTCCCTTAGGAAGTGCCTTGGTGAAGATATCTGCAAGTTGATCTTTGGAGGAGACAGAGAAAAGCTTGAGAGCACCATGGACAAGATGAGAACGGATAAAATGACAATCAATCTCGATGTGTTTAGTCCGTTCATGGAAGACGTCATTGTGAGCAATATGAATGGCACTCTGGTTGTCACAATAAAGGGGAGTAGCAGAGGATGTGGACACACCCAAATCCTTAAGAAGCCATCGTAGCCAAAGGAGCTCAGATGTGGTGTCAACAAGAGCACGATATTCTGCTTCAGTACTGGAGCGGGCCACGAAAGTTTGTTTCTTACTTCGCCAAGAAATCAAAGAAGAACCAAGGAGAAAGCAATAACCTGTAGTGGACCTGCGATCAGTGGAATCTCCTGCCCAATCAGCATCAAAGAATGCACGGAGTACAAGAGGAGACTGAGCTGAGTAGAAAAGGCCATGGAAGAGAGTGCCCTTCAAGTATAGTAGAATGCGCAGAACAGCAGCATAGTGAGTCAATCGTGGAGCAGACAGATACTGGCTCACCTAATGAACAGCATAAGAAATGTCTGGACGAGTAACTGTGAGATAAACTAGGCTGCCAACCAATCGTCTGTAAAGAGAGGGATTAGACAATGGTTTCCCCCCCGAGGGTGTCAGATGCGCATTAAGTTCAACTGGAGTGTTAACAGTCTTACTGTCAGTGAATCCAGCTCAAGATAAAAGGTCAGATGCATACTTGGCTTGAGTAATATAAAGACCATATGTGGAACGAGTGATCTCAAGACCCAAGAAATAGCTGAGATGTCCAAGGTCTTTCATCTCAAACTGCTGACTAAGAAAATCCTTGAGTTCTTGAATGCCACTGAGGTCATCACCAGTTATGATCATATCATCCACATATAGGAGAAGTAAAATGGTGCCTTTATCATTGCGACGGAGAAATAAGGCAGAATCATAAGGACTGGCAGTGTAACCCAAGCGAAAGATGGTGGAGCTGAACTTGGCAAACCAAGCTCGTGGAGCTTGTTTAAGGCCATAAAGTGCACGTCGAAGGCGACAAACCTTGTTTGTTTCAACAGAAAGACCAGGAGGAGGTTGCATATAGACTTCTTCATGCAGATCCCCATTAAGGAAGGCATTTTTAACATCCATCTGAAAAAGATCCCATTTACTAGCAGCGGCAACAGCTAAGAGGGCACGAACAGAGGAAATACGGGCAACTGGAGCAAAAGTCTCTTCATAATCAATCTCATACTCCTGTGTAAAACCTTTTGCAACAAGACGAGCCTTGTAGCGCTCGATGGACCCATCAGAGCGAGTCTTGATCTTATAGATCCACTTACAACCAACTACAGACTGACTAGGATGGAAAGTAACCAGATCCCAAGTATGGTTTTTGGTTAATGCATCAATTTCCTCTTTCATTGCAATCTGCCATAAAGGGTCAATAAAGGCCCACGAAAGATTTGAGGCTCATGGAGTGTAGCAAGGGCAGTGTAACAATGACAGTCAAGTAAATGTGCAGGAATGGATCTTACCCGAGTTAAGTGGCGAGGTGGAATGTCTTGTGGAGGATCTTCAAGCGGAGCAGGAGCAGGGGACCTAGGCTCAAGGTGGGGTAGTTCGTCATCAGCCTGTTCATCTACAACCTGTCTAGGAGAATCATCAAAAATATCTGGAGATCGAATAAAGAAGTCCAAAGGAGGATTAAGAGTATCTGTAGAAGGAACAGGAGACTCATCTGGGAAGATTTCTAAAATAGAGGAGTTAGTTAGGGAAGAACGAAAGTGAGAGAGTTCAACAAACAAGTGGTGTTCCCAAAAGATAACATTATGGGAAACACGAAGACGATGAGAGACAGGATCATAGCATCGATACCCTTTTTGAGTTTCGCCATAACCAAGGAAACAACAAAGTCTAGATCGAGGCTCAAGTTTGTTGTGTTCATGAGGCTGAAGAAAAAAAAAACAAGCAGATCTGAAGGAGCGAAGGTAATAATAGTCAGGGGGTGACCCAAAAAGGCGCTCATACGGAGTCTGATTATGGATGACAGCGCTTGGAATGCGATTAATGGCATGAACAGCATGAAGAGCGGCTTCACCCCAAAATGGGTCAGGAACTTTGGCAGAAAGAAGAAGAGCATGGACAATGTCAAGAATATGACGAAATTTTCTTTCGGCTCGACTATTTTGTTGAGAGGTGCCTGGACAGGTTAGATGATGTACAGTGCCATAGGAATGTAACTGAGCTTGAAAAGCATATTAAGTATATTCAAGAGCATTATCAGATTGAAAATTTTTGATATGTTTGGAAAATTGTGTTTCAACCATTTTTGCAAAGTTACTGTATATTGGTAAGATTTCAGAACAAGATTTCATAGGAAAGATCCAACTATAACGAGAATAATCATCAATAAAAACAACAAAATAATGAGATCCACCAATACTAGTAACAGGAGAAGGTTCCCAAACATCAGAATGAATTAACTCAAAAATACTATTAGAGATAGATTCACTATTATTGAAAGGTAAAGCTGGCTGTTTTCCTAACTAGCATGAAGTACAATCAAAATAGTCTTTGGACACAGAACCCAACAGACCCTTAAAAGCTAACTGTTGTACCGAGTAGATGGGGCATGACCAAGACGAGAATGCCAAAGTGCGAGAGAAGGTAAGGAAGAAACTACAGTAGCTGCAACAGCAACAGAGACAGGAGCAACAGGTGGAAGATGAAGATTGTCCACAGGAAACATACGCCCAACCCTAGGACCGATCCCAAGCCCTTGCCCTGTCCTCAGATCCTGCACAAGACACCCAGAATAGTAAAAAATAAGGCGATATCCTAATTCAGCTAATTGTCCACAGAGCACAAATTATAGGATAGGTCAAGTACATGGAAGACCCCAGGAACAGAGAGGTTAAAGGTCGAAACAAAACCTAGACTATTCCCATGCATGGTGGAACCATCAGCTATATGAATATTAAGAGGATGTGGTGCAGGGTCATGTTTGGAGAATAAGGATGAGTGAGGTGTACAAGTAAACTAGCTGGGCCTAAAGCCCATAACATAAAACAAATAAAAAAAACCTCTACACACACATATACATAATAAGATAGAGATATGTATACCTTTCAAAGGAGAGAGAGAGAGAGAGAGAGAGATGTAGAAGTGTAGCAGTTCAAAGAAGATGAATATTGTTAAAGAGGCGGTGATGGTTTGGTTAAGACTTTCAATGTTGAAGATTAAGCACACAAATCTAACAGAAAATCCAACAAGAAATTATGAAAAAAAATAGAAATCAGAGAAAGAAATTATGAAAAAAAAAAGTTATAAATTGGAGAGAGAAACAGATCTGTGTTTGGACGAGACCGAAATTAGGACTGAGACAGAGATTGAAGTTCATCTTTGGATGCAACCAGCTTTAAAGCAAATATTGAAGAAGAATTTGTGGCATTTTTGGATGAGGAAAGCAAAGGAGGAAGAAAAAGAAATAAGAGGTTGTATAGGGAGTTAAGGCCAGCCTCAGTATTAGGCCAAAGAGCCGTTGGAGAGAGTAATGGTTGTCTGACTGGATGTGGACGATACAAAGAAGTGGGTCCACTTGGTTGCTGAAAATTACAAAAATGTCACCATAACTCATTTTCCATAATCCAAATACAACAAAATATTGTGGTGGAAACAAAACCAATTAAGAGGAATTGTGGTGGGGTTCACAAAATTTAAAAAATGAGTTATGAAAATAGAGAAACCTTATAGCTTGTTTGGTTAAAAAAGAGTAGCCACTAATTACTCAGTTTTCATCGCCTATTACTCTTAACTCATTATTTAAACTCACTAAAAAAATAAAAATAAAATCTATTTGGTTTCATATATTGGTATCAGAATTTTGCATAAAATGGTGGACCCATTTACTGTGTTGGGTCAGAACGCCCGCGTGCCCCTTCTCTTTCTTCTTTCTCTTTCAATAATTTCTTCATTTCAAGCCTCTTTCATTTCTTCAGTTCTTACTTTCTTTTCTTCCATTTTTGTACTGATTTTCCAAAAGAAAACTCAAACTCACAATCAAAATAAAGAAACCTACCAACAATGTCTAAAACCCAAAAGAAAACTTCATATTTAGAAACACCAAACCCAAAAGCCATGGCCCCAAATCTGGAAACACCAAACCCAAATCAAATCTCATTTTGAAACAAACCCCAAACCCCAAAACCCAAAACAAAAATCTTTTATTTAGAAACACCAAACCCAAATCAAACTTCATTTTTCAAACACCAAACTCAAATCAAACCCAGATCTTGATCTTTTCTTTCGGCTCATCGCTGGTGATTGGTGGCGATGGTGGGCAGATGTGGATAGCTTTGGAGGGTCGGTGGCAGCTGTGGTGGTGATGGTAGAATCAGCCACGATCAACAGAAAACCCAGCAGAATTGGCCACCATCAACAACACCACCACCAACGGCCAAACACACCAACATCCATACAAACCCACCTCCATCACAGCCAAAAATTCAAACCCATCAACACAGATCGAAAACTCAAAATTGCAACTCCCTCACCAACACCGGAAACTCAAACCCACAAACATAGCAAATCCAAACTCATAAATCTTTAGATCAGAGACCTGCTGGTTCAATTGATGGCGAAGGAAGATTTTAGGATTTTCGACCCTTCCTTGGTTGAGCTTGAACCGAGAGATTTGTGGTGGTGGCTTGTGGTAGCGACAACTGGTGGTTTGTGGAGGAGCAGTGGAGGTTCGGTGGAGAGCTAGAAGAAACTGAGTTAGAGTGATCGGTGGAGGCTCTGTGTAGAAGAAAAAATGAAGAATGAAGAGATGAGGAGAATAGAAAGAAAGAAAAAAAGAGTCTGAGAAAGGGAGAGCCGTTGGGTGCACTGGCATGACATGACAAAACAGAGCTATGGGGACATGAAAACTGAGTGATATCAAGCTTACTGATTTATTTTTTTGATGTTCTTGGATCCCAGTGGAGAACGCCTTTGAGGTGCGTCCCATATCTGCCCTCATCCACAGCTGGTCCAATGCAGCGAAACTGAAAGCCCTCAACCATTTTCCACAAGCCGGTTCTCATTGAAAACACAGCCACGAGAGGTTCGTGCTTGATCAAGACCACCAACTTGTAATCGTAGATGGATGAGGCATAACCGAATCCATAAGCTAGAATAGGATTACTGAACGGAGCATCCGGTATTTGGGCGTACTCATGGGTAGCTGGATTTAGAAGGAAGAAGTTGTCGGGTCGACACAAAAGGCAGATCAGGCCGCACTTTCTCACTCTCAGAACCATCGATGATGTCGCTCTCTCTCTTAGCCAACAGTGTCGCATTCAGTTCCTTCACTGCCGACGGATGTCATTTTTGACATATTGTCGGAATTGCCGGTGAAATCCGTTATCCGGTTCAAATGCGTCTCCAAGTCATGGCGCTCATCACGGAAACGGTTGCTTGAGAGTGGAACATTCGAGGTCGACCGTCAGTAACTTGTTTTTGGAACCGAAAGGATTTTCGTCGTCGCTCGGGTAGAGAGAAGAATCGAAGGAGACAAAGATACTCCTCTTGACTCTCGGAAACGGTATTCATAAAATGCCACCGGAAGTGCGCCGGAGTCAAGAGGAGTATCTTTGTCTCCTTCGATTCTTCTCTCTATCCAAGCGACGACGAAAATCCTTTCGGTTCCAAAAACAAGTTACTGACGGTCGACCTCGAATGTTCCACTCTCAAGCAACTGTTTCCGAGATGAGCGGCATGACTTGGAGACGCATTTGAACCGGATAACGGACTTCACCGGCAATTCCGACAATATGTCAAAAATGACATCCGTCGGCAGTGAAGGAACTGAATGCGACACTGTTGGCTCAGAGAGAGAGAGTGCGTCGATGGTTCTGAGAGTGAAAAAGTGCGGCCTGATCTGCCTTTTGTGTCGACCCGACAACTTCTTCCTTCTAAATCCAGCTACCCATGAGTACGCCCGAATACCGGATGCTCCGTTCAGTAATCCTATTCTAGCTTATGGATTCGGTTATGCCTCATCCATCTACGATTACAAGTTGGTGGTCTTGATCAAGCACGAACCTCTCGTGGCTGTGTTTTCAGTGAGAACCGGTTTGTGGAAAATGGTTGAGGGCCTTCAGTTTCTCTACATTGGGCCAGCTGTGGATGAGGGCAGATATAGGGTGTACCTCACTGTTAACATTATCATTAAGTCCGGAATATGATTTTCAGCCGAATATGTTTCTTCTCAATTGCGTCAAATTGATTTATAATCAAGGCAAAGGTGACCTGTTCTCAACAATTCTAAGACATTATATCATTAAGGTCTGTCTCTCTCTCCCTCTCTCTCTTTCTTTCTTGCATGTGAGTGAAGTTCTAAACATCATGATTTGTTTGTTTCAGGGATGCTGTACCCCGAATGAGTTCACATATCTCACAATTCCTGGAAGTGAAATTCCGAATTGGTTTATACACCAAAATGTGGGGGCTTCAGTGAATCTGCAACTGCTTTCACATTTATTATTAAGTAGCAAAGTGGACAGAGCACCCTAATCTAATTGAAAACTGGATTGGGAATTTATGCATACAAGGACAAGGTGACTCTGATTGTGAGTGAGGAAAGAGGAATCCCAGTGAAAGTGGCAACTTTGATGAATCTGCGCAGTTGAGCAACTTTTTTTTCTCTTCGATTTTTTTGTAAGTCACCTTTTTCGCTTTCTTATGGGACTAGTTTGCAATTGATTGTGTGTTCATCATTTTTGTTCAATTATGCCGGAGGGTAAAATCAGCACTTTTGTTGCTCTATCTATAGTATTTGCTACGATATTTCCCATAGGAGAATACAATTGAATATATGCATCCCCACTTCAGTGTTGTTGTGTAATCAAATGGAAAGTAGAATATTTGGACCCTTTTTCCTTCCTAGAGAGGTTTCCTTCTGTTTGGGCTTATAAAAAAAATAGGCACGTGATTTTGTTTTTCTTCACCACATTAACCCTTTTGAAATCTGAAAATGGAGTCAATGATTTTTTTTTTTGAAATTTGCCATTTGGTTTTCGGATTTTGTGTTGAGTTTGCCCTAGAATTGGGCCTGTAATAGTTGAATTTGGCTCCTGTTGTTTTTTTTTGGGATCCCAATATAAGAAACTTAATTACAATTTTTTTTTTTTCATTTAAACAATTTGATTTTAGAAATGAAGTTTTGTCTAGAACTCCTGGTGTGTTTGTGTGTGGATTATCTTTCCTTATAATGTTGTAGTTGATGGATTATCTTCTATCAATTAAATATCATTTATTGTGTTATTGCTGATCAGAATATTCTTTATTGTTGCACTCTAAACAAACTTTTATTTTATTTGTTTATTTAGTTAATTTTTTTTTTCTTTTCTAGTGTACAAGCATCTAGATACGATTTTGGACAATTTGGAATTAGAAACTTCTCATCATCTTATTTGTCAATTAGAAACCAATAGCAGATAAAGAGGCTACGCAATGTCGGATGGCAGAAATGATCAGGCTACTGCCAGAGCACAGGGTTTTGGTGCTTACTACAACGACCACTACACTGTCTTTAAGTGTCTATGGGGTTGATGCTGATGATGATGGAGTGGAACTGGGTTTGGGGCTATTTCTGTTTGGCTACAAGGAAACTTGAGGTTAATTAGTGTGAGAAGGGTAAAAAGCTTTTGAATCATATGGGCTGAAATAGCGGTTCCTGACTTATTTCTTGAGTTCTCAATTTTTGGGTTTCCTTCAAAACACACACACACACACACACACACATATATATTCTAATCCTATGATTTTCTTAGAAACTTTTCAGAACATAAGCACAGCTCTAGCAAGCTCGTTGTGTTTGGCTTTGCTGGCAATTTCTTTCCTTTAAATAAAATGTATTTTTCCAAGAAAATAGGACCTTCGTGTGGTTTATTTTGTTTTATATATATGTTTTCTGAAGGTACCAGTTGGAGCTATGCCAGAAAGTGTTGGAGCAGAATATTGTTTATTTGGGGACAGGTTGTGGGATGACCACATTGCTGTACTGCTTATACATGAGCTGGGTCACTTGATAAGGAAGCCCCAGAAGGGCATATGCATCATCCTTACCCCTACGGTGGCTCTGGTTCAGCAGGTAAGCTGCTATCTATCATGTTGCTTTTGTAATTTGATAGTTAGTTTTGGCTTGTATTTAAGTTTGAGACAATATTTGTAGGTTATATGGCTGGTACATTGTACAATAATGAAGTGATGTGCTCTTTGGCTTGGCTGAGGTTGTAGGTAGAAGTGGGTAGGGTTGTTGCTTTTTAGTGCTTATCTATGCAATTTCTCATTGTGATTCTAGAATTTAAAAGGGGTTTTCTAAATCTAGGTGCTTCAAGTTCACCTTGGAAGGGAGTTTGGCATTTTATCAACAGAACCATGATTGTACTATGAAGTATGAACTCCTGACCCCTTGAAATATATAAACAAAATCAAAATAGGGCTAGACTACCAGATAATACAAAAGCATCAATTCCTAGAACCAAGGATTCAATTCCTAGAAATTGACCAACCTTGATAGTGCAGAAATTTGGGCTTATTCTTTTAACAGCAAGGTGATATGTAGTGTTTTAGCAAGCAATAAAGGATTGTGTAGCCTCTTTATCTGTTAATTGTGGTCTCATTCGTCAATTGATGATTGATAATTGTGAAAGAAAAATGCAAAACTATAATTATAATTTATGAGGCATGACCCAGTAGAACAAGAACCTCTAATGAGAAATTTTACTTTGAGAGACTGAGACAACCCCACTGATACCATTCTTAAAGATATGGGAAAACAACCTCTCCACTACTTGCACAGTTGCCTTCAGTACTGCTGTGCTCTTCCTTCTGTCTTAAATTTAAATGAAGTATCTCATTTATTTCTTATTCTCTTTGTGATTTGGTGGGTAATGACTTTTCCATCCTTACATCAAAAGTTAAATTTAGATCATATGTGGTCTTTTGCAAGTCAAATTGACTCAGACACTCTACCTTACCAATTAATTATTTGTAGGATGCGGATGTTGTGTTGAAAATTTAACCTAATTCTCATAACTTGTGAGATGCGAAAATAGAGAAAAAAAGAACAACCACACTACAAAAAGATTTATGTGGTTCGGCAATATGTCTACATTCACAAAGTTACTGTGATTTTGATTAAGCAACTAAATAGTTACTTACAGAGAGTGTTGGTATCATGGTACAATGGGGTCACTGATATTGTGCTAAACAGCAAGTACACTGCCCAAGAGGCAAGATCATTTAGTAGTCTTTGGATACCTGATTTTAAAAATCATGGAAAATTAGGTATTAGAGAACCAATTTTAGATTTTCTTAACTATAAAAATCGAAAGAATACAAAATACAAGAAAAAATGTCTACCATATTTGTGTTGAAAGGAATGCTAGATTACATGGGGGAAGTGTTAGTACAGAAAGGCAACTGATTCAGAAAGTATGTCAGGACGTTAGGGGAAGAGTTACTTGGTGTAAAAATATTAAAAACAAAATCCGAAACAGGATTCTGTGCAGCATGTGTAAGATTCCTAACTTTGTGTTGGCTTCATGAGTTGTTTTCGTGTTCAAGATTTCTGGTTGCTGGTTGTCCAGCACATGGGGCTTGGCAACAGTCTTGGTACAGATATTCTGTTGTGTTTCTATCTGAGAGTTTTATGTTTCTCTGCTTTGCAGGTGTTGCTTTGTTTTGACTAATGAAATCTTATCATTCATTCCCTCAACCCCTCATTCCCCCAATCCCCCTCCCCTCCCCCCCCCCCCAAAAAAAACACACACACACACAAAAAAGAAGGAAAAAAAAATCATATTAAATTCAAAGTGCTTAAATATACTCCAATACATTGCTCTGTTTGAGTGGAATGTGAATATATACCAGCAGAATTTAACTGCTATTTAGTTGTTAAGTTTTCGTCTAGAGGGTAGTTTGGAATATTTTAGCATTATAAAAACTTAACTGGAAGTATTTCATGCAGATTCATTCAACTTGGTAGTTAACAATGGTGCATCTGCTGGACAAGTTATATTTCATGTATGTAAATATCATTTTTTTTTCTCTTCATCTATTAAGTCTAGATCTTATTAAAGCTGAATGTCAAATGCATCAGGACCACTGCTGCCTGTCAACTATTTTACTATTTTAGTAGACTAGTTTTTTTTTTTTTTGTTTGTTTTAAAATGTATACATAGGAAAATATTAGCCTTTGCTAATTTTGCTATATAAATTTCAGACTCATATTCATATAATCCCTCGAAAGGTGCATGATTGCTTGTGGCCTTCTGAGGTATGTATCGCTCACTTATATTTCTCAATTCTGGGACAATAACATACATGAGGTAGAGATATGTTAATGTTGATGTTTTGCAGAGTTTACGGGGGCGTCACCTAAAGTTGGACCAGGATGTTTTTAAACTTGTAGATAGTGTTCGAGAACAGTTATCAGTATCGAACAACACCAAGAATGGTCTCACAGGAAATTAGTGGGTCATTGATCTGCAGTTGTAATTTATGCCATGATGGTATGCATCTTGTAAATACATGCAGTTCTTCTGAGTTGACTAGCATAAATGGATCATTTTATTTTCTACCTGTATTTATTTTCTTTACCCCCTTTTTTTTTGTTTCTAATTTTGTTAGATTGGAAAAGGTGGCTTGTGTTGGAAATATAATACTTGAAACAAAGGCAGGCAGGAGAGAGAGAGAGAGCATGGCTTTCACCTTAATACTTAATAGTATTATTAAAAAAAAAGAAAAAGAAAATATGCTTTATAAGACCCTAGTTCAATTTATTTATTTTATTCACATCAGATTATTAAAAATAAAGGCATGGGTAGATCCACTAAAAACACCCTATTTATCATGTAGTATAGTATAAACTAAACACTGCTAATTATTACTACTGTATGGTTGCTATTCTGGCATGGCGGATGCTCAACTGCGGGAATCTTTTTCTTTTTTCTTTTTTTGGTTCTTTTTTCATTGGAATTTTTATTAATGTGATCGGTTAGGATGTCACCATGAGACCATTGAGTTCAATTAAGATCCATGAAATTCGGTGTGGGCTTTGTTGTGTACTATGTATTGTTGAAGCCTTTTTTATGAATGGTCAAGTGCCAACCATTAGAGGTAGGCTTTGTTAAACCTATGTTTGTTTTTGTGAACCAAACTCAAACTTCAACATTAGCCCAAAGAAGACCAAAAGCTATCGTGCACCTTTTCTGCTTACAAAAGAAGCTAGACCCAAAATTCGAGATGCAAGATACGTGAGGTAAATAAACCTTGATCTATGTCCATTGGTAAAGTAAGGATCAAAACAATATAAATCCGGTAGGAAGAAAAAAACCAAATAGTGGGTGTCTAGCAGTAGAATGAGAGATTATTATACTTTCCAGCAGTAAGATGAAACACTATAATACACGTTTAGTGATAAATATAGATCTGAAACAAAACAATTTCAACTATTAGTAAAGCTCGATATCCAACCTTGAAAGATTCATAAATGATGTATACTTAGCCATAACAAAAACAACGATTATTACTGCAATAGTAAAATTGTAAACCAAGATAACTCTTTCAATAATATCATTGGATTAAAAGGGTAGACATAGAGATTAGAGTGTGGTGAATGGAAAGAACGTGTCTAGTTGTGCACAACAATGGATTGGTCGAATTCCCTTATTTTTCAACCAACTTAGAGGAAAATGATCACTTCTTTTTTTTTTTTTGGTAGAAGGGAAAAAACAAAAGAAGCTACAAACACAAGAGCTCAGCAGGACAACGCCTACTTACAAATAAACCAGACAAGTCATGGTTAAAGACAGGAGTTAACTCCACAGGAGGATAACTAAGAATGCAAAAGTCTTCGGTTTGATTCGCACCTTTTCTTGCGAGGTAATCAGCGCATCTGTTGGATTCACGGTAGCAGTGGCTGAAACGAATATGAGGGATATGAGTTGCTAGCTGCTTGCAATCATCTAATAAGGGGGAAAAGATGGTTTTTGTCTGGCTGGGGTTATTCAGGACATCCGTTATAGCTTTTGCATCCAACTCTACCTCAACAGCTTGGAAATTCTTGTTCACACAGATGGTCAGACCATCCCTTAATGCCCATAACTCTGCTTCAAAGCTTGAAGTAACACCAATCCTCCTTGAAAAGCCTACCACCCAATTACCAGCCTCATCTCTAATCACACCTCCTCCACCAGCTAGACCCGGGTTACCTAAAGAGGACCCGTCCGTGTTAAGCTTCTTCCAACCATTCCGTGGCTTCTCCCATCTAATATTCTTCATTGTGAAACTGCTGGCTTTCTTCCAATCCGCAGCACACCAGTGGAAGTCGCTTGCTTGACTAATAATTTGGGTAGCTAAATTTGGGTTGGAACTTCTATTCTGGAAAACAAGACTGTTTCTTTGCTTCCATAGCATCCAAATGGCAAAGAGGAACACTATATTCCAGGGGAGGTTGCTGTGATTATTAAGATGACTATTCCTTGCATTAACAGTCAGCCATGTGTGAAGATCATAAGTAAAAAAACTTCTATCCATCTCAGAGATACCAAGCTGCTTCCATAGCTCTTTGCTACCCCAGCAATCTCGGAGCAAATGAATAATAGTTTCTGGATCATCTCGGCACCGAGGGCAGGAAGGATCAGTATTGATTCCTCTTGAAGCCAGGCAAGTTTTAACACCAATACTGTTGTGAAAACATCTCCAAACAAAGAATTGTATCCTTGGAAGAATTTTAACTTTCCAGATCCAATGCCCCTCAAAACCATGATTATCACTACCTGTAGCTGCCAAATTATACGCGCTTCTAAGATCAAAATTCCCATGGGAATTTGCTGCCCACGACAATCTATCCTCACTCCTGGCAGCTAGAGCATAGGGAGTAGCCTGAATTCCCAGCTTAATATTCAAGGGAAGATCAAAAGATAATCTCGACCAATTCCAACCATTCGCCGACACCACTTCCTTAACTTCCATACTGCTTTCACCCCTGTTCAGAGGACCCTGCACTAGATTTCTGATAGGACCTTGAGAAGACCAATTATCCAGCCAAAACTTGAGCTTGCTGTCTCTCCCAATGACCCATTTTGTTCCAGCATTAAAAACATCCTGCCCTTTTCTCATACCTTTCCACACTCGGGAACAAGGAAGCTTATCACTGTTGATCGAGCTTATTCTTCGACGAGTGCAGTACTTGCTTCTAAGAACCCTGGCCCATAAGGTTTCTTTTTCTGAATGAAATCTCCAATTAAGCTTTGCCAACAAGGCAGTGTTCCTTCCTTTTGCAGACTGAAATCCCAAACCGCCCTCCTTCCTAGGCCTTGCTACCTTATGCCAACCCACCCAATGCATCTTTTTTGAGGTGTCCGTAGATCCCCATAAAAAATTCCTACTGATCCTGTCTATACCATCCAGCACTTTGCTCGGGAGAAAAGCGCACTGCATGGTGTAATTGGGAATGGTAGACAAAGAAGATTGGATAAGAACCGTTCTGCCTGCCATAGACAAGAGATTAGCCTTCCACCCCGACAATTTTTGCTTCATTTTATCCAAAATAAAATCAAAATCATGACTTGACTGCCCCTGATGCTTAATAGGAATTCCTAAATATTTTCCAATAGTAGAAGTCGACCTGAACCCGAGAAGACTGCACATATTCTCCCTGCTCTCCGCAGCAACATTCGGCGAGAAAAACACCCTTGACTTGGATTGACTAACATTCTGACCAGATTTTTCACAAAATATGTCAAGCACCTCCCGGATGGCAGTGCAGTTTGCTTGATTGGCTTTAGCAAAAAGCACTAGGTCGTCTGCAAAGAAAAGATGAGAGAAGCTCGGACCACTTTTGGAAGCTTTAACTGGGTTCCACAATTTTTCGCTACACTTCTTCTCAATAAGTTGACCCAAGAATTCCATGCACAAAATGAATAAGTAGGAAGACAGAGGGTCTCCTTGTCTGATACCCCTAGAGGGGTTAATAGGTTCCAACATGCCTCCATTGAACAAAATAGAGGTTGAGACTGTGGAAACACAGCTCATGATGATCTCCACCAAATCCACAGGAAAGTTGAAGCTAAGAAGCCTTTCCCTAATGAATCCCCACTCTAGCTTGTCATAAGCTTTTTCAAGATCGATCTTTATAGCCATGAATCCCTCCTTACCCTTAGCCTTACTAATGGAGTGGATAAGTTCCTGGACGATAATCGCATTATCAGTACCCTTTCTTCCTGGCACAAAGGCAGTTTGAAGAGGGGAAACGAGCTTGTCCAGTAAAGGTCTAATCCGAGCAACTAAAACCTTTGAGATCACTTTATAGACAGTATTACATAAGCTAATAGGTCGGTAATTACCCAAAGTTTCAGGACCTTGTATCTTGGGGATAAGAGCAATAAGAGCCCATTTTCTTCATCGAAGTGATAAGAGCCCATCAAAGTTTCAGAACGTCTCCTTTGAGGATGGCGTTCAGTAAAGTATAGTGAATGAAGAAAATGTGAGGTATACAAGAAAATTTTTGGAGGTGTTTCTTAGTGTGGATGGTGATGGTAGTAAGTACTGAATTCCTTTGTTAGAATTGACAGTGAAGAAAGAAAATCTTAAGTGTCCATTTGGGAATAATTTATTTAACTTTTTATTGAAATTGTGCTAAAATATATTTGTACTTTGAAAAAATGAGGAAAAAAAATGTAATTTTAAAAATTTGTACATAAAAGCTAAAAAGCAAAAAATTGGCTTATAATCTATTCCTAAGCACACACTAGTGTTTGTCATTTAGGCTTGTTTCTTGTTTTTTGATAAGTGACGAAAATTTTATTGAAAACAGAATAAACCCAAGTATTCTAGAAGTGTACTATGGGAACAGTACAATTAAAGACCTAAAAGACAATGATCCAACATCTCAAAAATAGAAAAACAAGAAAATGTTGGTAAATCTGAACTCCATTGAAGTAAATTATTGAAGAAGAAAGACTTAATCTCAAGAATAGAACGTTCACATCCCTCATAACTTCTAGCCTTTCGTTCCCTCCATATACACCACATTATACAATGTGGCATAAACCTCTACAAAGCTATATTGCGAAGTCAACTAAACCTACCTTGCCATGAATCAAACACCTTAATGGCCTTTTGCGGCATAACTCAATGGATTCCAAACAAGCTAAACAACATTGTCCACAACTCATATGCAATAGGGCAATGAAGAAGGAGATGATCCATTGATTCTCCACACGCTTGCACACACAACACCAATCTATAATCATAATTCTCCTATTTCGGAGATTATCTATAAAAATAACCTTACACAAAGCAATAGATCATGAAAAGAATGCCACTTGGCTACTTAAGGCTTAAGAGCCCCCGTGCGCGGGGGGGGGGGGGGGGGGGAGTAAAACCCAATGGGCGTGTGTATATTTGGTCTTTGGTTAAAAAATAAGGCCCCGTTTGGTACACCCACTCAAACACATGTTTTCAGTTTTTAAACAATATTACACGTATTTTCACACACTTTTTTACCCACACGTATTTCTACACATGTTTTCAGTTTTAAGTGCATGTACCAAACACCCCCTAAAATGTTAGGATTTAGCTACTTCACATTCAAGTTCTTGTGCCAAGGTCTTAAACCATTTAAAACCATATTTTATTCACAATATAATTAATATCTTAGTTCTTGTCCAATTGAATTCAGATGAATTGCCTATAGTTGGTCAAATTATGATCTTAAATTGACTTGACAACAACAAATAAATAAAACACCTCTACACACAGACACACACATACACATAATAAGAGAGAGATGTATACCTTTTAGAGAGAGAGAGAGAGAGAGGTGTAGTAATTCAAAGAACGTGAATATTGTTGAAGAGGTGGTGGTGGTTTGGTTAAGACTTTCAATGTTGAAGATTAAGCACACAGATCTAACAAAAAATCCAACAAGAAATTATGAAAAAAAGAAAAAGAAAAAGAAATTAGAGAGAGAAACAAATCTATGTTTGGACGAGTAGGAATTTAGAGATGGAGAGAGATTTGTGTTTACCTTTGGCTCAAATCTCCAAAAATAAGTTAGATTAGAGAGATGTGAGATAGAGAGAGCTAAAATCAATACCAAGGCACCGTCTAAACAAGAGAAAGAGGAAAGCGAAGGAGAGATGCGAGACCTAGACCGAGATTAGGACTAAGACTAAGATTGAAGTTCATCTTCAAATGCAACCAACTTTAAGCAAATATTGAAGAAGAATTTGTGGTAATTTCAAATGAGGAAAGCAAACGAGGAAGAAAAAGAAAGAAGAGTTTATACAGGGAGTTAAGGCTAGTCTTAGTACTAGGCCAAAGAAGTGGGTCCCACTTGGTTGCTAAAAATTACAAAAATGTCACTATAACTCATTTTCTATCACTCGAAAACAACAAAATATTGTTCTTAACTTTCACAACTCAAACTCAAATTTTGAGTTTTGACTGAGGGAAATTGAGTTATAGAAACAAACCAATTAAGACGAATTGTGGTGGAGCTCACAAAATTTGGGAAATGAGTCATGAAAGTAGAATATTGGGTGATGAAAATAAAGAAACCAAACATAGCCTTAGTGCACTTTTCTTGGGGGTGTAAACTGCCATGACTCTTAATTTATTCACTTTATTCATGTGTGGGGTGAAAATCCAAGGACCAAAAGATGATTGGGTCTGGATCAAGGCCCACTAGAATTAATTTGTAAAGATGGGTTTACAGGCCAACACTTAGATTCCTAAATGGTAGGTTATGCTCAAAGATAAAGTAAAAACAAAAAGATTGGGTTTAAACAGGCTAATTAAGAATAAAATGTTAAGTTTATCTTTCCTCGGAATGGCCGAAGAGCCTTTTACACTTGATAGGTTACAAGGATAAGTGTTTTCTTAGGATTCGATCCATAGTCATTGGGGATCTCTTCTCTTTTATAGTGCTCCTATTTCATTCTTGGCCCTCCACATGGAGGCTTGTCGATCTCCCTCCAAGATACTTGTCCCATCCTCCCTTTTGAGGCTATGCTGAGTAGGTTATAGGCTGTGTTGGCACTGTTCAAGTGTCATTCAACCATTAATGCGGTTGACATGGTTGGTGTAGTGCATTTAATGTGGAGGTGATGGATTTCTTTTGGGAAGTTTCCTTTCATTCTTATCCACATTGGCCACTATTGTCTTACTCAAATTGTATGCCCCGGCCTTATGTAGTTTTCGTTTTTCTTTCTTCGTGTTGTCCTCATCTAAGCGCCTTCCTCGGACCAAATGACTCTTCGGTAAAAGCCCCTTTCTCAGTCCACTTGGGCCTGCATAAGTCAAATCGGTTGGTAATTGGGCCTTTGCACTCCTCGGACTGAGCCCAATTGTGCCAATCCTACTGGTCTCCCACAATTTGTATAATTAAATAGATGATAAATTAAATTATTTATGATGTTACGATGATTGATCGAATCTTGTTCTGATCACAAAACCAATAATCTTTTTTTTTTGTATGTTTTGGAAATGATTTGTAATCTCTTATGACCACACGAAAATCAATTAATTTAGTGATATGTAAATTTTCACAAACATTGAGATAACTTGTTGTGATATATATATTAAAAGTTTCACACGTGAAAATTAAGTTATTCTAATCATGAGTTTTTATTTCAATAATGATTTTTCACATATCTAAGACATGTTTGGTACCATGTAATAAATCTCGTAAATTGCAATAGTGTTCAAATCCTTCAATCCTAAATATCAAATTATTAATAAATAAAATATTAAAAAAAAAAAGCTTGACACAAAAAACGTGTCTGATATTCTAAACTGTAATATGAAAATATGAGATACCTTACCATCTGACAAAGGACAAGTCAAAGGCATCGTCAAAACTAGATTTGTTTGCAAATAAAGGATAATGTTGAAACTTGAAGACACGAAACGATTAGGTACATACCCGTACGGCCTTATGTGTGAAATTTCTTGGTCTCTAAGTCTACGCACAGTCCTCTAGAATCTAGAATCATCCAATCAAATTCAAACCCCACCATATGACCTACCAGCATTCTCAAGAATCTCAACCTGGCATTCAGCAACTACAAAACACAAGTTTAAAAAAAAAAAACACAACAATAATCACTATATATATATTTTGGTGATAATTATACATGAGTATTATAAAAATATAAATAAAAACAAAAACTTATACGTGATGAGTACTGTAGGGGTGATAGGCCCAGGAGCCCATATTTATGTCTATATTGGACCAAGGGCCCAATCCGAGGACGTTAAATAATCCAAGGACGGGTAAACATTTTCATAAGGATCCGTGTTAGTAAGTGAAGAAGTGAAATCCGATTAAAGTCATCCAGAAGGGTGGTCTGAGAAAGAATTCCTCATCGGCTGAGCAAAGCCGAGATCAGAGGGTGTGATCTGCCATCAAGAGTAACGTTCTGGATCATTCCATGAATGATGATAAGTATCAGGAAAGAACAGGACAAAGCAAAGTCATGAAATATCTCAAGAGAAAGCTGCTACCACCGCATTAAATGTTCTGCAACTAACTCTCTGGCTGCATTGATGAGGAAGTAATACCTGAACAGTAATTTTCAGCCTTACAGCTACTACCTAAAGACTTTAAGAAGGTGCTGATGGGACAAAGATCAACACCTACAATCTGATTTGCACGTGGAACGTGAAGATAGTATAAAATGGAAGAGAGATTCTAAGAAGAAAGGATCAAGAAATAAAGAGAAAAACACTATAGCAATCAAGAATTGAATTTGTAATCAAACTTGAGAGAAACATATAAGAACTGATCTCCTCGGACTGTGCCGAAGACAATTTTCTTTAGTTTAAATTAGTCTACCTTCCTTTTTTTGTCATCTGAATCCACTTACTTGTTGTCCAACTTATTAAAACCCAGTTTTCCAACTCATTCTCTATAAATTCATTGTATTGAGTTTTTTGGGCTTAAGTTCATCCATCACTTGTGGCAAGGGACCCAAATTGAGTCCTTACAAGTACAATCATTTTGAATCAACCCAATTGTTTCACTCTTTTATGAGAAAGAAAGAAAAAAAAAAGTTCTACCTAATTTCTTTTAAGGGAGAGTGAGAAGGTAAATTTCATCTTAGGGTAAAACTTGAAAAAAAAAAAAAAAACCCTAAACTTTCCTCTCAAACAAGAATTATATATTTTTTTTGTAAAGGTCTGTTTGAATACAGCTGAAAATTGAAAACTGAAACTGAAATACACTATAGCAAAATAATTTTTAAATGTATGAATAGTACCGTGAGATCCATTTTTAATGAAAAAGTTGCTGAAAAGTGAAATTTGTGGGTTTCGTGAACAGTGCACGGACTCACTGATTGGTTGAAAAGTCCAACCTTGCGGCTACTGTTCACATGAACAGTTGCCGTTTTGTCTCTCAAACGCGTGCAAAAAAATAAATGCCAGACGCAATGCGCTGGGTTTTCAGCCCAAGCCAAACGAGCAGTAAGTGTCTTTAAGCTTAACTTGTGGGTTAAGCTTAAGAGATAGGAAAATGAAAAGACATAAAGATACCATCACAACTTACAAGACAAGGAAAGGAAAGGAAAGGAAAGGAAAGTATATTATACATACATTCATCTTTTAATTTTATTGTGTCAACTTCGGTTTAACAGGTTGCTGTGGTTTCTCAAAAAAAAGAAAAAAAAGAAAAAAAAAAAAGGTTGCTGTGAAGTGTAAGAAAAAAAATACATAATTTTGATTTTATTAGTTTCTTAAATTAAAAAAAAAACTTAAAAAATTAATAAAAATATTTTCCTCAAAAAAAATATAAAATCAAAAAGTTTTTTTTTACCAAATTGAGGAAGAACATGACCAAGACCTCTCCTAGTAAACAAATATTAAAAAAAAAAAAAAAAAATGCTTGACTCAAGAAAAATAAATCAACAATAAAAACCCATATAGTCTTAAATGAAGAGGAAAACAAGTTATTTAATTTGCTTAAAATCCATCTTATCTAAGCTTTTAGTAAATTGATAAATAACCTATCTTTTCTTAAAAATAAGCTAATTTTTTTTAAAAAAAAACAAGTAATAAAAAATTCGAGAGGCTAAGGAGTGTTTGGTAAGTGTGTTTAAACAACAGTTTTCAGTATTTAAACTCTTTTAATTGTTACGTTTTATTTTTTTATTTTAAGTATGAAATGAGAATTGTTTTAACAAATTAAAAGATAAAACTATCTACCTTATAATTCTACTGGTTTATTTATATTATAAAAAAATAATTATACTACTATATTTAATTCTTTAAATACTTCCTTAAAAAAATTAAATACTAATTAATTTTTTTTTTTCAGAAAAAAAAAATACTGTAACAAAGTTTTTTTTTTTTTTTTTTTTTGTTGAGAAAAATAAATACTAAATAAGTTAAGGTACAAAAACTTTACCATATTGCCTCCAATAATTTAATAATGTATTAAATCCTTTTTTAAGGCAAAATTTCACGTTTCTTCCTTGCCTTGACTGGAAACTCCAAAGGTCTCTTCCCATCCCATATAAAAAGAGAAAGAGAAAAGGGAAAGAGAAAGAAAAGGAGAGAAAGATAAAAACTTGTAGAGAAAAAAGAGGAAATGAGAGGGGGAAATGGTGTATTGTCACCGGCCAAACAAGCGGAGTTACTCAAGAAAGACGGCAACTCATACTTCAAGAAAGATCGCATTGGAGCCGCCATTGATGCTTATACAGAGGTACTATTTGAATTTTCTCAAATGGGTTTGCCTTAAATTTCAAAAGTTTTTGTTGGGTTCTTGTGGTTTTGCGTGTTTGTTCCAAAAAAATTGATTGTGGGTTTGGATTTGATTTTTGAAGGCAATTACGCTATGCCCAAATGTTCCTGTGTATTTGACGAATCGTGCTTTGTGTCATCGCAAGCGGAAGTATGTACGGGCACTAACCCTTTTTAAGTTTCATTTCGCTTTGCAATGATTCTTTTTTGTTGTTTTGGGGTTGAATTCAATGACCCTTTTTAGCTTTCACCTAGTTATGGCATTTGTTTTTGTAGAGATTGGCTAAAAGTCGAGGAAGATTGCCGGAAAGCTATTCTGCTTGACAACTCTTGTGTTAAGGTATGCCATTCTTTTCATTCTTATTTCTACGGCTTCTCAGAAATTTTACAACAACAAGTCTTATGTATTATTTATCTTCTTGTTTAATAATTTGTAGGTCATAGTTTTGAATTAAGAGTCCTTTTCTGGAATTTCTATAGAGGCTCAATCTAATAAGAATTGCAATAGGTGTTAATAATTATAGAAGTTTGAGTTTTGAGTAAATGACTTGATGTGTTCAAAATTTTTGATTGAGCTTTCTCAAAGAGGTTTCTAATAGCTCCATTTGGGTGCTTGATTTGTTGGGTGATTTGAACCATTTTACGGAACATGCTCAGAGTTTGTGTTCTCTGAGGTGTGAATTGGGTTCTTGGGGGCTTGATTGCTGTGGTTAGGTGTTTAAAGGACTTCCAAGTTCCACTAGGGCTTTTGCTTCTAACATTGCTCCCTCTTTAAAGGACCTGTCCTCTTGGTCAGGCCTTATTGTTGCCTAGTGTGGGTTGATCTTTTCACCTTTAACTATCAATAGTCTATCCTCAAGGTCACCTTACAATTAGTCAATTTGTTAATGACATTTTGATCACCTCGTTACTACACTTGTTTTTGGCAAGGGGTCTTGAGTTCAAGATTATCTGACCCACATTGATTGACCACCCATCAATGTATCCCAAGAAAACTCCAAACTTGTCTTAGACTGTTGAATCTTCTGTTGTTCAATGATCTCTGCATCTTCGAGAACTTGTTCAACTCTTGAATTGTTGGAGTTGTTAGCTCTTACATCTTTGATGGTTCTTGGACCTTTGGCATTTGATTTATTGGCTCTTGAATATTTTATTCTTGAATGGGTTGGACAAGAGCTTTGAGTCATATAGTCCACCACCATGGGAGCCTTCATCATTGCATCATGGATTTTTGATCAAAACCTATATTGTAGGGTGTTTTTGAACTCCACCCAATTTGTGAATATGCCTGATTCCTCCACTTTTTGGAACTGCACCAAGGATTCCTCCTCCATGTGGAGTGAGGACATTAAAATCCTTTGGTACACCAGTGTGTTGTGTAGTAGTCGAAGAATTGGTTGGCTTTGTAAATCCAACACCACAGATCTCTGCCTTTGAATCTTGGGAATTCCATCTTGGTGGACCTTGGTATATAGAGATTATGAGCACACTATTGTCTTTGGCCTTTTGGTCTTGAATGAAGATGGCCACGTACTCTTTAATCTTGTTAAGGTTGTTCTTGATCGCTTCTATGGATCATTTATGAGTTGCTCCACATTCAGTCATCTCGGGTTGACGGCTTTGATACCAATTGTAAGGAAAACATTTAGGGTTTTGTGTTTCTTGAGATGTGAATTCGGTTCTTAAGGGCTTGGTTGTTACAGTTAGATGTTTAAGGGACTTCTAGGTTTGGCTAGGGCTTTTGCTCATAAAAACCATACTTTTGCTTTTGTGGCTTGATTTATAAGCTCAATGTCAATTAGTTTTGAAACTATTGTTCTAGTTCAATATAAAATTTTCATCATATATTTATTTTACTAGTCCATTGCATAATTTTTTTTAATTATTATTTATTATAAATTGGAACTTCACATAAATTTCAGGGACCAAAATATGTGTGCCAATATTTACTAGCTCAGAACAGACGTAGGAAATCTGTCTATGCGTGCTTTTTGTGAGTTTAGGGTTGGGCAAATTTGTGGCTCTTAATGTTTAGAGTTTGTAGAAAGGGTATTACTCAAAATTGACTAGAGTTTGATAAGATGGGAGTACATTTGTCTATGCATTCTTGTTGGGTTTTAGGCTATGAAGCATGGACATAGCCATAGAAACAACATGACATGAGATATGGTGACGTGACAATTCTTGAAAAGTTAGGACATGACATGGCATGGCAGAGATATCACAATTAATTAATTAATTTTTTAGACATTTATTTATATGCATATTGAATATTTATTTATCATTTTTCAAAGTAAATTACAACCATCAAAATCTTTAAAAAAATATCTAAAAATAAAGGATTCTTTTTTCAATAAAAAATATATCTTTCTCGTAAATGCTTGCAGAAGTGTCCTTGGGGTGTCAAACACGGACACGCTGGGGTTTCTTTGTGCCTTACACTTTGTTTGTTTCAACATTAAAGTTTTCTGGAAAACGAGTCATTTTTCAAAATTTTTTTCTAGAAAACTATCTCATTTTCATGTGTTTGGTAGCAACCTTGAAAGTGAGTTGGAAAGCTTTTGCTGGTGCTTGGTATGCACTATATGTCAATGTTTATTTAAATGCATATTAGTTACAAAATTCATTCCTCTCATTCCACTATGCCTAAAAAACTATAGAGCATTCTAATCAGCTAATCCTACAAAAATCCAAATACATAAAAAAAAAAAACTTCCTTGGAATTTCATTTCCTATTAGTTCTCATTTCTCAACAATTGGATACCTGTAAACATTGATTAATTGGGGCAGCCTATGCCGTTTGTTATTTAATATTTTTTTATGTGTAATGATTTTGTAGTTTTCTCCCACTAAGTATTCCTGATCCATAATAGTAGCTATTATGATGCCAATCTCTAAAGCTACAACATGAGAAGTATTGTCAAGTTAGATTCAAATAACAATTTACAGAATCGTAGCTGTAGAAAAATGGTCAAACATCCCATTTGACGAAGTCAGCAAAAGTTAAAAGTGTAAACCAAAATGATGTTCTAAATGCATATTATATGCAGTACTCATCACTGAAAGTGAGTCACAGAGGGAGAGAAATGGAAGAGAGATACAAGAGAGTGCTTACAGTGAGACTGAGTGTAAGATATGTTTCTGTTTAGCTTTTTTTCCAAAAAAATTTAGCAGGAAAAAATCTCTAAAAAATAAAGTATATTTTTAATATGGTCTTTCTTTGACCAAAGATAGTTTTCCTTTGACTCAATATATAAAATCTTTTTGAATACTACCAAACACAAAAAATGTGGAAAACTATTTTTACAAAAGGCTTTCCATCGAAACAAACTAATTGTTAGTTTGCAAACGCTAGATATGGTGAAGTCCTGTGATTGCTTTTTTAACCAGTGGCTTCTATTCTTCTTGTGCTCTTTTGACTTTGAGGGATAATTCAAATGTATAGATGGGGTTTCTTTCTTGTTTTGTGCGTGGTGTGCATGCTTCCATGTGTGGGGAGAGAGAGAGAGAGAGAGAGAGAGTCATGGTCTTTGTATCTGATCTCAGCCTTCCTTCCCCCCCTCTTGTAATGAATGATAGGGTCATGTGCGTGTGTTTGTGTGTGTGAGATGATATGATACTATTATACTATGGAGGAGGGATATTGTGGCTTTTGCATGCATGCAAACACGTCTTTGAAGTTTCCTTGCCCCTTTTGTCAAGGATGATAGGATCATGTGAAAGTTTCTCTTGGCATGTGTAATAGTGATAAAATCATGCTTTAGAGAAGGTTGCTTGTGGCTGTTATTCGTGTGTGTGTGTGTGTATTCAAGACTTCTCCCCACCCCCACCCATTCCTTAGAAACATGGATAAGGGCCCATATGATACAGAAATGAAGACATACAATTCTTGAAACGCTGGACATGACACAGTGGGGGACATGGCTATAATAATTTATTATATAATTTTAGGAATATTTTATTTATTTTAGATAGTAGTCAGATTTTCTAAAAATTGAACGAAATATTATAATTAAAAAAAAAAAAAAATCAGCTAAGTGATCTGCTTAATAATTCCTTAATAATAACGTTGAAAAAGAGAAGTGAAAAACATGTATATCATGCTTAACAATGACTTTGAAAAAAATTACAATAAAAAGTTAGAAACTAAGTTAAATTACTCCAACCTCCCTTTTCATGAAATGATACTCCTTCAAATGATTCAAGAAATGAAACTTCCACTCTTGAGGTTTTTATAATTGCAATAGATAAATCCATGCTCTTTCACACCTTAACTTCCTTAATGGAATATTCCATTTAAAAAAAAATTATTCCTACAAACCTCAAGGGGAGAGTTTTATTTGTCCACTAACCTCAAGGGGCGAGTGTCATTTTTTCTATATGGCTTGGATAGGAATATTTTTTTAATTGGAATATTCCATTAAGAAAGTAACTGTTTGAGAGGGCATGAACTTATTTGTTGCATTTATTCTAACTTCAAGGGGCAGTGTCATTTCTTGAAACACTAGGGAGGGGAGGTGTGTTATCTCGTGAATCCTCAAGGGAGGTTGGTGTAATTTTCCCTAAAAACTAATATATTGGGTGAGTGAGTCCACAACTCATAAAGAAAATAAAACTTGAAAGGTAAAAAAAATAAAAAAGAAAGCAAAGAAGGCAAACAATAATCAGAGAAGTAAGAGTTCAAGAATATATCTATACTGGGCAAGAGAGAAGAAAGTGTTGATGAACTGCAATCGGTGCTGACTTGATTGGGTGATGGTTGATTTGAGTGGCCATGGAGGCAGAGTAAGAGGGTTAATTGTTGACTGTGTTTGAGATTAATTTTTCCTCTTGTTGTGTTTGAAATAATTTTTTTTCCCCTGGACCCAGCATTGATACACATGCAACCATATCTCAAAGGTGTTCGTGTTCAACACAAACACAGTGACACGAACAAGCCTAAATGGGGCTTTTTCCATGCCCATGCTTCTTAACTGCCTTCTTATAAAGAATGATATGATCATTCTTGGATGTGGAGGAGGATTGCTATGGCTTTTGCATGTGTGCATGTGTGTAATCGTTGCATTCTTTCTGTTGTTGAGGATGATAGGATTATAAAGTAGGGTTCATGGCTTTTAAGTGAGTGTGTATCTATGTTTGTATGTGTCTCCATGCATGAATGTGTAACTTGAAGATCATGCTGTGGAGGATGGCTGTCATGGCTCTTACACATGCATGAGCGTGTAGGTAATTTTTGAGTTTTGCTTCCCTTTTATGAAGAAGAAGGGATCAAGTTGCAGAGGAGGGCTGTCATGGATTTTATGTGTGTTTATGTATGTGTGTGCCTGTGTTGCGAAGTTTTGTTTTCCCTTTTATGATCATAAGATCATAATGTGGAGGAGATCTGTTAGGGACTTTACATATTAGGTCAGTTATGGGATCACGTTATGAGCCCTCTTTAGTTTCTTGTGTGTCTGAGTTTGTATACACTGACTTTGACAATGCTACCTCAGATTGATTTGCTCCTTTTTGGGAGTTGACTTGCCAACAGTTTGTATAATCGTTTTTGGATGTAACTTAGTGGTGTGATGAGATTGTAACCATTTTACTACATAGTACCTATGCTGATTGGCAGGTCCTTCTATTAATGATATTGCTATATGTTTGCTTAGCTTATTATTATCATTAACGAGATGATTTGCTGTTGCGGTCTAATTATTTTCTTGTATTAAGTGAAATTTTCTCCATTAGATCATTATGATCTCAGAGATAGCTTTGAAATTTTTGCAATATAACAGGCTCACTATTTGTTGGGACTTGCATTGCTACAGAGGCAAGAATATGTTAAAGGAGTCAAAGAACTTCAGAAGGTACAAAGCGTTTTCTGATCTGGATTGTTCTTGAAAAAATTGTTTTCTCCATTGCTGCTGATGTTTTCTTTGTCTAGTTAAGACCATTATGTTTTTGGATTAATTCTACTTAATCAAAAAAAAGTTTTTGGATTAATTCTACTTGATCAAAAAAAAGTTTTTGGATTAATTCTTATTCAACGTTATTACATGTGGTTCAACTATGAACTTATAGGACAGGTACAGTATCCCAATCATAAATTCTATTTCCATTACTGTCACTGTTGAAGTCTTTTGCATTTGAGGTTGTTATTGCAAGTGATATGTATGTTATTTATTTATTTATTTTCCTTAAACATTGTATTTATGTCTCTGTAAGTCATTGTCGCTATTTTCTTTTGAGATGCCGTTGATGTAGGATTTTTAGAAATGCCGCCCTAAATTAGGATTCTTGATGAGATCTTGAAGGATTCGTTCTTGAATAGGTTTGATGATACAGAGTTTAGGTAGGCTTAGGAAATAAAAAGATTGGATCTTGAATCAATTGATAACTGTTTGTGTTGATACAGTAGATAGAACGAGAAACAAAGAAAAAAAATCCTAGGCAATCACAGCCGCTAAGCTTAAAATAAGGTGCTGAAATTTTATTAAATTCAATCTCTATAACTTCATTTTGGATCACATAAAGGCTTTTATATAGGCTATTGGTCGATCATTTTTCTGGAAAGACTAGTACTACAAAAATAATAACAAATCATTTTATATAGGCTTTTATAATACCTTTTCCAAGAAAGACTAGGATTATTAATAGCAAATAAAAGTACTTAATAACTTCTAAACCAATTAGAAAAAGGACTCAAACATAAAATAAGATCAATGGGCCTTTGGGGTAGCCTATTGCAGCCATTCTAGTAAATCTAGAGATTAACAAACCAACCTTGCTTGTAGTACTAAAACCTAATTGAAACTGAACCATCAACTTTCAAAATTCTAACCTATACTAAATGAAACTTTATACTAAGGCTCAATAATAACTAAAGTAGCCCTGAGAAGGTGCCAAGAATGCGTCCCATCGAAACTAGATCACAATTCTTGACTCTTTTGGTATTTAATCTTGTTTTTATTTGAACTCTTTGTTGGCTGCATCACTTGTTAAGTAGTAGAAGACAGTTCTTTTGAGTGTTCATTTTGGCATGCTTGACTTTGATGCAGATGTTCTAGTGGGAATGACTGAATGTCAATTAGAAGAAATAATGTATGGTAATTGAACTCCAAATTTTTGGAGAATTTTACATGTATGGTGGACTATAGAGGGTAATTGTCTCATTGATTGATTGACAAATTTTCCACCAGATTTTAGGCAAATTTTTAATGTTATAATAGAATGGGCATCTCATACATAAGTACTGTATATTTAAGTAGCACTCATGATTTAACTTAAAATCGTGTCTGTATAGGTGGGATTCTTTTCCAGACTATTTCCAAACACATAATAGGATGGCTATCCTTGTTAATTTCCCCTCGCCAGAATGTCTTTACTGGGCCATTACTCTATGCTTTTCACAATTTGTTTAGGACTTGTATATACTTATCAATACCCTATATCTGGCTTATTGATAAGCATGCTTTAATTTATTTTTTCTTAAGGAAGATGTTGTATATTTTCCTCCCTTAATAATGGGATTTGAGGTAAGGTCGTGGCTTCAAGACTCACTATGTGTGTTGCATATGTAGATTTTAAGCCTGGAAGTTGCCTGTTTTCTGTTTCAAGGTATTATTTAGTAGTCTGATTATTATCTTTATTGTTTTGTCCAATGGACCTCGGACCAAATGGATCTCCTTTCGCTTAAAAAAAGGTGGAAGGTGAGGACACAAGTTCAATCCTGACTGATGATTTATCTATGAAAAAATTACTTCGTTGTTAACCTTCTACTATGTTGAATTTTACACTAAAAACTTTGTAATTTGGATTAAATAGGCATTATATTTTAACGTGTTACTTTTATTGATGAATTTCAGATTAGCTCTAGTTATGAATATTTGCTCTTTTCATTTGCTGTGAAATTGAGAGCAGGCCTGGAATTTTCAGTTGTTTTGTTTCGAAGTGTTATGACATGCAAACAAACACCTAAAAATGGGAAAACATTTTACGGAAAATATTTTATTTCAAAACAAACGGAGCGTAATATAAATTGGAAAAAGTGCAACAAGTGTGATGCATGTTGACTTATGTTATGGTGCTTGACTTGTAATAGCTTATGCTTTCTTAGGCGGCATCTAGTGGCTGATAGGAGAGCTCCTAGTGTTAGCTGGAAATATGAATAGTCAAGAAGTAATGATTTCCTAGTTAAAATGGTTTTCTTGTGGGTTTTAGTTAGCACAACTAGTAAAGGCTCATGTCCTTGAATAAGGGACCAGGATTTAAATCCTGCTTATACCAAAATCCAATTAGTATCTTGACTTGATGATATAGAGCAATCATTATGAACTAGACGCCATAGGTTCAAATCCAATTATCTATTAAAAGAAGGATAAAATTTCTTTTTTGGTTATCTCTGTCAGGGGGCCTTCATGATTTTGAAGCTACAAATGATAAAAGGAAGGTTGACTGGAGGGAATTTAGGAATGAAGATCAGTTGGGCTTGTTGCTTGTGGGACAGGTCACAGGTGTCTTGCCTGGACTTACTTCATTATTATGCTGTTTTATGGTTTGTGGGAAATATTTGACGACCTTACCTGGATATGAGATTTCAAAAGTTTAAATAGACTTAGTGCTAGTCCAGTAATTTACAGAGTTTGTGGGCATATCCTTGTTCCCCTTTATTGCAAAGAAGTTTTTTATAATATGTCTACTGTTACTTTACTGCTCTTTGGAGTCAAAATGTACAAGATATTTTCGTAAGCATACTACTTTATTGAGATCTGATCAATTTTCTTGTATAGGCTTTGGATCTGGGAAGGGGTGCTAACCCAAAGAGCTACATGGTGGAGGAAATCTGGCAGGAACTCGCAAAAGCAAAATACTTGGAGTGGGAGAATGCATCGACCAGCCGTTCATGGGAACTGCAAAGCTTGAAGTATGTTTTCCCAGTGAGTTTCATATATGATGTTGGAAGGGGTCACCCTTTTATGAGTAGTTTCTGCATGTTTGTTTGCCATTGGCTCTTTTCCAGCCTTTTTCATATAGTTTCTGTTTATGTCTCAGAGAAGCTTGTGAGACTGCTCTTAAAGAAAAACATATACGTGACATTTCTCAAATGGAAGGGTTCCTGGATGAATCTGACAAATCTCTTACTTCCCACTTGGAACAATTAGAGACTCTAAGAAGAGTATTTAGAGAAGCTGCAGAGGCTGTCATTCCATCAGAGGTGAGTACTTGGGTACCTCTTTTTAATGGAGTAATCTTTGAGTCTTTTTTGATGAATTGCTACCTTATTTTGTTGTGGAGACTGTATTTGTCAGGTGCCAGACTACCTCTGTTGTAAAATCACGCTTGATATTTTCCGTGATCCTGTCATCACTCCAAGTGGGGTAACATATGAGAGAGCAATGATTCTTGACCATCTTGAGAAGGTGATGTTGCTTTTAGATATAGCGTGTTTAAGATTTGAGTCTTAAATTTCCTTTCATTGCATTGATATCTGATTTATCTAAAATCTAGGTGGGTGAGTTTGATCCAGTCACTCGTGAACCACTTGACCAGTCCCAGCTGATACCAAACTTGGCTATAAAGGAAGCAGTGCAAGCATTTCTAGATGAACATGGTTGGGCCTACAAGACAGACTGAAAGTTTGTGCTCATCATGTAGACTATAATGGGGTCTCACTGCAGTATTCTTTTTGTATGGTTGCGCCTCTTATTTTACGTTTTGTGTGCAACATCAATCATGTCTACTATATCTCCTTGCATAATCTTAAATGTATCATGCCATGCTTCAGTCATATATGAGATGTTCCTCTTCTTTTGAATTGTACAGACTGTTATAAGTATGACAACCTGTTCACTAGCATGTACAGATTGTGTACTGAAGCTTATTAAAATTGCCCTTAAAAGGGTTGGTATTTTTTGGATAAATAGAAAATAGGAAAAACATTAGTGATTTAGACTTAATTGCTTTAGTAGTTAGTAGATTTTAGTTATTTTCTAGTCTTACATTTGTTATGGCTTTGATCACTTTTTGTTATACGTATTTTTTCCTCCCACAAGAATGAGTGGAGGGTGAGTTCTGGGTTTAAAATCTACTTGATGTTTTAAGTTTTTAATAATTGAAAAAAGTAGTGTACCTGACAAAAATAGAATATGTTCAAGCAAAACAACTAAAAGAATGTGGTTGCACCAAAAAAAAAAAAAACTGAAAGAATGTGGTTGGATTGTTACGCAAGCACTGACTAGACCCTTTTATGAATGATGATTGAGCATCAATTGAAAAGTTGTGACTTATGATCATTCTTGTTAGTGTCAAATGGAAATTACTTATCTGATGGTTAGTGGTAATTTGAAAATTACCTCACTTTCAAAATGAAATCGTCAATTGTTTTCTCCCTAATTGATGGATTCATGTCACAAGTACGTACAGAATGAAACAAGATATATAGTTTTCAAAATGGGCGAGAATAGAGCTGGTTATGCTCTTAAATCCAAGTTAAGAGTCATTTATTGTATTCTTATGATACTTTTAAGGTCATGTTTTTCAAAAAATGCTTGCCGTACTTAACCATTTATTGTCTTATGATTCTTTAGTTGCCTTCACCACCTCCATTTGTTGATCACGGTGATTCGCTCGCTTATCATCCATTGGTGACAACCAGACTTTGGCCATCAATTGTGAGCTGTCACTGGCTGCCGCCCGCTTGCTTTCATCATAATCATCTTCGACCAACTACCATTGTTGCCACCACTACTCTCCTCCCCCGAACTATTATTATTGTTGAGAAAATAATTTTAAGAGTTTGGAAAATAATTCATTTTCCACTGAAAAATATTTTCTTCGTTGAAATAAATGGGGTTTAAGTTAATGTTGAGGGCTAACTAATGGCTAAGTTTTGTGTAGCAAATGATATGTGTGAAACATGGAAAACTCATCAATAAGAAGTAAGAACAGAAGAAAACCAGGAGACCCAGTAAACAAAATATAACTATATAAGCGGGCCATAAACCGGCACTCAAACCAGTGTCTAACGCATGAAATAGGCTACATAAACACTATACTCTACACAGATACAAAGCACGTGGTCTACAAGATTGAAGGTATATTCTTACCAACGTATACATGGAGGACTTTAGATGCCAAAAGAGTTTGGGCAAAAACGTCGCGACACATATTAATTCTAGATGATGAAGATTTTCCCCCAAGAAGTGCGAGGACTTTCTTCCAGTTTCCAGAGGTGGTGTAATAAGTAATGACCAATTGAGCATCATTCCACCAAAAACAACCAAGCAAGCAAGGAAAAAATTTGATTTTAAAAAAATATATAATTCCTTGTTACAGGTGGTAGGGGGATTTTATGTATAATTTATATACGCTATAAAACCGAAGTCTATTGAACAGTAGTTAACTTTTTGTAGCCTTCACAAATTTACACATCATTATTAATTTATTAAATTATTTAATTTTTAAACTTAGTGTTTTTTTAAGAAACACGTTTAGGGTCATTAGGTTTTTTAGAGAAACACGTTTATAGTGATTGTGTTCTCTTAGAAACCTAAAACCCTATTCAACGCACCTGACCCAAAAACCCTCCACATCACTAATTTCTTTTATAAAAAAAATTAAAAATAAGTCATATTAGCCATTAGGATTCAAGATTCTTGAAATACTTATATCATTATTTTATTCATATGATTTTTTAACCAAATTTCATTTAAAAACTCCAAAATCCCTACGTTAACCAAATTTCACAAGAAGATTATGGTTCTGATCATAGGGCTTTGTTATTAGTGCAGTGATGGTTGATCTCTATTGAGTAGTCACATATTTTTATTTTTATTTTTATTTTTGTTTCAAACTTTCAATAAATTTTAAGATTATAATCTTCTATTGTGTAGTCACATATTTTTTGTTTTGTTTCAATAAATTCTAGGATTATAATCTTCTGAATCTTTATGACTTTTGGAACTTTTAACATCAAAATTTTTTAGTTTATCAATAGTCATGGATTATTCTTTTAAGGGTATCTTCACCTGCAACCATTGGCTTCATAAATTTACACCTCATTATAATTTATTTTATTTCTTAATTTCTTTAATTAGATTGCAATATTAGGAGTTATTAGAGAGACTCATATTAGGATTAAGATTTATTAGAGAGACTCACGTTAGAATTACGATTTTTGTTGTTTGGGTTATTGGTTTAGGATCGTCTTTTTTTTTTTTTTTGGTTTAATAAATTTGAATTTAGGATGGACATGATGATATATATATGTGTGTGTGTGTGTGCGCACGCGCACGCACGTGCGTGAATGTATTGGTTGGTGTAGGGTTTGGTTTGAATTCTAGGTTTTCTGCTACTGCAATTTAATCGAAAATTTTACTATACTTGAAAAAATGAAGTTCTTTTTAGGGTTTAATCTAATATAAAATTGTAGATTCTCACAATGTTTGGCTAGGGTTACATTGCAGTTAATGATAAGTATAAGTGAATGTATGTATGTATGCTTTGGGCTAGCTTTAGTTTGATGATTTAACATATATTTGTTCATCTTCTTGGCATTTGTGAATTAAAGATTTAAAGAGAAAAAAATTTTTAGCTGATGATACTGGATTATTATGTGATTTTGTTTTAGTATATCTGTATTTTTATATTATAGCAGAGTTACATTGATTTTTGTTGGTAAGTTTTAGCTTTGGGAGAAAAAAATTTCTATTATAACTGTGTTCCACATCTTGTGGATTGTTAGGGGTCACATCTGGGTTCTGGCTAAGCACGGAAGCTGCAAGTGTCTTCCAAGAATGATTTGTTGTGTTATAGATATATAGTGGAAAAGAATTGCCTTCCAACCAAGAAGTGACAAGGATCTCTTTCCTGGACTCAAGGAGTACGAAACTTATCATACTAGCTAGATCAATACCAAAAGGATTAGGTAAAAGTTCCCACTCCTTTAATACTGGGTCAAAAACCTCCATCCAGCCTAAGAGATATGATGAAGAATCTTGTTTAAAAGAACCACCAAAAACATGTCTTATTGTCTAGGACGGTAGTTGCAGGGTCAAATCTGGGATGAGTCATTGGAGGACACGCTTCCAACATTGGCTAGGATCGGTCAGGTATAGTGCCTATACTTTAGTACTATTGTTCTTAAATTCTCTATCACTCAAAATTAGGCCACCAAAAGGATATAGATGAGAGCCTAGGACTGCATGGTACGAGGACTTGTTGCTGTAAATGAAAAAATATGCGGTTCTTTGAAACGGGCAATTGGGAATTGTATATTCATATAACATAGAATCGGGTAGAAAAAGCGGATTGAGTTGCCTTTTATTAAAGGAACTCAATACAAAGCAACTCAATAGACAAAATAATATAATATTTATAAATAAATAAATAATATATATATATATAAACTCAACCTATTGCAACAATGTTGTTTTTTGTAATAAGCTATGACATTTTCACATATTACAACAAAACCTTTGAAGTGATAAGCTATTACCACAATGTTATTTGTTGTAATAAAGAAGTTATTGCATCAACTTGTTTGTTGCAATATGTAGAATTTATTGCAATGAGATTTTTGTGTTGTATAAACCTATTGCCTCAAAGTTTATTACAATGACTTGCAACAACTTTTTCGTTGTTACAATAACACTTTACTGCAATGGCTTTGTAGTTATTGCAACAATTTTTCCCATTGTAACATGCCTTTTTTTCTTATAGTGTGATATTGGATTATTATCTGATTTTGTTTGTGTGCATCTGTATTTTTATATTATAGCAGGGTTTCATTGATTTTTGTTGATAAGTTTTGGCTTTGGGAGAAAAAAATTTCTATTATAACAGTGTTCTTTTTCTTAGACTTCAAATCCTACATGAAGCAAAAGTCTCTATAAGCTTTTGTCATCATCTAACCTAACCTAGTAAAGAGTATTAGCAACACCTACCACTCTAGTAGAATCCACGTTTAATGGATGATTAGGGGTCACATCTGGGTTCCAGCTCGGCACGGAAGCTGCAAGTTTCTTCCAAGAACAATTTGTTGTGTTATAGATATACAGTGGAAAAGAATTAACTTCCAATATCCTTGAAGTGACAAAAATCTCCTTCCTGGGCTCAATGAGTACGAAGCTTATCATACCAGCTAGATCAATACCAAAAGGATTGGGTAAAGGTTCCCACTCCTTTAATACTGGGTCAAAAACCTCCATTCAGCCTAAGAGATATGATGAAGAATCTTGTTTAAAAGAACCACCAAAAACATATGTCTTACTGTCTAGGACGGTAGTTGTAGGGTTAAATCTGGGATGAGTCATTGGAGAACACGCTTCCAACATTGGCTAGGATCAGTAAGGTATAGTACCTATACTTTAGTACTATTGTTCTTAAATTCTCTATCACTCAAAATTACGCCACCAAAAGAATATAGATGAGATCCTAGGACTGCATGGTATGAGGACTTGTTGCTGTAAATGACAAGATATGCAGTTCTTTGAAACGGGCAATTGGGAATTGTATCTTCGTATAACATAGAATAGGGTAGAAAAAGCAGATTGAGTTGCTTTTTATTAAAGGAACTCAATACAAAGCAACTCAATAGACAAAATAATAATAATAATATATATATATATATATAAACTCAACCTATTGCAACAAGGTTGTTTTTTGTAATAAGCTATGACATTTTTCACATATTACAACAAAACCTTTAAAGTAATAAGCTATTGCCACAAAGTTATTTGTTGTAATAAAGAAGTTATTGCATCAACTTGTTTGTTGCAATATGTAGAATTTATTGCAATGAGATTTTTGTGTTGCATAAACCTATTATTGCAAAAAGATTTTTGTGTTGCATTAACCTATTGCCTCAAAGTTTATTACAATGACTTGCAACAACTTTTTCGTCGTTGCAATAACACCTTATTGCAATGGCTTTGTAGTTATTGCAACAAACAAGTTGGGATGAGTCATTGGAGGACGCTTCCAACATTGGCTAGGATCGGTCAGGTATAGTGCCTATACTTTAGTACTATTGTTCTTAGATTCTCTATCACTAAAAATTAGACCACCAAAAGAATATAGATGAGAGCCTAAGACTGCATGGTACGAGAACTTGTTGCTGTAAATGACAAGATATGCGGTTCTTTGAAATGAGCAATTGAGAATTGTATCTTTGTGTAACATAGAATCGGGTAGAAAAAGCGGATTGAGTTGCTTTTTATTAAAGGAAATGGAAAAGGAAAGGAAAAGGGGGGAGGCATCCTTTTTTTCTAGAGGTTGGCATCAATGAGATACCACTTGTATTTTGGTGGCTGGCCTATACCGTTGTGATACCCACAAAACAAAATCTCCATAGTTGCACGAAGAAGGAGGAAGAGAGGAGAAGGTAATTAAAGCTACCAGTAACTTTTCTCCGAGTTTAAATTTAAAGTCAGGTCCGTCTAAAACAATCTTTTCTTTCTTTGGCATTTAACATGATTTTGCTAACATTTTTGTTATGTAAATAAAAAAATAAGTAGCATATCAAGTCTTATTAGAGCATGTTTGGTCCACTACTTATTATATCTCAATTCTCATATCAAGCTAAGTAAATAAATCAAACTAGCATGTATTTATAACATACACAATCAAATTGCTTAAATTCAAAAGTGATAATATATTACAAATGACCCAAAAATAATAATTTATTTTCATCATCATATTGTATGATCAACCCCATCTAAGTCAATGCTATTATCATGTTTATCATTTTGCAAATTTATTTCTTCATTAAAATTTTATTCATCATCATTAACATTTACTTTCTCTTCTTGTTCTTTTTATTTCGATAATTTTTTAAAAAATTCTTCTTGGCATTCTAGTTTCTTGGACTTATAACAATAATGAAAAAAATAAAAAATAATTATATTGTCAATTAATATCTTATTTATAGTGTAAGTGTGTACTGTGTAGTCCAAGTTTTGTAGGAGAAAGAGAGGGAAAAAAAACTTACGAATATATTATTTTATTAGGCTAAATTAAGTAACATAATAATTTTGTGCTAAAAACAAGTCTAACAACTTGTTAGATTCAAATAAAAGTACAAATTTTAACAAAAATTATCATTTTAAGGCATTTGTCTATGTATCGTACAATACGATACGATTCATACGATATGAACACTGTATCGTACGATTCATGAGCACTTATAATATGCTAATACGATACGTATCGTACAATACGTAACGTATTGTACGATACTGACGACTCTCAGTTATCATAATATGATTTTGCCATTCCAAAACAATTTATTCTACGAGGCAAAAAGCCAAACTACATACTTGTTCCTACTAATCCAAGAAAACCCCAAATTTCCATTCTAAAACAACTTGTAATGGAGAGACGAAAGCAAAACTATACACTTGTTTCTTACTAATTCAAGAAAATCCTTAACGTAATTTTTTTGGGTGACATCATGAGAACTAATCTTAATAGGATGGCTGTTTAATAAAGCATTGCAATGGCAGGTTTAAATGATCCACAAATACTTTACATACCAAACTAGTTTATTTATTTAAAAATTCTTGGTTGACCTAAAGTTGGTAAATGGGCATATCTCATTGCCTCAAATGTCGTAGGTTTGCCACGGGTTGCATTTGCAGTCAATTTTATTCAGTACACTTGTTGTTGGTGAGAATGATTTTAGTGTTGAAATCCTAGTTCTTACCCTTGATCATTGTTATTTGCATTGTTGTTTGCTATTTGTTATAGATAGTCAATTTTGATGTTGTCACATTCTTCAAAAATCTTTGACTTTTTTGTGTTTGTTCCATATCCTAATATTTTGATAATGAGTTGCCACTCCTTCCTATGCTTAACTTCGTGATTTGCTTTCTTGTTTTTGTTATTTTGTGGTGAATTTCTATCATAGGTTGCTCGATACCTAAGGCGGCTTCATACCATGAATTCTCATAGTTCTAGAGAGATCATAGGGTGGTGAACATTATTTATTAGCACTTGATTTAATATTTTTCTATTGAGGTATTGATGCATATCAGCTAGGGTCGTCCATGAGCAGAGTTTGTGCCCAGCCTGAACTAGACCCGATGACTTCAGGTCCCAAGAATTGGACTCACCGTTGACCGTGAAGAGTAGTCGGTTCGGGATAGTTGGATCTCCACGAGTGGTGGTTGATTTTTGGTTGGAGTTGAGGAAGAGCAAACTAGTTGAAACTCGCTTGGTGTGGTTAAAAATCCCTCGGTTTGGCTAAAATTCAGCAGGATCTGGTGAGTTATCCTTGGATTTATCGATATCTCGATGAAATCTGGTCAGATCTTTTGAGATCTCAACGAGATCTAGCCAGATCGAGACGAGATTTCGTTGGATCTATCGAGATATGATTGGAGACTACTTGATATAGGTGGAGAAATGTGAATTTAGTGGGTGGAGGTCTGTTGGGTTGGTTGGATTCGATTTTTGTGCAGTGACTTGCCAATTGACCAATTGAAATTGGTTTCTGGCAGCAGAGACCCACCACTAACCGTCACAGGTGTCAGGTAAGAGCAGATAGATGGATCAGGCTCACAGTTTAGATGGACACCCTTACTATCAGTCATTGCTTTAATGAAGTCTGGTTTATGTAAAAATTTTTTAGAGTTAAGCCTAATCCCATCCAAAGAGCACTAGTTAGGCTACAATCTAAAAATAAATGTAGCGACTTCATTCTCAACAAAATAGCATTAGGTAGTTTGCAATCTAAAGATAGATAGACCGGTTTCATTATCTTCTTGGTTTCATAAAGATTAAAACAAGCTTTTCCAATTGTAAGAACTACCCGAGTTAACGCATGATGCTAAGTTCACGCACAATCTGGTGCATTTTGTTATTAGTTTCCTCTGATACTTTAATAATTTTCCTTTGTAAAAAAATTGTAATATTTAAAATAGAAAAACAAAAAGAGAGGTGTAGTTATTTTACCATACATGTGTTTATAAATTGAAAATTGCATGAGAAAATGATTTGTATAGATGGTCATGTTTCATGCCTACTCAAGAATGCAAATAGTGTTTTGACAAAATAAAAATGCAAATGTCTTTCAATTATTTTTTTAACTTTCTTGATTGTGTTATTAATTTTTTTTTTCTTTTTTTGTTGTTCAAATTTTTTACACTTTTCTTAGGAAAATGCTAAAATTACAAACTTTTTTACAAACTGTTGATACGATGAGATTAAAAATTTGCCATAACAAAAATTTGTGAAAATAGTTTATGATGGTAGCATTACTTCTCTTCTTATCATTACCCAAAGTTTATTTATTATACTCTTTCTATTTTTGACACTGTTCTTCTTGTCATTACCCTTCTATTAAAAAAAAAAAAATGATATGAGCCAAAAAAATTTACTGAAAATTTCTTTAATGTGACTTATAATACACAAATATTGTCAAGCAAAAAATAAAAACAAGAATTAAAGTACACAGCAACCCTTACACATGGAAGAGAATATTTCAATTTTTATATGTGATAAATTTTAAACATAACATTACATTTGCAGGACGCACAAAAGGCATAAATTAGTCCATAAAAGTGTAAAGATAACTTCTTTTTTTTTTTTCTTCTGATGCAATAATGTCAGAAGAGTAAGCTAGAATTAGAGTTGCAAGCCCCAAAATAAGTTCATAAAAGACTTTGAAGCAAGAGTAGCTAGGGTCTTATCCTCTGAAGTGACTCTCCTATGGACAACATTTATACGGAAAATTATTATATAGTCCAGGACTATTCTCTCTCCATGGGGCTTACCTTTCTGTGAGAAGAAGAGAGTATAGTCTCAGACTACCCAATATTAACAACCCCATTTATACACCACTAGCATTCTCCAACTTCCATGTAGTATGCACTTGTGGCCTTCAATAAGCGCAGCAAGTTGAAACAATTATTTCTCAAAATGAGGTCCTTACTCTTTAACTTATCGAAACAAGTCCGCAAAAATCAAGCTGTATAGCCTAATTTTAACAGACGGGCGTCTAGCTGCATGCCAAGACCACCCCATTCACACAATCTATGCTAGTTTGTAGTGTCCCTCAATTGTAAGCAACACCTACAAAACCTCCACAATTGGTCACACTTGCCTTAGTACTTTCCTGCAGTTACTTTGATCTACTTGGTTGCATGAACATGCCAATTTTGGCCACGTATCCGTGTCGGATACAGGTACTGGTAAGACACGCCTTAGAGAAGTACCAGGTGAAAAAAAAAATATTAGGACAAAGTTTAGCTACAAAATTAGGGTCTTTAGCTTATGATGTACCATCATATAATAGCACTTGATACCCGGACCTTAATATGGAAATCCGTCAATGGGGTTGGCATTGCTAAGGGGTCCACTGCGGTATATATTTATATGGATCATTATCAACCTATTGATCATCAAGTGTAATTATGTTAGTGACAATTTTATAACTCTCAATTAACATCAATCACAAAACTTTGCGTATGAAATGCCAACAACTTGTTACAACCTACGATACAGTTATGACGTTATGTTTCCAACACCTCAACCAAATTTGCAAATACTCACCCCACATCACATACAAAAATAGTCATTACTTATTTCATATTCTTTTAAAATTCCAAATCATTCTGGGGGCATGACTTTCAAAACCCATTCAAATAAGTTATGATGAACAAAAATATTATACCAAGCCACTCATTATCCATTTCATCTCTATTACAAATCTTAAACAAATATATCCTGAAATAATTTATGCTAAAAAGTGTACAAATACTATCTTAGGTATCAAACTCATAATTCATTTCATACCCATGATAAAAACCTTACAATACTAAATAATCCCAATAATTAATCACAATATTTACAATACTAAATATTGTGATTAATACTAAATATTTACAATACTAAATATTCCTAATAATAAATCACAATATTAATTTTTTTTTTTAAAAACCTAGCAAATAATTAATCACAATATTTACACTAACAAAACTAAACAAATATTCCCAATATTTAGAATAATATCTTAAACAAGTTGTAATAACTTCACTCAATAAATAAATAACATAACTCAAGTACAAAATTATATAAAACATTACCTGTGAGATGTAAATTTACTTCCATTGTGAGAGTGGATTAATTTTGTTGAGGAAAAGAGTGTTGTGTGAGTGATAGAGAGAGTGTGAGAGCTATGAGGGAGAGTGTGAGAGCTGTGAGGTGTTGTGATTGAGTGAGAGAGACGGGTAAGGGGGAAAAAGGCATGGCTGGGACCCACATTACACGTGGAGGGGTTGGTCACCATGCATGGAAATCGAGTTCTTAAGACTCGGTTTTCATTAAATCAAATCGAGTCTAACGGGCTTGAGTTTAGTATGTATGCACGTGGCCAAAAGGCGTGAAAAAGGCACCGCTGGGATCCACATAGAAATTGAGTTACTAAGCCTCGGTTTTCATTTAAGCAAACTCTAGTCCAACAAACTCGATTTCAATAAAATAAAACTCAAGCCTAACAGACTCGATTTGCATGCCAACGTAGATGAGATGTCCACCTCAGCTCCTGCCACAATGTAGGAATCGAATTCGTTATACTCGATTTTGCACAGCAAAATCTAGTTCTTTACTCTCGAGTTGTTAGATTGCTAAATAGTTTGAAAAGTGTGCTAACTAACAAAATAGTTTGAGTTTTAGTGTTATTTTCCAAAAAAACCCTTATTTATGATCTATAAGTTTATATTCTATGCATAATTTTAAATTACAAAAACTTGCAATTTAAACAATTTATTGATGATATAGCTATTGATTTTTAATTTTCTAGGAAATTTGTAAGCAAAGAGGATATAAGAAGAAGATGTAATCCAATGGTGAATTTATCAAAATTCAAACTACAAAAAATTTTATAGCTAAATTTTGTACCATTATTTTATTCTAGATACAGCATGGACACTGTTGTGACACACTAGGTACGTCCTGGACACGGGAGAGGCTAAAACAGAAGAACATCGGGATTTTGACATCTGGCACAGTATTCACTGTCGATCATGTTAAATGTAATACCCCACCTACTTTTATTTGAGGTTATTATAAAATTTTCTTTTAAATTTAATTGATGGGCCATGGGCATTATTTTTTTTATTAGTAACTGCAGCCCGCTAACCCACTAAGCCCATATCTCTAATACAAACTACAGGGTAGAGGAAGAGATAATCAGGGTTTTCATAGGAAGGATTTTATCAAAGAGGCTAGGAGGTATTTTTTTTCTTGGAGTTAATTGAGGAGACAACCGATTGTTCAGGTATGATTTTTCATCTGTTAGAATCAAAGAATTAAAAGAGTTAGTGATGTGTAGATTTGTTTCAAAGAGATATCTTTTCCTAGAATTTGGTTTACACTTTTGCGTTAGCCTTTGAATCCTAGATTGAGCCACGGAATTTCAATGAATCCGTGATTTTGGCTTAAGTCTTCTTCAGTTTTGTACATATAAATTATATAAATAATGAGACAATGATGCTGCCACCGTTCCAGTGGGATTATGCTATTAAAATCATTGAGGTTATATATTAAAGATTAGAATTGGCTTCCTATTAGATTTGTATATATTGAGGTTTTGTATATATTGTTCTCTGTGGGTCCCTAGATTTGTTTATATCGGGTCTTCTATTAGATTTATATATATGGGGTCCTATTAGATTTTCCACGTTTTCTTGATTATATTATTAGTTTAGGTTTGACCCTAAAGAGAAGGTGGCGCTTAGTAATAACATGAGGTCTAGTAGTTGGTTTAATTTGATATTTGATATATTGGTCAATTGTTTTAGAATAACTAATAGGTATATTCGGATTTGATGTTTCTACGTATGGGAACTAGTTCTGCCTATAGTATGACTCTAGGAAAATAAAGAGAAGGTTGTGGAGGATTATAGTGTTTTAGGAAGTAGTTTTTGATCATGAAATTTCATGCTTATTGATTAATGTAATTTTCTGTTTAGAGCTTACGGAAGATTAAAAGTGCTCGGCTGTGTTCGGATATATTAGCAAGAGAGGTAAGTAATTATGCATAATATGCACAATTTTGTTCATTAGGTTCTTAGATGTCTAAGGTTTTCAAAAGTTATGTTTTTAAGCTTATGTTTTCTAAAGTCTATCAAAAGTATTTTTACAACTTTGAAAGAGAAACTTCGACTTTTAAATAATGTTTTAAAAAGAAACTTTGAATTTTAAATGAAGTTTTGAACATCTAAGTTTCATTTAAAAGATGATTTCTAATATAAACTATTTTCTAAAAATAATTGAGTTTCAAAGTAAGTTCTCTAAAAAGGTTCTTGTCCTTTAAGTTTGTTTAAAACTAAGCGATTTCAAAGTCATATTCTTATTTTCCAAATGGTATTTAAGACATTTCTTTTAGCAAATTGGGTTTTCAAACTTACTCAAGAATTGTAAAAATATTTATAGAAACTCTTCAGTTCTTATTCATTCCCTAAGAGAGTCAAGCATCCTTTGATTTATGTTCTATTCAATATTGTGAACTTTGATATACCTCTGTATTTGGAATAATTGTTAATTTCAAGTAAATTATTCTATTTTGTATAAACTTTACTTTAGTGATATGTGACTCATAATAAGTAATTTTAGAATTGATCAGATATATCAGATATATGTGTAAATCCGCTCACAGGATTGTATGTGAGAATATGTGTTGATCCCTCACCAGCAGGGGTTAGATGTTGGTATCCGCTCACAGGATTGTATGTGAGAATATGTGATGTGTATATGTAACACTGTGCTCTGATCAATTATATGTATGTGATGGAAAATTATTTTAAGATGTGATTATATATGTATTAAGTGATTCATTATATGTTTTTAATAATTATTTTTGATATCATTGAATGAGTTTGTGAAAAAAAAATCAATATACTCGTGCCTTGCTTGACTCTATTCCGTTGTGTATTCTGTATAATTACTTACTAGATGTGGCTCACCCCATCAATTATTATTTTTCAGATTGAAGTGTAGTTGGGAATATAGGACCTTCTGATCGCTTTGTAAGGTGCAAGGTTGAGCGTGGAAGTTGTAGGCGATTTTCTATATTACTTGAAGACTTATAGAACTTTAGTTATCCTTATTTTGTAATTCATGATTTATATTTTGGAGATTATTTTCCAATTTGTGGAGTTTAGATTTTTGTAAGAGGTTATTTATTAAGAGCATTGTTTCTTTGGAGTTTTAAATTGTTTGGGATTAATTTTACTTTTAGTTGTGCAAGATTAGCAAGTTAGTCATGCACCTAAATTAATGTTCCATGGATTTGGGTCGTGACATTAAAGGTAGCAAAGATCATGTAAAAACTACGACTGTCTTCTTTTCTTTCTCTCATTGGACCTACAGCCACCATTGCCATTTGCACCTGCTTGGTTTCGCTTTTTAAACTTACCTTTTTGTTTGATTTTTAACAGTAGCTGAAGAGCTATTTACTCTTTGTGGGCAATGTTTAGCCATGTTATGTTCTTTTATTTTAAGGTCAGATGGTTCTTATTTCATGGGCAGTTTAGGGGTGTTTGGTACATGTGTTTAAACAACAGTTTTTAGTGTCTAAACATTGAAACACATATTTCCACAACACTTTTTAACTCACATGCAATTTCACAATACTTAAACAACGATACTAAAATTCTCTAACTAAACGGGCCTTAATTCCATGAGCATGCGCATACTGGGCCGGCAAGTGGGTTGGGCATGGGCTAAATTTTTTGCAAATTATTTTCAAATAAATCCCTATTCTTTTTTTTTTTTTTGAAATTTTATTGTTGTTATTTAATTTTAAAACTTAAATAAACATAAATTATGTCCAAAAATATTTAAAATATACTTAAAAATAAATATTAATTAATTAATTGCCGTACCCCAGATGTGTTGTATCCTATTTTTTCAATAATTGCCATTCTCCCATACCTGTATCGTATTCGTATCGATGTCTGTGTTTGTGCAACTTGTGCTTAACTGCAAAACAAAGCTTTACTGAGCATCTAGGAAGTATGAACACGGAGATGGACACAAGTATAGGTATGGGTCGACTCGGGAATATGTTAATTTTTGAAAAATTAAGATATGACATAATGGGGACATGTGTATCAATTATTTTTATTAAATATATTTTTATATATTTTTAAGCATTTATTTTTTTTTATATATTATTAAACATATATCTATTTAAGAGCAATAATGGATAATAAAGTGAATTTATGGAAAATTAAATGATGTTTAAAATACAATTAATTATACCGATTATCCATTACTAAATGATGTTTACAATTAATATATTAATTAATTATTAAATATATTTTTATTTTTATTTTTTATATATTGTTAAACATATATTTATTTAAGAACAATAATGAATAATAAAGTGAATTCATGACAAGTAAATGATGTTTAAAATACAATTAATTTTAAAAAAAAAAATCTAACCCATCAAATACTAACTGGACCATCATTTATTAATAACCAAATCTTATAATTTTAACAATTAACAAATATTAAACAAATAATTAAAGTTAAAAGTCAGTAAAATGATTCTTGAACAAAAATTATTATTTTTTGGCAGGACACGTTGGGGACACGCAAGTAGCTGTGTCTGATACGTGTTAGACACGGACATGCAGCCCATTATACGGTGTCCGTGCCTCCTAGCTGAGCATTAGCACTTCCTCAGTAGGCCCTTAAACATTAATCTAGAGAACATCACATATTCCAATTTTTAAAATTTTGCATCCTCCATCCATTAAGCCAGCCACTGCTTCAAAGAGCAAGGAGAAATTAGGGGTGGCAAAATTTGACAAGATCCGTGAACCCGACTTGACACGACACGAAATTAGCAGTTTATGGGTTGAGGCTTAACAGGTTCGTGTCATATTCGGGTTGATACGGCTGACCCATTTAATAAATGGGTTGGATTAGTGTTGAACACGTAAAACCCGTATGACCCGTTTAATTAAATGACATTTTATTAATATACCCTTCAAACTCTAGGTATATAAACTTATTAGTTATTGTGATTTATTTTCTTTGACATATTGTGATTGATTATTTATGATATTGAGATATGTTTTAGTTTTGAATGATTATTTGTGATACAGTTACTCGTTAATTCTGAATTTTATATTAAAAATATTTATTTGTTTGTTTTTTCATTATTTTTTTATTTTTTTATTTTGATAAAATCTGATAAACATGTCGATACGACTGACCCGTTTAATAAATAGATCGTGTTAAGGTTGAGGAATCTTGACCCGTTTAATAAACATGTCGGGTTAGTGTTGACCTATGTAGTTGAATACTCATGACTTTACACAATACGAACCCGACACGCGAACACGAATTGACACCCCTAGGAGAAATGAACTCAATTTTAAGGTCCAAATCTAATCCAAACAATACAACTTGAGAAAGAGTGCACTTCAAGAATAAATGATCCAAGTTTTACTCTTCCCCGGTGCATAAGACACATTTACCATCACTCACTATGATTCTATTACTGATTGTCTCAAAAACTTAAACTATTAGAAAATGATAAATTTAATCACTTAATCATAAATCTAACAGTTTCATTTAACTATTTTGTTTTAATGAGTAAGTCCTCATGCCAAAACTTCAACACAAGAGTATTAACTTCAAAGGAGGCTTCAATCCCCACAGATCCTCCATCTAAGAGCTATAACCCTCCATTGAGAATCCTCCTGAGTTCCCTCTACTTCCAAAGGTAGCTTACTTTTGACCTTATATCGACAATGTCATTTGTTACATTGAGGGTTGAGGCTATATCAACTTATTAGTATCTCCTCATCTTGAGATAGGGGTGGTTAAAATTTAAGCAGCCATTTCAGTAGAGCATCACTCCCTAACCATGTCCTGTTTGCAAGTCAAAGTGTGCAAAAGTAACTTTAAATACCTACTAACAAATGCAGATTGTTTTGACTTCCTTAAGGGAATCACAAAATATAATATAAAAAATATAAAATTTTCTAAAATGAATGACAATGATTATCAAAGTGTTGCATCTTTCCCCTATGAAATATAATACATTCAACCAAAATAACAAACCCAATGGGAAGAATGTGAGAATTCTTAAAATTCTAGATGTCATACAACAATGATAGCAACTTAGCAAGTAGGACAGGAGGTCTTACCAATCTATGCAGGCTACCTTTTACAATTTTTAACCTTTGTCTACACAGTTGCTTACTTTCTCGACTCTGATGACTGTAAAGGTGAATATACCTCAGATGTGTTTAGTAATATATAATCAAGTTCGATGTATGGTCAACTTTTAATTCTAATTTTAGTCAAGTCTCTTTGATAGGGTATAACATAATTAAGTTACCAGTTGAGAATTGAGATAGGTCTTATGGTTCATTTCATCTTTGCCTGGTCATGATCTGAAATGGGTATGGAGAACCTTCAGTTTGATTCAGAGTGAAAGCTTTAAAAAGGTGGAAAAACTCTCAACAAGCACAAAAGAGAGGAAAAAAGAAAGGTCTATATGGTAAAAACTTACATAATCAAAGAGTTGCTTCATAATAAAAAGAGTTTTAAACTGTTAATATTCAGATTCACGGAAATTCATGTGGTAGCACACATTTTCTTTCAAACTCGACCGAGATCATATATATATATATATATATATATATGAAACTCATAAATATCTGAAAAAACTAGTAACAAGAAGCAGAGGAGAAAGATGTTACTTTAAAAATCGGATTGAAATATTATTAAGGTCTCACCAATGCTTCTACACAAGCATTACACAGGACAATGATGTGAACGGTGATTTCCTTACATAAAAGCAGCACATGGCTAAGGCCATTTAGTGCTACTTACTATTCATATTCTATAACTGTTAAATACTGATCCATCACGGCATGTATAACTATCTAGTAATATATAGTCATTTATAACACTGTATTTGTTGACAGATAAATCGAAATTATATTCTTTTGGCTTTGAAGATTGTCTCCTGTAAGTGCTTTTGTTCTTAATTGCTTTAAAATAGATTTGACTTTACGCGTTTCTTGATAGATTGTGAATATTTTTGTTTTAGGATCGTTTGGAAATGTGAACTCTGCAAGTATCCACATTTAACAAGTCGTGTACATTAACATTATTCACCAAGTTCTTTGGTCAGGTTTGATTTCTTTGTGAGTAGCAGAGAAGATAGAAAGTAGTAAAAATTCTACAGAACAAGACAGCATTGTCACTCTCAATTAGTTCTGAGGTTTGGTGGTGCATATCAGAGAGTTGCATAAACAGGAAGAAAGTATAAGTTAAACTCGAGGAAATCATGGGGTTCAACCTGGCAAAGTCAGCCCATCAAACGCACTCAATCCCTAAAATATGCTTTATGTATCATTGAAAAATATAAATGTTCTGAAAAATAATGACAATAGTACATGCATATAAATCGTTTTTAGGAACATTGAAACAAAGGAACAAAAAAAACACAAGAAAAGAGTACAAGATCAGGAGTCCACTGTCTACCATTCAAGCTAAAATTCATAATGAATTGGAAAACTCTCTAAAGGTCTGGACTTGCTACCATTCAAGCTAATGTTATAAAGAATTGGAACACTCTTTAAAGGTCTGGACTTGTTTATTCTGCTGCTGCTGAGGCTTTTCTTTGTGTCTAAACTGTTAGCTACCCTGCACATAAAAATCAAACTTTTACCATACATGACCACATTAGTGGCAGAGAAAGGCTCTCTCTTCCTGGTTGCCTTGTTCCTAGAAGTCAATAGAACATAAAATAGAGACAAAAGACACTGAGAAGTACTTTATGTTCTCTAAATTCCCCCTGATGCCTGTCGTAAGGCTCAGTGAAATTAGTTTTAATGGAAAGATTGAACCAGACCAGATTGCTCTAGATGTCGAGAAAAAAAAATATGGCCTATTGTGTATCTTGGACACAAAAGGGCATATAATTCCTCAGAGATTTGTCTTCTCAATTCTGCCCTAACAAGATGAGCATTCAATATAATCCTCCAAAGAAAGATGATCATTTTAGAAGGTAATTGTAACACGCGTAACTGGTTCCAGAGCTCAGGGTCTTCACTTAATGTTGTGTCAGTGAGACGAATAACAGAGCTTCCAGCTTGGGTTCTACAATGCCTAGCATGCAACAGCCGGTATCCTTTTTCAACCAAATAGGCCCCTGCGTTTGGAAAGAGGTTTTATAAGCTTGTCAAAAGCACAAAAGTCATATGGTAATAAATAACATGCATAATTAAAGAGCAATGCTATTAATATTACTGGCTGATGAGGCAATTCATGTGATAGCACCCATTTCCATTCAAACTTGACATTATATATTCTACTAGACTCCTAAATGTATGAAAAGAAGAAGAGCGAAAAGAAAGAAAAATCTAACAAACAAAATTCAGAGGAAAAAGGTATATATGTATATCACTTTTAAGTGAGATTCAATTATTATTAAGGTCTCACAAAAGCTTCTGCACAGCATCACATGGGATGATGAGGATTTCCTAACATTGAAAAATAGAAACAGATGGTTAAGGACAATTAGTAATATTGACTAATCAATACTATCTATTATTCTTTGCATAACATAGCTCTCCTTTTGTAAATCACTGATCCGATATGACAGTCTAACAGTCTAACAACATTGTTTTCGTGATAGGTAGAGGATGAGGCGAAGGGATAGAAGGGTGGGATAGTGAAGGCGGAGGAAAGGGAGAGGGGACATTTAGAATTTGAATGCAGAGATAATATGAGATCGAGGTGACAAGACTAGTTAATTTTTAGTAGTTTACAACAATAATGCTCTTTGCTGCCGTCCATCTCAAATATCCCCATGCTAGTTGCTACATGTGACTAAATGCTTTTAGCTTTAAAGTTTGCTAGTGGCTACATGGGACTAAATGTGGAGTTGGCTCATATTTTTTATCAGGCCACCGGCCAAAAGGCCTTATGGGCCAAGTGAAGTGGAGCGGAGCGTAATGAATGGAATGAAGCAAAAACTGATGTAGCAACTAGAAATCTTTAAACACTGTTGTAATGGGTAGGGTTTCGTTATGTAACACTATTATAACCCTATTTTCTCATATAGTGGATTTTCAGCTGCTCACTCCCGTGGAGGTAGGCATACTGCTGAGCCACATAAATTTTCTGCATAAACTGATTTTTCCTATCTGGTTGATGATTGCACACCAATTAACACTAGTCACAAACCCACACAAAGCATGGGAAAGTTACTACTCCTATTAGGAAACATTTCATTGCATTTCAGAAGGGTACTTAAAGAATACTTCACTGACCATTAGAGACTTGATTAACATTTTCGTACCTTGTCTTCAATTACAATAATAAATTCATTTTGTCTGCCTCTTGCATCTTCATCTAACAATGCGTGAGTATAATTGCTGTTCATAGCATTAGAGAGAGTTGATTCAAGCAAACAAAAAAGCAGTGCAAAAAGAAGCACAACAACCACAATAATTCAAAGAATTTATATAAAAGCAACTATTTAATAAATAATCATGTCTTGAGAACTCTAATGCAGCAACAGACAAAACTACAGAGTTACTAAGAGCCAAAGGAAAGGAAAAAAAGTTAATGCAGCAACAGACAAAACTAAAATTAAGAAAAAAGTAATTTACAGATAATCAGTAGCAAAGATAGGAAAAAAATAATTTCGATTCATTGACTTACAGAGAATTTGAACCCATTTTTCAAATCCCATCAACCTTCCCGGTCACTTTCACTAGATTCCTGGCAATCACTTAATTCCTCACAACATTCCATGTACTCACTTGACTCCTCACAATCAGAATTACCAAGGGCCATAAATTCAGGGACTCTTTCAATTCTTTTTGGGTGTGGTATGTCATCAGAGCTTCCTTCTCCACTAGGTGTAGTCCCATCATAGTCATCACGACTTCGCTTGGCTTTGCTACCTTTCGCTACCACTGCCAAATTGACAAAATTATGACGGAAAACATCCAAGCCCTTATAAGGAATGATGTTATTGTTGCTACTTTGAGCCATTGTTTGGTTGTGATCTTCGATGTCTTTCTTGTATACCATACGCAACCCCCATTTCTTCACCTCAAAGTCACGAGCTCTAATGTCAATGCCAATCTTAATGAATCCATTCTCATCACATCCCCACAATAATTTTATCAAATCTTCTTCTCCGAAAAATTCAGGAAACAAATAGAGAAACCAAAGATGATCTGATGAAACCTTAGCCACCCTTGTGCCAACTGGAGGATATATATATTCTCCATTGGCTATCAATTGAAAGCAAACTTGACTACCAAATAGAAAAGGGTCAACCATTTGGTTATGAGAACAAATCACAACACAAACAGCAATTCCCATCCACTCATCATAACATAAATGAGAAGGTTCTTTTATGTTCACTTCAGGCCCCATACTTTGATGACAAAACCACTCTGGAATTTCACTTCCAGGAATAACCATTTCGTATCTAATCGCAAAAGAGTGTCCCTGAAACATACAAGGCATGTTGTTTAGAGCGCGCGTGCACACGCACAAAGAGAGAGAGAGAGAGAGAGAGAGAGAGAGAGAGAGACCTGAAGGATCTTTTTTATCACTGCAAGAAACATGTCAATGAAGCCTTGATTGTCAACCAGTTTACTGCAACCTGAAAGCCAAAGTTCTGCCTCACATAAAGAATTTGGTTTCAATAGATTTGGTACTGTTTCCAGTGAGGTACAACCAAATCCCCAAATACAATCAATATTTAATGGAAGCTTCGGCAATGATAGAAGGCTTGTGCAATTCTTTACCTTCAAAGATTTCAGAATAGATAGTTGAGCAATGCTTTCCGGTAAGCAACCAAAATTATTTCCACTTAAATCTAAATCTTTTAAGGAGGATAAGCAGCAAATGTCATTGGGGATTGCATTAAGATTGCAATAACTTATATCCAAATTGATCAAAGAACACGAACGCAATAGTGAAGTTGATAACGAGCAAATGGGATCGGGACCCCTCAACTTAAATCCACCAAAAGCTAGTTTTTTAAGAGTTTTGAAGAAAGCATTGGAAGAACGCATCATTCTTATAGCACTTCCACCCACATCAAGCTCTTCTACACTTTCAGTAGTCCCCAAATTCTCTAGTAGTTTGCAAAGTTTTGAGCATCCGGAAAAATTGATATTTACAAGTGACTCCATATTAAAAAGAGTTAGAGGAAGTGAAATAAGATTTTTGCAATCTCTTACACTTAATGAAGTAAGTCTAGTCAAATTCCCAATTGAGGTGGGTAATTTTGTAATAGCAATGCCATCCAAGTAAAGCCCAGATACACATCCCATGTTTTTTGCAAACTCTGGAATTCTTTTTAGTTTTAAGCATCCTGAAAGAATAAGAATGTCAAGAGACTTCATTTCAAATTTGTTTGGAAGAATTTTGAGGCTTTTGCAACCTTTTAAATTAAGAAGAGTAAGCCTTTCATGAACTCCAACTGATGGATGTATCTCACATAATTTTATGCAATCTTCAAGAATCAATTTCTCAAGAACTGGGACTTCGGTGATGTCTGGGGTTTCAATAAGTTTTAAGGAATTGTTCAATTCGATGAATTTCAACCTCTCAAAAGACTGTTGGAAACCACCACAGACCCAAAAAAAAAAAACAAAAAAAAGAGACATGAAACAATTAGCTTCTACAAAGTCTTTTAGTTTAATGAAACTAAACAAAAAAAAAAAAGGTTTTATAAGGGTTCCTAAATTACCTTTGTTCCTTTCCAAAGTCGTTCGATGTTACTGCAATTCAAGCGAAGTTTAACAAGTTCATTTGATTGGAAACTTGATGGCAAAGATTTTGAAGGGTACTCACTCCAATCAAGAAATCTTAAGCTATTAGGAAGATGTTTGGGATCATGCATTAGTTGAACACGATGAATTTGGAGCAACTTTAGACATTTCATCTTTGAAAAGGCTTCACGATCCCAATATACCTTTTTCGGTTCAGACAGCTCTAATACTATGCTTTGAACTGCCTCTGTCCCCTATAATTAGGAAAGAGAGATTAGTGTAAAATGAATAGAACTATTGTAATTTAAACTATGTTGCTCAATGTGTGTGTGAAAAATAAAGTATTTGCTCGTGTCGTTTAAATAACATCATACCATATTTTTTGTTAGCACATCGTCAATGTCTTTATACACCCACAATCTACTACGCTTCCCAGGATCTTTAGAGCACTCGTGACGAACTATGTCTCGACCCATTTGTTGTAGTAAATCATGCATCCACAATTGTTTGTCATGAAATTTTATGAGAGATTTTTCATTAAGAACCCTTAATTCAATTTTAGGGAGAAGCTCAAGATGATCTACTATTTTTATGATAAAATCTCGACTCATGTGATTAAAGAAGCATGCAATATCCAGGAAAATTTCCTTCTCTGTTTCTTGAAGTCCATCATAGCTTATTTTAAGCACATTAAGAATTTTTCTTTCGGGAAATTTTTCGAGTCTATCTAATGCACTTTGCCATTCATCTGTACGTCTCTTGAACAAAAAGGAACCGAAAACCTCAATGGCTAAAGGAAGACCGCTAGCATAATGTACGAAGGCTTGGGACAACTCTAGATAATCTTTGGTAGGATGCTCCTTTCCAAAAGCTTTCAAATTGAAGAGTTGAAAAGCTTCATCATAATTTAATCCTTCAATCTCATATATTCCATCTACTTTCCTTGTCGTTAGCAAATGCACATCTCTTGTTGTTATGATAATTCTACTACCTGGACCAAACCAATCATGCCCCCCAACTAATTTGTTCAGTTGGTCTAATTCATTTACATCATCAAGAATGAGAAAAATCTTTTTGTGACGTAACCTATTCTTGATGAGAACTCCACAATCAACACCTTGTACATTCATATCATTATGCATCAAAAGTTCATTCAAAAGTGTTTGTTGTAACCAAAGTAAACCATATTTTTTAAAAACTTCCCTGACATTAGCAATAAAACAAGAAGCTTCAAATTGATTGGAAATCATACCATAAACAACTCTAGCAAGAGTTGTCTTACCCATTCCTCCCGTCCCACAAATTCCTATAATGCGAACATCGTTTGACTCCATGGCTAAATGTGACTTCAATTTCTCAACTCGGAGATTTATTCCTACTAGTCCGTTAGTATCTACTAAAAATGTGTCACTCAATTTATTTAATATCAGTCTCACAATGTTTTGGATAAATTTGGTCTCAGTCCTGCAAAAAAGATTGAACAATAAGCTGCAAGTCTAAATTTACCATGACAGGAACCCAAATAAAAATTTAGTAGATATGTGGCATTCTGTTTAGTTGGTTAAAACTGAAATCGGAATGCATAAATGTAATTGAATGCTCCAAGCCAGAATCGAAAGAACTACCCATATAAGTGTTGTGTTATAGTTAATGTTAACAATGCAATTGTTTATCAAAAAATAAAATTAACCATACAATTATGGATTGTTCCATGAAATATTTCTTAATTTCCATAGATAATTGCGTTTGAAGGTTAGTAGATTTTACATTATTGGAGTTCCATTAGAGTTTAATTCAATGTATTTCAGTCATGTAACTTAAGAGATTATTTTTAGAAGAAATTTATATCTATTTTATTTCTAAAATTTCCTAGACTTTAGTAAATTATATCTTTAATATACACAGGATTTTTTCTTTTTTATTATTAATCCATATAATGCACATGAATACCGCTTTTGGCTACTAAAATGAACAGGTGAAGTGTAAAGGTGCTATCAAATTGTTTGTAGTAAAAAACGAGTTCACTTGTCAAAACTCAAAAGTCCCATGGCTCAACAGTCAACACTGCACCATGTGGTTCTCATATTGAGAACTTCTGTTTGAATCACCCTACTCTCGCATGTTGTAAGCCTTTAAGAAAAGGAGGAGTTCAATGGAGTTTTAAGATAACTAGCTCCCTTTTGATTTTCAAGTTTTGATATCTAATTAAACTCAAGTTATGTGAAATTAGCAACTAAAAAGTAGCATACACTTCCCTCAAAAAAAAAGTAGCAACACCTCTACGTAATTACATTAAGTAATTTAAGTCTACTTAGACAATAAGTTGCACAACATTGTTCACAACAACTATTGAGTTGACCGATTGTGATTGGTGAATGGTAAAAAATGTGTTGGTTGTGGACTCGTATGCTAGTGATGTTCTACCAAGCATGATTTACCATCTCAACAATTTGTGATATTTTTTTGTCTCTAGTATTACTCATAAAATTATCAATGTTATTTTCACACAATAGGAGACTACACAACTTTACTATGAAGACAACTTATTCCACAACTTTTTTCACAATTTGCTAAGATTTCGCATTGTGAGTGGTGGGTAAATACTTTTACATAGATTTACCCGACATCACTTACAACCCACCACTCCAAAAAGTTATAGAAAAAATTGTGGAACAAGTTATATTTCTAGAATTATTGTAGGACCATAATAAGAACTACTTATAAAAACCAATAGGCCATAAGAATCAAACTATGCAATTGGAAGTAGTTGGCAAAATTGGAAACTCCTTGAATCTCCACTCGAGTCTATTAGGATTTTGGCAAAATTGGCTTAAAAGCATTGCAAGAATTTATTTTAACCTAAGACAATGATTAAGACAAGAGTCAATCTAATATAAAGATGAGTTTTTATTTTATTTTATTTATTTATTTTTTTACAAGATATAGATTCTACTCTATCCTAATCTAAGTGTATATGTGTGTGAAGCTCCCTCTTAGAGACTTAAACCTGGCCCTTACCCCTTACCCCTCACACCCCATAAGCACTTATACTTGTGAAGTGAGTATCGTACCAAGGGTGTGCGGTAGTAATATAAAGATGAGTTGAAATGTTAAAAAATTGTTGTTCTTATACAGTATTTAATGATCATTGAAATTAGACTAGGATATACTGGCTTATATTCTAAAGGGGCTATAGATTAGTTGATCGGCCAAAGAAGTTTAAGTTGTTCCTAAGATGGAGGATATAACGCCAAGTACTTCCCCATTTATCCCCACACACACACAAATATATATATATATATATATATATATATGTCCCACTCTAAATAGTCCACTTTATGTTCCACAATCATAGGCAGAAGATTTTGTATTATCGTAGCTAAAGTAAGTAATCATTTCAAGTTCTTGAGAGGGGGAATTCAAAATTATTAGTTTAATACTGTAGTTTGGTGAATTATTTCTGGGCTCCACACAGTCCTAATGCTGTTATGAATCTCAAACTATTGATTAATAGAATATGTTCTATTCTATACATGATTAGTAGTATTCCAGGGCACAACATCATCAAAATTAATCTGTAAATTAAAATTAATTTACTAACTGTTAAATTATTGATCATCCTAACAGTTTAAGCTATTAGAAAATTGTGAATATTGAATCATTTAACCAATATTCTAACAATAATATTATTAGAATTAATTAACAAAATAAAAAGTAAACAAATCAAAGTAAAAAAAATATACAAACTAAGCAATAGAAGCTGATTATGTAAGTCTGGATTTTTATCACTACTTCTAATCTATTTAGAACCATGTCAAGCTTAATTAAAACCACTTCTACCAATTTTACTTGAGGTCTAATAAAAACACACTTCTAACTCATTTTAGCATTCCAAGTTTTCTTTATATATATATATATATATGTGTGTGTGTGTGTGTGTGTGTATTATATCAATAAAAGAAACTATTATTAATTCAAACATAAACTTCAATGATAAATTTTACTATATTCTAAAATTAGCCGCTCCTCTTCAATAGATCTTCATAATAACTCGGTTTTCATAACTTATTTGAAAAATATAAATATTGAATAAATTGCTTACATTACTATAACAAAAATTACATTAAGAAATAAAATTAAGTATATAAATAATTTAGCACACTAACTATTCTTTTGAACTAAAATAGAGCAATTAAAAATAAATAGTTTGCATACTCTAGCAAATGTTGTCCTTACAACCACCGTGCACCCTTGGTGCGGTGGTTACTCCACAAGTATAAATGCTTGTGGGGTGTGGGGAGCAAGAGATAGGATTCAAGTCTCCAAGAGAAAACTTCACACACATATACATTTTTTTTTTTTTTTTTTTAGAAAGATATACACTTAGATTAAGGTAGAATAAAAATTATATCTTGTATAAAAAAAAAAAAAAAAAAAAAATGTTGTCCTTACAAGATATTTTCAAGAATTGATAAAGCTTTGGACATCAGTAGTATTATTAAAATTAGGTAGGAACATTTAATATGTATGTAATTATGTTTATCTTTAACTACGTTTGCACTTGGACTGTTGGACACGGACCTCTCTTCATCACGCTTGTTCTTTTTATCACTTTTTCAACATTTAAGATTTTTCAGTAAATTCTTCTATAAAAAAAGATTTTTTTCCGTAAATTTTTTGACAATTAAAAGATGAAACTATCAAATCCTATTCTGTTTATTGTAGTACAGATTACATATCATACATAATGTGCAAAAATTAAACATAGCATATATTATACACAAAATTCTTGTTGCATTTTTTGACACTATAATTCATGCTATATATATAGAAAGAATTATTTGAAAATAAAATAAAATAAATATGTTAAATTAAATTACTCGTTTTGTAAATGCCAACCGGCGAGATTGGCTACTTCTCTTAATGCTGCTCTCCATGTTTGCACCTTCTCTATGTTCTCCTTGAAATGTTCTTCATGTTCAAGAAAAGCTTTTGCAAAAGTTCCTGTTTGTTCTCGTACATCAGATGGATCAACATTGTAAAAAACGGGTAGAATTGTCATTCCTGTCTCTTTCATGCATCTTGTGACCTTTACAAGTTCATCTAGGCACCATGTTGAAGACGCATAGTTTTTTGAAAAAATGACAATAACAAATCTTGATTCTTCTATTGCTTTCAAGCGGTCCGGTGAAATCGATTTTCCTTTCTCAAGTTTTCCATCGTCTTTAAAGGTGAAAATGTCCTTTTGTTTCAAGGCATCATATAGACGATCCTTGAAACTATAGAGGGTGTCCTCACCTCTAAAACTAAGAAAGACATCGTATTTCCATTGTGGTGTTGAAAAAAATGATAATGAAGATGAGGCTTTTTCTGTGCTCATGGAGGCCATTGGAAATATACTGCCAGATAGTGAACCACAATAAAATAAATAAAAAATCAATTTAAATAAATAAATAAAATTACAGAAGAAGAGAACGATTTGATGTGAATTTTTCATTTCAATGATGCATCATCCATTTTGTTTTGCTTAACCTAAAGGAATACAAATGATATCATATTTATTTAAAAAAAAAAAATTATATCATAATATTCACAACTATTCCCTAATATGCCAACACACTTAGCTTGTCAGATTATAATACTAATAAACAAAAAAACATTCTTTATTTGACAATCACAATTGCTAGCCTACAGATTAGAAATTCAGATGAAAACACATATACACACAAAAAGCCAGAAACAAGGTTTACGTTCCTCCCAAAACAAATAAATAAATAAACAGAGAATTCACACAAATAATTAGCATTGCATGAGAGAAGAAAGGTGACCTTGAGGATGCAGATCACGTTGTCAGGTCCAGGAGATGAAGAGACTCAAAAATTGGTGGCAGAAATTTTTTTTTTTTCCGGGTGCTCAGTTTGAGAAAGAAAATAGAGAGAGAAAACTAAATGAAGAGGAAAACTATGGTGGGATTGAGGAAAAGAGAGATGCCAGTACAGTAGAGAAATTGTGAAAGTTCTGTTCAGAGAGTAGAGTAAAGTTGTTGGAAGTTTCCTAATTACCCTTTATTCCACTCGTTTTTTTTATTTTTTTTATTTTTATTTTTTATTCCACTCGTATTGAACTTGAGAAAAAGAGAGAACAGTGCAGAAATTGTGGACAGTATTAATTGGTTACAAAGTTGGAGAAACACGTCTTTTCATAACACATTTTAATTACATATATTTTTACGATACTTAAATAATTATACTAAAAATTTCTTATCAAACTGTTCTTATTTTTTACATCATTTCCATCAATTCATACAAAAGAATTTTTTCTTTTTTTTACTTTAACATAAAAATTATTTTTCCTAGATTTTTCAAAAACACTTACATTATATTATCTGTTTTTCACTACTGTCATTAAACTATTATTTCTTTATGTGTTTTTTATTATTTTCTCAAATCATCTTGTTGTGTATATAAATAAAGATGTATTAAATAATAGATTTGCATGTGAATAAGAACGGCATATATTTACACGATTACTGTAGCAATAATCTAAATTATACAAGTTTATATGGACGAATGCCAGTAATTTTTGGATTTTATTGTGCAAAATTTACCATTTATATTATTATACATGGATTGATACGAGTGCCCTAATAATTGTAAATTTGTAACAAGCTAGATGAGCTTTGTAAGATGTGTAATATAATTTACTGACTTCTTACATGGTCGAACCAAGAATGGGTTATAGTTTATAAACCTATGCTACACCCTTTGTAAACTATATTTCATTTATATTTCCAATTAAAGTAATTTATTTTCTAAGTAATTAGGGTATGAAATTAGCCATGAGAACTCATGACTGGCATGACGGTTAACTAATAGAGTGGGGAGAATCCATGGAGGCTTTTTGAAGTTTATAGAGGTTTTTGAGCTTGTATAAATTTGTTCAAGTATTCTTAAGGCAAAATTTATCCAAAATTTTAACATCTAAAAAAGTTGGTGTAGAATGAGAGGGATGTCCTTTATTTATAGTGGTTTTCAAGATGATTTTCACTTTAAATTGATCTCCTCAAGGATAAATAGTAGATTTTAATTGACACAAAATCAGAGAGTATGTCCTACTAGAATATCTAACAATTTTTGAACTTAGACACTTTTTTGGATAGGATATCTAACAATTTGGACAATTGATACATTTTGTAACAACTTTGTGGATACCCTTTGTAACTAATGAAGCTACACAAACTTTGTTAGATTCTATACTTGTCTTTGATTAGCTTCTAGTCTAACACAAATTATATTTGAAAATGATGAATATTTTAAATGTAATGGTAAAGTTCATTTCTATGAACTGTGAACTATGCAATATTTAAGAACCAAGAACAAAGTATCAAGCATCAAGAATAAAGAACAAAATAACCCCAATCACTACCATCACCAACCTTCACTGCTCATAGCTAAAAACACCTAAAAAAATAAAAATTCTCTCCAAAAAGACTCACATATATCATTTCACTTAAAACTCCCTCAAACAAAAGACAAAGCTTAACATTAAGGGAACTGAGATTTTTTATATCCCCAGATAACAAATCTAAAGGTAGAAATATGACCATAGGTCGGAGAAATAAAGAGATTGATAAGGAGGGTACAATCACTGTCATATATATATTTATTTGCCACTATGCTTTTTGAAAGTACTAACAGCGTGACATGTGGGTTATAATGGGCTCTTAGAATATAAGATTGAGCTATATGGGCTTCTTAAGAATACGATCCATAATAAAGGCCCTCTTTGATGAAAGTACTCAAAATCAACTTTGGTCTGAGAAAAACTCCTTAACCGAGCTGGGCTTCAACCTTGGCTAGTCTGGACACGAGTGAAAAGAAACTTGGCTGGACTACGGGCCTCTATCATATCAACCAACAAGTTGTTACTACTATAACGAATCCCCACAAATGCAATTTTATATCTTTGAAAATCTTACATATGTTGTGGCCATCTTTTCTCTACTCAAGAATCAAGCAAAAGCAAGGTTTTTAAAGTAAGATAAAAGAAGCAATGAAAACCTAGTTTGAAAATTTAGAAAACATCTTTCCATGATCTTACTTGAGCGAGTCTTGAGTGAGATATAGGCAAAGTTTTAAGTTGATTTAATGATTTGCTCGAGTACATTTCCTTTCCTGCTTGAGTGAATTTATCCTGTTCGCTTAAACGAGATTCACCTTCACTTGAGCAAGCTTCTTCAGGGGTTTCAGTACAACTTTTAACCAAGGTTTTACATTGAATAAATTATTCTTGGATCACAACTAACGTCATAGAATGGGCTACTAAAATCCTATCAAATATTATTATAGATATATACAAGATATCAAGGACAACATTGTTGAGAAAATTATGGACGATCTCATTGAAATCAAATTTGATTATTGGAACTTAGAAGTCTCTAGATCCCATCATGTTATTGGGATGCAACTCACCAAAGTCCATTGATTTAAGGTTGGATGATATTCAATTATCAATTCTTGCTTGATAGATGATCAAAAGTGCACGAAGATAAAAAAAAAAGAAAAAAGAAAAAAAAGATTAACTCATCAATTAGGGCAAAAATAGACTTTTGCCCATTTCGCCCAAAAAATATAGCAAAATGCCACTGTCTTGAAACTATTTAGGAAAATACCTTTGTTTTGAAACTTGATTTTCTAAAAATTGAGTTTTACATTGAAACTCGATTTTCAGAATATCGAGTTATAGGAAATTAAACTAAAAAAAAAAAAAAAAAATTATGAAACTCGAGTTCCATGTGAATTTTTCCAAATAACTCGATTTTCATCAAATCGAGTTTTACATTGAAACTCAATTATCTAAAAATTAAGTTTCAAAACAGGGGCATTTTGCTAGATATTTTTAGAACATGGGCATTTTGCTATATCTTTTGAGCGAAATGGGCAAATGTCCATTTTGGTCCATCAATTGGTGGATTGCAAGTTTCAATAGAAGATTTTAGGCTTTTTCGAATCCATTGCGGATACAAAGTAGCAGCCAAAAAATTGTATCTACTTTTCAAGATATTATGCATGGATTAGATACGTCATGGCAAATTCAAAGTGTAGGGACTGGGTTTGAGCACTATTCCTAAGGGATAAGTGAATTCAAGCCCAGCAAGCCCAATACAATAAATTTGTAGAGAGTGGGTAGAAGAACTGGGCTTTGATGAGTGTAATAATAGTTGAACATGATTTAAAGAATAAATAAGTAAAACAAATATGGACTTCGGCAAGCAATTCAATCCTCGGCATTAGTCCAAGGAGCTTCAACTTATTATTTCTTGAGTGACAGTGACAATGGTTACAAAGTTAGTTCAGATTGCTACAGTGTTTTCTCTGGTAAAATTTCTGATCCCTTTTCTCAGAGCTCCTTCTTCCTTATATACTACTTTCCTCCTTCATCTCCACCATACACGTGTAGGTCAGATCTGCTGTTCCTGGTCTTTGTCACATCAACCTCCTCCCAAAGCTCTTAGGTAGTAACTGTGAGTCTAAAAAGCCACTGCTCAGGTATCATTTCTACATTAATGCGGCCAGAGTGTTAATTGGAGAGTATTTAATGTAAAGGCAGCAGCTTTTCCTGGAATTTCTCTACCGCCATGCTCCAATGTGCTTACTTGCTGTACTTATCTTTTTCCTTGGAGTGCTTTGGAAGATTGTCTTTGCCGGTAAATCACTTTTCTTCTACCTCGGCTTTGGCTAGCCGAGGACAGAGTTGTCCTCGGCACGATTTCCTAGGTTGCCATGATCACCACTGTCTTCTTCATATGCGATTATGGGCCTCGGCATGGGCCTCAGGCCTAGTACAAAAGGTGGATGTATATCACTGGGCTCTATGACCCCACAATAGCCCCTCAAAATTCTGCTGTCTGGCACCTCGAACAGAAATGAGGATTTTGATGTCCTTGGGCGTACCTTAGGCTTATCACGTCTTGTCTTCTGCCAGCGTTAGTGCCATTTTAACTGCCCAAGGCATGTTCCTGACGCTTCGGCATCTAGAGCGCGCCCTCATTAAATTCCTGCAACTGGTTGCCACCCACGTTCTACGGCGCGATAGCGATCCAACGGTGGAGAGATTTTTTTTTTAACTCATAAGCGGGAAAACTCCCGTTGCTACTTCGACTTGGGTATAAATACCCATTTAAATCAATTTGCCCAAATTACCTTTGCATCCAAGAGCTCCTGCGCACATACGTTGAATCTGCCAATATTTCTCACTCACTCGTGTCTCTTTAAAAGCCTGTTTAAGGAAACTTTCCTCATCCTTGTAAGTTTTTTCCAAACTTTTCAAACTTTCTTTACTTTCCTTTCTCTGTGCCTTTCTTCCTTTGCCTCTTTTTCCCGACTTTCTTTAGCTTCTCTGAACTTTTCCTGGGGATGGGTAGATTTAAGAGTTTGGTAGAGTCCGAGGAAGGGATGGAAAAATTTAAGGCTGACTACAAGATTCCACCCAACGTGGGCCTGAGATATTGTAAGGAGGGCAAATGACATTTTCGAAGGGAAGAGGATGAGGTGGTGATTCCCATAATCGCCTTCATAGAAGGTGGCGTGAGAATCCCTTTGGGGCCGGTGATGAGGGATTACCTTAGGTTTGTTAGGCTAGCCCCCACTCAGTGCGTCCCAAACATCTTCAGAATATTAGAGTGTGTAGATGCCTTAAACGAGAAAATGGGGCTACAGTTGACCCATCATGATGTGAATTGGGTCTACAGCCTTCACCACCTGAAGGGGAAGGGGTACTACCTGAAAACAAGGCAGCCTGAGATCAGGCTCATACAGTGCCTTCCCGAGTCTAGCAAGGGGCTAAATAAAGATTTTCTGATCGTGTCTAGGGAGTGGCATGATGGCATCCCTTGCCCAACGGAAGAGGGGCAACCAGGTGGGGCTCTAGGGATAGGAGTAGGACTTGTTCACTGCCTTATCGTGATTTGTGTTGTTAGGCTACTAACCTTTTGCTTTTCATGGTTCTGCAGACAAACGCGCCATTGAACCAAACTTCAGTTTGGTTAACAGGGAGAGCTTGGACAACATCCTCAAGGCTGAGGTGTTTGTGAACGAGGACGACAATCAGCTCAGAGCAGCTCACTTGATACTGGGATATACACCAATATCTCGTGCTTTCCAAGTGCCAAAATGTGTCATCAAGGCCTGCGATCCACGTCTTCATAGGATCAATGTCGTAGTTGAGGGTTTCCTGCTCCCTAAGGGTGCTTCAATTCCGGAGGGCGTACCCTTGGTTGGTTCTTCTTCTTCCCGTCCCAAGGTAAAGGAAGAGAAAGAAAAAACAGAGAAAGAAGAAGAAGTCATTGAGTTAGATTCATCCAAGGACGAATTTGAGGTGTTCAACCGAGCTCAGTCGTCTGAGGCCCTTTCAGGTGATCTCGACGACCCAAACTGTACCGAAGCAGACTCCCCCTTGGCAAAAGCTCCTTTTAAATAAGATATGGGAATACAGAGGAGATAAAAAATAAACTTGTTGGACTTGATAGAGTCTTAGCTGGGGAAGGAGACACAAGGAAGAGCAACTCAGAACAAACCACCTTCCCCTTCTCAGAGCAAGCTCCCTTCTGCTACATCCAAACTCCCTCCTCCTCCTCCTCCTAAGCCAACCCTACCGCCGAGATCCGAGCCTTCCGACCCCAAACGAAAAAAGGAGTCAAAGGGCAAGGAGGTGATGAAGGTTGAGAAGTCTCGCCCCACACCAGAAGAGGAGGCCTAACGAGCCGCCAAGCAACAGAAAGTTGGGCACAAGGGATCTGAGAAGAAGGTCAATCCTTTGCCTGAGTCCCAGGCCTAGCTCCCGACTCTAATGCTCAATGGGGCCCCCTTGATGGACAATGCCTCCATCAGGGACTTCCAGGGAGGCACCGGCAGCCATGTGACCGATGCTTTGGAGAGGGCCCTATTGCTACCCTCAGACATGGCTGAGCTGCGATCCTTTAAGAGGCAGGAGTTCTTCCTCAGCCTCAAGAGGTACTTGGGCATGGTAAGGTTTCCAACTTACTTAGTTTAGTTAGTTAGCCTCCCTCTTTTTTTTTAGCCTTTGTTCTCTGTTTACCTTGCATTCTTTCTCTTTTTTAGGCTGTTCAGGCCACGTTTAGGGCATAGGAGATGGCCAACAACTGCAGCAGACAACTAGAAGATGAGAGGCCTAGGTGTGTTGCAGCTATAGAAGCCTTTAACATTGTCGACCAGTTTACCAAGGACTTGAGAAACAAGCTGAAGGATGAGGAGAAGGCGAGGAGGAGTGCATCCCATCAAAACTCATCAAGGGGGAGCTGTAGGGCGTCAAATCTTCTGGTCTCAGCTTCAGCCCTTTATAGAGATCGGGGTACATGATTTCGGCTCCACTACCATCATCTACCATTACCCTTTTCACGTCGTTGCCCCCAATCCGAAGAGTGATTACCAACGCATCGTCGTGGGGTTGGATAGTTCCAATTTTGTCTTCCTCGGAGAAACTCAAGACCGGATGAGGATACACTTTGGGTCTTTTCGGCTCTGAGCCAGAGTCATTGGTAGGTAGCCAAGCTACAGACATCACCTTAGAAAGGCATAAGCCCGTCCTCCCCAGAGCAGCAAAGATTACGTTTATTGTTCCTATGAGTGGTCTTAAGGAAGTGTCTCTCCGGGGCTTCTAGTTTGCTTGGCCTTGATGACCACTAGAAGAATGCAAAAGGTGCCTCAGTTTCCCTTCCCGGACCAGCTGATCCAGGTGGTTCCAAAGGTTCTTGCAGTCTTTTGTAGTATGTTTGTGGTCCCGGTGGTACTGACAATACAGACTCTGATTGCGCTTCATTGAGTCTCTAGCCATCTTATTCGGCCACTTGAAGAATGGCTCATCCTTTATTTTCTCCAAAACCTGATGCACTGGCTCTCTGAATACGGCGTTGACTGTCTGCGTGTTGGCTGATCCAGATTGCCCTGCGAAATCTCTCATCGGACGGTCATTATTGTATTGGTCCGACCTAAAATCCCTATTCTTTTGAGGGATAACCTTCTCTTTCCCTTTCCCTTGCAGCTAGTCTTCTTCCACCCTTTTGTATTTGTCAATCCGGTCCATAAGCTAACGTACACTAGTGACAGGCTTGCCAGTCAAGGATTTCCTCAAGTCATGGTCGGTTGGGAGACAGCTTTTAAAAGTACTAATGGCGACGTCATCGAAGTTGCCGTCCATCTCATTATACATTTCCCAATATCTGTCCGAGTATGCCTTTAGAGTTTCTCCCTCATGCATGGATAATGACAATAACGAACTCAGAGGCCGTGGAACCCTGCTATTCGTAATAAAGCGAGAGCCAAAGGCTTGGGTGAGCTGCTTATAGGAATCTATGGAGTTCGTTTTTAAGCCGTTGAACCACCTCATCGCTACAGGTCCTAGGCTGGATGGGAAAACCTTGCACATCAGAGCTTCATTCTTGGAGTGAACAGCCATTCTTGATTAAACTGGCTCACATGCTCCACGGGGTTCGTTCGACCATTATAAACGGTGAATGTAGGCTGATGGAACTGCCGAGGTAGCCTAGCCCCTTCTATCTTGTGCGTGAAAAGTGATTTAGAGATCTGATCCAGAGTCTTGCTCATGGCATCATTACCCAGGCCTCTACTAGATGGGTCCTTGTGTTTTCGTCTATGATGGTACTCGTCTTCATAAGAGAAGGTCTCGCTTGGAGGAGTTCTTGATCTCTGCTTGTAATTGCCGTTCTCTTCATCATTAGAGGATATGTCAGAACTGGGAGGAGACTGCCTCCGCTGTGCATGGCGCAGTTTCTTTTTCAAGTCATCTATCTCTTGCTGCATGGCTTGGTTATTGTTTTGTCTCTAGGATACGCGACTGCCCACTTGGGAGTGGCTTTTGCTCGTCTGGGTAGTATGCACACTCCCTTCTCGATTCCTTTCATTCTCTTGATTTTGTTCATGTTCAGGGCCAGGAAAATTACCCTATCGTTGGGATCTTACGGGTTCTGTCCATTAGGGACCTGCTTGGCGTGGGTTTTCTTGGTGTAGACTTGATCCTACCATGTCTAACTGTTGCACTCACGAACACACAAGTCTTTCCCACAGACGGCGCCAATTATAGGGACTGGGTTTGAGCACTATTCCTAAGGGATAAGTGAATTCAAGCCCAGCAACAATAAATTTGTAGAGAGTGGGTAGAAGAACTGAGTTTTGATGAGTGTAACAACAGTTGGAAATGATTTAAAGAATGAATAAGTAAAATAAATATGGACTTGGGCAAGCAATTCAATCCTCGGCACTAGTCCAAGGAGCTTCAACTTATTATTTCTTGAGTGACAATGACAATGGTTACAAAGTTAGTTCAGATTGCTACAGTGTTTTCTCTGGTAAAATCTCCCATCCATTTTCTCAGAGCTCTTTCTTCCTTATATACTACTTTCCTCCTTCATCTCCACCATACACGTGCAGGTCAGATTTGTTGTTGTTGGTCTTTGTCACATCAACCTCCTCCCAAAGCTCTTAGGTAGTAGCTGTGAGTCTGAAAAGCCACTGCTCAGGTATCATTTCCACATTAATGCGGCCAAAGTGTTAGTTGTGGAGCATTTAATGTGGAGGCAGTAGCTTTTCCTAGAATTGCTCTACCGCCATGCTCCAGTGTGCTTACTTGCTGTACTTATCTTTTTCTTTGGAGTGCTTTGGAAGATTGTCTTTGCTGGTAAATCACTTTTCTTCTACCTTGGCTTTGGCGTGCCGAGGACAGAGTTATCCTCGGCATAGTTTCCTGGGTTGCTATGATTACCACTGTCTTCTTCATATACGATTATGGGCCTCGGCATGGGTCTCAGGCCTAGTACAAAAGGTGGATGTATATTATTGGGCTCTATGACCCCACACAAAGTGTTTGAAATATTTAATTTTTTTGGTATGGAAGATTCTAAGAGTTTTGGAAGTTAATTCGAGGACAAGTTGATTCTAATTTCTAAGGGAAAGAGTTTAGCATTGAACATCATATGTGGTTGGAATAAAATTTCTTTTAAATATCGTAATTTTTTAAAAATTTAATAGAGTATGGATGGCAATTGGTCAAATAAAGTGGGTTCTCCAACCTAGTATGATGCTACAGTAACAGTTTGAGATTTTAAATTTTTTTATTTTTTATTTAAAGTTTGGGTTTAAAATTGTAAACCCGTTAGGTTTTGGGTTTTACATATTAGACACATATATCTAAGCTGATTATGCCTTTAAATTGCCAAAATACTGGTATTATTAATTTTATTTACACAAAATTAGGTTTCTGAATAAATTTAATTGGTGTTTTGGTTTCTAAATGTATTTGGATGGTTCAAACTTTTTTTTTTAATAGAGAAAGGAAAGTTCAAACTTAAAGCTATGTGATATCAACAATTTAAAATGTTATATAGTATTTTAATATGGAATCTAAATTCTAGAAGATTCTTTATGAAACCTTCTATATTTATACATTCCATTAGAATCTTGTCATGTTGTATTTTCTTCAAATAATAGAATATATTTTTTTGATACAAAATAGAAATTCTATTCCAGCCTAATTTAAGTGTATATGTGTGTAAAGCTTACTTCTGGAGACTTAAATCCTAACTTTTGCCGAATAACCATCGCATCAGAGGTGCACGGTGGTCAAATAATAGAATAGATAATTTCATATACAAATACAATCATAATAAATGGCAATTAATAAATATTATAATTATACAATTTCATATTTTAGTGAAAATTTTCTCAAAGTATTTTATGATGTTTAATTGGATTTTACTTATGAGTTGAAGGAATTTTCTAAATTTAATTGCGTACTTGAGCTTCTTCAGCTTTCACGTTGTGTCATGAAAAGTTAACAGAGTCTTAAGGTTATTGGTTTAAAAAATAGTTTAGAAACTTTTTATGGAAAAAGAAAAAGAAAATTACAATTATTTATATTTTCCATAAAAGTAGTATAAAAAATTTTCAAAAATTGTCTATTAACAAATGTCCTTAGAGCATCCATTAAGTAGACTCAATTACCAAGAGAAAAGTTAACAAATGCCATAAGGAGGGATTTGGTTCACCGTGATGTGTCTTTGATGTGATACACATTACCTTAATATGATATTAAGATGTTTGGTTCATTTTAATTTTTTCTAACATTAACGTAATCTAAGATTATAAAATATATCATATCACTTTCTTAAAAAAAAAGTTTTTATGAGAAAAAAAAAACTTCAATAATTTTTTATGAGAAAAAAATTTAGAAAATATTTTTAGAAACTTTTTATGAGAAAAAAAAAAGTAATTGATTTTTTTGACAATTTTTTATAAAAGTGATACCAAAACTTTCCTAAAATGGTCTATTAAAAATTTCCCTAAGAGCAGTTATTAAGGTTAAGCAGACCCAATTAACAAAGAGTAATGCTACAGTCACAAACTATTTTACAACATTTTTACAAAATGTTGATGTAGCCAACCTCTTATTGGTTTTCATCTACGTCCATCATTAATATCACTTTTTCATTTACCAATAATCACTCACTACATGGACCATTTTGCAATCACAGCAAAACAATCCAAAAGGCAGAATCTTATAAATGGAGCTTCATTTGTATTTATTCACTGAATTACAGTAACAAATTCATGAACCACTTACCGAAATCTTTAAAAGAAAAAAAAAGAAAAGAAAAAGAAAGACATCATGATCTTGCAATTGAAATTCCAGACAGAATGAGAATTAACAATACCAAATGAACCATTTTGCAATCACGGCAAAACAATGCAAAAGGCAGAATCTTATAAATAAAGCTTCATTTGTATTTATTCACAGAATCACAGTAACAAAATCATGAACCACTTACCAAAATCTTTAAAAGAAAAAAAGAAGAGAAAAAAAAGACATCATGAACCTACAGTTGAAATTCCAGACAGAACGAGAATATACACAAGGGCAATTGAGAATGATCCATACAAGGCCTGAGAGCAGCGTTAAGGACCATAAACAGCTGGAAATATATGCAGAATTTACAAAGTAATGCATTCTGTTGTGGTGCACAACGTAAAATTATTAGGTACTCTCAGAGTATAATGACATGACACTCCTTTCTCTCACTTAAATGGTGGATTTTGCCATAAATTTAATTACTAGAACCCACAATTACGTGAGAGGAGAAAGTACAATGAAATTGTACTCTTGAATTACTGAATACTTACTTGTGCACAAGCGAGTTGATCATGAAGTATGAATTATATTAACAATCCTGTTCAGTCTCTCAAGAATGCTGCTGGCCTTTCTCTTGGCTCTTGAAGTTCCATTCTTAGCAAGATCAGAGATGGTTCCATAGGTGTTCTCTTCTTCTCTCATTTCCTTCCACTTAGTTCGATCATTCAAACAGATAGAGTGGAGGATCGCAATGCAATTCTCCTTGTTCCGTCCACAACTGCTCTCTCTAATAATGCTAAGCAAGCAAGGAACAGCTCCAACTTCTCCCATTTCTTCAATGGCCTTTGGATGGTTTGAGAGCATTGCAAGGATAGCCAACAACTCATCCACATGCATACGGTCCATGATCTTTTTCAGAATCACCCTCACTGCACCATCCCGCACAGCTCTAGATCTGTTCTCATGGATCATGCATAGGCTAAAGATTGCTGAAGCAACATCTTTCATAGCTAAAGGATGTCCCTCTTCTAATAGGTCAATGAGTGGTTTTAGTGCACCAGATTTCCCAATAAGTGCCTTGTTTGAATCAAGAGCTGACAAAGTGAAAAGGGTTGCAGCGGCATTGGTCCTTGTCTCAATGGTTCCTGACCTCAATGCTTCTGTAAGTAGAGGAATTACCTTAGGAGTTTCAGCAACAAGCTTTTTGTTGCTGTCATGGATTGAGAGATTCAAGAGTGTCGTGATCACGTCTTCTTGGAGATCTGGGTGGATACTGGTTTGAGATTTGTTTTCAGAAAAAGGATTGAGCAATTGAGGAATGGCATCTAAAGACTCGCCAAAGAGTGCCCGGAATGAGGGCATCCTCTTTGTCAACAACCGAAGCTCTTTTGCAGCTTTTTTTTGTTCAGGAGGTGTCAAAGACATCTTCTCCAGCAAAGAAAGAAAATGGTCACGAGCTGCATCAGTTACCCCTTCATCATTAATATTGTGAACAGAATCTGACAATTCAATGCCCCGGCTTCTACACCACTGAGATATCACTCCTCGGACCAAGTGATTTGGAGTAAGAATTGTGTGAGGGAGAACTTGTTGGGTTAGAGGGCATGTCTGGTTGCCAGCGTTTAGCCATTTCTGAATGAAGGGTCTATCATATGTCTGCACAATGAAATCAAAACAAATTAAAAACCACAAAACAACACAAGAAGTATGGTTTGACAAAAGATGAAGAGTGTGTGAATGACAGCACTGCCAATTTCCTAGCTAAACTATTTTCTTTCACATATGGGCCCAGCATCAGGATCATAACAAATCCAAACAGCATTTGGTACAAACAAAGGAGCTCAGATCCATTAAGTATGGTTTGAAAAAGGATGCCAAATAAATGGATTAAAGCATTACCAATTTTACTGAATGTCAAAACAAAGCAAAACAGCAATTGGTACAAAGTGCAAACAAGAAGCTCAGATCACCAGAGTTTAACACCAGTGAATTATGACAAAGACTCAAAAATTTTATCATGATTAATTTTGTATCTAAAACTGCACCACCAGTTACTCAAAGAATTAAGAATTCTCAACATGTTTTTTTTTTTTTGTTGTTGAATTTTCTACTGTACTTATCCAAGAAAACTAATCAGATTCATCATTCTGACATGCTTGTCTTCAACAAAACTCAGAAAGTAACACAGGAGGAGAACAACTAGTGTAGGAGTATAAAATTTCAAAAATTCATGTCTCCATCAAACATGTGCTACCTTGATATTCATTTTTCAGTGACAGTGCATAAATGATAAAACACAGTACTTCCATAAAGCAACCACCAGAAATTCAACCTCCTGATAGTAGTAAAGAAGAGAAACTAACAGTAAATTACATTGCCTGCCTCGAAATTTTAGATTGCTTCTTTTGATTTCCAAGAAGATAAGAGGGAAAAAATAAAACAAAGGGAAAAGAAACTCACTTAAACTACGCAACAGCAAAACTAAAGTACGGATTTGTTTGTAATTTCTTTTCTTTTTCCCATAGTTTCTTAGCCACCAAACAGAGCAAAGAACAAACAAAAGCAGCACAATGAATCCAAATCCAAAATTCAGAGATTGAAAGATAATTAAAACGATCCATGAACTACGAAATTAAAAAACAAAAATCCAGAAAAATAATTACTATCCACTTAACAACACCACCCCCCCCCCCCCCCCCCTTCCAAAAAAATCCACTCTCCATTTGATTGCCTACAAAACAAACGAAAACAAAATTAGATGCCAAGATTAATCCTTTTAGTTTTAGCACTTGGGTTTGTAAAATATGCAAAACCCACCTCAATTATCCCATAATTAAATCTCAAATTACTGCTTATCTGTCCTTTAAAAAAAAAAAAAAAAAATTATCAGTGGAAAATATTATCTGTCATTTCCTAGCTACCAAAAATCCGTGGAGAAAAAAAAATATAAAAAAAAAAAAAAAAAAAAAAAACAAACAAACAAACACAAGAAGTTCATTTCAATTTTAATTCACACTCCATTTGGTTGCCTAAAAAACAGAGGAAAAGAAACTTAGATGTTAAAAGTTTTAGCCTTATAGCCCTTTATGTCAATTGGGTTTGCAAAATATTCAAAACCCACCTCAATTATCAATTATCCCATAATTGAACCAAAAAAACTCTTAAATTACTGCTTATCTCTGATTTCCCACCTCCCTAAAAAATCATTTGAAGTTCATTTTTATTACAATTTCCCAGAAACCAAACAGAGCAAAATAACATTGTGATATAGATATATACCAACCTGGCCTGTGGCAAGCATAACAGGATCTCTCATCAATTCCTTGGACAAAGGGCAACGAAACTCCTCAGGACACGTCAGAGAATCAAGAAGCTTCAACGAGAGCGAACGCTGGTTCCTCCTCTGCTTCAATTCCTTCAAAGCACAAAGCTTTTCCTTAGCCTCATCAATGCTTTCAATGCTACAATCCTCATCATCATCAACTATAGCCCTCACCAATCTCTGCAACTCTTTCTTCAACTCTGTCACTTTCGCCATCACAGTCGGATCAGAAAAATCATTCACGTCTGTCTTAGCCATTAATTAAATAAATAATCAATGGCTTTTCTTTTCTTTTTTTTTTTTTGTTATCAGCTATCACACTCACAACTACAAATGAATCGGAATGCTCTGTTCCATTCCATTCTTTGTTGTTTTGTTTTGTGTTTGTGTTTGTGTTTCTCTGTCTATGAGTCTCTGTCTCTCCAAGCTGTGTGCTTGTTTTGTTTCTCTTCTCAGCTGCTTTCTATTTGCAGTAAAATTTCTATGAAACTCATTTATTTGAGGTTACCCCACTTTTCTTATCATATAAGTTTCACCTGACTATATTATTTGTAGTACTATTTTGCCAAGTCATGAAAACTAACATGAAAAAAAAAAAAAACACTAAAAATGTCCTGCTTTAAATAATCTTTCACGTGTGTTTTTAATTGGATTAAGATTTCAATATAAATCTCAAAAAAGATTTCAATATCCTAGATCCTTGATTAGCCAAAAAAGGATTTTTTTTTTCGGCTTTCTAAAAATGGATTTTTTTTTTGAAACACTAAAAATGGATTATTTAGAAAGGTTGTAGTTAGATTGAGGTTTTGTAGAACTTTGTTATAAATTTTGCCGTAACTATTTTGAGCGGTGTACAAACACTTTTATATAAATTTTTTTTAAAGAGAGTTTTCAATTTATAACGTCTGTTTCTGATAATAGTTTTTTATTATCAAACCAAGACACCAATCAATTTTTGGTGTAAGTAAAAATTGAATTCCAGATCTCTTATTCAACTATCAGAGACTTTACCAGTTAATTATTATTATTTTTTTCAACTTATCACAATAGATCATATCAAAGTTGTGACAGAAAAGTTATATCTCTAGAGTTTCTCTCCTAAATTTTTCCAAAAAAAGAAAGTTTTTTAAAAAAGAGTAATTTTATACCATGTTCTCTCAAATAGTCATTTATGAATTATCATTGTTTTGGTGTTTATTAAAATTTAATAATAATGAAATAATCTAAACCACTCAATTATCCACAAATGGAACCTTTATGTCATTATTTTGGTATTTATTTAAATTATTAATGATATAGTAAAATTTAAATTAGTCAATTTTTATTGAAGGGTTAGGACTTTAAATATTTTACTTGGAATTATATGTGGTTGATTTTTTTTTGAGAATTTATTAGTGGTTTTTCTATATAATCTATTAAGGTGATCAAATTTGGGACCCCAATTATTATTTTCAAGATGTTTCCCACTTCCCAATATATATATATATATATATATATATGAAAGGGAAAAGCATGCATTTTTTATACCCTCCAAGCACTGAATATTTTCCTTATATATGTATTAAAATTTTCAAAAAAAAATTTAAAAAGTGTGTATTAAAAATAGTTTTTTTTTTTTTAAAGAAACTTTAAAAATAGGCATTTGGTTGTACACTTGTACTTAGACATAAAATTAATGATCTCATAAAAAAAAGAAATAAAATTAATGCGTCATAATTATATTGTAGTAAAAAGTCTGAATTTTTTATTTCAATGAAGTCATCATTTAATAAAAGTATCTTTTTTGAAAGACATAAAATAAAAATCTTTAATGTGTAATAACTATGGAATCTTTTCAGCTTAGTATTAACGAAAGGTTTTTCCTTTTTTTTTTTTTTAGTCTTCTTATTTTTGATATAACACTCTACCGTTTTGAATGCAGTCAATTTATAAAAATCTGTAACGTACAATCACTGAAAGAATTGGATATTTTCTACTTACAAATACCGCAAAGTTACGGGTTTAAAAAAAAAAAAAATGAATAAAGCTCTATCAAAAAATAATTTTCTCATAAAAATCTTTTTATATATTTTTTATAATAAATATGATAAAATTTTAATTTATGGATTAGTTATATTATAATTTTTTCTTATCATCAAGCTAAGCACCAATTGGTTTTGTGGTCTAAGAAGGATTTGAACTTTAAACTACATATTTTTTATTCGACTACGAGAGATTTTATTAGTTATATTAATTGGAATTGACATTAATTTTTATTTTAAAGTCTATAAATTATTGCCATTTTAAATAAGACCCCTTTTACTTTGCATGAAAACATAAAGCCTTATTCTTTTTAAAAAAAAAATTAATAATGTTCTACTATAAGGTATAAACATACATATCTTTTCATTTAAATATTTTGAAAATTTTGTTAAAAACAATAATTTTTTGAGTTCAAAGTACCAATGTCTAGTTTCAACTTAGAATAAAATGAACTCAATTAATATTATTTTTATTTTTGGATTGAAAAAAATGCAATAAAATGATGACATGGGTTCATTAAAGGTCATTCATTCTTCCTTTTAATATACAATTACTAGTATAATTTGTAAGTCTAAAGATGAGATTTAGCTTGTAATTATTTCCAACCAAATGCATGATAGAAAAACAAACCTCGACATTCATGAGTATCCATACTAATAATTGCACTATCAAGAAAATAATAGCACTAAGAGAAATCAAGTAGATAAAAAGCTTCCTCAAAAAAAAAAAAAAAAAGTAGATAAAAAAAGAGAAGTTATATGTTTACAATATTTTTACAATACTTTCACAACAAATTCTAGTTGTTACTAGTTCCAATTTGAACCCACAACTTAAATTAGTATAAATTGCAATAAATTATTTTTATTATTGTTATTATTAGTGGATAGAAAAATGCAATCAAATGATGACATGGGTTCATTAAAACTCATTCATTCTTCCTTTTAATATACAATTACTAGTATAATTTGTAAGTCCAAAGATGAGATTTAGCTTGCAATTATTTCCACCAAAATGCATGATAGAAAGACAAACCTCAACATTCATGAGTATCCATACTAATAATTGCACTATCAAGAAAATAATAGCACCAAGAGAAATCAAGTAGATAAAAAAAAAAAAAGTTTTATGTCCACAATATTTTTTTAACACTTTCACAATAAATTTTAGTTATTACTAGTTCTAGTTTGAACCTACCACTTAAATTAATATAAATTACAATCAATTATTTTTATTATTGTTATTATTAGTGGATAGAAAAATGCAATCAAATGATGATGCGGGTTCATTAAACTCATTCATTCTTCCTTTTAGTATACAATTACTAGTATAATTTGCAAGTCCAAAGATGAGATTTAGCTTGTAATTATTTCCACCAAAATGCAGTATAGAAAAACAAACCTCAACATTGATGAGAATCCATACTAATAATTGACACTATCAACAAAATAATAGCATAGAGAGAAATTGAGTGGTTAAAAAGAAAAAAGAAAAGAAAGAGAGAGAAGTTTTATGTTTACAATATTTTTACAATACTTACACAATAAATCCTAATTGTTACTAATTCTAAATTGAACTCATCGCTAAAATTATGGTTTTGCTACCAGTAACGGCCAAAAATAATTTACTACTTAAAATATATTGTGAAAGTATTGTAAAAATATTGTAGGTTTATATAAAAAAGAAGGGGTGAAATTAAATATATGTTCTTATACCGTATATGAGTATATGACATACTAAATAATGGAATGCATTATTTAGTATTGAGTGGTGGCTTTAAAAGAGAAAGAGCAATAGCATGTTAGAATGAGTGAGTGGTGGGGCAATCACAGTATTGATGGTCCATAATCCATACACATAGACTACATCTATAAGGGTAGCAATCACGGAATCCATGGCCTAAACAGCTGGCACAACTTGTGGGTAGCTTGCTTTGTACTTGTCTTTCTCTCATATCCAAACCAAAGAATTGCTGCATAATAATAATAATAATAATAAACAGATCCATAAAGAGAGGAGCTCGGTTGTTCAGATGATCAATTCTTCTCTGATACAGTAACATTACATACATGATACATGATAAAACAACAGGTCCGACAAAATTATTTAATTTTTTAAAATGTACTCACTGGTCACAGGTGGCATTTATTTAGGACCATGACTCATGTGGAAAAGTGGACAGTCTTTTTGATAACAGATACACGTGTCTACTCTCATTCTCTGCCACAGATTTTGTGACCTGTCTTACCAGCGAGGCATCCAGTATAGCATTTCAAATGGAGTAAAGTCTAAAACCTTCTGCCACAATTGTTGTTCAAACCGCTAAAAAATAATAATAAATTTTTACCATTTTGTCACCATCGACCACTTTAACGAATTATAAAATAAAATATTATAATGATTTTTTTTTTTGAGAAGAAAGAACAAGAAATTTATTTAAAAGAAAATTCAACCTAAACATATTTAAAAAGTTTAGGTGGTTTTAAGGCTACATATATATAAGGAATATTATAACTTTATTCACGTAACATTATTTTATTTTTATATGAAATTACATTGACGATAAAGTTCGGTTACAAAACTAGTTGTAATTTAAGGTTATAATATTACTAAATAAAATAAACATTACATGCACATGTTTTTTACGCTCTTAATATACATATAAAATTTTGTGTCAATTGGACATTATTTATTATATAATCTATAAACTTATATTTTATGTATAATTTTAAACCACAAAAATTTGCAATCTAAACAATTTATTGATGACATAACTATTGATCTTTAATTTTCTAGAAATTTTACAAGCACAGAGGGTATAAAAAGAAGATGTAATCCAATGGTGGATTTGTCAAAATTCACCTCCAATAAAAAAATATTAAATAAAATTATAGTTTAAAATTACAATCAATTTTGTAACGAAATTTTGTCTATCACTTAATTTATAAACTCGGTCAATATTACGAAATTTACTGCGCTATAGACTTATCATAAGGCCACCAGTTACAGGTGGCCACAGGCATTATGGCCCGTTTAGTTAATAACATTATTTGTATTTTTTAGAAAAATATGTAAATAAAAAAGTATATAAAAATACATGTAATATTATTTAAATACTTAAAAATATTTGTTAAACCAAACCAACCTGCAATATATTTTAAGCTGATGGCACTAAAATTTTAAGCAAAAGTCAGGCACTGAACAGCTATGGCGGAGTGTGGCAGTCTTTAACTATAAATTACTATGGGCTCGTTTGGTTTGTGCTTTCAAACAATTATTTTTAGTTTTTAAATAATATTTTACGCATTTTAACACATTTTTTTACTCATACATATTTCTATAAGTATTTTTAAATAACAATTTTTAGTTTTTAAACACATATACCAAACGGACCTATATTTAAAGAAGTCATGATCATGAGTCATCTGGAGGACCACCTGAACACTTTATGCTTGAAATGTTACCCAAGCCCAACATGCCTATAGTCTATAGGTTAGGTAAGATTGCCAACAAGTCTGAAAGTGAGTTTAGAATCTTGTGAGTACTGAGGAAGGCTCTATATAAAAGTCAAACCTACTATTTATTGATGGCAGTCCTGCACCTATCTTTTTAAATTTACTTTTTTGGTACAATTGCTTAAAGGTGAGGGTATGTTTCAATTTTAAAGCTGTAAATATATAGCTTAAAGGTGAGGGTATGTTTCAGTATATATATTTTTTTGGAGAATCATCTCCATATAAATTAATATCAAATTATTAGTGTATTGTTGTGGAGTTACCACTTATCAGTGTATATATTTATCATGATAGAGGATTAATGATTATTTGCATATCCAATCGGGGCATAGAACTGTGGCCCAAGGTGACAGTTTAGATATTCCTATTTAACAGGTAAAGAGAGCGAATCCTCTATTTGGAAATCTTAAGATGGAGACTCGATAGTAGGTATTATTTCTATTTGGGTTAAGTAATGTGTTTGAGTTTGGTGAGAGAGTGTAATTATTAAGTGTGTGTTTTTAACAGTTAGTTTATTTCTCGAAAAAAGAAAAAAAAAACTTTATTGATGAAGAATTTAAATTACATGAAATGTTTGAATAAAATTATTTTACAATATAAGTGTTAGGCACACACCCCACCCAATTTAAGATTATTTTCCTAAGGTACTATGATAGTATATATATGAAGCAACTTACTTATCTATTATACAATTATTGAAAAAAGATAAAAAATAAAATAAAAAAATTATAACTCCAAGAACATATCGTTTGCATTATTAAAAATAACAACCAATAAAACATGACACAAACCGCAAGTTAGTCATTAGTGAAACAATTGATTTCACACTAAACAAAGATAAACATGAAATACAACTTACAAGCATTATGCAAACTATTTTATTTTCAAATTTATAAGGAAATGTAGAATGATAATTGATAATGCAAGGACAATCATTGAGCCAATCATCCAAACTGGAGCTCTAGAAGACTTGGAAGAAATTAAATAACGGTCTATTGGAGGGCACTAATATGGTGCCGGCCTAAACTTCTTTGATACTTAAGTCAAAAAGTCACAAGAAACCCAAGAATGAACTCAAATAGTAAGAGTTAGGGTTTTTCACTCATACCTTAGAATGGAGGGAGCTTGGTGTTTATAAAGGGGACTTGAATTGACCACCTTTCATGATCCTAGCCACTTTCTAAGCTTGCGAATTTCCACTAGTTTCTTTTCATGGAGTCATTGTCATCTAAAGGGTTGCATAAGTGAGCTAAGGGGTAGGACGAGGTTTCTTTAGTCATTAGACAAGTCATCATTCTTTTGGATGATTGGCGTATTCGGGTTAGGAGATTCTTCACGTTGGGCGGTGCTCGTGTCGGACTAGTAGTCTTAGTCATTGGGGGTGGCTTGGTTATTGAATGAGAGGTTCTTTCCCATCAATAATATGTTTTTTTTTAACGATTCTTTTATGTACCTTTTCAAAATTGTTTTTATTTATTTATTTTCTTGTAAATATTAGAGAGAGAGATCACTCATTTCCATTCTTTTTTTCCCCTTGAATTCCATAACATAATTTGGAAGGGAAGAAAAATTAATAATCAATAGTATCTAAAAAAATTATTAGTTACAAGAATCTCATAACTCAACTAGTATTTCTTGGTATTTTTAATTAAAGGAGACTCCACGGTTTAAATCCCCCCTCCCCTATGCAGTTATTAAATTATCAAAAAGAAAAGAAAAAACCATAATGTTAGGGCTAATGTGGAGTGTGAAGGTTTAAAGAGCTTTTGTGTAGTGTAACTTTACTACCTAAGTTCCAAAAAAAAAAAAAAAATTAAAATATTGATCCAAATAAAACTCTGCTATCAAAATTTTATAAAATTTAGAAGTGGTTTCGATATTCATTTTAAATTAATTTAATTATCTATAATAATTTTTTTTTGTTTTTGATAAAACTCAGCTTACAATATTTACCACCATGTAATTTAAGATAATATTTTGTTTTATTTTACGATCCAATTTATTGTTTAGTTTTGTGAAATATTTCCTTCAATTTACATATAATTTTAAATAAATTTCAATCATACTAGTCATAAAAATAAATAATTTGAATCGGATATATCTTTGGATTCTAATCATCTTAATGTTTCCTCCTTGATAATATCATAGAAGCCTATGCTTAGATTCCATCATGTGTCATGTCTGGAGGTTTCACTAGTTGACATGTGATGAATTGTTGCAATCATTTAAAATGATTTGTCTTTACAAAAAACTCTCCTGTGAACGAAATGAAAATCTAGCTACTTTGATACGTTTTATTCTCACGTGAAAGATTGGGTTTGAACTTTGAAGCAAAAAATGTCGAAAAAAGCCAAAATCTTTTAGCACTGTTTGTAACTAAGAGAACAAAACTTAGCCATGGAGAATGACATTAATACAGTAGATTGTTTCTTGAAAACCTAGATGATGGGATCACAACCAAGAAGTGCTATATATAAATCCACATGAAATGTCGGTCTGAGGGGTCCCTCCAATTCGTATTTTCAAAAGAACAAAGATGCAGAGGGCTAGCTAGAATGCAAACCTAGTAGTCTAGTGACTCTAGTCTCTTATGTATTACCTTTACCTACTACTTTGTATGTGGCCATACAATAGTGAGGTTGAGGTGAGAGATCGTTTACCTTTTACAAGTGTATATCCTTTTGTGTTTAAAGACATGAATATCCATCTATGCACAATGAATCTGAATTTTTAACATGTGCTAACTTTGAGTGTAAAATGCAAACCTAGTTGTCTATGAGATAAAGGTTGTGACAGTTGCTAGTAGCTGCAATTACATCTCTCTCTCTCTCTCTCTCTATATATATATTCCTCCAAAGCTCATTTACCTTTTAGAAGTGTATATCCTTTATTTTGTACATGAATATCCATCTATGCACAATGAATCTGAATTTTAAAATTAAATGTGCTAACTTTGAGTGTATAATGCAAACCTAGTTGTCTATGAGATAAGTAAAGGTTGTGATAGTTGCTAGTAGCTGCAATTACACCTCTCTCTCTCTCTCTCTCTCTATATATATATATATATATATAGTACATGTGTGTGGGTGTTAGAAGGAAAGTGTAATGCTAACCCACTAGTCTATGAAATTAAAAAGGGTTTGTACTATTACGGGCATGTTGCCAATACTCTAGCCTCTGTGGGCAAGTGTAATGTTTTTTGCTGGTTGTTAATATAATATCTATCCGGTTAACCAAAATATATATATATATATATATATATATATGCTTCAAATAGGTAAAGTGATTTTTTTAGGTGTAGAATTTAAATATATAAAAAAATTTCTATAATGATTACTTTTATTATCAGATTAAGACATTAATTAATTTTTGAAATTAGATATCAAATTTCATATTTAATGAAGCTAAAGTGAAATACGTAAAAGAAAAGTGAACAAAACTTGTGTCACAGTCAAAGGAAAAAAAGCTTGGGCCAAACAACATAAAAGAAGAAGGCAAAAAAAAACCTGATAAGATTATTAATAAAAAGATAAATTATAAATTTAATAAAATAAAATAAAAAGCAAAAGGAGTGTGGAATAATCAGTCACAATTCACAAAGCAACTGCTATAAGCTTTTGGTGGTCGACATAAGAACCCAGAAGACCACTTGTCTCCAATCTCTTCATCCCATATGATTACTTTTTGCGGCGGTCTATGCTAAATTAACGGGATCACCATCCATCACTCTCGACCTTCATAGGTATAAGACTGTATATAAAGGTGGACTGTCGGTGTAAAATGAAAGATTGAGAAGAGAATATTCTTTAGAGTTTATAAAAGTAAATTTATTCTTTGATATCTTAATCATTAATTATTAAGTGAAAGAAATGCTTAATAATTTTTGTCATATATTTTAATATCATAATTATATTTAAAATAATAATTCAAAAATAGAATGTATCATTTTATAGTAGTCTATACTACTATTTAAAGGGTTTTGTCTCGTTAAGAATGGATAAAGAGTTATCATCAAGAGCGGATGTTATAGGTTGAAACTCTCTCTCTCTTAAAAAAAAAGAAAGTCAACTACAAATTTATTCGGTCAACAATTTTTAAAATCTTTTTTTAATTTTTTACAAATTGTTTAGTAAAATTACTATAGAATCTTCTCCTAAACAAGTAAGAACTAACTACTCCTAGACTCAAGCTGTCAATCTTTGTTTTTCATTTTATTTTTAAAATCACGTTTTATGGTTATGGGATATCAATTTTGCCTTGCCATCAATTTTTTAATACTTATAAAATACAATATTTTTTATGAGACAATTTTTCTTCACATGATAATCATTCACCGGTTTCGGATTAAAAAAAAAAAAAACCCACGTTTTGGGGTAATGGATATCCAATCTTGCCTTCCCATCAAATTTTTTATACTTATCTTTTTTTTTTGGACAAAAGTATTTTTAATATTTATCAAATATTTTTTTGTGAGACAGTTTATCTTTATATGATAATAGGTTTTCTTCTTCCTAAAATATTGCCACCACTTTTCCTATTGGTTTTCAAATTCAAACTCAACTACAAATTTATTCGGTCAACAATTTTTATTTTTATTTTTTACAAATTTTTTAGTAAAATAACTAGAATCCTTTCCTAAACAAGTAACTATTCATAAACTCAAGCTGCCAATTATTTATTTTTTAATTAAGCCATGTTTAATGCTATTTATCAAATATTTTTTTTATGTGAGAATTTTTCTTTACATGATAATTGGTTTTCTTTTTCCTAAAATATTGCTTACAAAATAAGACCACTTTTCCTATTGGTTTTCAAATTTAGACTCAACTACAAATTTATTTAGTCAACAAATTTTTTTTTTTATTTTTTTTTACTAATTCTTTCGTAAATGACTTAGAATCTTTTTTTAAACAAGTAACTACTCCTAAACTCAAGCTATCAATCACTAGTTTTATTTTATTTTTAAATTTTAATAAAGCCATGTTTTTATGGTAATGGATATCAATCATGCATTGCTATCAAATTTTATTTTTATTTTTGACAAACGAGAGTGTTTAGACATTTTTGAGTATTTGACCAGTGACCATTCCCTTGGGTATATGTAGTCCCTCCATCCCACATGCACCAAGTTATTACAGGGAGAAATTTCATGGAGGTGGTCCCAAGATATTGGCAAGAGGTTTCGAATCCAAGATCTCGTAGATGTCATTAGGCCTTAGGAACCACTAAGCCAATCCCTTAGGGGTTGCCATTAAATTTTTAATCCTTATAAAATATAGTATTTTTAATGAGACAACTTTTCTTTACATGATAATCAATCACTCTCGACCTTCAAAGGTATAAGACTGTATATAAAGGTGGACTGTCGGTGTAAAATGAAAGATCGAGAAGAGAATATTCTTTAGAGTTTATAAAAGTAACTTTATCCTTTGATATCTTAATCATTAATTATTAAGTGAAAGAAATGCTTAATAATTTTTGTCATATATTTTAATATCATAATTGTATTTAAAATAATAATTCAAAAATAAAATGTATCATTCTATAGTAGTCTGTACTACTATTTAAGAGTTTTGTCCTGTTTGGAATGAACATTTTGTTGATTCAAAAATACCCTATACCTCTAGATTTAAGTATAGACAACTCAACTGTAATATTGTCTACAAAATAGGATAGCTTTTCTTATTGATTTTCAAATTCAAAGTCAACTACAAATTTATTTAGTCAACAATTTTTAAAATCTTTTTTAAATTTTTTCCAAGTTGTTTAGTAAAATTACTAGAATCCTCTCCTAAACAAGTAAGTACTAACTACTCCTGAACTCAAGCTGTCAATCTTTGTTTTTCATTTTATTTTTAAAACCACGTTTTATGGTTATGGGATATCAATTTTGCTTTGCCATCAATTTTTTAATACTTATAAAATACAATATTTTTTTATGAGACAATTTTTCTTCACATGATAATCATTCACCGGTTTCGGATTTTTTTTAATTTTTTAATTTTTTATTATTAACCCACGTTTTGGGGTAATGGATATCCAATCTTTGCCTTCCCATCAAATTTTTTATACTTATCTTTATTTTTTGGACAAAAGTATTTTTAATAGTTATCAAATATTTTTTTGTGAGACAGTTAATCTTTATATGATAATAGGTTTTCTTCTTCCTAAAATATTGCCACCACCATTCCTATTGGTTTTCAAATTCAAACTCAACTACAAATTTATTCAGTCAACAATTTTTATTTTTATTTTTTACAAAATTTTTAGTAAAATGATTAGAATCCTTTTCTAAACAAGTAACTACTCCTAAACTCAAGCTGTCAATTATTGATTTTTTTTTTAATTTTTTTAATTTTTTTTTAATAAAACCATGTTTAATGCTACTTATCAAATAATATTTTATTTGAGAATTTTTCTTTACATGATAATTGGTTTTCTTTTTCCTAAAATATTGCTTACAAAATAAGATCACTTTTCCTGTTGGTTTTCAAATTCAAACTCAACTACAAATTTATTCACTCAACAATTTTTAATTTTTTTTACTAATTGTTTCGTAAAATGACTTAGAATCTTTTTTTTAAACAAATAACTACTCCTAAACTCAAGCTGTCAATCACTAGTTTTTTAATTTTAATTTTATTTTTTTAATAAAGCCATGTTTTTATGGTAATGGATGGATATCAATCTTGCCTTGCCATCATTTTTTTTTTTATATTTATTTTTTACAAAAGAGAATGTCTAGACCTTTTTGAGTATCTGATCATTTTCTTGGGTATATGCAATCCCCCTATCCCACACGCACCAGGTTATTACATGGAAGAATCCCATGAAGGTGGCCCCAAGATGCTGGCAAGAGGTTTGAAACCTAGGATCTCGTGCATATCATTAGGTCTTAGGAACCACTAAGCCAATCCTTTATGTGACGTTTGGTACGGGGTAATGTTTTAGGATTCCCAGGAATATTTAAAGATTCCTATGTTTGGTTGCAAATCACGCCAGAGAATCAGATGCCAGGGGAATCTGGATTCTCCCTTTAAACCCCTCTCAGTAGGAATATGGATTCCCTTTAAAACAGGTGGGTAACAGATTCCCAGGTTAAAAGAAAATTGTATTTTTTATAAATTGACAATTTTAACATTTTTTCCTAATCATTTAAGCAATTAAGATAAAATATAAAACAAATCATCAATATCTTTTCCATTGTCTTTATCTTTTCCCGTCAAAATAACATAAATAGGATAGACAACTCTGTTGATATATTTTTTAACAAAGTTCTATTTAGGTTTCATATGTGGAAAAAAAAAAAAGTTTGAAGGGGACCCTCCATTATTGCCAGGTATTCATTTTTGCTGTTGTATGTGTGTTGCTCAACAAATTATTAATAATTTATATATTTTTTTCATTATTTATTTAGAGGAAGATTTTTTTTAAAGGACTTGGTAGTTCACATTCAAATCTAAGGATAGAATGAGAAAAATAAATAATTCATTTAAGATTCTTAGGAATAAACCAAATATTATCATCTCACATTTCTAGGAATTTTAAGAGATTCCCAATGAAACCAAACATAGAAATAGTTACATTCTTAGGTATCCAGATTGCAAGAAATCATATTCTTAAGAATCTGGATGTCAGGAGTAATGTTGATTCCCTCGTACCAAACGCCACATTAGGGTTTGCCATCAAATTTTTAATCCTTATAAACTACAGTATTTTTAATGAGACAACTTTTCTTTACATGATAATCAATCACCGGTTTCATTTATTAAAATAAAACTGCGTTTTATGGTAATGGTAATCCAATCTTGCATTCCCATCAAATTTTTAGTACTTATCAAATAATTTTTTTATTATATAGTTTTTCTTTACATGATAATATGTTTTTTCCCTCCCTAAAATATTGCCTACAAAATAAGACCACTTTTCCTGTTGGTTTTCAAATTCAAACTCAAGTACAAATCTATTCAGTGAACAAATTTTGATTTTCAAATTCAAACTCAACTACAAATTTATTTAGTCATTAAGGGATGGTGGTGGTGGTGGTGGTGGTGCTATAGTTTCTTGGAGAATTAAGAACTTTGTTACTAATGTGACATTGCTATTGGGGAGCTTTGCGAATTCTAGTGTTAGTTGGGTTAACCGTGAAGCAAATAGAGTAGCCCACTCATTAGCTTGATGGTCTATGCTTAATTCTGTTTTTGGATCTTTTGATTTAGGAAATAGCCCTTCTGCATTTGCAATTGTAATTTTGGAGGAGGCGTGTCAGTAAGTTTATTTGCTGTTTCGTTTTGCCTATTTTGGTTTTCAATAAAGGTTTTCTATTATAAAAAAAAAAAAAAAAATAATAATTAAATGATGCTGATCTTACAAAATCTATGCGGATGGAGTCAAAGGCAGAGCCAAGGATAGGGGGCAATTGTCCCCGACCCTGCCAAACAAATTTCTGTTATATATGCTTATAATTTATCTTTCCTTTAATTGATTTCGTATATGAATATTAATTAAATTTCTGTAATATATATATATATATATATATAAAATATGTTATTATATTTTTCATGCTTTAAACTTCATTCACAAAAAAAACTTTCCTATTTTATCAAATCTTTTAAGCATAAAAAATATCTATAATAGAATATAATCAAATATGGATAGGTGCAGAAAGGAAAATAAAGCAGAGTATTAAATAAAAAGAGAACAAAAAATTATAGTATTAATTAATCATTCTTCAAAATAGTTTGGGTAAAGTAATTAATTATGGGGATAATTACATAACAAACTCCATATTTTGTTATTATTTTAAATTATACTTTGAAATGAAAAGGTGTAAAGGTGTTCATGATATATAGTTTTAAAGTTGAAGATCAATATATATATATATATATATATGTAGCTTTAAAGTTATTACAATTTGAACATGGTATGGATATTGTAGGGACTGGGTTTGAGCACTTCTACTGTTGAGTGAGTGGACTCAAGCCCAGTTAGCCCAATACAATGAATTTGTAGAGAATGGGTTCAAGAACTAGGCCCTAGTAAGCGGACAACGTCCATGACAGGGTTCACCACCGTCGAATGCAGGCCAGCCGAAATTATCCTCAAAAGTCCGTCCTCGGCTAGGTCCAAGGAGCTTAGCGGTGGTCCTTTTCTCCTCCCAGCAAAAGTCCCCTCTTTAATCTGTTTCTTCTCCTTATATAGTCCTCCTCCAACGATCCATTTCCTCCACTTGTTGATCATCTACGCCTCCTTTTAACAACCCGTCCCATCAGCCGCATTACCAAAGCTCCCAGTGAGTTGCGGCAATCGAGGGAGCACTGCTCAGGGGTCATTTCCCATTAACGCCGTGGAACATTAGTCGTGCACATTTAATGTGGAAGTGACAGTTCAATCATGGTTTTGCTCCTCGGCCATTCTTCCACGGTTGATGCGTCGAACTTGGTCTTCCTCCTACCATGGTCTTGCTTGGCCGAGGACATGGTTGTCCTTGGCGAGGGTACTGGGCTTCCTCCTCCTCGGCATGGGCCTTGGGTATGGTATAAGGTGGGCCATTGGGTTGCCAAATTCTCTGGCCCCACAATAGCCCCTCAAAATCCTGCTGTCCGGCTCCTCGGACAGGGAAGAGGATTTTGATATCCTCGGGCCTATACCGTGGCTTGTCTAGTCTGGTCCCAAGTCAGCGCTTGAAGTTTTTTCACCTGTCTAACGCACGTTTCTGACTCTTCGATATGCGATACGCACCTGCATTAAATTTTGGCGGCTCCATACTCCCCACGTTCAACGGTGCGATGGTAATCCAACGGTGTGGATCTTTCGCCATTATGGGCGGGAAGTCTTGCATAGTGGTCTTTGGTGAGGGGGTAAATACCCATTTGAACCGGCTTACCTCTTCACATCTGCATTCAAGGGTTCTAATGCACACACCCCGAATCTGGTCAAGTTTCCAACCCAATTCGCGTCTCTTCGCGACCTAAAAAGCCTGTTCTGAGCGCCTTCCCTCATTTCTGTAAGTTTTCTTCTTACTCTATCTTACATTTTTTCCTTTCTGATTTTCCTCTTCCCCTACTCCTCTCCTTCTTTCGCCCTTCCCCAAGCCTCTTGGTCGTTCTTCAGGATGGGTAGGTTTAAGAAGTTAGTTGAGTTTGAAGAGGCGATGGAGGATTGTAAATTGAATTTTGACTTTTGAAAACTTTGGAAAATAGATTTTCATGTGTAAAAAACTCTAAAAAATAAACATAATATAACAAATATGTTATCACCTTTTTGATTTAATTTCTTGTATTAAAATTTTAAACATCACTTAATATTTAATTACATGATTGGCCTTTTATTTTCCGAATTGCTTAATCCCCATTTTCTCTCTTCAAATCCTAGCTCTCCACCACTAGATGGGGCTCGTTTGAAGGACTGAGAATATACAAGGTAATTTAGGACTTACAGGGCTAATGTATAGGAGCTTTGTGTCAAAGAATACAGGCTTGCTTAATGAAGGTGGACACTCAAGTAATAAAGGCATGTATGGAGTATATTATATTAGCATGTGTTTAAAACATGTTACATTATCTTAGTCAGCCTTTGATTATGACTAAAATCTTGATTTTAGCCTAATCGAGGCCTAGGCCTAGGTCCATATAGATCAACTACTTTGGTTTTATTAGATATATATAAATTCACATTAGTACATTTAATATACGGAAATATAGAGATTATTTCATAACCTACTTTGTTCATTCTTCCATTTTAAACAAACGCAAATCAAGCCACAAATCAGCATCACTCGTATGGAAGATTGTACAGTTCGTTTCAAAATAAATTACCGTATGGGCTTCAGATACCACCTAACAAATTCAGATTTTAATCATGGAAATCATGCTCAATGAGCATTGCTCATTTAGATATGCTGTCCTGTAATGATTAATTTGTTTGAAATTTACGAAGCAGGGAGGCTGCAAATTAACTGTGCCTTATTATTGCTTTAAAATCATTTGTAACGTAGTAGTAAATTTGATTAGTAAAACATTTGGCAAACAATATACAAAAGAGATGTAACACTGTTTTAGACTTTCCTACATCTAGCAAGAATTCAGACTTACCAAGCATATATGTGCCGTGTGCGTTTGTTTGTGTGTGCATAGATGCATATTTATGGATGGCAAATAATAATGAAACAGTTTTTAAAAAAGAAAAAAAGAAAAAAATGGCTACAGCAGTATTTTATAGGTGCTAAACTTTTGAAGAAGAAAAAGATTATAGAATTTGTGGGGAAGAAATTAGTCCATATCTTGTGACCAGCTTATTAATCTTTTGCCATCAATACGAATATTGAGGCATGAGCAATCTTGAGCCAATCCTCGCCAATTTCTGGTTGGCATCTTCTAATCAATTCAGGACAATCTGCAACTCCAAATAATCTCAGAGCTGTGAGGCTTCCCATTGGCAGAGACAACTTGTGGCAACTTACAATTCCAAGTTTACTGAGTGATACAAAACTTGGCAGCCAATCTGGCAATGCAGTCAAGTTGGGACATTCCGCAATAGCTATTTCTTGTGAAGTTGTTGCAGACCATTGACTCCACTGGGGCAAAGCCACCAACTGTGGTAATTGATGGATCATCAGTGTTTGAAGGCTCTTCCAGAATTCTTATTGTTTGTCTTCCCTTTCAGTTGGATCAAGTTTTTCACAATTACTGATAAACAGAACCTCTAGAGCGTTTGGTGTTTCTTGGTACGCGACAAGATCATGTATTTTAAATCTCCATGCATGGCCACAATCCATATAATCTTCAAGGAAAGATCTTGAATTGAGCTCATCTATATATTGGTTTCCGACATCTTCAAACTCTTGGTTTTCATTCGGTGATTGAAGCAGTCCATGTGCCATCCAAAGTTAAATCAATTCAAAAGATTTATACTTGTAATCTTTTGAAAAAAGTGAATAATAAACAAAACATTGTTTTAAGATGGCATTTGATTATAACTCAATTGTAAGGCAGGCAAAATATCCCTTTCTTTTTGTTCCAATTTCCACATTTCATTATCCTTTACAAATAGCCAATCACGTTCATCGAGCTTTGAATATAGTAAGCTCCCTAACGTCTTCACTGCTAGGAGAACTCCTATGCATTTCTTCACCATTTCATCCCCAATTTCAATGAGTTTTGCATGTTATCTTGCTTCTCCTTCACCCAAAAAGCCCATTTTATAAATAAAGACAAACACTCTTTATGTGGAAGAACTTCTAAGTTTTAGAAGGATATGGTACGTATCATGGATGCAACTATTAGGCTGCGTGTTGTACGAGGATCTTACTTCCATTTGGTACCCTCCATCAAAAAATTCCTCAACTTAATCCATTTCCCCTGATTCTCATTCCACACATCATCCAAGACAAGTAAGAATTTTCTAAGGCGCATTTGCAATTGCTCTACAACCAAATCACCACAATTTTCATTAGTTATAGATTTGATTAATTTGACCAACAATTGTTTTATGTCAAATTCATCAGATACAGTTACCCACATTCTCAAGTGAAAATGGCCGGCCGGCCACTTCTTCATTGTTGAGCACCAATTTAGCAAGTGTAGTCTTCTTAAGACCTGCAATTCCAGCTATAGGAATAACACAGACCTTTTGATCACCATCACAAGGATGCATTATAAGTTTAACTATTATTTCTCTATCCTTGTCTCTTCCAATGACATCTGAAGTCTGCACAAAGGAATAAGTAATCACCCTCTTCCCATGCATGATGTGCCTGTTGCTGTTTCCTAGTCTTTCCGAAGCATGAAATTTAGCTTTATAAGTTTAACTATTAGAGACTCTGACTTCTTTGATTTTATGACCCACCTTAAAGCAGAGTACGAGTGGATTAGAGCTAGAAAGAAAGCAACGTACCTTTCTGGTGCTGCTCCCATATGTTTTCACCACTTGTCTCCTCAATTCTTCACACTTGAATTCATCCAGCACATCTTCTGCATCATAAAAGATGCTTTTCAGCTTCCCATGCCAGACAGTCTGCTCCTGATTATGTCCCTGCTGTTCCTCTGCATCCAACAGCACGGTTTTGACTGTGGACAAGGTGTCCTCAAGCTTTACTAAATCGTCTTCAACACCCCATGTCAACTTAGACTTCTTGATAGAAAGGGGAACTGATCTTCACTAGAAATTTTACTGCGATGTTGAAAAGAAATGATTCTGCCATATTCTTTTGAAGGACAAACAAGAAGCTAATGGTTTGTGAAATGGATACGGCTGCGTGTGAAAGGGTGCGCTGACATCATACCCTTTGACACAGTAATCCTTCGACTATTTCTCAAGGAGGTAATGTTAGCTATTAAGCAACTTAATTTATATTTTACAACTTTCTCTCAAAACACATTAACAATAACGTTTGTTCTGTGTACACAATAAAATTTAAGCAATGAGATCATATAGAATAAGTCGTCCAATGGTAGATAGTAGATACCATCATTGACTTTGGACGGTTTGGTGTCACAGTTGGGATCTGAAAAGGTTAAAGAGCCATTCATCATGAATTGTCATCAAAGAGTTCTTAGTGTTGGTCTTAGACAAGTATGGTGATCCTGCAAATGGTGGTGATCACGTGGTAGAAAGTTCGAATGAATTAGAAACTCAAATATCCTGAGATCCCTCTTATTCATGGAAGTGTTTGCACCCTTCCGTGAACCATCAATACTCATATCTGCAAAGGATTGTGTCTCTCAAAGGTCACAACTCTTCCCCAAACAATGCAATCATCCGTAAACCCTCATTTTATGGGAATAATAAAGTTAGACATAGCAATAAGGGCCAGAATTTTCTAACCCAACCCGACCTGAAAAATACCTGGCCCGAATTCGATTTTTTTGACCCAAAACAAAAACGAGTTGACCCGTGACCCAACCCAACTCATTTTTTTTTTTTTTTTGGTGGGTCAACCTGAACTGAATTGGATAACTCGTGACCTGACCTATTAAAAAAATTCGCTAAAAAAATATTTAGACTATGTCCTGATACTAGGTGCATAAAGCACAAAGTACCAAAACTAATTGTCAATATATTATTGATATAAAGTTATAAACAAGTAAAACTGTTGTCAAGATATGACATGAGAGAATGACTATTTGAGCTTCATCACAACCAATAAGAGCTAAGCTTCACAGACATGACATGAGAAAATAAGACAAGACAACACAAGACTGTCAAGACAACCATTAAAAAAAAAAAATCTCATTCAATACTAGTTGTAGTCCAAAGCCAAAGGCACAATGCACAAACTTGAAAGTTGAAACGTGACAAACCAAACCACAAAGGGCCGGCCCAAAGCTTCCTAAGTGAATTTCATTTTGTTTGATATATGTTGTGTTATGTTTTTTTAATAATAAAGATTGTAATGTTGTGTGGTATTATTTTTCATTGCAATTTTTTTTTTTTAATAATTAGGAATTTGATCATTATGAAAGTGGTCGTGTTGCCAAAACAAAAAAATTTCAGTTGAACTTGTATTTATAAAGTACATGAGGGTCACCACGCCATGTGATTACACTCATTGAAAAGTTAGTTTGAACCCCTATACAGTTAACAAGATAGTGTGACACAGAGAATGGTCACGAAGACAAAAACTTAAGGAGAACCTCTTTTAAGGAAAAACAACTACAGGGACAAAGACATTTCCATAAAAAAATCACTATTAAAGAAATAGTTACAATAGTCAGCGACTTACAAAACCTTTACTAACCTATAAACTCTATGCAACCTCTGCAAATGCATTGCTTGCATTCCTACCTTGGTAGTTCCAGAACCTCTAGAATCCTTGTATAGTGATTTCCTCCAAGACAGAACCTCCTGCACTGCAGTGAATCTCAATGAAGATTTGGCTTTGTGGTTTAAAACTCACAGACATTCTCTTTGGGGATTGAAAGAAGAGTGGGATAGTAAAAGGGGCATTTTATCAAGCACCTGGTGTGGGTTCTTTTAGTGATTTTGGCTATGTCAAGAACACAACAAGAGAAAAAAGAGAATTTTGGAGCTAAGGTACAGTCTCTCTCATTCTTTTTATTTAAAATTATTTTTAAGCCAAGCAAAAATGCTTTCACTGTTGTTTTCTCTCGGCACAGGAGCTTATAGCACACCATTCTCTCAAGTTGCTTACCTTTGACAGAAAAGCATGGGAGCTTAAACTCTCTCTAATCTCTGCTCTCGAATAATATGGCAAAGGAGGATTAAACCCTATCCTTGCCTCTAGAGAGCTAAAGAAACAAAGCTCTACCCATTTGGAATGGCCGGCTGCACTAAGGCTTAGTATATTTTCTTCACCAAAATGGCTCAACAGATTTTATATAATACTCCCTTTTGGATTCAGAGCTCAACAAGCATATGGCCTAAAAAGATTTCGTTTTGGCTTTAGAAACTTTAGAGCCCGTTTCGATAGGAATTTTTAGTATCGTTGTTTAATGTTTGTAGAAATAAGTGTGGGTTAAAAAAAATGTTATGGAAATATGTGTAGGGGTTTTTAAACACTCCTACCAAACACCCCGTTGAAAGCATAATCCCAGGCTTCTTCAACATGCTGTTGTAATTAAAAAAACAGTTTTTGATTCTCTTGCTTCAGCAGGAATATCTCTTGCTCGAGCAAGATTCTTCTGAGATCAATTTCTCTAAGTAGCTCTAACTCCAAGGTTGATTGTTTTTTGGACCAAGACATAACTCTGTACAAATTACAGTGTCACGCATATTTTGCTAAACTTCTAAGAGCAACTGCATCAAAATCTTGCATAATACAAAAAGGGCATTATTTTGCACATTTTAATAATAAAAAATGCCCACATCAGTTAGTGTAAAAGTGTGCAAATATGCACTACTGCTACAGTAATCGTGTATATATGCACGGTTACTGTAACTCTTCCATTTAATATTTTAGTATTTATTTCTCTCTCCTCTTTGTATCTCTGACTCTCACCTCACTCTCTTTTTCTCATTTCATCAGATCAACTCTCTCAGGCTCACAGCTCTCTCTTTCTCTCATCTCATAAATCTTTCTTCCTCTAGCTTCCATCGATCATTGATCGTTGTTTGATCGGGTTTCTTCCTCTCTCTCTTCCTTTAGCTTCCATTCAGATTGAATGGTGTTGATCAGTGGGTTTCTCGTTGATCGTTGATCGTTGATCGCTTGCCTTTATTTCTCGTTGTTGTTGCATAGTGGGAGGCCGGAGGCATTGATCTTGTTGCTCAGGGTCTCGATCTCGTTGTTTGATCTTGTTGCCTTTGTTTCTTTGTTTTGATCCATTTTTTATTCTTTGTTTGATTATTGGGTTTTGGGATTTCATATGGCTGGGTTGATGATGGTGGTTGCTTGATGATGGAGGTTGATGATGGTGGCTGTGTAGATTGTGTTGGGTCTGTGAGAGAGATGACAGTGTTAAAAAATGAATATTTTATTAAATAAATGTGTGGAATAGATAAACTGATATGGGTGTTTTGTAAAAATAAGTGTGTAAAATAGAAAAAAGTAGGTTTTTTCTTGCAAAATAGATGAAAATTTTACACTAACTGATGCGATTGCTCTAAATCCTAACACTAATGTCTCCCACATGAACCCACCATAGCTACAGCCTACAAGTAGTTTGTTGTAGTCTAGCGTGATCCCATGGTTGAATTAATTTAGCCCATGTTAACTCTCATCTGTGGATAAACAGATTGACGTTAGTTAATGACTTGGCTACATGTGTGCACACTTTATCAAACTTAACCAAATCCTAATTGGATGACTTTATCAGATGACCTTAATTATTACAATGCATATTCAGTTGATTTTCCATCCATGTGATCCTCATAAGTGCCTTTTCTACCTTTAACTGGCCAATTAATGTCTCCCAAACAGAAAGTGCCAAGAAATGCATTCATCCTCATGTCCTCAAATCCTTCCGTGTATGCGATTAATCCTATAACAAACACCTAGGTGTTTTAAAAATCCGAATTTTTATGCACACCATTTGAATTCATTTTTAGACATTACCCAATGAAATTTTTTTTTTTGAGATTTAAAAACCATAAGCTTTCATTAAGGTTTAAATTAAAGAATAAGAATATGACATATTTGTTTTTTTTCCAAAATATTAATGGGAAATTACTTGATTTTAAAGTTTTAGGAGGAATTGTGAACTGCCCCAAATATAAAGATGAAAATTGTTTTAATCCTAAATTTTTGTTTTTGTTTTTGTTTTGGTGTAAAAAAAAAATAAGAAAAAAAGTTAGCCAAGAAAATTGTACATGAAACACTGAATTTTGGCTAAACAAAATTGACTAAACCAAAAAAAAAAAAAATTACGCATGTATCTAGCCCAATATCTGAGACAATTCATGTTAGCCCATTAATCACCACAATTAAAAAGAATAAAATAGTCTCTCTCATTTTCAATGTGGGATTAACATTTTCACTAACTCTTTCTCATCTTTCATATTCACTCCCACATCTTTACATTTATGTTATAACATTTAATCATTTTTTAATTAATATTAAAATGATCCAACAACAAACAAGCTTACCTTATTATTAGATACGTTACATTAACTCACTTGAGAAGACAGGTAAAGCCATACGCCAGTGACGAAGCCCCGACTTAAAAAATCTTAACCATGTTTTTTATGGTTCATTGGACAGTTTGGATCTGAAAAACATATCAAACAAGAGGATAAAAAAATAGTCCTCCTACTCCCAACTAATAAAAAGAAGAAATTATTTCGTGATTTTCATTCTATATTGAATAATTTCTCATGATTTTGACCCAGGAAGCCGTCATGTTATTCGTAAGAAAGCTAGACAGCAACGATTTCCACGTCAAGGTTCAACTACTTTGAAAACTCAATAATTAAATATACAACTATAACTACACCTAGAGCAGAACTATAACTTTTCAGATGAGGCATCTTCAATTCAGCCAAAAAAAAAAAAAAAAGACATCTTCAATTTTCATATCAAATGGCAGAAACAACCATAAATCCTGGGATTAAGAGGTAATTTTATCTTCAATTCCTCTAATCTGTCCATTTCACATATAGAGAAATGAGTTTATATGCAGATATCCTACTTATTAATATTTTTTTAAAAATTTCTTACCCAAGGATTGCAGTTGTAACCGGTGCCAATAAAGGGATCGGATTTGAGATATGTAGACAGTTAGCTTCAAATGGGATCAGGGTGGTTTTAACTGCCAGAGATGTAAGGAGGGGCAGTGAAGCAATTGAAAAACTCAAGGCTGCAGGATGCTCTGATGTGGTTTTTCATCAACTAGATGTGATGGACCCAACAACCATTTCTTCTTTGGCAGATTTCATCAAAACCCACTTTGGGAAGCTTGACATATTGGTAAATACATCTTTGGAGTGATTCCAAGTGTTATTTTTGAGAGGGTAGATCTTTGTTTTGCTTCTTATTATGTTGCAAAGAATCTCTAGGATTTCTGAGGAATCATACATAGGTTTTGAATTTAAAAACATACATGCTTTTATTGGTTGATTTGGGGGTCATCAGATTATATAAAAATAAATAAATATCTTTTCTTGCAATGACCAGTTTGTGTAGTTCTAAACAAAGATGAATCGTCTAGTATTATTTCTCCTCCCCACCCTTTTGTAATTAGGTTCTTTTATGTGGCTCTGACATTGCTATTATTTCAAAATTTCAGGTAAATAATGCGGGGATTAGTGGATCCATAAGCAACCCAGAGGAACAAAGAAAAGTTGTCATTGATCAAGTGAGTCTCTCAAGTCTCAGAGTTAGGGGTGTGCATGGGTCATGGGGTTTTTTTTAACCGAATTGACATGATGTGTTAAAAAAAAAGATTCAATCCAACCTAACTCATCACGGGGTCCAATCCAACTCACATGGATTGGGTTGAACCCATGGATTTGATAATTTTTTTTAATTATTATTATTATTATTATTCAGGAGCGGCTTTATGTTCAAGTCAGGGGTTCAAATGAACCCGTTGACTTGTCAAAATTTATATATATATATGTGTGTGTGTGTGTGTGTATATATATGTATGTGTGTGTGTATATATATACATATATGTGCATGGGTCATGGGGTTTTTTTAATCAAATTGACCATGATGTGTTAAAAAAAAATTTAACCCAACCTAACCCATCACGGGGTCCAATCCAACCCACATGGATTGGGTTGAACTCATGGATTTGACAATTTTTTTTAATAATTATTATTATTCATGAGCGGCATTATGTTCAAGCCAGGGGTTCAAATGAATTCGTTGACTTATCAAAAATTATATATATTGTAGGGACCGGTTTCGAGCGCTCTCTACGGATTGAGAGAGTGGACTCAAGCTCAGCTAACCCTCCAATAAATTTATAGAGTATGGGTTCAAGAGCTAGGCCCTAGTAAAGAATGCAACGGCCATGCATGGTTATACGTGAATGCTAGTATCCTAAGTATGGGTTGGAATACACAATAAGGCTCCTCGGACGGGTTTTATATAGGCTCAAGTTGTTCTTATTTCTTTCAAGTAAGGTTACAATGGTTGAGAGAAAATACAATGCTACAGTATTTCCTTCTCTCTGGTTTTCCGTCCCCCCTCTCTCTCAAGAGGGACTTTTTACATTATATACTTCTCTCTCAGTTAATCCTAGCCCTACATTTGTTGATCAACCCGGTTTCCATTTGAGAGTCTATCCCATCAGCCGCATTCCCATACCTCCAGTGGGTTGCAGCGCCCAAGACGGCACTGTTCAGAGGTCCTATCCTCATTAATGCGGCCAGGGCGTTAGTTGAGGGCATTTAATGTGGAGGTGACAGTTCACCTGGGACTTGCTCCTCCACCATGCTTCAATGTCTGGTGCTTGGTTCTTGCTATTTGCTCATTGGATGCTTTAGGGAGGTTCCCCTTGAGGGCATGTTGTTTGCCCACTTTCCGACCTCGATCTCTCGAGGATGTAACCATCCTCGGCAATGCTCCTTGGGCCCTGGGCTCTACACTTTCGTCCTCGGACCTAGGACGTGTCCTCAGCGTGGGCCTCTGGGCCTAGTCTGAAGTGGGCCGGGGTTGCTTGACTTATTCTGGCCCCACAATAGCCCCTCAAAATCTTGCTGTCCGCCTCCTCGGGCGGAAAGGAGGATTTTGACATCCTCGGACCTGCATCGTGTCCAATCGAGTCTTGTCCCTCGTCAGCATTGGAGCCTTTTCACCTGCCCAAGGTGCGTTATTGGCGCTTCGGTGTGCGTAACGTGTCCTGCATTAAATTCGGGCGGCTTTATGCTCCCCACGTTCAACGGGCAGATGACAATCTAACGGTGGGGATGCGTCTGGCATTTATAGGCGGGAAAACTCGCGCGGCTCTTCCATCTAGGGTATAAATACCCATTAGAACCGCTTCCTCCTTTTTCATTTACAATCTAGAGCTCTTGCGCCTCCATTCAGAGTCCAGCCAAATTTCCATCTCCATCTCCAGCACAAAAAGCTAGTCCGAGGAGCTCCTCCTCATTTCTGTAAGTCACTTTATCCCTCTCTGAGCTTTTTTCCTCTCTACTCGTCCTTCTCTTTCATTCGCTCCTCTTTTAGTTCGCTTAGGCGTCGTTTGGGATGGGTAGACTTAAGAAGTACGTTGGCTCTGAGGAGGCGATGGAGAAATTCATCGCCGATTACAAGATACCGGCCAACGTGGGCTTAAGGTATTGTGAGGAGGGGGAGTGGCACCTCCGGAGGCAGGAGGGTGAGGTGGTGATTCCCATCATCGCTTTCCTTGAAGGGGGGATGAGGATCCCCATGGGGCCGGTGATGAGGGGTTACCTCACCTACTTTCGGTTAACCCCCACCCAGTGCGCCTCCAACATGTTCAGAATTCTGGGCAGTGTGGATGCCCTTAATGAGAAGATGGGTCTGAGGCTGACCCATCATGATGTGAATTACTGCTACAATCTTCAACATCTGAAGAACAAGTCCTACTATATGAGGACGAGGGATGACAGGGTTCGGCTTATCCAGTGCCTTCCCGAGTCCAACAAGGGGATGAACAAGGATTTCTTCATCGCGTCTGGAGCGTGGCATGATGGCCTTCACTGCCCGACGACAGAGGGAACACCAGGTGGGGCAGTGGGAATAGGAGGGGATTCACAGATTCTGACTTCTTTTCTGCATTATTTCTTTTTGCACTGTTTGGTTTCTAACCGTGGGTGTGTTTTCTTTTTGCAGATCCGCACTCTCTCGCGTGCCACTTCAGCTTGATCAACAGGGAAGACTTGCAGAAGGTGCTCAGGTCTGCGGCCTTTGAGAACGAAGCAGACCACCAAGTCAGAGCCGCGCACAAGATTTTGGGGTATACTCCACTCCAAAAGTCATTCGCGGCCCCAAAGCACGTGATCAAAGCTAAGGATCCTCGGTTGCAGAAGATAAAAGTGACCGAGGACGGGTTCGAGTTTCCCGAGGACCCCTCCACTTCAGAAGGCGTCACAGTAGCAGTCCCCTCGTCTTCCCATACATTCCCAGAAGCCGCGGAAGAGGACTTAGAGAGGGAAGGGGACGCTGCAGATTTTGGTCCTGCCGAGGACGATTTTGGCGTTTTCGAGCAACTCCATCAGTCCGAGGACCCTTCTGGAGACTTGGGTGATCCTCGTCTAACCGAGGCAGACTTTTTAGCGTCGGATACATCTTCTCGGCTTGAGATGGGCTACAAGAAGAAAGCCCAACCCACCCTACTCGACTTAATCGAAGGTCAGCCGGGGAAGTCCAAACCGAAGCTTCCTCATCCTCTTCCTCCTCCAAAGGTTCGTCCTGCTCAGACCAGGTCGGCCTCAACACAGTCTAGGCTTCCTCATCCTCCGCCTCAGGCGAGCCCGCCGTCTAGGCACGAGCCTGCTGACCCTAAGCAGAAGAAGGACAAGGGCAAGAGGACCCTTGAGGACAAATCTGGGCCCACGCGGGAGGGCGACAGCACTCGGCGGCCATCGAAGCAACTGAGGATAGGCTCCTCAACGCAGGATAAACAGGTCGCTCCCCCGCTCGAGGTCTAGGCCTGGCTCCCCGCCCCAATGCTCCGCGGGGCACCTTTGAGGGATGACTCCTCCCTCAGGGATTTTAAGGATGGCGAAGGCGCGTATGTGGCCGACGCTATGGAGAGATGCCTGCTCCTTCCCGTGGACATGGCGGAGCTGGGGACCATGAGGAGTAGGGACGTTTTCCTCTGCCTCAAACGATACTTGGGGATGGTAAGACCCTTAACACTTGTGCTTTTTCTTGCTTCAGTTTTTTCTGCTTTCCTTTCTTTTTTGAGCTCGGCTAATTATAACTTATCTGTTTCGTTTGGCAGGCTGTACAGGCCACTTTCAGGCTGGAAGAGGCGGCCAATGAACATGGAAAGGCCATGGACTTAGAGCGCGACAAGCGCTTGGAGGCTACTCGGACCCTCAAAACGTTCGAGGAGGACCTTGCCAAGGCCAGGGAGGAGCTGAAGGCCATGACCCAGGCTAAGAACAGCGCGCTGGCAGGTCTTGAGGGTGCCCAGAGGCAGGCTGAGACTCAGACGAAACGTCTGGGTGAAGTAGAGGGGCTGCTGAAGCACGCCGAGGATCAGATAGCTGGCCTGGCGAAGAAAGTGGCAGATGCTGAGGAGGCCAAGAGGGTGGCTGAATGGGCCAAAGGGGAGGCTGAAAGGGCCAAGTTTGAGGCAGAGCAAGGCAGGGAGGAAGCTTGGGCCACCAAGCAGGAAGCTGAGGAGGCAGCCTATACTGCCGGGGCAACTGAGACAGCAGCTGCCTACAAATCCCAAGTCCCTGGGGTATGTAGGCGCTACTGCTCCGAAACTTGGAGTGAAGCCCTCAGACAGGCTGGGGTGGAGGCCTCTTCTGACTTGTGGAAGGAGGAGAACGTGTACTACCCTCCTGTTATCCGCGAGGCTGCCCCAGATGGCACTGAGGCCGAGGAGGCTGCTGCGGAAACTGCTGCCACCCCGGGCGAGGGGGCCTCGGATGCTGGGGTCACTGATGAGCCAGTCCAAGGGAGTAATCCCTCCTTGGTGGTTGAATTGAGTGATGACTCCAACGAGGATGCGCCCCAGCAGGCTGTAGAGCCTTCTCTCGATGCCCAGGTTTCTTCCGCTGAGGGGGCAGCTATTCCTACCGTGCCTCTGCAGGCCATCCCCCTTAGTCAGGGCTCAGAGGATCCTGAGGCAGCTATGGGCCAGCCACCCACCGAAGCGGGCAACTAAATAGAAGGACTAGGCTCCTTGGCGCTTCTGCCTGCTGCACTCCATTTTTGCATCTTTTTCTTCCTTTTTTCTTTATTTGTAATGTGACTCCCTTGGTGTAATTCTTTTGGACTTAATGAAATGAGAGCTTTGTTTCTTTTTCTGTTTGTTGTGGCTGCTTGCTTACTTGCACATTATCCGCTTTTTCTTTACTTGCATGATTTTAGCTTCAATTGCATCTCGGCCCATCGTGGCATCAGTTATTATAATGAGAGGGCATGTATGCTCTGATGCACTTTTCGTTTTCTAAGGACCAGGTAGAATTTCTTCGAGTAGACACTTAGTGTTTTTCCAATGTAGTTAACTTCCCCATAGGCCTGAGTCCGAGGACCATGCAAAGCCTTGGTCCTGCTCGATACTTAGCTTCTTGGAGTAAATGGTGTTCCTACAGGCCTGAGTCCGAGGACCATACAGACACTTGAGTTTGGCTGTAAGTAGCTAGTTTCCCCATAGGTTTGAGTCCTTGGACCATGCAAGACCTAGGTTCTGTCTAGCACCCAGATATAAGTGGTTAGCTCCCCATAGGCTTGAGTCCTTGGACCATGCAAGACCTAGGTACAGTTGCTACCTTCAAGATAAGTGGCTAGCTCCCCATAGGCTTGAGTCCCTTGGACCATGCAAGACCCAGGTACAGTTGCTGCCTTCAAGATAAGTGGCTAGCTCCCCATAGGCTTGAGTCCGAGGACCATGCAAGACCTAGGTACAGTTGCTGCCTTCAAGATAAGTGGCTAGCTCCCCATAGGCTTGAGTCCGAGGACCATGCAAGACCTAGGTACAGTTGCTGCCTTCAAGATAAGTGGCTAGCTCCCCATAGGCTTGAGTCCTTGGACCATGCAAGACCTA